>OX336388.2:775356744-776606744 GCA_946902985.2 Meconema thalassinum | reverse complement strand
AATTAATAAAACAAACAATTAAATAAATCTAATAATTATAATAATAAACAAAAATTATGGAATCAACAACAAATTCAGAATTCAAAAAAGAATAAGTCTTTGATTGAGTCAATGTACACTGGAAAATTTAGATTGCTGGCCCTAACCAACTCAAACTTATAAAGTGGATGAAGAGATCAGCAGCTACTGCGTCATCGGCTAATATAAGTTTGAGTGTCGTCTCCAAATCAAAGTTTCTTCGTAAGTCAGCAAGATCCACCCACACACTCGGTTAAAATGAGGGCCACGGTGAAAACAGCTCCACAGGTACAAAGTGGGAGGTCTTCCCTTCTCATTAGGTACCGGTACGAGTGGGCGCATCTTGTATGACCTATCCTTAGCCTACACAAAATGAAGAACTCCCTCCGTGACTGGAAAGAGCTCCGCCACACGCGAGTAGTTCCCTTGATCGCTCTCAGTTTACTGGGTATTGGGTCAGCTAGCCACTGACTCTCCCAAAATGCCAGAACTTGTCAGCGTAACTGAGAGCGAATGTCTCTAGCGGGTACCTCCATTGGTCGAGGTGGTAGTGATACCCCCCTCTTTTGCAGCTTGATCCGCTAACTCATTTCCCGCAATTCCCATGTGGCTTGGAAGGTACAGAAAGGTGATTCGAGTGTCAGCGCGGCACAACCCGATTAGTAGGTCATGGATGCGCTGCACTAGGGGGTGTTGTGGGAAACATGTAGCAATTGATTGCAACAAACTCAAAGAGTCTGTTCACACGAGCAAGTGGATCCTGCACATCCTGCAGTGCTTCATATATGGCAACGAGCTCCGCAGTAAACACACTACAGGCCTCGGGCAAAGAGATGATGATGATGATAATTGTTGTTTTAAGGGGCCTAACATCTAGGCTATCGGCCCCTGATGGTTTGGGTGATCGGGAAGATGAAAATGAAATGCAAACTTAAAACTAAAACTAACTACCAACCTACATACTAGAAGAAGAAAAGGAGAACTAAAGGAGAATAAGTCAAATAAAGGACAGGAGGAAAAGAAATGCCCTCAACCCTCGAAGAATGCGGATTGAGGGACTTGGAAGGAAGGAGAGCCATGAAAGGCAGATAGGAAAGTGAAAAAGGGAGAGGGTCCGCCCCGAAGGTAAGGGACAAAAGGGGAAAACGGACCCAGCTCAGGTCTCCCTCGGGGTCGCCAACTCCCGAACTCACCAGCCGTGAGCCCCTGAGGGTGTAGCATTACCTAGGGTGCACCAAAGGTGGTGGGGCTACATACACCCTGCCTCCTTAAGGGCCTAGAGCACAAGGCAGGAGGTAAAAGGAAGAGAAAAAGAAGGCTGACCCCTCGCAGAAGGAGGGTATCAGAAAAGATGAGACAAGGGCCAATTAAGGCGGGAAAGGAAGAGACTCCCTAGGCCTCGGATACCCTAATACCGTCGGGGTCAGAAGAGAACAAGAGTTGACCAAGTGAGGTCGACAGGAAAGAAGACAGAGAGGAGCCCGGCACAAGTAAGTGGAAGCAATGCCGGACTCAGCTGGGGCCCCGTGGTCGCCAACCCACGCCCACAAGATGTGAGCCCCTGGAGGGGACGGGCAAAGAGATCTTGGTATTTTCACCATCAATAACGTAAGCACAACCCACCTTCTCGTCCACCTTCGAACCATGTAGAGAATACCAGCGTCCGGGAATTGGTGAACTATGCTGTGGAACTGCCTCCGATAAATGGAGGCATCCGTGTTCACCTTAGAACCTCAGTGTAGATCTAACCAAATTTCCGGACGTGGAACTTGCCACGGAGGCATGAAAGAAGTAAGATATTATTACAAAATAACACGCTTTTATGTAAATGGGGTGCCCCAATTTGTACAGACTGGAAAGCTTTCTTTAATAGAACTAGGCAACACTGAAAAATGGCTTCGAACACTTGGCAATCATGAACTAGACACCTCATGCTGCCAACTCTCAAGTAACACTGTGAGTGTCTGTAAACATGGAGACTTCGAAACTTGAGTGGCTTAAGTGAATACAACCCTAATTCAACCCAATAGCAAACTATTATAAAACATCCTGTTTATTGTGATAAGGGACAAATGGTAACTTGTTTAAGGTGATGTGGACTATAAAAGCAAGTGGTAGGAATAGAAAGCGTGGCTTGTTCTAGCCTATGCATGTGCTTGCGATGGAAGTAAAATGCCGCTATATGTGAACCAATCTTATAAAGACTAGCCATACTCATACAAAAGCTACCTTCAGTAAATATTCCATGCTGCATATAAATTACTATTGTATGAATCTTTAATGAGTCCAAAAGGCTTTTTGAGGTTTATATGTTGCCTTTATATCAGTCTCCCGCATATTTAGGATCTCCTTTACACAATTAGATGCATGGTGCATTCCATTGCTATCAATAAAAATCCTTTCTGTACAAAATGCTGTCAGGCCAGTTTCAATAAATGAACGACACCAACAAAAAGAACGTTAACATTTCTTGAGATGTCGGAAGGGCTTGGAAACCATGCATTCTGGGGTGTAATGCCTAATGTCTTTCAAATTGCTTTGTTCTAGCCACTGCGTGGTTACAGATACAACTTTGTATCCAGAATATTCAACTGCACATATTATCTCAAATAAAGTTCGTTTCATCACTGGCTTGTCATCATCATCATCATCATCATCTTGTACAGTTTCCAGCCCCAGGCTGGGTCTGTTTGGAACATAAGCCTCGCAACTTAGTCCTTTCTTCCCACCACCTCTCCGCTGTCACTCTGGCCCAGTCCTCGCCTCTCTTCTTGAAACATTCCTCCATTCCTTTCAGCCATCTATCTCTTGGTCTTCCCCTTGGTCGTTTCTTCTGCATCTGCATCTCATGTATCCTCTTGGGAATCCTCTTCTCATCCATTCTCTTTAAGTGTCCATACCACCTCAGTCTTGATGTCTCAATCCTACCTTGCAAAGGCTCCTCTTTCACCATTTCCCTGACCTTTTCATTCCTCACCCTGTCTCTTCTTGTTACTCCGATCCTACTTCGCAGGAACTTCATTTCACCTGCCTGTATTCTGCTTATGTCTCTTTTCTTCATTGTCCACGTTTCTGAAGCATAGGTCAGTATCGGGAAATGGTAGCTTCTGTATAACACTTCCTTGCTTTTTTGTGGGACATCTTTATTCCACACTAAGCTCCTAATGCTTCCCAGAAATGCTTCTGCCTGTCTGCCATGTTCCGTAATCTCTTTATCATTTCTCCCATTTTCCTC
The DNA here is from genome assembly GCA_946902985.2 of Meconema thalassinum. Classification (NCBI taxonomy): domain Eukaryota; kingdom Metazoa; phylum Arthropoda; class Insecta; order Orthoptera; family Tettigoniidae; genus Meconema; species Meconema thalassinum. Next base: position 776,603,491 of record OX336388.2, on the reverse strand, counting down.
CACTATACTTCCCAAGTACTTGAGACTTTCCACCTTCGTCAGCTGTCCACCTCCAAGTGTTATCCCACTCATTGGTCTGTCCTTTTTCCTGGTCATTAACAGGATCTCACATTTACTGATGTTGAACTTCCATCCGTACTCTCCCACTGTTTCTTCCCAAACCTTCAGTTGCTCCTGAATTTCCTCCTCCTTGTTTCCCCAGACCACGAGATCATCTGCAAAAAACACTGCTTTCATCTTATCTTCTCCTATCTTTCCTGCTATCCGTGTCATTACCTCGTCCATAACCACAATAAAGAGAAGGGGTGACAGCGCACTACCCTGTTTCAGGCCACTCTTTTGTCTGAACCAGTCTGTTCTTTCCCCTCCAACTTTCACACAACTCACATTTCCACAATACATTTCCTTCACTCTGCCTAACAGTCCCTTTTTCCACTCCCATGTTTTCCATTGCTTTCCAAACCTTCTCCCTACACACACTATCATAGGCCTTTTCGATGTCCAGGAAGGCCATCAACAGATCCTCTCCAAATTCGTAGTGGTGTTCCTGGAGCTGTCTCACTGAAAATATGAGATCCACTGTTGATCTCCCAGGTCTGAATCCATACTGCTCCTCTCTCAATTTTCTCTCCACTTTGGCTCGTATTCTACTTTCTAATATCTTTTCATATATCTTGGCACAGTGAGGTATGAGTGTGACTCCCCTGTAATTTCTGCACTCCTTTCTTAAATATTGGGACAATTAATCCTTTCTTCCAATCTTCTGGGGTCTTTTTCTCCTTCCATATCACCCTCATCACACGGTACAGCCACTGTTTCCCAACCTCCCCTGCTGCCTTCACCATTTCAACACTCACTTCATCCACACCCGGTGCTCTTCCACCTTTCATCTTGTCTATAGCCATCTCCAGTTCTCTCCAAGTCAGGTCCTTTTCCATTCCTGTGTTGTCTTCTCCATCTTCCAATACATTGTCTTCCTCCCTATGACCATTTGGATTCAGCAAATCCTCAAAGTACTCTTTCCACACTGTCTTGAGTGTCTCTTTGTTGTGTACCTTATTTCCGTTTTTGTCCATCATTACCACATCCTCTCGCAGACCTCTTCTCTGACTTTTGACCATCCCATAAAGTACTTTCTTATTTCCTCTGCTGTCTTCCTCCATCATCTCTGTCCACTTTACCATCCACTTCTTCCTCTCCTCTGCAACAATCTTGTTTGCTTCTTTCTTCTTTATCTTATAATCTTCCCTTGCCAGATCAGTTCTTTCCTGGAACCACACTCTGAAAGGCTTGTTCTTCCTTCCCACTGCTTCTTTTACTCTCTCATTCCACCATGGTGTCTCTTTACACCGCTTTCTGTTGCTTGTTCTTCCACATACTGCCACTGCAGCTTCCACCATTGTGTTTTTGAATTGCTTCCATTCCTCTTCCTCTTTTTTAGGATTGTCTGTTGGCATCCTTTCCCTTATTATCTTCTGGAATTCTTCCTTGACTTCCTTTTCCTCGAGTTTCCATACTTTGATTCTCCTTTCCTGGTACTCTGTCCTCTTGCTATCCTTAACAACTCCCAGGTTCATTACAAGTATTCTGTGGTCACTATCTAAGGCCTCTGATGGTATTACCTTTATATCTCTGACACTTCTCTTCATTTCCCAGTCGTACAGCATGTAATCTACCCAAGATTTCTTTGTTAAATCACTGCTGTACCACGTTACCTTGTGGCTTTCTTTCTTCCGGAACCAGGAGTTGCCTACCACTAAACCGTTTCTCTTGCAAAAATCCAGCAACTTTCTCCCTTCTTCATTCCTGCTACCCCATCCTTCTGCTCCCAATACATTTTCATATCCTTGCCTTTCACTTCCTACATGTGCATTCAAATCTCCCATGACAATGATGCTCTGACCATTCAACTGCTGTTGTAGCTCCTCCTCAAAGTCTTCCTTCTCTTGAGCTGTACATCCAACTTGAGGGGCATATACCTGGGCTATCTCCAGGCTTCTTCCCTTTACAGTTACTCTGATCTTCATGATCCTGTCACTTATTCCCTTTACCTCTTCCTTCATTCCATCTCTCACAACTACTCCTACTTCGCTGCTCCTTCCTTCACTGTTCCCACTCCAGTATAACCGGTACCCTTTCCTCAGTTCTCTGCGACCTTCTCCTTTCCATCTTGTTTCTGCCAAGCCCAGTACATCCAGTTTTCTTCTCTCCATCACATCCACAATCTCGTCCACCTTTCCTGTCAGTGTCTGTATGTTTAATATCCCAACTCGTAGTCCATTAGCATATCCGGGTCGTCGTCATTTGCATCCGTCCTTTCCAAGGCCTGTTCCTGTTTTGAAAGCAAATATGAAATCCACTACTGGCTTGCTAGGCCTATCGTAGCTTCACCAGAGCCCCGTCAGCCGTCACTTTTCAGGGTTCCCATAGAGCCTTCACAGCTACCGCAGTGGTCCCGGGGCACACTAAGTCCCCACTGTACTTCACCCCTACAGGCAATCCCCTACTTCATGCCGTTGCCCGTCTCCCACCACGTGGAGGAGGGGTTGGACTTGTGGCTTGTCATAATCAAAATATACAGGCTGTTTCAATCTGCTCATTACACCTCTTATCACCGTCACTTGCACATGACTATGAAGTCCATGCCATCTTTCATCTTCTTATAACAAATTTTCTAGCTCAAACTTCATCGAATGGCAATGTACTAAGTCTGCTGAAGGCACTGAGAGTTTTCCCATAATTTTTCATAAAAGGAGAACTTCAAATTGGGCTACACTGCAATTAAATAATTATGTTTAAGAGGAGTAATGAATCTTCACTAAATGTTCCGAGTGAATAGTGGCGGTCTTTAAATTAATTTGATCCGTTAATATGAAGAATGGTGGCAGGACAGACATCTATGGAAGGGGCTTGTTCATTCCCATACCCGGAGTGCTGGAGTGGAGAATCGATGATGATGATGATGAATATGCATCCAACCCTTTCTATGGAAACTTATTAGAACCTTAACGTGTTTGGTTACAATTGGTATAAACATACTCGTACAGCTAGTCATTCTAATAAGCTATGATGATTGTTGTTTTAACACATTGGTGACCGGATGCCTGGACATGTCACATCCCCTGTGGACCGGACATTTTGTTACTGAGAATATTCCAGTGCACTAGATTATAAAAAAAAGTACATAATTGTGGAAATAACCTAGATATTATCTTTCTAGTTGATATGAGTATACACATACCTCTAGTAGTACTCAAGGGGGTGACGTATTTGGAAACATGACACAATGTGCAGTAGCAGATAACAGAAAGAGCTGATGGAGTATATTTGAGGTTAGATTGGTCAACAATCAAAGTACGGTATGTACTTTGGTTCTTATTACGTCGCTTAGAGACCTGAATATCACTCTCTCATTCAGTTTCCACTAATTCACTATAACTTGTGCCATTTGAACGATAATATAAACGATAAATCTTATCTGATTATTAAAGTCCTCCATCTTGCCATTGATTGAACCTACAGAAGGAAGTTCGATGTTTCGAAACAAAATCAAAGAATAAAAGAAGTCCATGAATAGACGAAAGATGGCACATATACATCTACAAATATCCTTCTCAATGTGCTAGACCGAAATAGTTCAATACATGGTCAAGAGATGTCGCAGGAAGACCGAAAACAATGACGTGTATAAAACCGAGATTTCTCGGGAACCGTCATCTACCGCTGGCGAGCGTACTACGAGATTTCTCGGGGCCCGCCTTCCATGTGTTAAGGGACAGAACATCAAGGTCATCTACTCCAAAATAAACTGACAAATTGCCAGCCATGAATGCAAACTCTGCTGATCATTCACGTGAGGCAACTAGGTGCAAAACGAATTGGTCTATACAGCTTCCTCAAAACGTTACTTGAATGTAACGCTGCAGCCGGCCAGTGGTGTGGCATAACATGTGCATAAGCACACCTATTAGTTTTGTCTACCATGCAAAATACTGGTGAACATGGTGCATAGAGAAGGAACCATACATTCAGAGTGTCCTCCTCCAAACCATTTTTCATTTTTCACCAGACATTAATCCTACATTTTACTTTGAATTTACTTTTCTTTAACCCTTTCCTTGTTGCATTTCCAGGCACTATATCCCCAGAAATCACCCTATTATTTTAGAATATGAATTACTAAGGACATGGGTATAAACTCTTGCACATACCATTGGAACTAGTATATAATACGGTCCATTAAAAAGAATATATATATATATACACGTGAATTACTAAGTCTTGCAATGACCCACACTAAATCACACTCACCTGGGGTCCTTAGTTTAAGTCTGCCCTTATATAATCTGGTCACAATTTTAAAACTATATGATCTGACCACATAAACAATTATGAAACTAAGTTTAAAACAATGTGTCAGTAATGGAATTCGCACAGTTTTCACAAACTGTACACATATTTACATTGTTTACCATTTTATTTCCTGAGGTCCCTGGGTCAGAACCACTTCAGCATCTTTTTATTTCTCCCAGAATTAGCCACAATGGCCCATACTACAAAAATTACCAAATCCTAATTTAAATATGCTAATATATACATCTCGATAGCCTGCTCCATGGAGTCCTTAGTTCCCAATGTCTACTCCCATCGCCAGTAAAATCATCTGGCGAAGTAAAATGCAGGGAAGGTTCAATGCTTGGTTGTAGGCCACCGTCACCACCAGCATTTACAGTACGCTGGTTTACTCATCAATATCACTGTCACTATCGTTTAACTGATCATTTACATCTAACCCACACAGAAAATCACTTCCACACGAGCTTTCTGAATCGCTAATATCGCTTCTATTCAATTCTGTTAGGACATCAACATCTGAGAGACCAGCCATGTTTCCTAGCAACAGCTGGGAGAAAGGTCAAGGAACAAACATTTATTGTTACCGCTAAAACCAACACTATGCCTTCTAAATGCTGTCCTATGGCTGCCTGACACATTATCTACAGTTCACAATTAGTTTTAATTCCACACCAATACGAGACGTGGCAGAAGAATGCCAGAACATACACGGACGCTTTAGCAGGGAGCTGTGACTTTCATATCCGGGCGCATTGGGATACTTTGAGAAGGGTTAATGTAAATTTCTTGAACTATAAATAGTACATTTTAAAAGAGGACTATTTGCTTTTCATGATCATCATCCTGTTAAATGCATTTGACCTGAAGATAGTTGTTGTTGTGGGTCTTTCTTCAAGTGGTTTGTCCCTGTTGTTTGTGTATTCAGCCAGGTTAAGGACAGGTATTTGTTTGTGTGCTTGTGATTTTGTTATAATTTAAATACAGTATTTGTATTTGGACAGTATTTCTGTTTGGAGCTTAATATTGCAGGTGATCGCAGAAGATAAATCTCCTCTAAAACAAGTGTTAATGTGTAATCTGTAACTTATCTTCATTTTTTTTTCTTTCAGTTAAGCTGATCCTCGGTAAGGTTAGTGTATCTGTTGGTGTGTTTTAACCAGCGATTCATGAGTAATAAAAAATTAAACTTTGCATCATGTTTAAATTTTTGGATCGTAGGCTTTCGTGACCGGTGTATAATTCAGGCTTAAGAGGATGCAATGACAGCCGAAACGTCGGGTAACAATCACCGATGCACGACGCGGATCCACCCTGTAAGCCTAGATGAAGTTTAAATTTTATTTATTTCTACTTAGAATTTCATTTTGTCAATTGGGTTCATTTTGCATTGTTGTCTGATGGTAGACAGATAGCCTTGATTGGTTCACGTATACACCAAGAAAGCTGCCTAAATACATTGTGGATAGTTGTGAGTTGATGTTCTTGCGTGATGGATGTGCGTTGATGAGAAGGTCTGGTCTCTTGGTTTTTGGGCGAAGTAATTGTCGCCAAGTTTAAGTTTAATTAATTTCTGTGTAGTCTTAAAGTGTTGCATGTTGATATAAAAAGTAATTTGTGTGTGTATGGCGAACAGTGTTGTGTGTGTTGTCCAAGGAATTCTGTTGTGTGTCCTCCTTGTTCTTATAATCAATCGTGTATTCATGGCAGAATGTACTAAAAATGTAACACCATATTTACTCACATATTAATGTGCGACTGATCTGTCAACATCAATTTTAGGGTCCCAAAATAGAAGGTGCAGAAACCAAGGGAGATTATTTATTACTTATGATATCTCTGCTTTACAACCAAGCATTAAAATAAGCATGTGCCATCCAATTGCTTGTGTTAAATATCTGGGGAAAATATGGCTAAGACAGACCATAATTACATTGCAACCTCACTAACACATTCTTGTTTCTTCACAAGTACTTTTCCTTCTGCAATATGAGAAATCAGACTGGCTAATTTGCAAAAATGTGTGCGAAAGCATACAAGCTGTGAGCCAACAACAGCCACAACATGCTGAAGGTGCATCTACATCTGCAAAAAATACAATATGCCCACCACATTGGGCATAGCAGGCAAGAACATTACTCCTACGCCACAAGAAACTACTGCGTCATTGTGAACATCTTGCTACATATGTACGGAAAAATGCACGCCCAACTCAACGCATGTGATCGATCCGTTGCCAGTTTTTCCAAAGACTTCAAGCAGTTTGGCTTCAGAAGATTGTTGTAGTAATTGTAGCTTATTATAGTCCACACCATCTTAAATAAGTTACTAAGGATGAAACCTTACCACCCATCCCCAATCCCTACAACCATGGTGATTTACATAGAGTCAATTTCTTGTTGTTGGGTTAAATAAGGGTTACATTCACTGTAGCCACCCATGTTTCATAATCAACCTGTTTATAGACCACTTGCAAACAATGGAACTGGCACTTTTAATGTAACTTGAAAGTTAGCAACATTTGCTAAGTGTGATGTCATCCATGTTCGCCATCTTCACAATGTTAGCAAAGCAGCAACACATAAAATAAACTATTGGGGAACAATGAAACATTTTCACTTTATCTAGACTGAATATTCTATCAATTATGTATTATCGTAACTGACCGATATATGATTTCATCATCTACATCATCCTACCGATATGTTATTACAGTGCAAATTTACGTATTGTGAAAGTAAAGATCTATGTTGGCAGCATAATCCTGGTTGAAAAAATGTCTTCAAAGAATAAATTACCAGCACTTTAGTGGTTGAAGTAAGACAACTCCAACAATGGATGCAACGGATAAGCACAGTCGCACGCTATGCAAAGTAAATTTTTAAACAGGAAGAACTTGTGGTAGTAATACTTTCAACGAATTCTGCATTCAACTTGTAGCTAATGTGGACACGCTTTTACAGCTGACCTGCTTTGGTTCTAACTCACACCATTCGTTCATCTCTCATTTACTTCAAGGTCATGGCTGGCTGCATCATGTGTCTCGTTTGCCCAATGTGGCCGGTGCACAATGCATCAAATGTAAAAATTATTTCTTGCTAGATCCAGCGAGCTTTCTAAGTAGCAAGATACTGTGTACATTGTTTGAATGTAAATTTAGCAACCTTTAAATTTCCTTTTAGCAACAGAATACCAAAAAAAATAATGTATTGATGTGCCCAGTGGTTTTTGCCATGAACTTCATGTTTGAATGGAAATTTAAATTGGCATTACCTGACAGCAAGAGGTACTTAAGCATGTAATATAAAGTTGTAACATACTTCTGAAACCAAGAATTAGGTAAAACCTAAGGATAGCTCAATTTCTAATATTCACCATAATAGCAATCCGATGAATTATAAGTCCAGCATTTAAGCAAGTCAAATGTTATTTTAGATTTCAGATTATCAACAAGATCTGAAATTGAAAGCCTACTTTCGATTTTTACAAAAAATTAAAGTAGTCTTATGAGATCTACACAGGGCCAAAAAATTGTGTGTCTGTCTGTGTGTGTGTGTGTGTGTGTGTGTGTGTGTGTGTGTGGGATTTGGTATGTCTGTCCCACCCTATCAATTCAAACATGGTGAAACCGAATTAAACTAAATTTGGTACAGAGGTAGCACTAGCAAAGGGCACCTCAGTGTCATGTTTTATATCGCCGCCATCTTGACGGAAACGTAATGGCAGCCAAATTTTCAAAGCTTAAATCAAATTACGACTAACCTAATCATCTGATCTCTACCAAATTTTCCAACCTTCATGTGACCAAACTACAAGGTCATCAGTTCAATAGTTTGAAGATGGCGACCGTGTATTTGTGCTAATCTATCCCCCCCCCCTATCAATTCAAACACAACGAAACCAAATCGAACCACCTTAGGTACTGAGGTAGTACTAGCCAGGGACAACTCAGTGTCATGTTGTAAATCGCCGCCATCATAACGAAAAAAAAAAAAAAGGTGCCCACCCAAAAGTTCTGAGCTTAAATCAAATTACGACTGGCCTAATCATCTGATCTCGACCAAATTTTGCAACAATATACCTTAATGTGGGAAGCGTCTTTTGCCCAAACTACAAGATCATCAGCGAAATAGTTTCAAGATGGCGGATGTATGAATCATGCAAGTATTATATCCAAACCGTAACTTACGATTCAACAAGACCTGGCCTTACCAAATACGCTCATCGTACATAGGGAAGTTTGAACTGTCCTCAAGGTGACCGGTAGGATATTAGCATTTTAAAATAGAATATATAACTGCAGTAGTGACTAACAGTTCAGGTTGACATGCCATATCGATCGTGCTTGTCCGTGCCATCTCGTTGGGTCACAATGGCCGATATTGTTTGCTCGTAAATCCATATATATCCGTAACTTCGTAACTTTATATCCTTTATGAATGTACTAAACAAAATAATACATATTTAGTATAAAATGGTTTATAGAAACGGCAGAACACGCTAAATGAAATCGTTGATTGCAAGAGAAAAAAAAAATTCATGGAGTAATACTAAACCAGTTGTTAACCAAGTACTAGTGTACGGCATGAGGCGTAATGGTAGCGACCTGGAGTCATAGTCTGGAGTTTCTTTAAGTACTTATAACACCACATATTTCAACACCCAACTACAGCAATTAAAATTTGTTGTTTGGCGGCATCACAGTCTTGTAGCCCCGTGTACTTGGGTGTTTAGAACTGTTCTGATAACCTGTGTCACTGTGAGGCTTACTAGTGTGTGTACTTTTATACGAGGAAGGTTCATGACATCATAGTCATTTAGCCCCATGTACTTGGGTGAGTGTCGAATTTTGTCTGGTAACCTGTGTTATTGCGATGGCTGTATTAGTCTGTGTATAATAATTCACGTGAGGATTTAATCAATGTAGGATAATGTCCCTATAGCGCGTTGTATTTCAACAACCAACATTCAATTATACTCCTTGAAAAGGACAAAGAGTTATAACTATACCCATGCATTTAGGAGAAAGTAGGTTATATGTTCTTTACTGAACATCTTGTTTCTTCTTCAACTTGTGATTACTAGTGACTCTACATAGAGATTAAACATTTACACAGGGGAGCTCTTATTCAGTCAATGGCTGTCACAGCACATCAATTGAAATATACATGTGAAGCCTATGTAATTTAACATCCCACCTATGTATGGAAATCAACACTATGAGTGAGAATCAATTCTAGATCAGATGTTTGACACAGTAATTCACAATGGCAATAGCATTCAGATTTAGCCACCACCAAAGCCTGAAGCACCTGAATCCTTCAAGTTTCTTCAATAAAACAGTCACTGAATTGGTCTCATCTTGATTCTTTGGAAGTCTATTGTTAAAAAAACTGAACTTTCACCAGAACATAATGACCACATTTGCAGTAATCAACTACTGTTCCAAGAAATAAACACCCCAACTCTTTTGATATTTCTCTACACTACAACTGACAACTACTAGGTAAGTTGATGTCGTTCACTTAGCATTTACTTTCAACATATGGGCCATTTCTCACATCTATCTATCTATCATGGCAAAACATTGTTGAAGTCTGGATGTGAGACAGAAAGGAATGTACGAATTGAGCAGAAGTATTTGCTCTTTAACTACTTAAAAGTGCTCAATGTGGCAGTAGTACAACATAATGATATTTACTGGACATTACAACAATGAACAAGAAAGAAAGCTGGAAAGAAAATTATCAGAGGTTTGGAAAGATACTGAGTAGGTAGAATAGACTATCGAGGATCTTTTATCACTTTGTATTTTCCGGTACTTTTGTCCATCAAAAGTGTGGATTGAAAAGTAATGCACAACATTTAGCAGGTGAAATAATTGATTAAAACTGAAGGAAAAGGAAAAAAGAAACAGAACACAATTGGATATATTAGCATTCGTTGATAAATACTGCTTATTTGTGTTTATAGTTCTAGTTTTGGGGGCTTTTCGCTGAAGTACATTACAGCATTAGTAGCTAAATCTTTCAGATTAGTTGGTGGAGGGTAACTATTTGTGGGAGGCATTCATTATCTTGTATAAATTAAATAGTTCTATTTTTTACCTTATGAAGATTTTGCCACGCCTTCGCAATTAGCATTCGAGGGTCACGTGTATTTGTGATTAGCGTTGTGGGTTTAAATATGGTTTGGTAGAACAATTTTGTTGCCATGTATATATATATTATATTTTTTTTTTTTAGCGTATGGCTTTCAATGCCGGGAGTGTCCGAGGACATGTTCGGCTCGCCAGTTTTGTAGCTGCTTTGAGACGGACACCCAATGGGTGAGCTACAAGTACCGTTGGGGAGGGAAGTTGGAATGTAAGGGCGAGAAGTTGGAAGGTAGCGGCTGTGGCCTATAGTTAGGGACCAACCCCGGCATTTGCCTGGAAGGAAGATGGAAAACCACAGAAGACCATCTTCAAGGTTGCCGGCGTGGGGATTCGAACCTCCTCGCCTCCCGGATGTAAGCAACTGCCAGCAGTCATGCCGTAACGACCACGGCTAACTCACTGCCTTGTATATATGACTAATTTGATTGACCTGGATCTGTTGACGTTTGATTCTCAAACGAAACATGACAACCTCGTAACCAACCCCCTTGTAATCTGTGAAAATAATAATCAAATGGAGATTTTTTCAGGTAGAATCTCATATTTCCCGTCTAATGTAATTGGGCATAAATTTGTGCTGAACAACTGAAAGTTAACAATCAATTGTTAAGAAGGCAACACTGAAAAAAGGCTTCAAAGCTTTCTAAACTGCTCACTTCATGGTGGCATACCCTTCAATTCGATGAAGCTATCACTGCAGTTCTTTCACTGTTGTGTTTGTTTTGTTGAGCTCTCACCAGAGATACCCTCTGATTATCACGTGATTAACATACAAACTAAAAAAGAATTTTTTGTTGCAAATTTTCGAAGTTCACAGTCACGTATCCATCAACGTACTTAAGTTTGCTATAATGCCACATACTTGTTAGTCTGTCTATTTGTGAACTATACATGACCAGAATCTTTAAAATTGGTCGATGTATTCTTTCACTATGGCAGAGTTTCTCAAAGTGTACACCGCGGACCCCGAACTAGCCTAAAAAAATATCAAAATATTGAAATAAATTGGCCCTTATAAAAGACACACTTGGCTTATGATTAACAAACCAAGTACCGTATTTGCTCACGTATAACTCGCACTTTTTTGACCGAAAATATGTGTGAAAATTTGTGGTGCGAGATATACGCGGTGAATGACCGTATTCCCGAGAAAACACAAAATTTGCGATGTAACAGTAGGCCTACTTGCGCAACTGTTGTGGCGCGCTAATCGCTAATTCGAACGTGTCTCGAAGCGGTGAATTTAGCCAACCGCGGCCGAAGACTCGGCGAACGATGTACAGCGTGCTAACACTCACGCTGCGCCGTATGCTTGCACGCGGCCGAGCTCTGATGCGACGCAATGCGTAAAGATGAAATCATTGAGATTCGAGAAGACTAAACTGTGTTTCTCTGCGATGTAACAGTAGGCCTACTTGAGCAACTGTTGTGGCGCGCTAATCGCTAGTTCGAACGTGTCTCAAGGCGGCGAATTTAACCAACTGCGGCCAAAGACGCGGCGAACGATGTACAGCGTGCTAACTCTCACGCTGCGCCGGATGCTTGCACGCGGCCGAGCTCTGATGAGATGCAATGCGTAAAGATTCGAGGAGACTGAAGTGCTTTTTCTCTGCGATGTAACAGTAGGCCTACTTCCGCAACTGACGTGGCGCGCTAATCGGTAATTCGAACGTGTCTCAAGGCGGTGAATTTAGCCAGCCGCGGCCGAAGACGCAGCGAACGATGTACAGCGTGCTAACACTCACGCTGCGCCGTATGCTTGCACGCGGCCGAGCTCTGATGTGACGCAATGTGTAAAGACGAAATCATTGAGATTCGAGAAGACTGAACTGCGTTCTCTGCGATGTAACAGTAGGCCTACTTGCGCAACTTATGTGGCGCGCTAATCGCTAATTCGAACGTGTCTCAAGGAGGCGAATTTAACCAACTACGGCCGAAGACGCGGCGAACGATGTACAGCGTGCTAACACTCACGCTGCGCCGTATGCTTGCATGCGGCCGAGCTCTGATGCGACGCAATGCGTAAAGACAAAATCATTGAGATTCTAGAAGACTGAACTGTGTTTCTCTGCGATGTAACAGTAGGCCTAATTGCGCAACTTATGTGGTGCGCTAATCGCTAATTCGAACGTGTCTCAAGGCGACGAATTTAGCCAACCGCGGCCGAAAACTAACGATGTACAGCGTGCTAACACTCACGCTGCGCCGTATGCTTGCACGCGGCGCCTCGATCCGTAATCGGCTCGTATCGAAGTTCGGATCAACTCGTTGTTGCTCGCTCTTCCTGTTAGTAACGCTTCGGGTAAGTTCCTGGACAATGACGACTGTTGTGAAGCGCTAAATCGAAAGTGTTTCTACCTCAAGGTTATTACGGTCATTTATATGATGGCGTCAGTAATGAATGCGAGATATATGCGAGTACTTTTTTTTTTCCCTGAAATTTCAAATAAAAAAATGGGGTGCGAGATATACGCGAGCAAATACGGTATGTAGATTTAGCAAACTAAGCAACATACTTTTGTTTACCTATTACCAATTAAGACCATTATTACATGTAAACTTACATAATTTTTAATTTGACTCTTGCAATCTGCAATGTATCTTGATTTTATTTTTATACCAAAGCAAAAAAGTCAAACATTGTTGACTACTCATAATTATAATCAGTTTATACATCAGCTGAATCGAGGGTTACGTAAGTGTATGATTAGTTTGCATTGTTCAAAATCAGATACACAGTTATTAAGGATTATAACAGTTAACAAAAAATTATAGTATTTAAAATGATTACAGGATAAATACTGCTTATGCGTCTTCGCTATAAGCAAAAAATATGAGTGATATGTATCATTGTAGGATAGGAATAGATTCCCTTCCAAAGTCTGTACGTTTTTTGGTTGGGGTCCGTGGTGTCCAGGGCTTAGAGAAACTCTGCACTACAGCACTCTGAATTGGTTTGAGTGGGCGTATTGAGTGTTCACAGACTGAGGCTGTATCATCATGCTAAATTTATCATTGCGGCATTGAGCTGAGACCTTGGGTGACCTAACGGATATTGGGATATAGAATGTATCACTAATAGTTTCCCAGAAACAGCCTGTAATAAAAAGGCCAACCTTTCAGACACACAGGATGCAGAATGAGGCATTATTTCGAAACAAAGTAAGAAAATCATTTTCCCTTTCTCTGGAGAAAGGAATCAAAGATAAGGATAAGACAAGATGAGAACATAGTAAACAAATGGTAAGCACAAGAAAATTAGATGCTACAGGAGACAGAGCAGAAAGTATCTAAGATCTGCTCCACCACAATGCTTAACTAGTGAATTCCATTGACTGGACAATAATATCATCTAATTAAGATACAAACAAATAAGATAGAGCATTCAATTATCTTAGCATCAATATCTACAAATCAAGCAATCTGTGGCAACACTGGCCCTACAGAGTTTAAAAAATTAAAAAAAGCACACTGCAATTATTCTGCAAGACATGCAAACTACTAACATAGTCATCTGCAGTCTGGCTACAATAATACATGCACTACATGGATACAAAAAAAAAAAAAAAGGGGGGGAGCTGTTTCAATGCCCAAACAAAACATTCCACCTACCCATAGAAACTTACGTAACATTACGAAGCTGGAAATAGAAGATTTACATTTAGTGGGTTGGAATAAATTGACAACCATGACAAGAGTCTTGTTCCCAGCATGGTCATGGTTATCTTTGCGACTTGCAGTTGAGTGATGTGTGGAAACAATTTGAGAATTGTTTCGATACCATTGTTAGTGCCGAAAGAGTTTCACCTCCCCTGTGCTACTACAGAGTGATGTCGTAGTTTGCTAGTGTTATGAGAGAGGAGTTCTCCTGCCATGCTAGCTTCATGCCACCGCCACCCAGATTATCCTTATCGCTAGCTTGCTCTTCTTGCTGGGACTCAACTACATCCTTACCATCTGCGGTTCCTCGCCGCTGGCCTTGTTTGCCTGAATGTCTTCCTTGCGTACCACGCCGTTCTCGCCCCGGTGGTAGGCTGAAAGAACACCAGCGCGGTGCTTCCAAATGGTCGCAACAGTGGACCGCGCGAAGCCTAACTTGCGGCTAACATCCGATTTGCTCTGTCCACTCTCGATCTCACGGATGATGTGCACCTTTTGTTCGAGCGAGAATGCGAGCCGTTTCCTTCCCTGCGGCCAGAAACACAGCTCAGTGGTGGCAGCACATGCTTGCTACCACTGGCCTGGGAAGCTCCCTGGACTTGAACTACAACTACAGCATTCCATAGGAGAGAGGAGAGGAAAGAGAGGGACAATAACTGCTCTCACCTCCATACCAGTGCACACTTAAGCACTGAACTGTACACATCACATCAATTGAAATACCGGTATACATGTGAAGCCTATGTAATTTCACATCCCACCTATGTATGGAAATCAACACTATGAGTGAGAATCACTTCTAGATAAGGTGTTTGACACAGTAATTCACAATGTCAATAGCATTCGGATATTTAGCCACCACCAAAGTCTTACAGAAAGGTACTGATTAACTCTGTATTAAGCACCTGAATCCTTCAAGTTTTTGCAATAAAACAGTCACTGAATTGGTCTCATCTTGATTCTTTGGAAGTTTATTGTTAAAAATACTGAACTTTCACCAGAGCATAATGACCACATTTGCAGTAATCAACTACTGTTCCAAGAAATAAACCCCCCAACTCTTTTGATATTTCTCTACACTCAACTGACAACTACTGGGTAAGTTGATGTCGTTCACTTAGCATTTACTTTCAACATATGGGCCATTCCTCACATCTATCATGGCAAAACATTGTTGAAGTCTGGATGTGAGACAGGAAGGAATGTACGAATTGAGAAGAAGTATTTGCTCTTTAACTACATAAAAGTGCTTAATGTGGCAGTAGTACAACTTAATGATATTTACTGGACATTACAACAATGAACAACTTCCTTAAGCTGGAAAGAAAATTATCATAGGTTTGGAAAGATACTGAGTAGGTAGAGTAGACTATTAAGGATCCTTTATCACTTTGTATTTTCCGGTACTTTTGTCCATCAAAAGTGTGGATTAAAAAGTAATGCACAACATTTTGCAGGTGAAAAAATTGATTAAAACGGAAAGAAAAGGAAAAAAGACATTTTATTCAGCAGCATGTGCAACATCTTTACCTAGTCCTCAACAAGTCATCTTCAGAAATTGTGGTACCAGTACCTTGTTTACAGATCTCAATTTTCCGAGTATATCACTACCCACAATGGCCCAAGTGTTAGCCCCCACAAACAGAGGTCTGAACTAAATTGCACCAACAGAAACCACAACATGACCGTCATGGAGTAGTCCGACATTTGCAGCATCCCCGTCAGGGACATGAATTCTTCTTCTTCTTCTTCTTCTTCTATGTGCCATGCCCAGTCTCCTGGAAGTTGGCGATCAATGTGGATAGTGTTTGTCTATCTTCAGCAGAGCGGTAGAGCTGTTCAATAGATCTTGTTCCAGTCCAATCTTGAAGGTTCCGAAGACAAGAGTCCTTTTCCTTCCCGCTCTTTGTAGGGACATGAATAACATGATACAATTTTACCAATGACTGTAATAACCTACATACATGGCAAAGACCTAGAAAAATTGCTGAGTTTTAATTTTACCCATGTTTTATTTGTAGCTTTCAGCATCCGGAAAGGTCCTATTTGGGTGAAACTCCACCAAGGATATTACAGACAGCTGACAATAGGATGTTGGGAAACTCCACCAAGGATATTACAGACAGCTGACAATAGGATGTTGGGTCCATCTGAATATCTTTGGTGGTTGGGAATTGGAATGATTTTCAGCATAAAGACCTGGTTTATTATGAGTGTACAGTATAATGGTTTGTCCAGGACTCGAGGAAGTCTTAACGCTACTAGAATGTAACACTGTTATGGACTCACTGGTATAGGAGTTCGTAATTTTTATAGAGTATCTTTATCTCACGTATAAGGTGCATATTTTATGTCTTTGTACACATCCTTGGTTGATGGCCATCAATGTGGTGTGGTAAATAAAAGTGTGATATAATGACTTACATGTAATATTCACCTCTTCCCTATTGTGATCTTAGGATATCACAGTCATCCCTTAATAACTTGTTCTAAATATTGATAATCCTAATACATACTAAGTGGGCCAAACATATCAAAACCGTTCTCAGAACCCTCTGCTTGTCTACCTGTTTCGTCACTACACACCCACTAAATTAAATTAAATTTTGTCATGCACAGCACCATGCAAAATGTTGAATAGCTTTGCTAAAGTTTACAGTTCATTGTTTAGTTTGCCTTTGGCATTTGGCAGTGTTGAAGCCGACAAATCAGCATTCACATGGCCCCTTTTGAAGAATCCGTGCCACCAGATGTTGCTATAATTTATACAGCCATTCCCATTTATGCTCAACATTTAATTGTGAAACATGAACTTTGTCTTTTTCAGACAAGAAACAAACAATTACACTTTGATCTTCCAATGTGAACGACACAGATCTTCATTCCTAGTTCAAGCTTTAGCCATAAGGGCGAGACCTGATCAAACAAGTGCAGTTTGTAGTGCAAGCTTCAAACTATTTGTCTGTTAAATTGTTATGTCCTAGGTACAATATCATGTCACAATTGATGTGCATTACTTTATCGATTTGCCTTCTTAATTCTTAGGATGACCACTGTCAGAGCACTATACTAACTTATACATTCTTTCAATAATGTTACATGTTGTAACTACCCAAGTACAATTATTTTGTAGCCATGCACTTTCTTTTAGTGGCTGTATTTTCAGAATCTAAAGGCTCCACTGAGGACAATATGAATATTCTTGGTCCAAATAGCAAAATATCTCCAGAAGGTCTTAATTAACAGATGTGAGAAAAATGTCATTGCTCATCATTGCAATGTAGAGTAAATACTGTCAAAAGCAGCAAATGATACACCCAACAAACCAGCATCTTCCCATCCCACCATATTTGAATAGTACACAACATAAAGGTACGATTTGGATCCTCGCCGCCAAGGCCATGGTGGCGGAAGCTCACTACCACTCCACGTGTATTTCGACGGGATACATTTCGAACTCCGCCGCCACTGCCTGGGCAGCATGGCCGCCCAGCCGCGCCGGGACCGGTCTGGCGCCGCCGCACCGTTGGCAACAAAATTATACAAAGCCCGGAAATGGAGCATAAAACAACTATCAAAAATGGCGTTTCATAGAAGTCCGCTAGATGTCTCGACTTGTCACTAATTTGCCCGTACCAATTATTAGAAAATAATTGAAATGACATTTCATTTAATTTTAGACCAATTTTATGTAATGGAAATATGTCCTTAGGCTAAATTAAGTGTGGATTGGAGTGACTCGATTTGGCCTAAATAAAAATAAAAACTTTAAAATGTTTGGGAGCCAATATTTTCATACTTGACCGCCATACCGCTAGGTGCTGCAGTAGATTGTTGTTGTCATGCTTTATCTTGCGTCTATTAACTTACTTCTATTTGATGTCCTGTGGCATACATTTCCCAGCCACGTGCCTTTGTATCAACAATGTCGTCCTTAGCGGCTGATGACGAAAAACTCGTGGAGTTTGTATCCAAATACCCAGTTTTGTATGATGCAATATTTTGATCAATATTTTAAAGCACCCCTCGCTCTCTCGGGTTTTGTAGATCTATTTCGTGGCTTTCCTTTTTCTTTTTCGTACCAATAGGGCTAGAATTAAGTTGTCATTGTCTTCTTCTTCCTCCAATAATCTTCTAATTCCCGTTTTGGTAGCGGCACTACACACGATGATCGTACCTCTATTCAATTTCCTCAATATAAACAGCCTACTGAACCTCTGCCACTGCCCAGGCAGCGAGGAATGAAAACACCACAACTGCCCAGGCAGCGCGCCGCCTTGGCGGCGAGGATCCAAATCGTACCTTATGATGCAACGCAGCCCATGTCGAACTCGTCAGATCTTCTACAGAACAGGAGGAAAGTATGCTTGTTCACTGATGGGCAGCGATCCGTGAATATGGATGCAACTGCTACTCAAAAGTTGTCTTCAATATATTTGTTAGCTTTCTTCTATACAGTGATTTGTTGTGAATAACGGAAGCAATACATACAGAAATTAAGATATGAGATAATGGAATGAAAAAATCCAGAAAGAACTGGAAATGGCCCAAAATAAAAGTGATTCAGGACGCTAGAACACCAGAAATCACACTGCTGTCAAAGTAATTAACCTTATCGTAAGCCTATATTTTTGTGACACCTTTAAAAAAAAATAATGAAAGAGAGAAAAAAAAATGAAATTTCAATAAGTTTACACATGTAGATAAATTTGGTACCAATTGGCAGTTGCAAGTTTTCACAATTCTCTACACTTTCTTGTAATTCAATTTTTGCCTTTTCATAATTTCACCAAGTAAAAATCTGATTAGTACGATGTTATAAACACTTTGAATGATTGACTCGTCGTGTCTCTCCTTCTGACATCACACCACCCTGTGATGACAATGCGATATTGTGGTTGGCTGTGACCTGTGGCATGCATGGTATAAAGTAGGATTATAAGTCAGAAGTTTGTTGTTTTATGCAATAAAGCATAATTGTTGGGCATTGTGCACCTTCTTAGTGCAAACATAGATCTGATACATTTTTAAAGCTTCTCATTATCATTTGCCAATAATTTACAGAAATGAAAATCCATCAAGTTGAGAAGATATATAAGTCATCAGGCCACTTGAAGAAGGGTTCAGCTTGGTTTATACCTTCAGATTACACACTAGTGCTGCCTAGAAGAAAGTTTACTAGAATATAATGCTCTGTACAGCTTATTATTGAATACATTCTTGAATAAGGTTGTTCAAGGGGTAGTGATGTGCAATCTATAACCTCTCCTACCCAAATGTCATCCTCTCCTTCACGTGGCGAACTTGGCCGTTTCCACAGACGAGGCTCTGGCGACCGAGTCACGGCGGGATAACCGTTACATCAAGTACAGAGGAAATGCTGTATTACAGCCTGTCCATGGGCTGAGAGATGGCATCCCCATTAATGGACTTACTTTCTTCAGGCTAGCAACCCGTTGGAAGGACATTTTCATTGCTTTCAAGTCTTGTAAAGGAAAAAACCGGACGGATTCTACAGTTGACGAATGTGGCAAAGGAAAGGATACTAATTGGAAAAGAAAGGATATTATTAGATGTGCTACCTGGAATGTTCAGGGTATTGGACACAAAGATGATCAATTAGACGATATTCTATCTAAAAAAGATATTTCAATTGCAGTTATTTCTGAAACAAAGAAAAAGCTTCAGGGATCCAAGGAGACAAGAAATTATTTAGAGTTTTATAGTGGTGTTCAACGAAATGTTAGAGCACAGGCAGGGGTGATGTTTATGGTTCAGAAGAGATTACGATCAAAAATTGATAGCTATACTTTTTGGAATGAAAGGATCATTCAAGTAAGAATAAAACTATCCAGAGGATATTTGACAGTTATAGGGGTATATGCACCGGTTGAAGGATACTCGAAAGAAAGTGATATTTTGTATAATGATCTACAGAAGATAATCAATATTACTAATACACAAGATATGATACTGTTAATGGGAGACTTTAATGGCAGAGTTGGTAATGAGAAAATTCAGAATAACATTGGAATTCATGGAGAGGTAACCCGCAATAATAATGGAACAAAATTAATAGATTTCACTATCTTCAATCAGTTTCGAATTATGAACACACTGTTTCCACACAAGGACAGTCATAAATATACGTGGTCCGCAAGAAATCAGAAATCAATTATTGATTATATCATTTGTAATGGAAAATTGGCAGATTTAGTTTTGGATATAAGAGTTTATCGAGGACCTGAATTGGAAACAGACCACTATTTATTAGTTGCTCCTATTCGTTTAAAACCACGGTGGTTCAAGAAAAAGAAACAAAGAACACAGGAAAACGAAACGTTATATAAGGTTAACCTTTTAAATGATCCCAGTATAAAATGGCTATACCAAAACAGGCTTGATAATCACATTCAGATGATTCCACTTTCTGACGATGTGGAAGACGAGTGGTCCAATTTGAGTTCAGCTCTAAAACAGTCAGCATTTGAAAGTTTGGTAGAAAAAAGAAGATGGTAAAAGAAAAAGGGTTTAAGAATTTGGGACGAAGAAATTGCAAAAGTAATCTCCGAAAAAAGAAATTCATATAAAAAGTTTCTGTCAACTGGTAAATTAGAAGATAAAATTGAATACCATCATAAGAGAGCAATAGCAAAAAGAGAAGTTCGAAAGAAACACAGGGAAAGTTGGGAAAACTTTGTCTCGTACCTGGAGACTGACATAACAAGACCACAACCACAAACCTATAAAATTTTGAAAAAACTAAATAGGGAAGTAAAAGAAGAAGTAAAAATTAATGCAATATCTCACAAAGAATGGCTTGATTATTTTCAGAGCCTTTGGTTGAGTCCAAATATTGAACTTGTTTTACAAGCATCTACCAACAAGTCATCGGAAAATATTACACTCGAAGAATTAGAACAGGTCTTGAGGAAACTTCGAAATGGGAAAACACCTGGAGAAGATTCAATAAATGCAGAAATGTTGAAATATTCAGGCGATGCCTTCAAGAAAAGATTTCTCAGATTATTGAATTTAATCTGGACGGGTAACAGGCCTCCAGAAGATTGGCAAAAGGCAATAGTAGTTCCTCTTCATAAGAAGGGAAATATTAAAGATTTGGAAAATTATAGGGGAATAAGTATACTTAACTCTGGATACAAAATTTTTGCAAATATTGTTAAAGAAAAATTACTGAAACATTACTCTGAGGTGATAGGGAATGAACAACATGGGTTTAGAAAAGGTCGCACATGTGCAGATGCCTACTTCACCTTAAAAATTTTGATCGAAAAACGCAGGGAGTTCAATTTGGAAACACACATATCATTTGTTGATTTTAAGAAAGCCTTTGATTTTGTTGACAGAAACAGACTTATTGACATATTGGCAAGGGATTGTGTCCCACAACAGTTAATTGATAACATTTACAACATGTATAGTGGTACTCTTATTGCAGTAAGGTTAAGTAATCATAAATCCGAGTGGAAGCCAATCAGCAGAGGGGTAAGACAAGGATGTGGACTCTCTCCATTGCTATTCATAATCTACATGGATGCCATAATAAAGGAATGGAGGAGTGAAAGGCATGGTTCAATACCTATCAGCATGCATCTAAGAAATTTAGACGCTCTACTATTTGCTGATGATGTTGCATTGGTAGCAGTATCTGAAGATGATCTGCAGTGGTCAGTATTCAACCTCCAGAAAGTGGCATCAAAATTCAGCATGTGCATTTCTACTGAAAAGACTAAAGTAATGGCCTTTAAAGGTAAGGACCCTATCCCCAGTAAAATTTATCTGGATGGTAAAATTTTAGAAAGAGTTAACGAATTCAAGTATTTAGGATATAATTTATCTTTTCAAGAAGAACGAGACATAACTGCAAAAATAACTAATTATACCAGAACAACAGGAATCATCAATCACGTCATGAAGCCATCTCTTGTCCAAAGGCATACACGCTTGCGTTTGTATAACACATTAGCCAGACCAACCCTGTGCTATGGCAGCGAGGCATGGACAATAAGATCTCAGGACATCTCCAGACTCACAGCACGCGAAATGACCTTTATGCGCCGAACAGCAGGCTATTCTAAATGGGATCATAAGAGAAACGAGGATGTGCTGAAGGAACTAAAAGTGAAACCAATAACTACATACATTTGTGACTACCAAGAGAACTGGAAGCGTCATATCCAAAGGATGGAACCAGGAAGATTACCAAAGGAGATCCTTCGCTACCAGCCACGGGGAAATAGATCGATAGGACGTCCGATGAAGAGATGGAGGGAAAGTGCAAGACCGTAACGGGACATTTGGCCCAATACTTGGAAGGAAGATGATGATGATGATGATGATTCTTGAATAAAAACACGCTGCATTGAACATTATGACTAAACTGACTTTTCTTTTTTTGGAGGCTTAAGTGGAACACAAAGTCAATTGACAATTACTTTGCAGGGACAAAGTGGGACAGAGTCCGAAAGCTAAAAATAAATAGTTTTTATGGATACAATAAACTCTTGATTATCTGGATGCGGATTATACTGGATGGCTAGAATTAAACTGATGGTTTTCAGCATGGTAGAGCACAGGCCATAATGATCGAACACGTCTGAAACCTTGTAGATATGCTAATTAAACAATGTGCTCGTGAGTAATGAAAAAGTCAAAATAGTTAAAAGTTTGGCCACCAGGTGAAAATAAGCTGTCGGAACATGCTGTTTTCTGTAACTCTGACGTCAGCATGTTCTTCCTGTGGCATTGCGTTGGTGTGCCAGTTCCCTGGCTGTTGCTTGGTGGCAAATGTTGTTGATTCCTTTTGTGAAGTGAATATTCTTTGAAAATTAAGAAAGTTGAACTTTTCCATGTGAAACATAATGGGTATTGAGAAGAGAGACCATGCACACTGTTAGTGAAGTTGTTTTATTAGAATTACAGCAACAGCAGCATTGTGGGAATATCACCAACAGAAACAGCTGAGAAGAGGTCTCATGTTAATTAATGGGCTTAAGAACATGAATAAGAATTTCGAGGAAACAAGTGACTTAGGTGTCACACCAGAGAGAGGACGATGGCCAATCCCAGTGGAAGTTGTCAATGAATTTGCTGTAGCTGACCGTGCTACATATGCCTTACATTCCACAGCCAGTGCTCGAGCTGTTTGTCACCCCCCTGGTCAACAATTCGAAAGAGAGTGCGGCGCATTTTATACTGGTTTCCCTACAAAATTCATACGGTGCACCAATTGAAACCCCGATATATTCCACAACACTGTGACTTTGGCCTTCGGTTTTTAGCACCCATGGAATTGGATAACATGTGGTCGGGGAAAATTCCGTGGACAGAAGAGGCGCATTTTACTCTCGACGGTGCAGTGAATACATAGAACTGTCGCATATGGGGTTAGATTCCTCCACATGTTGTGCAGGAACAACCATTACACTCAGCTTACGTGACTGGTATGGTTCAAAAAGCTACTTCATTCTTGGTCCATTTTTCTTTGAGGATTATGGTGTTTGAAGCCATTTTCAGTGTTGCCTTAGTAAACTAAGTTTGATGTTTTCAAAATGATTGAACCCAATATAGTGATGGCTGGGTTATTGAGTATGTATTTATTAATCTCATGTAAATGTTTTACAGGATTAGGGAATAACCCATCACAATTGGGTACAATCGTGTTAACCGACTGAAAAACTTCAAACTTCGTTTCTTTTTGAGGAGTTGACACCTCATGGGTCTGTTAGGTGTACAGTGACATTTGCACATTACAGGGACCTCCTCCTGTTTGTAGCATGTAATTCCAGATTTGCAAAAACTCAACTGTGACCACACCATTATTTTCATGCAAAATGGGGCAACAGCACATGTTATGCCATGATATAAGTACGTGTTGAGGCAAGATTCATAATTCCCAATTCAAGGAGGATAGGCTTACATTATTCCCTATCCGATATTCCATTTATACACCTTGGTGCTTTTTAAAATTTTTGTCATTTAAATACATCTTGTGCCCCCAAAGAAATGTCCCAGTGTACTGACCCACACAGTAGATGTGAATGGAAGAAAGCATAGTATGCAGATATCACCATGTACTTATTGACATATCTTTTTTGTTTAGATAACAAGGGAATACATTCCAGTTAAATTTGGTCTAAATGAATTCAATAAATTCCCCACAGATTTACTGAAGTGCTCTCACTGTTTTCCAAAGCTGAACAATGGAAGTTTTACTGTTTTACTGCTATTTATGAGCAGGCTATTTCCCTGCAACCATGACTTAAAACATTTAGTAATGTTTTATTGTGTACACTATTCAAAGCCACATCAGCAGATATAAGATATGTATCACCGGTTAGGAGCAGATGTTCACTATATCACCAGCATAAAGTACCGGTACTGACTTACATGGCAAATTTTTAAGAAGGTTATTAATTAAAATATTTTTTAAGTAGTTGGACAGTTGTAATTTTATACAGCATTCTATGACTTTTGATACCACTGGCACTTATGATATAGGTTGATAGTTACCAGGGCACTTTTCATCTACTTTCCTATAGACTAGAACTGTGATTGACATTTTCAGACAATCAGGAAAGATCCCTTCCTAAAATTTCCAATTAATGAGATGAGATAAAGGGAATAACAACTAATCACTAATATCTTTTAAAAAGGAGTTCAGAAATCTGCATTAATCCTTAGGCTACTCTTGGAGTTACTTAGTTCTCTACTTCAAGGATCTTATAAGATGTTGCTGTTGCCATACAAATTTAATCCATTACCTCTAGGTACTGTATGATTACCTAACATTGCTATTTCCTACCAACACTAATTCACATAACTTTATTTTCTATTATAGTATTTATATTGTCACAAGGATTAGCTGTAAATTTAACAGTATTTACAAAAAATTAATTCAGATTACATTCAATAGGTATTGGCTCCTTTCTTACCTTCCCCCTTATTTCATAATTTGTCACTTTCCAAGCATCTTTACCCTTGTTTGTAGAATCTTTGATAAAGTTGTCACTGGCCTTTATTTTTGCTTCCTTAATTTCTCTTTCTCTCACCCCAATATTAGTATACCTATCTCATTGGCCACCCTTCTTAGCTTTCATGTGAAGTAGCACCATTAAATTTGTGATGGCTGCTAGATGTGGAGTGTATCAATTGCACATAGGTTTCTTTCTTGTATTTTTATTATTTAGTACCTTAGTTCGTTTGGGACAACATTCATTCAGGCTAGACTTTAATTTTAACATACAATTTTCAAGGGCTTTGGAGATCTTACTACTTTTAAAACTCCTTTCTGCCAGTCAGTTTCTCTTAATTGGTATCTTAATCTTTACATAATCTTTCCCTACCATCCAAAATTTCTTCACCTGTCTGACACTACCACAATTATTGTTTGTAAATGTAAATTCAATCCACAGACCACTGTGATCCGACAGCATAGGATACACAACACCATATGTAAAATTCCTCTTATGGTTATTTGTGAGACAAGAATCATTCCTTGTTGGCCGTTCATTAATGAGGTAGAAGTTATATGGTCACAACATATCATGGGAGTGGTTCTTTGATTTTGAATTGACTAGAATGGTGATGTTACAGTGGATCAGGTATTCAGTTGACTGTTCCCAACATATTATAAAATTATTAGTACCTGAATCTGGGGTGCGGCATACAAAAATAAGGAAAAGCTAAAATTACCAAACAAGGTTTCTGTCACCTCAAATAACACTGCTCTACAGAATTTATCCAGATTTAATAAAACATGGTCTAAGTGACAGGTGCTTTTTATGAAAATAGCTAAACCTTCACATGTAAAACTCTGCAAAACTCTTCACTAATCCATGTTCTGATGGCACATACAGAACCATTTCCATTGTTCATTAACAAACAGAACAGGACATCAAAATGTATCAAGAAACATCTCTAGTTTAGAGAATTTGTTTTTATGGTCTGAAACTTGATATGAAAATTACAAAACATTCAACTGACAACATTTTTCCCTCTGACACTGATGGCTGAGCACACATTAGGCTGTCGAGCCAAGAATATTTTTGTTTTCTTTTTGTCCTTAGATTCGTTATTAAACTTAACTAAAATGCTATACAAGCAGACATTATTTAAAAAATATATAACAAGAGGAGAAAGATCTTCACTACATTTGAAGTTTGATATCAAATTCAAAGAAGCTAATCAGAATTGAAAAAATAAATATTCCATCAGATTTCAAAAAACAAAAATGGTATCTAAAAAATTATAAGATATAAGCAGAGTCTTCCTCCTAAACTTTTGAATAAATTTTGAATAATTTTGTAAGATATTCTTTGATACTCCCCTCCCTAGACTACGCAAACTTTACCCCACTCTTTCAGAAGTGAATTCACACCAGAGAGGTAAAAGTCTGATCAGAAACCAAGAAGTCTGGATTTTACACAGTTGTCAATTTATTTCATTTAGAGCAAACAAGAAAGACAGGGGAAGGGGTGTGAAGATTTACCTTGATCCTGACATTCCCAGTGCCAAGAAAGTGAAACACCAAATCACCGGTCACAAATTCACACACAAACACAAAGAAGTATGTACACACACAGACAATGACTGGGTGAGCTGTTCAATGGCATCTCCAGCATTATATACAAAGAAAAAGCCACCACCACAACAAACATGATCCAACTCATGCTGGCGGTGGTGTAGGACACAACACAAACACGCAAGCATCACACATATCATCATGTTACCTCCATCATCTGCAGGTTCCTCTGCTCACGCTCTCTGCGCACTGCCTCCTGCCGCTCACATCGTTCCTGCTCTTTCTGCAGCCTGCAGAAGAAAAATATATCAAGAACGAGCTTAAACAAACTTAAGGTAGAGAAAAGATTATCAAGCTAGGAGGAGAAAAAATAAGATTAGAACGAACAACTTACCCTTACCCAAGTAGACAATCAATACATAATACACCAGGACGAACAAAAATTATTATTTTGACTTCACGCTTTGTCGGGTAATGATCCACCGGTGTGGGAAAAGTGAAAGGAGAAAGGGTTGGATCACAAGTGTGGAATGTGGGTTAGCACTAAAATAAAGAATAAACTGGTGTGCAATCCTGGAGTCTTTTAAGTAAGGAACAAAGCAGGCTGTCCGGCAGCCTTCATGAAACATACTATGCAACCTTGCTGCCAGGGTTAGAGTTCAAATATATTCATAATATTAGAATGAAACGAGTAAACAAGGAATATGACACACTGATTGACCCCATTTTACACTACAAAATATTTTTTAAATCATTGAGCTGCCACATTAACAAGCATTTTAGTCCGGTATTTATAAACTTCGTCTCACAAACTGTGAATTTAATGTATTCATATTCCTAAGTACCACATACATAAGAAAGAAGCCACGACAATTCGGCAATAGACATGTCAAGAACATATTTATTTATCGTATGGCTTTTAGTGCTGGGAGTGTCCGAGGACATGTTCAGCTCGCCAGAGGCTGTAGCTGCTTCAAGCGGACACCCGTAGGGTGAGCTACAAGTTCCGTTCAATTTCAAGTAGTTCCAACTTTCGCTACCAGATGTCAATGAAACTTAGTGGTGAACATTGGAACTTTGATAGAGCGTTCCAACGAAATCTAACCTAGAAATTTAGCTTCACACAAGTTTAGTCTGTGGAAGGATCTTTTAGATGCCATAAATCTATGACATGGGACCGCCGGATTTACTTCACCTCCCAAGGAACGCATAACGCTTTTCAAAAATCTGACGATTTCGGCTGGGTTTGAACCCGCTATCTTGGGAACAGCAGTTCAACATGCTACCAACTATGCCAAAAACATAATCAACATAATACCATGGATCATCTGAACAAGATAACATTTTATTTAATGCGATTTTTTAAATAATCTTAAATTTTATATAATGAGCATGTCTTAGTGATTTTTATGTAATTGTGTGCAGTGCTGACGATGAGTCAAGGCTTGAAACAATTGTACACTGAATTTTAAAATTATATCTATTGACTGGGTGGAACTTTTGAGTGTTAATTTTAAGTACTAATTGGTAAGTCAATACGGAACAACAAACAAAGACTTATGGTCTTTTTTAAAACTTTTTTAAGATAAGAAACGAGACGGTAAGGAGAGAAGCTGAGATCACGACATCAGTTCTACACAAAATCAGAACTTCTAGACTACGGTGGTTTGGACATGTCGAGAGGATGGAACTGCCAAGAATAGCCCAAGTAAACTTGGAAAGGGAGGTGGAAGGAAGGCGACCTAGAACCCGTTGGGTGGACATTGTTAAGATGGACATCACACTTATGGGAAGAACACTTGAAGACATCATGGAGAGCAAAGTGTTTATGAACAGAATGGAATGGAGGCTTATCAACAGTACCCGGGAAACTGGAACTGTAACCTGATGATGATGATGATGATGATGATTGAAGCTTTTCCCTACTGACGAAGACTTACAGTAAGTCAAAACATTTCATATTGAATCCTGAGTGACTGATGATACTCTGAGTTACCTCGGCAGGGAGTAAGAAACTCATTCTCAGGTATGAGGTGAATAGTTCACATAATCTAGTCACCAAAGGCCAATCTGTGGCCTCCTGGCCTAATTAAATTAAACTCACAAGACATCTGGTAATATCTATTGCATAATTATAGAAATAAAAAATACAATAACTGTACATGAAGACATGAGAATTCCTAGCTAGTCTGGTGAGCTAGTATTTATAACAACATTTGGTGTGCAGCCTGTTGTTCTGAAGTGCTGCATTAAATTTAGAGTAACTCATGAGCCCACCTTATCGCTCACTGAGATCTTGTTCCGCCGCCCAGTGACTACAGTTTTTCTTTCATTTCTAGCCTATTGTATAGAGTTCAGTCCATGAATTTTGCCTCATCACAAGGAAGGGGTAAAACTTCATTTTGTGATGTAACAAGGAATAATATCCAACTAGTAACTTGTTTGTAACTATACAGACATTAAATCAACATTAATTTTGTTCCAGCAGCCATCAAATTAAAGTCTTTGATTTTAAACATAAAATCCACAAACGTAAAATTAAAGCCCAATTTACCATGTGTTTACGGCATAATAGCTGGAACCAATGAAGAGAATGTTAATCGCAGGCAAACATTAATTCATGTAGTGTTAATCAGGATTTACCTGTAGTGTTCACAACTAGTGTACAAAGCAAGTGCAAGGAAATGCCTGCAAAAAAACATAGAAATTCTTTTAATGGCATTTGTCATCTTACTATGGAGCTGCCAATGTTGGATTTTGGAAGGTCGTTATGATAAACAAGTGGACAATACTCATAGAATACAATATCTATAACAAAACAATTTTCTTCCCTAAAATACTCATCAATTCCAAAAACCTTCCCAAGGGGCTATCCTCCATTGTGTCAACCAGCGATGAACGTATGCCACTTTAGATTGCTCTGCTGGTACGTAAATGTTCCAATAAATTATATCTTACAAGCAATGTTGCAGGGAATTTCCTGTTAAAGGCAAGTAAAAGAGAGTCACAAAAGATGGCCTTGATATCCCAACCCTTAAAAGCATAAATCACCACCACCAATCACAAAAACTGTCAACTTAGAAAAACTATCAGTAATATTAGGGTCGCCTCTTTTTTCGCTTATTATTATTATTATATTTTATTCACAGAGGCTTGCAGACTACACTGAATACTAAAATGCATAACAGTGTTAGTGAAAATAAATTAACTGGATCTATGCATTCATGATTAATGAGTGTATGCATAATGCCACAAAATGCAAGTAAAACCAAAACAGCAACAGCTGTGTTAGAAACAGTTGTGAGCATATATATTCATATAACTGCTTGTCCATTTCTGTCCGACTCCTACATAAAATTGTCTTAGGAAAGAAAAGGAAGCATAAAAAAAGAAATACAAGCTAGCCCGAAATAAGAATACCTCTTTGTCCGCTTAACTGTCTTCATCACACGCTGAAAACTCTCATCACGTAGTGCTATTGTCTCCACTCCACCTTACCCAAGGGTACGTTCCTAGGTCTGTTAAGTCATATAGTGTGCAAGTCGAACTAGTAGATTACTTAAAATGTCTCCTCTCGAGAAACTTCAATATTTTGATGCAGAATATTGGCAAAAGCTTTCTTTACACCTTAACTTTGCTTTTCAATTGGCTCCTTTTCTTCAAAATTTTGGAATCTCACCATTAGTGATCTCTTCATAGAGAATCACAAGAAGCTTGTTAAGGTCATTGCTTTTCCATCTCCAGCTCTAATTGTTGTACCAACTGCCCATTTATGTGCATTTATGTAACTGCAAATTTATTCGGGGTGTTACTTTTTCTCTCTCTCAAAATAGTGCGTATTATAATCGTGTAAATACGGCAGGTTTCATTACATACCTGACTTGTTCCTTCTGCCGTGCGGCTTCTTCCTTGGCAATTCGCTTCGCCTCTTTGGCCGCCATAGCTGCCTTTTCACGCTCCTGCTGGAGTTGGATTTTCTGCTCCTGAGCAAGGCGTGACCCACCTCCCATCCTACAAAGAAGTACCATCATGAATTTGCGAGGAGGTGTAAGTAAACCACTCTTGTTTTTTCTCTTCCAACCAAAGCTGAGACTGAGACAAGATCAAGTCTGAACACAGTTTTACCTACATTTAACATTACAAACATTCTGATAATAGGAGGCAATGTTCCTGATATGATGTGACATATGTATCAGGTGAACATATAATGAAGGAAAAAAAGATACGAAAGCTGGAGTGTATTAACTTATGCAAGACTTGTTTGAAATTCTGCAGGTCCAGTATGCCAGTAGATCTTTTAGTATTTCTTCGTAGTTGCAGTATATTGGACGTTATGCGCTTCAGATCTTGTAGAAAATATACCAAGATTCTTTACTCATTTTCGAAAATAGTATTAGTGACATTTCAGCGACCTTTACAGCCTCTCGATATTACAGACACCTTTGTGTCCATCAAGTTCATGACCACAAGCTGTGCATCATGTCATACTTGAGCTCTTACTTATTGAATTCGCAATCACGCCAAGAAAAATAAGTAATCAGCCACAATAATTTATTTCGACTGCAGGAGGAGGCAAAATATGTTTGGATCTCAAGGTAGATATACAATCTTAGGACAGGAAAAGTAGTAGAATGTGGCATTTTCCTACACACAATGGAAACTCAATTATTCCGGGATTTATCATTATTTGGAATTCATTGTCCAAATTCGGCAGTTCCGAGAACATTCCTATTTATCCTGAGTTGATAAAACCCACATCTGTAGTTCCTTGAAGTGTTGTCGAGAAATCTTAAGTTCCAGCAAACATTGGTTCCTTATAGAATATTTTCAAGAATAAGTGCTTAAAAATTTCACATACTGTAATAGTAATTCATGTGATATTTTCTGAGCACCCTGTGCTAAAGTTATGAGGCGTTTCCCATCTTGCTTATTCCTATTAAAACAAAACCCTGAACGAGTGTACTGATTTCGTATTGCACATAGTTTCTATGCATGATGATTTCTGTTTAGTTCTACCAAATTCCATCACACTGGGAAATATATATAAAAAAGCAAATAATTACGAAAATTCTTGTCGACGACAGGTTTTGTTCAAGTATGGTAATTCTTTGTAGAATCGGGCATATAGTATAGTGGCCATTTACTTCCACTGCAAACACACACATAGGCTACCATTTTGGCTACCTAATATATCATCCCCTGAATGTGAGTCTGTGTTGACATACTTTAGAGCTGTCTGACTCTTTCCACTAGAATACTTTTCTCTATTTACGATAGTTTGTGGGAATTGTAATGACTTTGTAACCTCTCTTATTTTTGAACAATTATGACAGATTACTTATCATATGGTTTCAGCTTTACTCCTTTTAGACAGTTAGTGCACAGTGTATTTTATGTTACGATTATTTTGTAGTATTCCGACAGCTGTTCATAGTGCAGAAATTAATTAGGAGTGGAGCAGGATGCATATGTTACAGGTAATGAAAATCAAAAGGTTAATATTATGGTTCTCTGTTCTGTTTTTCTCCTATATTACTTCTTTTATTTTTTATTTTTTCACGTTGTCTATCCTCTTTTTCTTCTGCACTTGACTTATTTCACTCCATATGCATTCCACCTCAAGACTGAAGATCATGTTGAATATTGCCCTCCACCATGTACTGTTTTCAGAAAGAGAAGAACTTGCTCTTCACTATAAACCATACCATAAGGCAAAAATAGACAACTGCTCCTTTTGGTTTCCCTTTCAGTTTAACACATAGCAGACACAACAAAGATGATTAAATGCATGCCATTCTATAGCAGTGTACAGTAGAAGAAATATAATCTTTCACACGGAGAATGTTTGGCGTCCTTGACTCGTACAGCCATGTCGCAAGTAGTGGGAACACGTTCTCCCTGACAGTGCCCATTGTCAGGTCGTAGCAACAAAATATCATCATACCAGGGAGATGTAGACGTCGACAGCCACCAGAACTAATGTTGCGAGGTGACTAGAGGCAAGCTCAAGTGTGCAATAACTGTCGCATGGAGTATCGTGTTGCCAAAAACCCAGTTCAGCAGCAGCAGAAGATGTGGGTTTACTCTCACAATCACTGTTACTTTGTTTAGGTACTAATGGCCCTGCCTGTGGTAGCCTCTCTCGATGGGTGCAATGTTGGTATATATTATGTGCAGTCCTCAGAAGGACTGTTGATCGGTGGGGTTAGTATGATGTCCAACCACCATGATGAAATCTTACATCTGATGAGGTATGGAGACGGTTAGCCTCCAAAATATTGTTACTAAGAGAAGGGCAGCCCTTAGTTCTGAGGATGTCAAATTACCGACATGTCTGTAGTCCTGGAGCAAAGAAGTGTGACTAAGTGACTGTGAAATTCAACTTCAAACTCTTGTGTCATTTAGGGCCGTTTTCACGTACACTTTACTAACGATTATTTAGTTAATTCCTTAAACACGAGATTTAATGCGTGATCATCTTCGATGCATTACACGAGGCTATTCGGGTTCGCAATTACTTAAATGAGATTTACGACTCTCGCGCATGCGTGGACTCGGTTTCATCTTGGAGAGCATGGCGGACAGAACAAGAAGCGTCTAGCACCGATTGTTGTGTACGATGCTTCCTTGAGACTTTCTGGAACATAATTATAAAGGAAGGGGAACACAGGAGACCTCATTCGTGGCAAAAGCTTAAAATGATACAAACCAAGTATTTAGGAGCACTGGCAGTTGTGTGAATAGATAGCTTAATAGGACGCTCTCACCCAGTTGTCTTCGTAGCGTAAGCGGTTGTGGTGCAGACTCTGAATTTATTATGCAGCGCTGGAAGGAATTCGAATCCCACTTCGGATTTCCTTTTTTTCATTTTTATTTCTGTATTCGTCTTTCCTGATATTAAAACTTAGTAATGTGAGTGATCTTTTATAATTTCATTGTCATAAACATATAATCATATAAATGCAAGTTCGTGTGAAACTCTGAAACAAACCGCCATTGTGAGATGCACAAGGCACAGGTTAGCTGTTTCTCACCTCTGTAATGATGATTTAGAGAGTTGAGTGGCCAGATTTGGCCATTTAACGTAATTCGAGCGTTTCTGTTTGGTGAAGTGCACGTGCAAAGTTAAATAACCTTTAATGATGAATTAAGAGATAATTGACGTTGGTGAAAACGGCCCTAAATAATCAATATTGAAATATAATTCAAATAATAGTCTATTATTAACTTAAATACTTTTCAATTTATTTATTTTTTACTTGCACACCACCAATATCATTAAAATTTAAAATTATATCTTCCTCATAGCAAATGGAATTGTAAACATTTTAAAATAAAATATTCAAAGGTTTTTTTCTCGAACTGATACTGTGTGAAACCGACTAAAGATCGATTAATCGACCAATTAACCGATTAAAGGCAATCGGTTAACCGATCAAAATTTTTAATCGATCGACAGCTCTAATAATTACCATTCAATTTTGTAAAAGATTTTGAGTTTCATTCAGAGGCATTGAATGGACTGGTCTATATGGAATAATAAA
Organism: Meconema thalassinum; assembly: GCA_946902985.2. Classification (NCBI taxonomy): domain Eukaryota; kingdom Metazoa; phylum Arthropoda; class Insecta; order Orthoptera; family Tettigoniidae; genus Meconema; species Meconema thalassinum. The sequence goes on along the minus strand of OX336388.2, from coordinate 776,569,233 downwards.
TTAGGATTTTATAATCATGGTCAGCAAATCATATAAAAGTATTTACCGTACATACACTAATACTGTCTACATAATATTTTCATCAAGGAGGATATATGGGTAGAGCTGCAACTTAATGCAAAATTTTGATACCAACCTATTGCTCGGCGCAAGTAGTTCCAACTGACAATATGAGATGGCGCGACGATGCACTTTCGAGCGCGATCCGTCCCCGACTTGGCCTACTGGCTCCTCTCCCCTCCCGGCCCGTGCCTACTCGACCCTTTCCCCTATTCTATCCCCCCCACCACTACTTTATATTCCTTCCTTTCTTTCTTTCCCCTGCCTTATAATGGTCATATTTTAGTAATTGGTCTAATAATAAGCGATTTCTTCCCCCTGTGATATCAGGTAGAGAAGAAAACATAGGCTGTATCAGAATAGTTGTGGATGTTTCAAGGTGATCAGCCCATGTTTCCACAAAGCACATAGCATGACATAGGCCTACCCCACAGATATGTACAAATAGAAAGAGTAGGCTACTATACTACAATATTAAAAATGAATAAATTGTAAGATAAAATTACAGCTGCACTTATCACACACCAGTATTATTCAATTGTCAGTGTGGTACTTCCTATCAGTAGAATTAAGAAATAAGGTATCACGTTTGTATTACGGGAAGCGTTGAAACAACCAGCTCTTTGAATTGTATCGATAGTATCTGATCTAGTTTTCGAGCGCAGTGTATCGACTAAAATCGATGTGTGATTCAATATAATTCAATTTCTTCATATAATATTGTTCGAAACCGATGGATTCTTTACTAAGCACTTCAATATGTATTTACTATTGATATATATTCAAATATTAATTTAATATATACAACATTAACAAGAATACTCACCAATTTTCCGATTTTGCTGCCATCTATAGAAGTATAACTCAACTACATCGTCGTACGCGATGACTGCTAGCATTTTTAACGTTGTCAGCAGGAACTACTACAAGGCAAGCCAGCGTTGGCACCAAAACTCCCTATAAAGTTTCACCCACCCGATTTTCATACACTGGAAGTGAAATAATGAGATGCAAGCATTATTTGAGTCAAGGTTGGTATCAAACGTCTCCCATCAGAATTTCAGTGACATCATTAGCCCGATACACACAAGATGCTGACCGCATCTCCAACCATACATGCACGATAATATCGCAATACACAACTCACAGGGAAGCTAAAACTGTGCTGTAAATGGTGGCCCACAAAATGCATGTCTTACTGTGGAGTTTAAAAATTAGTGGTGCTGAGATTTCTCACAGGCTTGTGAGTGACAACGATCTTATTTCTAGATGTTCGCTCACTGTAACATCATGACACTGACTCCTGGGGCCATTAAAGCAATGCCCCCTAAATATAGCCAGTAGAAGCTTGCCACGGTGGGTGAGTGGATAGCGTGTCGGTCTACTAACCCCAAGATTGCAGGTTCGCTCCTGGCCGTGGTAAGTGATTTTTGAAAGGCGGAAAAAATACGACACGCATGTCATACGATGTTGGCATGTCAAAGAACCCATTTGAATTCAGTAGGCCGTGTTCATAATGGCAAAATTAATCTCGGGAGTTTCGGCCAACACAAAGTTCCTCATTCCTCTACTAGAAAGCGCTATAGTGTTCAAGGAGCTTAGATATCTAACTTTCTTGACTTTGATAGTGATTCAAGGAACAACGAAATTCGACATGCAAGCTACCCTCTGGGTGTCAAATTACAAAGCTTGCACCCGGCGCCCGAGGCCATACAATATTATTATTATAGCCAGTAGAACACATATCTCACCGCAAGCTAGCTAAATTTTGTAGTGCTGAGATTCTCATTTGATTCGTGATTGCGCCAAGTTTATTTCTGGGTATCCACATGCCATAATATCTCGATACCAACTCCCATGGCCACCAAAACTATGTATAATGATGGCCAATTGAAATTGTATTGTGAAATGGCCACATGGCTTTGGGTGGAGCGCAGCTAGCGGGTGATCAATGCAAGGGGCTGTGGACAGGGCCACAGATTTTCCCAGTGAATTAGCTCCGAAGACCTATAAGTAAGGCATTCTGGGTGAATCTAGACTGTTCAGCCTCCAGAATAATCCAGTTCAACCCCCGCCCAGATATAACAAGACAGATGTAGAACATTTTGTCACAGATATACTGTATAGATGACGGAGACAGTTCAGAGGAAGATGGTCCTGAGTGAGAAGTTCAGAGTCAGCTCAGTGGAGAGAGCTGAGGAGACAGTATACAACGAGAGTCTAGCCTTAACTATAATATAGTCCAGGAGTGCAGTTACGTCAGCAGTTTGGGTACATATCTGCCACCATGGGGGCCATCCACATATTACGTAATCACAAAGAGGGGGTTTCGAGGCCTATGTTGATGACGTGTGGGGCGGGGGTAAACTAAATGATGACTTAAATCACTTAACAAATAACAAAAAATCAACTCATTTTATGCTCTATGCGACTTTCCAGGTATGCTGATAGAAGGCGCAAGCAAAGCCAAAGAATGTTTCAGTTGATCATGAAGAGGTTCAAAAAATTATTTGATGAAAAATAAACTAATGCCCGTTGCTCACAGTAAAATGTTTCTTAAAATTTATTTTACAACTAATTTTATAAGAATTTGACGAAAGCAAGCTGTGTTGTTCACGGTAAAATTATTTTATAAAATCCGTGGATGTATCAGGATCGCCATCTACCGATAAACTTCTGAACCAATAATCAGCTGTTCAACACACATTGGTTTGAGAGTATGGCTCCAACAAACAAAGCAAAAATTGCTGCTTTAGCTACAATTATATGTCGTACAGTGGTAAAAAGGAAGAAAAGAATTGTTAGGAAGTCCTGGACTCGGGAATGGATACAAAGAAGAGAAGAGTAGAGGAATGCTGTCCTTGGTCGAAAATGAGTTGAGGTTAGAAGATCAGAATTCATATAGGAATTTTCTAAGAATGGAGGAAAGCAGTTTTAAAAAATTCCTAGATCTTGTTGGGCCCAAAATCATTCGACAGGACACTAACATGAGGCAAGCCATTTCTCCTGAAATGAGACTGCAAGCGAGTTCGAAGCCCGTTTATCTTCGCCTTCACATCAGCCTGGCTTGTGTTCGGTCGAATTTGTGAAACATATTCGGCGATTGAGATTTCAGCCTCCCTTCTTGCATTTCTATTGTGATATAAGGGCGTTTTAACCTCATACAAACACTGATATTTCTGGTACTCGTCCAGTAAAACACTAACAGCTTCCTTAGTCCAGCCGGAGCCTGCCATTTTCGAAGTGTTTGTTTACAAGCGAGCTTCACGATCTTCTCACCAAGTGGCGCCAGCATCATCTTCATGTCAGCTTCCCTGATTGGTTCGTTTCGTAAAATTAATTTTACGGAATAGAACATGTCCTATTTATTGGAAAGTTTTATCATTTCTTGTGCTTCTTTTTTTTTTTTTTCCTCCCAAAGCACCTCAGGAAACTGCAGAGTTATATTTCTTACAGGAATATTGATGTCCCCGAGTCTCTGACATTGTGTTTCTTGTTTCATTAATTTATACGGATAAATCATTAAGTAATCAGAAATTAATGCTTTGTGATTACACAATGTGATAATTATGCGCTATTACATATGGGGGGGGGGGGGGGTCAAAAATCGTCCATGAAGTGATTAAGAAATATGTGGACGGCCCCAACGTGGCCAGGATAGTCGAATGCTGTGAAAGGTTGGTGCAGTGGTGTCCGTGGAAGACAAATGTGAGGACCTGGGTTCGACGGGGCACAGATAAGAGCACATGAGAAGATAGCACAGCGGGATTTTAGTCGTGGAACCTGAAGCGGCAAGTATGGTAAGCGCAAATCGTGGACACTGTATTGACAGCACAAAGAAGTGTACAGCTGGTGTACTGCCGTGACTGTGGTACAGAGTGAGTGTAGTGTAAATCTGCATCCTGTAACAATTGGTGTATTCAGTAGCTATAGAAATATATTTAGTGTCAAGTCATACCCACTACTAGTTGTGTAAGTTTATTGAGATGTGAACCCTAACCTGTTGCAATATCTTATGGCAAACTCACTAGGTTTTGCAGTGCTCAGATTCACCACAGATTCTAGAGTGACGCTGACCTTATTTCCGGGCGTGCAAGCACCTTAATATCGCAATACAGACTCCCATGGCTACTGAAACAGTTGATGACAGCCAGCAGAACGAATGTCTTACTACAGTCAAGTAACTTTGAGGGAGATGGAATTTAGAGAGGTTAACTATTTTAACTAACCTGAGAGAGGCACCATAACAGAGTTATCTCATGGCTGCTGAAAACCACATGACCAATTTTATTTTTTATCTGCATACATATTTCATATTTCTGTGACATAATGGTCACATGAAATCGACTCAGCATTTTAAAGTTCTTGATTAAAGGAAAAAGAAAAAAAAAAGGTTGTGAGGAGAGGAAAAACTATTATTGGAACCCTAACCATAAGAGTGCCTGTGTTGAATCTAGTGGCAAAGCCATTCCTAGTGAGATACCATACCTGGAAGCGGCTTCGGTGGCATAGTTGGTAGCATGCTGAATTGCTGTGCCCAAGATAGCGGGTTCAAACCCGGCCGAAGTCGTCGGATTTTTTAAGAGCGTTAAAAATCCTTCAGTATGCCTTCCTTCGGAGGGGAAGTAAAGCCGGCGGTCCCAGGTCATAGATTTATGGCATGTAAAAGATCCTTCCACAGACTAAACTTGTGTGAAGCTAAATTGTTAGGTTAGATTTCGTTGGAACCCTCTTATCAAAGTTCCAACGTTCACCACTAGGTATCATTGATATCTGGTAGCGAAAGTTGGAACTACTTGAAATTGAATGGAACTTGTAGTTCACCCTAAGGGTGTCCGCTGGAAGTAGCTACAGACTCAGGCGAGCCGAACATATCCTCGGACACTCCCGGCACTAAAAGCCGTACGATTAATAACCATACCTGGATTAATTCTGAAAATCTAGTTTATAACTATTGTATTCAATATAGGCTACAATAAAGATGATAGAATGTAAAATGTATTAAGAGATGATGAAGATTCTTTTAAATAACATTATTGTTGTTCATTAGGGGCAGATGACCTCACTGTTCCGCCCCATAAAACTCCAACTAACTAACTAACTAACTAACTAACTTGTTGATCAGGACTATATTCGTGTTATGCTTGCAATGTGCAAAAATATGTAGGAATGCGGAAACTCAAACCCAGTCTATTCAGCCTCATTATGCTCTCCTGAATGCTACCATGGCTCCCCAAATTACTGTTATATTATGAAGAGTATATGCAGTGGGGCTATTGCTGGGATGTGTTGTACATCCACTAGTGTGAACTGTATGCAATTGGAAGGCTGACAAGCTCATCAAGACATATTTCTTCAATTTCTTCGACTGGGCTTTAACAGCAATTTGAGGAAAGTTTTGCAAATAAAACAAACTTTCAATTTATCAATATCCTATGAAGACTAGGGTCTCTTCAGATATCTTAAAAATTTCTCCTAGTCTAGTCTGCGTTTCGATACCTCCTCCTCCACCTTTGCCAAGCACATGATCACTAGAGAAAGTTCTTTAATTTAATCGAAGGGTGAAAATTTAAAATGGAAATATTCAAACAAACATCACCAATGCCAATTTTGCATCATATATAAGTTTACAACATTCACTCATGTTAGCCTATCATGTATTAAAAAGTCTGCTTAAAATCCGTCCCAGAACGCAATGTTAAATCATACGTCCAGAACACTGTTAAAATAGATAACATATAGGATATAGCAACTCCGCCATAGCCGGTCCCAAGCCCGTGTTGAGAAAGGAGGAGGGATTCTGGGATGCGCCTGAGAGGAGCTTGACAAATTCCCTGGCTCAGGAAGTAATTGACGGAAACACCTTAGCAAGGAAGCAACCAGATGGTAAGCCTGGATGCCAGAAGGGAGCAGTCCTCCCATCAGGCTAGGAATCAGTAGGCCAGATACCTGCTATTCCGAAACCACTCATACTAAAAGCAAACACAGAGAGATAACCGGACTGATCAAGAAGACGACAAACTGGCGCGGATTAAGGATAACGAATTTGGGTACTTGGAATGTTAGAGTAGTAAATGGGAAGGAAATTGAATTGACGAAGGAAATACAGAGGACCAAAGTGCAATACCTGGCGGTGACCGAAACAAAGAAGAAAGGTCAGGGCTGTGAGCAGTGGGAGGATGGCTTTCTATTCTTCTACTCTGGGGTACCAAAACAGGAAAGAGCCAAAGCTGGAGTAGGACTCTTAGTTAAAGAAGAAAGAACAAAAAATGTCAAAAACTGGAAGTTTGTTAATGAACGTATAATGACCATAGACATAGAGGAAGAACGAAGGGTCATATCTCTTATTGTTACATATGCACCAAATGATGATGAGACGGAAGAAAAGAAAGATGAGTACTACGAACAACTTCAGAGTACAATGGACGAAGTTAAAGGGGAAGATGTCATCTTACTTGGAGATATAAATGCAAGAGTGGGTAATGAACCTACAAAATGGCAAAACCTAATTGGAAAAGAAGGTGAAAGCAAGACAAACAACAATGGGAAGAGGCTTCTGGAATATTGTATGGCCAATAACTTAATGATAAACACAAAGTTCCCCCATAAGGACATCCACAAATATACAAGAGTAGAAGCAGTCAGAGCAGAAAAGTCAGTGATTGACTATATAATTGTACAGCAACATCAAATGAGATTCGTCCGAGACGCAAGAGTTGTACGAGGACCCGAGATAGGAAGTGACCATCTACTACTGGTATTAACATATGTGACAGAGAGAACACAGGAACGGGTACAAACAAGGAAGAGAAAGGAAAGAGCAAAGCCAAGAATAAAGGCGTATAAACTGAGGGAAGTGAAAGAGATACAAGAACAGTTTCAAAATAAGGTCAGTACAAAACTACGAGACATGAACCGAGAAAGTGAGGAAGAAAATTTAGAAACCACATGGAATATGTTTAAAAGAATCATCCGGGAAAGTGCAACTGAAATATGTGGAGTTACAACAGGAAATTCAAAACAAAGGAAAACATCTTGGTGGAATGACCAAGTAAAGGAGGCTGTTAAAGAAACGATACCTCAATACGAAAGCAATAGAAGACTACCAGAGGTACAAAAACCAAAGGATAGTGGTAAAGGAGATTGTTAAGGTTGCCAAGACACCAAGTTAGGAAAAGTTTTTGGAAAAATCCCATGACGAAAATCAAAAACTGTTCTATAAAATCCTGAAGAACTGGAGAAAGGAGAAGGAATGCCCCCTGAAATATATTAAAGATAAGAATGGCGAGTTACTAACAACAGAAGAAGAGATCATGGAGAGACGGAAGCAGCACTTCGAAGAACTGCTCGAACAAAAGGAGCAGCATGTGGGGGAAAGATTGGAAGAAGAGGACACAGCGGTAGAAGAGGAAGGTGAAAGTACATATATTGCACTAGAAGAATTGAGGGCAGCAATCAGAAAGATAAAGCTTGGGAAAGCAGCTGGGCACGATCAAATCTCACCAGAAATGATCAAATATATGGGACAAAAAGGGGAAAATCTATTGCTGCAGGTGATGAACATAGCATGGAAGACAAAAGAAATCCCTAGAGACTGGCAGCTAGCAACAATTATACCTATCTACAAAAAGGGAGATAACCGAATATGCGACAACCACAGAGGAATATCATTGCTAAGTGTACCGGGGAAAATATACTCAAGGATTCTTGAAACAAGACTACGAAACCAAGTAGAGGTACAATTGGAAGAAGAACAATGTGGATTCAGGGCAGGAAGAAGCACTCAGGACTTAATATTCACAATCCGTCAAGTGTGTGAGAAGAACATAGAACGCAACAGAGATACGTATATGTGTTTTCTGGATTTAGTGAAAGCATTTGACAAGGTACCATGGAGAGTCCTGTGGGAAGTCCTAAAGCAATGGAACGTGGAATCCTGCCTTATACAAGCAATTAGGAGCTTCTACAAAAGCTGCAGAAATCAAGTAAGGACATCGAACTGTACGTCCACAGAATTCATATCAAAAGCAGGAGTGTGACAGGGAGACATTTTGTCACCATATTTGTTCATCATACTTTTCGATGAGGTCATGAAGAGATGCAAGGAACGCAGCAAGAAATTCACAGATGGGAACTACAAGTTAAATCCTATTTACATAACAGTCATGGCATTTGCAGATGATGTTGTTATATTAGCCAAGTCCCCTCGAGAGCTTCAGTATAATTTGGATATCTGGAACGTAGAACTGAAGAAGGTAGGCATGGTAATCAGTACAGAGAAGTCCAAAGTGATGGCTGTGCCAAGGCAGAGAAGAGTGCTGAACGTCAAGATCGATGGCAAGGAATTGGAACAAGTTCCAACATTTAAGTAGTTAGGGGCCATGATATCTGAAGATGGAAAGATGGACGCAGAAATAAATAGCCGCATTGCTTCAACAGGACGACTTTATTACTCACTAAGCCGCAACTTTATTAGCAAAAGAGAAGTGAGCGAGAAGACCAAGCTCGCTGTGTACAAGTCAACATATGTACCAACACTTACATATAGCTCGGAATCATGGACCTTAGGCACTAAACATCAAAGTAGGATACAAGCAATGGAGACGAGATACTTGAGGCGTATAAAACGAAAGACGAGAAGAGACCGCATCAGAAATAACACTATAAGAAATACGCTTGGTGTAAAACCGCTGGGATCAATAATAGAGAAAGCCCAATTGAGGTGGTATGGCCATGTCGCACGTATGCCTGAAACACGACTACCATACCGGGTATGGCAGGCTAGGAGTGAGGGTCCCAGAACCAGAGGACGTCCACGCACCAAATGGGAGGACAATATTGCAGCCAGTCTAAGAACAAGAGGCATTCAATGGACAGCAGCTCGAATCAAGGCCCAAGACAGGAAAGGATGGAGATCTCTCTGTGAAACCTCGACACCAACCGGTAGAAGAGGACCGACCAAGTAAGTAAGTATAGGATATAGCATTTCAATGTTATTTTCAGTGAGGCTACATCTCCTATCACTAAGTAAATACTTGTGAATAAGTCAGTCTTCTTGCAGCTAGTGGGCCAGCCAAGTTGGCTCATCCTAACGGAATTGCAATAAAGCTAAATTAATGACCCACATATTCGGTTTGCCTTGTTTAATTTCTTTTAAAGCAATAAAATGGGGCAGATAAGCCACAAAAGTATTAATTAAAGGTGGAAGAAAGTGCTGACATCTATAAAGGGTGCAATCAAAACTCAATTACTGGTATCCATTTAGCGCGTTCAATGTGGATCATGCACCCAAGCAGTTGCGGAGAACGTGCCTAGAGCATCATGGGATGAGTGTTAGAAAATGTGAATCACAGTCCTCCCGCATGGTAAGCAAGGCTCTCCTCGTCATCCCGCACATCATGTAAGTCCAACCTACTAGCAGGTTCATACGTAGCCAGATTTGCACAACAGTGTTCCACTTCCCACGTATTTATTCACCTCGATTTTCAACATACGTTATTATTCGGTTTTTGGGATCTCTGAGCAGCAAGAAGACTTCTATGAGAGGTAAGATGCAGCATTTTCTGTTTATTATTATTTCAAGAGAATTACGAGAGATTCTGCTTTTGTAATAAATAAATTCCAGTACTGTACTTCAATAATTTCATAAAAGGACTAAATTTGTAATTGGCACTTATTCATGAATGATATGATATAACTTGTAGTCATCATTTTTAGCTGTGTCATGACCCTTATGTTATCATTTTATTCATATTTTGTGTTCAGCTGGGTGACAATACAGTTCTGTCAAAATCACGAGGCCCCGTATTACTCTCAATTTGAACTACTGTGCGGGTCACGCACCAGACGCGTGAGTAGGACATTGGAAACTCCAATTTTTATTACTACTTTTAAAATGTTCCACGTAAATATCTTGCTCAGTTTGGTGGATATGTCATGCTCTAATAAAGCGCAGTGAACGTGTTAATGTTTCCTTTGCACGACAAGCTCATTTGAGCACTTAAATAGCAACAAAGTTAAGGTGCAGGACCTAAAATTCCTATCTCTAATCACACAACAAGCCAAACATGCCTCGAAAGGAGAGATTGCTGTGACCCATTACACTGGAAGTTCAACCAACTGCCATACAAGTAAAATTATTCGGTTTGTCCAAATGGCTGGAAGGACATACAATTTTCTCTGAGTGACTTATCATTTATCAGTTTTCTGGTTATTTTGGACACCTACCAACAGAAAAAATTAACACATTAGATCATCGAGGAGATAGAGCAACAGGTATTATTGTTCCTGCAATTCCTTTTGTCAACACTAGGATCTACATCCAAGAAAGAGTCTCAATAACAAGCTGTTTTCTATGAATTCCCAAATCCTAATGCCACCTCTGAAGCCTGTGCTTCTAAGAGAGATCTGGAAGTAAAAATGAGGCACTATGTGAATTAAAAGCATGAATCCCTTTGAAGATGGTACAGTGTTTGGATTTAATAAGCCATGGCAACTGTGCTGTATCATCCATTAATGCTGCAGCACAGTAGACTTACAATGTGGGTTGAAAGGCCAAGGAAATGTGTGTTCCAACACTACCATCAAATTGGGTTAGGGTACAGGAGCTAATGGCCAGGAGAATAGTCAGGGAAAAAAAGCATGTTGTGTTGTAAGATTTTATTACGCACGAACTGAATACAAACGAGAATTATCAGCAGCTAATGTCCTTCAAAATGAATTTCCAGGGCGTAAACACGTTGTTGCTAATGATGGGGAAGGCGTCAAAAACCATCTGCGGTGTTGGCTGCATCAATATATACCACCTGTCACCAATATGTCGTTAGGATGGCAGCATTATCTGCAAAGTGCTGAAATTGCTCCAGGTCAGAACAGGCTGAAGCATAATCATGGGGGAGTAGGGCATTGTCGAGCAGTGCTGGACGTTGACTTGCTACAAAATGTGAGTTTAAGGGTAGATGATCTTGATGTTCTGCCCCTTAAAACAACAATCACGACCAAAATGTGAATTTTACGGAAATCGTAATTACTTGCAACACCTTTGAAACTTTTTTTTTTTTTTATCTGGTAAACTTACAAAACAATTTCAATGCATAGAGTATTTCAAACAATCAATGGATCTTGTTTGATTTCCTAATAGAAATTTTAGGACTGTATATTTCAAAAATTGTTATAACAGAAAACTTGTATAGAAGATTAGTGAACACTAAAATATTGCAATCTTTTCAAGACAATGCAACAGTAATATGAAAATCAGCAAGAAAGAAGGGACAAAGTGCAGAGTCCTTAAAAATTTTACAAGATTTTCAAATTCATGCCCACTATGTATGAATTTTTAACATTTTCCCCCCCTTAAAATCACAGGAATAGTGTTCTCCATGTTTTCATAGCTTCACCCAAGTCATTACCCACTCAATTTCATGTTAAAGGCATGAAACACTAATTTTTTATGAACTAATTATTCAGCAATTATGGCTCCAAAATTGACAAGTAAAACCATTGTCTCATCCCTTTCCAAAAATACACCACTTGTTAGTTAGTATCCTAGTGCAAGTGTCATTTTAGAAAGTGAATAATATTATGTTAAATTGTATTGCTTTCGTTGTAAACTGTAGTTAATTAATATTTAAAGAACATCGAAGAATATTGATGGTTTTGATAAGAAAACTTAGACTTTATAATTTAATATCAACAAAATTGTTAATTTACAAGCACTTGCACATTGATAAGTGCAAATACTAGTGCTAATACGACACGAAAAGATATAAATAGGAGGTTTTGAAACTTCGTGACTGGGCTTTCATTGTCTTATTATGTCCGAGCCCTCATCCCCCAATGTAATTTTGACTCCACTTATTCCCCTCCAGAAGCAACCCCTAGTTACACCACTGACATACTAAATGTTCTTGGATCATCGAGAACATTCCACCATCTGGAGAAACTATGTCTTAACTGTCATATTTTCAATTCATAGAATGTGCACTTGAGACTTAATTAGTACAGTTATGTAACACGTAACATGTAATTTGATATGCTTAGTTATTTTGTGTCTCTCTTGTAATGCTTCTTATGTAGATATTTTGTCATGGGCTGTGAAGGTTTGATTCCTCCTTGTGTTAGCAAGTAGTGGGGGGAAGTGAATTATGTAATGGCCACTTTTGTACTTGTCCTGATCTCAGCTTTGAGAAATACACACAATAGTACATCCATCACAATACCACAGGTTACCGATATCACATAAATTCCACATACACCCAAATGCATGGGGCTATATGACCATGATGTTGCTGCCCCTAAAACATGCAACAACAATAACTAGCTGCAATCAAGTAATTTTTAGAAATTCAGGGGAGTATGAGAAATGTGATGGCTGCTTGTATATAATTATAGGTTGTATTTAAATATACAAAAAAAGAAACGGGGGGACAAATATTTTGCTATGTTTGGTTGTACAGTGTGTCCGCAAATGCTCTCCGCAGCGGCTAGCTACGCGTGTTGGCTGTACATTCAAGTTATGTTGTTACAAGGAAAACAATTACATTAATTTAAGTTATCACATTAAGTGTTGGAAGTGCTTTCCTCTTTATTGAAGGCATAGTTCAACACGTTTACATTTATTTGCAAACACCATTACTAATGTTTCACGTGAAAACGAATGCACATGCAGATCCTAATTAAATCGCGTACAGTGTCACGATCTGGAGATCTCGAAGCAGGAAAACGTTAACTAAAATGCCACCTCACATGCTCCGTTATGTTTCCACCAGCACGGAAAACCTCTTACACTAAGAACATAGTACGCTCTTCAGTAGTCAGCATTCCCGCTAGACTGCACTAGACTTGGCTTACACAAGAACTTGCCAAGAACACAACTTACAGCGTCATGCACAGGCACTCACTGTCAGCTATAATGAACTGGGATTCCCACTCCAGATGAAGATTAACACAGAACAAGCGCTGCGGTGAGACACGAAAGTACTGCCAACCCAACACGTCCCGCAAGGTGAGACCTCGCTGCTGAGGAGAAAATTTGCGGACACACTGTATATTATTATTTACATTTTATGGCCTTCATAGGACCACTTAAGTCAATTTTATACAAAGGGTTCTTCAGTTTCCTATTAACCTAGTACTTGTTCATTCTCTCAGATCTTAACTTCCTTTCTTCGTTTGAAATCACCCCTGTCTGTTTGTTGATCTTGGTTTCTTAATTTAATTTGTGTGTCTTTGAGTTTCTTGACTTTTTCTGTTTTGTTTCGTAAATCTTCAATTGTAATTTGCAGTTCCTTCATATTTCTTTGATTTCTGCAATCCATCAAATATTACTCTTACAGTTCCATATTTTTTCTATTATTTTCCTACTGATCCTGTTTTCTGGTGTCCTGATGAGATGTCCGAAGAATGAGATGCGCTTTCTCCTAATTGTGCTCGTTACCAGTTCCAAATCTTAGAAAACTGTTTCATTGGAAGCTAGTCTCCAATGTCCATTTTTGTTTATTTATACATATGCTTATTATTTTTCTTTCTATCTTGAGTATTCTGTCTATTTCTGCAGTGTTGGTTTAAAAATTGTTTCACTGGCGTATGTTATTTCTGGTTGCGTAACTGTTTTATAGTGTTTTAATTTGGTGGCTATTGAGAGGCATTTATTGTTATATGTGTTCTAGGTGATATATTGTGCTCTGGTCAGTTTGTTTGTTCTATTATGCCAAGTTGGTTTCTCATTGAAATTGTATGTTATGATTTCTCCTAAATATTTAAATCTGTCCACAATTTTAATTACCCCTTCTTCTCATTTTATTTGCAAGTGGCGGGGCAGTTAACATGATTTCTATCTTTTCGAAGGATATTTTAAGGCCTATTTTCTGGGCTATTCCATGTAATGATTTAACCTGTTGTCGGGTTTCCTGAATGTTGTCAGCCAAGAGAGCAAATTTCAGACAACTTAAATTAATGTTGTCTTTAGGACTTCCAATTTTGATGTTCTTGGGGTTATCCTTGTACCAATCTCTCATTACAGTTAAACAACAGCGGTGACAAACAATCTCCCTGTCTTAAGCCTGTTTTTATAAGGAAGAGCTCAGAAAGTTCTCCCCTGAACTTGACTTTAGAATTTGTGTTGGTTAATGGGAGCTCTATATATTACACTAGGCTATATTTTATACATATGAACTCAAATTCGATTCTTTCAGGGGTGTTCCCAGACACTTGCTTGGAGCCCTCCCCAGAAATTCACTGCAAACCCCTCAAATTATATAGTGGATTTGGATGTAGGTATAGACTGCCTTATGTAGCGATTGGTTAATAGCCTCTCACTAGGGGTGACAAATCAGACTTTTAGGGTAATAGATCCCCTATCCCCCTCCTAGGTACGATAGATGTTTACAAGCGCCACAACTCAAACTACTACTACTACTACTACTCTGTTTGTTGTCAGCCACTGCAGCATTCTGAAGTCAAGCACGAGTCAAATATTGCCATCTCTTTGAACAATGAATAGCATAATTCGCAATACCATAGAGATTAAAAATGTAAAGTAAATGATTCTATTGACAATCACAAAAGAGCAGATAAGTCTACTTTCAATGACATTGCCTCAAACAGCTGGAATGTGAAACTAACAAGGCGTGCGCATACTAATGAACCATTTTGCCAATGGCACCACCATATGGAAGTATTCATGACGAACTGTTTTGTAACAGCACTCTGAAGGTTAAGCATCTAGGACCTATATCCACGCAACGGCCCAGAACCAGTCCCATTCCTTAATAGGTAGCAGAGTAATTTGAAGTAGGGATGGTGGACATTTTTCACAAGTCTGGTTTATTGGCTTATTAGAATATTAGCAAGAAGAAAATGTATTATCAATCTGGAGTAAAACCACACTCTAGATGGTCTCTGTCAGTGCCAGGATTAGATTTCCAATGGTTGTAGTTGCAGGGGAGCGCACAGCAACACTGCAAGGTGTAATGTTTGATAATGGCCAGACACAGAACCAGGTCCACAGTTGCTACACCCTCATATTGGAAGGTCGCATGACATTTACAGGCATTTCTGCCATTAAAAACTGCAATTTTCACACATGACTGCTGTTCCACTTTACTTATATCCTTCTTGAAGCATGGCTGGGTGCACACTGACTGCATCAGGCACTGGTATCTAGCCGCCCATGCCCAAGTACAAGCTCTGCTGTTAGCATTCGGCAGTCACAAGATTTCCGGTGCGCATTGTGGATTTTCTGTGCTTAAGCATTATCAGACAAGATAACACAGAGGTCATGTTATGAAACAAATCTATGTATGTATTTGTCCATGTTCCTTTTTATTTCTCCCTATATCCCCTGTCGTTGTGCTTGTTCTTCTTCCAAGATTCTTTCATTTTCCTGTCAAATAGTTGGTTGTGTTACTAACCTCATGGTAATTACCTATAATGACTTAATTATAGGCTAATGTAATCAATTTCAGTTCTTCAAAGATATTTCAATACAACAATGCCGTATAAGACTGTAATACTTGTCCTTAACAGTATTTAACATAAACAGAACCATACAAAGGTGTTCCAGGTGATGTCTTTTATTCCTATCAGAAATATATTGTATGAGAGTCATTCAAAAAAGAGCAATTCTGGTTATCAGATAGTCACTTATCAACTTCCAGTAAGGGCCAGTTGCACGAACTCGGGTTATCCTTCAGAATAGCTACACCTCAGTTAACATCTTCCTTGGTACATCTACAAGGGCAAGTTGAATGAAAGATTTTATTCCGAGGCTAGCTATTCAGTGATTGACCGGAAGAATGTGAGTAATAAGTTATGTTGGCAACAAGATGAGCTATTATATTCTCTCTTCTTTGGAATCAGAAGAGTTTGTGTAAATTGTACTGAAATGGAAGTACAGCCTGACTGGAGCGGACATGTTTCACCTGAAAATAATAATAATGTTATTGGTTTAACGTCCCTTTTAACTACTGAGGCTTTTAGAGACGCTGGGGTGAAGAAATATACCCCAAAGGGGATCTTTAACATGCCAGTAAATCTACTAACTCAGTTCCCTCACATTTGCGCACCCTCAAATGCCAACCGACTGTACCAGAGGGAGTCGAGCCGAACCTCGCCCAATCTTACGTCGAGGAGAGGAGGGTCTCAGCAAATATCGTGTAATTTCTTTTTCCGCAAGAAACAGTGTAAAATTGCAAGAAAATTAGGTTAAATTAAGTAAAAACAGTTTCTCCCTTAATATATGGCTAAATCATATACAGTGGAATCTCGTTAGTACGTTTTTCAAGGGACTAAAAAATTTGGACGTCATATGCGGGAAAACGTACTACCGAAAAACGCCATACTGCATTTACAACGTATAAGAAAGAACGCGGCGTATATATGGACATCAAATCGCCGACCTTAGTAAGTGATTGTATGCACTACTACAGTCACGACATAAACATAGGTTATCAGTAACTTACACGGAATAAATAACATAAAAATGAATTACTGTACCTCTACACTACAGTATAATACAGGGTCTTTATTTCTGCTTAGCAAGGACATACTCGCTCTCGCGCTCCACCAGTGACGGCTCAGTTACCGGTGACCGTGCACGCATATGTTTGAAGCATGGGCTTGCTTGAACCACTTCAATAAAGTGCTTTCTAGATGAAGAAAATGTCCCTCTCGCACAAGTTTCCTTTTGCCGCTCATTCCTTCTTCAAATGCACGTTCGATTTCCTTCCTTTTGCCGAGAATCGTGTTCAGTGTAGACGGAGGAATGTTCCACTTTCGCGCTATATCCACACGCTTCATGTGAGGAATGCATTCCATGTCTCGAATGTATTTCATCTTCTCATCATTAGTTATCTGCTGTACTTTCTTCTTATCCATTATGAAACACGCAATAAAATAGGTCATAACTGGACGTGAACACTACGAACTAGAAGACAATAGTGCGGAATACGAAGACAATAATGCGCCTACGTGAGAAATAAACAAAGGGAAAGGGGTGGAGGGCAGCGGGAGAGAGACACGTCACCTGTGTTGCGTCATAGCTATAGCCACTTCTACGCCGTCAAACACAATGAAATCATCTACACTGTCAATAACTATCAGAGAATATGCGGCAATATCGCGTCGTGTTTCCCGGAAGCCAAATTGTTTTTAATGAAATAAGAATAAAATATGGTTCACTAACAAATAGTTCAACGGAAATTTGATCGTTGTAAGCGAGAATAGAGAACGTATTAAGGGGATATATCAACATGAATTTAGTAGGATAGGGACTTGAGAAAGGGCAGCGGGAGAGAGACACGTCGCCTGTGTTGCTTCATAGCTATAGCCGCTTCTACGCCGTCAAATACAATGAAATCATCTACACTGTCAATAACTATCAGAGAATATGAGGCAATATCGCGTCGTGTTTTCCAGAAGCTGAATTTTATAATGAAATAAGAATAAAATCAGGTTTGCTTACAAATAGTACAATGGAAATTTGATCGTCGTAAGCGGGAATAGAGAACGTATTAAGGGGATATATCAACATGTATTATGTAGAATTGGGACTGGGACTTGAGAAAATCATTGCGCTAAACGGGAAAACGTCGTAACAGAGAACGTGCTAACGAGATTCCACTGTATAATATTATTTATCGCGGTTATGCAAACGCCACAAAGACTAGCACAGTAGTCCCTCGATTGGTTAGCCGCCACCGGCTAGACAATCACGTGACCAATGCAAATGGTTTCGTCGAGACACCCATTTTGGTACATCAGTAATTTTCTTCCAGACAGTCGACTCTTGTCTCCAATAATAGAAAGCCTGCCCAATAGCCTCTGGGAGCTGTCCACCCTACAGTTATGCTGCAGAGTACTGGTGTGCACCAGCTGCACCAGAGCACAAAGTGTGACCCCTCACGGATTGTCACACGTCCAGCTACTGAGCTTCTGTGTGCAAGCGATAACGGTTTAGAGTGGCTAAATCAGAGTGAGGTTCAAGGAGCAGATGATTTTACTGTTGGTTCCAGAAGTCACTCTTGAGATCATACAAGAGTCTCCGTGGACTGAATTAGAATAAATATTCTTCCCTTACGATCAAAACAGATCCTCTTTCAATCATACTTCACCTCCATAATAACATATGGTTTAGAAACCTGCGCAACAACTAAACAAGTGGTTAGCAAACTGCAAGCTGCAGAAATGAATTTCCTGCATACTATGGTCCAGAAAACAGAGTAAGGAATGAAAGAATAAGGGAAGAAGCAGATGTGTACCCATCCTTGAATGAAAGAGTGACACGGGCTCATTTGAAATGGTTTGGCCATGTCAAACGAATGGACGATGGTAGGACAGCCAAACATTGGCTTCAGACAGTAGTGGTTGGAAAAAGACCGGTAGGAAGACCTAGGAAGAGATGGTTAACTCTTAAGAGGGCTGGGAAGCGCAATAGCGCTCCTCTATACACTAGCGAAAAGTGCCAGGAGCGTGATCGCGCTCCGTGTTGCAACTGTCCAAATAAGTTGTAATAGTTAGCAAATAATACGACAGATGGCAGCTCCAGTCGGTACCGCACTGTGGAAGAAACTACGTAGTTTCTAAATCTACCACTAGAATCTCTGGGTGGCGTGTTGTGTTTATGTTACGAATTTTTCAATTTCAGTTGTTTGGCGCCTACCTGCAGTCCATGTGTTTGTAATAATGGCGACTAGTTCTCATGTTGTGGTTGAAAATGATGAAGATTTGGTAGAGTATGTTAATTCACTGAGTGATGATTCTGATTATGTCGAATCAGGCGATGATTCAGATTATGCTGAGAATGATAATGATGCAGGTAATAATTCAAATAATGACGACAGTGATGTAAACAAACCGACTCGTGCGACAGTGGTTCATGAAATTTCCGATTCAAACAGTAATAATAGTAACGGGAATATTGCCAGAGTTGACGGAGATAGTAACGATGATGACCAGGTCCCCGATTTCCATGAAATTAAATCTGATCACGACGCACAATTTCAACCCTCTCCTGTATTCCTCGAGACGCCTGGCCCTAAACGTACATATAACAGTTGTGAGTAGTGATCAGGAAAAGTGTTTTTTGGAAGAACTATCTATCTCAAGATAGTGATATTTTGGAAAGTGGTAAACAATAAGTCAATGTGCACAGAAATATAAAAATTTAGGCGAGTACAATCAAAATACTAGGTAGTATCGAGATCCAAATTTGATCTTTTTATTTTTCTTTCAAAAATTGCATGAGAAAATTTATTTTTTACTTGGCACTGTGAATTATTTATTTGATATTATTACAATGAGAAAAGAGAGGCATCACTTAGCTACCAGCAGGTGTAAACTACAGTGAAATATTTTGAAAAGTGAGGGTAGTATATGTTATTTTCTTCAGTGCTGCATAAAAAGCATTTTCTCTCTGAAGGTAAGGAGGCCGGCACTAAGAGGGCTAGACCAAGTGAAAGAGAGTTAAATTCTTGGAAATCTCAAGGCATCTCTGCAAGGGGAGAGCAGGGGGTCGAAAAATCACCTCACGTAATTAATGGATGCCCCCTTACAGACACATTCAGCAGTACATTATCGTGAAGACTGTTGTTACTGATGCTAGAGCTGGTGTTGTCAAATTTATGAATAACAGGGAAATACATACCTGCCAACCAAGAAAATACAGGGCCTTGTTTTGTACTCAGCAGCATTTCTTTCTATCTTCTTTCGGAAGGCGAGATTTCTTCCGCATTGGATTTGTCACTTTCACTACACACTGTGATTCACTGATGTATAATATCACTGGCAGGTCGTCGTCGTCGTCGTCGTCGAAAAACTAGTCTTCAAAATATTGTTTACTTCCAGAAGCCATGTTGAGACAAAGACACTCGCAAGATAACACACTCGTAAATGTACGGGTTTGGCCTACAAGGCACGGCATCATGACACATATACCGTATGTACTCGCCTAAAGTACCCCACCTCATTTTCGAGAGCCAAAATACAAAATTCTTGGAAATCGCTTATAGTACCCTTCCTTAATTATTGAGAGTTAATTCTTGGAAATTGACGAATTCTTAAAAAATTTAAATTTCTAAGTAAAATTCATCTTCTTATTTTTCTTGTTACATTATTTTAGTTATTCAGATGATATGACAGCCATTTTGCATACACGATTGGGCAGGATATCGAATTGTGTAGCCAATTGGCTTCACCCAATATCCAATAGAAGATGCCACACTATTGGCCGAGTAGAAGCGCAAAGTTTAAAATCCGGCCAATGAAAGTTATGGTTTCATATCTTGCCTGCATTCTTTTGTTTTGTATACAAAGATGTATTGCCCTTCGAAATGGTGTTGTAGCAGCTTTTTCTCAGTTTTAACACATTTCATTTGCTGCAAGAACTGTCTTATGTGACACATTATTGGTATATTAATGTGAAACATGTGAATAATACATACTCAGTTGTGTTTACAAATGTTAGTGAGATGTGACCGTTCAGCTTCATCACTTGTTCCCTAATTGATGCATGTTCAAATAAAAATAAAGTTTGTATTTCCATGTCTGATACTTTGTCCATTCCATTCTACTTCTTTGATACTAAGATTTTTGCTTAGCAAGGGATAGTAGTGAATTCATTCGGGGGTAGGGAATCATGGTGGATAAGTGAGGTTATGGCAGTCTCATAATGGGCTGATTTAAGATGTAAACTTCTTATATTTTGATTAAATATATCTCACTATGTAGCATCAAAATAAAATAGCTTATTTTTACTCTCTCTTTTTCCCAAAATAATGGATTTTTGCAAAGTTCGCGTCTATGGTACTGAATTTCGGAACAAAAAATTTAGAAAAAAAAGGGGGGTCCTATAGACGAGTAAATACGGTAATACATGGATGGGAGTGGCAGTTATTGGGTGGACAAGCAGCATTAATACCACACAGTGATATTGCGGATTTACAAGGATAGCTTGCAATGACTAAACGTTTACGAACTAATATCGGCACATCCACTGCCAAATTGATAGCGTTTAATATTGGGAGGGGGAATAACGTTAAAACAGGCTGTGAATTCAATACTGTCTGTTAGGTAGTCAGCCCAGAGACAGGTCGGATCCTCAACCACTGCAGGTTATGTGGGTAGAAACTCACAAAATCCCAAGGCAGCACTAAAATGAGGCATACTAAAAGAGGTGAGATTGTTTGCAATAGCTTTTCTCATTATTTCAAAACAAACTCGCCA
Organism: Meconema thalassinum; assembly: GCA_946902985.2. NCBI lineage: Eukaryota > Metazoa > Arthropoda > Insecta > Orthoptera > Tettigoniidae > Meconema > Meconema thalassinum. The sequence continues at coordinate 776,547,954 of OX336388.2, read as the reverse complement.
AAAATATTTTCTTAATTCCCCCACTCAAGTCCTTCTTTAATGCAGCCAATCTGACAAATAAAAAATACAGTCAGCCTGATTAATTTGCAATGGTATGAGAAAGTATATAAACACCATAGGTCCACAACAACCACAGCAGGTTTTTTTTTTTTTTTTTTAATTGCCATATTAAGTACCCAACGTAAGTTAGTGTATGTACTAACAAACAATCATCATTGTGGACGTTTTTGCCCCACATGAACGCACAAGGAAATTAATGTCCAAATCAATGCATGCATAGCTTTCTATATCCAATCGTCGGTTTTTCCAAAGACGTTCAAGTTATTCACTTTGGAAATTTGTGTATCACAATGTAATCATGTCATCATCATCGGCTTTAACTCGAATCCGAGTATAAATCTTCTTCCTTCAGTCCAGTTTGTGAATGTGTTTACGGTGACTAAAGAGTCCAATCCTGGCATGGAACAAGCGTCCACACAAGTCACATAGTATTGCTGGAGGAGGACGTGGTTGGGCTGCTCGAAGTTTCCTAGCTTGACGCACAGTCACATGGTCCACAATGTAAATTTATAACGACAAGTAAATTGAACTTGTGGCGATAGGTTATTTGCGACAAATTCTGTATTCAACTTTTGATAGTGTGGTTGCACTTTTGCAGCCTTCTAATTGGTACCATTCATTGCTTCCTCATTTGCTTCAAAGCCACGGGCAACCATGCACGCATCTTGTTTGCTCCATGTAGCTGGCAGTACATGAAATGTAACAACTTGTATTCTTTTGTATATCTAATGAATTATAAATATCTTAGAGCAGCAAAATATCTAACATTTTTATTGTTTGCATATAGATTTAGCAAACTTTAAAATTCCTTTTAGCGATACAAACAAATTATTTTATATCAGTGTATTCAGTGAACATTTAACACTTACAGAAATTTAAGTACGCAATATTGATGGAGAGAGGCATTGAATCACAAATACAAAATTACGAATAGATTACACTTCAGGAACCATGAATTTGCTGCAACCTAGGGATAGCTCAACAGAGATACTTGATCCAATGTAATGGCAAGCCCATGAATTAGAAGTGTGGCTTTTAAGCGAGTAAAAAATGTGTACACATTCTTTTACCTTAAAATATTCAACAAATGTTGAATTAAAAGTCTTCTATTTAAAACGTAATGTATTGACTGGGCAGACCAAACCAAGTTCATTTTATGGTAGTTAACATAATTGTAAGTCAATACGGATCCAAAAAACAAGAAACATTATTCATTTACGTCAATCAAACAGGGGCATGGCTATTATGCAATTGTGGCTCACATGCGAGTAAATGTAGAACCCACAATTTTTCACAGAGGCGTTTTCCCTGGAACCTTTTCTCTTACACGTGGTAGTGGTGATTTTTGTTTTAAGGAATAGAATATTAAAGTAATCTGCACCTGATATTTAATGTCTATATCTTGGATGATCCCTCACATTCTGCATATTTTCTATGGTTCTGAACCTCATTGACAATCCAGGATAACTCTTGAATAATTCCTCTAGCTAAGCATTCCAGGACATCTAAATCAAAGAGGTAATTTTTAATTTATCGTCCTGTATTGAGCAACAGATCAATTACCGTATTTACTCGCATATAAAACCCCATCGCATACAACAAATAATAATTTTTGCCTCGCATATTAAACCCGCTATTAGCCTCCGTGGCTCAGGCGGCAGCACGCCGGCCTCTCACCGCTGGGTCCGTGGTTCAAATCCCGGTCACTCCATGTGAGATCTGTGCTGGACAAAACGGAGGCAGACAGGTTTGTCTCCGGGTACTCCGGTTTTTCCTGTCACAATTTCATTCCAGCAACACTCTCCACTATCATTTCATTTCATCTGTAATTCATTTAATCATTGCCCCAGAGGAGTGCGTCGCGCCTCGGCAGCCGGCACGTTCATATCCTCGCCGCTAGATAGGGGCTTCATTCATTCCATTCCTGACCCGGTCGGAGACTGGAAGCAGGCTGTGGATTTTCATTAAACCCGCTATTAACGAAATACAGGTAATAATGGCGTGCGGGCTATGAACTTGCTGTTCAACCAAGTATGATCAGATTTTGGCGAAAGCAACAAGAAAAACTAACGGTCGAGAAAATAAATGTTAGTACAGTACTTTTAAAAGTAGAACATCCCTTAATTTAATGTTATTTTCTATTTATTCCAGACGCAGTGAACATGAAATTAGACTTACCCTACCATGAACTATTACTTGCCGCAGTTGAGGTAGATTTATATCGGATACAAGGATATTGGTTTGTATACAGTAGTTAATGGATATTTTGATACGCTACCGTATTCATTTTTGAGATATGTGCAATAAGACCATCCTCAATTTTTCAGCATTAAAGATAGGATAAGAAATGGGTCTTATATGCGAGTAAAAACGGTAGTTACTGCCCACCTCCTGATGAGATAAAAAGGTCAAAACAAGCTTGTCCAGCAGTGGAGAATGCCCTTGTCTTTTCTGTATGTTTGTACCATCCTTTATTCTTATTTCTCCCTCACCCTGTCATTTTGAGCGTTTCTATTCTTCCATTTATGTGCAATAACTGCATATCTACCCGAGGTATTTTCCAAAATGGATTAATATGAAGAGATATCAATGCTATACTCACTTGTTGGCATTCGAGCGTGACTTGGCAGAGTGTCCGTGAGCTAGCCGCAGCTCCTCCAGACGCTTCACAACCTGCTCTTCCGTCAACCGTACCAGTTCATCGCCAGGTTGTATGAAATCCCCAACCATCACTTTGGAGCTGAAGCTGAAGTTTTCACGAGTCATATCCGTAATGCTGTTTTTCTCCAGAAACTGGAAATCACAATATAAAGCATTAATATAACATATCTGTGAAAAAATTAGAATTCCATAACTGATATTTAGAGCCATAACACCAGTCAGGAACAGAACTAAGCCACTAATTTTCACCCTGCTTTAAAAAAGGAAGAAGGCAACAGAACAGGGTGGAACGCATTGTAATCCTACAGTAGAAGGAAAAAATCACTCTTCTTCTCACATTTTAGTTTTCTCACCCTTCATACTACTGTATTCCCTTTTCTTATTCTTGAACAGAATTGTTTACACAGGCAAGATAAGGAACAAGGTAAGGAGATTCTCTACCTTAAGGCCCCTGTTTTATTAGTGCAGCATTTCCATTTAACGACTTACTTTAAGAGGCAGCATCTCAGTGACCTAATTTTGTAGCAACATATTTACTCAAATGTGGGTCACTATCATATAAGAGCTGCAAACCTAATTAACCATAGAAATTTGCTTAAATGTTTTGAACATATTTTTGTTCAAAGCATGTCTATTTTGGGAGGTGGGGCTCTTTTTGTTTTATAAACATCATTCTTAAATAACAGACCTAATTCAACCTAAAATCGAGAAAAACAATTATGAATATTAACTAATACATTTTTTTTTTTTTTCCAGGAGTGTATTTATATATTTGTATCTTGTACCCCGCCCATTCATTGGGTACAACAGTGTTGACCGACTGAAAAGCTACAAAAAGTAAATCCTCTTTGAGGGTAACAGGGCTATTGGGACGTCTTGAACTTGTTAAAACTGCCTAACCTAGACCTTGGTTTAATGAGAATATGGTAACACGTACATCCTTTCCCCTTAGCATTTTTTCCCTTTATTATTGAATTACCCCTCCCCATTTTTATTCATTGCTTGGCTTCTTTCATTATGTTGTTTCCTTTTCATTGATGGAAGTATTGCCATGTGAATAGGGATGACTCTCCAAAAAGGTGTGTTCATTTAGATTATGTGGGTGGTTTACTTACGGTAAACTAAATGGATTTCTATGGGTTCTTTTATGCCCAAGTTCCCTACCTTTTGTTTCGTAGAGTATGATTCTTAGGTCTGTTTCTTTGTGAAGCAAAGTTCAGTGTCATACATGTGTTCGCATACTGCCGAGTGTTTCCTGTGTTTAATTGCATTTCTGAGGTCTTTGTAACTGGTGTCCATCGTTCTCCCCACTTGTCCTATGCAATGGGTTTTGTTTATTTAAATTGCTATTGTGAAGATGCGTACCAAGTGTGTGTGTTCTGAATGCTATTTAGATTCCATGGTTTTTTGGTACGAGGTTGCATTCACGAAATTGAACCATACAAATTTGTTTACATTACTGATTGGCGTTTGTAATATTATCTTTTGTCCGGTGTCAGTATTATTTGATCTATCATATTGGGTGTGAAATTTGTTTTCTTTAGCTATTAGTTTTATGGTTTTAATTTCTTTGTTGTAGTTTTCTTTTGTCGTGAGTATACTTAAGGCCCTGTGAAACACAATATTTTATGTACGCTTGGGTGATTTGAACGATGTCAACAGTGAGTGATGTTTGTGTGGGCTTGCGGAAGATTGAGTTTGACAGGCTATTATTCCACTGGTATATCGAGGTAATTTATGTTTCGCTCAATATCTGATTCGAAGGAATGGTGCTAACTGTTGATGGCTTGTAAGATTATTTCTTCATTTTTTATTTCCATACCATACATTCATAAGACATCATCTATGTATCTAGTCCAATGTATAACCCCTTTTGCCTAGTCGTCTGTTAGAAAATTCTTTTCTATGATGTTTATGAAAATATTCACAACTAGACCTCTGAGTGGCGATTCCATGGCTAACCCATTGCACAGTGGGTCAAAATCGAAATCTAGGAGGACAAAATTATTTATTTTCATAATTGAAAAATTAAAATTTATTACTTCTACAGCATTCTCATATAATTGTGGCTCACTATTCTGGGATATAAATGCATCTTAGTGTAAATCTGGGTGAATGTAAGTGGCTGTGGTTTGGTTGTCTTTGTGGTTAGTGTGATGCTTTAAGATGGAACCTGCAGCTAAAGGTATAATCTTTGTAACGTGTTTCAGTTATTAATGGGCGAAATTGTTACGTAATTTTAGCTATATTTGCATTATATAATATTTAACTATTATTTTTAAAATTATATTTTCACTTAGATTTTTAGTATGCCACGTCACTTTCTACTTAATGTTAAAATGTAGATAAAGTCTTGTAGTTTAAGCCTGTTATAAGATTTTTTGCATCTTTTTGCAACTTACTTAGTTATTTTACGTTTTAGAAGATGTCGCGCAACCAGTTCTCACACGTTTACAACTGTTTGAAGCACTGGGTTCGACGATTATGTCAAAAGTGGAACTTTGTGACTTTGTTAAAAGTAAATTAGGGGTAGAAAATTGTTCTGAAGAGATAAATGAATGCTCTATCCAACTCCTAGTCATAGACAATTTCTTGCATGTGTAGACGTAGCTTAAAAAAGGTCTTAACTGATGTTTATTATGAAGTAAACAAATTATATACGTTGCTTTCACTCTAAATTCATGATTAAAACGTAAAAATAATGTTGTCCCCCTAGATTTCGATTCTGACCCACTGTGCATTGGTCCGTTCATCTATTTTATTGTTAAATTGAATAACGTTTTGGTTGAGTGCGATTTTCAGCAATTTTACTAACTTGTCTGTTTCTTTTCTCGAGTTACTCAATTTTAAGTTGTCTTCTATTACTTTGATGACTTCGTTTACTGGTATGTTAGAGTACATGTTGGTTATATCGAATGACACTAATCTCATGCTGGGTTCTATTTTTAATGAACCTAGTTTATTAACTAACTCCGTTGTGTTTTTGACTGATTTGTCACTGTTGATAACCACTCTGTCCTTTAATCTAAGCGTAAGTGAGCAAGGTCTGATGATGATAGCGTTACGATCAAAACATATAATCCAAATTAAGTACCCCCCCCTCCAGGGACTTCCTTACTTTGTTTCTGCATACACTGTCATATGCTTTCTCAATGTCCAGGAAGGCCATCAGTAGATCTGTTCCATACTCATAGTGCTGTTCTTGTAACTGCCTTACAGCAAAAAATCAAATCCACTGTGGACCTTCCTGCTCTGAAGCCATGTTGTTCTTCCCTGATCCCTCCTTCTATCCTTGTCCTAATTCTCTTTTCCAAAACTTTCTCGAAGATCTCTGCACAATGACTCATCAGTGTTATTCCCCGATAGTTTCTGCAATCTTTTCTACTACCTTTCTTGAAGATCGGGACAATTATTCCTTTTTTCCAGTCCTCTGGGGTCTTCCTTTCCTTCCATGCTGTCCTCATCACTCGGTACAACCACTGTATCCCCACCTCTCCTGCTGCTCTCACCATCTCCACACTCAACTCATCCACACCCGGTGCCTTCCCTCCTTTCATCTTGTTCACTGTATCTTCCACTTCTTTCCATGTTAAGTCCTTTTCTGTTTGCAGTTCATAGAGGAGTAGAGAAATGGACTATAAAGAGGATAAAGGAGATGTACAAGGGAAGCGTGAGCTGTGTGAAAGTGGGAGGAGAGAGATCAGACTGGTTGGAACAGAGAAACGGCCTGAAACAAGGAAGTGCACTGTCACCGTTACTTTCCATTGTGGTGATGGATGACATAATGACCCGAGTGGCACAAGTAATTGGGGAAGGAAAGATGAAAGCAATGGTGTTTGCAGATGATTTGATGATTTGGGGAAACAAGGAGGAGGTACAGGAACAGTTGGACGTGTGGGAAGGAATAATACAAGGATATGGGATGAAATTTAGCATAAATAAGAGTGAGATGGTGATCACAACAAGGAAGAAGGAAAGAACCACAACGGGAATAACAATTGGTGGGGAACAGCTGAAGAAAGTGGAGAGTTTTAAGTATCTGGGAAGCCTGATACAAGATAATGGAAGAAACGATAGAGAAATAAATGAGCGGGGGAGGCAGGCAGAAGCATTTCGGAGGAGTGTGAGAAGCATGTTATGGAGCAAGGATGTCCCTCAGAACAGCAAAAAGATCATATATCGGACGTACTATGTCCCTATCCTGACGTATGCCTTGGAGACCTGGGTTATGAAAGGAAGGGAGAAGAGCAAAATACAGGCCAGTGAGATGAGGTTCTTGAGAAGCAGTATTGGAGCTACAAAGATGGACAGAATAAGAAATGAGAGGACCAGAGAATTAATAGGGGGAACCATTACAGGATGGTATAGAGAAATCTAGACTTAGATGGTATGGACATGTAAAACAAATGGAGAAGAGGATACCCAGGAGAGTACACGAGACGAAGTGGGAAGGAAAGAGACCGAGAGACAGGTGGCTGAAGCGGGTGGAAGAAAGCGTGAAGAAGAGAGGAGAAGACTGGACAAGGGTGGAGGCTGAGAGATGGTGGGAAGACAGAAGACGTTGGAGAGGCTTGTGTTCCAAACAGACCCGGCCAGTGGCTGGAAACTGTGCAAGATGATGATGAAGTACCCCCCCCCCCCATTTTCGCACATAAAGCGTGTTATTTTTTAACTCCTGTAATATTTATGGACCCATAGGGATGCAATGGTTGTACAGATTGTTTCGGGTGATATGGAAAATTAAGGAAGTACCAGAAGAGTGGGGGTAAAGGTATAATAATTCCGGTCTTCAAGAAGGGAGATAAAAAAGACTAACAACTACCGAGGAATCATCCTCATCTCACATGTGGCAAAGATATTTGAACGGATACTCGAGGGACGACTGAGGATGGTAGTGGAAAAGAAAATGGAGGAAGAACAATATCGGCTAGTATTCACTATTAATGATTTTCGTCCTTTCAATACAAATATTGTTATTTATCTATATAACAACAGAGTACATGTTTCGAGCAGTATTCTGCTTTTCCTCAGCCTAAATACACAAATAGAAATAGACAATACTCGAAGGAAGAACAATATGGATTTCGAAGAGACAAATCAACGTTTGATCTTATTTTTACGATGAGGAATGTGATGGAGAATAGGTGGGAATACAGAAAGGATTTGGTGATGACCTTTATAGATATTGTGAAGGCATATGATAGTGTGCCAAGACAACTGGTTTGGGATGCATTGATAAGGAAGAAAGTAGGTAGAGCTGAAGTGGAAATGATTAAAGCCATGTATTGTCAGTGTGTCAGTAGCGTGAAGACAAGATTGGACAAACCAACTGGTTCAATGTACAAACAGGTCTCCGACAAGGGAGTGTATTGTCCCCCTTACTTTTCCTCACTGTCATCGATGGAATCCATAAACGAGTGGAACGGAAAATGGGAAGTAAAGGGACTTCGCTGATATGGGGGGACGATGAATTGGAAGTCCAAGAACAAGTAAATGTTTGGAACCAGGAGATAGGAGAGCATGGAATGAAAATCAGTGTGGATAAGAGTCAGGCAATGGTGATGACAAGAAATGTGCGAGATGGTAGGGGGAATATTGCAGTAGATGGAAAACCATTACAAGTTGTGAAAAGCTTCAAATACTTAGGGAGTGTCCTAACAGATGATGGAAGGATAAGTGAGGAAGTTGGTGAGAGGATCCAACAAGCAAATGGGTTTTACCAGAGTGTGAGGGGTCTGGTGTGGAACCATGAAGTTCCCGAGAAATGTAAAAAAAATCTTGTATTCAACATATTACACACCTATATTGACGTATGCAGCAGTCACTTGGACAACAACTAAACCGAAGGAGAGTAGAATCCAGGCAGCAGAGATGAAGTTCCTTAGAGGTATAATTGGAAAGACCCACAGAGACAAAATCAGAAACAAGGAAATTAGGGAGACAACAGGATTCCCAAAGTTACAAGACAAAATCGAGATCAGTAAGCTAAAATGGTATGGACATATGATGCGAATGGGAGAAGACCGAGTCCTGAAGCGATTATTTACTGAGAAAGTCCCGGGAAGGCGCCTAAGGGGAAGGCCGAGGATGAGGTGGATGGATGCAGAGAGGGAGAGCGTTGAGAAAAGAGGCGTGAAAGTGGAGGATGTACTGGAAGAGGGACGAGAGAGGTGGAGATACAGAAAAGTATGGAGGTCCTTGATTCACAACCCGACCCAGATCACTGGAACCGGGAAATGAAGAAGAAGAATATTTCTTTCAGGTTTGGACGTTTAAATACTTGTTTTTCTGCCTAATGTAATTGGACACAATTTGTGTTGACCAACTGAAAAGCTTCCTCTAGCATGGACTTCTATTCAATTAGCCTTTAATGGAAATAACACAAAATAGTTAAGACACATTGGTATTTAAAATCACAATTTAGGGCAATATTGTTGACCAAGAAATATGCATCCTTCTCTTAGGAATTCGCTTTGTGGAACGACGTTACAAGATCAATTGTTACGAAATTGAGTTCTACTGTAACGATACAGCCAAAACCAACTACAATCCTAGAGGATTTAATTTAATATAAGCTAATGCACCACAAATATGCCGACCCCGTGGTGTTGGGGTAGCATGCCTGCCTCTCACCCGGAGGCCCCGGGTTCGATTCACGGCTCCGTCAGGGAATTTAGAAACTGACGTGAGGACTGGAACGGAGTGCACTCAGCCTCGTGAAGACAATTGAGTAGCTGTCTGACGGTGAGGCAGCGCCCCGATCACGAAAACCAAGATTAACGGCCGAGGGAACCCGATGCGCTGATCACGCGTCACCCCAATATTTGCAGGCCAAATGGCTGGGCAGCGGTCGCTTGGTAGGCCTAGGCTCTTCGCGGGCTGTAGTGCCAGGGGTTATTATTTATTAATGCACCAAATCTCGATCCCTGTAAATATTTACATCGCAAATCACACATTCTTGTCTCATAAAATCTTACTATGTGAGCTGTGCATCTGTGATCGACCTTTGTCTTGATAGTCACATGTACACGACTATCTTGCGGCACAAGTCTCTCTGAAAGAAGACGAATCGACTGCAGGCTTTGAATGCGACATATTTGGTTGCTTACATTAATAAGCGGTGATTAATTTACACCTATTTCGTTGAAATTCATTGAATGCATCATAACTTTTGGCGTATGTTAATAAGCCGAATGAAATTTACAATTATTTTGTTGAAATAACTCCACGGCATGAGGATCAACACTGACGATGACAGATGATAATGTCCCTCATTAAGACCGATGATACTGCGGAATAAATTTGACACAAATGACTAGGAATGATAAGAACAGTGCGGAAGATTAGGTCTTAGTCTCGTCATCTAGAGTTGCATTTCAACTGAAATATCAATCGAAAGTATATAAACTTACATATCTATTAATACAGTAACAATGAGTCTATCAATGAATTATGTTTCATTATGCAGTAATACAAATGACCTTGTAACACGAGTTCATTGATGTATTAGTACTTTTTGCTAATGCGCATTACTTTCACCAACAAGTCTGGTTTTTATTTGAAGGTTTTGAGAGAGTGTGCATTTGATTCCGTTGCGCATTAGATTCATGAGTTATGAAACACCCAAGTTCTTTCTTCTGTCATTATAGGTAAACTAATTTTAAGAGAACTAACTTCACAGCAGTTATGTCTAAATTAGCTAGTCAAATTTTCAGATCCAGGAAAACACTGAGGATTTTTCTTCTTTTCTCTCTCCCTCTCTTTGTCCCCCTCTTCTTTTCATTGGGAGTCTCAACGTTGACTGCTAGTGATAACTTAGCCAAATCACTTTCTGTTAGTTAGTTAGTGTTGTTTTTAAGGGGCAGAACTACGAGTTCATCTGCCCTTGTGACAATTTTTACTCTGCTTCCCTATTCAATTGCAAGTTACTCTATAGGTAAACCCCTGCGCAGATATCTGCAAAATCGTTCTCCATGCAGATATACAGTAGTTTGCATGGCTGTGCGGATAGCAGATAAGCTGCAAATAATGTTTGGAGTAAATTTGCGGATAGTTTTTAGAATACAATCTGAACTTGTTCAATATCATAACTAAGACCCTGATGTTTACGACATATCATACTTTAACACAAAATGTGATAAAAATGTCCAGCATAACTCAACACATTGCTAGTGTACCAATTGGGCTCTTCACCTACCAAGACGCGTAGCTGGCACACACTGAGAAGGCCATGCAAGACGTTTCGCTACATGTGTAACTACGTCACGAGCAAGCCAGTGCACCAAGGGAGTCAAAACTTCACTCCAAAACAATAAACCTTGCCTTGGCATTGAATATAAAATCAAAATGTTCTCGAAAGAAAAGAAAAAAATGAGTATTGTCCGTTGAGCCATTATATTAACACAAAACTTCTATGCCCAAGATCGCGGGTTCAAATCCGGCCGAAGTCGTCGGATTTTTTTAAGAGCGTTAAAAATCCCTCAGTATGCCTTCCTTCGGAGGGGAAGTAAAGCCGGCGGTACCATGTCATAGATTTATGGCATGTTAAAGAACCTTCCACTAATTACACCTGTGTGAAGCTAAATTGGATAGGTTAGGAATGTAAACAACGCTCCTAGGTTCCTACGTTCGTTGCCAAGAGCCGACTGCGGTGACGTCTGGTAGATAAGTTTCGAACTAGTAGTCGTTGACGGTGGCGTTTGGCGGCAAAAGTAGGAACTACTAGAAAATTGATCGTCTGCCGTCCTTACTTGAATTAAAACAGATACACACACTAATACAGTCATCACAATTAACACCGGTTATCAGATAGATTCTACACACACCCAATGTACACGGGGCTACATAACCGTGTTGTCGCAGCCCCTAAACTTAAGAACCAACCAACCATTAACACAAAATGAGAAAAATGTCCAGCATAACTCAACACATTGCTAGCGTAATTTTTTGTGTTAATACAATGGCTCAACGGACAATACTCATTTTCTCTTTCTTTCGAGAACATTTTGATTTTATATCATACTTTTCCGTTATGTTCTGTTGATGACAAATGTAAGAAGATGATTTACGCTAACCTCATGCAAATTATGTCATTAAGCGCAATTAACACTCCGAACTGAAAAAGGTTGCAACTCTGGCTGTATAACATTCATTTCTCCTCAAATGTTTAAATGTATTGCTTTAATATTTTATCTAATTAAAAATATCATTGTAATGCCAGTAGATTCGGATAATAGTTGTGCGGATAACGTTTTGTTTAGCCCTGCAGGGCTATAGGGACCTACTTAACAGTAAAAAAAAGAAATTTGTAGGAAATAAAGAAAAATGTTTCATTACTTCTGTCAGTCAATTGGCATTAAAATTTTGTAAAGAACTAAGTGGTTTTGTGGACTATTGCCCAGAAGAAAATGTATATTTAACCATTTTAGTGGAATAGATGATTTTCTGGAAAACAGATCAAGTACCATCTGGCTGGACCAAAGGAGTTATCATCCAGTTATTCAAGAAAATGCAGAACTATTGTGGAATTACACTTTTATTTCATGGCCACACAATTCTTGAAAAAATCATAGATGGCCGGCTAAGAATCTGCGCGATCCACAACTGGAAGAGGAGCAGTATAGTTTTTACAGGAACCGATCCACAACCAATCTGAATTTTGCCATAAGAATTATAGGGAAAATATACGAATCAGGGGAAGATCTCTACTTAGCGTTCCTTGACATAGAAAAGGCCTTTGATAGCATAAATCATCAGGTGATACGGGAGTGCCTAAGGAAACATCAAGTCCTGGAACCAATTATAAAGGAAAGTGCAAATGCTGTATAAACAATGCCAGAGCTGTGTACCTGTGGTGGATGGAAACTAAAGTTTGTTTACTGCAACCAGAGGGGTACAGCAGACTAGCGCACGGTCACCTCTTCTTTTCATCATCATTATGGATGAGATAATGAACAGAGTAAAAATTGTTATCTCTTCAAAATAATTTACAGCATTTACTTTTTCAGATAATATTGTAAATAGGGGTAGACAAGAATAGCAAGTCGAAGAGAAACTGGAAAACTGGAATCAAGAGTTTAAGAACTTTGGTCCAAATGTCAACAAGAGAAGGATTGTAGAAGGCCAATGGAATCCAACGGGAGAATGTGGATCAGTTTCAATATCTTCGAAGTATAATATCATGGGATGCCGATATTCATCTGGAAGTCACAAACAGAATCTTAAAAGGATCAGATATTTTACAATCAAGTGCGTAACTTGTTATGCGATGCTTACTGTCGGGGAAATAAGTATAGATACTCGAGTTTAGAGGTCAATAAAACCTTTACCGTTAGTCTTACATAAGAACAACCTACACGAAAATTTTCCTTGTTTTATTTGTCGTTTAATGATATAGAGTAAATATTTGCATTTGTATTTGCATTGTATCTCGTTAAAATTTTATAGCGGATCGAACAAAAAAAAGTACCGGTTTTTCTTACCAAGTTCACGGAGCACTCACTTAGAAGGATCATTACGTTAAAAGTACTGATCGGATCGTAACGAAACTCTATTACGTCTTAAAGGAACTTATTCTTAAAGCCTATATGAAGTTTTAATCAGATCTGACGTTTCTTTAAGTAGTTGTTGTGAATTTTGTAAAACATCTTTTTCTCGGGCCTGGGTGGTCATAGCAGTATGAAATATGGCTTGTTATGAGGCTCATAGCAATGCAAGGCTTAACGTGAAACTACATTTTATCTACTTTTGTTAATTGCTCTTATATCGATTGATATTTAATCAGGTGGTTATGTGAGAAGAATGTATCGTAGCAAGCGACGGGAACAATGCGCTCGGTCGAGGAAACTCGTGTGACGTTGCCCTGTGAAACATAATACGCGCGCGTTCCACGCCGTAAGGTCAGTGAATTTCTGTTGTTGTTGTTTTGAAATTTGTGTTAGGCCGGTATCACACTACCAAAGAAATGTGTCAAATAAATTTTATCAAATATTTTATAAAACTGAACTTTTATCAAAGTTATACAAAGCAATCATCACACCATTACACGACATCAAATATTTAATCCTAGTTCAGCAAAATGGATGAAGGACCGTTCCGTGTTCACTTAACTATATTATGGTAGTTGAAATTCTGTGGTGGCAATACCGGTATATAAAAGAAACGGAAAGATAAAGTGAATGTCTATGGGTTAAACCATGGGTCTCTCACGTGACTAGGAAGATATTATTTTATACGAGTAAAATCTTGGTGAAGAGCTGCAGTACAAGGGCTTAAAAAATGACATTAATATAAAAATATTAAAAACCATACGTGAAATTGACGAATTATAATACAAATATTATAATATATATTCGCCTCGGTGGTGTAGTGGTCAGCGTGCTTAGCTGCCACCCCGGAGGTCCGTGGTTTGATTCCCGGCTCTGCCATGAAATTTGAAAAGTGGTATGAGGATTGGAACGGGGTCTACTCAGCCTCGGGTGCTCCAAATGAGTAGAGGGGGCTTCGATTCCCACCTCAGCCATCCTTGAAGTGGTTTTCATGGTTTCCCAGTTTGTCTCCAGGCAAATGCCGGGATGATACCTAACGTAAGGCCACGGCCGTCTCATTCCCTCTTCCTTGCCTGACCCTCCTAATCTTCCTATCCCTCATAAGGTCCCTGTTCGCTTTGCAGGTGAGGCCGCCTGGGCGAAGTGCTGGTAACACACCCCAGTTGTATACCCGATCCCGAAGTTTCAAAAAGGAGGTGGTAAATGTGGGATCCATCGCTGAGTCCGAGGGAATAGCCAACCCTGGAGGTTAATACTGTTACGTGCCACCCCCTAGTGGCAATTCCGTTAACTGGATTACGGAGGTTAGAAAGCACAACACCAATTACTGCTTTAAAGAGAAGTTAGCTTTATTGCTTGCAGGAAAGATACGCCACTCAACAGCAAATACAAGCAATTAGAACCTTACTCCAGTTTCCTCAAGTCTCTCCCTTGAGCGCTCTTGCCCCTTTCACTTCTCAACAAACCACAGAAGTAAAACCGTCTTAATGAGTCCGGTGGCCTTGACAGAAGCTACCTGCACCTCTTCCTCATGTACACCAACTACAGTTACTTACGATATTCCGCTACACGCTACTTCGCTGTCCACAAGCTGGGGGAAACAATGTCACTGGATTTCGTAACTCGCACGGCACTTCGTCACCACACTTCTGTCGCTCAGGAAAGACGCTCGCACTAGCTCGTAAAACACACACCCACAGAAAACTCGGTCCCCTCACTGTTGAAGCCGCTTATATAGAAGGCTGGTGACTCAATGAATTCTAGAATCGTCCAGGACACACGGCTTCTCGACATTTCCTTCACTGGCTGGGTCACGAATATTCTGGACCATCCCTCTCACTTCGCAGTCCGTTGCGTAACGCGCACGTAATACACTGAGGCAGAGCACACACAGCCCGTGGGAGCTGTGACTCATGCGGCGAGCGACAAAACAAACTCACAGCCGTAACACCACCCCTTTCCTAAAAGACTGATCGTCCCGATCAATCATTGGTCCATCTGTGTCCCTCCGTAGGCTGCCAGGCGATCTCGATGCACGATCTTCATCTTCGCCCTCAGGCTCCGCTGGATCCTGTAGACGACATCGTTGATCCGTTTCACGACTCGGTACGGGCCCTCCCAGGACTTCTGCAGTTTGGGTGTCAGGCCTTTCTTCCGTAATGGGTTGAAGAGCCAGACCAGGTCGTCCTCGTGGAATCCGCCGGCATCCGTCTGTTGGTCGTATCGGGTCTTCATTCGGTCGGTCTCGATCCGCAGTTTCCTCCTCGCGAACGAGTGCACGTCCTCCAGTTGGTGACCAGTTCTTGAAAATACTGGCTTACCGGGACCGGATCATTCCCAGGTCAGCTGAAGGCAAGATCGACAGGTAGACGGAGCTCCCTCCCAAACATGGCCCGGGCTGGTGTGCACCCGGTGGCTTCATGCACGGCGGCACGGTAGGCCAGAAGAAATAGTGGAAGATGTTTGTCCCAATCCCTCTGGTGCTAGCTGACGACTATTCGGAGATGATTCTCGATGGTGCGATTGAATCGCTCTACCATCCCGTCGGACTGAGGGTGTAGCGGCGTTGTCCTTGTCTTCCGGATTCCCAGCAGCTGGCATAGGTTCTGGAACACCTGCGACTCGAAGTTCCTCCCTTGGTCGGAGTGCAGCTCCAGGGGTACTCCGTACCGGCTGACGAATTCCTTCACCAGGGTCTCTGCAATCGTCGCGGCTTCTTGGTTAGGGAGCGCATACGCCTCCGGCCATTTGGTAAAGTAGTCGCTGACGACCAATATGTAGCGGTTCCCTGTCTCGCTTAACGGGAATGGCCCAGCAAAATCGATGGCCACTCTCTCCATGGGGCCGCCCACGTTGTAGGTCTTCAGTGGACCCCGTCGTCTTCGTCCTGGGCCCTTGCTGGCTGCGCAATCATGGCACCTCGCGCAGTGGTTCACGACGTCAGTTCGGCATCCGATCCAGTAGAACCGCTCTCTCAGCTTCTCCAGGGTCTTCTTTATCCCTAGGTGTCCACCAGATGATCCTCCGTGGACTTCCTTCAGGACTTCCTCCGTCATAGCCTTTGGAACGACGACTTGTTCCCGAGATGTCTTCCCGTCGGTGCTCTCCCAGGTACGGCATATGAGGCCATCCCTCACAACCAGCGAGTCCCACTGCGCCCAGTAGGACTTAAAACTTTCGGCTGCAGTCACTCACAATGTTCCACCCGGATCTGGGGACACGGGCCCTCTTCCATTCGGCTATCAGTCCCAGGTCATCATCATCTGCTTGTGCCTGCGTGAAAGATTCGCGGCTCCAGTTCCCTTGAAGTTCCACAGTAGTCCGTCGGCACTGTATCCCGGTGTTCTCCTCCCTCCTAGTACAGAAGGTGCAGTCTTCGGGGCACGGTCTTCGTGATAGGGCGTCGGCATTAGAATGCAGTTGGCTCTTCCTGTGCTGGATCTCGAAGTTGTACTGTTGAAGCCTCTCTAACCACCGCGCGAGTTGACCCCTCGGGCTGTTTGAAGTTCAGGAGCCACCGCAGGGATGCATGGTCGGTCCTGATGAGAAATTCTTGCCCGTACAGGTACTTGTGGAAGTGTTTGATGGTCTTCACGATGGCCACTACTCTCTCCTCGCCGTCCACTATTTGCGACAGGATTCCCCCTATACCAAAGTCGCTGGCATCGGTATCGATGATGAACCTTGTTCCAGGTCTGGGGTAGGCCAGAATAGGCGCGGTGCACAGAGCCTGCTTGAGTTGTTCCAAGGCACTGTGGCATTCTGCTGTCCATGTGAAGAGTTGGTCCTTCTCAGTCAGTCGATGCAGTGGTTTGGCGATGTCGGCGAATCCTCTCACGAAGCGACGGTAATAAGTGCAGAGTCCCAGAAAGCTTCGTAGTTGGGACTTGTCCTTCGGAACTGGCCACTCCCTCACAGCTGCGGTCTTTTCTGGGTCGGTGCGCACCCCTTCCTCGGAGACAATATGCCCAAGGTACTGGACCTGCTTCTGGAAGAGCTGACACTTCTTGGGGCTCAACTTCAGCTGGGCAGCCCGTAGCTTCACCAAGATCTCCTTCAGGTTGCTGTAGTGCTCCTCGAAGCATTTTCCCAGAACGATGACGTCGTCTAGGTAGACCAGGCAGGTCTTCCAGTGTAGTCCCCTCAGAATGGACTCCATTAGCCTTTCGAAGGTCGCAGGGGCATTGCACAGACCGAATGGCATGACGGTGAACTGCCAGAGCCCGCTGCCCACAGAGAACACAGTTTTCTTGCGGTCCTTAGGGTGGACCTCCACCTGCCAGTAGCCACTCTTCAAATCCAAGGTGGAGAACCATCTTGATCCTGATATGGTGTCCAGCATGTCGTCGATCCGGGGTAGAGGGTAGCTGTCCTTCTTCGTGACGTCGTTCACCCGCCTGTAGTCCTCGCAGAACCTGGTTGAACCGTCCTTCTTCTTCACTAGCACGACCGGAGAACTCCAAGGACTATGTGATGGCTCGATCACCCCTTGCTCCTTCATCTCTTCTACCATCCGGTCGACTTCGGCTTGCTTGGCGAGCGGGACACATCGGAATGGGGCCCTAATCGGTGCGCTGTCCCCAACGTCGATTCAGTGCTGGACCAAGCTTGTCCTACAGAAGTCTTTGCTCCCCACAGAGAAGACATCCTGGAATTCGCGTAGCAGGTCCTGAAGTTGGCGTGATTGCTCCTCGTCTAAATGGTCCTGGGATCCTTGTTACGGCTTCTGTAGTTCTTCTGGCAGGGCGCGTCTTCTTCGGTTGTCCGTCTGCAGGTGTCCGTCCGTCGTGTCTGTGATGCGGGCAATCCAGGTAACGGGCTCGCAGACTCCTAGGTTGGTGTCCCGGTGAACCGTAATATCGTAGTCGTTCAGGTTGGACAGGCGGACGTACGGCCGAGGCGTCGTGTTGATGAGGGTCTTGGCAACTAGCAATCCTTTTGTCTGGATGTCCTCATATTTTGGCTCGATGACAGCCGCCACTCCCTCAGAAGTTCCGTCGACAATTACGGCGGCGCTGACCTCCGTCCTGGCAGGAACGATGACGTCCTCTCTCAGCCTTACTCGTCGTGCGGTGACGGCCTCGTGTGCTGGTTGCAAAGCAAGTTCCTCACCTCCGAAGTGCAGTGTGTTGGTACTCAAGTCCAAGATGATGATGTTCTGGTCCAGGAAGTCCAGTCCGATGATCACTTCATTTGATACGTCAGCCACAAGCACTGGATGCTTTATCGCCCGTCGACCAATGACGAACTCCAGTGATGCTTCGCCATGTACCGGTGCGGTCTCTCCGGTCGCGGTTATTAGCTGGAGGTTCCTTTGTGTGGGTTGCACTCTCCACTTCGGGATCACGGTGGGATTGACGATGGTCCTCGACGCTCCCGTGTCGATCAGCATGGGCCAGCTCACTCCGTTGACGACTCCGTCGACCATCAGGCTGCTATTGTCCCTCCGTAACTTCGTCACACGCACTTGGACTGCTGGGGCTTGATGACTGTCACAAGCCAACCTTTGCCCCCCAAGGCTGGCTAATACTAGTTTCCCTGGGCCTTACGAGGCGTGCGATGTCCATCTCGAACTCCTGCAGGGTTTCCGCGTTCTTCTTTACCCGGGTCCGGAGCTGCATCTGGTAGGCCTGCTGAAGATGGCTATCTCCATATCGGGACTCCATATGGGCGATCAGTGAAGCGTAGACCTGGGATCCAGTCGGGATGGCCTGAAGGACGTTAAGGGCGTCACCTCTCAGCGCTACAATGAGAGCTGTAGCCTTTTCTGTGTTGTTCCAGTTATTTATGGAACAGGCCGCCTCGAACTGACGTAAGTAGGTGCTCCACGGGACCTTTCCGTCGAAGGTTGGGGGCGTCCCTCTGCTATGTCCCATTCCTGATATTCCCGCTGTAACAGTGGGCGGGCCTTGGCGCAGCTCGGCAATTTCCTCTCGTAGAGCGTTGAATTTCTCTTCCACCCCCGTCAGTGGCCGTTGGCGCAGCTCGGCAACTTCCTTTTGTAAGGCGTTGAATTTCTCCTCCACCCCCATCAGCGGGCGTTGGCACAACTCGGCAACTTCCACTTGTAAGGCGTTGAATTTCTCCTCCACCCCCATCAGCGGGCGTTGGCGCAGCTCGGCAACTTCCACTTGTAAGGCATCGAACTTCTTTTGCACTGCTGCGACTTCCTCACGTAGGCCCTGTTCTAATTTCCTTTGGCTCTCCTCTAATTTCGTCAGCAGACACTCTTCCAGATTTTTCTAGACATCCAGAAATTTGGCGGTTAGGTCCTCTGCTAACTTATTCTGGCCGTCCTTCAGGTCCCCTGCTAACTTCTTCTGGCCATCCTCCATCTTCTTCTGGCCATCTTCCATCTTCTTCAGGTCCTTCTGGCCGTCTTCCATCTTAGCTTCCATGCCACTTAACTTTTCTAGCAACGCTGCCAATTGCGCCGCCATTTTAGTTGTTTGTCTTGTTAAGGGCATGCACTCACAGGAATATTAGAGAAAAATGACCTGCTCGGGTTTTGAAACCAGGACCGTCAGGTGTAGTGCTTGAGTTCGTAATCCGGCTTCTGACACCAGTTGTTACGTGCCACCGCCTAGTGGCAATTCCGTTAACTGGATTACGGAGGGTAGAAAGCACAACACCTGTGCCGATTGCATCTGCACATATACCCCTGCCCGAACTCTTGCCAACCCTGCTTGTGGAAAATAAACTCTGGACCCAGTTCTAAGCCCAGGGGTCACTTAAACCCTATGCCTTGCTTCTGACCCAGTGGTCACTAAAATGATTTGGACCTTAAGAAGAAGAAATAAAACATTCACTAAAGGTCCCAAAGTGAAAGCTTCCTATAAACTATATTGTCTAAATAATGTTTGTTGACGACAATAGAACTTACATTAGCCATTATTGTCTCCTGAGGCAATTATTATGAACATTCATGTACTGAAATTGCCGCCCTATTCAAATTTAAACCTGAGAAGTGGCCGTGTGACCAATTAGCACCACGAACCTTCCCGCTCTTTAATTGCCAACATAAATTGCGAACTGGTGTTTTTTTCGGCCATTTAAAAGGCGCCTTGTGTGGGAAATTGCGTTGGCTAACCTGCAGAAACATTCTATGTCTTCACTTGTTAAATTAGTTCGAATTCTGCCACTATCTACCTTCGGCAGCACTACGTGAGTTGCGCGCATGCGCAAGGACGCTCTGGCGGCTGCTGCTTGTCGCCAAAGTGACGCTCAGTGACTCTCAAAATGACTTGATTCGTAAGTGGACGTTTGTGGCTGGGCTCCGGCCCTGGCCGCGCTCAAAGGTATGAGTGGACCTAGATATAATTTTATTATTTGCAAATACGATATTTTGTTTGAACCTTAATTATTTTCAATTGCATTTTCTTCATATATTTAGATTTTGATCGAATCATTGTGTCGTGGTGATTCGCTTGACCCACTTAGGGATAAGAAAGACTTTAGTTTTCTTGGCATTGCAAGCAAGCCTTCATTAGCTAATTTTCTTGGCATCATTTACTATGATATAAATATTTTATTTTAAACGGGCCAAAACATTGCGCAATGTTGGTTCCAACTTGTTAAATTTATTTTCTTCCTTTAAATGCTTGCTGCCGATTTTTTTTTTTTTAGTGGTGTCAATGTAAATTAGGTTTTAGCTTAAGATTAATATGTAACAATGTTTTCCTAAATTCAGTATGAAGAACCTATGTTCTTTTGGTGGGAACTATGTTAATAACTAGTGACGGTCCTTTGTTTTTCGTTACTAGTTTGTTTTCCATTATTATTAAAAAGAGTTGCTTGGCAGCATGGCCGTGCGTTCGACGCGTTTGAGTTCCGCTCCGTATTAATGAAGATTTTCGGCAGTCTTTTGAGATTAGTTGATTTTAATTCTTGTTAAAATCGCGCCTTATGAAATGTCGTGTGGTGGAAATTGATATTTCTTGGTGGAAGCTTTCTGTTCGCCAGAATTCTTGAGTTTTTGTTCATGCCAAATGTTTGGAGATAGCGTCGGTTGTGACGCCATCTTGGGAAAATTCGCATTTTCAAGCTTTAATTTAGTTGATTTTATTCTCTTGTCACCGTGTGCAAGTATGATATTTCTCTAATGAGTGTCCCCGCGTTTTGAGTGAAATTAATATTTCCTTTTGAGTTTCCGAAGTTTCTTTCGGCTTGGTGCTTAACACATTTATGATGGATCTTGTGGTCGGTAGCCACAGAGTGTACTGATGTACACGACCTTGTAAGTTTTCCGGCCTTATCTGGTTATTTTTCTTTCTATTAATATTTTTGTTTGATTTTGTTTCTTGGTTTTCCGTGGTTTCCCGCGCGTACTTGGCCTAGCCAAAAGCTCCTTAGCAAGGGGTTCCTCCCACTCTTTTTAGGAGGGTTTTTCATACTTATGTTCAACTGTCAAGATTGTATTAATTTATTTACTCTCAATATATATATTTCCATATTTTAAAAAAATCTTGTTCATTACGTTATTCTTCCAGCGACCATTCAGCCACGGCCCTGGAAAAATTTGGGTTCCCTCCACTCAACGAGCCTTGTCTCGAAAATCCCTTTCGGGGGTGTCTGGCCTATATAAATTATTTTATTTGGTACAACACCAATTACTGCTTTAAAGAGAAGTTAGCTTTATTGCTTGCAGGAAAGATACGCCACTCAACAGCAAATACAAGCAATTAGAACCTTACTCCAGTTTCCTCAAGTCTCTCCCTTGAGCGCTCTTGCCCCTTTCACTTCTCAACAAAACACAGAAGTAAAACAGTCTTAATGAGTCCGGTGGCCTTGACAGAAGCTACCTGCACCTCTTCCTCATGTACACCAACTACAGTTACTTACGATATTCCGCTACACGCTACTTCGCTGTCCACAAGCTGCGGGAAACAATGTCACTGGATTTCGTAACTCGCACGGCACTTCGTCACCACACTTCTGTCGCTCAGGAAAGACGCTCGCACTATCTCGTAAACCACACACCCACAGAAAACTCGGTCCCCTCACTGTTGAAGCCGCTTATATAGCAGGCTGGTGACTCAATGAATTCTAGAATCGTCCAGGACACACGGCTTCTCGACATTTCCTTCACTGGCTGGGTCACGAATATTCTGGACCATCCCTTTCACTTCGCAGTCCGTTGCGTAACGCGCACGTAATACACTGAGGCAGAGCACACACAGCCCGGGGGAGCTGTGACTCATGCGGCGAGCGACAAAACAAACTCACAGCCGTAACAATACGATTAAGGGAGAAAAAAAATACACTATCATTCACGTCTATTTAAGTTAACTATTTAATTCTTCTTTATATGCTGAAATATGCGTCCCTTATGTACAGCGCTAATATCCTCTGCTAATTTTACCTACAAGTTAGAGAAACTTGTCTTATTTCATTTCCGCAAGAAGTTAAACATTTCCCAACACCTTTTTTAATGAGGGCTTTGGATCTCCATTGTCAGGTTTAAAAATGGTATGTCAGCTGAAAAGCTATTATTATAAGATTAATTGTTTGAAGTAATTTACACTTTGAGATTATAAGATTATAAAACTGCTCCCTTATTAACCGTCTGAAAAATCACAGCCCGATGAATCAGATTGACGCCGGCCCCGTGGTGTAGGGGTAGCGCGCCTGCCTCTCGCCCGGAGGCCCCGGGTTCGATCCCCGGCTCCGTCAGGGATTTTAAAACTGATATGAGGGTTGGAACGGGGTGCACTCAGCCTCGTGAGGACAATTGAGTAGCTGTCTGACAGTGAGACAGTGCCCCGGTCACGAAAACCAAGATTAACGGCCGAGGGGACCCGACGCGCTGACCACGCGTCACCCCAAAATCTGCAGGCCAAATGGCTGGGCAGCGGTCGCTTGGTAGGCCTAGGCCCTTCAAGGGCTGTAGTGCCACGGGGTTAGTTAGGTTAGATGAATCAGATTAACTGTCATTTAAGCTTATAGCAAGTGGCTCAACAACGGGGACGTCTTCTGTTAGCCAATCCTTTTCCCAGTAATGTTTCTGTATTGTTTTGGTGTGTTCGATGCATTTTTTCCACAGCTCCGGTGTTACAGACCTCAAGGCTTCTTTACAGAGATCTCGCATCACCTCCATTGATCTTCCTCTCTCCGCCTGGTTACTCATATTCACTTTAGCTATTTTATTTTTCACGTAGGACCAAACCAGCTCTATGGGGTTGAGCTCACAATGAGCAACTGGCAACCAGACGAGTTCGACGTCAGGACGAACATTCTTGATTATCTGTTCCAGCTTCCTTTTAGGTGGCCTGAAGTGAGGTTTGGCATGAACAATTAGCTCTGCTTTCGTCATACTTTCATACTTTTGGATTCTGGGAGGAAGAGGAATATCTTTCATTGCATCGGCACATCTCTTCACCGTGGCTATCGACCTTCCAACACACTTGGATAATTTTTGCTAAACCCTCTTATCATTATTACTTTCTCTCTCGCTTCTAAAAAAACATATTGCACTTATATAAAATCATGGCATATTCTCCCTCCGTTAACTGCGGATTAGCTGGCATCTTGATCGATGTGCAAACAATAGATAATACAGACAGTGATAGTTGCTGCTTGTTGCTAATGACTCAACGAAGAACAAAGGTTAGAGTTTCGAAATACGGTAGTCAACTGACAACGTTGCCAGTCTGCTACGGTACTATCGCCGTCTTCAATGGTCCAATTAAATATCAATTTATATAAAATCGATAATCACAAGTAGATAAAATGTAGTTTTACATTAAGCCTTGCATTGCTATGAGCCTCATAACAAGCCATATTTCATACTGCTATGACCACCCAGGCCCAAGAAAAAGTTGTTTTACAAAATTCAAAACAACTATTTTAAGAAACGTCAGATCAGATTAAAACTTCATATACGCGTTAACAATAAGTTCCTTTAAGACTATTAAAATTTTGTTACGATCAGATCAATACTTTAAACGTAATGATCTTTCAAAGTGGTGAGAACAACCGGTACTTTTTTGTTCAAACTGCTATAAAATTTTAACGAGATACAATGCAAATATTTACTCTAGATCGTTAAACGACAAATACCGTATTTCCTCGCATAATCGTTGCACTTTTTTTGCCAAAATTTCGTGGAAAAAAGCAGGGTGCGACGATTATGAGAAGAATATTTAATTTCAAAGAATATACTGTATCATTATTTGCTGCACGGGCCAGTCATTCGCGTAGCGTGAGTCTGGCGTGAGTCATAGCCCGCAGTCAGAGACAGGGTTCTTTCTTTTAACAAGGTCACGACAGGTTAACGCTCGCAGAATGTGCTGACGAAGCTGGCCATTCGCGTTGTGGTTCATAGCCCGCAGGCATAAATATGAGATTACTTTCTCCTGACAAGATCACGCCAGATTAGGCCTATAAATTCGCGGAATGTGTGCTGGCCGTTCGCGTCACAGTTCATAGCCCGCAGACATAAAGACGAATTACTTTCTGCTGTCAAGATTAGGCCTATAAACTCGCGGAATGTGCGCTGGCCGTTCGCGTCACAGTTCATAGCCCGCAGGCATAAAGACTAGAGTACTTTCTGCTGACAAGATCGCGCCAGATTAGGCCTAAAAGCTCGCGGAATGTGCACTGACCATTCGAGTCGCGGTTCATAGCCCGCAGGCATAAATACAATATTACTTTCTCCTGACAAGATCACGCCAGATTAGGCCTATACGCTCGCGGAATGTGCGCTGGCCGTTCGGGTCACAGTTCATAGCCCGCAGGCATAAAGACGAATTACTTTCTGCTGTCAAGATCACGCCAGATTAGGCCTATAAACTCGCGGAATGTGCGCTGGTCGTTTGCGTCACAGTTCATAGCCCGCAGGCATAAAGCCTAGAGTACTTTCTGCTGACAAGATCGCGCCTGATTAGGCCTAAAAGCTCGCGGAATGTGCGCTGACCATTCGCGTCGCGGTTCATAGCCCGCAGGCATAAATACAATATTACTTTCTCCTGACAATATCACGCCAGATTAGGCCTATACGCTCGCGGAATGTGCGCTGGCCGTTCGCGTCACAGTTCATAGCCCGCAGGCATAAAGACTAATTACTTTCTGCTGTCAAGATCACGCCAGATTAGGCCTATAAACTCGCGGAATGTGCGCTGGCCGTTCGCGTCACAGTTCATAGCCCGCAGGCATAAAGACTAGAGTAATTTCTGCTGACAGGATCGCGCCAGATTAGGCCTAAAAGCTCGCGGAATGTACGCTGACCAGTCGCGTCGCGGTTCATAGCCCGCAGGCATAAATACAATATTAATTTCTCTTGAAAAGATCACGCCAGATTAGGCCTATACGCTCGCGGAATGTGCGCTTGCCGCTCGCGTCACAGTTCATAGGCCGCAGGTCTAAAGATGAGTTCACTTTTGCTGTCATGATCACGCCAGATTAGGCCTATAAGCTCGCGAAATGTTCGCTGACCATTTGCGTCGCGGTTCATAGCCCGCAGGCATAAATACGATATTACTTTCTCCTGACAAGATCACGCCAGATTAGGCCTATATGCTCGCGGAATGTGCGCTGGCCACTCGCGTCACAGTTCATAGGCCGCAGGTCAAAAGATGAGATTACTTTTTGCTGACATCACCACACCAGATTAGGCCTATAAGCTCGCGGAATGTGCGTTCGCCGTTCGCGTCGCGGTTCATAGCCGGCAGGCTTAAAGATGAGGTTACTTTCTCCTGACAAGACCACGCCAGATTAGGCCTATACGCTCGCGGAATGTGCGCTGGCCGTTCGCGTCGCGATTCATAGCCGGCAGGTATAAAGACAAGATTACTTTCTCCTGATAAGATCACGCCAGATTATACGCACGCGGATTGTGCTAAGTGATGAAGCTTGCCGCTCGCGTCACAGTTCATTGCCTGCAAGCATAAATACGAGATATTTTTCGTCTGACAAAGTCGCGCCCGGTTATAAAGTCGCGGCAGCGTGTGCAACTGACTGGCGCACAAATATGAACATGCTATGCGACGATTATGCGATGAAATTTTATAAACCTATTTTAGTGTTTGAAAAGTGGGGTGCGACGATTACGCAGTGGCGACGATTATGCGAGGAAATACGGTAAAACAAGGAAAATATTGGTGTAGGTTGTTCTTATGTAAAACTAATGGTAAAGGTTTTATTGACCTCTAAACTCGGGTATCTATACTTATTTCCCCGACAGTAAGTGCCACTTTGCTCAAAAAAGAACCTCTATAACAGCTATTTCGTCCCAATAACCACTCACAGCCTTGAATAATGTGCAATACCCAAGATCGTCCCAATAACAGCTCACAGCCTTGAATAATGTGCAATACCCAAGAGAGCAGAAAGCAGTCTTCAAGCTATGGAAATTAAGTTTCTCTGCAGTATGGTAAGGAAGATCAAAGCAGATGAATCAAGGATTGAAATAATAAGAACGCAGCTGAAATAGAAGAACCCTTATACGAATAAATTGCCAGTTGAAGGATAAAACAGTTCAGACATGTTATGAGAGTGGAGAATGGAAGAGTGGCGAGAAAGTGGAAGTTAATAGATGAAGACATTGGGAGGAGGGATGATGTCAAAACTATCTTCCAAGACAAAGTATACTTGGATGGACAAAAATGGAAAATGTTCACAAATTGTACCTGGTTCGCTGGAGCAATACACTGATTATGATGAGGTGATTTTCATATCATTTTCTTCTCTAAAATAAAACAACACCTTGCCAATGAATGAATGAATGAATGAATGAATTAATTAATTAATTAAGGAAAAAAAGACAAAACAAAATGGCATAAAACATCCTTTTAAAGCATACATTTCTAACCTTTCAGCTACAATATATTCATTCAGAATTTCTGATTGAAATAGTTATGTAAGTTATAGGGTTGCCACTCCAGTAAAACGCAAGTGTTGGAAGATAATGTATAAATATTCCAGCAAACCTCCATATGACAGTGCATATTTTATGGCATCATGTATTTCCTACCCTTCTTAGTAACAAAAATGTCAATATGAATAAGTCATACATTCAACTTCAGATGAACTGACTACATCATATTATCACAACTTGCTAGGTTTCATTTTAAA
Source organism: Meconema thalassinum (assembly GCA_946902985.2). Taxonomy (NCBI): domain Eukaryota; kingdom Metazoa; phylum Arthropoda; class Insecta; order Orthoptera; family Tettigoniidae; genus Meconema; species Meconema thalassinum. Next base: position 776,520,616 of record OX336388.2, on the reverse strand, counting down.
TATTCCATTATTTTTCATCTCTTCTGCACAGGCTACAGTGAAGATTGATAAAAACTTAGAATAGGATTGAAATTTGATGTTTCTCAGTCGGTCAACATGAATGTACCCAATTGTGTTGACGGTAAAAAACATCAAATTTCGATTACTAAGGCAACACTTAGAAATGGCTTCAAACACCATAATCTTAGAATAGGACTTACCCGTACAACATCATGGTACTGCTTGAACCGGCGACCACAAGGAGAGAAGTACGTCACTTCACCCCGCACAATACCATTTCTGCTTACGCCACTGATGAGTGTCTCACGCCGCCACCCATGCTCTAGAGGAATGCGCAACTCCCGCTCATCCACTTCTACTTTACGACGTTTGGCAGCTGGACCTGGACATAAAAATTACACATGATCTAAAGCAGCTATTGTTAAACTGAGGTACATAGTCTTCTAAGATTTAGAAGTTCTCAAAGGACATCAGAAACGGGAAACAAACAAACAAGGACAGCTCTACTTTTAGTTTCATTAATAGAGCTGTGAGTGAAGAAAATGGCAATGCTGGAAACCAGATGCACTGTGGCACCAGTTGTCTAGACATCTGTGATATTGTGGAAGTCACTAGACAGTGATGACGTCACGGATCACCTCAGTATTGTTGTTTTAAGGGGTGGAACAGGAAGGTAATCTGTACCTGGTTGGTTCCTTAGTTTAGGGGCTGCGATAACGCGGTCATGTAGGCCCGTGTACTTTGGGTGTGAGTCGAAAGAACTTTCATTTGGACTGAGATTTTCAAGAATAACTGAATTTTAATTATTTTATGTAAAGTTAATTTAAATATTTAGGGAAATGTAAATTTTGTGAATGCATGTGGTTGGAAGAATGATTGTTACGTTTGAGATGTAAGTATTTTTAAGTTTTAAAGGGTAGTCTTTGTTTTGTCCGTACACGTGGTCACTTTTTGAAGATACCAGTTTCTTTTTGTGTTATTTTGTTTTGGTTCTTGTTTTCCTTTGTTTACGGGCTGCGACAACGCAGTACTTTGGATGTGTGTAGAATTTGTCTGTTTATTTTTTTTTAGCGTATGGCTTTTTAGTGCCGGGAGTGTCCCAGGACATGTTCGGCTCGCCAGTTTTGTAGCTGCTTCGAGACGGACACCCAATGGGTGAGCGACAAGTACCGTTGGGGAGGAAATTTGGAAGGGAAGGCCGAGGAGTTGGAAGGTAGCGGCTGTGGCCTATGTTAGGGACCAACCCCGGCATTTGCCTGGAAGGAAGATGAGAAACCACAGAAGACCATCTTCAAGGTTGCCGGCGGGGGGATTCGAACCTCCTCGCCTCCCGGATGTGTGCGACTGCCAGCAGTCATGCCGTAACGACCACGGCTTAATCACCCGGTATTTGTCTGATAATCGGTGTTAATTGTGATGGCTATATTAGTGTGTGTTATCTGTGATTAAGGTAAGGACTGCAGACGATCAATTTCAAGTAGTTCCTACCTTTGCTACCAAATGCTACTGTCCACGACAACTAGCTGCAAACTTGGCTACTAGATGCCATCCCAACCAGCACCTGGCGACGAATTTTGGAACTAATATAGCGTTAATCAAATCTAACCTAACAAATTTAGCTTCACACAAGTGTAGTTAGTGAGAGGTTCTTTTACATGCCATAAATCTTTGACATTGGCCTGCCGGCTTTACTTCCCCTCCGAAGGAAGGCTTACTGAGGGATGTTTAACGCTCGTAAAAAAAATCGGCCCGGTTTGACCCCGCGACCTTGGGCATAGAAGCTCAACTTGCTAGCAACTACGCCACTGAGTGGAAGGTGCAAGAATAAAAATGTATTTAATTATAGAAATTCGAGTCAAAATTTATTTAAGGTCAGTAACGGTTCTCGATACAGGTTCAAATCGATAAGGGGAGATGTTGTCAAATGGGGTTGCTTGTTTTAGTCTTTGTAATCCGCCATTATGGTTTTAATGAATTTTGATTGAGGGGTTGGTGTGTCCACATGTTGGGTGTTCGAATATTTTGAATATTGGTCTGGCAGTGGGTTTATTTGCATCTTTTGTGATCCAGGTACATGGTGAATCTAGGTCTTGATACCTCCAGGGGATTAAGTTTTGATGATGTTTTGTTTGAGTTTTGTGTAGGCCTATTTTGTTGTGATTTGTTTTCGGATTTTGAGTTTGTGTAGGCCTGTGTGTTTTTGTTTGGGGTAGGAGTTAGACTGTCGTCAAGAAGCTTCAGATCATCATCATCTTCATTTCCCGGTTCCAGTCTCTTCCTGGGTCGGGTTGTGAATTAAAGACCTCCATCTTTGCCTGTCACTCCACCTCTCCTTTCCTACTTGCAGTTCATCTTCTGGTTTTCCTCCCTCTTTCTCTACATACTCAATCCATCTTTTTGGGGGTCTTCCTCGTGGTCTCTTTCCTGTTAACTTTTCCAAAAATATTTTTTGTGGTACTCTCTCCTCACTCATTCTCATCATGTGCCCATAAAACTTAAGTTTAGTTGTTTCTATCCTAACCTATCTAGCAGGGGCGAAAAACTCCTCACAAACTTGGGGGGATCAAATTTTTAAACTGCGGTTGCCTACCTACCAGGGACTTTTTTTTTAGTTTAAGGCTTTAAAGCTTGAAATAACTCGGTAATGTAGGCCTAACTCTACATTAAAAAACAAAGTTGATTTTTATTAATTATTTATAATTAAAATACAATCAGAATATGATTACAAAACATGAAACATTTGTCAACGTCTAGCAAAAGACCTGAAGGCACCAAACGTCAAACTTCTGACGTCAAGTGCGTCACTGCTTTTCTAATGCATGACGCATGCGCTGGTGTGCTTAAAATGCGAGGTGTGCGAGGGAAGAGTCGTGATATTTTACCTTGTTTATTTCGCTGTTGCTTTCCGGCAGGATTATGTGTGTCACTGCATCTTACCTCCGTTTTAAACCGTGGCTCATAAATAATAGTTCGAAAATGCATCTTTTTGGATCGTCGTGGTACAGGGACCAAGGGTCTCGACTCCCAGCTCAGTTGGCGCCTCGGCAGGAAACTGTGTAAAAATAAACCAGACTGTTTGTTCGGAACAATAAAGAAATTACGACTAAGCATGGCAAGATGGCTTTTCCGATATACGCCTAACGTAGTATTAAATCATTTATAGAATAGTTTCGGGTATTTTACTTTTAATTTTTTAAGTTAACGGTTTTTAAAAATTTTGTGCTGAACCTAAAACTTGAGGGGGGCAATGACCCCCCCTGCCCTCCCTGTGTTTTACGCCCCTGCTATCTAGCTATTTTTAATTTTATCTGTCTTTGGCGGGGCGAGAATGCTATACTGTGAGTTGAGTTGTGTGTACGGTGTTTGTCTTACTGTGATGGCCAGTGTGTCATTTTTGGGGGGATATTGTGTGAATGAACTGGCGGTGTGAATGTTTAAGCAGTATTTATAGGTTAGGTTAAGTTAATATTTTGTGCCTTTGCTAAATACAATTTGTTTCTATCGACACAGTCTTCTTTGATATTGTATCCAGGCAACGTGATGGATCTTGTATTTTAAGATATTCCAAAATTAACGTAAATGTCAAAGAGCATGCAGTTTTAGTTTAAAACATTACCTGTATGTAAATTTTTAGTATAATACATTCGTTAAAAGTTAAAATTCTTTAATTCCATAGCTACTAACCCTAGGATACCCAACTTCCTTCCTGGCCTCTCCTCGTGTCTGTCTTCTAAAGAAATGGTAGCAGAGCGTGGTACATGTCTATAGCAGACAGACACAAGAGGAGTGATAATTTATTTATTTTATTTTATTTTAAAGAACCCTACATGTGTCAATCAAGCATGGTACCTTACTCCACAGCTAAATAAACTGAACAAAGGAATATCCTTACTCCGCAGCTAAATAAACTGAACAAAGGAATATACACTAGTAAATAATATGTGAGGAACAACCAATTAAAATGTACTAACTCTGTAAAATAATGAAACATATTTCAGGAGTAACAAGAAATGTGTATATACAAAATATCTGTGGAGCAATAAAGATTGAAAGTTCTTCTAGACTTTCATTACAGTGATTAACATTATATATTGATACTTTTTAGTGATATAAAATGAAGAGATAAAATGGACAAGTTGTTGATTCATTTTCAGTGATTAACAATTTAGGTTGTGATGCAGTAGCGATTCTTAAGCTTCAAAATCAAAGGGATTATTTGCAATTACAAGTTTCAATTTTTACCAGAGGTAGAGAGTACAGTTTGATTAGGTGTTCCTCAATTAATAATGTTAAGTAGGCTACCGGTGCTATCGTCGCCTTCTCGCTTCCCTGCTTCAGAGCCGTCTCCATCTTCCTCACTGTCACTAGGGAACCCCTCAGATGCAGAGCCCGAGTCACTGCTGACATCAGGAGCACTACTGTCCTCGCTGAGACCCTCCACAGCACGGATCTTTACCTTGTTGTTGTCCTCCGAGCGGGAGCTCACCTGAAAGCACCAAGGATCACTGAAGCGAAAGATTTAAAGACATACAGGAAACATTTATGTTAGATACACAACATGATGGAAGAAGTCCGGCAATAGTTACAAATGTTGGATCATATTCCCTTGAACTAGGTATATTAAATAAATGCGATCCAATACCGTTGGCAGTGGCAAATTGGTCTGTTATGGCAGCTCTATTTTTGGAGACTCGGGGTATCATCCAAGATGTAGATATATCAGAAATTTGAGAAGCTTAGTCCACACTTGTGATGAAGGAGTATGTATCGCCGTAGAAGACGCATACTTTTCCCACACTGAATATCTTACTCTAGTCTGTTCCTGTTGTTCAACTTCTATTTCTTGTTCTCAGCAATGGCTAGCATCAAGTCTCCTCAGCTTTGATGGTATTTTCCACAAAGAGGTCATTTTCAATGAGGGATTGGTGATGGTTTAGCAATGTCAGGTAATCCTGCGATCTACTGGGTCCTGCTTCCTTTTTGAATAGTGTTCCTCGAAACTTTCTTAATGAGCCTCATTAAGTTGTTGTACATATCAGGGATATCATAGATTTCCACGCCAAGGTGCTCAAAGATACTGTGACAGTTGACCTTTTTGATGATAATAATAATGTTATTTGTTTTATGTCCCTTTTAACATCTGCGGCTTTTAGAGAAGCCGGGGTGCCAGAATGTTGCCCCGAAGGGCATCTTTCGTGGCAGTAAATCTACTGATACGGCTCCCTCGCATTTCCGCACCCGCAAATGCCAGCTGGCTGCGCCAGGATTCGAATCTGCAACCTTGGGGACAGCAAGTGAGAAAGTTACCGCTGAGCCACGCAGCCAGCCGGCCTTTTTGAAGTTGAAGACGGCGATCTCAGGGATCACTAATAATAATAATAATAATAATATCGTATGGGCTCGGGTGCCGGGTGCAAGCTTTGTAATTTGACACCCAGAGGGTAGCTTGCATGTCGAATTTCGTTGTGCCTTGAATCACTATGAAAGTCAAGGAGGTTAGATATCTAAGCTCCTTGAGCACTATAGCGCTTTCTAGTAGAGAAATGAGAAACTTTGTGTTGGTGGAAACTCCCGAGATTAATTTTGCCACTATGAACACGGCCTACTGAATTTGAATGGGTTCTTTAACATGCCAACATCGTATATATATATTCCCCCCCCCCCTGCCTGCAATTCGGAAAATTCTTCAGGAAACCTTGGAAATAAGCGCCTAACCTCCAAATTCCCATGTGTGACCATTGCCCAACTTGTGTAATGTTGTGCATCTACACTAACTACTGACAAATAAAGAGAGTCGCACGTGGAACCTATTCATAACGCAGTGAAATAGTGATTTCAGGAATACCAACTTCATGTTCTGGATGCTTTTGGATGTTATGGACCAAAGCAATGTGCGAAAGTGCCAACTAGAGGAAAGTGTTGTAACTATGTAGGTGAACCTGTAAAATCGTGCATGTACGATGAAATTTAACTATAAAAGATTATGCTTGTTGAAGTTTGCCGCTGTTTGAATCTAGACTTCGAACTAAAATGAGGAAAAAAGGACTGCCCATGTAGCTGGGCCCATTCGAGCCCAGCATTTGACCAAATATTCGTTTTTTTGTCAATTTTTATGTAGTTGGTTGGTTCCTCAGTTTAGGGGCTGTGACAACGCGGTCATGTAGCCCGTGTACTTTGGGTGTGTATAGAATCTGTCTGATAACCGGTGTTAATTGTGATGACTGTAGGGTACAGCGGGGTATTTTGAATAGCGGGGCAAATTGGATAATGGTAAGCATTTCTGTGTATTTTACGAAAACTGGAGACGCCATTTTGCCAGTTTAAGATTGGAAGGAGCGAGTGGCATGTGCTTGATATAGTCTTGGGAGTTTTGAACTGTAACTGAGATTTTGAAAGGGTGTGGACATATTTACATTAACCAGGGTAAGTAGCGAACGCTTCTTGTTTCTGTTGTTTATAAGATTACGTTTTGCTGCCTTAAGCTTTTATGAAATCTGCGTTAAAGCAATGAAGTTAACGTAACCCACATATGACTCCCACATGCGTTAGCTGCCCCCACACCGAGTAATGGTGCATTCTGTTGGATTGTCTTTGAGCTACGTTCCGATGTTTTTAGTCGGCGCACGGGGTAATTTGAACAGGGCGTTATGGGGCAATTTAGATTATGAAATCATGGGCAAATATTTATTTCTATGCCGCTTTATTGCACATTTTAAGATACTTTTACATTATTTCAGATGGTGAGACATTATAAGTGAAAGGACGCTCGGTTGAAATGGAATAAGGAGAGTATGGAACAAGCCGTTAAAGCAGCTACTGATGGCGTGGTTTCCATTTTAGGGGCTGCGCAGCTGTTTAATGTCCCCTACACTAGTTTGTACCGAAAATGAGCAAATATTCCGCCAAGAAAACTCTTAACAACAAAAAATGACTGAATGGGAGTCCATCAAGAACGTGCGATTCATGAAACAGCTATCTACAGAACTGCCACCTCCAAATAATCAAGAGCAAGTTCCAAATACATATGCAGAAAAAGACGACATTTGTGCATTTTGTAACCTGAACAATTATTATTCACAGCTAACAGTAAAAAAAGGGAGGGAATGGATTCGTTGTCAGTGCTGCAGATCATGATATCACGAGCGATGCGCTGGAGCCGAAGGAAATTAACAGTTCATTTGTGGTCTATTTGCTTGAGATGTTGTTATGGGACTATAATATGTAGTCTGATTTCTTTGTAATTATCCCGATTTCTGTCTGGCATTACATCAAATATATAACTATGTAAATAACAATAGTCAAACGCAAAATTGTATTCTAACTGCAATTAATCATTATTTTCAAATTCAAATTACCCAAGACATATCCAAATTGCCCCATTAAAACAATGTTTGTTAAAATGGGAGGGGCAAATCGGATAGTGACATAATGTTACAATATTTACAGATTTCTGTTTCATTGATGGGGAGAATGATGGTAAAAAGTGCGAGTATCGTGTTTCAAATTCAGCAAAATGATTAAATTAGTATTTTCCAAAAATCGGTCGAAACACTTGGAATTATTCAAATTACCCTGCTTTACCCTATTAGTGTGTGTTATCTGTTTTCAATTCAAGTGAGGACTGAAGACATTGAATTTTTTTAAGTAGTTCCTACTTTTGCCGCCAAATGCCACCGTCAACGACTACTAGTTCAGAACTTGATTACCAGATGCCACCGCAGTCGGCTCCTGGCGACGAACGTCGGAACCTAACAGCGTTTGTCAAATGTTTAACCTATATATAATTTAGCTTCACACTGGTATAATTAGTGGAAGGTTCTTTAACATGCCATAAATCTATGACATGGGACCGCCGGCTTTACTTCCCCTCCGAAGAAAGGCATACTGAGGGATTTGTTAAGCATAAAAGCCGCTAAAATGTTTATGTAATCGATTATTAAGTGTGGAATTAGCCATGTTAAGGGGAATCCAGGAGAATCATACCGAAGAGTTTGCATTTGTTATTTTGTGATATTTTAGAAAGTTTTTTGTGTAACTTTGTTCGGTAAGATACCATGTGCTAACATAGTGTAACTTTGTTCGGTAAGATACCATGTGCTAACATAAATGTTATGTTGGTTGACTTTATAAGTTTTCATCTAATTGCAGTTGAGACACATAGATCTGGATTCCCTTTTTGTGTTGTTTTATGTATTCTTTTTAATTTTGCTGTGTTAGGTGTGACACCTTTGTAATCATGTGTTGACTGATGCACATGTGCATTTTGATTTACTTGGGGTTAATTTTGGTTTAATTGGGATTCGGCATAGTTTCTCCTCAGTATCCAGAGCATGGCAAACTCAAATTTTGAGGTCACCCTTAACATTATTTTCAATTTTAGTTTATAAGGGGGAGGTTTCTTTTGTCTTATGACGAGGTTCGTCCCCATCTATTGTCGTGGTGAGCATCAGTCATGTTCTAGGATAACCACAGAGCGGTCATGTTCTATGACGCTCTCTTAGGTTAGCTTCACATTGCGGATCCTATTAGTAGGGACACTCAAATTTCTTGACTGAAATGGTGCTGAATTCTTGAGTAAAAAGAGAAAAAATTATTGAGTAACGAGGGAAAATTCTTGGGTAGGTAATTAAAATTCTTGAGTAGAAAACAAAAATTCTAGGGTAGAAAAGACAAATTCTTAGATAATATAGATCTTAGGGAAATAGAAATGCAGTCAGTACTTTCAAATATTTATATTGTAACTTCAAAATTATTGGTACAAAAGACAGAAATTGCAAACATTAAAAACAAAAAAGATATTTACAAACTTTACCTCCCTTCTTCATTTCATGTTTTACATTCATAATTGTAGGATGACAGCAATTCCAAATTTGTCATTGTTAGATTAGTTCTGAAATCCGTCAACACACAAGAAAATTTTGAAAAGAATCTTTCACAATTTACATTTGACACTGGAACCCACAGTGCCCTTAATGCACCATCAACAAAGGGTTGACGATCCTCTCGCATTGCCTGAAGAGCATCTCCCACCGCTATTTCTGCATTCTTCTTCAGAATATCCTGAAGATCCCTATATGCGAGCACTCCTTCATCAACGGGAATACCCTTCAGTGACGGTATTTTGCTGAATAGGGCCTTCAGTTTGTCTCCTGCTGTAGACTGCGACAAGACATTCTGCCTGTAGAAGAGCTCAGACACTGGCTCCAAAAATGTACGGGCTGGGTCCCCCAACATCAGGTTGTCCAACTTCGTATGCATATAGCCTGACGTCTTCTTTATTTCCTCCATCGCTCTGCCCCTAAGATTACCTTTCAGGGCATCCAGCTCTTCCTGGACCTTGTTGCTGAACATTCCTGCAGCAACCACTTGTAAACGCTTCTTCAAATTCTGAAGTTTGGGATACACTTCTGCAGCAATTGGTTTGGAATTAGTCTCCAGTCTGAGCAATAGAGATTTCATCACTGATGCTACAGATTTAACGAAAAGAGCTTGCACATGAAGCACTTGTAACTCCGCTTCTGTTATATTCTGCAGATGCGAAGATGCAGCGGTGAATGATTCTTTTCCATCATTGGTTTGGAAAAACTCGAAAAGAATTGTCCAGTTATCTGCCAGCCACTCAACTGCTTCCAGCCAGGAATTCCACCTTGTGGCAACAGGAATTGGAAACATCCCAGCCCCCGATTTTTTCTCCTGCAGGAACTGTCGGAAGGCGTGTCGTTTCTTTCTGGCATGTAGAAATGTTTGCTTAACGGAAACAACTAATTTGTTCAGGGACGACAGACATTCTTTCACCACAACACCAACCAGATTGACCTTATGTGCCCAGCATTGAATGTGAAGAGTGTCTTCTGGCAAGAGGAGTGACAACCCTCTAAAACACGAGGTCATGTATTTGGCTGAGTCAGTTACTAAGGCCACAACTTGGTCATAGTTCACTTTCGTGTCGCGCAGTGCATCTGTAATCGTTTGAGCACATGTCCGTCCATTCATTGCCTCCAACGAAGTGACTGCCGCCACATACTGGTCCTGTGATGCGGAAGGCTCCACTGTAGACAGCAGAACAACGAAAATTGCCCTGCCCAGCTTGTCGGTTGTTTCATCACACATGACAGCAACTTGTTTGTTATGTACGGCCATAACAACCTTTTCCTTCCTCGATTTTGTCAAGAGAGGCAAATAATCCCTACGAAGAACATTACTTCCTGGAAGGTCTCCACCGCCTACAACGTTCTTCTTCACCCATTCCTTGAAAGCTGGGTGATCTGCCTTTTCCAAGGGAATGTTAACTGATACCATCATCTCTACAGTCGAAGAGACAAAATCCAGTTTGGCAGCCTAATAAAGTCAGAAAAAATCAAATAATTAGTTTGTGCAATTAAATTATCAACAATTCATGCATCACAACCAACCACCACAGATACATAACATAAAATAGTGAATGCATCCCTCCACAGAGGGGTTTGGCGGTGGGAAGGGCATCTGCCTGTGAAACAAGAGCCTAATCCACTTGTGCGTCACAGGTGTGGAAAAAGCGGAAGGAAAAGAAGTAGAAGAAGAAGAATATCATACAGAATTAAAAAGACTGTATTTAGAACTTCCGCTTGCGATTGGAGTCAATTTGAAAAAAAAAAATAAGAAAGCATCATATTCCGCACTACGAATTTGCGTGTTCTAATTGCGTCCGTGCGAATGTGCGAACCGAAATGTTAACGAAAACACGAAAAGTTAATGGAAAGTTTCATTCAAAAAAGTTAAAGATATTTTGTTTATCAACATGCTCGAAAAGTTAATGAACAAGCTATGTTGTTTATTAACAGTCAAAAATGTTCCTAAACATTGTTTATTAACAGTGTCTATTAACAAAGTTGACAAAAACATCTTGGTGTGGAAGTACCTTAACAGATAACGGTTATTACGTCACCCGCAACAAAATAAAAGTATTCACAAGAATATAACAATTGAATGTTACCTACCTTTGCTCCTATTGAACATTCAGCTGCCTCGAACATTGTTGTCTGCCGCTTGCGTGTCTTTGCTGCTTCCACGTGGTGGCGGCTAGAAATGTGCTTTTTTACGGCATCAGAAGTTTCCCAAGGTATTCTTTTATTGCAAAAGCTACAGATCATTACTTCTCCAGACCTCTTCATTCCGTCCTGCGAGAACTGTTTTATTCGTTCATCTAAGCACACTTTCGATGGCATGGTGAACTATCCTGATAAATTTTCGTGCGACGAAGACCTTGACAAATGGTCTAGAACTATCGACTTGGGAAGTGTTCTTTCAACATTCTAAGAGCTGACTGGTTACAGTGTAGTAGGACAGCAGTGCGAGAGCCGAGTTCAAGGTTACGCAGTGTTGCATGTTACGCGGCATCATTTCGTGATTTACAGCGTGACCGTTGTCTCTTGTTTCTCGAACCCACTCCAGAACTTTTGTGTCCACATTTTCGTACTTTCCTTTTTACACACCACGGAAGGGCTTACAAGTTTTCTTTGTTCCCAATAATTTATCCTTCTGGTTATGCCAATAACGAATCATACACGGCTGCACTTCATATTTACGACTCGCCGCTTTCACTCCATTTTCTGCGGCATATTCTAGCACTTTCAACTAGAAGGAGGCCGTAAAACTTATTCTTTTCTCATTTTCAGTCGTTGTGTACTGCACGCTTCTTACACACCGCCGTGCGGTACGCGAGGCACGGAACTCGTAAACAAGGCGGTAGGGGGAGAGAGTAGCCTTTTTTGTCGAGGTCAACAGGTGTTTCAGGCAGAAGCGCGGGTTTTACAGTTTCGTGAGTTGCGTGATACGGTAGCATGGCATCCAGCTAAAATGTATACTATAGATTTTGGTTATTAAGAAATGATTGTGTACCTTCTTGTGTTTTATTTAATTATATGTAGTAGAGTATTAATAGTATACATTTGTTTAAAAGTGACAAAAATAAAAATAAAAGTTTTTTTTTAAATTTCCATTCAAAAATGAGGGGGCGGGTATTCGGGTATATACGGTAAAAATGTATTAACATAATAATTGAACGTTTTACAAGAGGTAAATTAGGTATAGGATGCCGCACATACGACTGATGTTACGCATCCACGCCTTGAAAAGGTTGTAATAAAAGTCGGATAACGGTTTAATGCATTATTTCTCTAGTTGCAATAAATTTCGCGAGTAAACCTAAAAATTCGTATATGGAGCCGAAATGCAAAAATTTCGCGAGTAGATAGTGTTCCAAATTACATTTAAATTCATAACACATATCCTATATGCCTTTCTCCCATCATATTTAACACTTTTGAAAATTTCGCGAATTTCGCCAGTCGCGAAATTAGAGTGTCCCTACCTATTAGGATTTCTATTTTGGTATACCATGTAGCGCATCTCATTTCGATATTCTGCTTTGGTAATTTTGAAGGTTAAGTTAGGTTTTATTTTCAATCTCATACCTGCCAACCTTCGGAAGTCAAAAATAGGAAGATTTTTTAAATTATAGATTTCATCATGCGCAGTATACCGTGGCGAGGGCGAATGAGGGTACACGAAAGACCTGCGTGTCTTTATTGGCAAAGTATGAATTCAGCATAAAATTCACAAAAATGTAAACAATCATCAATCATCGAGTAGTATGTTTGGCCAATATTTAAAAGTAAGGGAACATAATTGTGTGTTTAAAGAAAATGCATACAATCATTCGTATGGATTACACGTCGAATTCGCTACCACATATTCATTCTACTTTAGATTCCGCCATGGTCCGTATTGACAAGAGATTATAAACCAATATAAGACAATATATTTCCGTCAATCAATACCAAACGGAAATATATTGTACTATATTGGTTTATTACCACATATTCACGTAGGCTTGACGACTCTTTGTCCGTAATACACCACCAATCAGTATGCGGTACGGCGATCAGCTGACTCACCATTCCGAAATCGCAGCTATGGAGCTCACAGCCAAGCGAGGAACTTACACAAAAAACCAAGGTTACGCAAATCACAAAAGAAATTACGACTTACGAGAGAATCTCCTTGAGCAGAGTGTCTACTGTAAGGATGAAGTAAAAATTAGTTACTTTTTAGCTACCTTTTAGTTAATTTTAGTTACCTTTGAATTCAAGATACGTCTGCGGTCTGCATGTAAAGGGGCTTATCACGAGGTGAAGAAAAACAACAATGAACTGGGTTTAAAGCGGTAAATACAATTCACTTAGGGAGTTATAAAAAAATTAAAAATAATAAATAAATACTAGATATTTATTATCAAATGAGTTGTTTCAGATAATATGTCGTCTTGTGCACAAGGCGTTTTTATAATTGCCAAGAGGTTGCTCTGCTCTTGACCGCTTGGCGAGATTTCCTTTGTCACCGCGGTAGATCACGAAGAAATTTATAGGACGTTACGTGATTGTAACCGAATTCTGTCTTCGCAGTCAGGTACGGAGAAATTTCGAGATGTTACACGATCGGCGCTGGTCTCATCCGTTTGTCGAGATTCCCGTAGTTTTCGCGATAGAACACTGATAAATATCGGGATTTAGATAATCGGTGTCACTTTTAGTCGTTCGACGAGATTTCCATTGTTCTTGAGGTCGGGCACGAGAAAATATAGCATTATTACGCAATCGGCGCCACTTGCTGTCCGTTTGACAATAATCCAGTTGTCCTCGTCATTGAATGCGGATAAATATCGGGATGTACCGCAAACGCTGCCGCTCTCGGCCGATTTACGAGATTCATGTTGTCCTCGCGATATTGTGCATACTGCGCAGCACCCGGCCGTTGAACGATTGTCTATTCGTCCTGACAGAATGGTGGAGGCAAGCTCAAGGTTGGACATGGTTAAAATTCACGAGTAGTTATGGACAAGTTGTATGGCCGGCGCCGTGATTCCCGCCGTCCCTATGCTGTGGTTGGGAGTTCATCAGTTCAGGGTGCATCACGAGGAGAAATTAGTATTGCGACGCTACGTAGGCTGTCATATCTAAGTGGGTTAATGCACTTCTTGCTCCCCGTACGCTTTTGAGTATACGGTCATGGGAAAAGTAGCGAGTAGGTTTCGGAATGTTCCGTGATTGGTGCCCGATCACCTTTGACGGGATTCCCGCAGTCCTCGTGGTCACAAGTTCACGCTAGGGTACGGGTTTTATGATTTTACGTAACTGACGTCGATTTCTGTCCATTTGACGAGATTCCTGCAGACAAGTCGTGCGGTCAGCCGGCCGTCTTGAGTATGAGTGTTCGAAATAGATATCAAATATTAAGAATTATTCTGAGAGGATTGCACGAATAATACGACTAGAGGACACTTTTTCTTTCGAATGTGAATCACGAATTATACAAGTTTTTGAAATAACCGGTTAGATTATAATATATCCGATGGAACCAAAGTTCGAAGGAAAAATCGACATATAACGGAATTTTGAATTAACCATACTGGATGTCGCAAATTTACGAGACAGATTTTTAAAATAAGTTACAGCCCAGGTATTTCGAAGCTTTTTCATAATTCTTTTTCGAAACTGGAACATTTCGCAAGATTGCGACATTAAATTATTTTTCGTTATTTCTGGACTTCAATTTGACATAGTCTCCAAATAAATGCGAGGTTTCTGATTAGTTTCAGAAGTTTTCGCAAATAGACGTCTCTCGAAAAGTCAGGTTTCCTAATAACACAGATAAATATTTCACACAAAACTAAAGCGTCTTCTTGATGCCGAAAATATACGCTGAACGATGTATACCACTCAAGGTATCCTCAGTATGCATTTCCTTGAGCTCAGGCACGGGGAAATATAGCTTATGCAAACGGCGCCGCTTGCGTGAAACTCGCTCCATCGCAATCTCTGAGCCTAGAGGCACGAGTTTAAACGATTCAATCCACCTTCAAAAAATTTTCGTTACCCAAATGTAAAATTCGTTACTTTTTCGTTACCCATTTACCCATTTGTAAAATTCATTACTTTTTCGTTACTTTCGTTACCGGTAGACACCCTGTTGAGAATGGAAATTATTTGCAGTTCCTTTTTCTTTTACAATATATCACAGGGGCCCGAAATTCGGAAGAAATAATAGTAATTAAGAAGATCGGAAGACGAGGTGAAAATTCAGAAAGTTTCCGAATAAATCGGAAGGGTTGGCAGGTATGCAATCTTTATATCACCCGTGTTCTTGGCAAGAAAGACCGTTTTGTTGTGTTTACCGTATTTCCTCGCATAATCGTCATACTTTTTAGCCTAAAATTCATGGAAGAAAGCAAGGTGCATCGATTATGCGAATAATATTTAAGTTCAAAGAATATAATGTATCATTATTTGCTGCACGGGCCAGTCATTCTCTTTTCTAGCAAGATCAAGTGACTGTAGTAAATCTGTTGCTTTCTCGTGGCTGCTATTTTCCTCGAATTCCTTACTCAGTCTGCTAGACTCTTCACTCCAACCCGGTATATAATCTTTACGAAACCCTCTAGGAATACATGATTTTGCTGCTGATTTTATTAAGCCCACAAACCTCATGTAGTTCTCTGGGACAGATTTAATCCATCTGATGTTGGCATCAGTAGACTTGGCATAAGCATCCCAGTCTGCTTTCTGAAAGTTCCAGCGTGGTTTGGGTGTAGATTGTATAACTGGGATCTGAATTCCTATTTGGTAAATTATGGGTCTATGCTGGCTGTGAGGGAAGTTATTGAGCACTTGTCTCCTAACACGGCAAGATGGTGACATAAAACTGTGCGAGACAAAACTAAGGTCTGGCGTGTAGTCGCATTTCCAACGGCCAGAGTGAAACGTTCCAATGTCTTTAGAGTCATATATTAGTGCAAGGTTGTTCGCTTCAGCCCATTCAGTGACCTTAGTTCCATTATCATCGTCTTGTGTATAGCCCCAAGATGTGTGGTGGCTGTTGAAATCTCCAAGGACGATGTTATTTTGTGAGGGTATTATGGGAATGGGATCAGGCCAAGTTTCAGTAGGTGGCTTGTAAATATTCGTTACCACAACGTCTTCTATTTGTACTGAGGAGGAGAAATAAGTTGGATGATCGCTTGCTGGTAAGGGACTGTAGTTGCAAATGTTATTTCTAATGTAAGTAGCAATTCCATATTTAGCATGGTCGTGAGCTGCTATCATTTTAAATCCTGGTATCTTTCCCCTTGCCAATAACTGTCCAATATTCACTGTATGAGTTTCCTGTAGTATGACAATGTCAACTGAGAGCTCCTGTAAAATGCTTGATAAATACTTACTCTTGGCTCTACTAATGCCTTCGATGTTAAACTGGCAGATGTTGATCTGAGGGCCTATCTTCTGTGTATGAAACTCATAGTCTTTAGAAGGACTGTTCGCAGAATATAGGTTATTATGACCGAGAGGTCGATTATGACAGCCTATAAGCTCGCGGAATGAGCTAAGTGAAGAAACTGGCCGCTCGCGTCACAGTGCATAGCCCGCAGGCATAAAGACGAGATTACTTTCTCCTGACAAGACCACGCCAGATTAGGCCTATAAACTCGCAGAATGTGCGCTGGCCGTTCGCGTCACAGTCCATAGCCCGCAGGCATAAAGACGAGATTACCTTCTGCTGACAAGATCACACCAGATTAGGCCTATAATCTCGCGGAATGTGTGCTGGCCGTTCGCGTCGCGGTTCATAGCTGCAGTCATAAAGACGAGATTACTTTCTCCTGACAAGATTAGGCCTATAAGCTCGTGGAGTGTGCGCTGGCCGCTCGCGTCACAGTTCATAGCCCGCAGGCATAAAGAAGACATTACTTTCTCCTGACAAGACCACGCCCGATTAGGCCTATAAGCTCGCGGATTGTACTAAGTGATGGGGCTGGCCGCTTGCATGACAGTTCATAGCCCACACGCATAAAGACGAGATTACTTTCTGCTGACAACATCACGCCAGATTAGGCCTATAAGCTCACGGAATGTGCACTGGCTGCCGCGTCACAATTCATAGCCGCAGGCATAAAGACGAGATTACTTTCTCCTGACAAGATCACGCCCGATTAGGCCTATAAGCTCGCGGGTTGTACTAAGTGATGAGGCTGGCCGCTCGCGTCACAGTTCATAGCTCGCAGGCATAAAGACGAGATTACTTTCTGCTGACATCACCACGCCAGATTAGGCCTATAAGCTCGCGGAATGTGCGCTGGCCGCCGCGTCACAATTCATAGCCCGCAGGCATACAGACCGAGATTACTTTCTCCTGACAAGATCACGCCAGATTATACGCTCGCGGAATATGCTAAGTGACGAAGCTTGCCGCTCGCGACACAGTTCATAGTCAGCAAGCATAAAGACGAGATATTTTCTTCTGACGTCGCGCCAGGTTATAAAGTCGCGGCAGCATGTGCAACTGGCTGGCGCACAAATACGAATATGCTATGCGACGATTATGCGATGAAATTTTATAAACCTATTTTAGTGTTTGAAAAGTGGGGTGCGAAGATTACGCTGTGGCGACGATTATGCGAGGAAATACGGTATATTTGGGGGGAATAAATTATATGTTTTGTTTAGAAAAGGCGATGTCTTCTTTTATGTTTTATGATTTTTAAGTTTGATTTTGTACGGTAGTCATGTGGTCGAGAGCCAAACCTCGTTATACAAAGTTTTAGGTTAAGATAGAGTATATTTTGTATCTGAATATTAGGATAGGAAGGATCCCTTAGAGTTAGTTGGATTCAGGTTAGGCTTAATTTACATAAATTTAGGGAGTAACTAGTATTTTGTGAAAAAGTTCAGTTTTTTTTTTTTTTTGCATTCCTTTATTTTCTCTTTTGCTGCACGATTTCTCAAGAAGAATACATATTCAATATTAATTTGTTACAATCCCATGAAATCATTTTCAACACTTATCTTTCCTTGAGGCCCGTACTTGGACCCCCGCCCCCCAGGAAGCCTTCCCGCACTCGTCATGGCGAAAACCCGGCCACCCTCACTCACTCCTCCCAGCTTCTTGACATCGTCTGGGAAAAGCACTTTCACACTTTTACCAAACATGTTCAATAATGTGTACTTACAGTGCTCATAGGCGATGCTGAAAATATCGTCCCTCTCTTGTAACACACACCTGACATCTTCTGATGAAAGAATTTCCGTCAACTCTTTTATTATTTACGGAGCCTGTTTCCTTGAATCGTTTAGCGAGCCTCCAAATTGTACTGGCATTAGGTACAGGTCTTCCTGGAAACTTGATTCGAAATTTTAGTCTCGTTTCAGAACTAGATTTTCTGCTTTTAATATACGAATTATGGATATACACACGTTCGCGCTATGTGAATTCGTGTGTAGGCATGACCAACAATCACATTAAGCACAATACTCACTAAACGTGCAACACTAACGTCTAAGGCCGGTATTACACTATCAAAGAAATTTGTCAAAGATCTTTGATAAACGATCTTTTATAAAAGATATGACAGTGTTATGAGGAAATCTTTTATAAAAGGTGGTTTCATAAAATTTCTTTTATAAAATGTATGAGCATCATGCTATCTTTGATAAAAGATTCAAATCAAAATGGCAGATCGTAACATCTGGAATATTACCAGAACAAAGATGCTCATATCAGAATGTGAAATGCATGAAATGTTACATAATGAATGGTGTACAATGTAAAACATAAATAGCAGATAGAAAGTGCAGGTAAAAATAGCCGAGACTATAAGCGCTGCACATAGAGGGCGCACATTTCAGGGCATGAAGGGGAATTAAATAGTTTAATAGGCTGAAATAAGCCGTGAATAGTAGTGTGTTTTATGTTATAAGATAATTCGTTAATTTCACTTATGATATTACAAGCTAGTGTAAATAAGCACTTCATCTTTACCAGTACGTAATGCATGAAACCAACCTCCTTAAGCATGTACCTAGTTGGCCGAACGAGTAGAGCGCTCGACTCCGGTCCGAAGGGACCAGGGATCGAATCCCGCCTAATGAATACTTTTTTACTTCGTATGTTTCAGTATGTTTCAATTTAATTTGCCCGGGCAGAGGTTGTTTTGAACGACACCATCATTAATTTCATCATAATTATTAATAATTAAATAATAATGTAATTTTCCAAGTCTTCGTACTGTAGCTCGTTCATCAAGATTTTACTCGTACCTTTCCTGTCACATAGCGACCCATGGTTTAACCCATAAACGTTTAGTTTATCTTTCCGTTTCTCTTATATACCGGTATTGCCACTACAGAATTTAATTTTATTTAGTCAATTTACCCTCTAGGTTGGTGGTTCCCACGGACTCAGCGAGGGAACTCACCACTACCGCCTCTATGGGCAGTGTCCTGGAGCTTGGAACATCTGGTCAGGAGGGATACAACTGGGGAGGTGTGATCAGCACTTCACCCAGGCGGTCTCACCTGCAATACGAACAGGGGCCTCATGAGGGATGGGAAGGGATGGAAGATTGGGATGGATAGGCGAGGAAGAGGGAAGGAGGCGGCCGTGGCCTTACAGTAGGTACCATCCCGGCATTTGCCCGAAGACGAAGTGGGAAACCACGGAAAACCACTTCGAGGATGGCTGAGGTGGGAATTGAACCCCCTCTACTCATTTGGACCACCCGAGGCTGAGTAGACCCCATTCCAGTCCTCATACCACTTTTCAAATTTCGTGACAGAGCCGGGAATCGAACCCAGGACCTCCGGGGCGGCAGCTAACCATGCTGACCGCTACGCTACGGAGGCGACTTACAGAATTTAAACTACCGTAAAACAGTCAAGTGAACAAGGAACTGTCCATCATCCACTTTGCTGAACTATGATAAAATATTTGATGTAGTGTAATGGTGTGATTATTCCTTTGTATAACTTTTATAAAAGTTCAGTTTTATAAAATATTTTATAAAATTTCTTTGACAAACTTCTTTGATAGTGCAATCCCGGCCTTAGCTTTGCAGATACATGTCCATATGAATGACAAAACACATGTGAACTAATGATATTAGTAAGCGGAGCGCACCAACCACCGGCTGAAAAGCGTACGCGATCTGCGCCAGTCACAGCCAGATTAGCTTGCCATGTTTACTCACGCGCACATAGATAATGAACCTGTATCACCATTATAGATGGGGGACACGAGAGAAACTTCCCAGTAGGGTGTATTTGCATGTGATATTGATATGCACCCGGGTGTCTCCTGGGCAACGGACTAGGACTCTTCCTAGATGGCTGATTCTCTCACACCAGAAGTACCAAATATTTTGGTACCTCTGACACGAATTTAAAAAAACATTATAGATTTCTCTCAAACGTGTTTTCTAGAAAAATATCAACTAACTAGATCAGCCCCATAAGAGTTTGATAAAAGAATCATCACACCAGGCACATCTTATACTTGGTTGCTATCAGCCTGGAGCTCCTCAGGACCGCCTGAGCTGGGTGTATCATTGGGAAAACACTTTAATTGGATAAGATAGTAGCTAGTGGGGAATGAGCACAAATAATAAACTCACCAGGTGCCTCTTATACTTGTTGCTATCACCCTTGAGGTCCTCAGGACCACCTGAGCCGGGTGTATCACTGGGAGAAACACACGGATTGGATGAGGTAGTTGCAAGAGGGGAATGAGCACCATCACCATCTTCGCTTGAACCCATAGCCATGTCCCCACTCTCCTTATATTCATGATCACCTTCATGATCAAGATCTGGGTCTCCATCCTGCTCCATTTCATTGTCATGGTCACGATCTGTGGAAAAGGGGGGAGAAAATCTAAGTCTACAAACAAATATTATTGTTCCACATATTTTTGGAATTAGCGGATGAGGAAAAGGATAGAAACACACAATGGTTGGTTGTATATCTACCAGAGGCACTTGTCAGTTTTTCAATCCTTCCTACCCCAAATACTTCATAACAAAAGATCTCTCTGAAGAATGACCCCTGTAATGCACTTTTATGAGCAACCAAAGAACTGGCTGCAGCTTGTCCTCCTGAGACTGGAAGGATCTAAACGGCTCGCCAGGGGCTTTAGTATCGAAGTCCCATTGAGTAAAGTGATGGTGTGAAGCCCACCTTTGAAGATTGTCTTTCCTTTTTGTTTTTCCCACATCTGCCTGTCATACTATTTGTTCTTCCTGTGTGTTTTATCCTTCTTTTCCTGTTCAATGATTGATTGTCTAGATGCTAGTTGCATTATTATGCCCACTACTACAGAAACACCAATAAATCAGGTTAACATGCAAGTACTGTACAGCGAGGCTAATGACCTACCAAGCTGTGCATGGCCCTCAATGAAACACAGTAACACTACAGTATATACAATATGTTGCATTTTCCTTATCCACTGATGTACATAGAATATATCTCACAACAAGTGAAAGCTGTTATGGACTACAAAGACAGGTCTGCTTTTTAGGTTACCAGCCTGAAGGTTGGTTGGATTCTCAAAAAGCATCACCATGGGTTATGAGGGTAGGGGATAAAAATTAAAACAAAAGGCAGCATTATAGTGAGGTATACGAAGCAAGGCGAGGAGTAAGATAATTCGTCAATACCTTCCTCACCGAGTGATTATCCCAGAAACATTTTTATGAGAGTACATCTAAGTTTATATAAAAATATAAATTTTAGGAGCTATTTTTCAATGTTGCCTTTGCAATAAACGAATTGTTTTTCTGTGGGTTAAGACGTTAATGTGCCCAATTAAACTGGGTGGGGAGTGAAAAGTATCAACTCCCACCTGCTATATATAAGTCCATTTGTACCCCAGAAGATATATGCAAAGCTTCCCCTTCATCCTCTAGTTGTAAAGTTACAGGAAGAACTGTTAAGGGTGCAGCTATCACAGTTACCTCTTCAAAAACAATAAGGAGCAAGTTCATTCAGCATTACCAAATGTTACATCATTGTTATTCCAATACTAGCTGCCGCACAGTTCACTTCATAAGAAAGCAATGCAGGCTGACCACTGACGCTTTATACTAACAATCAGCAGTTCGACAATAGTGAACTACCACGACTCTCCCTCCACGTGCTTAGAGCCAGATGACCACAATATCCCAATGAGTGCTACACCCGCCTATAGACGGTGCACAAGAACTTTTATTTTTCTCATATCCCCATTTGCTCTCAAGTGCCTACCGAGTTTAGGAAATCATTTATTTTAGGCCCTTTATCTGGTATGAAGATGAGATACAAAATTTTTAATTTTATTAGTCTCACAAAATCTATGTCATTCAGTTATTAAATTAATTAATTAATTAATTAATTAATTAATCTCCTGTAATTTTTTTTCAGGGTTAGGGCATAACACCCAATACAATTGGGGACAATCGTGTTGACCGACTGAAACACATAACTTTTGTTTACTGAGGCAACACTGAAAATGGCTTCCAATGCGATATTTTGTCTCAAAATATAAATTAATATAGAGGTAGGATTTTCAATTTGTATTTAGATAAAGACCTAAAACCTATAGAGATTTTAACCCTTGATGTTAAAAATTATAACTTCTACAATTTTTTTACATGTGAATGAAAAAACTCAGCACTGAGATAGCAAAAAGTTAACTGGTAACTCAGCACTTAAAAGAACAACTACAACCCACCAGCAGCTCAGGGTCATAATTGAAGTTGCTGCACTTTAACCTGGAAAATTTTGTGGATTATTATACAATCCGAACCACAGGAGATGGCATTTCACTTCGAAAATCTCACATGCATTGAGTTTACAGAGACACACCAGTTAATACTATAATGTTTATTGAAACATGATTTCAACATGATTTCAACCCTTCATTGGGGTTATCATCAGCATGGGTTGCATTGCTATAACATACCGTACTTACAGACCCCAATGAAGGGTTGAAAACAGGTTTCAATAAACATTATAGTATTAACAAGTGTCTCTCTATAAATTCAATTAATACATACGTTATTACGTCTATTGAACACATTTTCCGTCACGGTTAATGTTTTTGCTTCATCTTCATATGGTTGGTGAATATGTGTAATACTTGTGTACAACTTACACTCATGAGCCACAAAATTATGACTACTGCCCACCACGAGATTGAATGCCACATGGTGACATTGTGGGCACATGACGCAGTAAGGAACGTATATAAAAAGAGCAGAGGCCAATGGGGAATCAGCCTAGTGACGATAAGTGCCAAAAATGGGGACATCCAGTGACATACATGACTCCACAAAAGGCAGATTGTTATGACCTACTAGCTGGGAACAAGCATTTCGGAAAAGGCAGGGTTGGTCGGCTGTTCGCGTGCTATTGTCTTGAGCATCTATGAAAGGTGGTAGAAGGATGGTGAAACCACGAGTAGGCAACGCCTTGCCAAAGAACCTGAGGTCGGAGGCTTGCCCGCCCTGTAAAGCAGGATAGGTGGTGATCTGTGGCCAATTTGATGGCAGAGTATGATGCTGGTACAGGCAAATTTGTTTCGAAGCACACCATTCAGCGCACGTGGGGCTCCACAATTGTAGTAGACTACCCCTACGTATTCCCATATCCACCCAACAACATCAATTACAATTGCAGTAGGCAGTGGATCATCTAGATTGGTCCGTGGATCGATGAAAACGTGTCGCCTAGTTAGTTAGTTAGTTATTGTTGTTTTAAGGGGCGGAACTACGAGGTCATCTGCCCCTCGTAACACAGATTAAAGAATACAAATTTTGAATTGAATATAAAATTTTGAGGTGGACATCTAAATTTAAAAAGACCAAAAATTAATAAAACAAAAACAAAAAGAAATTAAATAAAAAACAAAATCATAAAAATAAACAAAAATTACGGAAAAAACAAAAACATTATCATTCAAAAACGAACAAGTCGTTGAGTCAATGTTCACTGGAAAATTTAGATTGCTGGCCCTAACCCACTCTCACTTATAAAGCGGATAACGCGATCAGCAGCCACCGCGTCATCGGCTAATATAAGTTTGAGAGTCGTCTGCAAACCAAGGTTTCTTCGTAAGTCAGCAAGATCCACACACTCGGTGAAAATGTGGGCCACGGTGAATACGGCTCCACAGGTACAAAGTGGGGGGTCTACCCTTCTCATTAGGTACGAGTGGGTGGATCTTGTGTGACCTATCCTTAGCCTACACAAAATGACGGACTCTCTCCGGGCCCGGAAGGAGCTCCGCCACACGCGAGTAGTTCCCTTGATCGCTCTCAGTTTACTGGGCAGTGGGTCAGCTAGCCACTGACTCTCCCAAAAAGCCAGAACTTGTAGGCGTAACTGAGAGCGAATATCTCTAGCGGGTACCTCCATTGGTCGAGGTGGTAGTGATACCGCCTCTTTTGCAGCTTGATCTGCTAACTCATTTCCCGCAATTCCCATGTGGCTTGGAAGCCACAGAAAGGTGATTCGAGTGTCAGCGTGGCACAGCCCGGCTAGTAGGTCGTGGATTCGCTACACTAGGGGGTGTTGCGGGAAACATGTAGCAATTGACTGCAACGAACTCAAAGAGTCGGTACACACGAGAAAGTGGATTCGAGCATCCTGTAGTGCAAACTGCAGAGCTTCATAGATGGCAACGAGCTCCGCAGTAAACACACTACAGGCCTCAGGCAAAGAGATCTTGGTATTTGCATCATCAATAACGAAAGCACAACCCACTTTCTCGTCCACCTTCGAACCATCCGTGTATAGAATGCCAGCGTCCGGAAATTGGTGAACTATGCTGTGGAACTGCCTCTGGTAAACGGAGGCATCCGTGTTTACCTTAGGACCTCGGTGCAGATCTAACCGAATTTCCGAACGCGGGACTTGCCACGGAGGCACATCGCTAGATGTCCGGATCATACAGGGACCTACAGCCACTCCTATTTCAGTACACGAGCTATCAAGTCTAATACCAACCGGCCGAGTGGCACGAGGCCGGTTGGCGTACCCCTGGTGGTTTTGGGTACCGAAGAGAGCTTGATAGGTCGGGTGTTGCGGCATTTGACGCACATTGGCAGCATATGCTAAAAGCATATGTTGGCGCCTATAATTTAAAGGTGGAACACCCGATTCGGCGAGTAGGCTGGGTATCGGGCTGGTCCGGAAGGCACCGGTAGCCAGCCTAACGCCACTATGGTGGATACTGTCCAGCATTTTCAAGGTTGCCGGCCTTGCTGAACCGTATGCCGCAGAACCATAGTCTAGCCGGGATAGGACGAGGGCTTGGTAGAACCGTAGCAGCACCGCACGGTCAGCCCCCTACGTAGTGCCACTAAGAAACCTGAGCATGTTCAGTTTCCCGAGACATGTCATTTTCAATTGCCGTATATGGTGCTACCACGTTAACTTGCTGTCAAAATGGAGCCCCAGGAAGTGGTAAGTGTCAACCAACGGCAACGCAGCATCCCTGAGATGTAGTTCAGGGTGTAAATGTAGCCTCCGGAGCTGACAAAAATGGACGACGGAGGTTTTCGCTGCTGAAAAACGAAAACCCCGGTCGTGAGCCCACCTGTCGACCCGGTTGATAGCTAGCTGCAATTGCCGTTCCACGACTGCCATACTTCCAGAGCTGTAACGCAGAGCTAAATCGTCTACATACAGCGATGGAACTACCGCGGACCCGGCGGCGGCAACAATGGCATTAATGGCAATCGCGAACAAGGTGACACTCAGCACTGAACCCTGAGGAACTCCATTTTCTTGGGTATAGTATTGCGATAATGTCCAACGGAAGAGTCGGACGGACATGAAATTTGCAATGAAAGTCGGTAAGTTACCACGGAGTCCCCACTTGTGAAGGGTGGAAAGGATCCCGTAGCGCCATGTGGTGTCGTAGGCTTTCTCGAGGTCAAAGAAAACCGTGACTAGGTGCTGCTTTCGGAAAAAAGCCTCCTGTATGGCGCTCTCAAGTCGCACCAGATGGTCAGTGGTGGACCTATGAGAGCGAAATCCACATTGGTACTCAGACAAGAGACCTTTATCCTCCAGGAACCACACCAGTCGACGGTTCACCATCTTTTCGAGCAGCTTACATAGGCCATTTGTCAAACAAATGGGCCTATAGCTGCTTACAAACTTGGGATCCTTTCCAGCCTTAGGAATCGGTATCACGATCCCCTCTCGCCATTGAGATGGAAACTCCCCTTTAATCCATATACGATTGAAGAGGATCAACAGTTGTTTTATACTGGATTCGCACAGAGGCTTTAACATTTGATTATGTATGTTATCCGGTCCAGGAGCCGTATCCCTGCACAGTGCAAGCGCACTGCGCAGTTCCCATTCAGAGAATGGTACATTATAGGACTCCGAAGCAGCAGTGGCAAAGGACAAGGGGTGAGTCTCTGCCTCCCGCTTCAGAGTCAGAAATGTAGGATCGTAACTCCCGGAGCAGGATACATCGGAGAAGTGCGAGCCAATGCTGTTGGCAATGGCGAGATGGTCCGTGATGATGTCTCCATTGATGGATACTCCGGGTATCGACAGTGATGTCGGGAGTCCGGAGATCCGACGAAGCCTAGTCCACACTTGAGATGAAGGAGTATACGCCGTCATGGACGACACATACTTTTCCCACGTCGTTTTCTTACTCTCCCGAATCAGATATCGGGCTCTGGCACGCATCCTTCTGAAGGTGATAAGGTTGGCCATGGTGTTTTGCCTCCGATAGCATTTGAAAGCACGTCGACGATCTTTAATGGCTGCTGCAATCTCGGCTGTCCACCAAGGGACAAGCTTCCGGCATGTACACCCCACTGTAGCAGGGGAACCAGCGCACGACTGCACAGGGTAATATCGATACTTGAATAAGTACCGTGTGCAATAGAGAAGTGCGTAGGCTCCCCTGTGTTCAACAGACACAGGTCCAGCCGCCTGATCAGCCTCTCAAAATCTCTCCCTTTACCGCTAGTGGTAGCGGAGCCCCAGATGGTGTTGTGGGCATTACAATCTCCTAGAAGGAGAAAAGGAGGGGGAAGCTGAGAGACTATATCCACCAGCTGGTTGTAATCCAGTTGAGAATCAGGCAAGATGTACAAGTTAAATACTGTTGCCATTACTGGCAACGAAGTACAAACTGCTTCTGAGTACGAAGCGACACCTCTTCACTCAAGAGGCTAGAGTGGACGAGAGTGCAGACGCCACAGGTTTCCTGTTACATCAGATCGATGGTAGTGTCTGGATATACCATCTAATAGGTGAACGGCTGCTCATAACATGCAACGTGCCATGGACGCAGGCCGTTGCTGGCAGTATTATGCTATGGGGGACATTCATCTGGGCTTCCATAGGAACTGTGGTAGAGGTCGAAGGCACTACGTAAAAATAATGGCAGACCACCTAACAGGTGGTCATAATGTTGGCTCACGAGTGTATACACAATTAGTTAACATGTTGACCAACTGAAAATCAATTATTGATTGAACACGTGTCCAAAAGTTAAGCATAATCACTAAACGAGACCATACCGCCTGTTCACTTTTCAGTGAAATTTACAAAGTTCACTTATTTTTATTATAACATAACCTCTTACCTGTCAGTGTCATTCTCTCCTTTTTTTTTCTCCATTTGTACCAGCTTGCACGTGTTCCGCGATACTGAACTTTTCCGGAAGTAATGCTGGTCACGAGGTTCATTTTCAGTTGGCCCCTTTCTCTGATTGGCCTTCAGCGGCTTCGAGAATGCTCCACGCTCTCGTATTGGCCGACGTCATCTGTCCACATCACGCATCCAGCACGTTGGCCGGTATATAGCCTGCCCTGGTCTACATCAACAGTCTGTCTCCAGCAAGTCACAATGCCAGTCACTCATCTTCAGCCATCTTCACGCTGTTTGCACAACTCTTGAAAGTGTCTCAACGCTGTGTGCTAATGCATCGCAAAATGCTTCTAGTCAAACCAGCAGTGCATTCTAAAATCTACGAAATCTATAGAAGTTTACATCGATACTTGGCCTACGTCAGTTTGTCTTGAGCCAAAGTGATAAACAAATTTTCTTCTGTGCTGGGCACGAAGTCTTCAACATTTCTAAGACGGAAAAAAGTGATCAACACACGTTCTTCCTCTATTTCTATTATGTGGAAATTCCTCTACACCAACACCAACAAGCTAAGTGTTTATTATAACCTAAAACATTTCTAAACTTAAAAATGTATCTTTCTTTTTAGGGTTATGTTACATGACTTAAATAACTTGTCAAACCATGCCAAACGCAACTTATTTCCTTCTATTAAGTGGTTTAAGCATGTATTATGCCTTTAAATTGTGGGCTATGAGAAAACAACTGTTCTCTTTCGCACGTTAACTATCCTTCAAAACAAATCATCCTTTTCTCTATTTTTGTATAAACTATTGGGCTTAACACCAGTTCACCTCTCTGACGAAGTGAATAGCTTGTTCTCTATTTAATCTATCAAGGTGTTTTTGGGAATGCTCCCATTTCAATTGTAAACAACCTCGCCTTGTAACTATCAGGCGACTAGCGGGATGTTATCCCTACTGGCATGTTAATGTTGATTTTTCTGTAAATAAACTATCCTACTCTCAGTGTGCAGGCCTAGGCTAGATTTTAAGTCATTATTGAGCACTATATTTACTCATTATTTTACCCTGCATAGTTTTACTTTAGACTAACTGGCCACAAAGTGGTTACTTATTCTCAGGTTTGTTGGCATTCAAAGCTTATGAAATCTTGTTCGCTTGTTGTCGGCCTGTCAAAGGTCACATTTCCATTACATGGTTATATATTTATTTATTGTTAATCTTTTGAGAGTTGTTTTTGAAAGCTTATGAAATCTTGCTCGCTTGTTGTCGGCCTGTCAAAGGTCACATTTCCATTACATGTTTATATATTTATTTATTGTTAATCTTTTGAAAGTTGTTTTTGAATAAAATACCACTGTTATTGGCAAACTGTTTCCATTGCTATTTACTCATCAATGTTCAATCTGTTCCTATTTAGTAAAGTTCATTTGCTTATTAGACTAGAAGCTTCACTTCTAGTCCTTCCTGAAAGAGGAGGTCTCGCATTGACAGATCCTATCCAAGTTGATCACGCCAGAGAATTCGTTGAAGATTTTGTTGTTCGGAATTAATCAGAATTTGTCTACCGCCTGATAGGAATGTCAAGACGGATTGCTGAACAAACGGAAGCTAAATCACACACCTTATGTCATACAACTTGTCCAAAAAAGCAGTGTCAGAAAGGTTCTGATAGCCAAGGTACACCTTTTACAACAACTAACAAAGCTTGGCTATGTCTTCCACAACAAAATATGCTGTGAATAGGGTGTATGATTATCCCTAACGGCCACACATGCTTCACAGTGACGTGGCATGCTTTCTATCAGATGGACCAAGAGCTCTTGCGGCAGTCGATCCCACTCCTCCAAAAGGGCAATGCGAAGGTCTTGGAGAGTTCTTGGTGGAGGCTTACGGGATGCAATTCGCCTCCCCGATGCATCCCAGGCATGTCCTATAGGATTCAGATATGCAGACCTCGCTGGCCAGTCCATGCGATGAATGTCTTCCCAAGCCAGAAAATCATCCACCAGAGAAGCGCAGTGCGGTCGAGCATTATCGTCCATTAAGAGGAAGTCTGCACCAATCGCACCTCTGAAGAGTCGAACATGTGGTCTCAGTTTCTATCGATTCTTTTTTTTAAATTAGAGTAATAAGGTTATACTTATATTGGTTTATATCGTGCCGGCTCACATTTTTAGTATTTGACTTATAAATAAATCTGTAAAGTACGTATCGTGATATGAATGGACAATGTATGTTAGGCATTCTCCTCGTTTTGGGGAATGTTGTATAATATGATGGAAGTATTCTCTACAATGTGTGAGTTATAGGTTATGTTACATGTCGTCCAGCGATTTCTCCTTGAATTTGGATACTGTTTTACAGATTGTCAGTCAAAAGTCGCAAAAAATTATATCAGTAATCACATGCCTGCATATTGTGTGTAACTTAACTTAAGAAAACTTTTGAGACTGATAAAATGTGATCATTTAAATCTTTGGAGAAGACATGAAAGATGCACAACGAAGTTCACAGGATTGTCAACTTTCGTCTATAATAGTTGCATTGGCAGCAGTGTTAATTCTCCTAGTTTCTTATTTTATTTTTACTAAGGGAGTGTTAGAAGTACTAAAATCCCAATGTCAGTATTAAAGAAACGTAGAAACTTTACACCAAACATTTTTCAGAAATGTGAGATCTCTGAAAATAAAGGCATCAGCCTGGCCACTTGCCAAGATTCAGTTCAAGTGCTGTCGGTAGGTTGTAGGACATGAGATGAGGGCACCTGAGCTATGCTGAAGAGATCCAAAGGTCATGTTCTCATTATGCAGTCAACAATATCAGATAACCCTGAGCTGCTGGTGTTAACTACAGTGCTAACTCCAAAAGCGAGATGGACAAAATGTCGAGGGCCGGCGGAGAGTTGTACTAGTTCACTGATGCCAAGGTGCCGATTGTTAAAATAAAGCGAGCTGTGGTCAGGCGACAATGCTTGTCTTAAGAAATTTACTGTGTGGCAGGTGGAATGCCAACAATACCGGGCTGTCCTGGACTAGGTGGACGAATTGGTTCAAATTCTGTGAGATATCTGTGAAATCCTTTTGTGTGGTTTCCCTACTAACTGCTTGCCAAGTTCCATTCATTTCTTTTAATAACTTGTCTCCCGCAAGTCCAACCCCTCGTCCACATCGTGAGAGACGGGCAACGGCACAAAGTAGGGGATTGCCTGTAGGGGCGAAGTACAGTGGGGACTTCGTGTGCCCCGGGACTGTTACGGTAGCTGTGAAGGTCCTACAGGAACCCTGAAAAGTGACGGCTAACGGGGCTCTGGTGAAGCTACGATAGGCCCAGGAAGCCAGTAGTGGATGAAACCAAATGCTTTCAAGAATGGAACGAGCCTCGGACATGATGGATATAATAGGCAACAACAAGGCTGTAAACACGGACTAAGATTTGGAACTTTAAACATAAGAACGCTGACGGGGAAGGTAGAGGAGATAGTGGATATGATGGAAAGAAGGAAATCGGTTTTCTTGGGATTGGCAGAAACGAAGTGGAAAGGGGAAGGAAGGAGAGAAAAGGCTATAGACTATACTGGAGTGGGAATGAGAAGGGAAAGAGGAATGGAGTAGGAGTAGTAGTACGAGATGGTTTAAAAGAAGAAGTAAAGAGAATAAGTGATAGGATGATGAAAGTGAAAGTAGCACTGAGGGGAGAGACCATGGAAATAGTACAAGTGTATGCTCCACAGGTAGGCTGCGCCTCTGAAGAGAAGAGGAGTTTGAAGAGGAAATAGAGAAGCAGCTGGGAGGAAGGAATATGATTGTAATGGGGGATCTGAATGCCCATGTAGGAAGAGAGAGACAAGAGTATGAGAGTGTGCTTGGACCAGAGGGTTGCGGCAGAAGAAATGAGGAAGGAAAGAGACTGCTGGACTTCTGTCAAATGAACAGCCTGCTAGTTGAGAACTCCTGGTTCAAGGAACGAGAGAGCCACACAATCACATGGTACAGTGATGACTTGACCAGGAAGTCGTTAGTTATTGTTGTTTTAAGGTGCGGAACTACGAGGTCATCTGCCCCTCTTAACACAATTGAAATATAACTTTGATATTTTCAAAATTTTAATGTAGATGCCTTAATATGAAAGAAAGAAAAAAAAAACACCTCCAGCCAAACATAAAAATAAACAAAGACAGAAGAAAACAACAACAGTGTTATTTTCATCTCCATAACATTTTTTATCTCTTTAACTAGAAAATGGGAACTGATGCCTTTTCTTATGCATGCACAAATATAAATAAAACTAGTGGTCTTCGGTACTGAAAATTTGTGTTCGGTACGGTTCGGTTCGGTAAAAAAAAATGTACTTCGGTTCTCGGTACAAAATTGGTTCGGTACAGCTCGGCTGATTTTAACATGCTAAATTAGAGTAATTTGTAAACCATTAAGAAAAAAGTAACACATGAGTTCTAATGATTATACAGTAAACCAAATACTTGCCAAATAGCACAATTTTTATTTAAAATACAGAAAAAATGTACAGCTAATAATCTCATACAATGTTCCATTAACTTTCAAACTTGCCCTTTTAGTGTGGAGTAAGCCAATTGATACATACATTAAATAGACATTAGGCTCACACTGGAACACTTAAGTCCATAATTTAATTTTATTTATCAGAAGAGTTATTGCGCTCTAGTAGTAAAACTTCACTTACACGATTTCCAGGGGACCAAAGGAGAAAACCGCATAAGTGTGAAAAACGCGTAAATGAAAGTCAGTAAATAAAAACTGCAAAATGTATGTGACAATATGGGTTATACAGGGACTATGTTTTAAAAGCGACGGGGACCCTCGCTCGCGCCGCGAGCCGGTTCTCGCCAAGCACTTTGCCGTAATGCGCTTCTTGACGCCACGGCTTTAACAGTGTGAGTATCAGTTTAATCAATTGTTCACGTGTTTAGTGCTTAATGTGATGTTCCAATGCGATTTTCATTACGTGAACGTGTGTAAATACCTTCATAAAGTACAGGAAATCTTGTGCGAAAATGAACTTAAGACTAAGGTATATTACAGCTGAAATACAGTCAATCGGTGCTGAGGAACTTCAGGAACTTAAATAACAACTTCATGAAGAGAAGCCAGCAATGTGTAGCAAAGAATGGCGAACATTTTCAGCACCAGCTGTGAACTATCTATAGTCTACGCAATGACTGTGCCGCGCGAGCTACGCGTTACGGCAAAGTGCCTGGCGGGAGACAGGCTAGCAACGCGGGCGGCGGGCGAGCAAGGGTTCCCGTTAAGAAGTGAAAAACAAGAAATAATAATACGATTGTTTAACTATAATCGGCAATATGTAACAAAACAACTACAAGAGAAATGCACCCAGATATAACAAAACAAAGAAAATTGAGTCACTTTACGAAGTAGTCTGTTATCTTGACTTGTTTTTTGTTGGCCGCGGCCACGGTGTGAACAGTATTTTCAAACCGATATAATTCGGCCATTATTTCCTCAGAAACGTTGAGGCGTGTCACAAAATGTTTGATAGTCCATAGAGCATTGACAGCATCATTAAAATCCACTGTATTATTCTGCGGCTCGTCATCGTCATTAATAAAATACCGTAGTGTAGGCCTAAATTAATGGATTTTCATTTGTCTGAAGACGCAAGATTATTATAACATAGAATCAATCGCGCATTTTTAATGGTTTGACGAGAAGTCCTAAAAAAAACACAAATAAAAATTATAAAAGGGGAAATAATATTTTTTTTAATATATCGGCGATCGTAAAACACTTCCACTCATCTTAACATAAGCTTCAGATGCTGTCGAACTGTGTTTTATGGCTGCTTCCTGTTATTTTGAGAGGCTAACACAATAATAGCGCTTGCTTATTACGCAAGCTGTTCTTCCTTGTTACGACACTCTGGCAATCGAGTGTCGCCGTGACCACCGGTGTCGCTCAAGGCCATCGTAACATAATATAGCACACGGTGCATCCTTCTGAACGGAAGTACAGGCGGTAACAAAAGTTTGCATTCGAACATACGTACTTTCTTAGAACACGCAACGTATAAATGACACTTTATATTGCAAGGGACTTAAAATATGATCGTATAAGCGTGAAAAACGAATAAATGTAAAACGTATATCGGAGATAAATTAACATGGAAAGTATAGGCATTTTGCTGGGACCAGGAAAAAATCGTATAGAAAACGTATAAATATGAACCGTATACAAGAAGTTTTACTGTATTTAACTAACTATTGAAGTAAAACATTGATGATCAAGGACAATACTTTGGATGTCTAAAAAAAGGTTTCCTTAAATTACGGTATTTATGTCTCTTGCACCGAACCGAACTTTTTACCGAGTTTTTTATCGTCTCGAACCGAGGTCGGTAATTTCCTTTGTACCGTACCGAAACCGAAAAATCGGTGCACCGTCGACCCCTAAATAAAACAAAGGAAGAGGTTATTGTTGTCTTAGATCTGCTCAATAATACTGAGTTATGAGCTGTTTTACCTTACCTGCACAGCCGGCATGTAGACCTCCCATATTTGACTTGACAAGAGACACTTGCTGGTGATTGATAGCAACTTCCAATGAAGGAGAAGGTTTGATACCCAGAGCACGGCTCTGCGCGAGCAGAGATGCAACTGTGTTCTTCTTGGGTTTGGACACACCTCGGCCCAAGTTTCTCGGTCGCCCGTCCTGTGAGCGCGAGTCCTGTAGACAGAAAACTACATCAGTACAAAGAGCTAAGTATGGTACCGATTTTAAAAGTCCCACATACCGGTATTATATGTAGACTGGAGAGAAACGAGTTAATGTTATGGATTTTAAATCCCTTTCAACTGCTGCAGCATA
The DNA here is from genome assembly GCA_946902985.2 of Meconema thalassinum. Taxonomy (NCBI): domain Eukaryota; kingdom Metazoa; phylum Arthropoda; class Insecta; order Orthoptera; family Tettigoniidae; genus Meconema; species Meconema thalassinum. The sequence goes on along the minus strand of OX336388.2, from coordinate 776,486,284 downwards.
AGTGACTCCAGACTGCTAGAATTTTGCCCAGAAGGGAATGATGATTATGTTGCTGGTTGTTTTAAGGGATGGAATAACAAGGTCATCTGTCCCTCATAACACAATTGAAATATAACTTTGGTATTTTCAAAATTTTAATGTAAATGCCTTAATAAGAAAAGAAAAAAAAACACATCCCCAGCCAAACATAAAAATAAACAAAGACAGAAGAGAACAACAACAGTGTTATTTTTATCTCTGTAACATTTTAAGTATATTAATAGGTTTTTATTGTTTTGTAATGACGTTCACCAAAATGGTGAAAACACTAGACTAAGATTTTGCTGAAACGGGCTGAAGAAGGACCGTTAGAGGTCCGAAACATGTAACCGAAGAGGACGTTAAGCCTCAAACAAAGTAAGTTGTGTTGCATAGTGGAAAGATAGATTTTGTACATTGATAATATTCAACACGGAAAATGTTCATAAAAGATATTCATAGTGCATTGGTAGCAGAGATACGAACTACTTGAAATTGATCATCTGCAGTCCTTACCTGAATTACAGATAACACACTAATACAGCCATCACATTTAACACATGTTATCAGACAGATTCTACACACACCCAAAGTACATGGAGCTACATGACAGCGTTGTCGCAGGCCCTAAACCGAGTAACCAACCATCCATGGCAGTTTGCCATACATTTTTATTTTTGTATCAATTCCATTAGTTCATTATAGTAAATTGTATACTCTTTCCCGCAATATCCACTACCTTCTAGCTGGGTTGTGCAACATGGGTCGTGTAGTTACCAAGTCACGTGAGGATTGCGGGAAATTAGTGGAACATGCTGCAAAAGACCAGTGGAGGTACCAGCTTAAAGATTACACTGACGAGTACTGCATTCTGGGGAACTCTGAAGCGAACTGGTCCAAACCCAATAAACCGAGAGCGATAAAGGGAACTACTAATGTAAGATTGAGCTCCTTCTGGGCATGTCGAGAGTCACATCACTTTTTGAGCAAGGTCCTCTCACTCATACCATTTCAACTGAATATACGTGGATATTGCTGATTTAAGAAGAAACCTTGATCTGTACGATATGTTTAACACGCTGTTCATAATTAATTTGCAATGGAAGATACCGTATTACCTAGCATAATCGTCGCACACTACTTTTCGAATACAAAAAATTGATTTATATAATTTCATCTCATAGCACATTCGTATTCGTGCACCAGTCGAGTGCAAATGCTGCTGCGAGCTTATACAGTGGAATCCCGTTAGTACGTTCCTCAGTAACTAGTTTTCCGGCAAATTACGTTGAATTATGAACGTCCCGGTCCCGAAGCACTAAATTGTATGTAAAGATATTGCTTTAGCACGTTTTCGCGCCAACTTTTGACGTTCTTCTGTTCAATATTTTGGCCAGCCCTTGTGCATTTGTCAGTCCAGTTCAACTTCGGCCAAGGTTGAGTGATTGCGTAAGCTTGGCGCGGTACCGGTCGAGAGCTCAGCTAAGTTTAGTTTAGCAGCGAGTGTGCTTCCTTATTGCACAGAGGATGGGACTTGATTTTAAAGTATCTAATGGCTGGAGTGACAGATTCAAGAATAGACACGACCTAGTTTATAGATGTGTGCGAGGCGAAGCTGCTGACCTGGATAATGACACTACACTGTGCGATACTATTGAAACATGGGAAATTACAACGCTTCCTGCAATTTTGAAAGACTATACTCCTGACGATATTTTTAATGCAGATGAAACGGGGCTGTTCTTTCATCTTCTTCCAGATAAAACCCTGGATTTTAAGGGCGTGAAGTGTCACGGTGGCAAACTTAACAAGGAAAGGCTTACAGTTCTCCTCTGCTGTAATGAAAGTGGAAATGAGAAGTTGGTTTTTGGAAAAGCATGCAATCTGCAATGTTTCAAGAATATGCAATCTTTTCCATGCAAGTACACTTCTAACACGAAAGCGATCATAACTTCCGCAGTATTTGAAAATTTCTTACGCGCATGGGATACAAGGCTTGGCGTAAGAAACAGGAAAATTACACTCTTCATTGATCAGTGCCCCACTCATCCCTCAAATTCTAATTTGAGAAACATAAAGATCATTTTCCTCCCAACCAACTGCACGAGTAAGCTACAGCCGTTGGACCAAGGCATAATACGGTGCATGAAGCAGAAGTATCGTAAGAGGCTGGTACAGAGAAGATTGGCTGCAATGGAATCGACGACGAGAAAAATCACCGTCTTAGAAGCCATGCATTTCATTACTGGGATTCTGTGGAGCAAAACACAATTCAGAACTGCTTCAATGCAGCCGACTTTTGTCGTGTTCGCGCTAGATTTATCTGAGTGTGAAGAATGGCGCCAAGTAGCAGGAGAGGTCACTTTCGAATCGTACGACAACGTTGATGACTATGTTCCAGTGTGTGAAACTATGACAATAGATGAAATTCTTGAAGAACAGAAGATGGAAAAAGCATCAATGCAGGATGAAAGTGATGACGAGCCAGATCCGGAGCCAGTTCCCACGGTGTCAAAAGTGATGGAGACAATGGACATAGTGAAGCAATACGCGTGTAGTTTCGAAGTTGATGACGAAGTAATGAATTTATTATACAGGATGGACAGAACAATTTTAAAATTAAAACCAAGAAAGCAATCAACCATACAAATGTATTTCAAACCAGTGTAAATATTCGTGTTGAACTGTGAGGTAAGATGTATTATTAGGATTAAAATTCATATACTGTACTGGAATTCATTTTTATGTTGTTATCTATTCCCCCTGTTAGTTACTGACTAGCCTATGTTTATGTTGTGACTGTAGTAGCGCATTAAGTAATTCTTAAGGTTGGCAATTTCACGCGCACGTCTATGATGCGCTTTTTTATTATTTTTACACGTAAATACAGTATAGCGCTTTAGGTAGTACGTTTTCCAGCTTTTGATGTCCAATTATTTCAGTCCCTTCGAAAACGTACTAATGAAGTTCCACTGTAACCTAGCATGACCTTGTCAGAAGAAAGTACCGTATATACTCGAATACCACCCGCACATTTTTAAACAAAATCAGACGTGAAAATTTGGGGTGCGGGTCTTATTTGAGTCATCCTGATTTTAAAGATTTAAATTGCCCGCCACGCGCGATATCGGGTGTTGCGAGTATCCGCTAGATGGTGCTAGCCTTCTTCCGGCTATCACTTTGTTTTACCGTAAGCAGGCGGCGTCATACTTCCTCGCGCACGTGTCGCGCACGGTTTTCCGAGTGTAAACATGAGTTGTACGAAGAGTTTGCGGTCGTTTAATGTGAGTGAGAAGCTGAAAGTTGTGAGGGAAGCTGAAGTTATTGGAAATCGTGCCCGGCAGGAAATACAGTGCACTCCCGATAATTCGCGTGTGGATAATTCGTTTTGCGGTTAATTCGCGGGTCTCCATGAGTATTTTTTAAATTGGGAATTCTCCCAGCAACTAATCATCACGCTAAGTTAAGCAATCTCTGTCGTTTAAAAGAATTTTGATGCGACGCAATGCGTAAAGACGAAATCATTGAGACTAGGGAAGACTGAACTGCATTTCTCTGCGATGCAACAGTAGGCCTAATTGCGCAATCTTCGAAACTTACGCGCACGTTGCCGCGAGTGGTATAGCACAGATTTCCTTCATCTTTGAAGTCCAAACAATACAAGAGGAATGCACTTTCACTCGGAACCTACCCTCCCTTTCCCAACAGCCACGCTCCAAGGTCGCTGATCTGTGAGTTGTGAAGGGTGGATGTGCGGACAGCGTATTGTAAACAGCGATTATTGCGTAATGGCGCAAACGCGCACGACATCGAGAGCGTGTTTGTTCGATGCTCTTCATGCAGTCAACTTGTCGGGAGGAAAGTACCGCTACTCCGCTCGTACAAAAGCAAGCGCTTGCCGACTTTTGTAACGACGATATTTCGAACGGGCAAGTTAGACGTCGATAAAGACGATTATGATTTACTACAGAAAAGCAAAGAAGAAATAGCATGGCATTTGACTGTTGGTGAGGAAAACGGAAATCCAGTAGATTTCGAGTGCGGGAGTGATGCAACGGAAATCCCGAAATTTTCCCACAGTCAAGCTAGTGTCTCTAGTCACACTTATCTTTTATATAGAAAAACGAGATGAATTTTCGTTTTCATATAATATTTTCTTTGGAAATGTGCAATCGAAAAATAGAATAAACGATCTAAGAAACAAAAAGTAATGACGGCTTTTTTTAAATATATTAATGTAGGCATAATCCACATAGGCCTACCAGTAGCCTAGCATGTCGTATAAGACACTACAATCAGGAGTTAAAATTATTATTTCGCGTGTTCAAGCCTATTTCAATATTTTAACCAATAGTTTTGTTTTTCCTAGGCTTACAATTTAACACTTGGATTTTCCGCCAAATCAATACTTTTACTTATGTAAAAAATTATAGGTACATGTTTCGGGGATCTTACTGTCCCCTTCTTCAGCCCTCCTTTGTTATTACAAACATCGTGTCACATTCAACGTCCCATAATAAAACAACAGAATACACAACATAAAATTACACAACCACAACATATTAAAATTACTAGCTTAAAAAATACATTTAAAATTCAATAAACAATCAAAGATAAAACTTGTGATGCACTTCGTATTTTTCTCAGTCCATCAGTTCAATTTTGAATTTGTGTCCTGGAACACATTAAAATATACTTAAGCACAGCATATGTTTTGTTCACTTCGTTTTCGAAGCATAAAATTCATGCGATTAATCTTGGAGGAATTTGCTGATTTGACTGCATCTAAGATTAGCCTATTGTCATTTTTACATATGTTGTTTCAGGTAGAACATCAGGTATTATTGTGTCCTATTCTATGATACTTAACAACATGTTATAGTAGAATGACTGTTGGTATGAATGACAGTCCAATAGAATTGATGACGGTTAATTCAAGGCTTCTTATTATGGCAAGCTGACGGTAGACTGCTTCAATTAATAATTTCATTAATATTGTACTGGTCCGGACGTAAGTGGCCTAGTCATTATCACAGCCCTCATAGAGGTCCACTTCAACTGAGCTACACCTTGCTATTGCTTGGGCAAGGTGTAGCTCAGTTGAAGTGGACCTCTATGAGGGCTGTGATAATGACTAGGCCACTTACGTCCGGACCAGTACAATATTAATGAAATTATTAATTGAAGCAGTCGACCGTCAGCTTGCCATAATAAGAAGCCTTGAATTAACCGTCATCAATTCTATTGGACTGTCATTCATACCAACAGTCATTCTACTATAACATGTTGTTAAGTATCATAGAATAGGACACAATAATACCTGATGTTCTACCTGAAACAACATATGTAAAAATGACAATAGGCTAATCTTAGATGCAGTCAAATCAGCAAATTCCTCCAAGATTAATCGCATGAATTTTATGCTTCGAAAACGAAGTGAACAAAACATATGCTGTGCTTAAGTATATTTTAATGTGTTCCAGGACACAAATTCAAAATTGAACTGATGGACTGAGAAAAATACGAAGTGCATCACAAGTTTTATCTTTGATTGTTTATTGAATTTTAAATGTATTTTTTAAGCTAGTAATTTTAATATGTTGTGGTTGTGTAATTTTATGTTGTGTATTCTGTTGTTTTATTATGGGACGTTGAATGTGACACGATGTTTGTAATAACAAAGGAGGGCTGAAGAAGGGGACAGTAAGATCCCCGAAACATGTACCTATAATTTTTTACATAAGTAAAAGTATTGATTTGGCGGAAAATCCAAGTGTTAAATTGTAAATACGGTCAATACGGAACCTGAAATGAATGCTGTATCTAATTTCCTAGGCTTAACAAAAATAACTGCGGATAATTCGCGGAAGTTCGTGCATTAATTACCGCGAATTAACGAGAGTGCACTGTATGATATTGACGAGTCATGTATTCGTGATTGAGCGGGATGACGTCTATGCTACAACCACTGGATGTCTGCGTGAACCGCCCGTTCAAAGCAGCCTTGAAACAGCTGTATACGGAGCAGATGGCGGCCGATAAGCACACACTGACTCCAACTGGTCGTATTCAGCGCCCGGAAGTTCAGCTGCTATGTTCGTGCATTTTGACGGCATGGAATCGTATCTCGGGAGATCTCATACGGAAGAGCTTCAAGAAATGTAGTATTTTGAATGCTATGGATGTCAGTGATGACGACATTTAGTGGGATGGTGATAAAAGTTCCGAAGTTGGTACTTCTGATGACGATGAATGAAGTGTTTGTGTACTTTTATTTGTATTTTTAATCGTTTGATGTGTGTTATTTTAGGACGACTTCAAAACTGTTGGAAACTATTTTGGATAAATGCTATTCTGTTTATTTAGTTACGATTGTACATAATTTCGAGTTTTTTTTTTTTTTTTTAATTTTGTTCTTCAAAATCAGGGTGCGGGTCTTATTCGAGGGCGGGTTGTATTCGAGTAAATACGGTAGTCTGTCTCTCTGGCTGCAGGCTATGACTCAAGTTACGCGAGCAGCCAGCACCCAGCACACAGCACGCTATATAGCAGTCGTGCTCAGCACCTGTCCAAGGAAGTGAAACTTGTATGGACCCATCGCTTCCACAAGTTGGCCTCGGAATTAAAAGATTCAATAAGCCATCGTACAAAAAGCTGCTAATCCCACTTCGCCCACGTGAAAACAGGCCCAACGGCTATTATAGAACCTTACGCAAGGGACACCCTGCACCAGCCTAACATCAGGCACTTCAGTGGAAACATCTCAACAGAGACCCATGTGTGACGTTATGCACATGGTGTTCGCAATAAGAAAATACAAGAATTATACAGCGATCTTCATGCAATTGAAATACACAGGATTACAAATTAAGAAAATAATGATGATGTTAAGAAAGTGCACAAGCATGCAGCAAATAATGATACAGTATATTAAAAAGAGATAGTGGTTTATCTTCTTTCAACTTAGATATTCTTTGCATAATTGTCACACCCTGCTTTTCTTCCACGAATTTTTAGCTAAAAATATGAGATTATGTGAGGAAATACAGTAACACCACGAACCTCAAACAACATTTCATACTTTCCAACCTTAACAGGAGTTAAGGTTGGCAATACTTCAATTTGTTTCTAGTGAACAGTACCGTAAGACCATTCCGGAGCTTGGAATTCGCATACCAAAACCTATTACAGAGGGTGACCCTCTTAAAAAGCCTTCTCTAGACAAACAAGGTGTACACACCCGGAGACGAAGAACTTCTTAAACGTTTTCCTGTGGACAAGTATCCTTGCTATCTGATAGCTACCAAGGGGAGAGTGTAAACTGGTGAAAACTATTATTTTTTGTAAGGACAATGAGGATGCGATTGGGGGTATCATCCTGGCTCTCTGGCCTAATGGCCAAGTTGGCAGCCCTTCCCCAAACAGCCTGCATGTTTATTCCAAGGGTGAAACAATAAGGGGGCTGAAAATCCAAAAAGAGCCTTTGAAAGGTGCCACCTTTTAGTTAACTTCAATGACAGTTCAGACCTACCATGGATGAATTGTGCCCTTGCCATCCACAGAAGTTTTCTCCATTTGAAGTTTGGCAGATAAGTCAGCAGCCAAGACGGCCCATTTTAGTAATTTTCTACAACAGGCAGAGCATACTGTGGGTGTATTCTATCCCCCCCACCCATTAGGGGTGCTCCTAGAACTTGACTGGTATTTTGCCAAAATGCATGCCCAGCAATGCATCGGCTTACTTTCATTAATGGTATACAAAACCAATTGAAGGATGGAAATCACATTAAGATCTCCAAATTTCCTCTCTTCTTCCAAAAACACAGTTTACAATCTTCCTATATCTGTCCTGAGAGCGAAGAGACTTGTCAACGGGGGGAATCAGTTCCCACTACTTAGGTGACTTCCATGTCGGTAATACCATTCCAGTAGCTCAAGCCAGAATTTAATATCTTGGCAGAGCCAGGAATCGATCAGCCAACAATGCTAACCACAACACCACAAGGGCTACAATGTTGTAATGATTCCTCCACATGACCTGACAGCTCCTTGAGAAAGGTGAGTTTAGAGAGACATGCAGTTAATGTTGGTTGTTGCGCACCTCATCGAGCCTCATCTTGGAGTGAGAGTCGTTCTCTTCACTACCACTAGAAGGGCGTGGAGAGTCTGCAGCGGCAAACAGCTGGGCGAGCGAGGGGCTAGGAGAGGCCGGAATGCTTGTAGGTGTTGAGCTCTGGATGACACGACGAGGCTTGGGACCTGGCTTGCGGCGAGCTGCAACCAAACATTTTCCTAATGTTTGTGCCAAAACTGAAAACACAACAGAAAACTAACTTACTCAGATAATATCAGATCATATTGTTCTCAAAGCATTTTCGTTTCTTTTTTTACTATCATCCCATGGTAATCATCCTCGTCTTCTAGCATTCCGCTAAGTTTCAAATACTTTTGTCTGCAATTTATTTCCAACTTTCAATAGTTATTCCAGTGCCTCTCTTCATATACTTCTTGCTTCCCAACAGATGCAAATGCTCTTGAGAAGCTTACTTCAGTTGTGCTGTCTTGTTACTTCTGATAATATTTTTCACAGATGCATTTCAGTCTGTCTTCAGCAAAAACTGCAGATTTCAGAAGTTCTATACATGGGCAAAAATATCTTCAATCATAGATACCGTATGTAATGCACACTAGTATTAATTTTGCAATAGCAAATGAAAAGCATTAATCGTCACCAGAACCAGAATTCCTCTAACTACTAAAAGTCTTATGATCATTGTCGGAGAATTGCTTCTTAGGCCACTCCCATCCAGCAGCTATTTAACTTGTCTGGCAGAGTAGGATTTATTTCCTAGGGGGAGTTGGGTGGTGGCACAACAAGACTATCCTCAATATATGGACAACTTACACTGCCGCCGAAATCTCTAATGAACAAGATTTCACATGCATTCACAGATTTATGAACAGACAAGTTCTGAAAAAAGAAGTGCATTTTGTCTGTGTGCCACGAGAAGTCCGCTGAATATGAACTAAAGATGCCTTTCCGCCTACTGCTCATTCCAAAAACATCAAGTGGAACACTGCCAGCTTCACTCATTCGGTGCATTGTTTTTCTTTCTTTGTACTCTGTACTCAACAAACAGTAAAAGTGGAAAGAAACTTCAGTGACACAATCCACACTTAAAGCCGGAACACCAAGCATCATGCAGAAGGTATCAGAAACCGACCGTCAATGTATTTAGGTCAGGAATAGGCAGGCCGTGCATACGTACAACCGAATCCCCGGCTTCCCGTCGCAGCATGTCAAACGGACTTCTCCTGGTACGCAGACAATACATAACTTGTATATCACAATTTACTGAGGTTCGCTAAGAAACCTTAAAAATGCTTGATCAGCAGATCATCACTAATGATGATGATGATGATGATTTCTGCTTCAGAGGTCATATTATCCTCAACTTATTCTCCCCACTACTATCAGATGCTGCAAGCCTGCCTAGAGTTTCAAAACAATTCTGAATAGCTGCACCTCCTGATCAGTCACTTAAATCAAGTCAAAGAAACTTATCTTTATATAGAACATGCATCGAAGTACAGACAGCATATATTTTTTCAGTAAAAAGGTCACATTAAGGGCATTATGTTATCCACATTTTTATATTGACCTATTATCAAGGTATATTTTGAATTAGAAGAAACAACTCCTACTTTTGTATCCTTAAAATCCTAAAATAATATTTCTGTACCTATTCCTACCGTATCAAAACATGCACCCTGACAAAGAAAGATTCATGAAGACTTCAGGCATCAGAGATGAAATTCCCAAGGTCCACCATCCAGAAAACAAGATGGATAAGTTAAGGAATGAACTGGTGAGAAGTGAAGCTGGGAGCAGACATTTCTCCTAGACCGTCAGCACATCACGACTACAGTGGTTCAGACAAGTGGTGAGTAAAGCCCAGAAGTTCAGGCATTTATTTTAGTTAAACTAGGCAGGCAAAAGGGCACTTAAAATACTGAAAATAGGCAGTAATAGAAGGGGCATATTTTTTTTTTTTTATACTTTATGTTTGTACGTCCGGGTATGGTTCACATTTCACTTTTGAAGGTGGCGACGTGTAACTAGTATCTTGTTCCACCGTTTGGTAGCAGCACACGCACAGGGACCAACTAATGCACTCGTCCTAGCCATTTCATAACAAGACTGTCAGCGTAGGAGCAGAGAACATGGAAAGCGACCGTCGCAGACAGCGCTATACGACTTGGTTCCTATGGAAAGAAGGCATGACCAATGCAGAAATTCATCGGCGCTTGGTGCCAGTCTGTGAAGAACATGCGCCAACACGGAAAACAGTTTACAACTGGGTGGAAGGTTGGAAAACAAGGCGCACATCGGTGGACAAGGGAACCAGTTCTGGAAGGAATGTGACAAGTGTCAACACCAGGCAACATTGCCCGGGTCGAACAGGCCATCCAAGGAAACAAGGCTGGAATTGGGGGCCACAATTAACAGTGCAAAATAGGTAGCAACCGTTATGCGCTTATGTTGTGCCATTCAAACTAAGCGGCAAGGAAAATGGGCTAAAGGTGTGCCTTTGCAACATGAGAATGCCCACCAACAGAATAGCCAAGAGACCACCGCTGCCACTGATCAAATGGGATTCACGGTGCTACCACAGCCACCAAACCCTCCCAACTTGGCACCAAGTGATTATCACCTGTTCGGGAACATGAAGAAACCTCTGCATGGTCGCCGTTTTGCGGATTTTGCTGAACTGGACACAGCCGTCATGGCATGGGTACGCAGCCCTCCGAAAGAATGGTTTCAGGAAGGTCTGGAGGAACTGACACATCGATGGCAAAAGTGCATAAAGTTACAAGGAGATTTATGTTGAGAAGGTGGATGTAACAACTGATGTCTTATGTACTTCATTTGGGTAGAAAATAATAAAGTGTAAAACAATATAGTACGCCCTTCGTATAATTAAAATACACATTTATTCAAAGTGTAAACAGAGAGTAATCTCACACATTTTAAAAAATAGGTATTAAAATACAGTGGAATCTCGTTAGCACGTTCACGGTTACAATGTTTTCCCTTTTAGCGCGATGATTTTCTCAAGTCCCAGTCCCAATTCTACAAAATACATGTTGATATATCCCCTTAATACGTTCTCTATTCCCGCTTACGACGATCAAATTTCCGTTGTACTATTTGTAAGCGAACCTGATTTTATTCTTATTTCATTATAAAATTCGGCTTCTGGAAAACACGACGCGATATTGCCTCATATTCTCTGATAGTTATTGACAGTGTAGACGATTTCATTGTGTTTGACGGCATAGAAGCGGCTATAGCTATGACGCAACACAGGTGACGTGTCTCTCTCTCCCGCTGCCCTTTCTCAAGTCTCTATCCTACTAAATTCATGTTGATATATCCCCTTAATACGTTCTCTATTCCCTCTTACAACAATCAAATTTCCATTGTACTATTTGTTAGTGAACCGTATTTTATTCTTATTTCATTATAAAATTCGGCTTCTGGAAAATACGACGCGATATTGCCTCATATTCTCTGATAGTTATTGACAGTGTAGATGATTTCATTGTGTTTGACGGCGTAGAAGCGGCTATAGCTATGACGCAACACAGGTGGCGTGTCTCTCTCCCGCTGCCCTCCGTCCCTTTCCCTTTGTTTATTTCTCACGTAGGCGCGTTATTGTCTTCATATTCCGCACTCTTGTCTTCTAGTTCTTAGTGTTCACGTCCAGTTATGACCTATTTTATTGCGTGTTTCATAATGGATAAGAAGAAAGAGCGGCAGAGAACTAATGATGAGAAGATGAAATACATTCGAGACGTGGAATGCAATCCTCACATGAAGCGTGTGGATATAGCGCGAAAGTGGAACATTCCTCCGTCTACACTGAACACGATTCTCGGCAAAAGGAAGGAAATCGAACGTGCATTTGAAGAAGGAATGAGCGGCAAAAGGAAACGTGTGCGAGAGGGACAGTTTCCTCAACTAGAAAGCACTTTATTGAAGTGGTTCAAGCAAGCCCATGCTTCAAACATATGCGTGCACGGTCACCGGTAACTGAGCCGTCACTGGTGGAGCGCGAGAGCGAGTATGTCCTTGCTAAGCAGAAATAAAGACCCTGTGTTATACTGTAGTGTAGAGGTACAGTAATTCATTTTTATGTTATTTATTCCGTGTAAGTTACTGATAACCTATGTTTATGTCGTGACTGTAGTAGTGCATATAATCACTTACTAAGGTCGGCGATTTGACGTCCATATATACGCCGCGTTCTTTCTTATACGTTGTAAATGCAGTATGGTGTTTTTCGGTAGTACGTTTTCCCGCATATGACGTCCAAATTTTTCAGTCCCTTGAAAAACGTACTAACGAGATTCCACTGTAATTAATTTCTTCATCAGATAATTAACGTACTTGCTTTCCTTGGTTACAAGCAACAACAAAATGCTTTTTCAAGGTATCAAATGTCATAAAAAACCGCTTGTCAGGGAGAATGTTTTTCATCATGGAAAAGAAACACACTACTTCCACTGACGTGATGGGCACAATTTTAAAACAAGCTATTTCGAAAGGACTCATGCCAGTTAAAACAGAACTTTCAGTTGAAATTATCTATTCATTATATCTCCATTTCTATTGTTCAATATAGATTTATCAGCATTCCCTTTAGCGAAAGAAATTAATAATATTGTCGTATCTAGGAACCTTTGCCTTGAAGTCAGCCCATGTACAGAAACTTAAGTTTGCAAATTTAACAGCGAGAGGTAATAGAAAACTACAGATGAATAAGCTTCAGAAACGGAGAATTTGGTAAAATTGCAATGGTAAACAGAGGGATGGCTCAAATAATGCAGAGAAAAATAGAAATATTGAGACGTTACAATACTGGTGTAGATAACAAACATTGTTTAACTGGAAAATACTCTAGTCTTTTCTAAGAAGAATATTGGAAACTTACTGATATTGCGCCAGGAGATGGCAGTTGGGTTTGAACTGCAGAGGTCTTCCCGCTCACTGCATATCGCGCAATTCCAAAAACATTCAGTTGGTCACTACTTGCTTCACTCACTCAGAACATTCCTTCTTTCACTGGCTGTGTGTCGTCTGCTGCAATAGTAACCATTGGCATGCGGGGAGCCGATATACTTAAGTTTGGAATAGGCAGTCCATGCATGCGTACTGCATGACGCAGACCCCATCGCAGCATGTTCAACTGCCATCTCCTGCCGCGATGACAGTACCTCCACGCCATCTGTTGGCGGAGTCTTCATGTTTGATGAACATCGTACCTGTGTGAACTAAAATGCTGTAAGCTAACTCCACCTTGCGAGGAGAGTTCGTACTAAGAATTTTAAATATGGCCACGAGATAGCGTGCTGTGTACTATCATGTCCTGTTTTGGTCGTATTGGTGTGTTGATCCAGACATCGATCTATCTCGAAACGTATCCCTTGGTTACGTAATGGACTTCTTTGTTGTCAGTGATTATTATGCTGGAATAAGTAGCAGAGACAGGATGAATTGATTAGAAGAGCTGCGATATAAGGGGTTAGGTAGCCTTTTTGGCTACCTAATAACTTCCCCCTTGACTTTTCGACACTTTTAAAACTTGAAGATGCTTGTATCATCCTTCGTGGGAATACTATTTTTATTATTTAACCTTTATTTGAAAATTTGATAACTTGAAGAAAAACATGGTCTTCAGAATGCTACGAAAAAGGTTTGTAAAACTTTGTTAAGGTTACTGGAACAATTTTCTTGATGTTTGTGGTGATCAATTGTGTATGTGATGGAATGTGATATATTTTGGTTATGTTACCTTTGATATTTATATATCTTGCAGTTTCTACGATATGGAAGTTGGTGAATATTGAAGGTCAAGTATGTAGTATTATTCTAACAAAATAGTTCCAGTAACCTACAGTGTTATATGAAGATATAAACTTCTTGGGGGATTTCTATTGCATATCAATCTGGCCTACCGAGCTGTGTACGGCACAGATCTTCATTTTTCTCTGAGCAAGGATTTGCTAACCTAATTATTTAATTAATGTAAATTTATCTTTCCTTTTATCCTTGTCTCAAATTAGTATGATTCCATATGAATCTCATTTTTCTGTTTTTCTTTAAAACAATTAACGTTCTCGTTTTTTACTTTAATATGAGAAGACGTATTGAATTGATCCGGAATAAACGTGTTTGAGTTGCACTCCTAATAATTTCAAGATTTTATGCATTTCTAATTAATTTTGGTTCTCGATTGAACTTAATATTTTTCCTGTTATGGTGCTATGCACAGTTAAGGTAATTGCAATCGAGATGATTTATTTTTCATCTTATCTATGATATAATTCTTTGAGGTTGGACTTGGAGTTTTGATTCGTCATCTGGATCGTTACCGTATATACCCAAATACCACCCGCACATTTTTCTACAAAATCGGACGTGAAAAATTGGGGTGCGGGTATTAATTGAGTCATCCCAATTTTAGAGATTTAAATTGCCCGCCATGCGCGAGTATCCGCTATTATGGTGCTTGTTCGGGTGTACTTGATTATTTCCGTCTAATGGCTTGACCGGTCGCGCAAGCGTAACACAAGCGTCAGTTTCGTTAGTTGCGTGGATAGCATGGCATCAGTAAAGGCTCGATCAAACAGGAAGCCGGCTGCCCATGCAAACTCGACCGTCCGACCGCTGCGAACTCTGCATTGTGTAATATTGCATCATCCTGGTTAAACAGAAGGCGATCTGCCGCGGCGGGTAAGTGAGCAGTTGTGATTTTCCACAAAGTCCGCGCCCTGACTTGTCCATATTCAGTTTGACCACCCCAGTCCACGACGGGCTGCAGTCATTCCGTTCGCGCGGGCAGCCCGTGTCCTGTTTGACCGAGCCAAACACGGCGCACGCACTGGAATGTTTAAACTTCGCTGCTGTTTAAACTATACCAGCAGATCTTGTTCTACGTCGTCGTATTTCCCGGTTTTAATTTTCTTGCAGTTTACTGAAGTTTTCCCGGCAGAAGCCAGTGTTTTCCATATTTCCTCACACATGTTTCAAGGTTAACACTGTCCAATGAGCTGCTGCTGTCATGGCGTGACGTCATGTAGCCTTGACGTAGTTCGCCCAGTCAGATGATTCACTGGAGACCCGCGAACACTCGGAACTGCTGTATTCTCTCACTCGGAACGCCGGAAGTAACTTTCATGGAGATTGGCGAGATTTGATTCTATAACAGTCAGCTGTCTCCAGTGAACGTCTTATACTTTAAGGGGATACAAAATCTGATCTATTTAACCGGGAAAACCTCCTATGCAGGAACACTTTATACGGGCAAAACATGCATGTATCTTACGGGACCGATCACGGGACCGAGAATAACGGACGTCTCAAGTAGAAAAACTTTTTATGCGGAAACTTCTTAACCGAGTTTTACTGTATTACAGGGTTAATAGAATACATTTTTGTTTAAAATAAAGTGTCAAAAACAAACAAAACAAAATTTCTTTTTTACATTTCCATACAAAAATGAGGGTGCGGGGATTATTCGGGGGCGGGTAATATTCGGGTATATAAGGTAATTTATTTATTTATTTATTTATTTATTTATTCGGCTTCTGATTCCTTGCTTAGATTTATTTTCATTTAATTGCATTGGTTTTCCTTTTTATTAATTAATTAATTGATGTTACTCTAAGCATGTAAGTGTTTTTGGTTTTTAATTATATCTGCTTGAATTGTTTTCTGTGTTCTTTGACGATCTTGGGCTTAGTGTAAGACAGTCTCTCTGATTTAATCATCCTCTGTTATGGTAGCAATTTTGTCCAAAACATTCCATCCTTATTTGATCTCTTCTAACCTGGTATTAGGGAAGGGAGATAAATATTATCCACTATAATGGGAAGCCTGTGAATTAGGTGTGTAACTTTTTTTAAGTCAGCAAAATATTTCTACGAACTTTT
Organism: Meconema thalassinum; assembly: GCA_946902985.2. Lineage (NCBI taxonomy): Eukaryota > Metazoa > Arthropoda > Insecta > Orthoptera > Tettigoniidae > Meconema > Meconema thalassinum. The sequence continues at coordinate 776,470,267 of OX336388.2, read as the reverse complement.
CAGTTAAAATTAAGAGCGCAGTTCGTATACCATGAATGCTTACATACAAGTAAATATGGTAAATAATACATAGCAATAATGTTAATTAAACAGCATTTGCAGAGTATGAGGGGAAAAAGATGAGAAGTTCACTACAACAATAATGTACGTAAACACTATAAACATATAGCTGTTACATACAACTATAATTTCCCTCAATTTTTAAAACTATGTCTGTTTTATACTGAACACAAATCTTTCATGAATATTCCATGAAATCACCCTTCAGTGACTGTCTCCTTTTCCCCAGTACTCTTCAGTTGAAAATCACTTACAGATCCTATCAGAGATAGGTGTGGAGGATACTCCTAAGGATGCTGATAATGACGATAACGATGATAAAGACGACTGCTGCAAACTGCTCACATTACTGCTGGTGTTTCCAGCACTACCAGCACTACTAGGTGGCTTCAAAGAGAGGTTCAGAGGAGCATCACTTTCTGGAGTCGACGTAGCAAGGTTGAGAGCACCCGGATTACCTGGTGTCGAGTTATTGCCAAAGGAAGGGATGTTAAGTGGAATGGCACCATTACTACTGTGGGCCGGTAACTTAATGACCTCCACACGGTCACGGTCACGGTCCCGCTCTCTGTCCAGCATCGACGACGAACTTGAGGCAGAACCGTCTCGGTATTCAGGTGTATCCTGAAACAATGACACACACACAAAGGTAGAGTATAGCAACCTTTAAGCATAAAAGCATAACATTTAGGACCTGTGGTTGCTACTTCTAATAATACTGTGGTGAATAATAGAAGTGGAATATCTATGGGTAAGAAATTATACCTCTTATCTCACTATCATCAGTTACACAAAGATGTTCCATAACCAGCTTATGTTCCTACAATATTTCCTGATGAACACAAAAATAGGAACATATAACCAGACCCTAGCTTACAGAGTGAGCAACAGCAACGAGTAACAAGGAGCAGATATGAGCCGATGTGTGTGTAAATTATAGCCTTGTATTTTCGCTGATAGCATTATCAGCTAGTAGGCTACTTCGACTGGACATCGTCAGGCAAGGTATGACATCTTCTGTCCCAATATATTATTGATTAATGCAGTCGTATCAAATAGAAAAATGTTAGGTATTAAACACTTCCTTTCTAATTACATCCTCTTTCATTAGCAGCCTGCAGAAAATTGCATATCAGATAACTTAACCTAACTTTTAAATCTGAATTTTCACTCTCACTATCTCCCTGGATCGGTGTTTCCCGCAACGCAGCCAACCAGTCTCACGCTGTAATAATCCAGGTGCTTGCAGTAATTGTCATTCCCTCATTGTTTATGCTGGCTAAATGGAGTCATGGAAAAAGGGAGATAGAGAGAGTGGAAATTCAGATTTAAAAGGAGAAGAATCTTACAAATGCTTTAATGGGAGACTCCAGTGAAAAATTTAACTTCTGCATCGATTTCAAATTAATTTTGTGATCATATATATCATGTAAAGATGTAGCAATGTCCAAGGTTTGGTTTTTGAATTATTATTTTTTATGATGATAATTGTTGTTTTAAGGGGCCTAACATCTAGGTTTTTAATGGCATTTTTGAAAACCAACTTTATTTACCCTTAGTTCATTTTTCAAATTTCAATTATTTTTTCTAATAATTTGTACATAAATGTTATAAAAATCATTGAAACTGCAAAAATTTAACCGAGATTGGTTAATATTTAGGATAAAAAAGTTGGTATTGAAGTTAGAAATCAAACTTATAAAAATTTACCTCTCAACAAATGTTCAGCTTTTTATCACCAGGAATCGCTACATTTGAAGGAATTGCAAAGAGCCAACTTTGGAACAAAGATTATCTGATTGGTTAGAAGATGGTCGTGTTTGATGGTGATAACATCAAATACTATCTATGACAGCCATCAGTGTGCCATGCCCCCCTAATGCAGTCCATATATCAAATGAATCGGTGTTTTTTGGAAGGGCGTAATCGTCATTTTCACTTTTTTAGAGTTTTGTTTTCCTTTTGGATAGAGCCATCTGTTTTCTTTGAAAGGACGCTTGTGCAAGCATTCTTTCTGTATAAAACTCGTGTTCAAAAATATTGAGTTTTTTTGAAAGGGCGGACGTGCGTTGTCGCAGCCCCTAAACTAAGGAACCAACCAACAATGATTTTCATATGTTGTAAGTGTTTCCCTGTGCTTCAGATTTGTTGCAATTTTTGTGTGTAGCAAATCCATTCCATCTGAACAGAATGTCTGTGCTTCAGATTTGCACTAATTTCTTAGTATTGCCAAAAAAAAAAAAAAAATCCTGAACTGATATTTAACAATGATCCATTATATTTTGTGTACATATTTGCCATACATTCGTGTAAATATCTGTCTAGCAAATAGATTGCATTTTCGAACAATTTAATGAACATTTTTGTGTCTAATTATTTGATTTTGTTTGAAAGGGCGTAGTAGCAAAATTTTCTTTTGCGCATATTTTCCGGACAAAAATTTATAAAATTATTTTAGAGAGTGGATCATATTCCATAAAAGCATGTTAGTCACAAAATCCATTAAAATAAAAATTAAATTAAAAATTGAGCCTTTGGGGAAGTTTTATTTAGTTTCCCAACAATTTCAAAAATTTCAAAATTTCCCTTTCAAAAAACACTGATTCAAATATTCATCATCATCATCATCATCATCATCATCATCATCATCATCATCATCATCATCATCATCATCATCATCATCATCCAAGTCCCACTCCAGTCACCCGGGTGTGGTTTACAAGCCTCCTCCACTCCTTTCTGTCCTTCCATTTTTCCTGTTCCATCACTTCTGCCACATCCAATCCAGCTTCTCCAATGTCCTTCAAAATTTGGTCCAACCACCTTCTTCTCGGTCTTCCAACTGGTCTCTTTCCCTTGACTTCTCTTTCTAATTCCCTTCTTGCTACTCTTTCTTTACCCATTCTTTTTACATGTCCGAACCAACGTACCTTCCTTTCTGTATCTTCTGATTTAACGGTTCCATATTTAACTCTTCTCTGATTTTAATATTTTGAATTCTATCCCTTCTTGTCTTTTTAACTAAAGTTCTTAAAAATTTCATTTCTACTGCTGGTATCTTACTATTTTGCCCTTTATTCGTTACCCATGTTTCCAGTCCATATGTTAAAATGGGTATGAAATACTGCTTATATAGTGTTAATTTCGTTCTCTTGGGTACTTTGTCATCCCATAAAAGTTCTCTGACTTGATGATAAACTGTGGTACCTTTACTTAGTCTGTTATTAATTTCAATGTTGATGTCATTACTTCCATTTATAGTGCTAACTAGATATGTAAACTGTTCTACATTCTCTAACCATACCCCATCTATGTTCACTTGACTTTTCTTTTTCTCTTTTCCACAGTACATGACTACAGTTTTCTTTTTACTAATTACCATTCCAAACTCCTTCAAATTTTCATTCCAAATGTCCAGTCTCTTTTGTACTTCCTTTTCTCCCTTTCCCCAAATCACAACATCATCTGCAAATACCAAAGCATTCACTTCATCATTACTGATACTCTGTTTTACACGTTTTATAATTTCATCCATCAGTATAATAAATAATAATGGTGATAATTCACTTCCTTGCTTGAGGCCTTTTTTTTGTATAGAATGTTTCAGAGTCACCACTTCAGACTTGTACACTGCTTTTACTCTCATGATACAACATTTTTATCTTATTAATCAATGATTTCGATACATTCCTTTCCAGTAGGCACTCCCATACATGTTTTCTCTTAACTGCATCAAAGGCCTTTTCCAAATCTAAAAATACGAAAATGATTTCCTTGTTTCTTTCCAGATGTTTTTCTAATATCATACGTACGATAAATATCAAATCTATTGTTGATCTATTCGGTCTAAAACCATATTGTTCTTCCTCTAACTGCGTTTCTATTATAACCCTCAGTCTTTTGTCTGTGACTTTCTCCAATATTTTCAGCCCATGTGATAATAAAGTTACACCTCTATAATTTTCACATTTCTTCCTATTCCCTTTTTTGAACAATGGTATAATGTTTCCTTGTTGCCAATCTTCAGGTATTATTTCATCCTTCCATTGAGGACTATATAGCCACTGTAAGCCGATGCCTCCTGCTGCCTTAATCATATCAGCATTGAATTCATCTTTTCCACTTGCTTTACCTTTGGTCATTGTTTTCACTGCCCTTTTAAGCTCCAACCATGTTATCGGGTTCTCTTCTTTTTCTCCAACTATTATTTCCAATTTCTTACCTCCTTCTTCCGAACTGTCATCCTCATTATAAAGTTTTTTAAAATATTTTGCCATCACCTTCTGAAGACCCCTTTCATCATGTACTATGGATCCATCTTCTCTCTCTAATGCCTTGATTTTTTCTTGATTAGTTATTTTCGATTTTATTACTCTGTATAATAATTTTTGATTTCCTCGACTATCTTGTTCAATTTTGTTGGTCAACTCTCCCCAACATTTCTCTTTTTCTTCTTCAATACTCCTCTTTACTTGTAATTTCAATCTCTTGTATTCCACATGTAATCTTTCTATCGTAATCTCATCTCTCTGGTATGTTTTTTGCTTTTCCTTATCCATTTCTTTCTTTACCCTGTTCCTTTCCTTTATTTCTTATTTTATTTTGTCTGTCCACCACCTTGTCTCCTTTCCCTTGACCATTGTTTTTGTTTTCCCACATATCTCAATTGCTGCTTCCACAAAAGTCTGTCTTAAATTTTTCCACTCTTCTTCTCCACTTCGAATTTCAGTGTAAGGCAACTTCCTTTTTATTCTATCTTGGAATGCTATTCTTTTATCCTCCTCCTCCAATTCCCAAATCTTGATCTTAAGTTTCTTCTTCAAAACAATTTTAGGAAGTTTTACTTGTTTTAATTCCACAATTAACAGTCTGTGGTCACCTTCCATACTTTCACTGGGGATTATCTTGGTATTGATGATGTATCTTCCCCATTCTCGGTCTGTTATTATGAAATCAATGAGTGTTCCATGCTGTCCATCCCAACTATATCGGCTGATCTTATGACTATTCCTCTTCATGAACCATGTGTTTTTTATTATCAGGTTGTTTCTGATACAGAAGTCCAACAGTTTCACTCCATCTTCATTTCGATCTCCATACCCATGCGGGCCCAAAACATTCTCATATCCTATTCTATCAGTTCCCACATGAGCATTCAGATCACCCATTATCATGATCCCATCTCCAACCATATGTGTTTCCAATTCATTGAGAAAATCTTCTTTTTCTTCTACCCTACATCCTGTTTGTGGAACATACACTTGTATTATCTTTAGCAATTCCTTGTTGATATGTATGTGCATTATTATAATTCTCCCATTAACATATTCTACTTCAGCTATTGATTCCACATTCTGATTCACTATAAATCCCACTCCATTTTTTTTTTCTCTTTAATGTTACTCATCCAAAACAAAGTGTATCCCTTTCTTAGTTTCTTCGTTCCTTTCCCTTTCCATTTTACTTCACTTAATCCCAGGATGTCAAGTTTTCGTCTCTCCATTAGGTCAATCAATTCATTTTCCTTTTCATTCATTGTTAAAATATTTATTGTTCAAAATCGTATTTTGTTCTCTGATCTAACATTTGCACGAACATCAACATTACCATCATACTGTGCAACTGTAGTCAGAGAAGTGTCAATTCCATTTCTATGTTTAAACTTCCATCCAGGCTTGTATTATAGTTGAAAGCAAGTATACCTTTACTCATCTGCTGACCTGCTAAGCCTAACGCATCTGAGGATTTTCTTTCGGGGTTTACTCCCTTAGCCTTTGAAGATCCCTCTTCTCCACAAGGCAGTGGTTTCCTCTTCTAATTTTACCCAGAGAGGATGGGTTGCCTCATCCACCATCTTCGCCATTCCAAAGGTCTCCTTCTCTGCCTAAGGTCTTCACCCGTAACCCTGGGCATGGGTTCCACATTATACCCCGTGGGACTGGGCCCCTGCCTGAACTTAGCTCTCCTTCACACCGGCCTACTGATGTGGAGGTTACCCCCCCCCCGCAGCGTGGATGCGCCAGACAAGAATTACTCAAGCCGAGTTATAATTTATAATTCGAATAGAACCAAATCTTTCTGGGATCTAAGAGAAAACACTCAAAGGGTCTGAAATAGCCAATAAAAATTCTTCGAAAAAAAAAAAAGAAAAAAAAAAAAAGAGGTTTTGCAGCGGAGTCTCCCCTTAAATAATACTGGACCTGAATGTACCACATTATTTAATACAATGAACTTATACAAAAATGTGCAATTCCAGAAATATAAAGCCTGAAGGAAGAGAGCACACTATTTTGCATTGATCAAAGAAAAACCCACTTTGCACATTTCTGAAAGGGGCTTAAGTCAAGAGGAGAAGAAGGGGAATAACGTTGTGTCATTGGAAAATTGGAAATACTGTACTACAGTTTTGTGTTCGGATATGCAGAAAGTCCTTAGCTGTCCTCGGTTACAGACTTCAATGTTTTATTACAAGAGAAAGTATGCAGTGTACAACCTAACTGGTTTTGATACTGCCAAGGGACAAGGTCAGTGTGTTGTATGGCTTGAGGGCATTAGTGGAAGATCTGGAAATATCTCTTATGCCATCCTTAAATTACTCAATTCGATTGTAAAAGACAATCCACAACTGTGTAAAATTACTCTATGGTAAAGGGTACCCTTTAACTACACTGCGGGGCGCGATGGTGCAGCGGTCAAGCTATTCGCCACTCACCAAGGTAGATCAGGTTCGATTCCCGGTCAATGCAAGCAAGATTTTCGAAGTGAAATGCCATGTCCCGTAGTTCAGATTCAATGTAAATAGGAGACCCTCTGGCTAATGAACACACGGTCACGTAAAACTACAAGCTTCCTTCCTTAACTATACAGTGGCTTTTCAAGACACCAGGGCTCCAGAATTTTGCCCCAAAGTGCATTTCAAATGTGCCAGTAAATCTAGTGATAAGACTTCCTCGCTTTTGCACACCCTCAAATGCCAACTGACTGTGCCAGGATTCGACCCTGCAACCTTGGGAACAGCAGGCGATAATGTTACTGCTGCGCCATGCAGCCAGTCGGGACTGTTGTTTTAAGGGGCATTTGTATCGGTATACTTTCATCTCTTAGGCAAACCAGAATGGGAGGTATAAATTAAACCATGTCAACTGAGCTGAAATGTAAATTTCAAGCAGTGGAGAGACAGATGATGATGGTTGTTGTTTTAAGGGGTGTGGAACAGCGAGGTAGAGCACCACTTACCATGGCTCTCGGCCGTGGATGACGCCGTGGGGTACCTCCACCACGTTCAATGAGCAGTCCAGTGGAAGAATGTGCTGGCACTACACTCACAGATGGAGGGTCCAAGGAGATAGTCTTTTTACGACCACGGTTTGTTGTGCCTGGAACCTTCGGACCAACAATTGATGATGTATACTTGATGATTTCTGTATCAGGAGGCAAACGGACACCTCCAAGGATACTAGCTGGATCACTGGAACAGATTTAATATGACAAATTAATAAAGAAGACTGATGAAAACAATACAAAGACTATGTTTGTTATTGACTCAATTAGGGGTTTTACAGCGTAGTGATTGTGTAGCCTCAACTGATATTGCAACTTTTCAGTCGTCAACACAATATAATCCGAATTACTGGGACATGTGAAGAACAACCTGAAAAAAATTAAATGTGATTTTAAAATATTTGTTATGGATTACAGAAGAGGGAGAAAACTCTCAGATGGCATGTTCCGCTTGTCAAGCGAGCATTATCAGATCAAATGTTCAAACCTACAAGCCAAATTAGCTCTACAAGACACACTACTAGATCCCACAATGCTGACCATGAAACGAAAAAACTGTCCTCAAACACTAATCCCCATAAGATCACCAGAATCTTAAAAATTGGCTAATACAGCTGTTATAAAACTGAAGTGTTGAGATCCCTTGAAAATATATTTTTATTAATATCAACAAGGTTGCTAGCTGAAAAATCAAATATCACTTGTAAAAGGTCACCCTCCTTCCTCCAAACTAATCCACAATGGTTTGGCTAATGATATTGAGAAATACTTCAAGCAATAAGCCTCCAGAATACAAACATAAACACCGAATAAATAAGTGTTTAGAGTATAAAAACAAATAACTTGAAAATTGTAAATTTGAGTGCATTTGGAATAGAAATAAAGATATTACTGATCTAAGAATATTGTACAATGTAAGTCTATAATGTATATCTAAACATTGTAATGACTATCAAGATTGCAACCATCCTCAAACTAACAAATAATAATTTGCACTCAAGGCAGCCCTTCCAACAGAAACTGACCAGACTTTAGGGTAGTGCTGATATACACACATCAAAAAAAGTTTTGCATCACCTCGGTTCCAAGAGTTCCGGAACCGTTAAATACAAAGGGAATAGAGATCAACACAAACAACATTTCAGCTCGTTTTATTGCTCATGAGACCCACACATTGCATGTTGTACCATCATACAGCTAGACTTTCAGCATTTGTGGTCCAGATTGCAGTACACACCACTACCTCTAATACCCAGTAGCACGTCCTCTTGCATTGATGCATGCCTGTATTCGCCGTGGCATACTATCCACAAGTTCATCAAGACACTGTTGGTCCAAATTGTCCCACTCCTCAACGACAATTCGGCGTAAATCTCTCAGAGTGGTTGGTGGGTCAAGACGTCCATAAACAGCCCTTTTCAACATATCCCAGGCATGTTCGATAGGGTTCATGTCTGGCGAACATGCTGGCCACTGTAGTCGAGCGATGTCGTTATCTTGAAGGAACGCATTCACAAGATGTGCACGATGAGGTCGAGAATTGTCGTCCATGAAGACAAATGCCTCTCCAATATTCTGCCGATATGGTTGCACTATGGGTCGGAGGATGTCATTCAGGTATCGTAAAGCCGTTTCGGAGCCTTCCATGACCACCAGTGGCGTACGTCGGCCCCACATAATGCCACCCCAAAACATCAGGGAACCACCACCTTGCTGCACTCGCTGGACAGTGTGTCTATGACGTTCAGCCTGACCAGGGTGCCTCCAAACACGTCTCCGACGATTGTCTGGTTGAAGGCATATGCGACACTCATCGGTGAAGAGAACGTGATGCCAATTCCGTGGGGTCCATTCAGCATGTTGTTGGGCCCATCTGTACCGCGCAGCATGGTGTCGGGGTTGCAAAGCTGGACCTCGCCATGGACGTCGGGAGTGAAGTTGCGCATCATGCAGCCTATTGCGCACAGTTTGAGTTGAAACACGACGTCCTGTGGCTGAACGAAACGCATTATTCAACATGGTGGCATTGCTGTCAGGGTTCCTCCGAGCGGCAATCCGTAAGTAGCGGTCATCCACTACAGTAGTAGCCCTTGGGCGGCCTGAGCGAGGCCTGTCATCGACAGTTCCTGTATCTCTGTACCTCCTCCATGTCCGAACAACATCGCTTTGGTTCACTCTGAGACGCCTGGAAACTTCCCTTGTTGAGAGCCCTTCTTGACACAAAGTAACAATGCGGACGCGATCGAACTGCGGTATTGACCTTCTAGGCATGGTAGAACTACAGACAACATGAGCAGCGTACCTTCGTCCTGGTGGAATGACTGGAACTGATCGGCTGTCGTACCCCCTCCGTCTAATAGGCCCTGCTCATGCATGGTTGTTTACATCTTTGAGCAGTTTTAGTGACATCTATGAACAGTCAAAGGGACTGTATCTTGGATACAATATACACAGTCAACGTCTATATGCCGGAGATCTGGGAACCGAGGTGATGCAAAACTTTTTTTGATGTGTGTATAAGCAAATATAATTATGATCACCTTAGTGCTAATATATAAGCAAACATAATTATGGTCACCTACCTTCCTTCCCTTGTGGCAGCACTGGGCAGAAAAAAAAAAAGAAACCTTAGATAGCAAATATAATTTTAAATAAGGAAGGGGAAATTTTACAATCATTAGCATAACCCTATCATAACATGTTTTAAAATTTGGCACGTTTACAACATAAGACAACCTCATTAAGAAACTACACTAATTTAGGCAGGAATAAAGTATGACAAATATAAATGTTGGATCTAGGTGACCACAGCACCAAGCTTGGTGTGAAGCTTGGGTCTGAATTACACTCTGTCTGTTTCAACAAGTCTCATTGTCACAGTGCAAAACAGGCACCTCATCATTACACCTTAAGTGTGTGCATTTAATATTTCCTAAATACAAAATGCATACACTATAAAGTTAAATAAAAATTCACCATTTCTCACCAACCTCAGTTTTGTCTTAAAGATATGGCCTAGCTTGTGACTCTGACAAGAAAATAATGTGCTGAACCTGTATGCTGTAGCTCTTTTTATCTTTTCAACTTAAATTCAAAATTATTTTAAATGAACAACCATGTGATGAAACGAAAATTTTGAACATGTTTACCAAGTCATTCAGAAGGTTGGTTGTATCATTGAGTCTCCATTGGCATTACCAATTTCGAATTCAGACATCGGAAAATCAGCAAGACTGCACAAAGAGAACTAGATTTTTTGTTTTCCAAGCATAAAATTCTGCAATTTGTTACGAATTCAAAATCGTCCAAATCCGTAAGTTGAGGTATTTAAGTATGAAGATCTTATTGTCCTGGGTAAGAGTTACAATTATTTCTCCTACGTCAGCAAAAAGTTAAGAATATTAGCCATGTAAAGAAAACTGTTACCAGGTTTGCATCAAGACAACGTGAACTTGGAGTGAAACGTCAGCCACACTGTTGCTCCCATGTATGATTCTTTAATGGCTACAGAAAACTAATTATGTTTTGTAAGAAACAGAAAATAGTTATCATTAAATTTTACTACTAATGCTTATAATTTTGAAAAATAAATGTTAATGCCGAATTTGGGATTTTTTTTTTTCAAACTGCCTAGTCATCAATTCAGTCAAATGTACAGGGTGTATCAAAATGAATATCGGGGGTTTAAGGCTTTGTAGTATTCATTACAGTTAAGGTACGATTACAAATAATACATTAAATGAAAGACCAACTCAAACAGTTTGAGCTACAAGTGTTCGAACCTGTGCACATGCACAGGTTCCTCTGTCTTCTGTTAGAAGCGCTAGTAGCCACGAAGGCGATTAGGGAGCAGAAAGCATTTTGTGTTTTACAGTTTGCAAGGACTGAATCTGTAGTTACAGTGCAACGTCTGTTCTGTATTAAGTTCCATTGTAATCCTCCAAGTGATAATAACATCCGTAGATGGTATCATCAGTTTGAGGACACAGGCTGTCTTTGTAAAGGGAAGGGTACCGGCTGACCATCAAAGATTGAAGAACATGCTGAACGAGTGAGAGAGTCTTTCACGCGTACCCAAAGAGATCAATTTGGAGGGATAGTCGTGAATTAGCATTTCCAGGTCCATATTAAGAAACAGGATTGTTGGTTCTTAAGTTTAGGGGCTGCGACAACGCGGTCATGTAGCCCCGTGTACTTTGGGTGGGTGTGGAATCTGTCTGATAACCGGTGTTAATATTGTGATGGCTGTATTAGTGTGTGAAGCAGTTGTTACAACAATTACTCGATGTGTGCCGCGTGACGATTGGTGCTCATATTGAACACTTGTAGGACAAACTGAGTTGTTCTTTCGTTTGATGTATTATTTATAATTGTAAGTAAACTGTAATAAATACTACAAAGCCTTAAAACCCTAATATTCATTTTGATACACCCTGCATTTTTAAATATAAGCTCTTTGAGTGGAACAGGACTGTTCATCATTACAAAATTAAAAGTCCGAGAGAAGAACCTGGAGATCCCAAAATCAGTTATTTTTAGGTTTTAATGCCATCTCGTGATACTAAGAGTATACTTTCTACCATGTTCATTGACTGAATACCCTTACAAGTAACAAAATAACTGAAGTGGCAAATCCATAACTACCTCTCACGCTTTTAACTAATTGTTTTAAAATAAAGACAAACATAGACAACCTACCTGATAATGCTCTGGGTGGCATGGGCTGGAGGTGCATTCGAAACCACGGGTGTAGGAGCCCTTTCTCTTTCTCGCTCTCTCTGCTCCCTCTCACGGTCACGATGGTCTCTTTCTCTCTCACGGTCACGTTGGTCTCTTTCCCTCTCACGGTCACGTTGGTCTCTTTCCCTCTCACGCTCTCGCTCACGATGGTGGTGGCTTGTGCCAGATGGCATCGGCATACTGGCAGACAGTGGAGTCGTCGGCATCACACTCGTAGTCGTCACCAGTGGTGCCTTGGAGCTCGAAGACATCTTACTACTAATACTACTTGATTTACTGCTTGATACTGAAAATCAACAACCACCGAACAAGTAATCAACACCTTTTAAATTGGATTTAAACATAAAACCATTAACAGCATCCTAATCACCTACCCACCCACATAGCTTAGTGGAACCATGTGGGACCGTGGTTCATGGCCGAGCTAACCATCTCCCTAAAGCTGATGTGATGTTCTGGGGCAAACAGCCAAGTCTGAACCACAAAGTAAAATACAACATCTTACTTAAGGTCTTCTAGCAATATTGAGACCTACAGAATTATAAATATTTTAAAACTTTTTCTTTGTGCTGGTTTCTTTTTCCCAAGAAAAGTACTGATGTTGTTTGACAAGGCAGAACAATTAAACACATTTATTTTATTTATTTACTTATTTGAAAATAAATGGAAATAATATTGAATCAACATGGAACTAATATGACTTAATTCCTTTCATTGTGTTCAAGACTCAGCCAGGCCCATAACCATGCTAACATATACTTGAAACTCAAGGTCTAAATTGCTAGTATCATGAGATATACCGAGATACCTTCATTCTAAACAACAATAAAACCAACTTAGACCAAGGACACACATTATTTTAGTACGATTTGCCAACTTACTAATCAAAATAAGAAAATCCTAACAGACATGTTCAAAAATCTGTACAGGCATGTGAAGTCTTGAAGGTTTTAAGGATCAGGACTAGTTAAGTGGTGTTTGGTAGGGGAAAGGGGGAGAGGACAAAGAAACTTTCTTTAGCTGACAGATTTTATTTATTATGTTAAAATCTAAGCAAATAATAAATCCCAAATTCCGAATCCAGGGAGAGTAGTTCCCTTTAAAAGTATCCATGAACAAGTTCCCCATATTTGAACCAACTTGTCTTGAGCCTTGTATGAAACATTGTTAATAAGCAGATCTTACCATGAGGTTGACTATGTGGCATCATAGGATATCCTGGGACCATACTCTCAGCACCAGGCAGGCCTCCAAAAGACATCCCAGCAGCTGAGGCTTGAAGCCTGGCCAAATAATCCTGAGCGGCCAGGTGTGATGCCATAGTCCACCATGCAGCACCTGCAGGCAGGAACATATGAGCACACAATTAGCTTAAGTACTGTATATCGAACAGTAAGAAGTGCATCTACCACAGAAGAAACACTTACTAGCAGCAGGATTAATGCCCAGACTTGCCGCCTGGCTGGCCGCCACACTCAGGGTACCCAAGCTGCCAAATGAGCCAGCAGGGGCCGTGGTGGGAGGATGATGAGGACCATAGCCACCACCTGATGATCCACGTCCACCCATCATAGCAAACGTACCCGGCATATGATGACTCGACATGTGGTTCCCAAAACCACCTGGCATGCCGCCAAATAGAGAGTGACTTGCTAAAACAAAACAAACACTGAACATGTGAATGCAGAATATATTTAGCTGTTCGGGAATTAGATATGCCCGAATTACCATTCACACTGAACTCAACAACAAATCCTAAATTTAAATATTATTATTATTATTATTATTAAGGTGTACCCAGTTTTACTACACAAAATAATTTTGTTAGGAGGAATGACAAAATAGTTAACACCTGACTTCATCAGTGGTGCATGTAATCATGAATATATCTAGCTATAGTTAGAAATCAAAGCTTCTAAAGAATAGTCATTGAAGAGGATGCTACATTTCATGAAAACACTCTTACTGATAAGAGCACGCACAAATAAAACATCATGAACTTCTATGAATTTTATTGAAGAAGCATGTTTGAAATTATTCCCAACATAAACATTGGCAACCATTTCCTGTTGAACAACAAGGCTTCAAGCATTTAGAATTCTAGGAATTGTGCGAGGGTGTGAGTGGATGCGAGTGGATGTGTGTCTGTATGCATGTGTATGTGCCTTCATGCTCGCTTGTCTGTGTGTTCAATATTTCCATTTATTTAAGAATAGTAATAGTATGAATAGTAAGAATAGTAGGAATGTATGTATAGCAATGTAAAGTTGTAAATTTTATACTGTATATGTAACATATGCAGATTTCTTTAGATTCAACAAACTGAGACGGAGGGAGACACTGCAGTGTATGTGGGCTTACCCTTTCTGCATCTGCCATTCATAAATTGTACACGTATGTTTTGGAAAATAAATAATAATAACTTAAAAGTAACAAAAACACTTAGCAATAAAATACAAACATTCTAGTTTAATACACTGAGCAGACTACAGTAAGAGCTTTCAAATAGAACTACTCTGTTTTTAATAACAACTTGTAACTGACACAAAAAGGTGGGCTGACTAATATAGTGAGGGCCCCAGAGCTTCACTGAGGCTGTGTGACGGGCAGAGAGCATTGAGTCAGCGCCAGAAGATTAGCATTTGCCGACAACACAAGAGTGGGTCGGGAAGCACCGGATGCTGTCATACCATTCATTACATACGCAGCTGGCAAAATACCTTAGTTGAAATAATTGAGACTTGTGGTGAAGTACTGTGGCCTATCTCGTATTGCATGAACATGGTTAGGTATTGAACCAAACATCAAATTTTCCTAGTGAAAACTTATCTTCTTCGTGTTCGTACGTTTCAGCGTCGTGCGATTTTCACTCGTAGGGGAACCTCAAACAAAAGGTATACAGAAACAATCCACGTACTCTGGAGGCTCTCGAGAATGAAATAACTGCACTGATACGAAATATTATAGAGGATGAATATTACATCGAGTGTACCAAAACTTCCTACGTTGGTGCAAAGTGTGATTGTAAAATGAAGGACAGCATTTCCAGCAACTACTCTAAAATTCATGTAAGTAATGATGATTATTAAATACGTTAAAAAGTGTAAACGTGTTGAACTAGTTGGGCGCTACGCTGCTGGTAGTGCCTATGTCTTGCTCGACAGGCGGCTAGCCACAGTGGCCCAGCCGTCACACACCGCCTTTAAGGTTCCATTCTATAGAGAAGGCCCACACTGTGGAAAAGAACTCGCTATTTCTAATTCTTTCATGAACCAGCAGAATGTAGATAGCATATTAATCTTGAAATTTTAACATTCCTCAGCTATTTGCATTAGGAAAAGAATTACAGTAAATAATTATCAATCCATACAGAATCTGAAAAATTTAATTCCATTCATTCATTTCCGTGTCCAGTCAGCATTTCCAAAAGAACGCAGCTGCGATGGCCTTGTTGCTTCCTCTAGAAACATCCTCTATTAGACTATTGTGCATGGGTTGTCCAGGTGGGGGCAGATAAGTAGGTGGCTTGAGTCTCGTTCAGCTCCACAGTCACAAGAGGTGTCTGCATCTGCTGGAAGGATCCCCCATTTTTGCAGGTTGGTCTTGCATCGAGGGACACCCACTCTTAAGCGGTTGAGGGACCTCCACACATGATAAGGTAGGTCGGTGCCAGGAGACAGTTCTCCCTTTGGTGACATGTCTGTGGGCAGTGAGCTCCTCCATCTGTTAAGAGGAGTTGTCTCTGGTGTTCTCTCCAGCGGCACAGTCCTAGCAAGGAAACTCTTGCGGGATCTGAGGAGAGACCTTGCTGCCTGGTGACCATTTAGTGGACGTCGATGTTCAGTAGCTAATATGACTTCTTTCTCTCGAGAAAGTCCCTAAATGTTTATAGAGATAAACACAAGTGATCTTGAAAAAGACCTTTCGGAATTGTGCAATCCATTTGGATGGAGACTGGTTGTGAAAGGATCTGCCATCAGCGCATTTCGTTGCATCGTCTGACGTTGTCCAGGGTACACCCGATTCCAACCACCATACATGAAGGAGAGAAATATCCAATTAGATTATCCAGACCTTGTTGCATAAATGTGATTACAATAATTAAAATACTGCAATAATTGGTGTATCTTGAAATCTATCAATAGTGAATGATCCATGCATTCCCAGGATTTGGTTAGGAAGATAGTGTAAAACCATCATAAATAAAATTCCAACATCTGTCTTATTATATTGATGGCAAATCAAATTTAATTTACAAGTTTTATTTAATTTAATAACTGTTGACAGGTAACAAAATATGTTATCATAACAAGAAAAATCCTGATCTAATCAATCCAAAATTCATACTTGTGCTTCCATCAGTCCAACTTATAATCTAGGCTAGCTGAATATTCTACCCATGTGCCTTGATTGAAGGACTATTGACTGCCAAAATACAACAAAAAGGTCACAGATGGTGAAAAAAAAAAAGGAAATACCAAACCCCGTGCCGCTACAGCCCACGAAGAGCCTAGGCCTACCAAGCGACCACTGCCTATTCAGCCTGACGGGATGACGCGTGGTCAGCGCGTTGGGTCCCCTCGGCCGTTAATCTTTGTCTCCGTGACTGGGGCGCTGCCTCACTGCCAGATAGCTACTCAATTGTCCTAATGAGGCTGAGTGCACCACGTTCCAACTCACACGTCAGTTTCTAAAATTCCTGACGGAGCCGGGAATCAAACACGGGGCCTCCGTGTGCGAGGCAGGTGCACTATCACAACACCACAGATAGTAAACAGATGACAATTATAGAAACTCAATTAAAGACAAGTGTGGCCAGAGCAAGAGCGCCACCATGTTGTTTCCAACTCTCACCGTATTTCCATATATTATTCACTGCCGGGCTGTTAAAAATTATTTATTTATCAAATTTAAAAAGCTCCTGAAAGTTGTTTTCATTCTAATACCCCAACGCTTTCTTTGCACATGATCACACAGGAACCTTCAAGTTTGTCAGGGGTATGGAAGTCTTATTTTCGCGGTGTTAATAAGGCCTTGACAGAAGCACACAGCAAATAATAAGAGTACAAAAATTAATCGAGAATTATGGACCTACTGTACATCGAGCCAGATTATATGCAGCTTGGTACAATTCAAACTTTTACTATATGTTTAATTAGTTCTTTCTCTTGCTAAATCACCCATATTTTATCACTATGTCCGGCTTCATGGCCGACAGGATAGAACAGTTGTATTTGGTCTGAAAAGACCCAAGTTCGATCCATGTCGGGGCAGATAGCCCACAGGCGTAGTGGGCATGTAGTAGTAGTAGTAATAGTAGTAGTAGTAGTAGTAATAGAATCCAAGTTGGCGGAATTATTGTAATCGCACCTCCTACAATCGCCCTTTGAAAACAAACAAAAATTACTGACAGGAGGTCGTATAAATTGGAACAGCAGGATTCCAGCGATGAAACAACTGGGCACACACAATTTGTGCATTAGTTCTAATCGTCACAGAATAACAGCTCGTCGGAAACTTATTTAAACACAAAGAGTGCTAAATGTTCCGGCATAACTCAACAAGATGACAGTGTTTCGCCCCGGTGTGCTATTGGGCTCTTATTTCCCGTCAAAATTAGGACTTAAAATCTGAGGGATCATCTCCAACAGTATCCGTGCGTCTATTGCAAAAGACGGTATGTCCACATTTCAGATGTTTGGTGCGGAGAGATATACTAAATAATGGCGAGCCCAAACAACACCATAGGGCAATGGGCACATATTGTAAGCAGTACCAGAGAAAGAGACGCCAATTAGAACTGTGGACTTCGTCATTATGGAAGCTAGGTAGAAATTAAATTTGATTTTAAAATGTTTTCGACGAATTATGACCTTAAGTAGCCTATTAACAAATTAAATAAAAGCAGCACTAGTTCACTTGCAGCATAACATTAGATGCATTTATGTATCAAGTAGTTAATAAAAATAATAATAATAATAAAATTAATAATAGAAATAATATATTTATTCGCATCTGTCTCACCTGATGGCAGGGTCTGCTGTGTGGATTTGCTATCTCCATATTCGTTGGCATTGTGCCATGTCTGAATGAAGGTTTATAAAGTATGACGCCTAATTTGGTAATGAAATAACCATTTTATCTCAATAATAGCCTCCGTGGCTTAGGCGGCAGCACGCCGGCCTCTCACCTCTGGGTCCGTGGTTCAAATCCCGGTCACTCCATGTGACACGGAGGCAGACAGGTTTTTCTCCGGGTACTCCGGTTTTCCCTGTCAACATTTCATTCCAGCAACACTCTCCACTATCATTTCATTTCACCTGTCATTCATTTAATCATTGCCCCAGAGGAGTGCGTCAGGCCTCGGCAGCCGGCACAGTCCATATCCTCGCCGCTAGATGGGGGCTTCATTCATTCCATTCCTGACCCGGTCGGAGACTGGAAGCAGGCTGTGGATTTTCATCTCAATAAATCCATTGAAAGAACTAGTTTTGGTACTACTGTATAATAATAATATGGTGTTATAGCCCACTTTACTGCTGTGATATTAAGATACAGGGGTAACGAATTTTGACCTAGAGGGATTCATTAGCGTGCCAGTATATCTGACACAGGTCGCTTTAAACTTCCATGCCAACCAACTGTGCCGAGACTGACTTGCTATACAACCTCCTCAGCTAAGTCAAGACTTATACAGTAGGCAGGTCTACTCAATACTAAAACCATCTATGTTCGGGCTGGGTGAGTTCTCCCACACGTTAATCCCTAGTCCAAATGACAGACACTAAAACTTAATTTACATTTTACACACATAAATGCACGATTTACATTGAACAAAACGCTTGACTCCTCTACTTACCGGTGGATCCTGGCCCGCTTGCAGATTCACCCCTGGGCCAATAGGCTGCAACATATGAGAAAAAGCTCTATTTAGTGTGTTATTGAGGTTTTGTGCGGAACAGCGAGGCCATCTGTCCTTTTAACATAGATTAAAGTATACAAATTTTGAATGGAACAACACCTAAATATGAAAAGATCAAAAATTAATAAAACAAAAAAAATAAATAAAACTGATAATTAACATATTAAACAATAACATACGGAAAACAAAAATTCAATTTTCAAAAAATAACAAGTTCTCACAATAGCAATACTACAGGGCACCCGGGAATGTTCTCCGCAGTGGGTACGTGCAGCTGTGAGTGGTTGAGTCATGAGTTTAGTTGGCTGCACTGCACTGTGTCCTTCAAAGCGGGACTCCCCCGTGTGGGCTGTGAGTGTGTATTTCGATAAGCAAGCGAGCCTGCATGTCTTCGGTGTGTATTACAGTAAGCGAGCGTTCAGATAGATTATTGGAAGAGTGCAACAGTATACAGGCGGTAATGTTTACTACTGAAGAGAGAGTTTCTTTGGTGGAATACGTTTTTCGCGAAGGCGATCGGTTTACAGAAAATGTAAAATTAAGATTTCAGGCACGGTTTCCTAATTCAAAGTGTCCAAACCGTGATAAGGAATAAGACTACAAAAGTTTGAGGGTTGATTTTAAATGTTCAATTTTGAGCACACTAAGGCCCTTTGGCAAAAACGCTCGAACAGGGGCAACATATTTTTTATGAAGAGCAAACCATCCAAATTTGAACACTTTTCTAGTAAACCACTTGGCGACCTCTCCTTGTAAGTTGAAGGAAGCTTGTAGTTTTACGCGACCTCTTTTTTACGTGGAATCAGTTTGTCTGTGGGTATGTCTCCTATGCGTTCATATACCATTCGTCCGATTGCGATGGAACTTGGGTGAGATGTTGAGTACACTCCAAGGAAGGTTTCTGACTTAGTAAATCCATTTTACAATAGGTAGCGCACGCGTAGATTCAACAAATGAGCGACGATGCGCGAAGCATTTCAACAAAGTCCCGTATGTGTTCATATACCATTCGTCCTATAGCGATGAAACTTGGGTGAGATGTTGTGTACACTTACGTGAAGGTTTCAAAATTAGTGAATACATTTCACAGTAGATAGCGCACAAGTAGATTCAACAAATGAGCCACGACACGCAATGCGTTTCAACAAAGTCCCGTATGCATTCATATACCATTCGTCCGATAGCTATGAAACTTGCGTAAAATGTTGTGTACACTGCAGGGAAATTTTCTGGCTTAGTACATCCACTTTACAATAGGCAGCGCACGAGTATATTCAACAAATGAGCTACGACGCGCGAAGCATTTCAACAAAGTCACGTTTGCGTTCATATACCATTCGTCCGATAGCGATGAAACTAGGCTGAGATTTTGTGTGCACTCCAGGGAAGGTTTCTAGCTTAGTAAATCCCTTTAGAAATAGGTAGAGCACGAGTAGAATCAACAAATGAGCAACGGCGCGCGAAGCGTTTCAACAAAGTTCCATATAATTTCATATACCATTCATCCGATAGCGATGAAACTTGGGTGAGATGTTGTGTACACTCCAGGGAAGGTTTCTGGCTGAGTACATCCATATTACAATTTGTAGCGCAAGAGTAGAATCAACAAATGAGCGATGACACGCGAAGCGTTTCAACAAAGTCCCGTATAAAGTCATATACCAGTCGTCTGATAGTGATAAATGTTTGGTGAATTGTTGTGTACACTCCAGGAAAGGTTTCTGGCTAAGTAAATCCATTTTACAATACGAAGCACACGTTTATATTCAACAAATGAGTGACTACGCGCGAAGCGTTTCGACAACGTCCCGTATACGTTCACATACCATTCATCCGATTGCGATGAAACTTGGGTGAGATGTTGTGTACACTCCAGGGAAGGTTTCTGACTGAGTACATCCATATTACAATATGTAGCGCAAGAGTAGAATCAACAAATGAGCGACGACACGCGAAGCGTTTCAACCAAGTCCCGTATGCATTCATGGACCATTCGACGGTAGCTATGAAACTTGGGTGAGATGTTGTGTACACGTCATGGAAAATTTCTGGCTTAGTAAATCCACTATACAATATGCAGCGCACAAGTTGATTCAACAAATGAGGGACGACGCGCGAAGCGTTTCAACAAAGTCCCGTATAAGGTCATATACCATTCTGCCGTTAGCGGTGAAACTTGGGTGAAATATGGTGGACACTCCAAGGAAGGTTTCTGGCTTAGTAAATACATTTCACAGTAGGTAGCACACGAGTAGATTCGACAAATGAACGACGACATGCGGAGCGTTTCAATACAGTCCCCTATGTCTTCATATCCCATTAGTCCGATGGCGATGAAACTTGGGTGAGATGTTGTGGACACTTACGTGACGGTTTCTAACTTAGTAAATACATTTTACAGTAGGTAGCGCACGAGTAGATTCAACAAATGAGTGACGGAGCACGAATCGTTTAAACAAAATCAGGTATGCGTTCATATACTATTCATCCGATTGCGATGAAACATTGATCAGTTATTGTGTACCCGCCAGGGAAGGGGACTTAGTAAATCCATTTCACAATAAGTAGCGCAAGAGTAGATGCAACAAATGGGTGACGACGCGCGAAGCGTTTCAACAAAATCCCCTATTGCGTTCATATGACATTCTTCGATTGCGATGAAACCTTGATGAGTTATTGTGTACATGCCAGGGAAGGGCTTCGACTTAGTAATACATTTCTCAATAGGTAGCGCACGAGTAGATTCAACAAATGAGTGACAGCGCACGAATCGTTTAAACAAAACCCCGTATACGTGCATATACAATTCATCAGATTGCGATGAATCATTGATGAGTTATTGTGTACACGCCAGGGAAGGGTTTCGACTTAGTAAATCCATTTCACAACAGGTAGCGTACGAGTAGATTCAACAAATGAGTGACAGCGATGAAACTTTTGAAAGTTGTTGTGCACGCTTCCACGAATGGTTCTAAATTAGAAAATCCATTTTACGATAGCTTAGAGGCAGTTAACATGTTGTGTATCCAAAAGCACTTCAAGAAACAGAATTTGAACGCCAACACTTTCTTTGATTGCCATTGCAACGCATGCCGGGTACAGCGTGTCATACCATAAAACTAAGTTCTGAAATCCCTCTGCATAAAAGTTTGCCGCCTGTTCTGACAACCAAGAATTCACACTTGAGGAAAATCCATTTATAGAGCGGTTATCATGAATCTTCGGTCCTCGTGAATTTTCGTGTCAATTGCAGTCACCAAGTCATCGTCATGAACATTTTCACGGCCACTTTTGAACTCGCGTACCCATTTTCGCACTTTACCTTCCGTCATTGCATTATCACCATACACCTCACAAAGCTGACGATGAAGTCTGCAGCGGACATGTTGCTTGCACTCAAAAAACGTATCTCAGATCGTACCTCACACGCGGCGGGCGAATCAATAATCTTGAACATTGTAAAGATGCAAGTTCAGCGTACAGGTTAGCTACACAGCTGCAACTGACGCCTGCTTGTTCACAAAGGATGCCGGGAGGTAGCGCGCACACTTGTTGCGGCGTGCGCACTAACTACGGGCTTTAAAAAAAAACGGCCCTTACTTAAAAAACAGCCCTCGTATGTATGTATACCCCTTATTATTCCCGTTTTCAACGGAGTCAGGAATTGCGATGAATGTCTATGCAGCAGGCGGTTTTTACGGCCGGATGCCCTTCCTGGCACCAACCTCATGGCAGGAGTTAATGAGAGATTAAATGAATGAAACTGGGCAAAGAGTTGGAAGGCAGTGACCGGCTTTTGCCTGAATTGAAAAGTAGCAAACCACGGAAAACCATTTCATGAACGGCCGACGGTGAGGTTTGAACCCACGCCTACCGAGTCCGCAAAGAGCTTGACCCCATCGCCTAGCGCTGCGTGTTTGCGATCGTATCTACTGCTGTCGGTTGAACGGAAGATCTATCTACAAGCTAATATTTCAACCAGGTTGTGCAAAATTGCAATAATGATTTAATTCAAGAGTCGAAACCTAATTTCGTGGACCAATTAATGAAGAAATGAAGCGACCTGGCAATTCTAAAAAAAAGAGGGATTGTTTCACTCGGCTCATCATTTGAAAATTACATGCTAAGTAATTCCCTCTACTCCCGAATAATAGCCGGTCCCGTGGTGTACGGATAGCACGCTTGCTTTTCACCTTGGAGGTCCCAGGTTCAAGTTCCGCTTAATCAGGAATGTTAGAACTGACGAGAAGGCTAGAACGGGGTGATCTCAGTCTCGTGAGGACAAATGAGTAGCTATCAGATTCGAGGTGCAACGACCGTGGTCAAAATAGCCAAGCTTAATGGCCGAGGGGACCCGTCGTCACCCCGCAATATCGCAATCGCCATGGTCTGTCGAACCACCCAAGTTTTTATTTTAACGAACAATACCCATAACTTACTCTCTGTCTTTTTAGGTTTTCGGTCGCATGAATAAGGGGAGTAGGCTAGTGAACTGTAACTGGATGTGTGTATGTTCGTGAGTACAATCATATGTCCGGAGAGCAGATGTAGTTACCAGCTATCAACAAGTAGGCCTATGTGCAATGTAATTCACTGTTTCACTTCAGTCAATTCTAGAGGTAGGCAGCACAATCCGAACGTACTAAAATAACGGGTTTAAGTTACACACGCGCGCGCACACACGCTCAATGAAGTAAGCCTACACGGGGATGTTGTGAAACAAAAACAATCCAGATAGCCCGGGCATAATTTTGTAGATGGCATCCTTCAGTTCGCTTGATCACCAGTAAATATGCACTATAGCATATGCACTGTGAAATACTGCAAAGCCTGGCATTCGAAAATTAACCCAAACAAATTATGGTGTGTAAAAAGGAAACTAAAATAATCAAGAATAAAAGGTGGTTCATAAATGAGTCAAAGTTAGAAATTTTTGGGGGAAAAGGAGTACGTTGGGACGATATTAGCGAGTAATGGAAATAGAATTGAACCAATTAAGAGAGCACGATCAAAAGGACTAGGCGTTGACGAGTGTCAACGTTTTAGAAAGAATATTGACAATAAAATAGACAGGAAATGTATTAAGTGGAAGTACATGGTGTAGGCCTACGTTGTTGTTGGTTTAAAGGCTTTGGACATCTTTGTTATCAGCCCCGTGTACTTGGGAGTGTGTTCAATTCGTCTAAGAACATGTGCTTTCTGTGGTGACTGTAGCAGAGCAGTGTGTGTAACTGTTATTATTGGGGCCGGGAATGGGGTAGGTGCCCCGCAACTTAGGTACTATCCCAGCTTTTGCCTGGAAGGAGTGTGGAAATAAACACTCTGGATAGCCGCTGTCAGCGTCGGGATTCGAACCACCGTACTCGCTGCAGCTCCCATCGCGGTCGTAGTGAGCGATTTAACGCGCATGTGTATAGCGCGGCGTGTAAAAGAAATTACAGTCCTGTAGAATATGGTAAGTTTGGTTGGTTGGTTCTTAAGTTTAGGGGCTGCGACAACGCGGTCATGTAGCCCCGTGTAATTTGGGTGTGTGTAGAATCTGTCTGATAACCGGTGTTAATTGTGATGACTGTATTAGTGTGTGTTATCTGGGTTTTTTTTTCGTATTTTTTTTTTTTTATTAAAAGTACAGACTGGAACTTAGAATTTTCAAATAGTTCCTACTTTTGCCGCCAAGCGCCACCGTCAACGACTACTAGGCCAAGTTCAGAACTTATCTACTAGACGCCACCGCAGTCGGCTCTTGGCAACGAACGTAGAAACCTAAGAGGGTTGTTTACATTCTTAACCTATCCAATTTAGCTTCACACAGGTGCAATTAGTGGAAGATTCTTTAGCATGCCATAAATCTATGACATGGGACCGCCGGCTTTACTTCCCCTCCGAAGGAAGGCATACTGAGGGATTTTTAACGCTCTTAAAAAATCCGACGGCTTCGGCCGGGTTTGAACCCGCTATCTTGGGCATAGAAGCTCAGCATGCTACCGACTACGCCACCGAAGCCGCTTTATGGTAAGTTTGCTAATATAGTTAACAGCTAACAGTGGACCAAGAGTGATGCGTGGGGGTGTGAATATACAAAAATGTATTTTGAAAAAAAAAACGAACGAACATTGGAGCAAGAGTGATGTGTGAACCTATCACGTATACGGAAATGTATTGAGAAGAGAATAATTAAGTAGCCTACTGGATAAGACTGAAAAGTGGGGGGATTGTAATACTGAAGGTAGCGTACTAACACCAAATGAAGCATCAGCAAAAGGGGTTCTGGACGGACATGGTAAACAATATAGTACTGGAAAGCCTGAGAATGGGGTA
Source organism: Meconema thalassinum (assembly GCA_946902985.2). Classification (NCBI taxonomy): domain Eukaryota; kingdom Metazoa; phylum Arthropoda; class Insecta; order Orthoptera; family Tettigoniidae; genus Meconema; species Meconema thalassinum. The sequence goes on along the minus strand of OX336388.2, from coordinate 776,444,946 downwards.
CATTTTGGGATTAGGATTTACAAAGAGAGGAGGAAAGTGCACCAAAAAAAAAAAAAAAAACATCTCTCGGCAAGCCGGAAGGCGGAGGTAGATTTCACCGGGCAAACTATGGAATAGGCGAAAATAGGCAAAATATGGAGGTTTTCGTAGAAGGACCAGACCTTATTTTATACCCCTCATTATAAGAAAGTATTTTACAACTGGAGCTTAAATAACTTTGTTTTTCGTCTTTTCGGTAAATTTTCCGTTATTTGGGATCTATTTCTATTCCAGTGGTCACAATGTTCTTATGCAGGGTTTCGACACTGATGTCTTAACTATCTAATGGTCTCCTACTTCTTCACGCAAAATTTTATCTCCCACAGAGACTGATAGAAAATTGAATGTGATCTCGTGCAGTGGCGTTGTCATGGTAACCTCTGAGGGCACTTCCCTCATCAATTTCGCAATTTCTTATAAATCCGAAAACATTTTGCTAATATCTTGGCGTAACGGTGCGTCATATCAAAAATTCTTTCAGACAAAGGTTTTAGGTAATTATTCGAGGAGTATTGATCATTTTAAACGGTTTTGATATTGTGCCTATTAAGAGAGATATGATTTTTGATTCTCTAGACTAAAAACCCACTTTTCCCCACCCCTTTGGTTAATGGTCGGTGCTATCAAATAACTAACATAAATTTTTGGCCCTTGTCCGACGAATGGTATGAACTTTGAATGGATTCTATATTTCACATATTAATAGAGTTATAGCGATATTTTACCTTTTCGAAAAAAAAACATTTTCAACCCCCTTGGTCCGATTTTGTCCATTAAACTCGACCGAGATTTTAAAGGGTTATATGTACAAAGTTTAAATTGATTGGTGAAAAATTGCGGTAGTTATTGTGCCCACAAGAACTTAGATATATCTTATATATAACAAGTAGTTCCGTGAAGAACTATACAGCCTATTTTCATATATCCTACTCATGTCAATTGCCTCTATCAACATACAAAATTTCAGTTTGATTGTTGTAATAGATTCGTAGATATTGAGAACCGTCTAAATATTTCAGATGGTCGCCATGTTGGATATTTATTTATGTAATATTACATTAAGATTATTGTGTACGTGTGGTATTCAAACGTCAATCGCATGATGACACATGAAGTAAAAACGAGATTTTAAAATTTCGCACAGCTGCCATCTTGTGGTTATGAAAACAATTGAAATAAACTAGATGCCAGTGGATTAACATTTGTAAAAGCATTTACTGTAAAAGTGCCGGCCCCGTGGTGTTGGGGTAGCGCGCCTGCCTCTCACCCGGAGGCCCCGGGTTCGATTTCCGGCTCCGTCAAGGATTTTAAAACTGACGTGAGGGTTGGAACGGGGTGCACTCAGCCTCGTGAGGACAATTGAGTAGCTGTCTGACAGTGAGACAGCGCCCCGATCACGAATACCAAGATTAACGGCCGAGGGGACCCGACGCGCTGATCACGCGTCACCCCAATATCTGCAGGCCAAATGGCTGGGCAGCGGTCGCTTGGTCGGCCTTAGCCCGTCATGGGCTGGATAGTGCCAGGGGTTGACTATTTACTGTAAAAGTTCCACTGCACTCGGAAGGTTAAATCGCGAGAAACTTCCACTAAAATATGTATACTTCGCGTCGCCGCCATGTTGGATTTGTGCTCACCAGGTTATTGAAAGTCCTATAGAAGAACTTATGTTCATAGCCTCTATGAACATTTAAAAAAAACAGTCTATTGCTGTAAATGATTCGTAGATACTGAGAATCGTCTACATATTTCGGATGGTCGCCATTTTGGATTGTTGTATGTATAGGCCATATAGTTATGTACCATAAAGAAAAATTATTGCGTAGCTTCAGTATTCCAACTTTCACTTCGATCGCATGATTACGACACAAGAAACAAAAACTTAATTTTAAAATTTCGCACTGCCACCATCTTGAGGTTATGTAAACAATTGAACTAAATTAGATGCCAGTGCATTATAATGTGTATAAACATTTGCTGTACCGAGTTTCACTGCGTTTGGATGATTATATCGCGAGAAAAGTATATTTATATCTTTCAAATTCGCTTGGCCGCCATGTTCGTTTTGTAGTTAACAGGTTTTTGAAAGTCTCACAGATGAACTTCTAGTAGTGCCCTTTATCTCCGAACAAAATTTCAGGGTGATATCAGTAATTGTTTCGGAGATAGAATGCCGGTGAAATATTTCGCACAGCCACCATCTTGAGGTTATGTAAACAATTGAACGAAATTAGATGTCGGTGCATTACAATGTGTATAAACATATACTGTACCACGTTCCACTGCGTTTGGTTTATTAAATCGCGAGAAACATATATTTTAAAGTCTCAACTTCGCTTGGCCGCCATGTTGGTTTTGTAGTTGCCAGGTTTACAAAAGTCAGATAGGTGAACTTCTAGTAGTCTCCTTGATCACCGTACAAAATTTCAGGGTGATATCGGTAATAGTTTAGGAGATATTTAATGCTGGTGAAATATTTCGCACAGCCGCCATGTTGGATTGGTGAGACGTAATACAATTTGAAGGGCACGGTCGGGGTCGGCCGAAATGGTGCTATGACCTTACTGAGTTTCATTGAAATCGCTCCAGCCGTTTAGAAGTTATTACGGGACACGCACACACAGATCGACACACGGACAAAAGGCGGCTTCGGTGGCGTAGTTGGTAGCATGCTGAGCTATGCCCAAGATCGCGGGTTCAAACACGAAATCGTCTGATTTTTAAGAGCGTTAAAATCCCTCAGTATGCCTTCCTTCGGAGGGGAAGTAAAGCCGGCGGTCCCATGTCATAGATTTATGGCATGTTAAAGAACCTTCCACTAATTACACCTGTGTGAAGCTAAATTGTATAGGTTAAGAATGTAAACAACGCTCTTAGGTTCCTACGTTCGTTGCGGTGGCGTCTGGTAGCTAAGTCAGATACTTGTAACTATGGACACAATATAGCTCTATCTGAAATTTGTGAATTTTCTCCGGTGACAGAAGTTGCTGTGCCTTGGAAAATGCAACTGCGTCGGCTGGATCCAAAGAAAGCACAAACTCTCTAATTTTGTCAAAACTCTCACACAACATAGCAGCACACTCAATCCACGATCCCCAGCGAGTAATGAATGGAAAATTTGGAAGGGGCAGGCCAGTGGTTTCGCTGTAGGCAACACGATTCGGACCTTTCAGGGCAGATATGAATTGATTTGCGATGTCGTATTCGTTCCCTATGGATTCACAAACCCTGTAAGGTCATGAACCAAGCATGGCACGTGCTTCAAGTTAGGAAATAAAGGTTTCAATTGGTTAACAGCTGAAACCATATATGGAGCCTGGTCCGTAACCACAAGAAGAAGTATATCAAACTCGATACCAGTAGACCAGAGTTTTTGGGCAGAAGTCCATAATTGATTGCATTACTGTACTGGCATTGGCTTTCTGCAATTCATACATTTTTAACAACATGGGCTTAACGTTCTTCCCTGCTAAGGGAAAAACTAAAATGTTCAAAACATATTGTTCCATTGAGTCTATGGTTTCATCCACAATGATACCCACAACGAAATCTGACACATTCTCCTTGATTCTGTGTATGGTTTCTCGGTAAACGGCTCCATGTAGTTCTTTCTTAAAGTAGACTACTCTCATTGGGCATTGATATATTTGTGTATTTTTCAAGAAATCCCTTGAAGGCTGGACCCAATGTCGACATTAAAAAGGTTTAATTCGACTGTCGACGCACCTCTCTTCATTCTCATTCAAACCAGGTAAGCACGAACGATAGTCAGACGTATGAATGAATGAATGAATGAATGAATGAATGAATGAATGAATGAATGAATGAATAAGAAAATAATCCCTTCGACAAGTTGACATTGAAGGGCGGCAATGGGAAGAGCTAAAGTACATGATGGTTAGTTATTGTTGTTTTAAGGGGCGGAACTACGAGGTCATCAGCCCCTCTTAACACAGATTAAAGAATGCAAATTTGGAATAGAATTTATAATTTTGAGGTGGACACCTAAATTCAAAAAGACCAAAAATTAATAAAACAAAAACAACAAATTAATTAAAAATAAAAATTATAAAAATAAACAAAAATTACGGAAGAACAAAAAAATATCATTCATAAACGAACAAGTCGTTGATTCAATTCATACTGGAAAATTTAGAGTAAGTACATGCGTAAGGTACAAGGCCTCCGTGGCTTAGGCGGCAGCACGCCGGCCTCTCACCGCTGGGTCCGTGGTTCAAATCCCGGTCACTCCATGTGAGATCTGTGCTGGACAAAACAGAGGCAGACAGGTTTTTCTCCGGGTACTCTGGTTTTCCCTGTCAAAATTTCATTCCAGCAACACTCTCCACTATCATTTCATTTCATTTGTCATTCATTTGCTCATTGCCCCAGGAGTGCGTCAGGCCTCGGCAGCCGGCACAGTCCATATCCTCGCCGCTAGATGGGGGCTTCATTCATTCCATTCCTGACCCAGTCGGAGACTGGAAGCAGGCTGTGGATTTTTCTCACATGCGTGAAGTACATGCGTTCTTACATCAGAGCAGCCACAGTGACAGCAACAGAGTGAAGTAGGGGTGAGCCCTGCTCTAAATCCCTCATGCACTGTGTTGGAGGCGACTTCGGTGGCGTAGTCGGTAGCATGCTGAGCTTCTATGCCCAAGATAGCGGGTTCAAACCCGACCGAAGCCGTCGGATTTTTTAAGAGCGTTAAAATCCCTCAGTATGCCTTCATTCGGTGGGGAAGTAAAGCCGGCGGTCCCATGTCATAGATTTATGGCATGTTAAAGAACCTTCAACTAATTGCACCTGTGTGAAGCTAAATTGGATAGGTTAAGAATGTAAACAACGCTCTAAGGTTTCTACGTTCGTTGCCAAGAGCCGACTGCGGTGGCGTCTAGTAGCCAAGTTCTGAACTTGGCCTAGTAGTCGTTGACGGTGGCGCTTGGCGGCAAAAGTAGGAACTATTTGAAAAATTCTAAGTTGCAGTACTTAAATTAAAAAACAGAAAACACACACTAATACAGTCATCACAATTAACACCGGTTATCAGACAGATTCTACACACACCCAAAGTACACGGGGCTACATGACCGCGTAGTCGCAGCCCCTAAACTTAAGAACCAACCAACCACTGTGTTGGAATGGCCTGTCCCTAATGTACTTCCATCAATAATAGTTATTGAGTGATTGAGAAACATTTATGGGGCTTCCACATCGCGGTATCTGCAGTTTGGTTGGTTCCTCAGTTTAGGGCTGCGACAACGCGGTCATGTAGCCCCGTGTACTTTGGGTGTGTGTAGAATATGTTTGATAACCGGTCTTAATTGTGATGGCTGTATCAGTGCGTGTTATCTGTAATTCAGGTAATGACTGCAAACGATCAATTTCAAGTAATTCCTACTTTTGCTACCAAATGCTACTTTCAACGACATCTAGCTGTGAACTTGGCTACTATTTGCCACAACAGCCGGCACCTGGCGACGACGTTGGAACCTAATAGAGCGTTAATCAAATCTAACCTCCAAATTTAGCTACATACAATTTTAGTTAGTGGAAGGTTCTTTTACATGCAATAAATCTATGACATGGACACGCCGGCTTTACTGCCCCTCCGAAGGAAGATATACTGAGGGATTTTTAACGCTCTTAAAAAATCCTACAACTTCAGCCAGGTTTGAACCCGCGATCTTGGGCATAGAAGCTCAGCATATCTGCAGTTAAAGACACAGTTTTTGGCCTGTCAGCCCCGGTTGCGCAGTCATACAGAGGAAGTCAGCGAACCTCAGGCATTTATCTTAGATTAAGCCATATGGCTAGAGATAAAGGAACATCAATCACCGGATGTGAACACTGAAAACAAGACAATCTACGAGCCCGTGTCTACTATACGTCGAGGAGAAATATCAAGTTATCTCCATCGCCGTCGATGGTTCGTCAGTGGATGCAAGAGGAACTCACGCAAGTTGATAATCGACATATAGGGAAAATATCCACTAATTAGTCTACAGAGTTACCCCTGAAGTTGCGGTCAAAGGGTACGTGATCCTTCTGATGAACCATTTATATCCTCAAAGATGTATTTGTAACATTATTCTGTGTCTAATGGCAAGTTCGTTGAGGGTCAATTTCTTAAATGAAGAATTATTAATCATTCGTCGTAATTACTATTTGAAACCTACAAACTCGTCACAACCGCCAAGAAGGATAACTGAAATGTAAAAGAAAGACGTGCATATGGTTAGGGAAATATATAAGTAGCCTTCCTATCCCTACTAGTGAATAGTAAAGGTGTGCCTATGACACTGATTCTCTTCCTCATAGTACCTCTCACACACAAGCCCCTAATTAGCATTAGACTGGCGGCGTGGCTCAGCGGTAACGTTCTCGCCTGCTGTGCTCAAGATCGCAGAATCGAATCCTGGAGCAGTCAGCTGGCATTTGAGGGTGCACAAATGAGAGAGAACCATGACAGATTACTGGCACGTTCAAGATCCCTTTCGGGGCAAAATTCCGGCACCCAGGCGTCTCTAAAAGCCGCTGTAGTTAAAGGGACGTAAAGTCAATATTATTAGTATTATTATTGTTACGGCTGTGAGTTTGTTTCGTCGCTCGCCGCATGAGTCACAACTGCCCCCGCCTGGGCTGTGCTCTGCCTCAGTGAATTGCGTACGCCTTACGCAACTGGACTACTAGGACAAAGGGATGGTCCAGAATATTCGTGACCCAGCCAGTGAATGAAACCTCGAGAAGCCATGAACCCTGGATGGGTCTAGAAGCATTTATTGAGTCACCGGCCTGCTATATAAGAGCGACCTGTCAAGCAGTGTGTGTGTGTGTGTGTGTGTGTGTGTGTGTGTGTTTTTCGAGCTAGTGCGAGCGCTTACCTTGAGCGACAGTTGTTGGCGACGTGACTTGCGAAACCCCTAGTGAAGCTGATTCTCTTGACAGCGAGGGAGTGAGAAGCATACAGGGGACTGCCCGTGTTTTGAACGAGTGTGATTTCACTGAGCGACAGAGGTATTGTGGCGAAGTGCCGTGCGAGTTACGAAATCCAGTGACATTGTTTCCCAGCTTGAGGACAGCGAAGCAGCGTGTAGCAGGTTATCGTAAGTAACTGTAGTTTGTGTACATAAGGAAGAGGTGCAGGTAGTTTCTGTCAAGGCCACCGGACTCATTAGGACGGATTAACTTCTGTGGTTTGTTGACAAGTGAAAGGGGCAAGAGCTCTCCATAAGGAAGAGACATGAGGAAACTGGAGTAAGGTTCTAATTGCTTGTATTTGCTGTAAAGTAGTGTATCTTTCTGGCTGCAATAAAGTTAATTATTTCTTTAAAGGAACAATCTGAGTTGTGCTTCAACCCACCGTAATCCAGTTAACAAAAGTGCCACTAGGGGAGTGGCACGTAACCACTGGTGTCAGAGGCCGGATTACGAACTCAAACATAAGCACAACACCTGACGGTCCTGGTTTCAAAACCCGAGCAGGTCATTTTTTTTTTTTAATTTTCCTCTGAGTGCATGCCCTTTACAAGACAAACATCTAAAATGGAAGCGCAATTTGCAGCATTGCCAGAAAAGGTAAGTGGCATGGAAGCCAAGATGGAAGACGGCCAGAAGAAAATGGAGGACGGCCAGAAGAAGAAGGAAGACGGTCAGAATAAGTTAGCACAGGACCTCAAGAAATTAGAACTTGGTCTGCGTGAGGAAGTCACGGCAGTGGAAAATAAGTTCGGCGCCTTACAAGTGGAAGTTGCCGAGCTGCGCCAACGCCCGCTGATGGGGGTGGAGGAGAAATTCAACGCCTTACAAAAGGAAGTTGCCGAACTGCGCCAACGCCCGCTGATGGGGGTGGAGGAGAAATTCAACGCTTTTCAAAAGGAAATTGCTGAGCTGAGCCAACGCCCGCCGACGGGGATGGAAGCGAGATTCAACGCTCTACAAGAGGAAGTTGCCGAGTTGAGGCCAACGCCCGCCCACCGTTACACCGGGAATATCAGGAACGGGACATAGCAGAGTGACGCCCCAACCTTCGACGGAAAGGTCCCGTGGAGCACCTACTTACGTCAGTTCGAGGCAGCCTGTTCCATAAACAACTGGACCAGCACCGAAAAGGCTACAGCTCTCATTGTAGCGCTGAGAGGGGACGCCCTTAACGTCCTTCAGGCCATCCCGACTGGATCCCAGGACTACGCTTCACTAATCGCCCATATGGAGTCCCGATATGGAGATAGCCATCTTCAGCAGGCCTACCAGATGCAGCTCCGGACCCGGGTACAAAAAAACGCTGAAACCCTGCAGGAGTTCGAGATGGACATCGCACGCCTCGTAAGGCTCGCCTATCCAACAGCGCCGGCCGACTTTCTGGAATGCGACGCAGACCTTCACCGATGGGCTACGGGACTCGGACACTCAACAGGCGCTGCGACTCGCGCGCAATAAGACCCTGGCAGATGCGCTGAGCCACGCACTTGAGTTCGAGACGGCAAAGCAGGTATCTAGAATGCGCGCGCGGGTTCGTCAGGTGGACGTCGACGAACCAGCGAAAGCCGACAAGACCAAGCCCCTGGCCGATGAACTGATGGAGGCGCTAGGCCGGTTCTTCAAGAGTCGCAGTACCACCAACAAAAACGTAGCCGAAGGACATCCGGAAAGGCGGCCCGGAAGAGGATTACCGACCTGCTGGACCTGCTGTAAGAGAGGCCACCTGAGCAAGGACTACGGTGATCGCCACCGCCAAGGGTTTCCGTCGGGAGAGTCAGTCGTAAGGAAACCGCGCGGCCCAGGAAAGCAAGTATCAGCCAGCCTTGGGGGGCAAAGGTGAACTTGTTACAGTCGTCAAGCCCCGGCAGTCTAAGTTCGTGTGACGCAGTTACGGAGGGATAATAGCAGCCTGATGGTCGACGGAGTCGTCAACGGAGAGAGCTGGCCCATGCTAATCGACACGGGAGCATCGAGGACCATCGTCAGTCCCACCGTGATCCCGAAGTGGAGAGTGCAACCCACACAAAGGAACCTCCAGCTAATAACCGCGACCGGAGAGACCGCACCGGTACTTGGCGAAGCATCACTGGAGTTCGTCATTGGTCGACGGGCGATAAAGCATCTAGTGCTTGTGGCTGACGTATCAAATGAAGTGATCATCGGACTGGACTTCCTGGACCAGAACAACATCATCTTGGATCTGAGTACCAACACTCTGCACTTCGGAGGTGAGGAACTTGCTTTGCAACCAGCACACGAGGCCGTCGCCGCACGACGAGTAAGGCTGAGAGAGGACGTCATCGTTCCCGCCAGGGCGGAAGTCAGCGCTGCCGTAATTGTCGACGGAACTACTGAGGGAGTGGCGGCTGTCATCGAGCCAAAATATGAGGAGGTCCAGACAAAAGGATTGCTAGTTGCCAAGACTCTCATCAACACGACGTCTCGGCCGTACGTCCGCCTGTCCAACCTGAAAGACTATGATATTACGGTTCACCGGGACACCAACCTAGGAGTCTGCGAGCCCGTTACCTGGATTGCCCGCATCACAGACACGACGGACGGACACCTGCAGACCGACAACCGAAGACGCGCCCTGCCAGAAGAACTACAGAAGCTGTACCAAGGATCCCAGGACCATTTAGACGAGGAACAATCACGCCAACTTCGGGACCTGCTACACGAATTCAGGGATGTCTTCTCCGTGGGGACCAAGGACTTCGGCAGGACAAGCTTGGTCCAGCACAGAATCGATGTTGGGGACAGCGCACCGATTAGGGCCCCATTCCGACGTGTCCCGCTCGCCAAGCAAGCCGAAGTCGACCAGATGGTAGAAGAGATGAAGGAGCAAGGAGTGATCGAGCCATCATCTAGTCCTCGGAGTTCTCCGGTCGTGCTAGTGAAGAAGGACGGTTCCACCAGGTTCTGCGTGGATTACAGGCGGGTGAATGACGTCACGAAGAAGGACAGCTACCCTCTACCCCGGATCGACGACACCCTGGACACCATATCAGGGTCAAGATGGTTCTCCGCCTTGGATTTGAAGAGTGGCTACTGGCAGGTGGAGGTCCACCCTAAGGACCGCGAGAAAACGGTGTTCTCTGAGGGCAGCGGGCTCTGGCAGTTCACCGTCATGCCATTCGGTCTGTGCAACGCCCCTGCGACCTTCGATAGGCTAATGGAGTCCATTCTGTGGGGACTACACTGGAAGACCTGCCTGGTCTACCTAGACGTCATCGTTCTGGGAAGAAGCGTCGAGGAGCACTACAGCAACCTGAAAGAGATCTTGATGAAGCTACGGGCTGAGCTGAAGTTGAGCCCCAAGATGTGTCAGCTCTTCCAGAAGCAGGTTCAGTACCTTGGGCATATCGTCTCCGAGGAAGGGGTGCGCACCGACCCAGAGAAGACCGCAGCTGTGAGGGAGTGGCCAGTTCCGAAGGACAAGTCCCAACTACGAAGCTTCCTGGGACTCTGCACTTATTACCGACGCTTCGTGAGAGGATTCGCTGACATCGCCAAACCACTGCATCGACTGACTGAGAAGGACCAACTCTTCACGTGGACAGCAGAATGCCACAGTGCCTTCGAACAACTCAAGCAGGCTCTGTGCACCGCACCTATTCTGGCCTACACCACATCTGGAACAAGGTTCATCGTCGATACCGATGCCAGCGACTTTGGTATAGGGGGAATCCTGTCGCAAATAGTGGACGGCGAGGAGGGAGTAGTGGCCTACTTCAGCAAAGCCTTGTCAAAGCCAGAGAGGAACTACTGCGTCACCAGGAAGGAACTGTTCGCCAACGTGAAGACCATCGAACACTTCCACAAGTACCTGTACGGGCAAGAATTTCTCATCAGGACCGACCATGCATCCCTACGGTGGCTCCTGAACTTCAAACAGCCCGAGGGTCAACTCGAGCGGTGGATAGAGAGGCTTCAACAGTACAACTTTGAGATCCAGCACAGAAAAGGCCAACTGCATTCTAACGCCGACGCCCTGTCACCAAGACCGTGCCCCGAAGACTGCACCTTCTGTACCAGAAGAGAGGAGAATACCGGGATACAGTGCCGAAGGACTACCGTGGAACTTCATGGGAGCTGGAGCCGCGAATCTTTCACGTGGGCACAAGCAGAAGATGATGACCTGGGACTGATAGCCGAATGGAAGAGGGCCTGTGTTCCCAGACCCGGGTGGAACATTGTGAGCAACTGCAGTCCAAAGTTCAAGTCCTACTGGGCGCAGTGGGACTCGCTGGTTGTGAGGGATGGCCTCATATGCCGTACCTGGGAGAGCACCGACGGGAAGACATCTCAGGAACAAGTCGTCGTACCAAAGGCTATGACGGAGGAAGTCCTGAACGAAATCCATGGAGGATCATCTGGTGGACACCTAGGGATAAAGAAGACCCTGGAGAAGCTGAGAGAGCGGTTTTACTGGATCGGATGCCGAACTGACGTGGAGAGCCACTGCGCGAGGTGCCACGATTGCGCAGCCAGCAAGGGCCCATGGCGAAGACGACGGGGTCGACTGAAGACCTACAACGTGGGCGGCCCCATGGAGAGAGTGGCCATCGATGTTGCTGGGCCATTCCCGTTGAGCGAGACAGGGAACCGCTACATACTGGTCGTCAGCGACTACTTCACCAAATGGCCGGAGGCGTATGCGATCCCTAACCAAGAAGCCGCGACGATCGCAGAGGCCCTGGTGAAGGAATTCGTCAGCCGGTACGGAGTGCCCCTAGAGCTGCACTCCGACCAAGGGAGGAACTTCGAGTCGCAGGTGTTCCAGAACCTATGCCAGCTGCTGGGAATCCGGAAGACAAGGACAACGCCGCTACACCCTCAGTCCGACGGGATGGTCGAGCGATTCAATCGCACCATCGAGAACCATCTCCGAATAGTCGTCAGCGAGCATCAGAGGGATTGGGACAAACATCTTCCTCTATTTCTCCTGGCCTACCGCGCCGCCGTGCATGAAGCCACCGGGTGCACACTAGCCCGGGCCATGTTTGGGAGGGAGCTCCGTCTCCCTGTCGATCTTGTCTTCGGCCGACCTGGGAATGATCCGGTCCCGGTAAGCCAGTATTGTCAAGAACTGGTCGACCAACTGGAGGACGTGCACGCGTTCGCGAGGAGGAAACTGCGGATCGAGACCGACCGAAGGAAGACCCGATACGACCAACAGACGGATGCCGGCGGATTCCACGAGGACGACCTGGTCTGGCTCTTCAACCCATTACGGAAGAAAGGCCTGTCACCCAAACTGCAAAAGTCCTGGGAGGGCCCGTACCGAGTCGTGAAACGGATCAACGATGTCGTGTACAGGATCCAGCGGAGCCCGAGGGCGAAGATGAAGATCGTGCATCGAGATAGCCTGGCAGCCTACGGAGGGACACAGACGGACCAATGATTGATCGGGGCGATCAGCCTTTTAGGAAGGGGGTGGTGTTACGGCTGTGAGTTTGTTTCGTCGCTCGCCGCATGAGTCACAACTGCCCCCCGGGCTGGGCTGTGCTCTGCCTCAGTGAATTGCGTACGCCTTACGCAACTCGACTACAAGGACAATGGGATGATCCAGAATATTCGTGACCCAGCCAGTGAATGAAACCTTGAGAAGCCGTGAACCCTGGATGGGTCTAGAAACATTTATTGAGTCACCGGCCTGCTATATAAGAGCGACCTGTCAAGCAGTGTGTGTGTGTGTTTTTCGAGCTAGTGCGAGCGCTTACCTTGAGCGACAGTTGTTGGCGACGTGACTTGCGAAACCCCTAGTGAAGCTGATTCTCTTGACAGCGAGGGAGTGAGAAGCATACAGGGGACTGCCCGTGTTTTGAACGAGTGTGATTTCACTGAGCGACAGAGGTATTGTGGCGAAGTGCCGTGCGAGTTACGAAATCCAGTGACATTGTTTCCCAGCTTGAGGACAGCGAAGCAGCGTGTAGCAGGTTATCGTAAGTAACTGTAGTTTGTGTACATAAGGAAGAGGTGCAGGTAGTTTCTGTCAAGGCCACCGGAATCATTAGGACGGATTAACTTCTGTGGTTTGTTGACAAGTGAAAGGGGCAAGAGCTCTCCATAAGGAAGAGACTTGAGGAAACTGGAGTAAGGTTCTAATTGCTTGTATTTGCTGTAGAGTAGTGTATCTTTCTGGCCGCATTAAAGTTAATTATTTCTTTAAAGGAACAATCTGTGTTGTGCTTCAGCCCACCGTAATCCAGTTAACAAAAGTGCCACTAGGGGGGGGGGGGGGGTGGCACGTAACATTATTATTATTATTGAATTAACATTATCCTAATACTGCACCTCACTATGTCTGAGCGATGATGATGATGATGATGATGATAATGATTATTATCATTATAATGAATGATGATGTAAGGGGCGGAACAGCGAGGCCATCTACCCCTGAGCGATCGTGACGTGGTGATAGTTCCTATTGTCAACATCATAGGTACTTTTTTTTTAGTAATAGTTGTTTCATAAGGGGCTTGTACATCGTGGCAATTTAGCCCCGTGAGCTTGGGTGAATGTGTAGAATTTGCCTGATAACCTGCAATTTTGTGATATCTGTAGTAGTGTGTATTTGTAATTCAGGCGAAGATTGGGAAGAAGGCAACCGTGGCAAATCCCAGCATTTTCCTGAAGCGGAAGTGAACATACTGTAAAATATACATAATGTGTTGTTATTTAAGCGATTTTATCTGCTGAAAAGTGGTGTTTCAATGGATCGGAACCGTGTTCAGCGCTCACGCAACCCTATTGTGTTGACAACAGGAAGCTAAGAGACTGAGTATTCATTCACTCATCAAACTCTTGTAGCGTTCCATACAGTTGCGTTCATACAGTACTGTATAATGAATTCTAGGACATGGTATAATGTTAAGTATGTTTTGCCACTGCATACGTTTAGCTGAGTATAATCCAGAAAATGGAAACTGATGTGACACGTACTGCATTCGACCTTCACAGTAGGCTGTGAACCTCCAAGGATTGTAGAGAGGGCGCGGGAGGGACCATTCCTCCCCACGTTCCACTTCCGCTTATGCACGCTTGGAAAGAAAACAACCATAATACGTATGCCACGGCAAACAGCTGACTGAGCACGTGCTAAACATAAACACGCCTGCAACTGATTCCGTAAGACTTGGGTTTGTGCGCATGCGCAATTCTGTCGATGTGTAGAATGTGTAGAAGATTGGGATCTCACAACGAGTGGCAACTTGATGTAGAGTAGACCCGATTCGACTTACTTCACTGGACAACTCTGTTAACTATGAAAAATGAATGAAACTTCTTTTATTACGTAACTAGCAACCCGCCCCGGCTTCGCCCGGCAACAGTTATGAATGCATTACGTGATAAGCGCCTTTTTATTTCGATCTCAATGATCTACGAACTATATCCGTTTTACGTCTCGGCATGATTGGTTAAAATCACTGACTGGACTATTAATTATAATATTATTATCAAGGAGATGCATGTGCAACGAATTCTTGTCAGACGTAATTTAAGAACAGCGAGGTTATACAGACCGTACATTCAACACAAATCCTCCTGCCGTCCAATCTAAAAACACTTACAGTGGGCGATGTATTGAAGATAGAGATATGCTCTCTCGGACTTTTTTGTAGAACCTTTCATGCTGAACCATTCTTACAGTCATAGTATATTGATATTTTTAACGGTTTGTCCAGCGTAAGCTTAAAAAGCGCACGGACGCCAGGCTTTTTTCCCAGACTTTTTCACTGAAACCGTTACTTGGCTTCCATTGATCATTAAAAAATATTTTCTACAAAAACCTTCCTCGAGATATCCTTTACAGAATGGTGAAAACCCCGTCAAAATCCATACAGTGGTTCTCGAGATTACCCGTGACATCCAACAATCGGCCACTTAGCTTTATACTAAGTAGAGATGTACGACACGGAACACGAATTCGACAACGAAAATAAATAACAGTCCAGTTCAAAAATAAATTAGGGTTAAATACAACAGCCATCTACATAAAATCTTAGTTAGTTGTTTTAAGGGGCGGAACTACGAGGTCATCTGCCCCTGCATAAAATCTGCTTGATGTTATGCATGATAATTATATTACGGTCGCTTACCTTGACTAAATGCGTTCTCTCTTGACTTCCTTCTTTTATTCAATTTCAGGAACGGGGCTTATGACCAAGATGTCCCAAGCCCTCAATAAGAATTAGCAATTTCAGGAGTGTTCCTGACGGTTGGTAATGTTTTCCCATTAACGAGATTTGTTGGTCGAAATATCCGCTATGTTCACCTAACATCCACAACTCTCATTGAAAAAAATATCAGTTATTGAGGTTTTAAGGGGCGGAACTACGAGGTCATCTGCCCCTGTTAACACATATTAAGTATAAAAAATTGGAATGAAATTACTAATTTAGAGGTGGACATCTAAATATGAAAAAAACGACAAATAATAAAACAAAAATTAAATAAAACTAATAATTATAATAATACACAAAAATTACGGAATGAACAAAAAATTCAGAATTCAAAAAAGAACAAGTCTTTGAGTCAATGTACAATGGAAAATTTAGATTGCTGGCCCTAACCCACTCTCACTAATAAAGCGGATGACGAGATCAGCAGCCACCGCGTCATCGGCTAATATAAGTTTGAGTGTCATCTAAAAACCAAGGTTTCTTCGTAAGTCAGCAAGATCAACACACTCGGTTAAAATCCCTCAGTATGCCTTCCTTCGGAGGGGAAGTAAAGCCGGCGGTCCCATGTCATAGATTTATGGCATGTTAAAGAACCTTCCACTAATTGCACATGTGTGAAGCTAAATTGGATAGGTTAGGAATGTAAACAACGCTCTTAGGTTTCTACGTTCGTTGCCAAGAGCCGACTGCGGTGGCGTCTAGTAGCTAAAGTTCTGAACTTGGCCTAGTAGTCGTTGACGGTGGCGCTTGGTGGCAAAAGTAGGAACTATTTGAAAAATTCTAAGTTGCAGTACTTACATTAAAAACAGGTAACACACACTAATACAGTCATCACAATTAACACCGGTTATCAGACAGATTCTACACACACCCAAAGTACACGGGGCTACATGACCGCGTTGTCGCAGCCCCTAAACTTAAGAACCAACCAACCAACCAAAATGTGGGCCACGGTGAAAACTGCTCCACAGGTACAAAATGGGGGGGGTCTTCCCTTCTCATTAGGTACGAGTGGGTGGAACTTGTATGACCTATCCTTAGCCTACACAAAATGACGGACTCCTTCCGTGACCGGAAAGAGCTCCGCCACACGCGAGTAGTTCCCTTGATCGCTCTCTGTTTACTGGGTATTAGGTCAGCTGTCGGCGTAACTGAGAGCGAATATCTCTAGCGGGTACCTCCATTGGTCGAGGTGGTAGTGATACCGCCTCTTTTGCAGCTTGAAGGTTCCCACACACCGGACCGATCGCGGTGGCGATGGAGGGCGCGGTGGCGATGGAGGGCGCGGTGGCGATGGCGGTCAAATAATTCCTGCAGAAGCTTTCGGACAGGCAGCGATCACGCGGGCAGCGTTCTACTACGCGGTGGCGATGAGATGCAGCTTGTCGAGTTTGACCGCTGCCCGCGTCACTGTGTGTTGGTATGACAATGAGTGCGACAACAGAGCTACTCATTGAAGAAGTGGCATTGCATAACATATTATTTGATTTGTCGCATCCTGACTATAAACATATAGTCCAGTAGATCATTAAAGCATTCCACTGGCATCCGAAAATAAATGTAGAATCGTTCTTCATGTTGTCGCAGTTGCCGATATAAAGTGTGAATTTCTCCTTGATGCTCACGAAGCAGATTCAGGTCGTGAATCCACGTTCTCTTACGTTTATTCTTCTGAAAAATATATTATTAAATTAATATGTATTATTTGTGATTTGTATTATTTGTAAATACTTCTCCCATTTCTCTAATTGTGCACAATGAAAGGAATAATTACCTTGCTCACTGCTGCTCCTTATCATCATCACCATCATAGCTTGCCACGGTGGGTGAGGTGGATAGCGTGTCGGTCTACTAACCCCAAGATTGCAGGTTCACTCCTGGCCGTAGTAAGTGATTTTTGAAAGGCGGCAAAAATTACGACACCATGTCATACGATGTTGGCATGTCAAAGAACCCATTTGAATTCAGTAGACCGTGTTCATAATGGCAAAATTAATCTCGGGAGTTTCCGCCAACACAAAGTTCCTAGTTTCTCTACTAGAAAGCGCTATAGTGTTCAAGGAGCTTAGATATCTAACCTCCTTGACTTTCATAGTGATTCAAGGAACAACGAAATTCGAAATGCAAGCTACCCTCTGGGTGTCAAATTACAAAGCTTGCACCCGGCATCCGAGGCCATACGATAAAAAAATCATCACATCATCATCATCATCATCAACTACCGCTGCCAACAGTAACGCTTCTTCCTCCAGTTGAAACAACCGATGGATCCTCGACGAACACGATTTTCCAAACTGATCAGCCGCGCGACTGAGTGTGAAAAGACCTGATCGACATCATGATCGCCACCGCCACCGCGATCGCTCCGGTGTGTGGTAGCCTTGATCCGATAACTTATGTCCCGCAATTCCCATGTGGCTCAGAAGCCACAGAAAGAAGATTCGAGTGTCAACACGGCACGACCCAGCAAGTAGGTCGTGGATTCGCTGCACTAGGGGGTGTTGCGATGTAGTGCTAACTGCAGAGCTTCATAGATGGCAACGAACTCCTCAGTCAACACACCACAGGCCCCAGGCAAAGAGACCATTAATGACGTAAGCACAACCCACCTTCTCGTCCACCTTCGAACCATCCGTGTATAGAATACCAGCGTCCGGAAATTTGGTGAACTATGTAGTGTTCACCTTAGGACCTCAGTGTAGATCTAACCAAATTTCCGGACGCGGGACTTGCCACGGAGGCACCTCGCTAGGTGTCCGAATCATATAGGGACCTACAGCCACTCCTATTTCAGTACACGAGCTATCGAGTCTAATATCAACCGGCCGAGTGGCATGAGGGTGGTTGGCGTACCTCTGGTGGTATTGGGATCTGAAGAAAGCTCGATAGCTCGGATGTTGTGGCATTTGACGCACATTGGCAGCATACCGTATGCTAAAAGCACGTTCATAATCGTTAATTATAGTGTGTATCAAAATAATAGCAGTACTAGCAACTTACGCAGGCGAGCACGGTATGAGCACTGTGGATGTGGTCACTTGCCGCTGGTTACACGGCAAATACGGACGTGGCGTCCAAACGATGAGGTGGTTACAGTAACCGTTACGTTATATGCACGTAATTCCCAGCACGTTTGTTCCCCGAGAAAGTATTGGTGAATTCTCTGAAAGAAATCAATGCATCTTTCTCACTTGAAAGATATTCAAAGATCTCATATTGAAGAAGGTGAGTCAACAGACACTCTCTCCTCAAAATTTGCCCCACCAATCCTAGGAAATATTGTAACTAGATATTTGAATGCCAGTCTATTTCGGTGCAACTTTAACAAAGTTTCTCGAAGAGATCAAGTTTATGGTTCCCTACTTTGTCGTAAAAGCCATTGCTTCTTTTACGAAATGTGAAGCTCTTTCTTTTACGTTCCATTCACATACGAAACAACAGTTGGCCTAGTTGGAGTCCAGTTAATACTACACTTACTAGTTTGCACGTATTTTCCTTTATAACTTGGGTGTTATAATGAGCTGAAAAATTTCAGGCTGGCATGCGATTACTCCATGCGCACGACATAACCAATAGGAACAGACGGCAACAGTGTCATTAAGAAGCAATGTACCTTTTGGTATTTCATTTACGTGCCTCCTATAAATATCCGCCGCTCTTCAGGTAAGCGATTAATGGTCAGACCCCACAATAAACCACTAACATCACTGCCACACTAAATCACCGTTCAAGAGTAAATAGTCTACAAAGTATTTCTGACGGACACGGAAATTGCCATTTCCACAAAAATGAAAGTGTTTGAACGCAATATATCAGAACATCGGGCCAGAAATCACAAGGACTCAATTTCGAGTCCTGGTCACGCCTAACATTTTAACTTACTGGTTAACATCTTGATTGCTAGACTAGTACTTTATGTACACAACACGACCTAATAGCTTTTGTTGTTGTTAATTCTTGCTAGGGGCTTGGGGCATCCCTTGTCATCAGCCCTGTGTACTTGGTTAAGTGTTGAATTAATGTACTATCCCAGTATTTTCCTGGAGGGAGTGTGGAAAACCCCGGTGAAATACCACACTCAGGACAGCCGCTGTCTGCGCCAGGATTCGAACCTCTAATCTCAGGACACCCTGCATCTCCCCATCGTGGTCGTCTATCTAATAACTGAGAACCTCGTTGGGAATTACAAAGGACGAGTAAAATACGATACTCTTGTTCTCTCCCTACTTTGCAGCATTATGTATGAAAGTATATGCCTTCCATTGGCTTTTCCTTTCAAGATGGGTTCAACTTTCAGCAGGCCTAAAAACTTCCTTTTTCCCTTCTTCTACGTAACTGTATATTACGAGGGTCAGATGGTCTCTTATGTTCCACACATTAAAACAACAATCATATCCAGCCCCCCTCCCATGACTTCTCAAGTGATGATGGTGATGACGATTGTTGTTGTTTTAAGGGGCGGAACAGCGAAGTCATCTGCCCCTCTAAACAGAGTTAAATAATGTATACACATTTTTGGTTGGTTTGAAATTCTGAGGTGGATACCTAATAATTATAAAAACATAAATAACAAATATAGGCTACGGAATACAAAAATTAGAATAAAAAGAACAAGTTCTTTGAGACAAGTGATAGACTCCTAGAAAATATAGATTGACTTCTGAGTTGTCCTCAGAAGGCTGAGTGCATCCCGTTCCAAACCTCACACCTGGATTAAAATCATCTAATGCAGAGCCGAGAATGGAACCCGTCCCCATGAATACGACCTAATCACTAAGGTGGGCTAAGCTAAATTGGCGAACTAATAATTGTCACACTTCACGTCTTGAGAAAGCTGCGTGTATGTCAAGCGGCCGGCCATGTATTGATTCATGCGCGGTGTATACGCGCAACCACATATTTTGAAAACAAAACAAGTACAAAAAGTTGGCCGGAAGAACGCTAATAATTTGAAATGGTTAAAAGGAAACCCAGCCCATCACTAATTAATTAAGATTTGGGTTAATTATGGACAGTTCAGGCCTGCATATTTATCAGATTCTTACTATTCCGTTTCATGTTGAAATATCCATGTTGATTGTTGTATTTCATAAAAATAAACATCTTAGTGCTGAAAATTATGTAATAACGATAGCACACTTAAATTTCCCAACATGATTATCAAATATACGGTACGTCCACATTCATGAAGTCTTAAAAATGTATATCGTATAAGACTGGCCCGGAGTGACAGCGATTTCTAGTGATCTATGACAACTTGACGGGAAAAAATCATTACCATTAACATGTGATTAACTAGGGGACCTATCTCGCACGTACCGTACATAAAACACCCACTCGGCTTTACTGTTATGCGGGTTTCTTGTTTATTTGTATAAACGCAATTTTTTACACAATTTGTCAATATTTTTGAAATCATAGTGCAATTCGTCACTGTTGCGGGTAATTCTGTTTCTTTTGAATTCACAATCGGCTACTTGTGAGCGCCCCATGTGTATAGACCACCCGCCCGGCAAAAGTATTGTGCGGGCTGCACGTGACACAGTTGTGCCAGGGGCTACCATCTTGTTCATTGGTTCAAACGCACTTCTTAAACAAATATATTTATTTCCGCCGACTTTTCAAGAAATGTAAGATTTTTCCTACACTATTGTGACGACTTGAAAGATTTTGGCACAAACCGCACCTTCTAACTCCCTCTGGTTTATGAGTTTGAGATTTGTAAAACCTACCGTTTTATATAATTATAGTATTAATAATTATTATTAGTGGACTCAGCTGTCGGAATGAGCTAGGTCACTAATGGTAGCATACGCGCACTCTACTCTACTCTACTCTACTCTACTCTACTCTACTCTACTCTACTCTACTCTACTCTGAGAGAATTTTATTATCCGCAACCATTATATGTTTGTTCCAACACGAAGTTCTGAACGCATTCCGAACTGATACCATCTTTGCTTAATGCGCAGGCGCCAATTGAGAACGAGTACGGAACCAGCTCGGGATTTTGTTTGTTGGAACACTTTGGAAGTGTTTTTTTCTGCGTAAACTACGCCATCTAGGAATAAAGAGACGAAATGTTCTGAAATGGACGAACTGGGCGGTGATAATAAAATGATATAGCCTAATTATCAATCTCATACTTTCAATGTACGGTATTTTATAATTAGTTCAGACAGATTTACATGTTTACAGTATATTAATATCCCAAGTACATAAATTAGTTTTAATTGACACAGATAAGCTAATAACCTATGGATTCTTTATTTTGATATAGGTTGTCAGTTTTAAAGGCAAGTTGCTGACGCGTAAAAAAAATCTAATAAAATTCATTTTCTTCCTAACAGGATTAACATAATTTTTAGTAATTCCTAGTACTAGTACTATTACATCTGCTGAAGTTGAAAATCACGATTTTAAATGGACAACAAACAGCACAAAGATGATCATAGACTTGTATGAAAAATACAGCAAGCGGGTCGAGTCCCTGCAGATTAGAAACAAAAAGCAGATGTGGTATGTTATTGCTGAAGAATTGGGGAGGTAATTGAAAAGTAATATAACCCCAAACAGTTGTCATAATAAGTGGAAAGTTTTTGATCGAAATTATAAAAAGTACATAGAGAACAAAGTGGTTTCGCACTTCTACTCGAAGCAAATGCTGGAATAGTTCCTAACATATGGCCACGGCCACCTCCTTCCCAATCCCATCCCCAATTTACAAATACACACATTAATACAACCATCACAATAACACAGGTTATCACACAAATTCCACACACACACACACACACACACACACCAAATACACGGGGCTATATGACCACGATGTCGCAGCCCCTAATATAAGCAACAACAACGACAACAAACTATCAGGCTGAGAAAAATTAGTGTACTGGCGGGCATCTACAAAGTGAGGGGGAATCTGGATTTGAATATACTTGTTAGTTTTTTAAATAATATTTACTAGGCATTCTGATATTCTTCAAAAATATCAGTTCAGATCCCAATAAAATACTCTAAGAATTGCATCTCTCTGCACTTAAGGCTAACATTATTTTTTCTTCCCGCCTATCATCTCGAATATTTTAATCATTCTAAAAGTACTCTTCCTGGCGCCCACGTTGAGGTCTACAGTACAACCTTGACAGTAAAGTTACGGATGTTCCGGAGGTCTCAGATTCAAATAGCACTTATTGTGGTTATCCTCGAAGGATGTCTTGCGGGTATTTTCTCACCTTAACTCTTTCTGAGGTAGTATCATTAATTAATAAAAGAAACTCTTCTGTTATAATCCCTGCATGATTACCGTACATACAACTTAAATGAGTGGAATCGCAAAATTTGCAGGGAGACCTGTAGATGCATGGGGCACTGACTGCGAGATCTCTTGCCTAAATAATTAAATAAAGATAGCAATAAAGATCTCTACAAATCCTGCATCATGAAACACCAATCGGTCAATAATAATTATGGTACCGGCACAGTACGTAATTAAGCAGTGCACCTCCAATCACCAAGTTCTAGCCCACAAACAAAAACCATACGGTAACGTAATGTGTAGGCAATACCGTATTTTTGTGCAAATATGCACGCGTATTAGTGTTCTTATTATTAGTTATAAGGTACCGTATTCTCGAATGTTAAAATGTGTGCGAACGATGAGTGAAAATCTATTATGAAGTCGGTTACGCTCAGAATTAGGTCTAAGACCTGAAGAATGCCTGAACATCAATAATAACTTGAAAATCGCAATTTAATGTAATCATAAATCAGTTCTGAAGATGCTCCTCCTTTGATAAAACACGCACCATTCGACATCTGTATTCAATTTTATAGCGTATTATAACGTCTTTCTTACGAAATTAGACTTGGATAGGTGCTCTTATATTGCTATTTAAATTGGCCTTTAATTTGTAACACAGCTTTTTGAGCCAATGAATGGGTTGCTCGGATTGTATTCTCCCATTCCAAGAAAATCATCTTGATTTGTCATTGCTGTTTTACGCCAATAAAATCCAAGACTACGATACTTGGAGAGGTTTACGGCTTTAAGGAGGAAGGTACACCTTTCGCATGACTATTTCTACCGAGTTAAATAAATTTATGTCTCATAAATTATATGTTGGAAAGAAATAAAACTATTCAGGATTATTAAACATAGTTCACTCATTATTATGCACAAAACACATTATTTTTGATAATATGGTTGCAGTCGTGCATTATGATCCACCAAACTTTCAGCTGTATTTTGTACAGTAGGACAACGTTTACATGATAAGTACCCCATAATTAAAGATATTGACATGAATGCTCTTTTGAGCAGTTGGTAATATTCACTGTTACAAGATACACCAACATAATTGATACATGTATTCAGGAAATATTTCTTTTTTCATATTATTATTCTAAATGTATATATATTTTTTACTTTTTACTTCTATTGGGTAAGAAATATTCTCTTAAATGGAAAATATGCTTGATACGCAAACTATTTTGGTATATGTTGATCAAATTAGTACAATACACAATCATGCAAAATTTCATTGAGCTATCTTGAATAGTGCTTGAGTTTTCATGTAAACGCTGTGTGAAAATAATGGTTTCGGGAAACAGGCTTCAAACTTACCTAAGGGTAGAATTTAAAGAGTCAACTTTCGCGACAGCAACTAACATTTCGGGGCATATCTTTGGAAGCACCGGTATTGAAGATAATTTAATTTTGTTTTCACCAAATGGAAGATATAATATTTAGTCATTCAAATAATTTATTAATTTATTTGATCCTGAAAGGTGTACCTCCTCCCATTAACATAGGGACAAACCATTTATTTTCAGCTCAAAGGGGGTTTACTGTTTGGCTTCAACAGCTTGCAGCAGCTAGCGCAGCGAAGGCAACTCCCTCCGATTCTTTCCTCCAAGTGTAGCCTATTATAGAGTATTGCCAACCTGATTAAGGGCTGAGATTTTTCCGTATTGCCCGGAGTGCCTCTTATACTGCTGACTTCCTTCATACTGCTGAGCAATATTATGAACAGTTCCTCGTGAAATCCGAAAGTGTTGCAGGAACGAATCATCTTCATACTGAGGAACTGTTTGTTCTAAAATAAAGTTGTATATTCATAATAATACTGTATATACTTTTTACATCTTTAGTAAAAACAGACGAGATAATAATAATATAGAAGGATAATTGAACGGCTATAATGATATTATTATTATCAATACATTGTTTATTAGCTAAATAATTTTCGTTCTTCCTTCTTAATACATTCCATTCTACGTTAGCATCGTCTTCATCAGCACTTGAATCATAATAGAGGTCGCTGTCACCTTCTAAATCACTCATTTTAATAACACAACATGAACTACCTAAGTGTATTTTGAAAAGAGCGCGCTAGGGTTATGTATTTCCTTTAGCATTCAACAACGGAAGCAGCTGTGAAGAAGGCTTGTGCGCATGATCAGAACTCCCAGTTCTTGCTCTTGACTGAGAACTGATTTCACTCGTTCCGAACTAGTTCCAGATCATGTTGGAACAGAGCAAATAGAGCACTAGCAGTTCAGAACTCGTTCGTAAAGTTTGTTGGAACGGTTCCTGCGCTACTGCGCACGCGTCGACAGTTCTCGAACGATTCTTCGCTGTGTTGGAACAAGACCTATAACTCACGTGACACTTTCAACCAATATCCGCGTCAAATCCGTGGAGTATCTGTTATATTGGCGATGTAGATTGTCACAGTTGAAGAAATGTTTAACAGGCTACCAGAGCTCGTGAGGGAAAAGGAAAGGAACAAACGTCCCAGCAAAATTCGCTGGCCAGGTGATCTGAGCGACAAACTAATATACACCCTTTGTCTGAAAATGTCTGAAAAGTTCGGTGAATGGGTCTGTATTACGAACGGATTGTTGGCACCTGAAACAGCCGTTACTATCCTTCGAAGTAATCCCCGTGGATGGTTATATGCACTTCTTAGAACGGCTGTACAAGTCCTGGCATAGTCTTCCTGAGGGATAGCCTTCAGTTGGGTCGTCACATTACGTTGGATGTCCGAAATATCCGAAAACTTCTGGCCCTTCAGGGCTTTTCAACGACCCTGGACCTCGATACTGCATACTTGGACGCTTGCCTTAGAGGTCGTACCTCAGGCACCAGGTCTCGTCACCCGTGACGATGGTTTTCAGGACCATTCCATTCCATTCCATTCCACGGTTTTCAGGACCTTTCCATTCCAGGGAACATTCACCCTTCTCACTGACACCCGTCTATCAGGTGTGCAAGGCAGGTTGCATAAATTCACGCTTCTCTCTTGCTTTCAATTTAGAGTTTTGACGACCCAAACTGAAGGCTATTCCTAAAGAAGACTATGCCAGGAGTTTCCAGGACGTGTTCAGTCGTTCTCAGAAGTGTATAACCATCCACGGAGATTACTTCGAAGGACAGTAACGGCTGTTTCAGGTAAGCCAATAATCCGTTCGTAATATAGCCCATTCACCGAACTTTTCAGGCAGAGAGTGTAGTTCGATTGCAGGTGACAGAGAAATTCTGAATATTAACTGTACGCACAGTATTATTATACAGTAAAATCAATGAAATAGAATTCACATTTCCCAACCATTTTCCTACCGGTACTGTAGAATGTAGCGATCGAATAGCCCCTACATAAATGTAAGCGTCTGTACTCTTGCATCGCAAGTGGCCTGACAATTCCATTAGTCGCTCGTCACGCCGTAATCTGGTATCACCGACTCATGATTCCTACAGTATACTCGTATTTGTACATACTTGAATAGATGTTAATTCCCCGTGTATTTGGGTGTGTGCTGAGCTTAACAACTTTTTTCGTTTCTGATACAGCAATAGTGTAAGTAATTATTTAGGGTCTAAGATTGGGGGTAAGTGCCTCGGGACTACGAGATGGCACGTTAGCGCTCTCGACCACCCGGTTAATGCATGTGAGATTTTCGAAGTGAAATATTACGTCCTGTGATTCGGATTTCACATCAATAAGGAAGTCCCGTGGCTCATGATCGCAAGAACAACGGTCACGTAAAAACTACAATCTTAGCTTAAACTACACTGAGGATGCCACCGTCACCGTCGGGAATTGAATTTCCCGACTTGCAGCTCTCTCTTGCAAATGATGTGGCATGCGACTTAAAGCGCACGGCTACGCTGCGCGGAGTTGACTTCATCCAATCGCTCTGATCACCTATCAAATATATATTAAATATATCTAAATAAATGCATTTAAATGCGTAACTAAAAACAGATTGTTGAAATGTAGGTTCTGAGTTTGACTAGGTAACGCAACCATTCCTGGAAATAGTCGGAGCCATTTTGACCATCCACTGGTGGAAGGCTTTGCCCTTAGCTTTGCCATGCACCGGTGTACGGGCATCGCATCAACAGTAAGACCGTTTTACTCTCTGAATGCAGTTATCATTTTAAAAAAGAACGAGATCATTACTTCTCCTCCAAGTAGCCATTATTCGATTATCTTCGCCATGCTCTCCCTCTCAACTGAAACTGGTTGGCTGCGTGGCGCAGCGGTAACGTTCTCGCCTCTATGCCCAAGATCGCGGGTTCAAACCCGGCTGAAGTCGTTGGATTTTTAAGAGCGTTAAAGAAATCCCTCAGTATGCCTTCCTTCGGAGGGGAAGTAAAGCCGGCGGTCCCATGTCATAGATTTATGGCATGAAAAAGAACCTTCCACTAACTACACTTGTGGAAGCTAAAATGTGTAGGTTAGTTTGATAACGCTATATTGGTTCCAACGTTCGCAGCCAGGCTCTAGTTAGTTATTGTTGTTTTAAGGGGCGGAACTACGAGGTCATCTGCCCTCTTAACACAGATTAAAGTTTACAAATCTGGAATGGAATTTAAAATTTAGAGGTGGATACCTAAATTTGAAAATATCGAAATTTAACCAAACAAAACAAAAACTAATAAGTTATGCTTAATTATAAAAAAATACGGAAAAACAAAAATCATAATTCAAAAACGAACAAGTCGTTGGGTCAATGTTGGTTGGTTGGTTCTTAAGTTTAGGGGCTGCGACAACACGGTCATGTAGCCCCGTGTACTTTGGGTGTGTGTAGAATCTCACTGGAAAATTTAGATTGCTGGCCCTAACCCACTCTCGCTTATAAAGCGGATGACGAGATCAGCAGCCACCGCGTCATCGGCTAATATAAGTGCGAGTGTCATCTGCAAACCAAGGTCTCTTCGTATACTCTGTGAGCTGCCTGAATGGTATTGACATTTGGCCGTAAATTCCACGTCCGTCATCACTAGAGACCGAATTTTAAAGGGAAAAATATTCATTAAAAAAAGGACCAAAAAGGGGGAAAATATTCATTAAAAAAAGACCAAAAAATGGGAAAATATTCATTAAAAAGGCATTATTTAAGAAAAGGGAACTGGTCAAGAATTTAAAGGAAATAAAAAGGTATGCATAAACAGTTAATCACTTCTAATTTAACTTTACTGCATTAAAGAATGGTATTTAATCAATTAATTACATGTTCAACATTTGAGGATGTTAAGGACAAGACCTATTCTATTTTATTTAGTGTCCTTGTGTTACAGTGTTGCATTAAGAACGAATTGAACCTGATGCCATTTTTAACATCTCAATATGTTTGAAAGTCAAATTTTGTCTTTTTGAATTTAAAATATCATTATACAAAGAAAATTAGTCTTCAACATCAACGGAAACCGGTGGGGAATACTTGGTTTTTACTCTAAACTCCATATCAGTGCACTTCACTAGTTTTTCAAAATCTGGATTCTTTGATAAGCTTGCCTTAAGTTTTTCTTTTGCGAATCCTTCTTGCATGTTGTCAGTTCTTTCAACCACACTCCACTGTACCTCCTTGGATAAGCACTGTTCTTCCAGCTGCAAGATGGCGGCAAGAAGAAACTTGAACTTATGCACTGCATACAGCTCTGTCTCCAAATTCGGGTCACTCAGCAGGTCCTTTGCTCGACCCACAGCTGCAGATTCAACATCGTCCAAAGACAGTATAAATTCCTTTATCTTAGTGAAATGTTCACAAAGGAAAACAGCACATGAAATCCATATCACCCATCTAGTTATGATGGGAAACTTAGTGGTAGGCCTGTAACTTCCTTGTAAAGCTGTATTCTACTTGGAGCTTTAATCAATGTCTTCTTAAGTTCGGATATGAAGGCATTTGCAACAATATATTCAACCCTTATTGCTTCACATACCCTATTCAAAGCATGGGCAATACAAGTTGTATGGTGGAGATTAGAATACATAGGCTTCAACTGTGCAAATGCTGAGACCATGGATGATGCTTGGTCCGTAACAATTTGCCACACTTTGTTGTACTGTGTTCCTGATGGCCAGAGTTTAAAACAACAGTCATTAAAACTCTGCATTATAGATGTAGATGTAGAGTTTTGATGGATCTCCTGTCAATAGCATCACAAGAATGTTTAGAACAGCTCTTGAAAGTGAATCGGTTGCTTCATCCAAAATGAAGGAAACTGGATGGTCTCCAACAACCTCCTTAACTTTTTGTACATTCATAAATTGGTTGTAGTTCTTTCTAAGTGTACTTTCATCAGGGACAGTGCGTTGTGTGCATTTTTTTTTTCAAGAAAATCTTCATTGCTGGGTTATTTACCTTATTTAAAGGAATTCCACATTGAACAAAGGTAACTGTGAGGTCACTGAAAAAAAAACATTTCGTTCCCTGCTTTTTTGTTCGGCCTCCTGAAAAGATTCCTGTAAAAATGACTGTTTGGAAACTTTCGCACGAATAGCTTTGTTTTTCTCATGTTTGGCATACTTGAGATGCTGAATTATTCTGTCCTTTATAGCCATCTTGTTTTCCATCTACTTTAATATTAATATCACATAGAGAACATCGAATAACGGTACCATCCGTTTCGATTAAATCGCCCTTGAAACTGCTTACAGCTCTTCGCATTTTACTGCCAAAAGACGACTTCGCCATCACTATCACAAGCTACTGCTGCCACTTAACGGTGCGTCCTATTCTCTATGACTCTGTTTCTGCTACTGAGGCGAGCAAGCTACTGTAACCAAAGAGAATAGGCTGTATTAACTGCTTCTCACATTCTGGAGGGGATGCGACGAGTCTAACAACACCTGCGGGTGGGGTGAGGCGGTGCAGTGGGCGAGTTCAACTCTGGGGTGAGTTCGGTATAGAACCCGTGTTAATTTTTTCTTCCCTTACGCTACATCGGTATGTTATGCAGGTATTTTCCCTCCAAGTGAAATAAATTCTTGAGGTTTTGCCGTATATTCTTAAAAAAGGGAAAATAAGTGCAGATGTAGGAGAAAAAGGAACAAGGGCTAAAAAAGGGAAAAAGGGAGAAAAGGAGAAAAGGGAAGTTAAAACACGGCAATCTTGAGTTTTAAATACAATTTTAACCCATAGTATCGATTATTTCTTGTTTCCAATAAAATTTAAAAAAAAGGTATTCCCTTTAAAATCCGGTCTCTAGTCATCACCCCTCTGCCTCTTGACCAATCCATGTTCGCATAGTTGATGTAATAATTCTCTGCGTTGCAATATCACAGCCCACGTGCGTCAGTGCCTGATTAGCTTTGTCACTGGCTTGTACAGTGTGATCGCTTGTTATTCAAACTGTTTGGCAACCTTGTTCCCTGACCACATGGCGAGGCGAGAACTGTCAATCCCATTCGGGCAGCTCACAGAATATAAGTCAGCAAGATCAACATACTCGGTTAAAATGTGGGCCACGGTGAAAACGGTTCCACAGGTACAAAGTGGGGAGTCTTCCCTTCTCATTAGGTACAAATGGGCGGATCTGCTATGACCCATCCTTAGCCTACACAAAATGACGGGACTCCCTCCGTGACCGGAAAGAGCTCCGCCACACGCGAGTAGTTCCCTTGATCGCTCTCAGTTTACTGGGCATTGGGTCAGCTAGCCACTGACTCTCCCAAAATGCCAGTACTTGTTAGCGTAACTGAGAGCGAATGTCTCTACCGGGTACCTCCATAGGTCGAGATGGCAGTGATACCGCCTCTTTTGCAGCTTGATCCACTAACTTGTTTCCCGTAATTCCCATGTAGCTTGGAAGCCACAGAAAGGTGATTCGAGTGTCAGCGTGGCACAACCCGGCTAGTAGGTCGTGGATGCGCTGCACTAGGGGGTGTTGCGGGAAACGACTGAAACGAACTCAAAGAGTCGGTACACACGAGAAAGCGGATTCGTGCATCCTGTAGTGCAAACTGCAGAGCTTCATAGATGGCAACGAGCTCCGCAGCAAACACACTACAGGCTTCAGGCTAAGAGATTTTGGTATTTGCACCATCAATAACGTAAGCACAACCACTGTCTCGTCCACCTTCGAACCATCCGTATATAGAATACCAGCGTCCGGAAATTGACACCGACTGCGATGTCATTTAGTAGCCACGTCCACGGCCAGGTGTCGTGGACGGTAGAATTTGGTAGCAAAAGTAGGAACTACTTGAAAAAATTAGTCGTCTGCAGTCCCTCTACCTGAATCACAGATAACACACACTAATACAGTCATCACAATTAACACCGGTTACCAGACAAATTCTACACACACCCAAAGTACACGGGGCTACATGAACACGTTGTCGCAGCCCCTAAACTAAGGAACCAACCAACCAACGTTCTCGCCTGCCGTTAGTTAATAATAACGTTATTGGTTTTACGTCCCTTTTAACTGCTGCAGCTTTTAGAGACGCCGGGGTGCCAGAACTTTTCCCACGAGAGGAATCTTTAACGTGGCAGTAAATCTACTGACACAGCTCCCTCGCATTTGTGCACCCTCAAATGCCAACTAACTGCACCAGGATTCGATCCTGCAACCTTGGGAACAGAAGGCGAGAACGTTACTGCTGAGCCATGCAGCCAGTTAGTCAGTTATTGATTTTAAGGGGCGGAGCAGCGAGGTCATCTGCCCCTCTTAACAAAGATTATATTATAGAAATGCAATTAAACATAGAGATATGAAAAAAATAACTATAAACAAAGATATACGAAAAAAACACAGAATTCAAAAAAGAACAAAGTCTTTGAATCAATGATCAATGATGTGCCCAAGGTTTGCAGGATCGAATTTGATGTTGGTATGCAAATGCGAGGGAGCCGTGTCATTAGATTTACTGGCACGTTTAAGATACCCTTCGAGGCAAAATTCCTGCACCCCGGCGTCTCTAAAATCCGCGGTAGTTCAAATTGACGTCAAACCAATAACATTATTTATTATCAACTGAAACTCACTTGATACGGCTACTCTCTACTGATATTGTGCTTAGAAAATAGCAGAATCGGTTCTCAGATTGCTCCAATAATAAAAGATTTGAATGCATGATTCGCTTCTATTCTAGCGCCTGTTGTATTTTAAAAAATGTCAAACCACTGCGAGTTTTCAAGCTACTCATCAAATATCAGACGCATTGACGAACGAACTTCAATGACGATGTTTCATTGGATAATACGTTCGACCCCGTGGCTAAGTGGTTAACATACTAGGCATTGGTCCAAAAAGTCCCCTCTTTCAATTCCCTTCATCAAATCACGACAAGCCGGTTACCTATGGGCGTTAACTCTAAAATACCACTGACCCTCCCCAGAGGCCAAACAGTAGTAGTAGTAGTAGTAGTAGTAAACATCAGAATGAAGTCTTGGTCAAATGTGAGAAAAAGGTCTTTTCACGTGAGAATATATTTTTGAAACTACGAAATCCGAAAAATGAACACACTGATTATTATTATTATTATTATTATTATTATTATTATTATTATTATTATTATTTCAAACCAGACTCACCAACTAAATTCTTAGATGCATACAGCGGCTCTACTACACCCTGGATGATGCAAGTCAAAATTGATCTGGAAAAAGCACAGGTCGACCCAGAAGACGTCTTTCGACATAAGTTATACTGTGCAAGTGGGAAGTGATGTCAGAGAGCAGCACCTACAGTCCAAAGACCAAAGTGGACCGAAGAAAGGAAGAGGGCCAGTGCACGAATGAAAGAGTACTAGAAAAACTGGAAGAACAAGTAGTCATGATTGCTTCGCGTGGTCTAATAGACCTGTAACGTGTAAAATAACAAATAAGATTAATAAGAATAATACAGAGGGCATAAAACCATTAACATTATTTATTATCAACTGAAACTCGCTAGAAACTCTCTGTTGATATTGTGCTTAGAAAATAGCAGGATCGGTTCTCAGATTACTCCAATAATAAAAAAATGAATGCATGATTCGCGGAATTATAGCTGAACTTCTGAAAAATGCAGGCCCACATTCATTCAAAGAAATTACACATGTAATCCTTAACATTTGGCAAACCAAAACAATTCCAGATGACTGGAAGAACTGCTCTTATCCATACACTACATAAAAAAGGCAATACATCGGATGTAAACAACTATAGAGGAATCTCTCGTATAGGTCTCATACAAAATTCTATCAGTTTGTCTCTTGGGAAGGACGCAAAAACAATTAGAACACAAATTAGCAGAATATCAAGCAGGATTCAGACCAAACAGGTCATGCCCAGAACAAATGTTTAACCATAAACCATACTAAAAGTGAGAGCTCTCAGCCAAAAAAAAAAAACTAATATGCACATTTGTAGACTTGAAAAAAGCCTACGATTCGATAGGTCCTCATTATTCCAAATTCTAGAAGAAACGGGACTATATCCTACAACCCAAGAACTCAGAACGAAAACTAACTGGCACAAGGTCTAAGGTGAGATTTATGTGGGTGATCTCCGAACCATTCGGCATTCAAAAAGGTGTGCGACGGGGTAATGGGACTCTCCTATTTTGTTCAACGTCGTTCTAGACAAGGTTATGGAAGCATGGGAGAAGAACTCAAGAAAAGTGAACTTTGGAAGCCAATCCGACTGGGCTGTCCTAAAAACAACCTCTACAAACCATACCTCATTTGCGGATAATCTGGTGATACTAGCCGAAGATGGGAAGACTGCTATCAAACAGCTCGAGATACTTAAAGAAAGTGCAGAAAAGGTGGGACTACAGATCTCGTTCGAGAAAACTAGATTCTTCGATTCAAAACAAAATACGGTGTAATTGACAGGGTCCCGCACTTTAAATACCTCGGAGAATTCATCGAGCCGACAGGCCTTGAAAAAATATCACAACAAAATCGTCTCCAAAAAGTCAAAAAGGCATTAGGGTTAGTCCAAAACATCTACAACAAAAGCTCTATGTCAAAACAGACAAAAATTCGACACTAAAACACAGTCATAAAATCAACAGCCCTTTACGCAAGCGAAACTCTGACACTTAACAATTAACATGAACTTTAAGGAACCAGAAAAGTAGAGAGGAAGAACATTGGGAAAATCTTAGGAGCAAGATGTACCCAAGATGGTCACAGGCTACAATCAAACAACAGAACAGTATTCAAACATCGAAATTGATATTAAGAAAAGACGAGTGAAATTCTTTGGTCATCTCACTAGACTACCAGAAAATCTATTGACGAAAAGGATAATAGATTAAGTAACCTTACTCAAGAACTCAACACTTTGGCTAGAAAAACTTCAGGACCTAAAAAACGCAAAACATAAGTTCAACAGACATTTCAGAAATGGGCACCTTCAGGCACAAAGTAAACAAATGGGAAGTTACATCAGAGCAACCAAAACAAAAACAGTACAGACCAAAGTGGTCGGAAGAACGTAAACAAGCCTTCTCGGAAAGAATGAAAGCCTATTGGAACAACAAAAAGAACAAAAAAAAGTTGATTGAATTATTTGCTTAACGTCTTCCATTTATTGGGAGAATTCGCTTAAAATAAATAAATAAATAAATAATGTTATTGGTTATTTGTATCTGAAATACTGCGGCTTTTAGGGACGGTAATTTTACCTCGAAGGGGATCTTTAAAGTGTCAGTAAATCTATTGACATATATTACATCTATTAGTAGAGCCCTGCGCGGAAGAACAAAACATTATCCGCATCCGCCCCGCATCCGCACGACTGTTATCCGCATCCGCCCTGCATCCGCACGACTGTTATCCGCATCCGCCCCGCAACCGCATTACTGTTATCCGCATCCGCCCCGCATCTGCATGACTTTAATCCAAATCCGCTGATATTTCAATATTATTTTTAATTTATTAGATAAAGCATAAAGTGTTGATGTCATAAGTCTCTGCGTTGCAATATCACAGTCAACGTGTGTCAGCGCCAAGTTGGAAATAAATCTACAGATAAACCTGGAACCAGATCTTCCAGGATAGCTTAGACCGCGAAGTAGCTGACTTGAGGAATGTTAATGATGTCACCACGATGAACTAACAAGCTTATTGACAGCATTATATCTCGTACGTATAGTAATAATGGCAGTGAGAATTGATGAGATGTCAAGAACTACTACAAACATACGATACTTAATAAAATGTAGTTGAAAGCATATGAGTAAAATATTCTCCCTGTGTATAAGTGCAATACGTGCCTGAATATTTCGTACGCAATAGGCTATATAATATTATCGTAAGTTCCACATTGTATTCTAAAATCTATCCGCAAATTTACTCGAAACATTATCCGCAGCGTATCCGCTATCCGCACAGCCATGCAAACTATATCCGCGTGGCGAAAAATGTTGCGGATATCCGCGGGTTTATCCGCGGATATCCGCATCCGCGCAGGGCTTTATCTATTAGCACGTACGCACCCTCAAATCTGACTGCTCAGCAACCTTGGGCACAAAAGGCGAGAACGTTACCGCTGCGCCACGCAGCCAGTTACGGATTATTTAAAGACAAGACACATAAAAGATTTCACGTGGTCCATACTACTCAATGTTATGTCAACTCACGGGGCAACAAACTTTATTTTCAGCGCCAATCTCTGTTAGATATTGATTTCGCCCAGTTGAATTTAGGCGCAGGGACATTCAACTATCCGAAATGAAGTTTATAAGAATAATGCTTCAAAGGACAAGGAGAAACAAAGTAAAGAACGAAACAAACAGGACAGAGGCTGGCATAGATATCAGTGCTACAAAATATTTGCAGAAGCAACGATTAGGATGGTATGGGCATCTTCAAAGAATGGGAGATGAGAGAACACCAAAAGCTTATTTCAACAAGATTATCCCAGGAAAAAGACCAGTAGGAAGACCAAAGAAGAAATGGTTGGACCAAATCAAGGATGATCTTGAAGACAACGGGCTAGACTGGAGAAGGACGCATGAAGACCAACTATTCATGGACAGGAAAAGGTGGCGAGGGCTCGTTAACAGCAACCGGGCGACTGGAGCTGGAATTTGATGATGATGATGTTGATGATGATGATGATGATGATGACATTCAACTCCCCAAATAGAAAGAAATGAAAAGAAAATGGCCCTTTTACTTTCGTACTTGAACTCAAGGAACCTAATGTAAGCAATTGCCGTTCTCAAATATGTATGGGTATATACCGACTACTCCAATAGGCTTAACAGTCTGGACTGGACTGATTTCCCTCAAAACTAAACTATGTGGCTGCGAAGTCCTTCGTTAGCAATACCAAATAAAATATTAGTGGAGTGATTTGTTCTTCCAATAAACAACTAAGCTTGAAACGTATGTAAATTGCTCAAACGAATCATAGCATCTCATTTACAAGTATTAGAGCACACAACCACACATGAAGAGCGCGAAGTATTGTATTTCAGAATCGGTGATTTAAGTAGACCCGGGAAGAGCTGCTGCTGGACGGGAAGGAAGGATTCGTCTCAACTTGTCCGAGCTGGGGACAGAAATCAATAGCAGTACTGGCCCGCTGGCTGGTTGGTCCCTGCTTGCTGCACACTAAACGAAAGATAAGAACGTCCCGTCCTTTAACATGCGCTCAACTCCGGCGTTACGGGGTAAAATAATGCAGTACTCGCCTATAAGCTAGTCCGAGTCATGTAAGATTCAACATCAGAAAGCAAGTATATCGACCACAATTATACTGGCAACATCGTTACTTACTTTCGCGACTTCGTAAACTCACGCTGGAGTAACAGGACAGTATGCCAATATAATGGAATAACCATGTGTCAAATCACAATAACAGCAGAAGATGGAATATGTAGTTAACAGGAAGTCATTGTTTCGCGTTTAAAAAAACAAAAATTTTAAGACAGCAGTAAAAAGGTTTAAAGGTTTAAAGGTTTTGGCCAATCTAATTAGCAGTTTTATACATAGTATAAAACAAAGTCCCCGACCTTTGGATGTAACGGGTAATCTCGAGAATCAATGGATGGATTTTGATGTGGTTTTCACCATTCTGTAAAGGATTTCCTGGGGAAGGTTTCTGTAGAAAAACATCAATTTATGACCAAAGGAAGCCGAGCAGTAATGATTTCAGTGAATCAAGTCGAAGAAAAACCTGCCATCCGTGCGCCTTATAAGCTTACGCTGGGTAAACCGTTAAAAATATCTACTGTATAGGCCTACTGTACTATGAGTAAGAATACTGTTTAACATGAAAAGTTCTACAATGAAAAGGCAGCGACAGCATACTGTATCTCTACCTTTAACACATCGCCCACTATAAGTGTTTTTAAGTTTTCATTTCTTTCAACAATCTCCATTCAGTGAAAATTTGAATTACTAGCTTCGGAGTGAGTTTACGAGCTAGTCAACCTATCAAACCTATCAAGCTTCGGCCAGCATCAAACTGTCGAGTCGTGTCGAGTTAAGGCTTCAAAGAAGAGTATAATGTGTTTGGAGTTTCGCTGTTCACCTCTGCTTTTCTGAATTGCGTCTGGGACCTGCCGTCCGTGCGCCTTTTAAGCTTACGCTGGATAAACCGTTAAGATACCCGGCGAAGTTATTATCTTTATTTTCACCCATGTCACAATTTAGGCGATACTGTATATAGGACCTACATTATATAATTTGTTAGTTGCGCGAGACACCATTAAATGATTTCTGTAATACAGTATATTCATTGTATATTGTACTGTATATTCATTTCACCTTGGGAACTTTTTCAGCTTTTCTGTATAGATAAGGTAACGCACATAAGAAAGGAGGGGGTGTAAATAATTTCTGATCATTCATGCGATGTGCCATATCAAAAATCATTTTGGTGTTGAAATTACCAAATACCATATTTTCTTTAATATGTCTCTTAATTGAAGAGGGTGAAGGGAGCAGATGTGTATTTGACACAACATATTGCCTTTAGGTATGATAATGTCCACATTTCTTTCCTATCAATTTAATTCAAGGAGCGAACTTTGTTGTATTCTCATTTATAATTGGCTGGATCGCATTTGAACATTTGAAGCATTATGTTATGTAAATACGTTGTTGTTTCATATGAGCAGCTTGGACATTGTGGGCATCTAGCTGTTATCGCATGTGGCGAGTTACAGCGATTTAATTCTCAGATATGCGCAATATTTATTTCTCCAAAAAGAAAGAGAATGCTTGATTCTACAGCTGCAAGTTACATACCTTTTAATGGTACTTCCCCAGTGTATAACTTAGATAGCCAAAGGCTAATTAGTGTTGTTGTTTTTTTTTTTTTTTTTTTTTTTTTTTTTTCGAAACTTACAATTTCTGTAGTTTGGGAGAGGGCAGATGTAGACTTTTGGGACTTGCAACGAAGTTACTGTACCATCCCAGTATTTGCCTGGAGTGAATATGGAAAACCACGGAGAAAACTCACGCTCAGAATGACACTGCCAACGCCGGAGTTCGAACTTCGGATATCCAAACGTGTAGCTCCACATTGCAGTCGTGTGTAACTTACTGCGCTTGACTATGCTGCTAGGCGACTATTTGACTAACTCTGTTCACAAATAAGTATATGCAATCGTGCCCGGTTTCTCCAAAAGTCTTGTTTGTTAGCCCCTTGTACTGTGTTCTCGAAACATAATGGAGATTCATATTCTAGCAATATGAAGTACTAGTACACATTTTTTATAACATTTCATGCAAACTTTAAAAAAAAGTTCAAACGCAATTAGTCATGTTGAAAATGACAAGTTACCAAATGGCTCTACTGTGACCAGCTGGTTTGAACAACTATATTGGATCCAATAAAATATGCTATGGGTTTAATATTTTTAACCACTATGGATTTCGAGTCACCGGGATGCCTTAGAAGGGATATTTAACGTACCAGCAAATCTATTGACACGATTCTCACAGTTTTGAGCATCCTCAAATGCGAATTGACTCTGCCGGGATTCGATGGATTCCATCCCACCGGCCGTGTGCAAACAGAATTTGAAAAGCATGTAGAAGCTGCCTTCCACACATATGGAATGTTTATGGTTTTGGAGACTATCAACACTCACAGATTTACCCAGCTAAAATTTCAAATTTTCGCAGTTTGCCTAATATTATACTGTCCAGGTTTTCTCCAGGTTTTCCCAGCCTCCGTGAATACAGCAGTTATCTGTTCTGCATGTGATATTTCATGTAATGCAATTCTTTACACCACTTACATGAATAAAAACATTTGTCGTCTGCTTTCTTCTAGCTTTACGAGTCATTTGCATTGTATTGTATTGTAGTATTTTCCTTGTCCACTTATTAATTTAATCGTATGGTAATTTATACAATATACAACTATACATAACAAGGTATAATGAAACTTTGAAGTCCATCCTTCTCAACCATTCAGTTAAATCGGGTGTGAGAGAGAACAAATCGTCAGGAATGCCAGGGTACGAATAAAGAGGACAGCGTTGGACCAGATGTTCGATCGTCTGTTCTTCCAGGTTACACTCACACATTGGTGAGCTGATCCAGCCCCACTTGTACCTGAAATAATTGCAGCAACCATGTCCAGTCCTCAGCCTGTTGATGCGGCACCAGAAGTTCCTCGGTAAGTCAAAACCGTTTGGTTTCTTTGTGGGATCAAGACGGTGGGCACTTGTTCCCAATGTTTTAGTTGGCCACTCATGCTTCCAGCTTTCATTTAGGTCAAATCCAGCAGCAATGAGTTGCCACGCAGTGACACTTACTGGTCTTCTAGATTGCAGTCGTTGCTGTGATGGATGGCAGAATTCTTGGTGCAATGGCAGAGAGGGTGATGCAAAGATTTTCTTATCTTCCCTTAGTAGAGCTTGCTTCCTCCTTAAGTGAGGTGGAGGGATGTGACTCAGCATGGGTAACCAGTGACATGGAGTTGATTTGATGGAACCAGTAATGCAACGCTTTGTATCATTCAATTTCGTGTCTACCTTCTTCACATGTACGCTTTCCAACCAGACGGGTGCAATGTACTCAGCTGCCTAGTAGACAAGACTGATGGCAGATAAGCGTAAACAGTCAGCAGAGGCTCCCCAGGATGAACCACTCAGCTTATGCAATATGTTATTTCTTGCGGCGACTTTGTGGGAAAGCTTAGTGATGTGTTCTTTGTAGCTCAGGGATCTATCTAAAGTGACTCCAAGATATTTTGGAAAAGGATTGTACCTCAGATTTCGTTCGTTGAACAAAACTCTTGGATAGTAGTTTGCAGCACGATTCGCTAGATGGAAACAAGAGGCTTCAGTTTTTGAAGTGCTGGGGATCAATCTCCAGGTCTTAAAGAAAGTTGACATCTTCTTGAGATCCTCCGTAAGGATTTGTTCACCATCTTCAAAGTTATTACTCTGTGCTACAAGAGCGATGTTATCAGCATATATGAACTTAGTTGATGTTGTGACCGAATGTACAAATTGAAGAGCAATGGGACTAAAACAGATCCCCGTGGTAGACCATTATTTAGTTTTCGTTTGTGGCTTTTAGTGCTGCCTAGAAACACTTCGAATTGTCTTTCACTAAGCATACTAGATATTAGATCCACGATTTCTCGACTTGGTACAACTTGCAATAGTTTGTAGATAAGTCCTTGTCGCCAAACAGTGTCATATGCTCCAGTCAATTCGATGAAAACAGCTGTTGTTTTCAGTTGTCTTTGAAAACCTTCTTCGATATGTGTAGAGCAAGAACTTGATCGGCGCAGCTGCGTCCATGTCTGAATCCAGCTTGTTCAGGAGGCGTAACAACTTCAATGAAAGGTGCTATTCTGGTTAGGAGGATTCGTTCAAGGAGCATGAATATGCAAGTGAGCAGTGCTATTGGTCAATAACTTTCGGGGCTATCTTCGGGTTTGTCAGGTTTGAGAATGGCTAAAACTGTTGATAATTTGAAATGACTGGGCAGTCAGTTCTCTTGGAGAATGTAAGTGAAGAGAGAAGTGAGCCAGCATATTCAATACACGCCCATGTTCTTGATAAATTCATTATACAGTAGATGTTGTCCGGACCAGCAGCCTTGCCGATTTTCAGTTATTTAATTGCACTTTCTACTTACGCCGTGGAATGAATAAATCGACTCTAAAAAATGTTATGATGAATATACAACACACGAGTTGGAAGCCTTGGTGATGAATCGGCTTGTACAGGTGCCGATCGCATGCTGGTGAGCATTTACCTAATCATTTAAAGCGATTTTGGTAATGCCACAATGCAACTCATATTCTCAAAATTTTGCGCATCAAGCACCCATATAATTCACAACATTAAATCGAACCACCTGAGCTCACGTATTGATTCGTGCAGATTTTTAAATACACCACAACTTCCAGAAATCACTAAAACATTTTCTTCGATTTTAGAAAGACTAGGTACTCACCGAAGAGGCTGGCGGCGTCCAGCAGACTTGCTGCGTCCTTCTCTCCACGCTCCGTTTCGCCGCTCTCCTTGTCCATAGCCACCTAGAAAGAAAATTCCCGTCAATCGACAGCTATCTAAGACTCAAGTTATATAGTTTTGTTAAATACTTTATTATTTCACCATGACAAGAATAAGAATAAGAAACTTCTTGGTCATTGCCTCAATCAGAAAACTTCCTATAAACATAAAATTATCCATCCAACCAATGCGTGTACGCTTCAGAATACCTAGGATTAACAACCAGCAAGGACATCGAAGAAACGGAGAGAAAAAAAAACGATCCAAAAAAATGCCTGCACCCAGAAAGTGCACTGACACCGACTCCACAGTGTTGTAAAGAATTCTACGAAACATGCGGCAGGATATCGCACGTCATTCGAAAACGAACCATTA
Source organism: Meconema thalassinum (assembly GCA_946902985.2). Classification (NCBI taxonomy): domain Eukaryota; kingdom Metazoa; phylum Arthropoda; class Insecta; order Orthoptera; family Tettigoniidae; genus Meconema; species Meconema thalassinum. The sequence goes on along the minus strand of OX336388.2, from coordinate 776,403,627 downwards.
AATTCTTTGACCACATCTCAAGAATAAACTAAGTCAGACTCGCTACAAAAATTTCAACCTTTTAAACAAGTCGAACAACAAAAAGGTAACTCGTATGAGAAATTGTCTCTTCGCTACAAGAAGGGCCTGCAAGAAATGAATATCATTGAACAAGGACAGAACAACATTCGGAAACAATCGACCTATACACGTATTGAGAGGTTCCAGGTGCATTCAATTCAAATTTTGTTACACGAGCCGGAATAATAGTTTCATTACATGTTTCGAATCAGCAATTTTGTGAAATAGTATTCTTTTAATCTATTCCAAAAAAAATTGAACACACCTGGTTTATGAGTAACACGAAATGTGCTGATTCGATTAGACTGTCCACACGTATATGTAGACTATCATATCTGCATGAACCTAGCTATTTCAGCACTTCAGAGGGAGAAAGATAAGAAAAGGAAAGAGCAACGCATGCTTGTTCCATTATATTATTATTATTATTATTATTATTATTATATTCAATTTAATGGTAGACTACTCGGGTACCCGAAGATAGGACTCACAGTCTCCATAAGGTTGAGAACGCCTGCACCAACGGATGACAGCAGTCTTTTTAACACAACCTGGATTGGAATATGGTCAATCTATAGAAGTAGCGTTTCAGTCAAAGCCTCCGGCCCTTCTGTAATGGATTCTAGCATCGGGTACATTACACCGCGCCGGTGAAAATCACTTTTAAAATGGAGGGCTATGATCAACATAATCCCGCAGTCACTCATAGTTTTCCTCCATATCGACGATGAAAATAAGAGATGTGATTGAAGAGTAAAATGTAATACGTCAAAACTATCACCTTAATACAATAATAATAATAATAATAATAATAATAATAATAATAAAGTACGGCAAGCGTAGATGAGCATATCATTTTGCCTCTGAACTAAGATTACATTCAACATATTCACTAAGCACATAACACTATGATCCATTTCGTAATGTATTCTTGTTCGAGGCCAGGAGCTAAAAAATGATCACATTGCCATTCCAGTAATAGAGTGTCGTCTAGTTCGATCCCAGCGTTCAGAAACACTTATGAACATTCTTCCTGTAAACCAGGCCAACAATACCGAAGAAGAGGAATGAAGCTACTATATCTTAGAGAGAGAAGGGGGGAGAGGGGGGGGGGGTAAGGAGAGTAGTGTATGTATAGATATAGATAAAATACTGTATTAACAATGAATAGCCTAATGATTTTGTAGACGTGGAAAAATCAGGAGAGATTTCAGTTTCATCAAGAGCAGAAAGGCGACCGAGAAAAGAACTAGCGTGAGTTAATAGGCTCGTATGTTCGTTGCTAGGGTGGAGGGTCTAAAAAGGTTTAGGACATACAATAATGAAACCATCCCAAAACGTTAAAAGGCGGCAACAATATGAATGATACGAATTATGATACTCCCCATCCCGGTGGAGGTAGTAAACGCGAAGCATTAATTACCGTGTATTGGTGACGCGCCTGTCTTCCTTGGATTCGAGTCAGTATACCATCCATATCCATCCAAGCGGCTGGGCCCAGCACCGCACACCAGCACGCACGAAGGGATGAGAGTGAGAGGGGGGCGAGGGGGCGACAATTAATCATTGGAAGACATGAGCCGCGTTGGCGGGGGACAGGAGAGGGAACCGTGCTAGCAATCAATACACGAGACAGTTCTAATGCTCACTGCTGCCAGCCTGCCGCGTTCCACACAGCCAGGTGAACACACACATTGTGCGCCATTACTTTTCTATGTGTGTGCCACAATATTTCAGAAATTAAAACTTGGCCTAAACAAACATTGACTCCTTCCCGAGTTTGCATGCCATACAGGGTACGCCCTCGGCCACCTAAGCGATCGATTTACCAAATTTCGGCATCCCTTTTTCACGACCATCTAAGAAATCTATTACGGCGTCTCTGGCTGAGATGTAATGTCTTGTAATCACCAGATGTGAAACAAGATCTTTAAAGGACGTTTCCAAACCTTCATGCCCACCATCTTAGAATTATGAGTCGGACACTCCACCATTGATCCACTGACGAAGCTGCCAACTGACAATGAAAGGCCATGTATCAATACAACAGAGAAAATTCGAGCGAAATGCCGCTAAAGCTGAACATCCATCTATCTATCTATCTATCTATCTATCTATCTATCGTATGCCTTTTAGTGCCGGGAGTATCCAAGGACATGTTCGGCTCGCCAGAGGCTGTAGCTGCTTCAAGCGGACACCTCTAGGGTGAGCTATAAGTTCCGTTCAATTTCAAGTAGTTCCAACTTTCGCTACCAGATGTCAATGATACCTAGTGGTGAACGTTGGAACTTTGATAGAGCGTTACAACGAAATCTAACCTAGAAATTTAGCTCCACACAAGTTTAGTATGTGGAAGGATCTTTTGCATGCCATAAATCTATGAAATGGGACCGCCGGATTTACTTCCCCTCCGAAGGAAGGCATGTTGAAGGATTGTAACGCTCTTAAAAAATCCGACGACTTCGGCCGGGTTTGAACCCGCTATCTTGGGCAGCAGCAGTTCAGCATGCTACCAACTACGCCACCGAAGCCGCAAATACAGTATGACGACAGTCGTAGTAATTTTGGGGAAGATTACCTCCGAATCCTACCCCCCTTAAGACGACAATCGCCACAGCGGAGTCATCAAACCTATTAACAATTCGAAGGACACCATCGTGAATAAAATTATTCCATAAGGTACATTTATCAGAACTGACAGGCAGCGGGAGGAGGTTCTGCTGTACGTCGCTACGCTCCAGCGAGTAACGCTGTATTATACGTACTGTGGACCACTTCGTGGCGCAGTGCTAGCAGTCTTGGCTCTGTCACGAAACTGAATTCCGGTCTGAGGGTTGGAACAGGGTACACTCAGCATCGTGGGGCAAAATTGAGAAAACTGAGGAAAGTGGGTTCCACTCCCACCTCAGCCATCCTAGAAGAGGTTTCCCATGGTTTCTCCCACTTCTACTCCGGACAAATGCTGTGAATGTACCTATATTAAAGCCACGACCATCACCTTCCCCGTAGTCTTAATAATAATAATAATAATAATAATAATAATAATAATAATAATAATAATAATAATGAAATGAAAATCCACAGCCTGTTTCCAGTCTCCGACCGGGTCAGGAATGGAATGAATGAAGCCCCCATCTAGCGGCGAGGATATGGACTGTGCCGGCTGCCGAGGCCTGACGCACTCCTCTGGGACAATGATTAAATGAATGACAGATGAAATGAAATGATAGTGGAGAGTGTTGCTGGAATGAAATTTTGACAGGGAAAACCGGAGTACCCGGAGAAAAACCTGTCTGCCTCCGTTTTGTCCAGCACACATCTCACATGGAGTGACCGGGATTTGAACCACGGACCCAGCGGTGAGAGGCCGGCGTGCTGCCGCCTAAGCCACGGAGGCTATTAATAATAATAATAATAATAATAATAATAATAATAATAATAATATCGTATGGCCTCGGGTGCCGGGTGCAACCTTTGTTATTTGACACCCAAAGGGTAGCTTGCATATCAAATTTCGTTGTTCCTTGAAGCACTATGAAAGTCAAGGAGATTAGATATATAAGCTCTTTGAACACTACAGCGCTTTCTAGTAGAGAAATGAGGAACTTTGTGTTGGTGGAAACTACCGAGATTAATTTTGCCATTATGAACACAGCCTACTGAATTCAACATCGTATGACATGCGTGTCGTAAATTTTTGCCGCCATTCACAAAATCATTTACCACGGCCAGGAGCGAACATGCAAGCTTGGGGTTAGTAGACCGACACGTTAACCACTCACCCACCGTGGCAAGCATAGTCTTAATTACAAGTAGACACACTAATACAGCCACCTCAATAACACACGTTATCAGATAAATTCTCAACCAACCAACCAACCAACCAACAAACAAACAAACAAACAAACAAACAAACAAACAAACAAACAAACAAACAAACAAACACGCAAGTGGCTGGCTGTGTGGTGACGTTCTCGCTTGCTGGGCCCAAGGTTGCAGGATCGTATCCTGGCGCAATCAGCTGGCGCATATGAGAGGGAGCCGTGTCAATGGATTTACTGGCACGTTAAAGATCCCCTTCGGGGCATAATTCCGGCACCCCGGCGTCTCTAAAAGGCAGAATAGTTAAAAGGGACGTAAAACCAATAACAATATTATTATTATTAATATTATTATTATTACACACGCAGTACACGGGGCTACATAACCACCATGTCGCAAAGCCCTTAAGTTAATCAACAACAACTGTTTCATTGAGGGCTTTGATATCGTGGTCATTTCAGCCACGTGCACTTGGATGTGAAAAAGGAAGATTGTAGTTTTACGTGAATTTTACAGGAATTGTCTGTAGTAGTGGGTGCATTTGTAATTAAGGTGATTGGGAAGGAGACGGTCGAGGCCTTGAGTTAGAATCATCCCTGTATTTACTTGGGGGCAGCAATGGGGAACCACGGAAATCCGGTTCTAGAATTCCCGAAGTGAGGATCGAACCCACATCATCTCAGTGTGCCTCAAGAGGTTGAGAGGTTGACTGACACTGCCAGAATGCCGAACTGCATTTGGACGAACCACTGGTAACAGACGTTGGGCGCATCAGGATTATAAAGATCAACATGTAGGATGTATAGGCCACTGATAAAATCTAACCATTCTTCAACCACAGGACAATACTACAGCAAGCACTAATACAGCATCGCAGACAGAAACTGCGAGGCCAGTGTCCTGAAACGAGCGTCTTGCCGTCAACGCCACACTAACCCACTGCAGTAGTAACGGCTAATTCACAGGAATTATACACGCCATTTATACAGCGCGAGCTGGAATGGAGAACCACTTCATTAATAATAAGCACGTAATAATCGTACGTTACGGACAATATAGTTCTTAGATGCAGGCAATCATGTTTACACAGCATTATCACAAGTATTGCCATTTGGAATGACCGCACTGAAGAACGCCTAGAATGAACATACCATACAACAAATAGACTCTCAATCCCACAGTTGATGATGATGATGATGATGATGATAATTGTTGTTTTAAGGGGACTAACATCTAGGTTATCGGCCCCTGATGGTTTGGGTGATCGTGAAGATGAAAATGAAAAGCGAACTTAAAACTAAAACTAATAACCTACATACTAGAAGAAGAAATGGAAAACCAAAGGAGAATAAGGCAAATAAAAGGACAGAAGGAAAAGAAATGCCCTCAACCCTCGGAGAAGGCGGATTGAGGGACTTGGAAGGAAGGAGAGCCATGAAAGGCATATAGGAAAGTGAAAGAGGAGAGGGTCCTCCCCAAAGGTAAGGGACAAGAGGGGAAAACGGACCCAGCTCAGGAATCCCTCGGGGTCGCCAACTCCCGAACACACCAGCCGTGAGCCCCTGAGGGTGTAGCATTATCTACGGTGCACCAGAAGTGGTGGGGCTACATACACCCTGCCTCCTTAAGGGCCTAGAGCACAAGGCAGGAGGTAAAAGGAAGAGAAAAAGAAGGCTGACCCCTCGCAGTAGGAGGGTATCAGAAAAGATGAGACAAGGGCCAATTAAGGCGGGAAAGGAAGAGACTCCCTAGGCCTCGGATACCCTAATACCGTCGGGGTCAGAAGAGAACAAGAGTTGACCAAGTGAGGTCGACAGGAAAGAAGACGGAGAGGAGCCCGGCACAAGTAAGTGGAAGCAATGCCGGACTCAGCTGGGGCCCCGTGGTCGCCAACCCACGCCCACAAGATGTGAGCCCCTGGGGGGCCCCACAGTTGAGTATAAATTTGCGACCGTCTCTTAATATAGAGTGCGTCGGTTAACAAAACATGAAATGAAGTTAATTGTTCTGAGAAATTTAAAAAAAATGTAACTGATCTAAAAAGCTGAATAGAAAATTAAAAAAAGATACGTATTTGAAAGAAAAAAAAACACCAATGCAATATAATAATTAGCGCGCATAATCATGTATTCAGACTACCGTTTCACGACATTAGGTTATCAATACAGGCTGCCCTACCAAGACAGGTGTGGCAGTATGCGTTCAGCAATGTTAAAACACGATCCGCGATCCAAATGTTGCCTCCAGATGCAGTGGCGTTACTCGGGGGAGGGGGGTTGATTAGGTGGATCAAAGGCAAATAAAACATATGAAATTTGTACGTTTTTATTTTTAAATAAAACCAAACTTTAATGACAACTGACAGGATGATGCAAGTTTAGACCTACGAATTTGATAGTCCTACGTCTGTTCACTCGTGAAAAAATATTTGCGTGACCCTAACTTACTGAATGAGTAAAATGGTCAGCTGTTAAGTTAGTCAGAGGAGTGGCAGTGAGATTGATGTGGCACTATCGTTCCTCATCCCTTTCCAAAAATGCACCACTTGTTAGCTGCCATTCTGTTAGTATCCGAGTGAGAGTTTCATTTTGAATAATATTGTGTTAAATTGCATTGCTGGTTTTTTTTTTTAGTTAAACTCTAGTTGGAAACTGTACATTTATACAATGTAACAATATTATTTATATCGTGTGGCCTCGGGTGCCGGGTGCAAGCTTTGATAATTGACACCCAGAGGGCAGCTTGCGTGTCGAATTTAATGCTCCTTGGAGCGCTATGAATGTCAAGGAGGTTAGATAGCCTATCTAAGCTCCTTGGCGCTATACCGCTTTATAGTAGAGAAATGAAGAAATTTGTGTTGGCGGAAAATCCCGAGATTAATTTTGGCATTATGAACTCGGCCTACTGAATTCAAATGGGTTCTTTAACATGCCAACAACGTACGACATGAGTATCGTGATTTTTGTCGCCTTTCAAAAATCACTTACAATGGCCAGGAGCGAACCTGCAATCTTGGGGTAGGTAGTCCGACACTATAACCACACACCCACCGTGGCAACAGAATAGAAAGGACCATATGACTTCACAAAGAAAACTGGCCAATAATTTAATATCAACAAACTTATTATTAAGTTTTGCACATTGTTAAGTGCAAATGCAACATATTAAATGCTAATTAATCCATCGGGGGAAAATATGGATAAGAGGTTCTGGGAGTTCAGGATCGTATATTTGCTTTCATTGATTATATCTCATTATTTCTCAGTATTATGTTCGTTAAGGGGCAGATGATCTCAATAACCAACTGACTAACTAACTAAGGTATAAAGCGTCTTCTTCATGATGAATGAAAAAAAAAACATCCGAATATTTGCAACATAAACGCGTTTGTATTCGCAAGCTTAAAAGTTACAACTTGCATTGTTGCAGTGAACTGGAAATAAACTAATTCAAATTATACGACGAATGGCAGGTTTTTGCCACCTGCCACCTGCTAACGATTTTGAGTGTCGAAATTTTGCCTGAAGCTGAAAAATTTAAAAACCACGATTGCCATCTGACTGAACTGGGATCTAACCCACAATCTTAGATCATGAACTCCAGCACTTAACCAACAAAGTTACTCGGTCGGACAAGAATATATCTGCATAACAAATAAATGTCTCACCGAACTTCAAAATTCTATAGATTGGCATGTAGATTCAATCACTAGAAGCGAACGGAACAAATTTCAATACAAAGTAGCAATAAACAATAAAGTAGTTTAGAGATCTGCAATTCAATTGGTAAATTTTACTTACTGTAAAATAATATACAGGGCTATTAAGTACTATAATTTTATCTTGCAACTTAATTTTTTTTTAATTTATTTTTTATATCCCGAACAAGGTACGCAGAGTTCGTTCCCTGGGCATATTGGGTGTGGTTTGATGCGAGTCGATAGCTCAACTTAGGAAACAACACTCTTGTCCTAAATTGCACTACTTTTAAAATACCTGTGCTATGTAAAAATATCAGTCGGTGAACACGTCCAGTTACTTGTTGACCTACTGGAGCACATTTTACATAGACTACTATAGAATCTAACAAAACAGCACTGAAGAAATGGCTTTAATGTCTTCTTGTTCCATTTTGGGGGCCTGGACATCGTGGTCATTTAGCCCCGTTTACTTTGGGAAAGAGAGCGGTGTCTGATAACATGGGTCGATCGCACCCCCGCTGGAAGACTGCCACAAGTCAAAAAATGTATAAGTTCCATATACTTCAAAATTCATGTTTTTTGACCTGTGGCAGTCTTCCAGCGGGGGTGAGTGTTATTGTGTCTGTAGCAGTAGTAGCAGTAGCAGTAGCAGTAGTAGTAGTATGTGTATTTGTAATTCAGGTGAGGGTTGGAAAGGAGGTGGCTGTAAGTTAGTAACCATCCCGACATTTGCCTGGAGAAGAAGTGGAAAATCATGATGTTAGGAAGGGCATCCGGCTAAAACCAAAAAGTGCCACGGTGGCTCCCATGACCCCAAACAATTGGTATTCGTTGAAGAGTATTAACCAGCCGGGGTTATTAAGCGGATTAACGTTGAAGGCTAAGAAGGCTATGGCACTAGGCCACCTCCAAATGCGAAAGCGATGAGTGTTAACCACCGGCAATTCAGCATCCAGGAGATGTAATTCAGGGTGTACATGTAGCTTTCGGAACCGTCGAAATGGGCAAGGATTTCACTGCTGAAGAACGAAATGTGTAGATAAATCGTCTGCATACAGCGATATAACTACAGCTCGACCAGCGGAGGCAACTATGCCGTTTATGCCAATCGATGATGATGCGGATAATTGTTGTTTTAAGGGGCCTAACATCTGTGTTATCGTCTCCTAATGGTCTGGTTGACAGCGAAAATGGCAATGAGACGGAAACCACAACGCAAACTAACGGAGATTGAAAATACTGACAAAAGATTGAAAGATTGAAAAAACAAAACTAAATCTAATTTAGAGTGAAAAACACTGACAAAATAGAATTTAGATGGAAAATTCTCACAAAAGAAAGACTGAAAATACGCACACAATGCAGGTTAGAGTAACAAAAAAAATGACGAAGTCCTATATAGATTCAAAATACTCCCAAAATACAATTTTGATTGACAATTTATATTGAATATAGGGAAAAACAGTGTTTTTTTTAACTAATTATTCTTCAACCCTAGGAAAAACATTGCAAAATGCGGTTTGGGGTGAAAAAACTTACAAAATGCAATTGAAATTCAAAAAACTCACATAAATGCCGCCCCTATATTCAAATACTTACTAAAAAGCAATTTAGATTGTCAATCCTTACAAAATGCAATTGAGGTTGAAAATACTCGCAAAATTCAATTTAGATTGAAAATACTTACAAAATTCAATTTAGATTGAAAATACGTACAAAATGTAGTGTAGATTCAAAAAATTCACAAAATGTAATTTAGATACACGAGGAGCCAATTACCAAAAACAGTGCGGGAATCTTAAAGAGGAAATATAAGGAAAAGAAAAAGAAGGCTAATCCCTAGACGAATGAGGGTTCAGGAAAAGGTGAGAGAAGGGCCAATTAAGGTGGGAAAGGAAAAGACCCTAATACCGTCAGGGTCGGCAGAGAACACGAGTTGACCAAGAAAGGTCGACAGGAAAGAAGACAGAGGAACCCGACACGAGTAAGTGGAAGCAATACCGGACTCAGCTGGGGGCCCGTGGTCACCAACCTACGTCCCACTAGATGTGAGTCACTGAGGGAGATTATGCCAATCGCGAATAGGGCGACACAACACCAAATCCTGTGGAACTCCCATTTTCTTGGGTGAAATATTGCGACAATGTCCTCGCGACTCTCATTCGGAAGAGTCGGAGGACCTCTGGATCCGGAGTCTCAATAAATACTCCAAAACCATGAAACTCTTCAGTAGGGGCAGATGACCTCGCTGTCCCACCACTTTAAACATCAATAACTAATAGGGATGTAGCCTGAGAAAGTTCGTGCCAGATTGCGCTCGTGTAGTACTGGGTAAGCGCAAGGCGATCGTCCTATGTTTCCCCCAGTCAGCTACGAGGAATGTATAGATTGTGACCGAGTTTTCTAAGCTAAAGTAAATTATATCTTCTCTAATTTTTCTCCAAGACTATATTAATTAATTCTATAGGTATATCCTCTAATATATTATGAAAGATTTTCAGCGTTTAAGCGTTAAACAGCTGTAAAATGAGCTACGGACTAGAGGCGCTAAAACTAGTGGGAGGAGGGAAGAATTAGTAGGCTACAGCGGAAATAACAAAATTCTAACACGCTTTATTATTCAAATTATGAATAGGAGTCAGCATGCTTGAGTATTGTAGGCCTATATTGATAAATAGCCTATATCTCCATAAGACTTAAATCATAAATAGAGATTTCCCGGTCAATGCATGTGAGATTTTCAAAGTGAAATGCCTTGTCCTGTTCGGATTCCTCGTAAAGAGGAAGTCCTCTGTGCCTTATGATCTCTAGATTAACGGTCACGTAAAACTATAATCTTCCTTTTATAAATAGAGATTTAAATATTCACTGGCTCCCCTTGCTTATAGACTTCGATTCGTGTATTTTTTTGGTGAGAAGTGATTCGATTTAATGTTGTGAATTTTTTTGGTTGATAGCGTACATGAAACGGTCTTGTTTTAAGGTAAACATAATCCAAGAAAGTTGATACCGGTATTGTTTACCTCAAAATGCATCGCAACGTTTGGTTCTTTTGTAATTTGTCAATTTCTTAATACAAATCGTTTCCGTACCCCTTGCAAACGACTTAGGGGTACAGTATTTAAAAAGTTTGAGAATCGCTGTTTTAAGGCCATGAACTGTTTCCATTCATCTGGCTAACTTAGGCCTATGACTCAAGAATGTAGAAGTCAGTCACTACCGGTACCACATTCTCCGTCGGGCAGATGTTAAGTTGACGATTAATTCTGATTTCAAGAAACCAACCATAATACGTTTTTGACTGTTAATGTTGTGACATTTATTCTTGAAGTATTTGTCCGAGTATTGATGCCTTTGAAAATGGGGGTCACAAATGTTACATTCACTTCTTCCTGTATATTGACGATTTCTTCCCGTACTTCAATGGAGATAATTTATGCAGATTCCGATATTGTAGGCTTATCGTGGTAAACTGGCAATTTTCTTGTGTATGGCCTCTTCCTTATTTTTGTTGTGTTCGTGGTCCACGGAAAAAGCTCTCTCACCTTCAAATACAAACGCATACATTCAGTGGTTGTTATCGATATGTCTATTCAGTTTATAGGTAGGAATTATTTCCCTTTTTTGAATCACACTTGCCCAACACAGTTTTCGTGAAGTCATCGAGTTGAAAACGATGGGAACACACTTTAATATTTTCGGTCAGATTTTCTTCACCGAAATGTTTCCTTCTAATAGCATGTAACCATTTCTTCCTCATTTCTTTATTTTGTGAAAATTGGTGACACGAAATCGGATTTCCCTGATTTTTGCAAAGAGGAACACAGCAATAGCTCGGCATAGTCACGAAAATAGCAATTTAAACAACTTAAATTCGTGGATATTAGCGGCATGAGAACACAGGAGACAAATGAAGAGTGCCTTGCGTTTACCCAGTACAACTGCAGTGCGCTCTATCGGTGCTAGTTCTATACATCCCTATTAAACTCTGCAGTCTCTCTTCTTAGCAAACTCCTGGATTCTGCTGGAATTCCTTACCTTGTTCTACACCGCTTCTTCGTACCCTCCGATCAAAAGTTCAAGCCACGAAAAAATTGGGCTCAAGAAATATTGGAAACCTTTAAAATGAACTAGTTCTCAAATCAATAATAATAATAATAATAATAATAATAATAAAGGTAGGCTATTAAAGATCGGCTTCGGTGGCGTAGTCGGTAGCATGCTGAGCTTCTATTCCCAAGATAGCGGGTTCAAACCCGGCCGAAGCCGTCGGATTTTTTAAGAGCGTTAAAAATCCCTCAGTATGCCTTCCTTCGGAGGGGAAGTAAAGCCGGCGGTCCCATGTCATAGATTTATGGCATGTTAAAGAACCTTCCACTAATTGCACCTGTGTGAAGCTAAATTGGATAGGTTATTGTAAACAACGCTCTTAGGTTTCTAAGTTCGTTGCCGACTGCGGTGGCGTCTAGCAGCTGAGTTGTGAACTTAGCCTAGTAGTCGTTGGCGGCAAAAGTAGGAACTATTTGAAAAATTCTAAGTTGCAGTACTTAAATTAAAATAACAGATAGCACACACTAATACAGTCATCACAATTAACACCGGTTATCAGACAGATTCTACACACACCCAAAGTACACGGGGCTACATGACCGCGTTGTCGCAGCCCCTAAACTTAAGAACCAACCAACCAAAGATAGAACGGTAGCTATCTACAATCAACGCCTTAACAAGATTTTGAAATCAAAGTTGAATGGACAGAACACCTTTAAGGCTATTAATACCTATGCTATTCCTGCTCTGACATACACTTTCGGTAATTATCAAATGGACGCAGACTGACTTGGAGAACATCCTAATTAGGACACGTACCATCTTAACAAAACACAGATGTCTCCACCCTAAGTCAGCTGTTGAGCGATTGACAATCTCGCGCCAAAGAGGTGGACGAGGGCTCACGGACATTTGGATGCAAGGCAAGTGAGGATCCTTCAGAGATATTTTCTGGGCAGACATGACTCTCCCATACATCAAGCCGCTGTGGAGGCAGATCTTCTTCGCTTGTAAGGGATATACAGTTAGCCACTGATGAATGTTCAGCCATCAAGCTTCAGCAGTGGACGCAGAAAGCTCTGCACGGTCGTCATCCGTATGATCTTCACCAGAAACATGTCGACATTGATGCGTCGACCAGCTGGTTGACTCATGCGGACTATTCACTGAGACTGAAGGATTCATGGTTGCAATCCAGGATCAAGTTGTGGCTACCAAAAACTATCTTAAATATATTGTTAATGCAAATATTCAGGATGATAAATGCCGAAGATGCCAACTAGAACCGGAAACAATTCAAAATATCACAGGAGGCTGCCAAGCAAACTCCTGTACTGATTACATGAAAAGGCACAACCAAGTGACCAAAATAATGCACCTACACCTTGCTCAAAAGTACTTATTATCTGAAAATACTTTGCCTTACTATCAGTATGTTCCTGACGCCGTTTTGGAAAATCCTAGTCACAAGTTGTTATGGGACCGATCAGTTATTACTGATAAAACCATACCAGCAAACCGGCCAGAAATCGTTCTTGTGGACAAGGTGCAGAAGAGAACCTTCCTATTGATATTGCAGTGCCCAATTCCCATAATCTGCAACAAACCTGCTGTGATAAGATCACCAAATATCTGCCCTTGGCTGAGGAAATACGGCAAATGTGGAGAAGGGAAGTGTAGTGGTTCTGCCCATAGTCATTTCTTCTACCGGCATCATCCCTAAATCATTGGCTCGCAATCTTGAAATATTGGGAATACATCCATATCACCATGCAGAAGGACTGTCATCTTGGAGACCTGTTTCATTGTTCGCTCGTTTCTCAATGTGCCATCTTAATGTGCCATACCGTCTTGCAAACAAGCCGACGATATGTTGATTTGTCCCACTTATGTGGTGAAATGAATGTGCTAACAATAGTAATAATGGAACGACAGATCAAAGTGGAGAGCAACCATATTTGCCCCCACCCAGTGTCAGCTGGAAAAGGGGAAATGAAGATGATGATGAATAATAATAATAATAATAATAATAATAATGGTCCCAGGAATTAACCTGGGAAGAGTCCTTGTGGCTCTGGGCAAATGGGAGTGAAAGCGTCGTTGCCTGTCATCTGCAACCATAACAAATTGGATTCAGCAAGAGAATCCAACTAGCCTCTTTCACTCCAACTCCAGCACGTAACCTACAAGAGGTGCCCCTGTTAAGCCGAGCAACCCAGTGGAAGGTTGGGTAACCAATCCCAGCGGGAAGCTGGGTCGGTGAGCCGATCAGTGCTGGGGGCTCTAAGAAAAACGGTCAATGGTCTCAAAGGCGGAAGAAGAATATCATTTCTCAACGGCTGAGAGGGCGGAAGAACCTAGTGGAGTCAACCACGAAAACAAATCATTTCAGACTAACAATCTGATCTTACTTTGGAATATTATTCCTACCCTTGAAACACACAATTTCAATTGCAGAATGGAAAAGCCGCTGAAAGAAAGCACTACCCCAGGTGGCAGCTCGGAAGAGAAATCCACCATTGCGTTATGCAATGCATCGGGACCTAGGGTTCTGGGGAGTCCCAACATTTGCAATAGGGATGAGTCGGAGCATCCTTGGAATCCTTCCAGACTTAAGTTTAAACATAAGTTTTTTGCAGGTACTTTGAATGTAAATTCTTTACTGAAGGTGGGTAAACAGAAGGAATTAGAACTGCTTTTAGATAGAAACGAAATTCAAATTTTAGCAGTACAAGAGACAAGATATTTGGATGAGAATGTGACAGAAACGAAAGATTATAGAATCTTTAAAGGTAAACCTGCGATTAAAATTATGAAAGGAATGCCACTCTTGGGAACAGCCTTTTATGTCCATAAAAGTCTATTAGCCAATGTAACTGAATTCAAATCACGCTCAGAAAGGATGTGTCTTTTGACAGTGAAATGTAAAAATCAAATATATACTTTTGTTAATTGTCATGCGCCAATAAACGAAGACAACAAGAAGAACCCAAATAAAGTAGAGGAATTCTGGGACCTCCTAGATGATGAAATATCTAAAATTCCAAAATCAAATGTGGTGATATTACTTGGAGATTTCAATGCCCAAATAGGAAGAGAGAGGATTTATAGACCAATAGTGGGAGAATATGCTGCACACCAAAGAACAAACAGAAATGGGATGAGATTAATTACTATTTGTAAAAACTTTCAGCTTAAGTTAATGACAAATTTCTTCAAGAAATTGCCAAGAAAAGCTAAAGCATGGATTTCTCCAAATCCAATACTAGGTGAATTTCAACTGGATCATGTAGCTATATCCAAAAGAACCATGAAAGAAATTATGAATGTCAAGGTTATAAGAAGCAGAGAATTTGACTCTGATCACTATTTGTCTAAAATTAAACTCAAATTCTTACCCAACAGAAACCACAGAAGAGGGGAAAGAGTAAATAAATATAACACAAATAGACTTCAAATTACACAAGAAACATTGGAAAAATTTCAGGAAGAAATAAAAGTAACTCATCATGGGAAGTGGCAAGATTTATCTAAAGAAATAACCAACGCAGCTCAGAAGACATTTGGGCTAGCCAAACCTAAGAAGAAACCTTGGTGGAATCAAATATGTGAAGATACGTTACAAGAGAGAACAAAACAATGGAAAAAGTGGAAATGCTCTGGAAGGACGGAACATTATGACCAATTCAAACAGCAAAGGAAAGACACTGCCAGAATAATAAGGGGAGTTAAAAGATCATTCGAAAAATCACAACTTACTGACCTGCAAGACAGCTTTGTTAAAAATAACTCTCGAAACTTCTATCAGACTTTTAAGAGTCAATTAAAGGGGTATCAAGCGCCTAGCATATGCTTTAAAGATGAAAATGGTAGACTTGGCCTAAGCAATGTTGAGAACTGTGAAATACTTGCGAAGCACTTTGATCAACTTTTAAACTGCCCTGAACCAGATCATAAGTTGGAATTTCCACAAGCAACAGAAAATCTGGAAGAAGATATACCACCCAATGCTGAAGAAATTAAAGAAGCAATTAACAATCTAAAAAATAATAAAGCTAGCGGAGAGGACTCTATAACGGCTGAACTTTTGAAATGGTCTCAATCAAAAATCATTGAAGAGCTGCAGTTAATCTTTGAAGATATTTGAAGAACAGAGAGGATTCCAGAGGAATGGAAAGTGGCTCTAATACACCCATTGCATAAAAAAAGGGGACAAACAAAACGTTGATAACTATAGAGGCATCTCTCTTCTTCAAATTGCATACAATGTATTTTCAAAAATATTGCTGAATAGAGTAGAAACATCACTTGACAAGCAACTGGGCGAGTATCAAGCTGGATTTCGAAAAGGTAGATCTTGTTCAGAACAAATATTTAACTTAAAATCCATAATTCGCCATAGGATACTGAATTCAAAGGACATAGTTGTGACTTTTGTAGATTTTAAAAAGGCCTTTGACTCGGTTGATAGAGAAACCATAGATAAAACAATTCGTGAATTTGGAGTGAAAACTAAATTGGCAAACCTAATACGTGAAACCCTTACTGACACGATTTCAAAAGTAAAATTTATGGGTGAGATATCAAAATCTATTAAGATAAATACAGGTGTACGGCAGGGTGATGGTTTATCACCCCTTCTGTTCAACTGTGTTTTAGAGAAAATTGTAAGAATTTGGAATTTAAAGCTAAAAGAACATAACATTTCGCCAGTAACTTTGGGGAGAAGAAACAAAGGCATTGAAATAAGTTGCCTAGCATTTGCAGACGATTTTGCTATATTGTCAGAAAACCTAACAAGTGCAACAACACAAATCAATCTCTTGGAAGAAATAGCCAACAAAACAGGGTTGAGAATCTCCGTAGAAAAAACTAAATTGATTACAAACATCAAGAATGCTTCAAAATATTTGGCTACAGATATTGGCCCAGTGGAAAAAGTAAAGAAATTCAAATATCTGGGAGAAATAATTCAAGAAAATGGTTTAGAAAAATCTTCGGTAGAAGAAAGGGTACACAAGATGGAAAGAGCATATGGTATCACTAAGAATTTTTATAACAAAAAGTGCTTATCTAAAAATCTTAAAATAAGGCACTACACTACAGTGGTGAAACCGGAATGCCTATACGCAAGAGAATGTCTGGTACTAAACTATAGATTAGATAAACTTGAAGTACTAGAAAGGAGAATCATGAGGGAAATTTTAGGCCCAGTGAAAACAGCAGAAGTATGGAAATAAAGATCTAATGATGAAATATACAGGAACATAGAAAATATAACAGAAACGATAAGAAAAAGGAGATTGCAATTTTTTGGACATATTTACAGAATGGATGATTCCAGATTAACAAAAAGGATATTCAAGTACCTTTGGGAGAAAAGGGCAACAACTAGCTGGATTCAAGAAGTAAAGAAAGAGTTAGAAACAAATAATATAAGTGAAGAAGAAACGGTGAACAGAGAGATCTTTAGAAAAAGGGTATTAAGTATGAAAGGATTCCAAGGAAGATTGCCAAAGAAACCTGGTGCGAAGTGGTCCGAGGACAGAAAGAAGCAGCATAGTGAACGGATGAAGGAGTACTGGAGTGAACGGAAGAGAAAACAACAAAGGGTGAAGAATTGAAATTGGCACGTGGTCCCTAGCAGGCCTCATCGGAAAGAAGAAGGATGATAATAATGTTCAAACAATCCAGAACAAGAGGTATGGAAAGAATGAAGTAAATAAATTTAGCCCAAGGATCTCGGTGGCGTAGTTGGTAGCAAGCTGAGCTCGCGCGTTCAAACCCGGCCGAAGTCGTCGGATTTTTTAATAGCCTTAAAAATCCCACAATATGCCTTCCTTCTGAGGGGAAGTAACGCCGGCGGGCTCATGTCATAGATGTATGGCATGTAAAAGAACATTCCACTAATTACAATTGCGTGAAGCTAAATTTGTAGTTTAGATTTGATGAACGCTCTATTAAATTCTAACATTCGCCGCCAGGTGCCGGTTGCGGTGGCATCTAGAAGCCAAGTTTACAGCTAGGTGTCGTTGACGGTAGCATTTGGTAGCAAAAGTAGGAACTACTTGAAAGTTTTCGTCTGCAGTCCTTACCTGAATCACAGATAACACACTCACTAATACAGCCATCACAATTAACACCGATTTTCCGACAGATTCTACACTCACCCAAGTACACGGGGCTACTTGACCGCGTTGTCGCAGGCCCTAATTGAGGAACCAACCAAACAGAAATAACACAGCACAAAAGCTAAACAAAGACGCTAACAAAATCAACGCCACTAATATTAGAATTTGATTTTCAGTTAACAAAAAAAAATATTTCAAGTGGAACTCCGTCGATGCAGTCAAAAAACTGATATGTCTACCTGCAGCGGATTTTTGTTCCAAAACAAACAAACAAACAAACAAACAAAACAAGAGCAATTGAGGAAATAGAAAAAAGGGTAAAGTAAGTACAGTACTAAGAAAAATTCTCGGTCCAAAGAAAAATAAAGTGCATGGAAGAAAATAAGGAAGAATTGTTTGGAAAATGGAAGTTCTCAGAAAGTTTGACAAAACGAACATACAGACCGCTCGCGAAATGTCAGGAATATGTTCGTCGAGTATGTAACAAGAAGGCGCAGACTTGGAAATTCGTCACTCGCAGACAGATGCACTTTGGTTATTTTTTTTAATTTCGTTAGGGCCATCTATGGACCACGGTGCTTGTGTTTTAGCTGTTTCTTGATGTCATCGTCAGGCTTGCCACGATTGGTGTTCTTAGTGGTGGGTTTGGCAGCTGCTTTCATGTTGGTACCTCGAGCTTTCCTGATGGCCCAGTAGTCCTTCATTTTACGGCTAAATTGAATCTTACGTTCCTCAGACTTTGGGTATTATTATAGAACGTCAAAAATATTCTAAGGTACCGGTACAGTATTTCCATCAGACAATCGGGACGTGTCTTTAGTTCTAAGTCGTAATTCAGCGTACAGTATTTAAAAATAAATACTTTTGGCTGTTGGTCTTTTTTGACCTTGCGGCCAGCTTCAATTTGTATTCCTAACGAAATGTATGTGGACACATTTACTAGTATTTTCTATTTAATTGCAATGCGCACTAATGATTCGATACAATGCCTATGGTGAACATTATGAAATACACTAAATTAAGGATAACAAAAACCCCATTCCCTTGGCCGAATTCAAATCGGTGGCAGATGCATCGCTCAGGTCTCTAACCCCCGAGTTACGCCTGCTCGCTAATTCAACGTACCACTTTACCTTGTTCTTAACTATCGGTAACATTATTAATCGTATGGTATGGTACTCACATACATCATATTACATCTTAATGATTAATTGAAAATAAGAGAAAAGAGAACAGAGTCTCATAATTTAACATCTAAATTCAAAATATAGTGCACAGATGCAGGATTCACTCAGATAAAATCCATTATGTTACCAACATAGGCTCTTAAGAGGGCAGATCAGTAAGTAGAAAGAAACGCAGTTCTGTTGAACATACAGAATAACTGTACTTTACTATTCAGATTACGACAAGATTCAATGGACATCAAACTTTGCAGATCACTATTATCTTCACGACAAACAAGTTGACATTTATGATTAGAGCGTTGCTTTTCCCCCAAGCACGCGTAATAAATCATGCACTCGTGAGAACAACACACTGCATACATTACCACATTTTACCAGGAATACGCGGTGACTGTTGTAACGGAATCTGCATAGACGCCACCATTTGAGGAAACCAATGTTTTAAAGAGAGTGAGAATACTCGCCCACCAATATTCAGTTGTTTCGCTTCCATGAGACAGCTGAACGAAGTGAAATTTCTCCTTGCTCCAGCTCACGGATAACAATCATATCTTCCGCTCATCATCATATGGGAGGACAGGAGGAACAATGGTGCAGCGGAACAGCGAGGTCATCTGCCACTAAAGATACACAGACTAAGGTTCAAATTTCTAGAGAGTATTATGAACTGTTGGCAGTCCTAGTGACTGCCTGGTGACTCTCAAAATATGCAGATTTGGTTGAAGTCCATTAGTATGGAGGTTACTTACGGTTGAACATTGAACCTATCAGCACACGCAGAATTTTGTTAGCAGCACGTTCATATGGAGTGCTCAAAAAAGAATCTGCAATATGATGGACTACATGTGTGCCAAGTTTGGAAATGCTTCCATGCATATTTTCTGAGTAACCCAACATCGGGTTCAAATTTCAATTGTGTTTTTACAGCAGTTGACACAACGACCTTATTTTAAAACAGAGCATCCTGACGTCCTGGCATGGATTTTCACTCACACCACATTTTGTTCCGATAGCTGCAGTCGTTCAGCAGTTGATGGGGTCACCTCCAGATTTATCTTTTCATCAATTTTGCAAAATTTGTAGGCTAAAAATGACAATGAATTTAAAAAAAAAAGTTAAATATTTGAAATAAATTATGAGCCCATAATAAGAGCTCTCAGAATGGATTGTTGTTGATTTATTTAGGTGCTTTGCAGATCGTGGTCATGTAGCTCAGTGTCCTTGGGTGGGTGTGGAATTTGCCTGATAACCTGTGTTATTGTGATGGCTGTATTAGTGTGTGTATTTTTCATTCAAGCGAGGATTGGTTGCGACATTCAGTCAGTAACCATCCCGGCATTTGACCGGAGTAGAAGTGAGAAACCACGGAAACCCACTTCCAAGATGGCTGAGGTGGGAGTCTAACAAGTCTTCTCACGTTTGCCTCACGAGGCTGAGTGTACCCCGTTCCAGCTCTCAGACCAGAATTAAATTTCTTGACAGAACCGGGAATCGAACCGGGACCTCAGAATGGCACAAGTGAAACTGAATGATTTGCAGGGAATCGTGGAATCTTTAATGTTTTGGATGACTAGCTTCTGGACTTCAAAAAAACTGATACAGTCTAAAGAAATGACTGGCAAATTTTGATACGATACCCGAGCACCGGAAGACAGACCAACTGAAGAACGGGACGTTGTAGCTGAGGAGAGAAATGCATGGTTCGTAAATACTGTACTTATTTTCTCGTGATCCACCTAATGTGATTGGTTGATATCGTTTTCCATGCGAACTGTTGGATCAACAGTCAGTGACTCAGGCGGCTTCGGTGGCGTAGTTGGTAGCATGGTGAGCTTCTATGCCCAAGGCCGCGGGTTCGAACTCGGCCGAAGTCGTCGGATATTTTAAGAGCGTTAAAAATCCCTCAGTGTGCCTTCCTTCGGAGGGGAAGTAAAGCCAGCGAGCTCATATGTATGGCATGTAAAAGAACCTTCCACTAACTACGCTTGTGTGAAGTTAAAATGTGTAGGTTAAATTTAATTAACGCTATTAAGTTCCAATGTTCTTCGCCAGGTTCTTGTTGCGGTGGCATCTAGTAGCCAAGTTTGCAACTAGGTGTCACTGGCGGTAACATTTGGTAGGGAAAGTAGGAACTTCTTGAAATTGACCGTCTGCAGTCCTTACCTGAATTACAGATAACACACACTAATACAGTCATAACACTTAACATCGGTTATCAGGCAGAATCAACACACACACACACACACACACACACACACACACAAAGTACACGGCGCTACATGGCCGCGTTGTCGCAGCCCCTAAACTGAGGAACCAACCAACCAGTCAGTGTCTTAATAATTGCCGCCTATTTTATAGGCGACAATATCCAGTATTCTAGATACCTTGACAATGTCCGGTCTTCTGTGTGAATTCTTCAGAAAAGCATTGATCTCTTGATATACTGTATTTCCTAACCTTTCTGTCGAAGAAGATTGGCAACAGCTCCTTGGACTCTATTCATGTCGGTTGTTGCGCTGTAACTCTCCCTTCCGACATGACCGCGAGTTTCTGGCTCGTTGCAGACAGGACGCCCATGCCAGGAACGGAGCGCGAGACATACTGCATAGGATATATTATTTGTCATTAATGCAGCCAATTGCCATGCATTTTATTTTCAGGACGGGTCAGTGAAGGGATGTTCAAAGGATATCGGCCGTGGACCTATTGAAAGGAACCGTCCCGGCATTTACCTGGTGATGAAAATGGGAAAACACGAGTATCATTTTCTGTACGGCCGAGGTGGGATTCGACCCACGATCTCCCGATGACAGCGAGGCACGAGATAGCGCGTTAAGTGCTCTCGACCACCGTGGCCTGTGCAAGACTTATGATAGATGACTAGCTTCTGGACTTCAAAAAACTGGTACAGAGTAATGTCTAAAGAAATGACTGGTAAATTTTGATACGATACCCGAGCACCGAAAGACAGACCAACTGAGGAACGGGACGTTGTAGCTGAGGAGAGAAATGATAATAATATGGGATTCTGAATGATAAGACTATTCTTACTAGGCCTACTTACTGCCTTCAAGAACTTGGGTTGGTGCATTCTTCGTAAATAAATGAAGTAGCTCAGTGAAGATCCACACACTCGGTCAAAATATGGACCACGGTAGATACGGTTCAACAGGTACAAAGCGGGAGTGAGGGGTGTCCTCCATTCTCATCAGGCACGAGCGATTTAAATTTTTGGGCAGAGTCGGGAATCAAACCCGAACCTCAGTGATCTGCAACGAGTAGAAGTTTAGCGTTTAACGCTCCAGTTTTCAATACTACGGTTCTAGATATGTTTCCCGGAAGTTACTTAATGTTCCAGTAAATCTGCTGATATGATATCTTTCATTTATGCACTCTCAAATTGCGAACTGTACCGGGATTTCAACCTTGTACACAGCTGGGGAAAACGTTACCGTTGCGCCATGCAGCCGAGTTTCCGTGGTTTCCCGTCTTTACAAATCCAGGGACAGTACCTTCTAAAAGGGCACGGCTGCTTCCTTCCAACTCCTTGTCCCGGTCCATATCTTAATTTATTCTCTCATTAACTCCTCTTGTGAGATTGGCTTCAGGAAGGGCCTTCAGGCGTTAAAAAAAACGCCACAGAAATTCATCGCTTCTCATTCCCGTCGAGAATAAATTCCTTCCCAAGAATCCTGTTAGTGAAGACTAGAGGGCAGATGCTGTTGAAATGTCCTTTTCAAATTAATAGGAGGCCCATTACTGCGAGAATCATTTCTACGCAGTAGCGAAGGTGAATAACACATCTTTATTCAGCATTATTTTATATATTTTGCCATTTTGAGATATTAGCAACTTTTGCTTTGTCTTGTATAGGAGCGGAGAGGGTGAAAACTCCTTTCACTTAATTCTTCCTTGGGTCTCTCCCAAATATGTCAAAGCTTAGGCCTACATACGACAATGAAAATTTAGACAAGGTCCCATTTTATTCTACGTAAGAAGTACAGAAATATTTATTTATTTATTTATTTATTTATTTATTTATTTATTTATTACGTTTCCAATTCACACTACCATTTGCGTTCTAGAAAAAGAAAATTAAAAAGTTTTAGCAGGTTACAGGTAGGCTATATCCTTAATTTACACGGAGTGGTACAACTGCTGTTACTCACAGAGTAATGATGATAAGGTTGAATACATTGTAGTGTAACAATTACGGTACACTTTGTTCTTTGGAGTAGACTACGCCTACCGTTTGATAATTTTTTTAAAAATGCAATTTAACTGGACTTGTAATTCGTTGGATAAGGCTAATTATGTAACAAATTTGATAGTGATAATGATGATTATGATTGGTGTTTAAAGGGGTGGAATAGCGAGGTCATCTGCCCGAAAATAATGTTATGCTAATAATGTCAATCTGGGTGGAACAGCAGGTTAAGGACATATTATCTATCAAGTTTCAACACATTGAGAGGGCGTTCGAATGCAATTATACCTAGGCTAATTTAATTCCACGACAAATAACTCGCACGGGGTTAAAATAGTGTTGTTGTTACAAGTTTTGTTCTATACCTAACGTTTAATACCGTGCCAAATTCTAATTCAAGAGTTGTTCCCCTTGCATGTTTCAAAAATGGCGATGAAGTCCAAAATACACTGTGAAACATTCAAAATATAAACAAGTATTTATGTGAAATTTGTATTCTAGGCAGAAAGAAAATTAGTGTTCCACGCAACTTTTATTTTCCATGATATGTTTTTAGCGAACGAATTTACTGTATATCCCATTATTAACCTAAAACCATAGCGAATAGAAGAGGAAGTGTATGATCTTCACGAGTTATCGTAGACCGCCGCACAGATGGCACTGGTAACGCCTGTGCCGCAAGCCCGTATCGCAGAGGCACGTACAATATTACAGGTTCTGGCTACGTAAGAAACCGAAGCTTTGCGACATCGTGGTCATGGAGCCCCGTATACTTGGGTGTGTATGAAATTTGTCTGATAGCCTGTGTTATTGTGACCGAAAGCAGTAGTTACGCTCGCTAAAGCGCAGCACTAGGCCATGGGGTCAAGCTTTCTGCGGACTCGCTAGACATGGGTTCGATCCCCACCGTCGGCCGTCCTTGAAATGGTTTCCGAGTTTTTCCTCATTTTCAACACCAGGCAAATGCTTGGACGGTACCTTCTGACAGGCCACAGCCACATCCTTCCCCAGTTTCATTAATCTTCATTAATTTAATCCCTCAACTCCTCTCATGAGGTTGACGGCAGGAAGGGCACCCGGCCGTAAAAACCACGCGCCACGTTAGAAATTCATTGCATCTCAACCACTACCCTGGGAAGAAAAAGGGGTAGACATACATACAACCTGTGTTATTGTGATGGCTGTATTAGTGTGTGTAGTTGTAATTCAGATGATGATTGCGAAGGAATCGGTCGTGGCCTTATTTAGGAACCATCCCGGCATTTGCCTGGAGTAGAAGTGGGAAACCACGGACAACCACTTTCAGGATGGCTGAGTTGGGATTCGAACTCGCCTCTTCTTAGTTTTGACTCACGAGGCTTGAGTGTACCCCGTTCCAGCCCTCAGATCAGAATTAAATTTCTTGGCAGAGCCGGAATTCGAACCCGGGCCTTCGCCGTTAGATATGTGCCGCTTTGCGTAGAAACGTAATCTTTAAAGAGTTTTAGCGAAACAGCTACATTATCAGTTGGTTTTCCGTGGAGGAAAGGTGGGCATAATATTAATACTGCGTCACTTTTGAAATATTTCGCACGATGTATCCAGCTAAATGATACACTAAACATTCTTTGCCTATCTGAAGACTATCGATATCCAGATCTACAGCCGGGTACGAAATACGTGGATATATTGCGCGCGCTGAAACACGCTGTCTCAAAGCAGAATAGGTGTGTAGCAATGTAGAGGTAAAACATAACACAACTCACACTGGGTCTACTCACTCATGAACACTTTAATATGAACTGCCGAGCATTGACAATGGAGAGCAATAAAAATTCCGATAACTTGACACAAATATAACGCGCACTAGTGACAAGTATCGTATGTTACCGTCTCAATCGATGGTGCTGCTGCCGGTGGGAAGACCAGCACTCTTCAGTTGGCTTATGGGTGGAAAGAGAAGAGACTTCCTCTTCCATACGCTATGCTAAAACTTTAAGGGCCGTATTTTGTTGCTGTGAGGGATGCATGCGGACCACGGCCATGTGTTTGGACACAGCTGGTGTAGGGGTTTTGTAACATTATGCCTGTAGTGAAAGGAGAGCTACAATGATACGCTATATTTGCTATATGCTCCGTGTGCTTAACTTGCACGTAATCAGAGAGTTGAACGATTCGAGGTAAGAATAATTAACATTTACAACCACTCAGCGTTTATGAGGTCAACAGAACTCCTTGAATCTTCTATTTATGGTTCTCTCAGTGTGAGCATTTTAACTTGAAACGCTCCAAACAAAACCCTACAATTTCTAATGATTGTATTTTCACGACCGTATTAACCAAGGAGGCATTCGGCTATTACGTCGTGCAATGAACAATGAGTGCAAGCCTTATAGAACGCTAATACAATTTGCTTTATATTCCTTACATACAGCCACCCAAACAAGCACTGCTATTAGTCTTAGTTTTTCAAAATGTCTTTCACATCACAGCCTCATCATATGCCATAAATGTTTACGAGATAGTAAAATAGAAAGGGGGAAAATGCGGAAATATGGGAGATACGGCATATTAGCTCCAATTCTGGTCCTGGTTTGGTTTTGGTTTTTTTCGTATGGCTTTTAGTGCCGGGAGTGTCCGAGGACATGTTCGGCTCGCCAGGTTTGTAGCTGCTTCGAAACGGACACCCAATGGGTGAGCTACAAGTACCGTTGGGGAGGAAAGTTGGAATGTTAAGACGAGGAGTTGGAAGGTAGCGGCTGTGGCCTATAGTTAGGGACCAACCCCGGCATTTGCCTGGAAGGAAGATGGGAAACCACAGAAGACCATCTTCAAGGTTGCCGGCGGTGGGATTCGAACCTCCTCGCCTCCCGGATATGAGCGACTGCCAGTAGTCATGCCGTAACGACCACGGCTAACTCACCCGGTTCTGGTCCTGATTATTCAGTATTATACCATAACGTTAAACCACGCTTTCTACACGCAGATAAATCACTCCACTGGCAGCTTTGGTACACCAAGGACCGCACATTCGGTATAGGGTAGTTGATTTCGTTGAACAAGGATATCTAAACACAACATAGGCTGGACGACTCCTACGGCATCCCACAGCATACGACGACGCATTGTAGAAAACTTTTTTCAAGAATCGGGACACGTAAGCCAGCGTGCTGACTCAGGCGCGTGGCGGATCTCCAACCGGCAACAGAACGATCGCTTGATCGGAGGCAGGTCACAATCCCAGCTAACAAAAGCTCACTGATGAGCAGAGGTTGTGCCTACCACCTTACGTTTGGCGAGGACGTGCTACGTGATTGGTCGAATGTCATAATCTCGAACGAGAGCACATTTTCCTCGGCAAATGACGAACCGGACACGATGTTCGACTTTTCGGCATTCGATACAATCCAGCATACTGCACGTCGACAAGTATCGGCGCTCTGGCCGTATACCTGCTGCGTGTTGGATGAACTCTCGAGTAATAGGAATGCTGCACAGATTCGAGGAACGTCTACATGGATACGCTCTCACCGTTGGGAAATATGTGCACATTTTATAAAAATATTATGATCCCTTCCATGCGGTGCTTCATCCTGTCGGTGTTATACAACAGCCGGAACTGTATCGGATCCACACATTCTGATTAGTACAGGAATGGTTCGCACGCCAAGGTCACATGGAACATAACGATTGTCTTAGCGGGGCACATATGAATCTCATGGAGAACGTGTGGTTTGAGACGAAGACAGTAACGGTGGAGACCTGGCCCGATTTCGCGCCAGATACAAACGACGCTCTTTGGGATGTCATCAGTGCTGCCTGGAATGAGGTGGCAGGTGGCGACAATACTTATGTTTCTGCCCTATTCGATTCCATGGTCACACGTCACGAAGAGATCGTACACAACATCGGCGCATGGTTCTCTTACCGAGATGACCAACAACCGCCCTTTTCAGGGACTTAAAAAAAGCACACTTGCAGTCAATAATGGCTAATTTACGTGACTCACCAAATACGACAGCGTGTAGTCACTTCATGAAGCCTCAACGCCTTATCATATATTGAGTTGCATAGAAATTGTAAACGTAATTAATGGTATTTTACATTATCAGCCTATTAATGAAGTTGCGGCGATTTAAGTTGTCCACTGAAAGAGAAATCCTACGGCCAGAAATATATATATGGCCATGGCCTACGATTTTGAACGACCGGTCTTCACACACTTTTAATACGGTCACTTCCTTCAACGAAGTTACCATGTGACGGTAAGAGTAAGTCATTTCATGAGCCAATGAATGAATTTTATAACTGTTTCACTACAAGCTGGCTTTCCATGAAGCGACTAGAATTTTCATGAAACTACTGGTTTCTTCAAAACCCTACGACATTGTGTAGACCATCAATAATAATTACCACCCTATCCATTTATGTAAGAACTGTTTTATTAAGCGTATAAATAATTCATGTAATTTATTTCCGGCACTAGGAAATTTATATGCTACTCCCCGCCTAATATAATTGGGCACACTCGTGTTGACCGACTGAAAAGCTTCTAATATTAGATAACGTAGTCACTGGACGTATTATATTATTTCCTAGGCCGAGAGACGGAACAAGCCATGCATGACCTGTGACCATACAACGAAATAGAACGTAACTTAGCAACGTCATGTTGTATGACCTATTTTCCCTTATTTGTGCGTGTTGCGGACAACCATACCTTCCAGGAGACTCATTTTCTGTGTCGACGGCTGTACAGTAGCCTACTGATCGTGAAATGAGTTAAGATGTAAGCGAAAATAGGATACAAAACACTTGGTAGCACAATTTTGCAAAATAAACTTACTTTCAAAAATCAAGACCACGTTTTAAGTAACAAAATGTATTTCCATGTAATGTAAATTTCTTAAATTGAAACTTTCTAAGACATAAAAAAATAATGTTGATTGCAATTTGAATTAATGAGGAGAATGAACGGCTTGTGTTTGTGGATGGTATCCCAAATTATAATGTGACAACTGGCATATGCAGGGTGGAGGTTCTAACTAAGAAGAAAATGAAAAGTGGAAAGGCAACAAGCCCCAGTGAAATTCCTGTAGAGCCATGGAAATGCCTGGGGGAAGACGGAATATTATATGTTGCTGAATCTATGTCAACAGATACTCCACGAGGAAACAATGCCCAACGAGTGGCGGAAGAGTATCATAATCCCCATCTATAAAGAAAAAGGTGACATTCAGGATTGTGCAAATTACAGAGGAATAAAACTCTTGTCTAACACTAAGAAGATCTGGGAAAAAGTCATTGAAGGTAGGTTTAGGTTGGACACATTAATAGGTGAAGAACAGTTCGGATTTATGCCAGGAAAGGAACCACAGATGCCATTTTTGCTCTCAAGCAGGTCATGGAATAGAAGAAAGAACTAATTATGTTGTTCATAGACCTAGAGAAGGCTTATGATCGAGTGCCACGTCAGGAAGTATAGAGATGCACGAGATCCAAGAGAGCTCCAGTGAAGTATGTACGTATTGTTCAGGACATGTGCCATGGGGCAAAGAGGCAAGTTAGAAGCAGTGTAGGACTAACGAAAACAATACCCGACTTCATCAAGGAGCTGCATTGAGTCCCTATATTATTGATCTAATAATGGATGTTCTCTCTGATTGCCTAAGAGAACCCTTGGATCTCATGCAACTCCATACTTCTTGACGGAGCACACGATCATAAGCCTTCTCTAGGTCTATGAACAACATATGTAGTTCTTTCTTCTTTTCCCTATGTTTTTCCATGACCTGCCTAAGAGCAAAAATGGCATCTATGGTTCCATTCCCTGGCATATTGAATTGCAATGCAGATGGCATTGTAATATGCAGCACAAATAGAGAACAACTTGAACTCAAACTAGAACGCTGGAGGAGAGCACTAGAAGACAAGGGTCTTAAAATCAGCCGGAATAAGACTGAATACCTGTGCCTCAGAGAATCTGAAAATGAAAGTTTGCAAATGAATGGAAACCAGCTCCAGGCAAGACATAGTTTCAAGTACCTGAGATCCAGATGATGGCAATCTAGACCTGGAAATTACCCGCCGAATCCAGGCTGCCTGGTTGAACTGGAAAAGGTTGTCTAGTGTTCTCTGTGACAAGAGACTAATTGTCCAAGTAAAGGGGAAAGCCTATAAATGTGCGGTGAGACCTGCCATGCTATATGGAGCAGAAACTTGGCCAACGGTACAGTCACAAAAGCGACTGGATGTAGCCGAAATTAAAATGCTGAGATGGGTGTGTGGTGTTACGAGGAAAGACCAAATCAAGAACACCTTCATATGGAGCGGGTTTAAGGTGAATCAAGTATCCAAAAAAGTCCAAGAAAGGTGATTGCTCTGGTATGGGATGAAAACTATGTAGGAAGGCAGGAAGAAGATGGATGAACTGCGTGCCAGAGGACCTCGCAGAGAAGCAGTTAACAGAAAACACCATTTGGGACAGAGGGAAATGGAAAAGACTTGTCAAAACGTCGACCCCGCATGAGCGGAAAAAGACGAATAAGAAGAGAATTGCATTTTAAATTAGATCTTTCTATGGTAATATTTCTTTAAAATGTATGAACCTAATGTTGTGACTACGCATAGAATACAAATTGCTATGTTGTCAACGTTGGATAATGAATCTGGAGCTAGTAAAAAAAAACACCACTATCGCCACCACCACATTTTTTAACGTGCTATCATTATAATACAGTACAAGATTCTCGAAATAGGAAAATGGTAAATGGAGCTCACTTACGGCTAAGGGCTAGCTCTCGACTCGGGCAGGGGCATAGTCATGGCGTCTGGAAGCTGGCTCCGTTGCCTGAAATAACCAAACATAAGACCGGTATTACGCAATCCACTGACGTACAAATTAACTTCTGTGTTTACAAAAAACATCCGTCACACATGCCTTCAAATATGGCACTTCACTTAGCTCTCATGTACAATTACATAAAATTACACTGTAAAGGAATTTTGGTGGAATAAACAGTTATTCGACGGAAACTGATAAAATGCATACAATAGTAGTAAATCCTGTCTAATTAAATACATACATGAGATCAATCCCGGGTACATAATGGTTAAATAAACGTGACAATACAGGGTTCTTTCTACACCGCTATCGCCACCACCACATTTTTAACGTGCTATCATTATAATACAGTACAAGATTCTCGAAAATAGCCTAGCCTAAATGGTATGAGTGTTGTTGTTGCTTATTTTATGGGCTGTGACATCACGGTCATATAGCCCCGTGTATTTTTGGGTATGTGTGGAATTTGTGTGATAACCTGTCTTATTGTGATGGCTGTACTAGTTTGTGTAATTGTAAATTGGGATAGGATTGGGAAGGAGGCAGCCGTGACCTTAATTAAGAACCATCTCAGAGTATTCCTGAAGTACAAGTGGGGGGGACCACGGAAAACCACTTCCAAGATGGTTGAGGTGGGAATCGAAACCTCCTCTTCTCAGTTCTGCCTCACGTGGCTGAGTGTACCCCGATATAGCCCTTTCACCAGAATTAAAATTTCTTGGTAGAGCCAGTTGTCAAACCCAAACCTACGGAGCGATAGCCAAGAACGCTAGCCGCTACACCACGAGGTGGTCGTAAATGGTATGATTTCTTGGAACTAGAGAGATCATTGTTTTAAAATTTAAAAGGTTTGTAGCGTACACAATAGTTGAATTGTGTAAAAGGTGTAGTTAGCTGATTATGGATAGAACCTCGTACAACAATAAAATTAAAAATAAAAATTAGTGAGTGAAATATTTAGCCTACTTTCTCATTCTTAAGGAATTAAGTTTCTGGGGGTGCAGATGTTTGTTTAGGTACCCATACCTTTGAAACTTACCAATACAATCCATTTAATTTCTTAACTCTATACAGAGCATGTGTGTCTGCATAAAGTAGACTATTATGCAAAACATACAGGAATAGTGTATTAGTAACATTAATTTAAAAATGTACAGTAAAATATAGCAATTTTTTGTTGGTTAGGCCTATAACTTAAGCCAAGCCCTTATGTTTTAAGGCCGGTCCATGATTGTAGTTGGTTGGTTGGTTCCTTAGTTTAGGGGCTGCGACAACGCGGTCATGTAGCCCCGTGTACTTTGGGTGTGTGTAGAATCTGTCTGATAACCGGTGTTAATTGTGATGACTGTCGTGTGCGTTATCTGTTTTTAATTCAAGTAAGAAGGACTGAAGACGATAATTTCAAGAAGTTCCTACTTTCGCTACCAAATGCTACCGTCCACGACACCGGCTTCGGTGGCGTAGTTGGTAGCATGCTGAACTGCTGTGCCCAAGATAGCGGGTTCAAACCCGGCCGATGACGTCGGATTTTTTAAGAGCGAAGCGAGCGACCGCGGCTGTGTTATGCGCCAGGTACCGGTGCGACAAGCGCTCCTCTGCCTGGATTTGAGTCTGATTTGGTCTAAACGGAAGTTTTGTTTAATAAAAATTTGCTCTGAGAATGATTGGTATTTAAATTTGAAGCTAGTGTTCGATTTGACTTGATTTAGGGGATTGATCATGATTTATTTGAATTTATGCTCGCATTTGACTTATATAATTTTATTTGTTAGGGGATTTAATTATTTAATAACCGTCGAATTGTGTTCATTAGCTTACAGCAGATTGGGATGATGTTCGCTTATTTTGCTATACGGAGCAAAGCTACTTATCATCCCCGCTCGCCATGATGTGAATGGGTTTGATAGTCGTTTACAGCGGCAGCTTCAGCATGGTAATATTGGTATTAAGTGCTGAATACAGTTATTCAGCCGGCCCGCGGCCCACAGGGCACCATCCCGAGTGAGTCGGCCACGGCCTACTCCTCTGGCAGGCACCCCGCGGTGCCACAGGATGCGTAGAATAATGTTTCTGAGAAAGCTGTGTGAATAATTATTTTTAAAGGAATGTCTGAAGCGGGGAGTTTGAATTGGGAAGTGCTCCTCGCTGATTGGCTGCTCGAGATTCAGAGCTGCCAATCAAAGCCTGGTAGTGCATCTCTGCTTATAATAATTTTTGATGGTATATTATTGACTTAGTAGGTTAAAAGTAATTGTTGTAAGATAATTGTTGATAATTTAGCTTGATTTGGATGTCCTGTAGGTGCTATTTGTAGTATAATGTTTTCTTTAAGATGGATTTGTCAATCTCCAATTGAAGGCTTTTCTCACGTGTAAAAACGGTACAGCTGTTGCTCTATGGTAATTAAAATGGTAACTCCCATGGTTTAGCTGCTGGTACATGTTGCTAATTAGTACCTTGGGGTCCTTATCAGGGCTGATAGTGTAGTGAATAGTGTAAATGTTTGTGTGTGAGTAGCGGATAGCAGTAATCCATATGAGTTACACTCTGATTTCGCTACTATCCGCTGTGTGTAGAGCTGTAATAATTTGGGTTTCTTAGGGCCTGGATTTGATAATGAATTTGTTCTATTAGCTTGCCGTAATGAATATGGTATAAGGTAGTGGGACGTGACGTGCAATCAATGTGAAACACCCAGATGGGCTGGGTTTTTAATCCATTATGGGTCCCCTCGCAGGGAGTCTTGCGGGCTCACTGATGGCCTAGCCACGTGTTTTCGATTGTGAATTTAGCTTGTATGGCTAGGGGATCGTGTAGGCATGCGGTACCATACTAAGTGATTAAAATCGCAGAGAGATGGCGTGCACATTGGCCCACCAGTGCCCTCTGTCGTGGGACCGGACAGGTCAGTGTTCCGCACAGCTCGGGGTGGGACCGTCATACCAAGCGGAAACTTGTAAGCAAATGCAACGATGCCTCGCCGACATCACAGGGTGGACTATCAGCATGTGAGTGCGGTTGAACGGGACAGAATGCTTGGGCTCCGGGAGGCGGGTCTGTCGTTCCGGGACATTGCAGCTCGTACAGGGCACGCTGCGTCAACTGTAAGGCGTATGTGGATCCAGTGGAGAGAGGAGGGCCGTACACAGCGACGACAAGGTACAGGACGACGCAATGTGACCACAGCGCGAGACGACCGCATGGCCGTATCGGACAGAACAGCGTCGTCCTCGGTGTTGGCTCAACGTTGGAGCATTGCAACGCGGGTTAACATGTCTGCGTTAACGGTGCGGCGCCGTCTTTTGAGGGCTAGACTGGTAGCACGCATGCCACTGCGTCGGCTTCCATTGACTGGGAACCACCAACGCCTCCGGCTACAATGGGCACGGAACGTGCACGCCGACACTGGCAGGCTGAGTGGCGAAATTTAGTGTTTTCGGACGAGTCCCGCTTCAACCTGTCCTACAGTGATGGCCGCATACGCGTTCGTCGCCGCCGTGGAGAACGCAATCACGCAGACTGTATTGTTGAGCAGCATATCGGGCAAACATCAGGTGTAATGGCTTGGGGCGCAATTGCCTATAACAGGCGATCGCGCCTCGTACGTATTGCGGACAATCTGAACAGTGACCGCTATATCAGGGAAGTTTTACAGCCCGCGGCACTGCCCCTCTTGCAGGCTGTTCCACATGCCATATTTCAGCAGGACAATGCCCGCCCGCATGTGGCGAGGAATGTGCAAGCCTTCTTCACAGAACGACGGATACCTCTGCTTCCCTGGCCTGCGCGTTCGCCTGACATGTCGCCCTTCGAACATGTCTGGGATAGGGTCAGGTCCACCTGCCGCCACTATTGATGCTTTGTGCACGCGCCTACAAACCGCGTTGGACGGTATTCTCCAGCAGCGTATTCAAGCGCTGCATGATTCCATACCACGACGTCTAGCGGCTCTGAGTGCAGCAAGTGGTGGCGCGACGCCGTACTGAAGATCGACCTTCAACGTGCATGTACCGGACTGTTTTTCTAATCAGTAATGTATTGTCATGTCCCTAATCTGTGGTCTAAAGTGCAATGTGGTCACATCTCTTGTTCTTGGTGTTTCACTTTCAACAAACAGTAGTGTAGTTTCGAACGCTATTGTTTATTTATTAGAAACATGGATACATGTGAACATCATGCAGGTTAGCCTACTTCAAAATATGGAATCTACCATTTTTGCACCGAAAATTACATTTAGTTCTCCAAAATATCATGTTCGGGAAATATTATGAAGGTGGAACACATCAGGCATTTAGGAAAAGAGCTGTAAAGGGTCGAAAAAAAAACACTTTACATATGGATGGATTCAGAGAAGACTGGAGATCTTATAGGAGCATTTTATGTTTATTTTTTTAATATTCGTGTACATGTTCCCTTAAGACACAGCCGCATATGTGTAAGGGGTTAAACGTAACTGTCCGGTTCGAATCCCGACTGCTATCATATTTTCAATACTTACTCAACAGTTATTCCTTAGTAGTGTCTTTGCACTACGAGCAGTAGGCAATACACGTAGAAATAGCTAAAGCTGAAGCCCGCTAGCATTCCTAACAGGTTCCTGACCTGGCCTGCTTCTGATGGGTAAACACGAGCGAGGAAATTTGTCATTGTTGCCTATCTACAGTACAGCACTTTTTCATAGTTTCTCGCCGGGTACGTATCGCCGGGCGCATAGGGGGCATCATGGAGCAGCGGTTAAGCTGCTTGCCACTCACCAAGGTGGACCTGGTTCAATTCCCAGGGTTGATGAATGGGAGATTTTCGAGGTGAAATGTCACGTTTGGTGGTTCGGATTCCACGTAAAAATATTACATGTGTGCTTTCGATTTTTTTAATAGGATTAAATGTCACGTAAAATAAGAATCTTCCTTTCCTTCCTTATTTATCGCCATGACCCTTACATGATTTTCCTAGGGGATTTACAACAAATTCTTACCTTAAAACTGTCACAGAGTGTACAATAAATTGACAACCAGTAAATGCAGAGGGATATTTTAAAATCTCAAAAGTGTTACACGTTCGAATTTACCTAATTTTGCACGCGCGCAATCCATATATCCTGGTGACCATTCGTAAATGTCTATAATGTTGGTGTCAAGAAGTAGAAGTTATCTGTCATTCGTAACATGACCCCGAGTTGTTGTGGTAGAAGCGTTGTTGTTAATTCATTTAGGGGCTTTGCGACATCGTGGTCATGTAGCCCCATGTACTTGTGTGTGTGTGGAATTCGTCTGATAACCTGTATTATTGTGATGGCTGTATCAGTGTGTGTATTTGTAATTCTGATGAGGATTGGGAAGGAGACAACCGTGGCCTTAATTTAGGAACCATCCCGGCAATCACCTGAAGTAGAAGTGGAAAACCACGGAAAACTACTTCCAGCATGGCTGAGGTGGGAATTGAGCCCACCACTTCTCAGTTTTGCCTCACGAGGCTGAGTGTACCCCTTCCAGCCCTCAAACCAGAATTACATTTCTTGGCAGAGCCGGGAATCGAACCCTGGCCGTCGCGGTGACTGTGGTAGAAGTGCTGCTCTTTTCCCTGAAGTACTGAAAGAGAACTTCTTCCATATTGATCAGATATAACACATTAAAAGCAATAAGTAAATTCTGACAATTCTCTATTGAGCAGAAGTATCTAAATAAAATTATTTAAATGTATCAACACTGTTGCCAAATGACGTCATTCCACGAAATGCGTGAATTTTAATAGCACACGTGCAATTTATCGTGTCAAAGTAATTAGTTAAATATCTATCTAGGCATATATATCCATTATTTTATTTTATTTTATTATTATTTTATATATCTATTTAATTTTTCTAATATATTTATTTAATAATTATTCATTCATTCCAAAAATTGCATCTGCAATTTAAGGAAGACGGATGGAGAAAGGGCAAGCCCCAAATACACAGGAGTATCTCTACCGTATTCAATTACGCAATACAATATTCGCATAAGCTGCAGACAACAAGCAACAGGCAGAAATAGTCTTCCGTAGTTTCCTATTTTCAACACAGGGCAAATGCCTGGTACCTTTTATCAGGTCACGGTCTCTTTACAATCCTTGCTTCCAATTCCATTCACATTCAATAATTAACTCATCCGATGGGCATCCACCCGAAAAAGCATTTGCTTCACAGAAACCAATACCACAATACCACCTTATCCGGACCTCGTAGAAACGGGAATAAGAAGGGTTGGAAATACATACAGAAATCATAATCAAGTTATCCATGAGCCGTTACTCAAGAGTTATGTACGGGGCGCATCCAGAAAGGAAGCTTCCCTATTAAAAAGAGAACAGTTATACGCGAAACTTGATTGGCCATACGCAAAACTTGATTGGCCAACAGGTACAGCAATGTGTCAGCTATTTTTCGACATAGGCATTGAGACACTTCTTATAGCGTGGTACCAACTTTTGTAGTGCTGTGTCATAGAAGTCTGCCGCCTGCGAATGGAACCAGCGTGTGATAGTAGTCTTCAGCTGTGTGAAAATGCTGACCGGAGAACAGAAATTTCTTGAGATGCAAGGAAAGGTGGAAATCGCTGGGAGCAAGATCAGGACAGCAACTGATCTGCAGAAGTTGGCTGACAGCTGTTCGATCATCCACCGTACAGTCCTCATCTTGCTCCCAACCGTACCCCGGAAAACTAGAATGCCTGATGTGGGAATCGATCCTATATCTTCTCAGTTTTGCTTCGTAAGGTTAAGTGTATACCGTTCCAACCCTCGGATCATATTTTAATCTCTTAGCAGAGCCAGGAATAGAACCCCTCTATATAACAGTGCATTATTTAAGGATACGAGTCATTATGATCCATCCCCACCCGTGGTTATGTCCAAAATATTAATGAAAATAGTCTACCTCTCTGGGAGATATTTGTGCTACGATACGCATTCTGCGAGTACTCAACTTGTCAGAACGAAGTTAATGATCAGTGGGGCGAAATTAAAGGATGTGAAATTAAATGTTGGATCGAAACTGTGCGCATTACATATGTATCAAGAAACACTTACGAAAAGCAATATAATTATTTGACAAGTTCTGTAAATAGCATTGTTTTACCTCAACATCAGAGTTCATCGGCCATCTCAATTAATCTCTCGACCACAAAATCAAGCAATTAAAGACAATGTTCATTGCCTATCAACATACAAACCACACATTCACTTACATTACACTAACCTACACTAACAAACCGAAAGGAGTTGGGGCAAAGTTAATTTAATTTTCAATATCAATGTCACCTACCAAAGATATTTTCAATAACTATAAATTTCCTAGAACTAACCACTATTATTTTATATACTAGGCCTACTGGTCTGTACATTTCCTTTCATTTAATATTTAACCAAAATTCACCTTAACTTAGTTATTAGTATTTATCCATCAACCTACTACAGGATTACATTCAATGTTACAATTAGCTAATATAAATTATTATATGTATTTTGTACCGAAGCTTCTGCTGAAACATCAAAGAAACAGCAGAGGTGACCCGAAAGTAATTATCAAGTAGCCTACATGAATCACGCCTTCTAATTTCAAATAGTAATGTACAGTATATCCTCCAATAAACTGACAACTTACACTAGACTATGTGACAACAGTCTCGATTTACACTTCGCTTATACCCCTGTGGATAATCCAAATGTTCGTATCTGGGAGACGCAGTAGATTATGACAACTATAGGAAATTCACAATTAACCCGACGGGTATGGCTGCTAGTTAATTAATACAATGAGTCTAACCAGATCAGAATCGTTCTAATTAGCCGACTGTTATGGGATTCGATCCCACAACTTTTGGCAGATGAGAACATCCAACCAACTTCCCAACACAAAAGGCATGACTTCAATAGAAGGCAAGAAAAAAATGGTGAATGCTCTCTATTACATTGGCAATTATTATGTAAGCAGTACGACGAATATTGGTACGATACCTTTCTTTTTTACGACTGTCTAAAAGGCATATAAATGCCATTAAAACAGTAATCACCACCAAAGATGAGCCAAAACCTTAGTCACTTACTATGTATCCCCAGAACAGTTCTGGCCCACCGAGGCATTTTCTTTGTCGGGGCGAACAAACCTGGCAAGATGAGATGACATGGCTCCAACACCTCCGAAGAAATTGGATATTACATCTATATTATTTTACGCTATCGTGTGTGGTACACGGGAGAGAGGCATAACTTGGTTTGCAAGAAGTATGTTGTATTTATAGCAGCAGCAGCAGCAGCAGCAGCAGCAGCAATGAACGTCCTTACTACACTAGTGTCTAAAAGTTAAGCATAAGTTACGAATAAGCAGGGCAACAGGAAATAGACCGCAAATCGCACGACATATGCACCTACCAAACTTACGTGTTCGCTCTATAAAGTAAATGAGTATTCCCTGCTTTGACTAGCGGCGTAACTGCAAGGTAAACACAGCCAGTGCCTGCACCCCATATTCCCTCAGTCGTGTTTGCCCTGTTATAGTGTGCGGAGCGTAGCCTGGTGAACGTGACAACATAATGGCACAACAACGCCATTTGGACCCCGTTTTTCAGGGTAGAATACTCGACCGCCTGGAAGCAGGCCAGGCACTGACCGAAGTCGCCGTATCCTTGAATGTGCCACAAAGTGTCATTTCCAGGCTTTGGAGACGATTTCGAGACACATGAGATATTAGTCGTAGGCCAGTACCAGATCGACCAAGAGGCATGTGCTCTTCACAGATGAATCCCGCTTCAGTTCGCAGAACGATTCCCGTCGCACATTAATCTGGAGAGAACCGGGTAGCAGATACAACCACAGGAACATCGTGGAACGGGACCAGTATGGTGATGGTGGTGGCGTCATGGTGTGGGGCGGCATATGTTGAATGACCGTACAGACCTGCACAGTTTCATGGATGGTCCGAGGAACACTGAACCTGCGGAGATACAGGGATGAGGTACTATCGCCTGCAAAAATAACGGGCCGTCTTGCCGTGCGAGAGTTGAGTTTTCTAGCCATCAGGTTGGCATCACTAGGGGCGTTTTCAGGCGGGGAATGCTGAGAGCCTGTCCTTGTTGGCAAAGGGGGAGAGGAGGGGAGCGCCAACTTTGATTTTCTTTAGTTTCGCGCTTGGAAGATTGTTACAGATGAGACGGTGTTAATAAATCCAAATTGAAATGCCAAGTAACCCATTGTTAAGTCGGGTTAGAAAGGCACTGTTGAGTTTTACTGTGTGTGAAATTTTTTGAGAATCGAGTTTTCCCAGTTAGGGACTAAACGCATTTTAATAACAAGAAAAAGAAGGAAATCGCAAACGTCCTAAACTAGTTATATTATAAGCTTTTTTCTTAATAAGAAATAAGTTTTGAAAAGAAAAAGACAAACTAAAGACACTTTCTTTGTCGCTTCATAAGATGCTTTTTAGTGTCTCAAAATCTTAAATCTTAAATTAAATATCTCAAAAGTAAGACAGAATTTCAATATGTGTCTGAAATCATTTTGTTGTAGAAGACATTGTCAGGTTTTGTTAGTTGTTGCCAAAGGTGTACCTTAGCTGTCAGAACCTTTCAAACACTGTTTTTATGGACAAGTTGTGTGACATATGGTGTGTGATTCAGCTTTCGTTTGTTCAGTAATCCGTCGTGACATTCCTACCATGCGGTATGACCTCATTTAGTTATTATGCTTAACTTTAGGGCACTAATGTACCAATGAAAGTCGCTAGCTCGGAGTATTGGGGGTTCGAATCCAAGCGTCCACAGCAGCATTAACTGTTATTTAGAATAACTAATACCAATCCTCACAACATCAAGCAAAATCGTTAGCACCTTTAAACCCACGAAAAAGACATGCCTGGTGGACTACAGAATGTGATGAAATACACAAAGAAAGGCACCAGGCATGGTTCAAATTTCAAAACCACAAAACGGAAATAAATGCCACCAATCTCAGAAACATCAGGAAAAAATGTACCCAAATTATCAGGAAAACCAAGCAACAATCTCAGAAAGATTTACTCAGCTCAATAGAAGAAAATTATCACAAAACCAATTCTAGAGACTATTATAAAACCTTTAGAAGACCAGTACAGAAATGCAATCCCCCTACGTTAATGTTGAAAGATGAAAATGGGAAAATGGCACATAATAACAAGGAAAATACCGAAATCATTGCGGAAGCATTTAGCAAACTTTTGAACAGCGAAGAACCCAAAACTCTTTTTCAAAGTTAACACCAATACCCCAATCAAGACCAAACCAGAAAACTACAGGAAAAGAAACAAGTCTCTTTCAATAACCTTTTTAGACTTTAAGAAGGCATATGACTGTATCCATAGACCTTCAATGTTGAAAATATTAAGAAATTTTGGGCTCCAACCAAAATTGGTCAAGATGATAGAGCTCACATTAACCAACACAAATTCTAAAGTCAAGTTCAGGGGAGAACATTCTGAGCCCTTCCTTATAAAAACAGGCTTACGACAGGGAGATTGTTTGTCACCGCTGTTGTTTAACTGTGCTTTGGAATAAGTAATGAGTATGGACCGGACATTCAAGCACTGAAAACGATTAAAATATGCATGCAATTATGCACTAAAAATTTAGAAATTATGCATTAAAAATTGAAAAATATGCACTGAACAATAAGCCAATCTTATTCACCCACGTTATGCATGTATCATTCACTGCAGAAAGAAGCATCACAATAGATAATTGCAAGTTTGTCAGTGTTTACAGGAGACAAATTACGTCTATTTTAATCGTTTTCAGTGCATAAATGGCCGGGCCCTAGCTATCAGTTGAATAATCACCATTGCCTGACACCCACTGTTTTAATTAATACTTCCTGCTGCTCTTCTCTTTAGGCATTTTGAGTTAAGGATATGCAGACTAAGAATAAAGAAACAAATTAACTGAAGAAACTCGCTCACAAAACTAACCCCGGGCTACTTGGAGTCGAGATAGTGAAAGGAATGTCCCACCCCATACCCTTCTTCATATAGGTCCAGGCAGCATTGCGTAAAGTACGAGTACTGTCATCTCGTTATCTGTTTCTCAGAAAGTTGCTTAGAAGGGATACTGCCCAGATGGTGAAAGTAATGTCCCACCCCATTCCCTTCTTGAAATAACCAGGCAGCATGCTTGCGTAAAATATTAGTTATTAATCTGTTGCTCAGAAAGTTGCTTACAAGGGATGTCCAACACGCATGCGAAACCTATTTTGTTCAAGATGTTTTAAAATATACTGAATTTCAACTGTATATGCTAAAATATGCTGCTATGTTCAGAATATGCAAACAATCCAATAAAGCCTCAAAATATGCATTTGAATATGCGCATACGCATTTTCAAAAAAAATCCGGTCCATAGTAATGAGAGAGTGGGGAAGTCCTATAGACAACATTGATTTAAATTATCTGGGAATTGCTGATGACCTTGCTCTCTTGGCTGACAACATCCAGGAAATCCGACAACAGATTAAATCACTACAGGGAATAGCCCAGAAAATTGGCCGCAAAATATCCTTCGAAAAGACAGAAATCATGTTAACTGACCCACCAATTGCAAACAAAATCATAATAGAAGAACAGGAGTGAGTTATTGAGGTTTTAAGGGGCGGAACTACGAGGTTATCTCCCCCAGGAAGAACAGAAATTAAAATTGTGGACAGATTTAAATATTTAGGAGAAATCATAACATACAATCTCAATGAGAAACCAACATGGCATAATAGAATAAACGAAATGACCAGAGCACAATATATCACCAAGAACACACCTAGTCTAACAAAAATTGCCTCTCAATAGCCACCAAATTAAAACTATAAAACAGTTACGCAACCAGAAATAAGGCTATAAGTTTATCATGGAAACAAACATAGACTGTACAATTCATCAATGCGCTTAAGGGGGTCAAGGGGTACCCTATAATGTTTAAACGCGACTTACAAGTGCGATATGTTGTATCTCCAAACAGCAACATTATTATCAAAAATTCCTGAATTGAATAGTGTTTTTTGCAGCTTTAGGGAAGTTGGGCCATTGGAGGCTACAAATCCTGAATTTGTACACAGCACAAACCTTTATAATTTATTAAAGGGGTCTTCCTAGGGATGGAGACTTTCCACTACGGTGAGGGTCCGTTTTTATTTGACATATATTGCGTTTCGTCAATAAGGTTTTCAATAATATTTTCACGTCAGGAAGTACACGTTAGGTGAATTTAGTTTGAGAGCACATTTTAACTAATCATATTTTTGTCGACAAACGGGTTCATCGTAAAGATGATTTTGTTTGACACTGTGTGGTTGATATATCTTCATGTTTATGTACGCCTATAACTCGTGTTCGGGTGCTTGGAGCATAGTAAAATTAGGTATTGTAACCATGAGTCAATTCACCAATCATTTATAAAACTCTTCACCCTACTTCTCATAGAAGGGTAGGTATAGGGAAAAACTTTTCAAAATACATGCTAAAATAGGCGAAAAATAAAAATTATCCTAGAAAGACGACCAAAGCATATGTTGCGCTTCTCAATGTGTGATACAAAACTAGGGAGTCTATAAAGGGTCTCCGAAAACTGCAATTTAAGGCCCTTAAATTAACTGTGTCTGTGATATACTCAGAAAACTAACTTCGTTCTGATAAACTTATGAAGGAATGACAAGCCCCTAACCATTGCAACAGTAGCTCAATCGATAACGTCTGGTTATTAATACCGAAGACCGTTCGAAGAGCGGGTACTTCTGCTAGTAATAATATAGTTGGCACTGTGAATAAAAGCCAAATAAAGACATCACTTAAAAACTACAGGCGATTGTATTGAAATGTTGACGGTATATTGTTTAGTCAAAACTGGAAACTTTAAAACTGAAGATCTATATTTCCCTCTACTTAAAATAAGAATCACTACCGAACATCTCTAGAGTATTAACAACAACAAAAATGTTTGCCTCGGCAGCATGTCCTGTGAGTCGATTAGTAAATTCGTGTATCAAGTCTTCGAAATTGACATCACTTGGGTTACTTGTATGTAAATTATACCGTTCCAGTACCTAAAAGGAGAATTAAATTTCTTGGCATAGCCAGAATCGAACTCGGGCCTACATAAAGAAATATATTTCCGTACCATCAAATACGGAAGGTTTATTCTTGGGATAAAATATTGTCAGTGACAATAAAAAAATCGACTTTGATGTAAAAGAAAGAATTGTTGCTATCTCATTTAGGAAGTTAGAACATAGTGATGAACAATTCCGTGTACTTAAATGCGTGCTAAATCTACTGGGGCAGCCTGTATTATTGTGGTGTCTATACTAGAGGTATGTAAGTAAGAAAATAAATAAATTTAAAACTAAGACAAATAGCTCGCTGCAATATGTTAATCAAGTAATCCAGAGCAAGGTGATTGTGCAATTAAGACCAACTGAGCTGCTCGGAGAAATAGGAGGGCCTAATGTCATCTAATTGCGGATTTGAGTAATAATCAATAAATGGTAAATGTAATGCAATTTGAATTCATCTAAGTAATTATATAAATTTTGGTTGGTTGGTTCCTTAGTTTAGGAGCTGCGACAACGCGGTCATGTAGCCCCGTGTACTTTGGGTGTGTGTAGAATCTGTCTGATAATAATAATAATATCGTATGGCCTCGGGTGCAAGCTTTGTAATTTAACACCCAAAGGGTAGCTTGCATGTCGAATTTCGTTGTTCCTTGAATCACTATGAAAATCAAGGAGGTTAGATATCTAAGCTCCTTTAACACTATAGCGCTTTCTACTAGAGAAATGAGGAACTTTGTGTTGGCGGAAACTCCCGAGATTAATTTTGCTATTATGAACACGGCCTACTGAATTCAAATGGGTTCTTTGACATGCCAACATCGTATGACATGCGTGTCGTATTTTTGCCGCCTTTCAAAAATCACTTACCACGGCCAGGAGCGAACCTGCATATTGGGGTTAGTAGACGACACGCTATCCACTCACCCATCGTCATGACCTACTGTAACTGTGAATTTGGATACTACTGGACGCCATCACAACCAGCACCTGGTGACGAACGTTGGAACTCAGAGCATTAATCAAACCTAACCTACAAATTTTGCTTCACACAAGCTTAGTTAGTGGAAGTTCTTTTACATGCCATAAAACTATAACATGGAGCCGGCTTTACTTCCCCTCCGAAGGAAGGCATACTGAAGGAATTTTAACGCTCTTAAAAAATCCGACGACTTCGGACGGGTTTGGACCCGCGACCTTGGGCATAGGAGCTCAGAATGCTACCAACTACGCCACCGAAGCCACCTAATAAAAATTTACACTCCCAGTAGACAAGAGTCAAGGGGTCATATATACTGTACATTCGACGTGAGAATAAATACAGTAATGTACAAGTCACGCAGACCAACGAGATTGAATTATCCAGCATGCTTTCCGAGAACACCTCTCTGCAAAACGTTTTATACTTGCACAATAGATGTCTTACCGTTGAAGAACGATAAGATATTTGTGTGAAGAACTGACCAATCAAAATAATGATGAGTGATTTTTGTTTTAATAGGCAGAACATCGATGTCGTCTACCTGTAAGCAAGATATATGAGGACCGTGTGAGCATGTGTCCTTTCAGAAAGGCACGGAGAGCAACGTACAGAAAAGTAAACAAGCAATTTTAAAAAATTAAAGGAATTAGGGCCGGTCCTACCATCTCAGGCAAAGGAGCAGGTAACTTGCCAGCGGAATAAAAAGGAAATTCAGTTCAACAATCTGCAAGTAATGCTACCAGCGGTATGAATGTTTGCCAGAAGGGGCTGATGTCATCGCTGTTCCTC
The DNA here is from genome assembly GCA_946902985.2 of Meconema thalassinum. NCBI lineage: Eukaryota > Metazoa > Arthropoda > Insecta > Orthoptera > Tettigoniidae > Meconema > Meconema thalassinum. Next base: position 776,358,781 of record OX336388.2, on the reverse strand, counting down.
CCTTAAAAAAACATTAAATAACCAACTAATGCTAGAGGGGCTCTTACGTTTGAAATCAACATATTAATACATTTAAAAAACAACAGCAATGGCAAGCCGTTCTCTTCACAGACGAGAAGAGATTCGGTGTCAGATCGCCTGACGGAAGAGAAGAAGTGTGGAGGAGGGTTGGAGAAAGGTTTTCTCCAGTAACATTTTCCTCCAGGACTGCATTCGACAGGAGTTCTGTCATGCCCTGGGCCGGGGTCAGTATGGATGCCAGACTGAACTTAACCTAATTGAGAATGGGACTCGCACAGCTGACCGGTGCATCATGGAAGTCCTTGAAAACCAAGTTGTACCATTTGCTCCATTTCTCGGGGATGAATTTCGCCTGATGCACGACAACGCACGAGCACACACTGCCCCATGCGTCCAGCAGTACCTGCATGTGGTTGGAGTCTACGATTTGGACTGGCCAGCTAGGAGCCCTGACCGCAATCCAATTGAACATGTTTGGGATATGTTGGCCAGAAATTTTCGGCAACGTGCTCCTGAGACTCTCCAGCAACTTCGGGTGATGCTGCATGAGGAGTGGGAACGCATCCCACGGGAAAGCATTTCACAAATCATCGCAAGTATGGCAGAGAGGTTACGCTAGGTGATTCGTGCTAGGGGTGAAAATACCCGATTTTAAGTGTTCAGTTCTTGTGTCAGTACCCTAAGGAATGGATTAATTCTGTAAAGATAAATTTTGGAACTCAGATTAACACTTTAAACGACTATGCAATTTACTCAAAATTTAAGAAATTTTCACTTTTCTTTCTTATTCTAGAAAAATAAACAGATTTTTTATTTGAAGCATTTTTCTGTATGTGATGTAGTTTTCAAATGTTTAAGAAACAATTAATTATGCATAATTTTTACATAAGAATAATTTCAGTGCAATAATTATGAGAATAATTAAAAAATACAAGTGGTTTTTTTTTACCGGTGAGTGTATTTGAAACATTGATGCTATTATCGGTTATTATTTCGGTTTGAATGGATATAACATAGGCCTATGTTTTAGAATGTAGTAGCAACCGTATCCGTCGTTGACGGATTAATAACGAATTCTCTATAGTTATCATCTTAGTTATTGTTTTAAGGGGTCATCTGCCCCAGTTATCATCTTCCGTTGGGGCGTGGTGACGCAGAGGTCAAACTGTTGGCCTCTCACCAAGGTTGACCGAGTTCGATTCCCGGTTAAGGCGTGTGAGATTTTTCGAAGTGAAATGCCATTTCCTGTGGTTCGGATTCCACGTAAAAAAGGTGGTCCCGTGGCTCATGATCGCGAGATTAACGGTCACGTAAAACTAAAAGCTTCCTTCCTTTCCTTATCTTCCGTACCACATTTTAGGATATTCGCAGGGGTTAACTGAAGCGAACTGCAATGCAAGGGGATCAACCTGGGGGGAACCAGCTTATTGATCACGGTAACCCCTTCACCATGTAAATATATATGAACTACTATTTTCAAGGTGTAGGAGGTCATCCTAATTGATGCCTAAATAAAAGAACGGATTTCGTGGCTTATGGAGAATCTCTACTTAGTATGAAACAAAGTCCCCGATTCTCGGATGGCACGGGTAATTTCGTGAACCACTGAATGGATTTTGATACGGTTTTCACCATTCTGTAAAGGATATCTCAAGGAAGGTTTCTGTAAAAAAATATTTATGATCAACGGAAGCCAAGCAGTAACGATTTCAGGGAAAAAGTCGAAAAAAAAACTGGCGTCCGTGTGCTTATTAAGCTTAAGCTGGGCAAACCGTTAAAAATATCAATATACTATGAGTGTGTTCTTCATGAAAAGTTCTACAAAAAAGTCCATCTTCAATACATCGCCCACTATACGTGTTTTTACGAAGTCGTCGGATTTTTTTAAGAGCGATTAAAATCCTTCAGTATGCCTTCCTTCGGAGGGGAAGTAAAGCCGGCGGTCCTATGTCATAGACTTATGGCATGTAAAAGATCCCTCCACACACTAAACGTGTGTGAAGCTAAATTGTTAGGTTAGATTTCGTCGGGACCCTCTATCAAAGTTCCAACGTTCACCACTAGGTATCATTGATATCTGGTAGCGAAAGTTGGAACTACTTGAAATTGAACGGAACTTGTAGCTCATCCTAAGGGTGTCCGCTGGAAGCAGCTATAGACTCAGGCGAGCCGAACATGTCCTCAAGACACTCCCAGCGCTAAAAACCATACGATTAAATAAATAAATAAATAAATAAGTTTTAATTTCTTCCAACAATCTCCATGCAGTTCACGAGCTAGATAGGGGTAGGCCTATCACCCCAGTTACAGCCTAGCTAGCGGGCGAGCCTATTACCCCAGATACAGCCAGCATAAAACTGTCGAGTCATGTTGAGTTAAGACTTCAGAGAAGAGTGGTTGTGTTTGGAGTTTCCCTGGAAGTGCAACTCGGCTTTTCATTCTTCATTCGGCCTGCCATCTTTTCGTTTCTGCCGCAAAACACACAGTTAGTTATTGTTGTTTTAAGGGGCGGAACTACGAGGTCATACACAGTTAAGTTAAAGATTGGACGGAAGGGGGATTTGTGTTTCATGCACCTCGCCAATCTTAAAATTACGTCTAACAAGAATTCGTTGCACATGCATCTCCATGATAATACAGGGTGTCCCTACAGTTCGGTAACACATTTCTTACTCTATTACACAAAAACTACAAATGATACAGCTTTCCTATATACAGTATGTCATATTAAAGAGGAACTCAAATGGTTTTGTTTTCATAGTTTGATTTCACAGTGACACTTTTATTAACACATATATTAACCTTTTACACAAAAACTACAAATTATACAGAATTCATATACAGTATTTGTGATATTAAAGAGGAACTCAAATGGTTTTGTTTTCATTGTTTTCACGTTTCATTGTTTGATTTCACAGTAACTCGATATGGGCACCACGTGCAACTCTGCATATATCTACATGGTAATCAAACTCTTGCCACGCTCTTTTGAGCATATCCGCCAATACAGTGGTGGCAATGTCTTGAATCCTACGCTTGAATTCTTCGAGATTTTGTAGTAAAGGTGGCACATACACACAGTCCTTGCCTATACCCCCATAACAAGAAACCACACGGGGAGAGATCTGGAGATCTGGGAGGCCACTTGTCGAAACAGTTATTATTCCCTGCTCGTCCAATCCAGCGTTGAAGTAAACTGTTGTTCATAAAATCAAGGACATCGGAATGGTAATGGGGTGCCCCGTCTTGCTGGAACGGGAAATTGTGAGAATCTTCTTGCAATTGTGGGAAACACCACTGCTGTATCATATCCAGGTATGAGTGTCATTTACAGTGTTTTCGGCGAAGAATGGTCCATAAAGTTTCCGCGCTGACACTGCACAGAAAACTTTCACTTTAGGTGAATCACGCTCATATTCGAAGAATTCATGAGGATTTTGGGTCCTCCACACACGACAGTCAAGCCTGTTGACTAACATTTGTATGGAAAGTCACCTTCGTCACTGAAAATTGTGCGATTCAGGAAGTCGTCATCGTCTACCATCCATTGTTGCACTCGGATACAAAACTCATAAAGCTGTTGTTTATCTTTTACTTTCAACTGTTTCATGAGCTGTAATTTGTACGGCTTCATACATAGTATCTTACCGTCGTACGTGGTATTTGCAGCTCGCGGGATGCTCTACGCAGATTTTTTCGGACTTTAACTGTCTCGGACTCACTGTTGGTCAGCCACTTCGTTTCGTAACACACAATCAACCAGAACGCACAAACCTGTCATACCAGGCATAGACTGACTTCCTTCTTGGTGCTTCTTTACGGTACTTATTAGTGTGTAATCCCAACGCACAGAAAGCCTGCTCTCCGCCAGAATTCGCCATTTTTACAAATGTGGGCAATAGCGCTAAGAGCGTTAACTGCGGTGAATATGGGAACTACGAGCATTGGCGGTAATATCTAACAAAACCATTTGAGTTCCTGTTTAATTTATGGCATATAGGCCTATAGGAAAGCTGTATCGTTTGTAGTTTTTGTGTAATAAATTAAGAAAAGTGTTACCGGATTTTAGTCCAGTGAGTAATTTAACCAATCATGCCGAGGATAAACGGATATAGGTCGTAGTTCATTGACACCGAAAAAAAGAGCGCTTATTACGTAAAGCATTCATAACTGTTCCCGGGCGAAGCCCGGATGGGTTGCTAGTATGCTAATAAAAAGGAAATTAATACACTGTTTGCCTCGAGTTTGAGTGTCTGATAGCGCTCGTTGTAGTTACGTAAGTAGTTGGTTTACTTGAGGAGATACTCGAAGGAAACGAGAGCCAATTCGTTCATAGACTTGATAGTTAATTTCGTCAGTTCGGCAATCAACATAGGCTTATGACCGGTGCTTCCCTGATGAATTTTTGGTCGATGTAGGCATATGTTTCAGCAGTACCTTCGGTACAAAAATATACAAGGTGAATTGTATTAGTTAATTGTAGCATTGAATTTAACCTTGTAGTAAGTTGGTGAATAAAAATACTCATTCACTCATTCACTCAGAAGGCTTCTATGGGATACGAAGATCCCGCGCCAATCTCATAAAATGTCTCCACTGAACTCTGTTTTGGCGAGTTCTTGCCAGTTGTCCACATTCAGATGTCTACAACGTTTGGAGATTTCATTTTTCCAGGGACTTCGTGGTCTTCCTACTCGCCTTTTTCGTCTTGATTCTTCTTAGTTAGTTAGTTAGTTAGTTATTGTTTTTTAAAGGGGCGGAACTACGATGTCATCTGCCCCTCTTAACACAGATTAAAGAATACAAATTTTGAATTGAATTTAAAATTTTGAGGTGGACATCTAAATTTAAAAAGACCAAAAATTAATAAAACAAAAACAAACAATTAAATAAAAAATAAAAATTATAAAAATAAACAAAAATTACGGAAAAAACAAAACATTATCATTCAAAAACGAACAAGTCGTTGAGTCAAAGTTCACTGGAAAATTTAGATTGCTGGCCCTAACCCACTCTCACTTATAAAGCGGATAACGCGATCAGCATCCACCGCGTCATCGGCTAATATAAGTTTGAGTGTCGTCTGCAAACCAAGGTTTCTTCGTAAGTCAGCAAGATCCACACACTCGGTGAAAATGTGGGCCACGGTAAATACGGCTCCACAGGTACAAAGTGGGGGGTCTTCCCTTCTCATTAGGTACGAGTGGGTGGATCTTGTATGACCTATCCTTAGCCTACACAAAATGACGGACTCTCTCCGGGCCCGGAAGGAGCTCCGCCACACGCGAGTAGTTCCCTTGATCGCTCTCAGTTTACTGGGCAGTGGGTCAGCTAGCCACTGACTCTCCCAAAAAGCCAGAACTTGTAGGCGTAACTGAGAGCGAATATCTCTAGCGGGTACCTCCATTGGTCGAGGTGGTAGTGATACCGCCTCTTTAGCAGCTTGATCTGCTAACTCATTTCCAGCAATTCCCATGTGGCTTGGAAGCCACAGAAAGGTGATTCGAGTGTCAGCGTGGCACAGCCCGGCTAGTAGGTCGTGGATTCGCTGCACTAGGGGGTGTTGCGGGAAACTTGTAGCAATTGACTGCAACGAACTCAAAGAGTCGGTACACACGAGAAAGTGGATTCGAGCATCCTGTAGTGCAAACTGCAGAGCTTCATAGATGGCAACGAGCTCCGCAGTAAACACACTACAGGCCTCAGGCAAAGAGATCTTGGTATTTGCACCATCAATAACGTAAGCACAACCCACCTTCTCGTCCACCTTCGAACCATCCGTGTATAGAATGCCAGCGTCCGGAAATTGGTGAACTATGCTGTGGAACTGCCTCCGGTAAACGGAGGCATCCGTGTTCACCTTAGGACCTCGGTGCAGATCTAACTGAATTTCCGGACGCGGGACTTGCCACGGAGGCACCTCGCTAGATGTCCGGATCATACAGGAACCTACAGCCACTCCTATTTCAGTACACGAGCTATCCGGCCGAGTGGCACGAGGCCGGTTGGCGTACCCCTGGTGGTTTTGTGTACCGAAGAGAGCTTGATATAGTCGGGGACAGCTTAAATGAGTTACCGGTACTAGATCAAGACAGGGTAGGCAACATTAACAGCCGTCCCCTATGCCTACGTAAATGTTGGTTTGTGGTTGCATTTCTTGAAGGTAAGTTGTTTTCAGGTGCGAGCACATTGTCGCCAACCCTGCTTAAAATCCCGCCATCTCCAAAGACCATAATATCAGTAAAATTCCGTACGTCACAGTTGCCGACATGTTTCTGGCAATAACTCCCAGAATGCATTTTTCACAAAGTCAGCCAACATTATAATTACGACTGTAACTAATGACTTATTATTTAAATAATTTCACAGTTTTCTTTGGAAATTCAAGTCTAATGAAGTTGTAACAAGTTGTGCAAGGTAAGTACTAGTAATATACATCGATTAAAACAGTTTATACAGTTATTATAGACTCTTGATATGTGTGTGTCAAATCCACTTGTCAGATGTTTCGAAGCTTTTATTTAATTAATTTTTGGATAAATTCTTATTTAGATTTCATCATGACGCCTAAAAAATACGAGAACAAGATTGGAGATGGATTGGAGTAACTCGACAAAGATCACTACAATTTAAGTAAGTAGGCCTAGCCTAGACCTACACAATTTAAAGTACAGAGTTATTTAATCATTGTTTTATTTATTTTTATATTCAGTCAGAGCACAAAAAACGTAATAAAAAACCTTAATGGTCTTTGGAAATTTTGAAATAGTCTTCCGACTGCATTTTCCATATAGGCCTAATTCAAACATAACCTAAAATATAGCCTATGTAAGTTCTCTCTCGGGAATGTATTCTTAGGTTCAATGCGCCTTCTAATATAGTAATGTATATTATTCTCGACTTCCAAATGCCGTCAGCCATAATATTATAATACATTGCACATGTAACTCTTAAGCTTAAGTCTATGATTCACACTCGGTTGGTGGTAGTGAATGTATTGGTGATTATTTATGAAGCTTATAACTTATGTACTTGGCTACTGACCTATAGCCTACTTAGTAGTAGGCAGATAAAATATTTATAATAGGCCTATTTTTATTTGTTTCAGTCATGGTTGCGACAGAGTAGTGTGATACCCTTCAACGAACTTCAAGGGTTGTGCAACATGAATCAATCATCATTCTGAAAAGCCATATACTCACATGTGCATGGTATATGCACTACGCAGGAGTCACATATGCAAATTTTCAGAGAATACCAAAAATATCTCATAGCTCTCTTTTAGTTCTCGACATAAGTTACTGCGCCACTGAATGTCTGGGTGAAAATTACTGATGTACTAATGTTGGGTAAGACAAAGTCATTGTTCGCTACTTGGTTAGATGACACGGTTTGGGCGAAGCCACTGGTTGCAATAAGTTATAAATATTGGTCGCAGCTATAGCCTACTTGTATTATTAATTCTGAATGAAAGAAGAAAGTGTCTTATACACCTGCATCGGACATGATTGTGACTGTATGCTGTGATGGCTGCGCTAGAATTAGTAGGACACAGGTAACGATATTTGTAGGCTATACATTATACGGTAATAGAAAACGAAAAATTTCATAGATCTCGTAGGCCTATACTACACAGCTTAGACATTCTTAAAATTCACGACACGTGAATAATGAAATAAAAGGCAAAACCATTGGTCTGGATAAAGATTATTGATGCTTGACTACCTCCACTGTGCCTGACAAAAACCGGGGGTGTTATATATAAGCTAACGCGGCCCACGTTACCTCAATTTTTCATATTAAAGCATTGTTGTTGTTTCTTATGGCTAGCCCCGATTCCAATCCATCAGCTTTCCTGCATTCCAATAGAGTTGTGTGAAGTTTCCTGAAGTTCTAGCAGTCACATCAAGTTTGTTGCAATGTGGCAGGTGCCCCTTATCCATTTTACTTCCAGGTTCGTGACAAAGTGTGCATTTTTCAGATCTCAGGATGTTCCAAATAGGATCACGACTTATATAGATGGAATTCCAGCTGAGTCTGCCATTTTCGCTGTTAATTATGCACAAGTACAGTATTGCCAATCCCACACTTACGGGACTACTTTGTATAAGCGCGGTACCATGAAACAAAATAGCGCCAAGTTTGAACCAGTTCGCAATGGATTGTGCAAGCTGTTTTTGTCTGGACCAATAATTGTTAATTCATTAGGCCATACAAACACCCCTGGATTTTGTCACGCACAGTGGGGGTAGACACGCATCAATAATTTTCATCCAAACCCATGGTTTGTGCCTAGACCAATAACTTTTAGGCAGTGAGGCGCTGGTTTTGGCGATTAGTTCGAAACATGAAATTCTTGCGATCAGCGTTCATTACAGTGGTAAATACTGTTCTACATACAAAACAACCCTAACCTGGGGTTTATGCCCAGACCTCCTTGCTTGTAGTGCAATCGGTAATTTTCGTCCAGACAGTCGTCTAACCAAGTAGCGACCAATGGTTTCGTCCAGTCAGTCGTCTAACCAAGAAGAGCTCGTTTATTTCTTTTTCTCACATAATTACAACATTACATGTGTCGTCTAATGTAGGCCTATTTAGTATCTGATATGTTGGTAACTAATGACGTCAATGTGATCGCTCACTGCGGCAGTTTCACATACCAAATATGCTGTCGAACATGGCTGCGGTTGTTAAATATACAATAAATAAAAACACATGTTTAAGTGATTTAGCACATATATCCGGTGCAGAAGTGATCAAGGTTAGTAGTTACAATTGATAATGTCCCCCTCCCGCCAAAAGATGAAATAAGGTATGAAAGTGATATATTATCAAAGTGAAAGCGAAAAAAAAAGAGTGATACATGGTACAGAATTAATCTGAAATTTCACTACAGTATATGTCGTTTTATAAAAGGGCATAGCAGGTGGGTTACAGACAGTGAAGGAGGAAACATCTATTAGGACATCACTTCCATAATTATTATTCATCATTACACAAGGTATTTAGGCTAATTTAAGTATTCTACTGGGTTGATCACTCCTGAAGTGTTACCTCTATTACGTATGTCGTTTTGCCTTGAACATTTTTGGTTGAAGGCAGGCTATTATTTTATTTTAGAATATGCACTGAAAATTTTATGTAATCAGCGTAACCGCAGCCTTCGTAAAGAGGTTTACGCAGGCCAGCACGTATCCCATTTATGAACAGCTGACTGCGGTTGACTGTAGCGTTGGGGATCTGCACCACTCGCGATAGCCAACAGTGGGGCGCACTTGAACTCGGTCAGTGATAACACTATGTATTGTATTCGTCATGATAATGCTATTATTATGATCATGTAGAAATGAGTGGAAGTGTAGAGGACGTACCCATTCGCGACAACGCTGCCTCAGTTCAATTCCCTCTCATATATTCCGCTCTCGCAATTTAAATATCTCAGCTCTCCACAGAAAATTGTTTTGTGTTGGTATCTTATAATTATAATTTTCAAGATATTACTCCGTCGATAAAGCTTGCCTTTCAACGCCTGTACTTAACTCGTCAATTTCTCAGTGAATTCATTGAATTTTCTACAAGTGGCTTTTAATGTGCCAGTTGATGAGAGGTCAGGAGACTATTCTACCAACCATTTCGCGTTATGCGGCTAGCATTTTTTGGCAGTTGGTCCAGGTTCAATTTCCAGCTCGGCCAAGAAATTTTAATTTTGGTCTGAGGGATGGAACAAGGCACACTCAGCCTCATGAGGCAAAACTAAGAAAAGGAGGGTTCGATTCCTATCTTAGCCATCTTGGAAGTGGTTTCCACGCTTCTACTCCTGGCAAATGCCGGGATGGTTCCTAAATTAAGGCCATGGCCACCTCGTTCCCAATCCTCATCTGAATAATAAATGCACACACTAATCCAGCCATGACAATAACGCAGGTTATCAGACAAATTCCACATGCCCAAGTACACAGATCTACATGACCATGATGTCACAAAGCCCCATAATCAACCAACTGCTGCTTTCTACCATTCCAAGACGAAATCTTCGAGTTGCCATTAGTCTAATGCCCCTAAAATCCACGACTAGTTCGAATGGTTTTAGGCCTAAGCATTGGATCAACCATCTTCTTGCATCTCAATAGGGATTTGCCAACAGGCTTTCAACAGCTTGTCTCAATTCTGCCTTCATATATGTACCAAGTAGGGTACATTTGTCACGTGGTGACTGTATATGGTTTCTTGTATTCGTAAGCAGATCGAGGTAATTTCTTCGTGTCTTTATACATAAGTAATAAGTTTTACTCGTTGATGGAGTGTAAAATTAGTAAAAGCAACGTATATTGCTCAGTTTACGGCTGTAAGTCGATGCATAAAAGAGGGCTGCGGATATAAGTTTTCATCACTTTCCAAAATATGTAAATAGCAATAGCCAAAAGGTGACGATACCAAATAAATACGGGCAACAGGAGCGGGTTGGACCACTCACCACTACACTCACTGACGACAGGACGGGTTGTTCACTGTTTCCGCCGAGCCAAGCCGTACCAAGGCAGCTAGGCCTACACCAGCAGACTACAGCCAAGCTTCATCAGTCAGGTATCCTTCCCCCTCCCTAGTTCATTTCCAATTACCCTACCAACCACCATCACCTCGCTCTGCGATATCCGAGCCATTCCACTACGAGTCATATAGGCCTAATTTGACTTCGCAGGGTAAATATCTACTCTGCGAGAACCTGCTACCAGTCCGATATTCTACACCAAATCCACCAGCTAACCATCTAAATCAAGCAATTCCTGTGTCCCCCGAGCTTTAATACAAGTTAAACTCATCCCTTCGCCCTACCAAGCAGCAAATAATTTCTACAGTCTATGGTACAGTGAGCAAACTCAAATATAGCTTTTAAAGTAACAGCGCCATGACTCGAACTGCTCAAAAACAGATACCAGCAGACAACCGATGCTTGATAATATGCAATTGACACATAAAATCCAGTGGAACACACAAATTAGAATACGTGTATCGCACAGTTATACATATATACAATTGAAAATAACACTGTCATTATTTTAGGGACCACATTTACTGATTATAACCGAAAAATAAAAAGTGTTCCATATCAAACGCATGTTATTGAGTATTTTTACCCTACTTATCCAGACCGACCACAGCGCCCCAAGTGTTAGTTTGAGTTGCCAATACATGCAAGAAATGAGTACGGTACTTATCAAAAATAAAGAAATAATAAGCTAATATGTACCCTACTATTATATTTCTCTCCTACTCCTAAATCCTTCTCTGAACACTCATTTTAAAACAGAATGGTCTGCATTTTTGGACTAATTATAAAAATATAGCCTATAAGAAGAAATGAACATGCTCATCTTTAGCTCCCTGGAGAAAATAATTGAGTAAGTATTAATGTTTCTGTTCTTATGCATTTTATGTGATGCTTTAAAAATCAATCTAGAAGAGATAATTTAAGTTAACTTCACTACCATAATACTGCTTAAGAGTTACTGTCGAGGACTGATGACCAAGATGTCCCTAACTTGAGCAAGGACTGCTTCACAACTTCATGTAAAACGTATTTTCGTAAAAGAGCCTTTACTTAGTTTGGATCATTTGCGATACGTGTTACATGGATGTGTGTGCTGACTTTTTGGTGTTAAATGATGTAAGTTGGCAACACCAAATGTGGCGGCCATGTTGGTTTTCTAGTAACTTATTTAAGGTGTCCTGGACAGGTCGGGTGTTGCGGCATTTGACGCACATTGGCAGCATATGCTAAAAGCATATGTTGGCGTCTATAATTTAAAGGTGGAACACCCGATTCGGCGAGTAGGCTGGGTATCGGGCTGGTCCGGAAGGCACCGGTAGCCAGCCTAACGCCACTATGGTGGATACTGTCCAGCATTTTCAAGGTTGCCGGCCTTGCTGAACCGTATGCCGCAGAACCATAGTCTAGCCGGGACAGGACGAGGGCTTGGTTCTTCTTTAAAGATTTGTAAGACCATCCTATCACCTCCCATCCTTAGTAAATGGCCAGCCCATTGAAGTCTTCTGGAGTTAATGATGTTGAGTATTGGTGCTGCTGTGATAGTAAGTGTATGTCTTTGTTTGACCTGTTTTTCCAGCTTTGAGATGCGGGGTCAAAAAATGGTTCAAAAATTCTCCTGTAGGCCTACACTTCATTTTCGAAAACCTGCAACTGGTGTTCCTCCTGTTTTGTTAAACTCCATGATTCTGCACCATAAGTTAGAACTGGCCTATTGATGGTATTGTGTATTTTCAGTTTTGTATTTCTCGTCAAAAAATTGGAACCAAAGAAAAAAAACTGCAGAGTAGTACACTTTGTCAGCATTCTGTATTCTAACTTTAGTTTCCACTTCTCTACGATTCTGAATAATAATAATAATAATAATAATAATAATAACAACAACACTCCAAACCACCCAGCCGATCACAAACCAAAAGCAAACTGAAAGAAAACTCTTTTTACGCCCGTTCATCATCACGACGTCCGAAGAGCGTAAAAGAAATAGGCGAAACTTCTGGCATTTTATTTTTACATTTTAGGTTTAGGGAGAGTGGGGATAGGTGGATGTAGTTGATTGGGGACAGTTTTAAGAACCAAGCCGTCCATGCAGAAGAACGAAACCCGTCCGAAGGGAGGAGGGTCACTTCAGATTAGCTTTGTCATGGGATGACTTCCGTAAAAAGTAAACTGGGGACACGTTTCCTACCTCTCTCTAACCTGTTTCTCACCCTTCCGCATTTCTCTTGTGGTTATGATCAAGGTCAGCCTTGTACTGACCGGCATATTCCTCCCTCTCTAGGTCGACTAGGAATAAGATAACTCTCACTTCACCGTGTCGATTCACGGCTCTCACAAGAAATTTTAATTCAGGTGTGAGAGTTGGAACGGGGCACACTCAGCATCGTGCGGCAAAACTGAGCAGAGGAGGGCTTGGTGGCTTCCCCCACTTCTACTCCAGGCAAATGCTGGAATGGTTCCTAACATAACGCCACGGCAGTCTCCTTCCGAATCATATCCCCAATTTACAAATACGTGCACACAAATTAGTCATCACAATAACACAGGTTATCACCAGTAGCGCAGCCAGGATCGGCCAATAGGAGGGGTTATAGGTACTCAAGAAGTATAAAACAATTTTCACTCGCCAAATCAATACTTTACTTTACTAAAAATACTATAGGTACATGTTTCGGAAACTTGATATGTTTCCTTCTTCAGCCCATATGTTGGAGTGAAACATCATATGACATCGAAATCCTAAACAAAAATAAAAATACAGTTCGTAGTTTTCCTCTTGTTCTTCTTTTGTTGAGCCTGTGTCGTTAGACATATAATTAATGTCAACCATGGAATAAGCACTTATTATTTGAAGTGATGAATGAGTTACGTGGAAACGTTAAATATTTATTCCTTGTAAGGATGATTGGCGTCAAGAAATTTTGATCAAGAACAGGATATATGTAGGAATTAATCTATTACGGCGGGGGTTGAGGAGGCAGTTTTCTTTTTTTTGTTATTTAAATGATCTGCTAATGTATCAAATAATACGTTAGTCTCAAAGTTAATCTCGATCAGATTATTGCATTCATTAGATCTCTGATAAGTGTTGATATGAATATTTTCCAAAACATTCATATAGCTGCCTTTAGATGCGTAATGCAAAATGTTGACATCATTATTTATGTCCGTGAACTTATGTCCCGTTTCTTCCATATGTACCGCCATGGCTCAGAACTTCCTGTGCTTTATGGCCGAAACATGCTCAGCATAACGAGTGCGTATGCTCCTGCCTGTTTGTCCCGCGTAGTTTGATTTGCAAAAATTTCATCTGAGCTCATAAATTCCCGATTTTAAATGCCGAGTGACCCCTTTAAGATACCAAGCGAAGCTAGTTAATCCGTTAACATTATAGTTAATGAGTAAAAATACCACTGTGATTTGTGAAACGAAAGTATAAAAAGATCTTAAGGTCTTAAATGGCTCAATTGTAGGTACTTCGTATTTTTTCTGTGGGTTTGGAACCTTTCGTTCCTGAATTTGACAAATTATACAATGCCAATTTTACAAAATATCGGCAATAACAATTGTGTACCGTACCTTCACAGCAGTCATGTGGGAGACCAGGTATTTCATAAGAGAATTAACAAACAGTGTACCACCTCTAAGTTTGTGAGCATTATCCTGACGACATAAATTGGCTTGCTTCCAAAGGAGTCGAGAATAAGTTTATATTATTGTACAAAATCTGTATTCATTAAATCAGCTCTCTGACTATTAAAAAGCCTTTTTCTACATCTGAAAATTAAAACGTCGGCACGCGTTTGAGATGACATCTTTTACATTTACTTAGCCTACCATATGTCTTAATTTTCAAAATGCATAGATATTTATATTTGATTTTCAGCCAATGGCCATAAAAGGGCATTTCACATGAACGCCCGTAGGTTCCCCAATTTCAATGTCAAGTAGATCCAATTTTAGCTACCAGACGCCACTGTCACTGAGTCCCAACGGCGTACGTTTGAACTTGATAGAGCGTGTCTAACCTAATATCCTACACATTTTGGCTACACACTACCAATTGTAGTTGTAAGTTCCTTTACGTGCCATGACATGGGCCCGACGACTTCGACTGAGTTTGAACCCGCGAACTTGAGCATAGCAGTTCAGCATGCTACCGACTACGCCACCAAAGCCATGCATAGATATCCTGCCGAGACATGCTTCTGATTTATAACCGACTCAGCGGTAACGTTCTCGCCTGCTGTATCCAAGGTTGCAGGATCTAATCCTGGCGCAGTCAGCTTGCATTTAAGGGTGCATAAATGCAAGGGAACCGTGACTGTAGATTTACTGGCACGTTAAAGATCCCCTTCAGGGCAAAATTTCGGCACCCCGGCGTCTCTAAAAGCCACAGTAGTTAAAAGGGACCTAAAACCAATAACATTATTATTGATTTATAACCAGTTAAAGACCTAGTTCTGTTGTTTGATTGAAAAGCTTTATAGTACTTTATACTGCATATCCCAATTAATTGTGGTCGCCGGAGCCACTGCACCATCACGCTCCCCTTGAAAAGCTTTATAATACTAGCCTAAAATCCATACATCAAATCTTACCTTTTAGGGTCCTTTGGAAACTCGGGTATCGTCTTGCTATTTGAACAGTCCGACTTCCCAGTCGGTCAACACGAATATACCCAATTAGATTGGGCGAGGAGTAACAATTTCCCTGTGTAATTCATAATACAATAATTATTTATACATTTAATAAAACGCTTCTCATGCAACCCCTCCCCCTTTATGTGAGAAGTGTTTTATTAAGTGTTTAAACGATTCATGTATTTTTCATTTCAGACATGAGATAAATTGTTACTGCCCACCTAATCTAACTGGGTACCGTACACTCATGTTGACCGACTGAAAAGCGATCATATAGATTACTTAGCAACACTGAAATTGTTTCTAATATTAGATCTGTTTATTGAACTGCACATCTCTTCTGGTAAAGCACATGTTAAATTAAAGATATAACCTTTTCACAATGCTCACATACAGTAAATCCAGCAACAATAACATACACCAACATAGCGCAGTCGGCACATTCTTGCTGGCTGCATGAGAGCATTATTGTCTGCCGGTAGAAAAAATGTGAGCCAAGCTTCGCGATATGTAGGTAGACTGTGGTTATACGTTGTCATGAAGACGTGTGTAGCCACAAATGGGGACCCGGGCCGAAAGGCGACAACAGTACATCACCACAGACACAAATCACAACCTGCCGATTTTCCAATGGGGGGGGGGGGGTTCTAACCCCCCCCATAACCCCCCCCTTGGCTACGCCACTGGTTATCACAGACCCAAATACCACGATGACGCAGCCACCTAAATAAGCAACAACATCTCTTAACCGTCCTTCTATGCCTGAGACAAAAAAAAAACTCAGTACATAGACATTCCTCGAAGTCTTTTTTAGAAATCTTCTCTAACGATTGTTTTAAATCAACAGGCTAGCCACAAGATACATTGTGTCCAACAGGACTGTGCACTGAATGTTTGGTAAATCCTGTTTGATACTCTGTTATGCACTGTCTACTGATGTATATACATATATGATCACCCCGTGGTGTAGCGGCTAGCATTTTTGGCTTCAGAGGTCGGGGTTCGATTCCTGGCTCTGCCAACAAATTTTAATTCTGGTCTGAGGGCTGGAAAGGGATACAATCAGCCCCGTGAGGAGGGTTCGATTCCTACCCCAGCCATCCGCTAGGCATCCGGCAGCCAAAGTTGGAACTACATGGAATTGAACTTGCTGAGCATTGGCTGCAATTCTATATTTTTAATATCAGAGATAAGAATTGAAGAAAATTGGCTGTGGAATTAGGTGACCCTCAAAGGTTGTATCCCTGACTCGTAAAAATGTTTCTTCAGTCTGACAAAGATAACTCATATCAAACGCTGTAACACTACAGCGTAGGTGGTAGCATGCTGAACTGCTTTGCCCAAGATAGCGGGTTCAAACCTGGCCGAAGTAGTCAGATTTTTTAAAAGCGTTAAAATCCTTCAGTATGCCTTCCTTCTGAGGGGAAGTAAAGCCGGCGGTCCCATGGTATAGATTTATGGCATGTAAAAGATCCTTCCACAGACTAAACTTGTGTGAAGCTAAATTTCTAGGTTAGATGTCATTAGAACGACCTATCAAAGTTTCAACGTTCACCACTAGGTATCAGTGACACCTGGTAGCGAAAGTTGGAACTACTTGAAATTGAACGGAACTTGTAGCTCACCCTCTATGGGTGTCCGCTTGAAGCAGATATAGCCTCTGGCGACCCGAACATGTCCTTGGACACTCCCGGCACTAAAAGTCATACGATACATAAATAATAGATGATCTAGAGGAAATAGTTCCCCAATTGAAACAAATAGCTGAACAAGTAGCCCCAATAAATCCAAGGAAGAAACACCAATGGTGGAACGATGAGTGTGATCAAACAGTGAAAGCCTGGTTACTGTATCAGAGTCAAAAAACAGATGAATCACACTTGGAACTCATAAAACAAAGGAAGATAACTCAAAAAATAATACGAAGGGTTAAACGGCAATACCAAAAGGATATACTTCTGATGATCGAAACAAGTAGCGCGAAAACAAACTCAAGAGATTACGACAAAATTTTTAGCAAACAACTACAAAGATATGAACCTCCAACATTAATGTTACAAGACAAAAATGGCGAGTTAGCTCATAGTAATAAAAAAAATACAGAAATGTTAGCAGAAACATCTAACAAATTGCTAAATTGCGAAGATCCACCAGAACTGCTTCAAATAAATACAGACACCACTATCAAAACACCATCAGAAAACATAAATCCACCACAATCCAAGAAGTCTACAAAGCTCTGAGCTCAAAAACTACAAAGCGAGTGGAGAAGATCAAATATTTGCAGAATTGTGGAAATATGCAGCAGAACCAGTGAAGATTTCATTACACCAATGCATAGTGAACATTTGGATCAAAGAAGAACTGCCAGACCATTGGACTACAGCTATAATACTTCCATTACACAAGAAAGGAGGAAAATCAAATCCTGACAACTATCGAGGAATTTCCCTTTTTGATATCACATATAAAATCATGTCACGAATTCTATATAATCGTTGTAAAGATCAATATTAGAACTCGAAATAGAAGAATACCAAGGTGGATTTCGGCCATGGCGAAGCTGCCCTGAACAGATAATCACCTTAAAATTAGTAATGGACTACTACAAACGTAGACAAAAACAGCAAGTAATAACCTTCGTATACTTCAAAAAAGCTTATGATTGTACACATATTGTAGATCTTCATTGCTGAAAATACTAAGGAATTTCGGACTTCATCCCAAATTAATAAAAATTATAAAACTAACTCTAACAAACACCAAATCTAAAGTAAAATTTAGAGGAGAAATATCGGAGTCGTTTACGATTAAAACAGGATTAAGACAAGGAGATGGTTTATCGCCTTCACTTTTCAATTGTGCTTTGGAATATGTGATGAGGGAATGGTACAGCGAAAATCCTAGGAGCATAAGAATTGGAACCAAGAAAGATCAGACTTAAATTGCTTGGGATTGGCAGATGACTTAGCGATACTGGCTAATAATATTCAAGAAGCCAGAAATCAAATAATAAGCCTACAAAATGTAGCACAAAAAATTGGACTTCAGATATCATTTGAGATAATGGTAGCAAATCCACTTGTAATCAATCACATAACAGTAAATAACAAGAAAGTTAAAATAGCGAATTAATTTAAATACTTAGGAGATATTATAACTTACAACTTGAATGAGAAACCTGCATGGCTAGAAAGAACTAATAAGATGATAAAAGCCCAAAAATTAACATCGTCTACATATAAAAGAAAATGTCTTATTAATCGCAACAAAATTCACCGATACTATTCGGAATAAACGGATCTGGTTTTTTTTTTCACATCATGAGGACACCAGAAACCAGGTTATCTAGAAACATTGTAGTGAAACTTTGGAATATTAAACAACAAGTAGGATGGATTAAGGAAATTAGAGAAGATATGAAAGAATTAGAAATAACCTTGGATGACTTGCAAAACAAAACAAAAAAAAATAAAAAACTGAAAGATAT
This sequence comes from Meconema thalassinum, assembly GCA_946902985.2. NCBI lineage: Eukaryota > Metazoa > Arthropoda > Insecta > Orthoptera > Tettigoniidae > Meconema > Meconema thalassinum. The sequence goes on along the minus strand of OX336388.2, from coordinate 776,340,081 downwards.
AAAAATAAGATTTCAGGCAAAAATAGACAAACGTAATACAATAAAAAGGGTATTTACTGATTAGGAACGCCCGAGAAGATCAGAGCGAATGAAAAGCTACTTGGCAACTCGGAAAGAAAACTTACTGAAGAAGAGGACCAAGAAATGATTGAAGTGGTCCAATGAGGCCGTAAAAGCAGAAGAAGAAGAAGAAGAAGACGAGGGTACTACAGTATATCGCAGCTTGCAAACACGATTAATAGCATGCGTCATGAAGTTGATCAGTTACTATATAATCACTCGCTAGTCCACACTAACAGAGTAGATCTGGTCCATAGAAGACAATAATAATAATAATAATAATAATATCATATGGCCTCGGGTGCCGGGTGCAAGCTTTGTTCTTTGAAGCCCAGAGGGCAGCTTGTTGGTGTTGACGAGTGATGAGGTTTCTCGGTCCGTGCATAGTACAGAACCAAATACATTGGTCGGTGACTCAGTCATTCCTAACACCACAGTGGTTTAAGCAACGGCCGAATGTTAGCAGTATTGGAATAGAAAGGAATACCATATATCACGGTGGGCTGTTGACCGATCCTTCTCTTCACGCCCGACCCTTCCCTGCTCTTTCTCCTCACCCCGCAAGTTCATAGAGCTTGGACTCGAGCAGTAAATGGCCAGCCCATTGAAAGTCTTCTGGAGTTAACTTAATGATGTTGAATATTGAATATTGGTGTTCGCTGTGATAGTGAGTGTAGGTCTTTACTTGATCTCTTTTTCCAGCTTTGAGATGCGGGCTCAAAAAATTGTCCAAAAATGTTCCTATACACTTTATTTTCGAAAACCTGCAACTGGTGTTCTTCGTGTTTTGTTAAACTCCATGATTCTGTACCATAAGTTACGACTGGCCTAATGATGGTATTGTGTATTTTCAGTTTTGTATTTCTTGTCAAAAATTTGGATCCCAATAAAAACTGCAGAGAGTAGTACACTTTGTTAGCATTCTGTATTCTAAGTTTAATTTCCACTTCTCTATGATTCTGTTCATCAAGTCCTTTACTATTTCTCATTTACATAAATGACATAGGAGTTAAAATAACATCCCAGATAAGAGTATTTCCTGATGATATAGTAGTATACAGGAGGATAAATCACCTGGATGACTGCGGCATATTACAGAGGGGCTTGACGGCAATAGAAAGCTGGGCGGATAAAAGTGATATGATGATAAATTCAAAGAAATATCAGGCTGTGAAATTTGTCAATAAAAGAAATCAAATTGTTTTTGAATATTCAGTAGGTGAAAATAAGAGTTATATTTGGGGACGAATGTAGGTAATTAGGAGTAACTGTGGGGGGGGGGGGGGGCGGGAATTTTCACTGGGGTAACAACATACATATAGTGAAGAAAGCTTGCAAGACGTTACATATGGTTATGCGAGTGTTTAAAGGGGCTGGCAGAGAGATTAGGGAAAGGGCATAGATGTCCTTAGTCCGTCCGCTGCTGGAATATCCTAGTGAAGTCTATACCAAATGTACCTAATAAAGGAATTGGAAGGAGCTCAAAGGAAGGCCGCGAGGTATGTAATGGAGAACCACAGGTTGACGGGTAGTGGGAGTGGAATGATTCAGGATTTGGGTTGGGAAAGTCTGGCTGGTAGACGTTCAAGAGCAAGTCTAGGAGGTATGTTCTTAGCTTACAAAAAGGAAATTGCATGGGAAGACATTCATGAGAGTTTGGGAAAGGAAGGGTCATATATGGGCAGATATAGTCAATCATGTAAATTAAAATTAAGTCAGTGGAATAGTAACTGGGGCAAATATTCTTTTATTGCGATGGGGGAAGTAGAATAGAACAGTGTGCCAGGGAGCATTTTCAGCCCTTTGCCTTCTGATGTTGGTAAATTCCAGTTGTTGGTAAAAGAAAGCACCAGATCAGGAGACAGTGATGTACGGTACGTGAGTTGAAGCTTGAAAGAAAGTAAATTATTATTGTTTTATGTTTATTTCTATTACTATAATAATTATTATTATGATTACCGATATCTTCTTTTAGCAATTAATCCTTATTTTCTAAAATGCATTTTTGTGGTTGTTAAAATTGTTTAGTTATTGTAATTTGCCACCATGGATAGCGTCCACATTTGCATATAAATTATGTATTATGTAGAATGAATGTTTTAGACAACTTACCTCTGTTGGCTACGTAATGGAATACAAGCGGTCCTTAATAGCTGCTATCAGGGGCGTATCAAATATTATTTTCGGGAGAGGCAGAATCCATAAATATAAAAAATCATCACCTGAGATACATTTTCAAATCACGCTATAAAATTATAGTACATTAATATTTTAAAACTAAAACGTAATATTAATACAATTAAAATTTGCCGTACCGAAGGTCAGCTAAGTTACATAAAGTGGAACATAAAACATAACGAAATGTTAATTTGTAGTATATTAATTATGCCAGTGAATATAATTATGAACACTTTTACGAACACCGTATGCAATTTGTCTGATAACATGTGTTATTGTGAGTGTGTGTGTGTATTTTGGTCTAGGACAGGGGTAGGTGCCCCGGAACTACTTGAAATAGGGCATCTGGAGTGTGAAAAACTTGAGGGAAAACACTCTCAAGATACGAGCAGTTGACCTTACTGTTCTGCCCCTTAAACCAATAAGTACTAACCACACTCACGATAGCTGCTGCCAGAACAAAGATTCGAACCTCAGATCTCCGTACGCTCGCCTTCTACTCTGAATATCGAAAGAAAGAACGCGAAGGATATGAAACAGCTGAGCTGCGTTGACGAGTTTTTAATCAGCCTATTCGAGTACAGTAACACCCATGCTACACATGGGACATACAATCCCAACGACCAACCCATGAGTGGTTGGTTGGTTCCTCAGTTTAGTGGCTGCGACAACGCGGTACTTTGGGTGTGTGTAGAATCTGGCTGAAACCGGTGTTAATTGTGATGGCTGTATTAGTGTGTGTTATCTGTTTTTAATTCAAGTAAGGACTGCAGACATTGAATTTCAAGTAGTTCCTACTTTTGCCGCCAAACGCCACCGTAAACGAATACTAGTTCAGAACTTTGTTACTAGGCGCCACCGCAGTCGGCTCCTGGCGACGAACATTGGAACCTAAGAGCGTTGTTCAAATTTTTAATCTACAATTTAGCTTCACACAGGTGTAATTAGTGGAAGGTTCTTTAACATGCCATAAATCTATGACATGGGACCGCCGGCTTTACTTCCCCTCCGAAGGAAGGCATATTGAGGGATATTTTATCACTCTTAAAAAATCCGACGACTTCGGGTTTGAACCCGCGATCTTGGGCATAGAAGCTCAGCATGCTACCAACTACGCCACCGAAGCCGCCAACCCATGAGTAACATATTTTACATTGCTTGACCTTGCATCAACGCCAAATATTTAAATAAGCACGTCAAATAAATGATGGACATCGAAGCTTCGCCAACTGAAAAATAATCAGATGAATAAATAACAACACTCACCCTGTAATAAGTGAGCTGGATTTCTCATGATTATCATTCAAGTTTGAAAGAAGAGTGGGTGGTCTATCACAATTGACACTGAAACAACGTGTCGTGATGGCACCAAGCATTACTGTAATGCGACACTTTACTATTAGACCTATTATTCACGTATTGAGTGACAATACACATGCTATGTTAAGGTAAAAAAAAAAAAAAAGCACTGGACACTCAAACTACTTTGTGGCGATATTATTGCCGTGCCTTATCTTTGCCGAGTTGCATTGTATGGGAATCGGCAATGTCGGTTAACACTAGGATGCGAAACAATAGACTGGAATTTCGAAATTACGAAATTACACGAGTTGAGGTGCATTGTCGCTAGCGAACAGATAAAATAAATCATTCTCGGTCGCTTAGGAAGGGTTCACCTTCCACTACTCTCATGCTGACCTTGGAAAAGGAGAATGCTGGATTTAATCAGAGACTGGTGCCCGTAAGCCGGGCTCCTTTTCCTGTTTTGAGTGGAAGACTTCATAATAATAATAATAATTGTGAAGATTGAAAAAATACTTCTGGCAATGGTAATCATAAAACCATTGCCAACGTATTTGTTGTGCGATGATTTATATTTATGCAAAATATAGGCTAATAATAATAATTGTTCAATATTATTAATTAGTTAATGTGCAGGTACCCGCGGCTTCGCTCGCGATCAAAAGCATATATGAGAACAGCAGATCTTCTCAGCTGAAGTTCGGGTATCAGGTTGTGACAATTGGCCATTGTGACCAGTCACACTCCTGCCGATGCTGTAGTTATTATTATCGCTACACTCGCCATGGATTAGCTGTGTGTGAGATTTTGCAGTGTGTGTAATGGTTTTAAGTTATGCAGCAGCTTCAAATTTAAAGTGAAAAATAGAAGACCTCTTAGTAGGTTGAAATTTAGTAGTGCTTTAGGAGAGATTAAAAATAGACCTGTAGTAAGTTTGGCATTGTTTGGCAACAATATGTTGCTTTTAAAAGGCCTCAGCTTCCGCCTCTTATGGTTTAAATTTATGTAAAGTATTCGTGGACAGTGTAATTGTAGTGTAATGTATGACACTGGAGCGAGGAGTTTGAATTTAAAGGTGCCGTGAGCTGATTGGCTGGATGTGTGCGCTGAATGGTTATTGCTTGTATGGAGTTTAAATTGTACTTGTAGGTAAAAATATTGCTGTACTGTGATTAATTATTGTTAATTGAGTCTGATTTTAATGTAATTCATTGGTTTATGGATTGAGCAAAGTGTGGAAGCCAGTCTAGCGCAGGACAGTTACTGGGGCTGGCCCCGCCAGACCGGGCTTCCTAGTGTGTATTGGGTTCGAATCTTGCAGTACGCTCCAGTGCAGTAGGCACTATACTATTCTCAGGCAGTGACGAGCATATCACCTTTGAAAAGGTGAATGCAGGAAGAGGTCGAGTCTGGTGCCCGTAAACCGGGCTCCTTTTACTCTAGTTTAAGGGGTAAAAATTTTGGAGGATAATTAAAAATAATAATGAATTAAGTAAATTTACTCTGGCTATAGTTTAATGAGTAACTGATAACCCGAGTTTTTTCAGTGCAAAGGATTTTAGTTGTGCAAAGGTGTTAATCGTTCATTCAATGGACGTGTCCAATCGGACGAACCTCGGAGAAACCCTCTAACAGGACCCTATACCTCCGCCTAATAAGTGAAAACTTTGTTCTTTCAACATATCCCTTCCCATGAGCTAGCCTATATTAAATTCTATTGAATGAAAGTGTCAGTGATGTGAATGCAATCTGATGACGTTATTGACCATAAGTTCTAGCCAGTTCATCTACAGTACATAGCAGAATGAACTCGCGTTGGCATCGAGGCGCGCTAGTTGACAAATTTCAGCACTTTCGGGGTTCCCCCGGGAGGAAACAACAACAACCACCACCACCACCACCACCGGGAGTCTATGTGAACACTTTCTTAGCAAATAGCGAAGTGAACGCCCCTTCCTTCTCACACATGCTGCAGCATACGGACTCTCCTGCATACGATACCCATTTTGTGCGCAGGTCAGGATTTGAATTATCAGAAAGTAATATTGTCCTCAATGCAAGCTGCTCAGGGGAAACTAGGGATCCTTGACCCATTAGGATACTTGACCCAATGCCTTTATCTCAGAGTAGGGATATTTTGTATGCATGGTGTTGGCACCACTGTTTGTCTATGATGTTCCCTCCAATTTCATAAGAATGAGATTCAGTTGTCTGCTGATATTACTGAAGGAAAGAATGAAATGTGTTTGCTTCTGTTTTAAGTAAATTTTGAATGGTTGAATTGTCAGTCTACATTTGTTTACTTTAAGGTAAGAATCTTTGTATTATTTCTTGTTATTAGCAGTATATCTGGCCTTCTTTTTACACAAAGCCACATTTCTGATTTGTAACAGATACAGTGAAATGTTAGGTTAAGTTAATGAACTCACTATAGGGATACTTGATCCATTCGGTTAGGGATACATGACCCATATTTTACATCCTTAAACTAATAACTGGATTCTAATTTTTTAGATTCCAGATGCCACAACACTACAAAAGAAAGGAGGGTGTCAAACCCAGGGAGTCCATTCCTGCAGAAATTATGAAGGAGGCAGTTCAGAAAGTTTTTGCTGGTGGTGCCCTACATACAATTGCAAAAGAAACTGGCATTAATAGGAATACTTTAAGGAGATATGTTAGAAAGATTCAGCAGGGAGGAAGCTCTACCTTTACACCAGATTACACAGTTAGGCAAATTTTTAATAAAGCTGAAGAAACAGAACTTGCAAACTACTTATTGGTTATGTCACGCATGAACCATGGACTCACCTGTGATTTGGCCAGACGATTAGCCTATGACTTGGCAGTAAAAAATGAAAAGACCTATCCTAAACAGTGGGATAATGAGAAAAGGGCAGGTTACTTTTGATTACGTGGCTTTATGGAGCGAAATTCAGAATTATCACTAAGAACCCCCGAAGCTACAAGTTTGTCACGTTCTACAAGTTTCAACAAACATAATGTAGGTCTGTTTCATGAAAATTTGCGAACAGTGCTCGCACGTGAAAAGTTTAGAGGAGAAAGAATATGGAATGCAGATGAAACGGGAGTTACTACAGTCCATAAATGTCCAAAGGTGATTGCTCCTAAGAAATCGAAGCAAGTAGGCCTAGTCACATCGGGTGAAAGGAGGCAATTAGTGACTATGTAATGCTGTGAATGCCTTAGGGAATAGTATCCCACCATTTTTTATTTTCCCACGTGCAAAACGAAATCCAGCATTCATGTTTGGGGCTCCTATGGGTTCTGATCATTCCACACACAACTCTGGTTGGATGACGCCTGAAAACTTTCATTTGTATTTGAAGCACTTCCAGAAATATGTTAGATGCTCTCCCGTACGAAAAGTTCTCCTACTTATTGATAATCATGAGAGCCACATGTCTCTTGATGTCATTCTTTATGCCAGAGAAAATGGGATTGTAATTTTAACATTCCGTCCACATTGCTCCCATAGACTCCAACCATTGGATGTTTCAGTCTATGGTCCTTTCAAAAGGTATTATAATACACACTGCACAAACTACCTCACCATAGACAAACCAGGACAACCGATCACTATTTATCACGTTGCCGGGTTGGTTGGAAAGGCATTTCCCCAAGCATTCACCCCAACTAACATAATCAGTGGCTTCATGGCCACAGGCATTTGGCCGTTCAATGATGCGATATTCTCAGACGACGATTTTCTTTGTTCCGCTGTGACCGATCGACCTAATCCTCAGAATTTCCAGCCTTCAACATCATCTGAACCAGCAGCGATAGCCGAAGAAACACCAGTGTCCCCAAATGTTTCTAGCAACGTGAATGAGACTGTAGAGAGCGCAAATAAAGACCAGTCTACAAGATTAGAAGGTTTTTGCATCAGCCCAGAAAGCCTACTTCCATATCCTAAGGCAGGGGAGAGAAGGCCGAATCGAAAAGGGGGCCGTAAACAGGGTAAAACCACTATTTTGACTGATACACCAAACAAAGAGGAAATCGAGGCCAAATACAAGGAGAAAGAAGACAAGAGAAGAAGAATTGAAGAAAAAAGTGCATCACGCAAAAGACTGTTTTCAGAAAAGGAAAACGTGAAAAAGAAAAGGGGAAAACAATCATGTAGGTCTCCTGAAACTGAAAGTTCTGAATCTGATCTAGAACATGTTCAAATCAATTCTGAATCAGAATTGACTGGTGAAGACACAAGATTCACAGGAAAAATTCCAAGCATAGGTGGTTGGGTGATTGTGAAATTTTGTGGCAAGAGAAATATTCGCCGATATGTGGGACAAGTTAGCGAAGTTTGCCCTGAAGTGTTTATGGTTAAATTTTCCAAAAGTGTAGGTGGTTCAAGATTTAAGTGGCCAGAATGTGACGATATCTCAGAGGTTGATCCAGAGCAAATTGAGGCTGTTTTAGAGCCTCCTGAGTTTTCAATGAAAAATGACAAGAGTTACTAGTTTTCAGTTTAAAAACCAGTTTGAATTTCTCATTGAGTAGCCTAAAGGTTAGGCCTTTTTGTTTAGGCTAATCGAAACCATTGCATTTTATGTTAATGTGACATGAGTGACTTTAAATCTAGGACATTTCTTTGTAGCATGCAAAATGATTCAATTGGTTTTAGAAGCCGACATATTATAAAATAAATGCAGTTTCACTTAAAAGTATAGCTGTCCTTGTAATCATATTAATTTCACCCTTGTTTGAGCATTTTCTGAAAATAAATAGACGTGGGTCAAGTATCCCATATAGAGGGTCAAGTATCCCTAACTTGAGGGATACTTGACCCTTTTGTGCACATAAAGAAATATTTAAATTTTCACATTTAGAATGTAAATTTTCTTGATATTACAACTGAATACAATTGGGATATGATTACAAAACCTAATTATGTTACTCAGTAATTTGAAAAACCTATTAAAAAAATGCTAAAAATAAAAAATTGGTACCTGGGTCAAGTATCCTAAGTTCCCCCTATAAAAGAAATCCTCAAAAATCGAGGTTCTTTTGGCAAAAATTCACGATACAACACAATAGCGATGCAATCGATTCAGTCAATGCCCGTTTCGTCCTCAATTGTTTCTTTTAACAGCACAACGCACTGAACTTCCACGGTATGTTTCTGAGGTCAATGCCCTCACTGTTGTTTTATTTCGGGGCTAGGATATGTTAGGTTATCAGCCCTATTATAATGTATGATACATGCCTGATATACCGGCCCTGTGGTGATGGGGTAGCGCGCCTGCCTCTCACCCGGAGGCCTCGGGTTCGATTCCCGGCTCCGTCAGGGATTTTAGAAACTCGTGAGGACAATTGAGTAGCTGTCTGACAGTCACGAAAACCAAGATTAACGACCGAGGGGACCCGATGCGCTGACCACGCGTCACCCCAATATCTGCAGGCCAAATGGCTGGGCAGCGGTCGCTTGGTGAGCCAGGGGTTATTTTTCATGCCTGATAGGCTGCGTAGGCTGATGTCTGAAATAGAGTACTGTATATGTAATTGTTTGGGTCTAGGAATTGATGGGTGACACGGCACTATCCCAGCGTTTGAATAGTTTTGCTGTGTCTCGAATGGAATTATTCAACTTCTTGATGCTAATGGGAACCTGCCGGATGCTGTGACAGGAGTGAAAAGATACTGGCCATCCTACCGCACGTGAACTCCGGCTAAGGATGCCTGGTTAGAGATCCCTTGACACAGCCAGGGACTCTAATCGGTTCACCTACATCCCTTGTGGATAAGGCACTCTTCGATCTACTGAGGAAGAATGAGTCTTTCCCCACTGCTGACACCATTACCTGACTGTTTCATCTTAGTCCATACAAAGGAAGGAAGGAAGGAATGGAGCTTGTAGTTTTACGTGACCGTTGATCTCACAATCATGAGCCACGGACCACCATTTTAACGTGGAATCCGAACCACAGCATTGACTAGGAATCGAACCCGGCCTACCTTGGTGAGAGGCAAGCAGCTTGACCACTGCACCACCACGCCCCCCACATCGTACGATCTACAAGGCACTGCAGTTTCACACACGAGCTACAGAATACTGAGATCTCATTAAACGACCCACTTCCCTGTAGTATTCTCACGACTTTCAATAAAAGGGCCTAAGCAAGAGATTAATTGGCGGTGATCAAGTTCAGGGGAACACATATTGTTATAGTTATTGTTTGTCAAGGGACGGAACAGCAAGGTCATCTGCCCCAAGATATCATAAGCCTAGTGAATGACAAAAACCCAGCTCCCGAAACACAGGTGTATCAGGGAAGAAAGTTACAGCTGAGCATTAGAAACGTATTTTAGTATCAACCAGCCAATTCAAGTAATCAAAAATGATCATCATCAACCTGCCCGGCCGAGCGAGTTACGAACCTCGGAACTCTTAATTTCCGGCTTCCCATACTTGACGAAAAGTGTACTCTACTATACTTTAGTTACAAAATCAAACACAGGTAAATCATACAATTGCCAGATTAATTGCTTACTCTTATTAGGTCTCTGATAAATTATCATATTGCGTAAGGAGAATGCTAGCCTATACTAATGCCATACAGACCTTCGAACTGAAGGAAAAGATAGAGGGATATGCACTAGGACTTAAAAAATACTTGGCAGAGCCGGGTATCGAACCCAGGACCTCTGGATAGTCAGCCAACAATATGGGTTTAACAAAGGAGGATTTGTTAGCTGACATTTTATTCTAAAATATGGTTCGATTACAATGCTATTCCCGAGACAATTCGGGCTAAATGAAAACAGAATTCTGGAGATTAAGAATGTCGAATCAAAAGTAAACGGCAATCATTACGCAACATAAGGGCCACAAGCGCATCATTGCTACCCAAATCTACTCAACTAAAAACATACGGGAATGACGAAGAGATCAGTAGCCTACATTACAACTCACGGTAGCCTAACGGATCTACTTAGACAACATAAAATGCTACGATAGCAGCATATTATATTACGGTACTTATAATTCTTTCGAAGAACAGGTGTGCGGACATTGGGGTGTCATGTAACCAAACACGAGAAAGGAAAATCATAGGGCCAAATGATCATGCTTGCTTCCGACCAGCAATCCATATCTATTAGCTTTTAGGTATATTGTAAGCGAACTATGTCATTACTGCAGTGCTTGACACTTGAGGGTTATCCAATTACTATTTCAACACACTTTTGAAGGGTACTAAAACGTCAAAATGACTTCTTTCAGTATGGCGTCCAGTACAAACAGAATGCATTAGGTCTACTTACATTTTAACATTCCATTACGATCTATCCAATTAAACTTGAATAATTTAAATGAGAACTCAAAGGAGAACTGATTCACACACACGTAAACCTAATTCACACTTGGATTATCACACAGCGGGCATTGAAAATTTGCCAGACATCGCAAACTAAACTGATTTGTAGTAGCCAGCACCAACGGAAAGCGGTTATAACATTTTATACTGGTATCAAAGAAATTTCAACAATGCTCTCGAACTGGTTACCCAGGAGGAGAATAAACAAACTAGAAATGTCGCATGGCATTTGGCGGGGAACTCATCAATTGAGCCGCCATGCAGGATATGCAAGGAATCATGGCCGCCTTCTTCGCAATGTTAAGTTGCAGGAAACCTATTATCTTTGGACTTGTGATCACAGATGGCTTTCCACTACCGAGAAAAAACAAGAGTACCAAGCGGCTTCGGTGGCGTAGTCGGTAGCATGCTGAGCTTCTATGTCCAAGATCGCGGGTTCAAACCGGACCGACCGGCCGAAGTCGTCGGATCTTTTAAGAGCGTTAAAATCCTTAAGTATGCATTCCTTCGGAGGGGAAGTAAGCCGGCGGTCCCATGTCATGGATTTATGGCATGTAAAAGAACCTTCCACTAATTAAACGTGTGAAGCTAAATTGTAGGTTAGATTTCTTTGAAACGCTATAACAAAGTTCCAACGTTCACCACTAGGTGCCAGTGACATCTGGTAGCGAACGTTGGAACTACTTTAAATTGAACAGAACTTGTAGCTCACCCCATAGGTGTCCGCATTGAAGCAGCTACAGCTTCTGGCGAGCCGAACATGTCCTCGGACACTCCCGGCACTAAATGCCATACGCTAAATAAATAAATAAATAAATAAATAAATAAATAAATAAATAAACAGGAGTACCATTTCATCGTGATAGCCATGTTCAGTCCAGTTCGCCTTCCAATATATTATTAGTAATTACATTTCGAAATTAAGTTCTCCTTCCAATATATGATTAGTGATTAAATTTCGAAATTAATGACGATGATGATTGTTGTTTTAAGGGGCCTAACATCTAGGTTATCGGCCCCTAATTTCAAAATTAACTGCCTATACAAGGATCAGGTAGTCTAGTAACATTCCCTCGAAATTGGCGACTACAGTTATTGTGGCCTGTGTGTCTACCCCTTATTATTCCCGCTACAACGGTGTCGGGATGGATGTGTGTGACGGGTGTCTTTACGGCCGGATCCCCTTTCGGACGTCAATCTGTTAGTTTGTTTGTTATTGTTGTTGTTTTAAGGGTGGAATAGCATGGTCATTTGTCCCTAAACGTAAACTTCAATACAGGAGTTAATGAATGAAGGAGAATGAAACTTGACAAGGAATTGGAAGGAACCGTCCCCACATTTGGATGGAGTAGAAAATGGGAAACCTTGGAAAGTCATTTCAAGGACGACCGACGGTGGGGTTCGAATCCAAGTTTACCGAGTCCGCAGCGCATTAGCGAGCCTAACCACCGCTGTCAGTGCAGTACTTCATTGCCTGTCCTATAAAAGTAACACTAAAACAGTGAATTATTTATCTGCACAATCCAGCAAGTCAATTAATAAGCAATTTCACTGGTTGGTTCGTTCCTCAGTTTAGACTTAAGGGGCTGCGACAACGCGGTCATGTAGCCCCGTGTATTCTGGATGTGTGTAGAATCCATCTGATAACCGGTGTTAATTGTGATGGCTGTATTAGTGTGTGTTATCTGTAATTCATATAAGGACTGCAGGCGATCAATTTCAAGTGTAGTTCCTACTTCTGCTGCCAAATGGTACCGTCAATGACACCTAGCTGTGAACTTGGCTACTAGATAACGCCGCAACTGGCACCTGGCGGCGAACGTTGGAACTTAATAGAGCATTACTCAAATCTAACCTACAAATTTAGCTTCACACAATTGTAGTTAGTGGAAGGTTCTTTTATATGCCATAAACCCATGACATGGGCCCGGCTTTACTTCCCCTCCGAAGGAAGGCATACTGCGGGATTTTAACGCTCTTAAAAAATCCGACGACTTCGGCCGGGTTAGAACTCGCGATCTTGGGCAAAGAGCTCAACATGCTACCAACTACGCCACCGAAACCGCCAAGCAGTTCACTAGTAGGCTACTTGACAACTTTTGAAATTATATGTCGTTCCAAAGTGCTTACCAAATTCGGTTGTACTCTAGTGGTCTTAAAAGCGTATGGGCACAAGATGCCGACGGTATTCAGAGACGAAAATGTTTCCCACAGGAAAGCACATCATACTATGGCTCCTTAAACACTAAGTAAACTCGCCCACCATTTTGGTTCTTTACTGCATTCCATGTATTGATGCCTGTCAGCGTAATTGTTACACCTCTCCTAGTGTTCCCCACCTCAACAATTAAAACAAATACCCCATGGCGCTACTGTGAAACAAGGAAGTTTCACTATAATTCAAACTTCTACGCTCGGCCCAGTTCGATGAGGTATTGGGGAGGAAGCAGTCTTAGTCCATTAGAAGGAAAATTGAGAATTAGAAAACCGAGGGTTGGCCGATGGTAAAATTCAAATCGCAAATTCTCGCCTCATCACGCTTAACTGATTATGATAGATGATGTTTTATGGGAGAAACATCGAGGTCATCTGCCCCACTAATCTGCTTGGTACAATTAGATGTGCAAGCATATAAAACACTATTTTACCAGTTTTCTTGAAACAAACATTTAAAAACCTTCGTACAGAATACATCACTGCTATGTAAACACACGCACAGATAATACCGGACGATCCCAATTTCAATAAAACGTCCTCCCGTTCTCGTAATATGGAGACATTTAGGAGATGTGATAGCGACCTGTAGACAGTAGTAAGGAGAAACTTCAGTTCCATCAACTGCCTCCTGCTGGCAAAAGAAACTGAAATGCCGGGTGAATAAATCCAATTGATAAAGGAGACTCACATTAAGAGGTAGATTTCACATTTACTATATTCATTCATGTGCAAAATGTAAACAGAAAACAAAAACCAGCAAAAGTTGTGTGATCATCAATGAATTGAAAGTGATCGCTAGATCTCATTTCTTTTTCCTATCGTGATAGAGAGGTAGGTAGTCTAATTTCAGTTGAACCGATAATCGTGTGGAGGCCCTCTAAATCCTACCTGGGAAACTATGCTATATTGCCACACTTTTGCATCATGCTTTAATTTTAGACATCCGTTTTAAAACACCCTGTATATGTGGTTTTAAAGATAAAAACCCGAGGCAGTGTTAAAGGGGATGTCATCATGCACCTATCTTTTTCCGGAATTGATGTTCATGAATGGTATACAAAAACAGGAGGAAAACTCAACGTAAATATTTTAATAAGGGTACACAAATATAGGCTATAATAAAACTCAGCATGCTATAAAATATACTATATTATATCTTCTATCTATATCTACAGTATATACAGGGTCTTTATATTTGCTTGGCAAGGACATTCTCGCTCACGCGCTCCGCCAGTGACGGTTCAGCTGCCGGCGACCGCGCGCGCATATGTACGGCAGAATACGGTGCTTAAAATCAGTATCATGCATTTTTACTCACCATAATTACAGTAGATGCTGAAAATGTTCCTCATTCTCTACCAAACATAATAGGCATCTCCTTATGAAGTTTCCGGTTACTCCGGTTAATTTAGCTTCAGTAATGAAAGACTTGCTGCTAGAACGTATGGACCTGCCAGACAGTCACCTACAATGCCAGCCCACACATTAACCTTAACTGGTGCTGATGGCGAGCCTGTCTGGACTACCTGTGCATATGACAGTTTTTCTATCTGTCGGTGTCAGGAACCTTTTTTGATATGAGTTCATGTGTTAAGCACTTCCAAACAGGCTGTCAATTAATGTGGCACAGTACAATGTTCTTTCATTAATAAAGAGTAAACGAAGGATTTTGGGACAAATGTGTATATGAACTTTTGTTCTTGTTTTGGTGTAAGGAACCAATCCCCAAAGTTTGTAAAAATATTTTTGAAACACCCTGTAGAGAGATATATATCAGTGAGCCGGGGTATGCGCATTTCAAAGGTATACATAGTCATATCTAGAAATTCGCACTTAACGTTCTAGAAATATTAACGAGTTGAAACCAATATCTATCCATCAATAGTTTTGTCCACCACAGCGCCTCTGTGAGAGCTTTCCCTATAAAACGGGCCCTCGCAGGCGCCGTGTGGCGTGTAGAGCGAGTCACTGGCGCTAGCAGCACAGTAGCGCCAAACTAGTTCAACACTTTTACACTTTAAACGTATTTAATAAACATATTTACTTACATTAATTTCAGAGTAGTTGCTGGAAATACTGTCCTTCAATTTCTAAAAAAAAAAAAAAAAAACATTGCGCATCTACATAGGAAGTTTTGGTACACTCGCTGTAAATCACCCTCCTTGATATTTCGTGTTAGTGCAAATATTTCGTTCTCGAGACTGAGTACGCGGATTGTTTCTGTATACCTTTTGTTTGAGGTTCTCCCACAAGTAAAAATCGCACGGCGCTGAAACGCACGAACACATTTACTGGAAAACTGCTTTTTGAGAAGATGAGTTTCCTCTAGGAAAAGTCGATGTTTTGTTCAATACCTAACCATGTCCACAGCATACGAGACAGGCTACAGAATTTCACCACAAGTCGTAGCTCTCTGAATTAAGGTTTCTTGCCAGCTGGGAATGTGATTAATGCTATGACCGCATGCGGCGATTCCCGACCCCCTGTTGTGTAACGGTAGATGCTAGTCAACTGGCGGTAACTAATAACTCTCCGCCCGCCACATGACCCGGCAAAGCTCCGTTCTATAGGGAAGGCTCTCACTGTATTAGTAACATGTTAGAAACATCATGCTAGGCGTATTTGTTTTGCGTAGTTAATCATACCTAGCCTGGTCGAAGCGCGACTTGCAATCCTATAAGCGCACAATATTAATAATATTCTAGGAACGTTCTATAAAAAACATTAAATAATATTATATCACTGCAGTGTTCCTAGGATATTATGTCGGATTCGAATAATAGTATAGGAACATTATACAGTGAGGGCTCTTCCTATAGGGCGGAGCCTCGCAGAAGCCGTGTCGCGGCGGGTCTCAATGACTCACCGCCAGATGTATAGCATGTACCGATTACAACAGCAGGTCAGGAAGCCCTGGATGCTGTCATAGCATTTATTACATACGCAGCTGTCAAGATACCTTAGTTTTAAGACTTGCTGTGAAGTACTGTAGCCCAACTCATATCCCGTGAACATGGTTAGGTATAGAACAAAACATCGACATTTTCTAGAGGAAACTCATCTTCTCAAGAAGATTTTGCAGTAAATTTGTTCGCTCCGGCTAGCGCCAATGCCTTGTCCCACACGCTGCAATACAGTATGCCTTCGGCCACCACACAGCCTCTGCGATTCTCCATTCTGCTCACTGTATAATATCAAAGAAATTACTGAAAACTCCAAATTAGAAACAGACTCTGCAGATTTATAAAGAAGTTCAACCGATGGGAAAAATGTGACAGTCTGGTTATAAATTGGCTGAGGAACTTTTACACTTGAATCCATTGTTGAAGGAGTTTGAATCAGCAGAACCAAGAAATGTTTCTCAACTTATTAAACAAAATGGTTGGCAGGATGGATTCCCAAATGTGTGGACAGCACTTCGAATTCTGCTAACCATACCTGTAACTGTCGCTAGGTAATTTTATCTATAGAAAATAGTATTACCCAGGACTTGAATTATTCAGTATTAATTTTAAAAAATTGCAAGCGCAGTAATCTAGAGGTTCTAATTATTTTTCTTTCTTAATTGTTTCAAATTAATTTACTATGCAAATTTGATGTAGGCCAATGCATGATGGTAGCGTTGTCTACGACATAGCAGTTCAAATAAATATTTTCAAGCAAAAAAAAAAAAAAAAATTTACTGTTATCGTTTCTCATCCACACTACTGCTATATTAATCTTTCGGAGGTCTGAGCAACAAATGAAAAAAAAGAAAATGTATGTATCTTTAGTCTCTATGTACAGTTTCGCCGAGTGGCGCCGCAATGGGATCTCGCAACGCCTGAAAACCTTGCTAGGACCGCCTCTGTGCACATTGTTAGTGGTGGTGGTGGTGGTTGTATTGAGAGGAGGAGTATCGAGATCATCTGGCCCTCTGACGCTGAGACTTAACTGGTGTGCTGACAAGAGTCCAGTCAGATGTGTGTGTGTCTTCGACACGAACTGTTACTAAAGTCCATCCTCCATACAAAAAAATATCACACACACACACACACACAAATCATCATCCAACTTTTCATCCACAAACAATGAAGTCCTGACGAGCTGTTCTCCATCGTGGAGGAGGTTCAGAGATAAACTCGTCAAGCGTTGAGGCTAGCTAAGCCTAACTTAAAAATGCGGATTCGAGAGAGGAGAGGGTGACACTACTAGCTGGGTGGGGCAAGTCCGAAATTAGAAGTGGCTCCAGCAATCGATACGAACAGCGCAGGTGGTCTGTCTCCTAGCAACACGATCAAGCAAGTGAGATCAGCATCAACATAGTCCAAGATTATGTAAGAAGCCTGCAGTGCTCCGCATCAATACGTGATGGTTGGTTGGTTCCTCAGTTTAGGGGCTGCGACAACGCGGTCATGTAGCCCCGTGTACTTTGGTGTGTGTAGAATCTGTCTGATAACCGGTGTTAATTGTGATGGCTGTATTAGTGTGTGTATTATGTAAATCAGGTAAGGACTGCAGACGATCAATTTCAAGTAGTTCCTACTTTTGCTACCAAGTGCTACCATGAAGAACACCTAGATGTGAACTTGGCCACTAGATGCCACCGCAACCGGCACCTGGCGACGAACTGTGGAACTAATAGAGCTTTAATCAAATCTAAGCTACAAATTTAGCTTCACACAATACGGTATTGTAGTTAGTGGAAGGTTCTTTTGTACACCTTAACTCGAAGAAATATATTTAAAGAAATTTGGGTTTGTAAAAATCACAAATTATGAACACAAACTACCACATTTTTAATACATTTCTCTGCCAAGACCAATCATTGGGACTCCGGGGTGCAGAGAATCTTCAAACTTTTCAAATTGTATTTTTAATTCATATTAAGCTAAGGATTCTTAGCTTTCTAACGGTATATGTATTTTCTTAGTGGTTCATTGATAAGACTACATTCCTTATACTTTCCCACCTGGTATGCCTTCCTTCGGAGGGGAAGTAAAGCCGCCGGGCCCATGTAGTAGATTTATGACATGTAAACGAACCTTCCACTAACTACAATTGTGTGAAGCTAAATTTGCAGGTTAGATATGATTTACGGTATATTAGTTCCAACGTCCACCGCCAGGTGCCAGTCGCGGTGGCATCTAGTAACCAAGTTCGCGGTTAGGTGTCGTTCACGGTAGCGTTTGGTAGCAAAAGTAGGAACTACTTGAAATTAATCGTCTGCAGTTCTTACCTGAATTACAGATAACACACACTAATACATCCATCACAATTAACACCGGTCATCAGACAGATTCTACACACACCCAAGTACACGGGGCTACATGACCACGTTGACGCAGCCCCTAAACTAAGGAACCAACCAACCAACCAACCATACTTTCCCACAATCGTGCGTCCTATTAGTAAGCACCCACAATTTTTATTTTCCTCTGTATTTTTCAAATTATTTCTCTCTAGATTCTTAGTTGCCTCTCTTTTTGACAATTGGCAATAAAAAACATTTTTAAGAAAGGAAAACGGGTGTTCCAAGGTTGGAGCATACTGCCACCGTTTCCTCAGCTAGCGGAAAAGTCTTTGATTCCAGTTTCTTGCTAAAATAGGCCTGCATTTCTTAATAGATAAATTTCTTTGAAAAACATTAAATTTCGATTACTGGGGCAGCACTGAGGATTCAGTTCTAACACGATAGCCTAATATAAAATTATTTCGTAACTTTTCAACATGCAAAGCTGAAAGTTTAGAAGTAATTCCTCGTGATGTGTGTTATATAAAACACAGCCTTTTTCTGAATTTACTTTAGTTTAATTTTGCCTGATGGAAATATTCATGAAAATGCTGTTAAAATTACGCGAAAAAATCCATGAAAATCAAAAAGCCAGTGTTAAAGTAAGGCGAGAGCATCACGGAACATCCCTGAAAAAAAAAATGCAATTCGTTCCTGTTAATAGTAGACTAGGGGAGAAAATAAAAATAAAAAATTAACATAGACAGCATACGACATTCCGGCTCCCCTTACACAAAGGTAGTATTGGTGACTGAAGTTTAGAAAACGCCTCGAAGTTGCCTTCCATTTATGTGAATTATTACTGTATTAAGACTTAACAAACCAATTCAAGTAGAGTAACAACAGAAATGTATTTTAGTTAGAAAGAATCTATTGGGTAACTGATGGACTATGGGTGGAGAAAATAAAAACCTTTACCAAGCGAGAACTTCAAATACTCGCCGTTTATCTAACATGAAAAATGTATATCAGGGTGTATTTTTTAATATCAAGGTTTATTCCAGATTTAGGCCAGGTACAAAAGTTTTCGAAATTTCCTCCAGGTACTCCACACTGCCCAGGTTAACTGGCCACCTTGCAACAGCATCATCTAACGTGTGGGATGGTGGGTTTTTTTTCGTATGGCTTTTAGTGCCGGGAGTGTCGCTTGGTAGGCCTGGGCCCTTCATGGGCTGTAGTGCCACGGGGTTAGGTTAGTTAACATTAAAGGCTAATTTCTTACAATTGATTTCGATGATTTGAACCCAAATACGTCATTCAGACATATCAGGCAACCGTTTATTTATTTATTTATGTATTTATTTATTTAATTACCGTTATTAATAAATAATCAGAACTTGTCGCAAATTGGACCCGCATTATGATAGCTAGTTTTAACCATTTCTGATGTTGAGGTTTGAATCTCAAGATGGCCCATTATTTTCAGCTCATGACCTTGTAAAAAATTGTGAACTGGATTGCTGCTATACTAATTAAATTCAGTTTCTTTTAATAACATGTGAGATCAAGAGCATGCAGACAATTCCAGGGATATGTATCATAAAGCTACAAATTGAAATGATTCAAGTGACATTGTGGGTCATAAGCTCCACAGAGTGGAATGCACGACGCTATTTAACAAATTACAAGTTCATTCTAGAAATTACGTTTTCATTTCACTACGTGGAGTTCGCAGGTGCTTGCGATTTGGTTATTGTTGTGAGGCTTGTGTTAGGTATTATACTCGTAATGCAGCATGCAAAAGGTAGAAAGCATAAGCGATTGCGGCTGAGGACATGTTCGGCTCGCCAGAGTTTGTAGCCACTTCTATGCGGACACCCATGGGGTGAGCTACAAGTACCGTCGCGTGTGGAGTGTTGTCTGGGGAGGAAAGTGTGAATGTAATCTAACGTGTTGAATACTAACCTACACATTTTCTCTTCAATACCAGTATACTCCTGCCATTTCTCCCATCTGCAACCAGTCGCGCTTTCAGAACTGATCCTTCCAGATTATGAATACAATGCCCAGAATCCACCAACCTTTCACGCGCCTACAGCAAGGAAAAGGCAAATAAATATGTCCACTGCAAAGAAAGAAAGAAAGAAAGAAAGAAAGAAAGAAAGCCGTAAACAGTGGACAAGCAGCCCACACAGACCAGACTGTTCCAGCCGAGGAGCTCGACCGTGAGCAGCTGAGTCCACGCCGCCTTGTGTGAGTAAACCTGCAATATGCAATACAGCTCTGCTGTAGGGGCGGCCGTTACGGTGGATACATCAAGATTGGCAGGAAGCGCATGGACTTTTACTATGACCTTCGCCCAGTGACGTATTGGCTATCACCCCCCAGTCTCTCTCCAACCGTGCTCCGAGCATTACTGCTGAGTACTCGCGTGTACGCATACTCAAACTCGTGGATTTGGAACAGCCTACAGTAGACGTTGTTAAGCGTCGCTGATAGCGTTGTGGATGATAGCTTCTTCCATTTACGCCGCATTCTCCTGATGTGAGTCCATGTGACTATGGTCTCATCCCCAAAGTGAAAAATCGAGTGCTTTGGAAACTATTTGCTGAAAAAAGGAGACATCTTACAGTAACAGTATTTCGGCGAGAGGTAACATGTTAGCGCTTCACATGCAGTGGATAATATTCAGCGCCTGTCCCATCGCTGACAACAGTGGATAGCTTGGTTGAATACTTCGAAGACTACTTAATAGTGTGCACTGTCTTTTGCATTAAAGTCTACGCCTGAATTGTTATCCGATGATCGGTGTTGTTCTTCTTCGTACGTGGTCTCCTGCATCCAGACTTCATTTGGTGGCTTCATTTCCAAGTTCGTACAATCCATGTACCTTTAAAGGCATTAGTTTTTTCCATGTTGTCCTCTGTTCGCGACAAAAAGAAAGTTGTTGTTACTTACGAATCAACCTCAGTATTTCTGCACGGTTTTCCTCAATACTCTTAAAACGTAATTTAGTTCTCGCAGGTTAGTTCAACAGTAATTTATTAATAATTTATTATTATATCAAAAGATCGCTGCGCGATGCTCTTCTTTGCCACAACCATTTACACTTTTCGATAGTAAAATGACGTAAAATGTAAGTTACTGTATTACAAAATATAAGCTGAATCGTACACTGGTAGCGGAAACACAAAACAAGAGGAGCACTTCACGATTTAATCATCAGTAATATGAGGAGCCATAACACTCGCACATTACAATTTCACAAGCCCATGTTCACCCATTACAACTCGTGAGTGCATTAATTTATGTTTCATAAACGAAATTCGTGTACTTCAAATGGATGAAGAGTTTACCAGTCAGCATTCATTTTTGCAAATAGGCCTAATGTATAAAAAAATGAGTGTATAAATACACACATTGTTGCCAATTTCTAAAGAAATTCAGATTGTTGGTGGAATGAATATCAAAGGAAGGAAGAGTAGAACAGTGATAACAAGAAGTTCAGGCCCAATGAATCTGGTTCCAGTTGTATCACATAGACGGACGCTATAGGTAGGCTATATTGTATGGCAAAAGCCCCGTGAAGCAAAAAAAAAGTACTGGACATTCTATGAGGTGGTTCTGTGATTGTCTGGGCTAAACTAGGTCTCGTCGTTCGTTTGAAACATTTGTAGATGTGATTACAGATCAGTTGCATCCCTGACGATCGAGCACCCTGATGTTATCACCACCAGTCTCTGAATGCAAGGAGGTGGCTGAAGAAGTACTCCGCCGAATTCACCTTCAAGATTTGGCACCCACTATAGATCGAAAAAGGACCCTTTGAAGCTTCTGTGGGACAAGGTGGAAACAGGCTTACACTCTGTAAACACAGCACTATGCACTACCGCTCAAGGAGTCGGCAATGCAGGAGGTGTGGGAGATGAATGGTTTCAAAAACTCGCTTTGCCTCAATGTGTATTCTCTCCGAGTGTCGTAAATACACTCGTTGTTATGTTCTGGAGCAGTCTGTGTATAAAATCATCAATGAAGTGGAAAGTTTATTTTCAGCAGTTGCAGAGGTGGAAAAATGAAATGTCTTATCATAGCTGGTTCAATTTTCCAAAATGATCACTGAAAATAAGTGCTAAATTATTTGTTCACACGCTGCATGAATATTTGTTGTTAGTATCACTTAGCCTCAGCCTGTCCCTCGTGAGCCCTTAATCGAATAGCCACTCCAATTACCGCACGTTAATTAGGTTATACCATGCACGCACAATACAACGTCGGACACAAGTAAGTTAACGTCATTAGAACTCTATTCATGTCTGCACTAATCACTATGCGTAGGCCGCAATCGCTTATGCTTTCCACCTTTTGCATGCTACATTACGAGTATAATACCTAACACAAGCCTCACAACAATAACCAAATCGCAAGCACCTGCGAACTCCTCGTAGTGAAATGAAAACTTAATTTCTAGAATGGACTTGTAATTTGTTAAATAGCGTCGTGTATTCCACTCTGTGGAGCTTATGACCCACAATGTCACTTGAAACAGATCTCATTTCAGTGGATCCCTTCTCATGTTGGAATAGCAGGTAATGAAGAGGCAGACAGATTAGCAAAAAAAAGGTACCACACTACAACAACCTGTCAGACTGATTTTATGTCAGCTAAAAGGATCTTGAAAAATACTATCAAAAACAGGTATGAAGAAATGGCAAAGAAAACAGCAGAAACCAAATTATGGAAGGACTTGAAGCTAAATGGGATCAATATATTAAAACCAAGAAGAGAAGCTGTAGCCTTCTTCAGACTTAACACTGGCCATATGACTGCCTTGCAGCTCATCTGAAACGAATCAACATCCTGAGACCTGAAGAATGCACACTTTGTCACGAACCTGGAAGTAAAATGGATAAGGGGCACCTACTACATTGCAACAAACTTGATGTGACTGCTAGAACTTCAGGAAACCTCACACAACTATATTGGAACGCAAGACAGCTGATGGATTGGAATCCGGGCTAGCCATAGGAAACAACAAAAATTTTTTTTTTAGATATATATCGCTGGAATCGTCTGCATGCTCTTGATCTCACATGTTATTGAAAGAAACTAAATTTAATTACTATAGCAGCAATCCAGTTCGCAATTTTTTACAAGGTCATGAGCTGAAAACAATGGGCCATCTTGAGACTCGAACCTCAACATCAGAAATACGAAGTACGTCCAGAAAGTAAGTTCCGTTTGGTAATAACATTAAATTGTGTACAGATACAGAAAAATTATTTATTGCACAAAATTCTACAACCCTTTAACTACTTTTCCACATAACTGCCGAAATGTTGCAGGCATTTGTCGTAGCGTGGCACGAGTTTTTGTATACCTTCTTCATTGACGAGTGCCGCCTGTGTCTTCAACTAGTTGTACGTTCCGCTGCAGCGCAGTTCCGCATATGCGCGGTAGACGCTCTGTATCAAGGAGAAGAAACGTGCGCCATTTGGAGAGCGCTGTCAGCCACGTACGCGTTGTTGTACAAATGTTTACTCGTACAATGTCGGTGTTGATTGAAAATCCCGCCGCTTGTGAAATCAGATCTGTGATTCGTTTTCTGAATGCTAGGAAAGTGAAACCAATTGAAATTTATCGGCAAATTTGCGAAGTGTATGGACAAAATGCGATGAGTGATTCAATGGTGAGAAGTTGGGTCCGACAGTTCAATGAAGGACGTAGTGAAGTGCACGATGAAGACCGAAGTGGGCGTCCATCTTTGGTTACAGAAGAACTGGTTCACGCGATTGATGACAAGATCCGGGAAAACCACAGGTTTACAATTGGTGCTCTCGCTATGGAATTTCCCCAAATCTCACGATCACTAATTCATGAAACTGTTACCGAAAAACTGAACTTTCGTAACTTTGCCGACGTTGGGTACCAAAGATTCTTACGGAGCATCACAAAACAAAACGGATGGGTAGTTTTTGACCCGTTACAATGAAGGCAGCGAAGAATTTCTGACACAGATAGTCACAAGAGATGAAACTTGGGTTTCTTACGACACCCCTGAAAGTAAGCGGCAATCAATGGAATAGAGGCACACTTCATCCCCAGCAAAGGTTAAGCCGAAACAAATCTTGACACCTCGGAAAATGATGTGCACAGTGTTCTGGGACTGGAAAGGCATCTTACTCATTGATTTCTTACCGCGTGGTCAAACAATCAACGCAGATGCTTACTGCGAGACACTTAGGATATTGCGCCGCGCAATACAGAATAAGCGCCGAGGGTTGCTGTCAAACGGTGTTGTTTTTCTTCACGACAACGCACGACCACACACTGCAAATGTGACGAAAAACCTCCTACAGGGGTTTGGCTGGGACGTGTTTGACCACCCTCCGTACAGCCCTGACCTCGCTCCTAGCGACTTTCATCTGTTCACACATCTCAAGTCTTTCCTTGGCGGTCAACTCTTCAACAATGACGACGAGCTGAAAGAAGATGTTTCCAACTGGTTGAAGACACAGGCGGCAAACTTCTATGAAGAAGGTATCCAAAAACTTGTGCCACGCTATGACAAATGCCTGCAAAAGTTCGGCAGTTATGTGGAAAAGTAGTTTAAGATGTGTAGAATGTTGTGCAATAAATAATTTTTCTGTATCTGTACACAATTTAATTTTATTACCAAACGGAACTTACTTTCTGGACGTGCCTCGTAGTTAATACTAGCAATCATAATGCTGGTCCAATTTGCGACGTTTTCTTAAATTACCTTACGTATTCCAAATCACATTTCATATAGAAAAATAAAACGTGTTCTGATTATTTTTAATAACGGTAATTAATTAAATAAATAAACGTCAGCCTGATATGTCTGAATGACGTATTTGGTTCAAATCTTCAAAATCAATTGTAAATAATTAGCCATTAATGTTAGCTTGTTTCCGACCCAGTAAGCGCGGCAAGGTCCATTTTAAGAGTTAAAGCCCTTGAACATGCCGTTCGATGAAATAAACAATAGAGAGATTTATTGTTGGGGGGCTGTGGTTGTCCAGTGGTCTAGCTGCTTGCCTCTCACCAAGGTGGACTGAGTTAGATTCCTGGTGAATGCATGCGAGATTTTCGAAGTAAAATACCACGCCCTGGCCTGATCTGACCCACGCAAACGGAAGTCGAAAGCCGACTTCGTTGCGTATTTCTATATAGCCTGTCAGCCCGAAGGCCTTGAGAGCTTACCTTGAATCGAATTGGTCAGAATGTGACCTGATGCATTTAAGCATTGAAAATTCAGAAGATAGAAAAGCTGTCGTTCGGACTTCACTTAAAAATGGAGATCCCTTGGCTACTTAAAAATTGAGATCCTGTGGCCCATGATCGCAAGATTAACGGTCACGTAAAACTACAAGCTAGTAGTTATCTTCCTTTCCTTGTAGAATTATTTTTTCAATAAGGGGCTTGCAACATCAGCCCTCAGTTTGCCTTCCTTCGGAGGGGAACTAAAGCCGGCGGTCCCATGTCATAGATTTATGGCATGTTAAAGTACCTTCCATTAATTACACCTGTGTGAAGCTAAATTGTATAGGTTAAGAATGTAAATAACGCTCTTAGATCTCTACGTTCGTTGCCAAGAGCCGACTGCGGTGGCGTCTAGTAGCTAAGTTCTGAACTAGGCCTAGTAGTCGTTGACGGTGGCGTTTGGCGGCAAAAGTAGGAACTATTTGAAAAATTCAAAGTTGCAGTCCTTACTTGAATTAAAAAACTGATACACACACTAATACAGTCATCACAATTAACACCGGTTATCAGACAGATTCTACACACACCCAAAGTACACGGGGCTACATGACCGCGTTGTCGCAGCCCCTAAACTAAGGAACCAACCAACATCAGCCCTGTATACATCTTGTGTGCATGGTAATTGACAAATAACATGTTTCATTGTAGTGAATGTGGTGGTGTTCGTAATAGAATTACTAGCCTTCTACGGTACTACTATTAAGACTACTAAATAATAATAATACCGTAATAATAATAATAATAATAATAATAATAATAATAATAATAATAATAATAATAGAAAAAGCAGTCCCTAACTCGCATAATATCCAAATCATTTATGCTGAGAAAGTTACAAAATACATGCCTCTGGCTGCAGAGACCCGACAAATGTGGCGACAGGAATTTGTCACTGTATTGCCTATCACAATCTCTTCCATAGGGATCATACCGAAGACGACGAAGGCCAACCTCGATAAACTGGGGCTCCGTCATAATCTTCATACCAGTATGCAGAAAGTAGTTATTTTAGAGACCTGCTCCATAGTTCGTTCCTTCCTCAGCCTACCAATATAGAGAACTCCACTCCATCTTGCAAAAAATGCCGATGAAATGGTGACTTGTACCCAATGACATGGTGAACATATGAATAATAATAATAATAATAATAATAATAATGGTTCTGAAGTTAAGCTTTTTCCTAAGTAGTCATATTTCCCTCATTTTAGTGACAAAGTTATATTTGGTTATATTTTGAGCATTTTTGTTTACATTTTGACAACTTACAAGTTATCAGAGTGGAGCTTTAAACGGAGGGGGATTACTACATGGTGCAATAAATATACTTTTCTCTGTATTCCCGGAACAGGCAGATATCAGGTTTAGAAGACCTGATTCCTTGAAAAAGCTTCGGTACGATTCCTTCAAACTACAAAAATCAACCCACTAGTGGTCTCTCTCTCTTCCTAAAATATTAACTTAAAACAGATTCATTTCTCATTTTTATATTATTATTATCATCACGCTGAAGCTGCCGCTGTTATAGACTATTTAAACCATCCAAACCATGGCGAGCGGGGATAAGTAGCTATGTTCCATCTAGCATAATAAGCGATCATCATCCCTAACTGAAAGTGAACTAATGAGCGAAGTTTGCGGTCAAATAAATAAGTCAAATCACGCAATTCAAAATCCCCTAAGTCATTATGCGAACATAAATTTCAAAACCTTCTATGTCAAACCCCTTCAAATTAAATAAAATCGTAACGAAAAATATTAAAGTTGTAATCACATTCTAGTAAAAATTTATAAATTAAAAATCAGTTAAGCCCCTAAATACACTGGTCACAAAAATTAGAGGATATTGTAAGGTCAGCTCATAATGGCACAATAATATACGAGATCATTTAGTTTTTCAACCATTTATTACTTACATAATGCTATACTGACAGATAAAGCACCCCATGATTCCCTGATGAGTGTTTGAATCAAATGACGTGAATGAAGAGAGAATATGGCTAACAAAGCAACATTAACACTACCATAATCATGGGCCATGGGTGAATATTGTTCTTCAGTATGGTGTATGGACTCCTCGAAAGGTTAGCACTGATGCACACCTGTGTGCCATTGATGCAATGAGATGATCAATGAGTTCTTGGGGGATACGTGGCCACTCGTCCATAAGAGCAATTGCAGCTGTGGAACAGTTGTGGGAGGTGCTGGTCTGCCTGCAATGCACCTGCCTAATGCATCCCACACGTGCTCTATCAGATTTAAGTCCGCCGAGGAAGCTGGCCACTGCATACGCTGGATACCCTCCTCCTCCTCCAGCATGTCAACCAACCCAGCTCTGTGGGGTTGTGCATTATCGTCCATAAACACAAAGGAAGCACCTATGGCACCAGCATATGGCACGACAAAAGGTCGGAGAATATCGTCTCTATACCTTACAGAGGTCACAGTACCACGTGGGATGATGTAGAGGTCCGTACGTCCACCTAGGCTAATTCCAGCCCACACCAGCAACCCACCACCGCCATATGTGGATCTTTCTTGTACAAAAGATGGTGTTGTTCCGTGTCCCTCGTTCCCTCCGGATGCGAATACGTGGACTATCCGATTCCACGTTGAATCGCGACTCATCAGAAAACGGAACTGAGCTCTATTCGGCTTGCCTCCAACCACGATGCTCCGTCCAGTTTCTGCGATCTATACGGTGTTTTGCAGTTAACCTGGTACAAACCATGGGCCTACGGGCATAGAGGCCACGTGCATGAAGTCTGTTACGGACAGTTTGGGTTGATACTCTGCGTCCTGTTGCTGTTAGAAGGGCACTTCTCAGTTGAATTGCATTCTGCCATCTATTCCGGCGGGCTGTTAACACGAGGTAACGGTCATCCCTTGTTGTTGTTGCCCGTGGGCGACCTTGTCCTGCCCTTCTGTGAACAGCAGCTGTTGTTTGAAAACGATTCCACAGTCTTGAGATCACACTTTGAGACACTCGAAGGGCTCGGGCACAACTTGTTGTGTCTGGCCAGCTTCCATCCGTCCTATGGCCCTCCAAGCCATTGATTCCGGTAAATCACGTTGTGGAGGCATTGTTGTCCCTAATTCACGTCATTCACCAACTGACAACGGGAATGGAATGGCTCTGACTTCAGCAACAAACAGCCAACGTGTGACCCTTTGACAACAACAGTACGGACAGTGCCCTCCGTCCGTCATGTGGTGTATGTGCAGGGGTGACGCACACACGTTTACTTTCTCTGGGAGTAAAGGAAAGCGATTGCATCTAATGCGGTACAAAACACATAGCATACATTGCTGAGTTTACAATATCCCCTAATTTTTGTGAGCAGTGTAGATTCAAATCCAGGCAGAGGAACGCTTGTCGTACCGGTACCTGGTGTATAACACAGTCGCGACTATGTCATTAAGAGACTAGCTTCGGTACGAGGAAGATGCCCCCCACCCCCCAGTTATTTTTTCCTCAGAGTATTAGTATTCAGTCAGCCCCGTGGTGTTGGGGTAGCGCACCTACCTTTCACCTGGAGGCCCCGGGTTCGATTCGTGGCTCCGTCAGGGATTTTAGAAACTGACGTGAGGGCTGGAACAGTATGCACTCAGCCTCGTGAGAACAATTGAGTGACTGTGTGACTTTGAGGCAGCGCCTCGGTCACGAAAACCAATATTACCGTAATGGCTGAGGGGAACCAATGCGCTGATCACGCGTCACCCCAATATCTGCAGGCCAAATGACTAGGCAGCGGTCGCTTGGTATATAGTTCATCTACTGAAAGTTTGCACTTTTTTGACAGTTCTCGCGGGAACGATATTCCTGCAGAACATGTCACTCCGCCTCTACCACGTGCATTACAGCCAATGAGCTATCACCCACATGGAAGCCAGCAATGGCCGCTGTATTCCGTCTAGGTGTCAACAGCTGTAATGAGTTGCCTAAACCTACATTCATCTCGCAATATCAATTCATTGCCCTTTTTTTAAGGAAACTTGTATTTCTTTGTAGCAAATAATCGTTCTATGACCGCATGTTACATCATTGGACGCGCTATGAGCAAGATCTTGGCTATGACACAGCAACTGATAACTTAAATGTGAGAGTGGAATTATTTTAGGCCCATCATTTCACAGCTCGAGGAAAATGCTTACTAAGGTATGGTGTAAGATGTCCTTAAGACGATACGATCATTACTTGACCAGTTGGATTGATATTAAAATAAAACGGACGGAACATTTCACCATGTAAATTAACTTTTAGGCCTAGGCCCTACACAACAACTCATATTTTAGACCTACTTTTTTGCACAAATCATGCCATATGAAAATTATTCACCAGGCCAATGTTCTTGGGAAAATCAATAGTTCTGATGCCTTTTCTTTTACCTTCAAAAAGAGAAATAAAATTAATATCTTGAACAAGAAATTCCGGATCTGCTTCCGACTCGATAATCAAAACAAAGATGTCCAACCTGGAGACATCTCAGGCTACATATTTACTCAACATTTAAGATAACCACTATATATATTTATCTGAACAGTGAACACGCGTTCAAATGTAAATAATACTTTCAGACGACTTTGCACAATATTATCAATTATAATTATTATTATTATTTAACATAATTAACCCGTTTTTTTCTCAGGTGGATGAACACACCAACCGCTGAAAAAACTTACATGTGATTAAAACGTGTATATATTTGTTATGGATTACGTGTTATCTCATCCCACGCCCAGTACAGCCCCCATCACCCTTTCACAGTCAGCGTATTTGAGCAGATTTGTCACGCTGTACTCCAGTGAAGTACATTATGCCTAGCATGTGAAGTTGGTTTCCTGGCCTTCTAACTTACGCCAATAGATACCAGAAAGCATGCTTATAAGTACTTCGTTTTTGGATTCTCTTCTTAGGAAAAGCGAGCGAGAACTACTGTACGTCCCACAGTTATGCTACTACCGTATTGCATGCATACTGAAAGATTAAATGTAAATATAGCTTTGAAGTCTTTTTTCACTGTTGCCTTATTGATATTGCAACTTTCAGTCGGTCAACAAAATATTATTCCAATCAGGCATACTGAAATATGCGGGGAAATATAACCTGAAAAATATTACATGTGAGATATACAGTATAGACTATACATTTGTTGTGGACTATTGAATCCCTTAGTTTTCCCCTTCGTCATAGTTCATAACAATATACAGTATATACACTGTATATACCGAGTTATTCAGATAAGAGGGCCACCTCAAATATCTACGGAACCTTTTAAGATATCGACAGTCTGTTTTCAAAATCTTAAATCGTATTAAGGGGCTTATAATAATACAGTACACGGGTATTTCGTACTCAACGCATACGTAGTTACTGAGAAACCGGTAGCAACTTTGTTTCTTTAAATGGGACTATACTAATTTCACCCAAGCGGCTTCGGTGGCGTAGTTGGTAGCATGCTGAGCTTCTATGCCCAAGATCAAGGGTTCAAACCCGGCCGAAGTCGTCAGATTTTAAGAGCGTTAAAAATCCCTCAGTATGCCTTCCTTCGGAGGGGAAGTAAAGCCGGCGGTCCCATGTCATTGATTTATGGCATGTTAAAGAACCTTCCACTAATTACACCTGTGTGAAGCTAAATTAGGTTAAAATGTAAACAACGCTCAGGTTCCTACGTTCGTCACCAGGAGCCGACTGCGGTGGCGTCTAGTAGCCAAGTTCTGAACTAGTAGTTGTTGACGGTGGCGATTGGCGGCAAAAGTAGGAACTACTTGAAAAATGCAAAGTCTGCAGTCCTTACTTGAATTAAGAAACAGAAACACACACTAATACAGTCATCACAATTAACACCGGTCATCAGACAGATTTTACACACATCCAAAGTACACGGGGCTACATGACCGCGTTGTCGCAGCCCCTAAACTGAGGAACCAACCAACCAACTAATTTCACCCAAATGGAAGTACTAAGAATCAAGTGACAAGTTCAGTAATGTGCTTATTTTGCAAATTCCACGAGTACCGGTACTTTTTGAGATATTAAATATTTCCATACTGTATGTGTCGGCATTATTAGACAGAAAGTGATGCGCCAGCCGCTGGAATGTCAAGTGCATGATTCTCTTGCGTGACCCACTCCTTGTTGGCAAACCCACAAACCGAATTTATTCCATTCATTGCATACTGTGATGTGTACATTTTCAAAATCCAGTCTCGTATGTGTGTGTGTCTTTCTCCCTCTCTACCTCGTCCTGAATCCCAGCGAAAATATATGAAACCACCTCAAAGCAAAGGATAAATAATAAGTACGAACATTTTTTGTCACTGGCGGACCTGCGACAATGACTTAAAATGACTTCATGTACATATTAAAATCAGAAATGCAACCAAACTCGCCTATTTAGTTCATAGCGAACTTCCCGTCTAATATTAATTCTTACGAGTCTGGTTAACCATCAAACATTTTTGAAAGTCTTCCACATCACAATACGCAATGTATGTCTACCCCTTATTATTCCCATTTTCCAACGGGGTCGGGGATGAGATGCGATGGAAGTCTTTGTGGCGATGGTTTTTACGGCCGGATGCCCTTCCTGACGCCAACCTCATGAGAGGAGTTAATGAGAGATAAAATGAATGATGGTGAATTAAACTGGGCAAGGATGTGGAAGGAAGCGGCCGCAATAAATGGAATAAATTCGGTTTGTGTGTCTGTCAACAAGGAGTGGGTCACGCAAGAGAATCTTGCACTCGACATTCCAGCGACTAGCGCATCCCTTTCTGTCTAATGCCGACACATGTGGAAATATTAAGTATCTCAAAAAGTACTTGTCGGATTTGCAAAATAAGCAGATTACTGAACTTATCACTTGATCCTTAGTAGTTTTAGTGGGTGAAATTAGTATACAGTAGTCCCATAAAAAAAACTAAGTTGCTACCGGTTTCTCGGCAACTACGAAACCGTGTTTTGGGGACGAAATAACCGTGTTTTATGAGCCCCTTGATACGACTTAAAATTTGAGAACAGAATGTCAATATCTTAAGCGGTTCCGTAGATATTTGAGGTGGCCCACTTAAAGTAGCCTACCGGTAGCTGAATGATCCTATATTAATCACATGTAATTATTTTCAGGTTATTTTTTCGCATATTCCAGAAATTAGAATTACAGTAGCTTATATTGTGTTGACAGAAGTTACAATAGCAAAGGTTAAATGTACTGTAGGTATTGTAGTGGCTTCGGTGGCGCAGTCAGTAGCATGCTGAACTGCTATGCCCAAGATCGCGGGTTCAAACCCGGCCGAGGTCGTCGCATTTTTAAGAGCGTTAAAATCCTTCAGTATGCCTTCTTTCGGAGGGGAAGTAAAGCCGGCGGGCGGGCCCATGTCATAGATTTAGGCATGTAAAAGAACCTACCACTACAATAGGTTAGAAACGCTCTATCAAGTTCCAACGTTCACCACTAGGTGTCAGTGATAGTGGCATCTGGTAGCCAAAGTTGGAACTACTTGAAATTTTAACTAGCTGAGAGCCTACGGGCGTTCGATTAAAATATCCTGCTAGGGTCATTGGCTGCAATTCATACATAAAATCTAGGTATTGTAGTTCTATCAATTTGTATGATTAAATAATGTGTCTGCTACATTAGCGCGTTTTATGTTATACTTACTACAGATCCCTAAACTGCATAGATTATATCTTCCCGTTTTTAAGTCATATTCAGGAAGTTTTTAGGGCATATTTGTTTGCATATGTTGCACGTTTAGGTCTTAAACTTCCGAACCATAATAATAATAATAATAATAATAATAATAATAATAATAATAATAATGACGTGTGGCCCCAGGAGAGACCTGGTTCTGATCGATAAGGCTGACTCCCCGTAGGTGGCTTACGTGTCGTGATGAGGATGAATCGAATGATGAAGACGTCACAAACACCCAGTTCCCGAGCCATGGGAATGAACCACACCATGTAAAAAGCCCATGACCCAGGCGAGAATAGAACCCGGGGACCCTATCTACTTAGGCACTGGACTGAGGAAGGGCCGCCAGAGCTTGAAATAGGATACCATTCCTGCATTTGCATGGAGTAATTATGGAAAATCGTGAGGGGAATCCGCACGCTGGATGGCTACCGTCAGCGCGTGATCTCCGAACTGCAGCTCCCTATCGCAGTTGTGGTACTTAACTTGAAACGCACAGTTACGCTGCTGGCTTTCTGGGTGAGACTAAACAATTAATGCTATTTTGAACTCCTACTTAACAATCTGAGAAAAAACCACAACAGCAGAGAATTTCTGGATGTCATTACTTTAAGAAATTGGCAAAGTTTTGTTGCAAATACAGTAGGTCAGATGTTTTAGAGTTTATCCAAATTGCACAAAACTACCGGCACATACAAATATTTCCATGAAGAACTAATTTAGCCCATTTTCAAACATCCTACTTGTCCTTTCCATCTCAAAAAATCTCCCGTCAATTGAATCGATTGTCTGTGAGATATACTAAAATAGCTTTTGGAACATAGTCTACACTGTAATAAAATAGACTATAGGGCAATACAAATTGTGATCTCAATATCTATTATAGGCTATTAAAAAAATAAACATGTCACTATGGTTCTAAAGCCTGGCCTGTCTTAAACCCAAGTTTTCTTCATTGCTCAAGATAGTATTTGTTAAAAATCCACTATCCCGGGGGCGCGGCACTCCGGACAGAGAGGACCAAGGACCCGCTGATGAGCTAGACTAGCTGCGCCTAGGCGAATCCCCTCAACAGACACGACAAAAACCAAAAAGATTTGCTTGAGTTCCTTCTAATCTAATGTTATTTAAAATATAAACATTCAATTAATTCTAAAGCTTTATTTTATTCGTATCAGAAGCAATACATCATGTAAAATTAGCATAGATAACTTTTTTTAAAATAAAAACACACTAAAGGTACTTTCAAAATAACAATTAAATTACATCGCACCAAAATTTGGCAAGATCTCGTCCATTTGGTGTGGCCTGAACTACATCCTGCATAGTGCAAATGAGAGGGCAGGAGTTGCAATGGAGAAGGTGCGCCATGGTTTGTTCTTCTCCGCAGGCGCAAAAGGTTGACTCATCGGAAAGGCCCCACTTCTTCATATTGGTCTTAGATCGACCGACCCCAGACCGCAGCCTGTTCAGACTCTTCCATGTAGGCCACGACTCTTCATAACCGGCAGGGAGAGTTTCAGATGGAACCATCCATCCGTTGAGATTATTGTTTCTGGATCTCCAGGAAGTTAGCCTTGATGATTGAGGTGAATCCGACAGGCACTCAGTAGAGTGTAGGAAACTTCGCCTAGATTTCAATCGTTGTTGAGCAGGTTGATAATTATGTAGAGGATGTGTCTGGGAAACTGCTACTTTAGATTTTTCATGTTTGGCAGCTACTTCACGTCTAATATCTGGGGGAGCAATGCCAGCCAAGCAATATAACTTGTCACAAGGTGTAGATCTTAGGCAACCAGTTATAAGCCGACAAGTTTCATTTAAAGCAATATCTACCTGTTTGGCATAACATGATCTATACCAAACAGGGCATGCATATTCTGCTGCAGAGTAGCTCAGTGCTAAAGCAGTAGTTCTCATTGTTTGAGCTTGCATTCCCCAGTTGGTACCACATAACTTGCGAAGAATGGAAATTCGCGTAGATACTTCGTGCTTCGTGTTAACACAATGTTGTTCATACGTGAGTGCACGATCCAGAGTTACCCCTAGATATTTAGGTGTAGAGCAATGATCCAAAAGAGCACCCTCCCAGAAAATCTTCAGTTTTCTTCTTGCCTGCATATTCTTTAAGTGAAAAGCGCAAACTTGCGTCTTTGAGGTGTTAGGCTTTAGATGGTTTTCTCTGTAGTATGGACTCAGTTCATCTAAGGCTGCCATTAATCTCCGTTCAACACTCTCAAACTGATCACCCTGGGTGAGAATAGCTCGATCATCTGCATAGATGAAGCTTTTAGTTCCTTCTGGCAAGGGTTGATCATTCGTGCAAATATTAAATAATATTGGAGACAAAACACTACCTTGAGGTAGGCCATTCCGGAGATTCTTCCAACGACTATGTCGCCCTTGGAAATCGACAAAGAATCTTCGATTTTCAAGAAGACATCGAAGAAATTCAGTCAGCTTGTTGTCCTTGGTCATCTTATGAAGTTTACTCAACAGAATTTGGTGGTTAACTGTGTCATAGGCCACAGTTAGGTCGATGAAGACTGCCCCAGTTATTTTTCGATTTTCAAAACCATCTTCAATATATTGGGTCAAATGGAGTATTTGTGATGTACAATTCTTCCCTCTTCTAAAACCAGCTTGCTCGGGGATCAAAAGTGGTTCAACTATTTTTGCAAGCCTTACCAGAACCAATCGTTCTAAGATCTTGAATAAATGACAGAGCAAGGATATTGGTCTGTAATTTTTAGGATCATGGGGATCTTTTCCTGGTTTGAGGAATGCTATAACTCTAGATTTCCTCCAGATTTTGGGTATTCTGCAGGTTCGAATGCAATTGTTAAATAGATTGAGTACCCATTCTCTAGTAACAGGTCCAAAGTTCTTGATTTGTTGAATACAGATTTCATCTACACCAGGAGCCTTACCATTTTTGCTGATATTTATAGCGTCATTTAGTTCTGCCAAGGTAAAGCGATTAGAAAGTATACTGGTCTCTGGTCTGAATTTTGGCCTAGTATCCACTTTTGTT
Organism: Meconema thalassinum; assembly: GCA_946902985.2. NCBI lineage: Eukaryota > Metazoa > Arthropoda > Insecta > Orthoptera > Tettigoniidae > Meconema > Meconema thalassinum. Next base: position 776,303,757 of record OX336388.2, on the reverse strand, counting down.
CTAGAACTGGAGTTTATAGACTTGCCATTTTGGACGAGTTGGTGAGCAATTTGGTTTGCAGATACGTTATAAAGAGAAGATGATTTATTAGGATCATTACTGAGACGCCTGAGTAGCCTCCAGGCCTTATGGCTACTCCTATCCATGTTAACTTCTTCCATCAATTTTAACCACTGTTCTCGTTTAGACTCTGAAATAGCAGAAATAAGTTGTTGTCCGCTTGCAATAGTTTCAGCACTAAAAGGATCCCTTTCATACAAATTGAAGTAGTTTGTCAGTAAGGCAGATGTTTCCTGGGAAAGACCTTGTATGTAATTAGTTCTGCATCCTCTTGGAATGGCTTCTTTAGAACACGATCTAATGGCATCAATAAATTGATCATATGCCTCTGGTATGGGACTGATTGTACTCATCTTTGTATCTAAAGAGGAAGTAAAACATTCCCAGTTTGCCTTTTTGAAATTGTATCTTCTCTTAAAGTAAACACTCTGTGGCCTGACGGCTGCTACTATCTGGCACATTATTGGACGATGTTGTGAGTTAGGAATAGGAAGGCAAACAGATTTAATACACTGATGGGCAATCTGATCACTCACAAAAATAAGGTCTGGATTATATCCACGTTTCCACCTTCTACTGTTGAAGGATGAAGGAAGTTTGTTATCATGAATGAGGGACAGTTGGTGTGATTCCGCCCAATGCATAACAGCTTCTCCATTCTCATCATCATGTGGATAACCCCATATAATGCTGTGGCTGTTGAAATCACCCACGAAGATGGACACTTTCTCCAAATTCAGATTATCAGGTTGTCTGAATGAAAAGCTTACCTTTGGGGGTTTATAAATGGAAAAAATTATTGAGTTACTCAATTCTATCGCAATAATTTCTATGTCATTGTCAGCTGTGATGGAGGTTGCAAGAATCCTGATATCTGGTTTAGTGAAGATGGCACTTCCATATTGGCCATGAGGACGTTCGACTGCCAATCTCATTCCAGGGATTTTAGGACGTCGTTGATTAACATCCCTATGAGTTTCTTGTATACATAAAACATCACAATTATGTTTTAGGCATAATTCACGTAAAAGATCTTCTTTACAAGAAGACAGTCCTTCAATGTTAAAAGAAATAATTGTTAAATTGGGCTCTGACAAGAGCCTTTCCCTACTAGAATGAATCATTTCAGATATAACTTTAATGATGCTTCTGGAATGCTGACGTTCAGTTCAGTAACGGAAATTCAATTCCGACTACCTATGCAGGGGCACCACGTGCAGGAATCAGCTTCACCCCAGCTAAATCCTCCAGATCCAAAAAAATCAAACAACGTCAAATAGATTAATTTTCTTTCATACCGTAATGCCTCATTTGTATATTGGAAACGTTCTAAACTATCATGTCAAAATACAGCTAAAATCTTCATTTCTAGTAAAGTATTTACACAACCCACATGCTTTAGTCCTAATTTCTGGTTTCTCGTTAGAATTTTAGCAATATGTTCTAGTGTTATATAATACGCCCTAGAGGTGTCCCACCTTACTGATCGATATGTAGTTGATTTTTCACAGAAATGTTTCGTTGCTGTCGCCCCTCTTGATTTTATTTTGAAGTATCAACCAACGTGAATGCACGCAAGCACACATACACAAAATTTGTTGACCATGATTATGCTGCCATTGGCCGAGGAGGATTTGTGGCCTAAACGTAACAACTATACGTGTTTGAGTCTTCAGTGCTTACAATTAGCCTGTTCGATTAGTTCCTCATGTCACCCTGTCCTGCGGTAACTGTTAGCTGCCCCTATACCTACTAGGTTTAACTTTTTTGCTGAACATGGTACAAAGGATTGTGGGAACGAATTCTAGTTGCAGCCCTGAATAATGTTCTGCTATATTTGACGAATTATCGCATGATGATGATATTTCATTTTTGACATCGTAGACATGTACCCCGATGTGCCTGGATGTGTGTGGAATCTATCTAATAACCTGTCATTGTGACGGATGTACTAGTGGGTGTAACAAGGGTTTAATTAAAGTACCAACCCACCATATGCTTCAAGTAGAAGTGAGAAACAACGGAAAGCCACTTCCAGGATGGCTGAGATGGGAATTGAATACACCCCCTCTTAGTTCTACCTTACGAGGCTGAGTGTACCCTGTTCCAGGCCTCAGACAAGAACTAAATTTCTAAGCAGAGCTGTTAATCGAACCCGGACCCTCAAGATGACAGCCAAGAATGCTAACCACTACGCCACGATGTGGACTTACCAAAAAAGAAGAAACAAGAAGATTGTGTGCACCGCTGATGAGTTAGTATTGACGCAATCTACAGCAGCCTACAGCAGATGGACGACCAGGTTCAAGGCCAGTCTAGAATTAGTCGCTTATTATTAAATGTCATGCTACGATTCTGACTGGAGCCGGAAAACTCCCATTTTGTCTCGGAAAAGGCAACTAAAAATGTGAATGGTAATCTAACACGAAATAGATTGCAAACTATGGAAAATAGCTGAAATAGTTATGGTGAGTGATCGAATGCATTTAAAAAAATATGCTTGATTAAATCATTCGTGACTTTTAAATTGTCGTGAAATTATTAAGTACTTTTTTATTTTAATTATCTATTTATTTCTTGTTACGGTTACGTTGACTTAAATTTTCTTTTTATATGTCAGTAATAGGTACTATTAATAACAGCCTATAGACCAATCCGATATTTTAAAAACTCAGCATTTAATTTGCCTGTTAAACTACTGGACAATAAATAATAGACGAAAGTGCAGCGATTGCGAACGTGCATACACCAACGCCACACTGTGGATCCCGCTTGTAGTTTTTTGTGATAAAGAGTCCGTTACTGCAATGTCGCGATCATGTGCCACGGGACCTCCATATTTACGTGGAATCCGAACCACAGGACATGGCATTTTTGACCGGGAATCGAACCCGGTCCATCTTGGTGAGCACAAAACTCTGGGACTCACCCCTCGATGAGTGACTTCACTAGTCTTCTACTCGTCATGTTATTACAATGCGTGAAATTATACAACATGTACATCAAATGGCTAACCGGTGAATACATAAATAAACAAATATGATGTGAAACTAGCAGAAATTTAGGGGCAGATGACCTCGTAGTTCCGCCACTTAAAAACAACAATAACAATAACTACCATAAACTAGCAGAAAGCGGTCTTCCGGGTATAAGAGAATAAAATTGGTTGAAAGGATGCACTTAGAATGAAATGGATTTGGTGCAACCCGTAATCTACAGAGGAAGATAATCCGTTAACGGACAAGAATCTTTTATGGATAATTAGTTTTCATTACCAGTCACTGACGGGTTCGTACATTAATGGATAGCAGTTTATGATGACATTTTCTAGGTCATATCGCCATTACCGAAGATACAAACATATGTTTCAGTTGATTTCTCATGATACCGTTATCACAAAAATTATAGGTACCGGCCGCGGTAGCAGAGAGCACTAACGCGCTAACTCGTGCCTCGCTGGCATCGGGAGAGTGGGTTCGAATCCCACCTCGGCCGTCCTGAAAATGGTTTTCGTGGTTTCCCATTTTCTACACAAGGCATATGCCGGTCCACGGCAGATTTCCTTCCAAAATCCATTCCCTGACCCGTCCTGAAAAGAAATTGCCAATGGCTGCATTAATAAAGTAATAATATACAGTATATTAATTTTTGGTTTCAGATGACTTTTTTTTTCTACATGGTTCGTAGTATATCTGAAGGAAATAATATTTTAGAAATAACTGAACTTAATATATTTTATAAGGAAAATGTTTTGGGGTCGAGATATGCCACGCGACCATCGGTGTCTGAAAAGGCGTGACTAACGCAGGGTTAAAATAATTATTTCCTTTACTGCGCTACCAGCGGCTCATGCCTGTCCAAGACAGGATGTGCTACTAGGAATGGTCTGTAGGCTGTTATTAATAATAGGCCTACCTATTACTGAATTCAAGTTAATGAGAAACGCCACAAGAGGTGAGTGTCGGATGATTTGCGTTCATTTAAGGGGCTTGATATCGTGGCCATTTAGCACCGTGTAGCTACGAGGTGTGTGTATGTGTAGAGTTCATTAGATACCCGGTGTTATTGTGGTGTCTGTATAGTAGTGTGTGAATTTGACTATCAGTTTAGAATTGGAAAGGAAGCAACCGCGACCTGAAATTAGGAACCATTTGCCTGGAGTAGAAATGGGGAAACCACTGAAAACCACTTCTATGATGGCTGAGGTGGGAATCGCATTGAATCGAACCCCTATTTTCTCAGGTTTGCCTCACAAGGCTGAGTTTCCCCCGTTCCAGCCCTCAAACCAGAATTAAATGTATTGGCAGAACTGGGAACCGAACCCAGACTTCGGGTACGACAGCCAAGAATGCTAGCCAGTGCGTCACAAGGTGGACCAATTCTCTCCCAGCGCGTTCCATGAAATCATGACTGGCTCCCCAGCTTCGTGTCAAGAGATGAATATGCATTGCGCAATTATTCACAGGATCAGCAGTTTCCTCTTACAAAAAAATAACACCCACACCCATTTGTATTGCATAATTTGTAGCCTAGTTTTATTGTTTTTCTTAAATACAAATTTTCTTGCCATTAGCTCCTGTAGTTTTGACGCCAACTCGGAACAATTTACGATCAGACAAACGACAAAAATTAAACCGAGGGTATTTGGTCATTATACACCTCAAAATGTTCAGATAGAAATCTTGTTTATTTGTAGATATTAGGCATGATGATTCGTTATGATAAGATTAGTGGATTGATGTGTAAGCAAATACTATTGTAAGATCGAGGATTCCACCAAGAACGATATTGTTAATTGCTTAAATGTACAGTATTTAACAGACTGTTGTTACAATATATCAATTTCACAGTACATGTAATTTTAAAATATTTCCATAAATAAATAAATAAATTGGTTCTATTCCACTTATTGTTGAGATGTGTAAGTAACTAATAATCCTTTATTGTTGTTTGTGTCTTCAGTTTCATGACTGGTGTGATGCAGTTTACCAGGCCTCCCTGTCCTGAACTAATTGTTTCATCTCTACATCGATACCACATTCTACAAACAAGGCAATCTGTTTAACATATTCTAACCTTGGTCTACTCCTACAGTTCTTGTCCTCGACCTTCCTTCCATTACAATGTTTGCTTATTCCTGGTTGCCTCAATATGTGTCCTGCCAATCTATTATCATTAGCAGTCGCCAGAAACATCTCTCCTCACCCACTCGTCTTAATGCACCTTCATTTATTACTCTATCTATGGTACCCATCTGATTTCATCATTCAACTGTAACACCACATTTCAAATGCTCCTATTTTCCTCTTTCCTGCTGCACCAACAATCCATGGGTGCCACGGGCCAGACAAAGGCTTTTAAAAAAATGACTTTCTAATATCTAAATGTATATTTGGTGTTAACAGATTTCTATTCTATTGAAATGCTTTCCTTGCCTCTTTGCTTCGTCCATTACTTGTTATTTAACTTCCTAGGGGTATGTATTTCAATCTCTGTATAAAAGTGATGGGCATGCCTACGGTCCGTAGACTTATTTATTAGTGGGATTTAAGGTACCTTACAACTTCGTACTATACCTGCACACGAATCTTTTACTGGTAATCATACTTAAATCCCACTAATAAATAGGCCTATATGACGACAGAAATCAAAGAATGTTTGTTGATCTTTGCTGGCTAGCGTGAAGTGTAGGGCAGTCACAATACTCTTCGTAGCACTCGAAAATTATGTTAACTGCCGTAAAACGTTTAATTTTACAACATAAACTAAAACAATACACCGATCTAAACTATAGTATAGCACTTGGAAAATGAATGTATTATAGGCCTACCGGAATGCAGTTTTTATAACCTGTAATTATTGTGGGATATCAGGCAACCAGACACCCACCACTATTCTTAACTTATATTGTGAGGTTTGAAGCCATTTTTCAGTGTTGCCAAAGTAAACAGTACCCAGCTCTTTTTGGGTACATTCGTGTTGACCGACTGAAAAGCACCAAACTTTTGTTTCTTAACTTATACCAAAAATAAGAGGCAAATAATTACCGAGATACCAGTAGGCCTTCCATTATATTCACGAGTGTGTATTAAATAAATTAAATTTAAAATATTACGGCATGTGAACTAATTGGGTGGTGGCGTTATTGTTTTTATTGCACCTTTTTTTTAATAGGCCAGTTCAGTTCCGGTAGCAAAATAAACAAGGCGGCTGAAGTGTGAGATTAACACGTTAAACTATGCAAATAATGGCATTTCAATCTTTTTTAACACCCACGAGCAATAAATCTAGAGCTCAAACCACGTTAAAATAGATTGGGGGTAATTAGATTACAGTAATACCGTTCATTAATTGACAAACAGAAACTATTTCCAGTAAGAAACGAAGGAAAATATCCGTAATTAATTCCTAGCAATCAAAATACTTATATTGGTGGACACATATGCCACTACAGTATTTGAATACACTGACCGGCAAAAAAAAAAGTGGAACCGTTAAAAAAAGTAATATGAATAGTATAAAAATAGCCACGAAAAAGATTTAATCACATTTTAAAAGCTTTTCACGCATTGGAACAAACATCTGAAACAGCCGTGGATAGAAATTGATAATATGACATTTCTTAGGGTGGTTTATTACCCCCGATCTTCGATGAGCCTATCAATGGTTTTATGGCGGGAAGCGCACTGTAAGCGTTTACGGTTTATGAGTGTTGCCGCTCGCTTATTGTTGTTCTAGGGATAACAACTGGCATTTGTTGAACATCTGTGAACCATTGTCATACATTTTAGCAAGTTATCCATGTGCAGTTCACACTAAAACGTGCCTCTTAGCCGTGAAGGAGTCGCACAGGCAGTTGCATTGGTGGAGGATGGCTGCAGCATCCGTTATGTTGCTGAGGTCATTGGATCATCTCTCGGTAGCATTCACCGTGCAGTGCAACGTTACAGAGAAGTCCAAACTTACGACAGGAGACGAGGGTCAGGCCGTAGAAGATGCACAAGTGCCAGGGATGACACAGATTTCTCACCCTGTAAGTTCTGCGTGATCGCCATACCACAGCAGTCCAGGCACGAAATCAACTGGAAAATGTCAAAAATGTAAGAGTGAGTGAGTGAACAGTAAGAAGAAGGTTTGAAGAAGCTCATCTTTCGTCCTGGAGACCTGCACGTGGACCCGCACTTGAACGACATCACAGAGAGGCGCGTCTTCGCTTCGCAAGGCAGCATCTGGGATGGACCCACGAGCAGTGGGCCTCTGTTCTCTTCCCTGACGAGAGTCGCTTTAATCTTAGATCTCCTAATGGAAGAGAAAGAGTGTGGAAAAGGCGCGGAGAGAGGTACAGCCCTGTTGCTTTCACCTCCAGGACTCCATTTGGAGGTTGCTCGGTTATGGTGTGGGGTGGCATCAACGTTATGGCCCGCACTGAGTTGATGTGCATCGATCACGCGACGCTCAATTCCCAAAGGTACATCGAAGAGATCCTGATGATCCATGTGATGCCCTTTGCGCCTTTCATAGGTCAGAATTTCATAATGATGCAGGATAATGTCCGCCCTCATACTGCTCGCTGTGTTGTACAATATCTGCAGGAAGTGGGGATTCAAACCCTGGACTGGCCAGCTCGTAGTCCTGACTTGAACCCCATCGAACATGTATGGGATATGCTTGGAAGGAATGTCAAGACAGCGTGACCACACCACCTTGGCACAACTGAGAACATCGCTGCTGGAGGAATGGGATCGCATCCCGGCAGATGTCATTCGACGAGTTGTGAACAGTATGCCTGAGCGTTTACAAGCTGTCATAGACGCTAAGGGTGGAAACACTCGTTTTTAGTGACCAGAGTTCTCGTGCAGTGCAGTGCAAACATTAATACTGTTTTGTTTGGCAATACGCTTGATAAAAACCAGCCCAAAAGAACATTACTAAAAAATAGAAAATGGTAAGATTTGCAAAATGTAACGAAATTTGTGAGTTAAAGCGTGTTGTAAAACATGTTTCGGTATTTTCTATAGCCAACCAGCTAAAATTTACATGAATAATGCAAATATTGGAAAACCGATACATTTTAGTGGAATAAAGTAAGAAATTACATAAAAAATAAAGTGTTCCACTTTTTTTGCCGGTCAGTGTATTTAACGAATGATAATAGAACAGTACCGTAAGGTGGCTACTCTCAGACCCGACGAGAGGGGGGGGGGGGGGTCAGGCAGGGCTGGTGCCCCGGGGCCCGACCCTTCCAAGGGGGCCCGGTGTCCTAGGAGGATGTGCAAAGCACTTATTTTTCAGGACGCGAATAGATATTTTCCCTTGCGAATCAAGCCCTTTCGTGATACGGTTTAACGTCTCAGTACCGTTAAACATAAAATGAATTGCCCTTCTTTATCTACGACTTAGAAATGACTCCGATTCCTGACGAAGCCGCGGCAGGAATGCAGGATTTGGCTTCCTGACTGCGGTGTTATTCGTAGTCACACTCAACAGTTAAAAAAAGGCCTGTTTGTCGTTACAGATGTTAATTCATTTAGGGGCTTGCAACATTCAACCCGTGTACTTGGTAGCTAGTAGGTCTAGTATCACTGGCGGACAATGAACCATTGGCGCTCGGTTGGGGATGGTTTGCATCAAATAGTACTGTAGATATGATTCAGTATTTGCTGACGCGTTAGTTTTACGGTTTGTTTCTGAAGGTCTCCACGTTATTGAAAGCAGTAGTTTTCACAAATATTAATGAAGCGAACAAAATAGAAAACAAAAAAATGTGCGAATTGTGTAGACTGAAGGGGAGGCTAGTGGTTGTTGTATATTAAGTGAGGTGTATTGGCAACATTGTTGTAACTATTTGTCTTGGAGAGTAAAAACTTAGACCCTCTTAAAACCATCAACTGCTGGACGAAAAGCGGGGTATACACTGTGCTGTGGTATGGCCTCTGTGACATGATAAATTGCATGTCGTATTCTTAGTTGCCGACTGGGAATGCGTTGACCGTCGCGACTGTTACTGTAATTATTAGGGTTAAGAGTAGGGTAGGTGTATCTGGACTTGAAATAAGGTACTGTCCCGGCATTGGTCTGGAGGGAGTGTGAAAAACCACACTCAGGATAGCCGCTGTCAGCGCCCGGATTCGAACCTCCGATCTATAGACTTGCTGTAGGCCCCCATCACGGTCATTGGTGAGCTACACCACTGGGTCTTACTTGATGTTGTGAGAGCTTTTACTTCAATATCGGAGAGTCTTTTCTATAGCCACTAAATGTCAATGGTCACCTAATTTTTACTCCAAAATATTCCAATAATAATCACCCAAATGGCCTATCCTATAACTCAATAATTTGGACCTAATTTTTGCAAACGTTTCCGGAGGAGGGCCAACGGACCCCACTCTGAGCTTGGTGATATTCCATACCCCAAGATCCCCGGTGTTTCCACTCACCCTTAATCTTGGCTTAAATCCGCCCATGATGGACACCAGTCATAGATAGGATTGAGGATGTTTAGGAAAATCTGGCTCTAGTTTTGCTTACTGCAAAGCAGTATTAAATTATAAGAAATCCACTGACTGCCAATTACAAAATTTAGTTCAAATTCACATTTTCTTCTTTTGTGAAAACAAACACTGATCAGCTGCAATCTACTGATAGCACATAATAACTTGAGTTAAGTATGAGTACTGTATACCTGTGGTTAATTATGAAAATATATTTTGCTTTGTTTAATGTACAAAGGTGTGATCGCCGTTCAACCACTTATCAGTGTTTAGGCTTAGACCCAAGGGCGTGACTCTTCAAGGGCAGCAAATTTTAAGAATGTCAACATAAAAACACTATATGTAAAACGTATTTTGAAATACGTCTTGACTTTGTGTAAAAGTCATGTTTTCATTATGAAAAGAGATTACGTCATGTCACAGAGGCCGTAGTACTGCACCTCTTATAAAATGCAGTTCAGTTAGATGAACTTCCTGTTGATTAATTTTTGAGTATTGTGACGTAGGGATAGAATTGAGGAGGAAATGAATGTCCGGGATAATACGATGAATCATAGAAAATAAGCATAGAATAACCGACGGTGGAATTCTAACCCACCTGTTTCCGAGTTCATGGACAACAGCTTTTTTCAATGTGAGTATTTTCCCAAAGTTAAATACTGTTAAAGCGATGCAATTACTGGTCCGATAAATGCAACTTTTTCCAAATTTGTGTACGACAAACGAGCATATTGATTTTATGAGTATCACCGAAGTTCTAAAATTATTGATATCAGAGATAATCTGCAGAACTTTAAACCTGAACACTGTGCATGCTTACAGTGTTACCTCATCGAGACAAATTTAGATTTGTCAAACGCCAAAACAGTTTATTGAATTTAATGAAAATTATTACGGTACCAAGTTTTTGATGGTTTTAATCTGATATTAATTTTTGTTAATTGAAAAAAATGCGTTAGTACGCGCTTGTTAGATATAAACATTGAATTTGCAAATAATTTTGGATGCATTCGTTCACTTTCACTGTTGTAAATTTTACATACTAGCATTAACTTATTTATATTTATAGTAATTCACGCTCTGCTTATGATAATAAATATAGCCTGGATTTAGTGGAATATAGCCTTGAAATATTATTATTATATATGAATTGCAGCCAATGGTCATTTCAATTGAACGCCCGAGGACTCCCAACAAGTTCAATTTCAAGTAGTTCCAACTTTGGCTACCAGACGCCACTGTCACTGACACGCAGCGGGGAACGTTGGAACTTGATAGAGCGTTTCTAACCAAATAACCTACAAATTTTGGCTACACACTTCCAATTGTAGTGGTAGGTTCTTTTACATGCCATAAATCTATGACATGGGCCCGCCGGCTTTACTTCCCCTACAAATTCAGGCATACTGAAGGATTTTAACGCTCTTAAAAATCCGACAACTTCGGCCGGGTTTACACCCGCGATCTTGGGCATTGCAGTTCAGCAAGCTACAATTATTATTATTATTATTACTATTGCTTGCTTGCTGGCTCTTTATGTTCTTGTAATTGATTTCGTGATGAACATTTAGTGCACATAAAAATCTGCAAAATCAGTTTGTGCAAATTTGCGAGGATTGTGCAAATTTGCGAGGATTTTATAGAATTTGGTTTTAGAGGGGGGCCCGGGAGATTCCAGCCCCAGGGCTCGTCGTCGCTCTCCACGGCCCTGGCTACTCTAAGGATGAAAACTTAACACAATAAAAGGCAAATAAAGTGCATTTACTTGTGAAATGAAATTACATAACTTTGGCAAATGGGGGTTTTGTTTGTGCAAACATATGCCCCACACGTCGACATTACGACCCACAAGTGAAATATCACCACTTTTAAGTACGTTCGTCACACCATTACATGCTTTTCTTATGGGACTACCGCAATGTTTTGAGCATAAATATGTGAAGGAGACCTTCTGGCTTCACTTCCATGCCGTTAGGGCCTCTCCTTATTACTCCTTGGTCATGCCACAGTCATGCGAACTCTGGTGTAAATTAATTGAAACACAAACCACATAGCACGGCCAACTGGCACATAGTCCCAGTCTTCGTATCGGTATTTAAAAATACTTTAATATAAAACATAGTAACTACTCGGCAATACCGATATTATGTTTCCACGCAAAGACTATTCTGATATTAACCAACATTGTGGTAATTAAGCTATCAACATAATATATATATATATATATATATATATATATATATATATCAATGTGTTGATACGGCAAATTGGGCTAGCCATTTATTAACTACTGCACACATAACCTCTATCTCCAAGTATTCAGATGGAATATAGAACTCAATTCCACGCAGCAGCATTATCGAAAAGAGCAAAATATTAATGGAGCTTAAAATATTATTTATAATATTAAGTGAAAATAAACTGCCGTCTTCTGATTAGTTATTGTTGTTTCACGGTGCGGAACAGCGAGGTCATTTGCCCCTTTGTGATTAACTATTACGTGGTAGCTACGGCCGTGGTGATCGCGTTGTGGACTGAGAAAGGTCTCAGGATCGAGGCTCAGTCGGGAGAATATTTTTGCTATCATTTTATCGATTTGAAGAATATTCATCATACAAATATGACTCATTTTAACAAAATTGTACAATTTGTGGCGTTAAACAGGATTCGAAACATTTGATTGTACTTAGGCTATTAATGGTTTGATGAACATTGTATCATCTCTCCTCTTTACAGTATTATAATATGTGATGTTTGTTATAGCAGGTGTGGGAGTAGCCTATCTCCAGATTAGCGAACATTCATAGTATTTAATAAGATGAAAACGGATCGTAAATTCACATCCGTCCAATAATAAGAATGCCCACACAATGTAGAATATGAGATCTTTGACATTTCTGATATTCTATTACCATATCGTGTATGCACACATCGTCACCTGTGTGCGTACCGAAGGTGATAATTCTGGCGCAGCCATCACAGCACTTATCGATGAACGAAACAATCCATGACATAAAAATTCCATATCATCAGAATACGAATCCATGATACAAATCATAAAATGATAAATAACAACAACAAAAAACAACTACGTAGTATCACTACTCCGAAGGTGTAATGTTTATCCAGCATAAATAGCACCGAGTAAATGTGGCCCAATTCCCCATCACATTTATTCCAATGGCAGCACCACCTAAGAATTGAAATACACAATATGGCGTTTTATGCTGAAAGTACGCTACTTCGAACTTTGAAAAACAAGCCCCTAGTTGCAGAAATCTAATTCCTTTAGCTTTTCACCTGCCAATTTGATGTCAATCGGGGTTTCTGATTTATTTCGGCTGCATTGCATCATTTTTGATCTACATTTATTTATTTTCATATTATTTCCTCAAGATGGAATCAATACCATTTAAAAGCTCATTCAAATCCTTTGTTGAATCGGCTAAGATGACAATATCATCAACAAATCAGAGTTGAAATTATTTCACCTTGAATCTTTACTACTACGGTGCTTTAATTTCCTTCATTGCTTGTTCAATGTATATATTTAGGGGCGTGGTGGCTCAGCGGTCTAGCTGAATGCCTCTCACCAAGGCGGTCCGGGTTCGATTCCCGGTCAGTGCATGTGAGATTTTCGAAGTGAAATGCCATGTCCTGTGGTTCGGATTCCACGTAAAAAGGAGGTCCCGTGGCTCATAATCACAAGATTCACGGTCACGTAAAACTACAATCTTCCTTCTTCTTTCCTTAATGTATATATTGAAAAGTATGGATAGTAAGTTGTAGTCCGTCCTTGCACCTTTCTGAATACCAGCTTCTCTCTCACACCCTTCGACTCGAATAACTTCTGTCTGGTTTCTGTATAGATTGTTGATCACCCTTCTATCCCTGTAACTTCCAATCCTTTTCAAAATGTCTAACAACTTACTCCGTTATCAAAGCCTTTCCTTCGTCTACGAATGCTATGCACGTTTTCTTATCTTTCCTTATTCTACCTTCGAAGATCAGCATAAGACTTAGTACAGCTTCCCTTATTCCAATGTTTCTCCTGAAACTAATTTGGGCCTCACCCAACTCTGTTTCTATCTGTCTTTCCATCCTCTTGTAAATTATTCTAGTCAGGATCTTTGAAGCATGAGTGATCAAGCTGATTGTACGAAAATCTTCACATGCTGCTCTTGATCTTTTCGGTATTGGGATCATACCATTCCTCCTAAAACCAGAGGGCACCTAATCTGTCTCATAAATCTTACATACCATGTGAAATAACCTAATCAAACCTTCATCACCTATGCAATGTAGTAACTCAGTCGGTATATCGGCTATGCCTGATACTTTGTATCTGCTTAAGTCTTCTAGTGTTCTATCAAATACTGATCTCAATATTAAATCTCCTTCCTCATTCTCATCAATTTCCTCTTCCCTTTCCATTAAACGATTATAATCTCTTTACCCCTATACAAACGCTCTATGTAAACTTTCCATCTGTCAACCTTTCTTCTTTATCTGTTACCGGTAGAGGTTTTCCATCTGAGTCATTATTACAACACTTATGTCTCCCTTTCTCCAAAAAATACTCTTAATCCTTTCCTACTTTCCTACAACTTTTAATACTTGCACATTTCTCTTTCAACCATTCTTCTTTCACTTACTTGCACTTCGTGTATACCTCATTTTTCAGACGTCTGTATTCTGCTTCTCCACTTTCATCTCTTGCATTCTTGTGCTTCCACCTTTCATCCATTAATTCTAATATTTCGTCTGTGATCCAAGGTTTTCTACTTAATGTCTCCTTTCTACCTATGTTTTCTTCTGCGGATTTTGTTACTTCATTCTACGAAAGTGCCCATTCCTCAGCATTTGAAGTTTGTTCAGGGTTCTTAATTAGTCCTTCCCTTATACCGGCATTACTCTTGAATCTTTCGTTCACGTCCTTCTTTTTCAGTTTGTCTATTGCCCACCTTTATTGCTTTTGACGTTTCTTCAGCTTTAATCTGCTTTAACCATATTGTGGCCTGAGTTTATGTCAGCGCCGAGATATGTTTTGCAATCCAAAGTCTGGTATCGGAATCTCAGCTTGACCAAACTGAACTCGATTTGAAAACCTCCTGTATCTCCTGGTCTCGTGTGTATATTCTACTATTGTGGTTATTGAATAAGGTGTTAGCTATGAATGACCAACTCATGCTCGGTGCAGAATTCCATCAGCCTAATCCGAATTCTCCTACTATTTTTCCGTATATTCCGTTTCGTACCACATGACATCAATCTCCTATTATTATTATTATTATTATTAGGCCTATTATTATAACATTTTGGTCACCCCGACATAGCTCAGAATTTAATTTATTTCTTCGTAATCCAAAATATGGTTTCGGAATCTCTGCTTGACCAGACTGAACTCGATTTGAAAACGTCCTGTATCTCCTGGTCTCGTGTGTATATTCTATTATTGTGGTTATTGAATAAGGTGTTACATAGCTATGAATGACCTACTCATGCTCGGTGCAGAATTCCATCAGCCTATTTCATTGATCATTCCCTTCACCTAATCCGAATTCTCCTACTATTTTCCCTTATCTTCCGTTTCGTACCACATCACATCAATCTCCTATTCTTCTTCTTTCGATTCGGCCATCTAAGGACAACGTCATTTCAACTGTTTCTTATTGCATCGAGCTTTAACGTCCTCCCAGTACTTTCGCATTAGTTCTCGATGCTGTTGTTTCCTTTCTGCAGTCCACTTCTTGCCAGTTGGAAGCTTTGGCTTTTCTTGAAAACATCGGTGTGCTGTTAGTTATTGTTTAAGTGTGGCACGTTCCCAAATATCGTTGCCTGTTATTCCCACTTCTTGTAAATCTTTGTCCACCTCAATGAACCAAGCTCCCTTGGTTTTCTTTTTGAGGAAGTAGGTGAAAATTCTATTTGTCAATCGTGCTGGGTTCATTCTTGTTATATGACAGTAAAAGGTAATTCTCAGTTTCCTCATGGCATCAGTTATTTTTTCCACGTGGGTGTCAAGTTCGTGGTTGTGCCTTCTCCTATATTCTCCATTTTCTTTTACCGGACCCAAGATTTTTCTTAGATTTTTTCTTTCTTTCACTTCCAGCTTCTCTGTTAGTCCCTTGTGATGCATTGCAAGGCACTCTGCAGCATACAAAGCCTCTGGACGGATGACTGTTTGGTAGTGTCTTAACTTGGCATTTGTTGATATGGATTTCTTGTTGTAAATGGCCTTTGTTAGATTGTATGCCATTTCCATTTTCCTGATTCGTGACTCGAAAGCTGCCTTCTCGGAGAGATTGGGGTCTATCCACTCACCCAAATATTTGAACGCTTTCGTTTGCTTGATTTTCCCCTGTCCTACATCCAGCTCTTTTGGCGCTAGCTTGATATTAGTGATGAATTCTGTTTTTTTTTTTCAAAGGAGATCTTAAGGCCCGCTTTTGCTGCTTGAATCTGGAGTTCATTAATTTGCGCTGCGGCTGCATCGAGGGAATCTGAAAAACTTGCGAGGTCATCTGCGAATGCTAGGCAGTCAACTATCAGGTTCTGTTTTTTGTAGCCCAATCTGACTCCATTTTCAGACTTGTTAATGTTCATTACTTTTCGCCACTGCCGGATGACTTTTTCGAGCACACAGTTGAAGAGCAAAGGAGATAGTCCATCTCCTTGTCTTACACCAGTCTTGATTTCGAAGGGCTCTGAAATTTCTCCCCTGAATTTCACTTTGGACGCAGTGTTGGTTAAGGTTTTCTGAATGATTGCTCTTGTTTTGTTGTCCAGTCCCAGTTCTTTCAGTATTTCAAATAGGGTGGGTCGATCGATAGAGTCATAAGCCTTTTTGAAGTCAATGAAGGTCACTACAAACTGTTTGTTTCTAAGCTTCAGATATGAAAGGATAGATTTAAGGTTCAAAATCTGTTCGGCACACGATCGTCCCTTCCGAAATCCCCCTTGATATTCCCCTAATTGTGGATCCAACTGTTCCTCTGCTCTAGTTTGAATCCACCTCCTATTATTATTATTATTATTATTATTATAACAACATTTTGGTCACCCCTGATATAGCTCAGAATTTAATTTATTCCTTCGTAGAATTTTTCATCATCATCATCATCATCATCATCATCATCATCAGCTCGACTGGTAGGCATACGGACTTGTACTAGTGAGGTGCACGTAGGTTTCGTATCGATTTTAGCTACAATAATCCGTTCACTATTGTACCAATTTTGCAAATCGGTACATGTTCATCTTATCTTCGAGACGCAGCTGGAGCTCCAGGTCTGGGCAGATTCTCACGAGAAAATACACCAGCCCCCTTCTGAGAATTCCATTCACCAAATTGGCACCTGGGTACTGCTGAAATAAGATCGCCTAGCCCCTTCCGACATGATTTGTGCCCTTGTGTGTGCTGTCACCTCAAGGTTTATAATAAATGGAAAAGAGGGATAAGTCAAGCTTTGATCCGTGAACTTTTGAAAGGTGAAAAATTCCTGTCAGTCTCATTCGCTAAGCTTTCTGCCAGGATTTCTGCCCTTCGTGCGAACTGTCACTTAAAGTATTATCCGTGATAGACACTCGTCAAGAGAGAGAATCGAGCCTTGTGCCTGCAAACTTTGGAAAAGCGAACTTTACTGTCAGCTGCATTCGCCAAGTTTTATTCTGAGAAAGATCTTACAAAGAACATTGTGTAACACCTCGACTCCTAGAAGGTTTCTACGCAGTAACCTGCATGAGCTGATATTCCATAGTACCCACTCAAGACCTTGAACCCTGGCTTTTCTTTTGGCCGGTTGTGCAACTAGTCGCAGTTGGTACTACTGGAGGGATGTGGTGGGGATACGCTGATATACAAGGGTGGAATCGGTGACTCAAGAGAACAGTACGAGACGAAGGTTGGTGACGGAAGGACTTAAAAGCGATCGCCTCCGGGGGAACTAGGAGCCAGTTCCTCCGGAGGGCTGAAATAAAGCAGGTGGTATGAATTTTGTTTAGAAGGGGCAACCTTTCGGTGGAACACTAAACTGCGTCATTTTGCTATGTCGTTAAGGCCATGTGGCGATGGACCGTATTTCAAGCGGACTGACATTATTATTTTTAGTATGTAATATTTTGGAAGGGTCGGTACAATTTGAGTGGTACCTTTATATGTAATTACCGCGGAGTGGATTATTATTGCCCTATTTCCCGTTAGCTGGATGGGAACCTAGTGGGTTTTAATTCTTGGTCAGACAGCCTTGACGGGACGGTCAATGCTGGACTGTGGAGGTTGTCAGACCTTTTCCGTTCCACTAAGGGGCGTTTCGGTTGTTTGATGCAGCATTGTTTTTTGAGAAGGCATTGGCTTTCTCATGTTGTTTTCTTTTTTTTCCCTTCTTCTTCCGGATCCATTTTGAAATTCATGTTTTAACCTCAAATGTAACTGAGAAACGTTGCCAAGCGGGCAAGTGTTTGGTTTGTTTAAACTAAGTCATTCATTTGTGTTTAATTAGATCATATTTGTCAGTTAATTAATTAAGTGGTGGAAGGTTTATCTTGTAATTTGTTTGATCTTAATGTTCAATACATGTTAGCTTATTTCGATTTGTCATGTTATTTATTGCATGAAGTCACTAGGAAGATTATTCCCCTTTTCATTCTTCATCTTTGGCAGGGTCAATTTAATACGGCCTGCTGAGGTACGCATCCAGCGTTCCACCCAACAAGCTGGTCTTGACATTGGTTTCGTCCCGCCTGTTCTCTCTTTTCTAAATCGATGAGGGTGTTCTTGAAAACCAAGCAAATCGGAACATTCGCTCCTAGGTTTTTTTTTGCTGTGAACTCAGCTGGCCTAGCGAGTAATTAAATTAGGCCTTTCCTGTGTGTTATCATTTATTAATTTCTGATATGGTAATATCATGTTAATAAACCATTTTTGATATGCTAATTTTATTATCATATCTTGGGCAATCGAATAGGGAAGGGGGGATGAGGCTACTGTTACAATGGTAGCCATGAGCATGGTTTTGCTCTGTGATCTTGCCATTAGCATATAATCCTTCCTGCTGACTGATTGCAGTAATTAATTAAAAAATTAAATTCAGTAACTTAATTATTAAAATTAAATTAAGTAACTTAATTAATGTAGATTGGGCCCTCCTTATTAATCTTCTCTCCACATAGGTAGGATTGATTTAAACTCTGTGTAATGATTAATTTGTGTTCTGTTACATGAAATTTATGTACGATGGCTTCCCGCAAAATCATCGTGAAATACTTATCGGATGAAGAGGTAACCTACGAATTGCTGTTACGTAACCTTGAAGTGCCCAGGGACGCAGAACAAGCGCGCCAGAGTCTAGAGTATGGCGTCAATTTTGCAGCAACCCTTCCAAAGCTGTCAACTGCTGAATTCAAACTAGGTGAGTCAAGGTTATGTGATGCAATTAGGGAAATTTGTAATGTAATTAAGTATTGTTTCAGTGAGGTAGAATGTAGCCCTGTTGATCTCACCAAGTTGAAAGCTAGAATTGATTACCTATATCTCCGATGTGGGGATTTGTTACAATCTGATGAAGAACGTCCCATCGCCGATTTGAAAGGTCTATTAGAGGCCGAAGTTAATTTAGTAGAATGTGCTCAGACTTTGGACACTGTTAATCGTGTTAGTGGGGGTGGGGATTTATTGAATTCGACTCCTGCATGTAGCCGTAATGTCTCGACAAATCTAGGCGCCAGTCTGGCTGAAAATGCCACTGGCCAAGTTGGTAATCCTGTCACTGAACCTGCCGCGCCCCGTGGCAATGGAATAGCTCGCCTGCCCGACAGCTGTGAGAGTCGAGAGATTTTTCCTATTGTGGGTAACCGTATTCCTAATCATGAAACTGTGACAACTAATTCTGGGTTCGGCCAGGCACCGTTAGGTCCTGATACTGTGATACCAGTTTCGAATACCATTAACACTAATGCTGTGATGAGTTCTGTGCCAAATAATACCAGCAACGTAACCTTCAGCCTCCCCGGACGCGAAAATTGTACTTGTAGTTGTAACTGTATAACTTGTAACTCCTTCTCTGCTGTTGTCGGCTCGCCTCGTGTAAGGAGGTCGGTAATCGAACCCCAGTCTGTCTTAAATATCCCCTCATCTAGTTGTAATCCTGTTAGTGTCGGTGGTCGAGAAATAAATTCTAGGGATAATTCCGGGTCTGTTTCATCATTTAAAGTGCCGGGTAACTCAGGTCATCAGGGGCCTACAGTGACACAAAATTCTCCTTCCGAACCGGTAAGGGATTTAAATTCTGTTTGTCGAGACTCTCAGGGGAGTGTTTCAAATTCAGGGCGTAACCTCGTTTCTTTATCTTGTTCCGGAAACCAAAATTATGTGCAAGGAAATCCCTGTGCCGAAATGCCGGGGCGTGACGTGTCCAATGTCGAGCATTCTAATTATTCTGTTTTTTCTAAGGCTAGCTTTGGTTCTGTCAGTCACCCCATTTTGGGTTTTGTTTCAAAGTTATCGGGTAAAAGTATGGACACGGTTGAAGGCGTTGTTGATTTTTTGAGAATATTGGTCGATATTCATGAGTGTGCTATCCAATTCGGTGTCAGCGACCAAGTGGTATTTCAATTAATATCCTCCCATGTGTCCGATACGTTGGGGGCCTATGTGACTAGTGCCATGTGTGAAGGTTGGAGTGTGGAGAATTTTATGTCCGAGGTGTTGCGAGTATTTGTGCCCATCAGGTCGCTCGATACTGTGAAGGGACGTTACCTGTACCGAGCACAGGGTATTAACGAGCCGTTAAATTCGTACATTGTGGACATATCCAGGTTCGTGAAAGTCTTTAGAGTAGATATGCCAGAGGCAGAAGTGGTAAGGCTTATTTTGGCCGGTGCTACGCCGGAATTTCGGAATTGCCTGTGTGTTGGGACTAATCCAAGTACGATTAAGGAACTACGTGAAGCCGCTATTCAGGCCGAATCCGTGCGTTCGGTTGATATCATAAGGTATGCAAGTAGCATGCCCCCTCCTTTCATTAACCCTGTTCCGTTGGTTCGACCTCCCTCGGTTCGACCACCACCTGGGGCCGGTCGTCCTTCCCATAATTCGCCTAGGGGTAATAGTAATCGTCCTGTGACGTGCTTCAACTGTGGGCAGCAGGGCCACATAGCGTGGAACTGTCCGGTAAAAAGAAATTGACTATTCCGAGAAAAGCATCCTGAAATCCTCCTTGCCAAGGATCAGCGATGTGCATTGGGAAATAAGGTGACGAGGGATGATGCCAAAGTTATCGGAGCAAATGGTGTCTGTTCTAAAGTTTCTGATCTAGTTCTACCCTCTCCTATGGTTGAAATTGCAATTAATGACGCTTGTGTAATAGCTTTGTTAGACTCGGGAAGCGCTGCTTCATTGGTTAGCGAAAATTGGTATTTGTCTATGAAACTCATTTGTAAATTCAGTAACCTGTCGAATGTAGATGTTAAGTTGGTTTCTGCCAACGGTGCTCAATTGAACGTTCTTGGTTCTGTGAAATTTAAGGTTCGGATTCATAAATTTTGTTGGAAATTTTCCTTTTGGGTCATTAAGAATTTGTCATGTCCTATTATTCTGGGCGCTAATTTTTTTGCTCATACTGGCTTACTGCTAGATATGCAACACGAATCATTCTGGTTCAGGTTTTGTTCAGAGGTAAAATTTAAATTCTTTCCTACTGCTGTCCCTAGCGCGAGTGCTCATGTTGCCAACCGTGATGCTGAACCCGTCTTGTCCACCGGGGTTGAATCCTTGGATTTAAGTAATTTATCTGACGCTCAAGCTAAAGAGATTCGAGATTTGTGTGGGTATTTTCCCGAGGTGTTCACTGACGAATTAGGAATGACTAAGGTCCTGGAGTATAAAATTGAAGTAACGGATACTATACCGGTCAGGCATCCTCCCTACCGTTTGAGTCCACCCAAAATGTTGGAATTAAAGAAATTAATCGATCAGATGTTACTAGATGGAGTGATTCGACCCTCCACATCAGCATATTCCTCACCTGTGTTCTTAGTACCTAAGCCAAATGGTGGTTTTCGGCCAGTCGTAGATTATCGTAGGTTAAACAAAAAGATTGTTTTAGAATCCATCCCTCTTCCTGATTTACATAGCTGTTTTTCCTGGTTCAAAAACGCCTCTTATTATAGCCTCATTGACCTGACGCAGGCATATTTCCAAATTCCGTTAGCTGAAGAATCTAAGCATCTGACTGCATTCGCCACCGATTGGAATCTCTATGAGTATTGCAGATTGCCTTTTGGTATCTCTACAGGGGGCGCTGTGCTTAGTAGGCTTCTTGATCACGTGTTTTCTGGCATCAAATTTGATTATTTGTATCACTACCTGGACGATGTTGTTGTTTATAGCGAGACGTTCGAAGACCACGTGCGCCATCTTCGTGAAGTATTTGAGAGGTTAAAATCTGCTGGTCTGACCGTAAAGTTGTCTAAGGTGTCCCTTGCTAAACCTAAAATTGCCTTTCTTGGACATGTTGTTTCTGCTGAAGGTGTTTCGGTCGATGACTCCCGAACCCAAGGAATTAGAGATTTTGCGCCCCCTAAAAATGTGAAAGGAGTAGCCCGATTCGTGGGAATGGTTGGCTTTCTGCGGAAATTTATACCCAATTTTGCACAGCGGGCGTTGCCACTTAATCATCTGCGAAGGTCTGACGTGAAATTTGAATGGGGTCCGTCGCAGCAAGCAGCTTTTGACGATTTGAAGGAGGCGCTGTGTAGCGCTCCTGTCCTCGCTGTCCCTGATTTCAGTAAGAAGTTTATAATCCAGACTGATGCGTCGCTCGGTGCTGTAGCTGCTGTGTTGTTACAAGAAAGTGAGTTAGGTAGACGACCTATTGGTTTTGCTTCTCGAACTCTGTCCCCTGCTGAAGTAAATTATTCCGTGTATGAGCTTGAGGGGCTCGCAGTGATGTTTGGACTGGAGAAATTCCGAATGTATGTCGAACATGTTCCTTTCGAACTTGAAACCGATAACCAGGCCCTGAGCTGGGTCCTGGCTAGACCTCGAACCACTGGGCGAATCGCCAGGTGGGCAACCCGTATTTCATCATTTCAGTTCACCGTTCGTCATATAAAGGGTTGTGAAAATGTCATAGCCGACTCCCTTAGCCGCATGTATGAAGAAGTTCCTAATAAATGTAAGAATCTCGTTCCCGAGGAAAATCATGAAAATATTTGTGCTGTGTCACTTAAGCGTCTCTATGGAGAAATTCCTGACAGGTGTGAAACTCCCTCTTTAGAGGAACCTGTTGTGGTTGGGGCTAATTCAGCTCAGCACATGTTAGTAAATTCACCGTTATTGTTTGGAGACATTGCTAACCATCAGAAGGAAGATCCCGTCTTGTGTGATTTAATTGCTCGATTAGATTCTGGAGAAGAGATAAAGCCTTATATTTTAAAGTCTGGTGTATTATGTTGTGTAACTAGGCGTGATAGAAAGCCTAAGGTTGTTTTGCCTACTCAGCTGATAAATGGCATGCTAATGTATTTTCACGAGTCACCCGCAGGAGGGCACCTAGGAATTTTCAAAACTCGACAGAAAATAAGGCAGTCTTTTGTTTGGAAGGGTCTCGATAAGGATGTGAGAAAGTTCGTGCTGGGGTGTCATGATTGTAAAGTAAGTAAGCCCACAGTCAGTGGTAAGGTTGGTAAGTTAGCTTCTGAATCTGCGTCTAGGCCCATGGAACGCTTGTATGTGGATTTTGTTGGACCCCTGCCGAGGTCTAAACTGGGTAACCGTTTTGCTTTTGTTTGTGTCGATGGTTTCTCTCGCTTTTCATGGATTTTTCCCACTAGAAATTGTGACTCTGCTACTGTCATAAGATGTTTAAAGTCTGTTTTCTCTTCCTTTGGTCCTAGTCAATACTTGGTGTCAGATAATGCCAAGGCCTTTGTTTCTCATCAGTTTAGAAAATTTTGTTTTGATTATGCTATTTCTCATGTCACCACGACACCCTATTACCCCAACCCTAGTTTGGCAGAGAGAGTTAACCGAAATTTGAGAGCTGCACTTATCGCATATCATCGAGACAATCATGCCAAGTGGGATTCGTCATTACATTGGTTACCCTACGCTTTTAATACTGCTGAGCATGAATCCCATGGGAAAACGCCGTTCTCACTTATGTATGCGTTCGTCCCAAATTCCCCTCTAACGAATCTGTGGTCACTTCATGATCTGCTTCCTGACCAACCCTCTCCTGATCGTGTCAGAGAAATCTGGAAGGAGGCCAAAGCTGCTATAAAGATCTCGCATGATAAGCTGGCTGAGAGATATAATTTGGGCCGAAAACAGGGTGGATATTCTGTCGGAGATTTTGTCTATGCAAAAAACTTCTGGGCTAAGGCCCCAGGTCGTCAGGTATCAGGTAAGCTGCAGCCAAAATATGAGGGCCCCTATGAGATTCTGTCCTTTCCTTCTGAAATAACAGTGTTATTAGAGGATCTGTCTAGGAAACGTGTTTTTAGGACTCATATATCGAATTGTAAACCTGCTAGTGAACGAGAAACTCGAGATGTGTAAAGGGTGAAATTATGATGTTCTATTTCCTGTGAATGCGATGATGTGAAGTTCAGAGCGATGGGAGATGGTCTAGTTGTTCCGCTGAAGTCAAATCTCTAATGTCATTTTTAGTAATCCTCAAGAAAGGCTATGATCTGCTTCTGTTAGCTGAGTTTTGTTCATCGTATTCGTGGTTGATATTTTGGGGTAAATTTTTTGGATAATTTAGTGATAATTTTGTTAGGTTGGTAGTGAAATTTCGATTTTATGTGGAAATAAGGTGTAATGCTTCAGAGTGATGCTCATTTCGCTGTGTTGTTCAGCTGCTGACGTGAGGGCTTTAGAAATTGTATCAGTGATCTGGAAAATCTTCGAATTGCAATCTCTTGTCGGTTGAAAATGTATCTGGTTAGGTTAGTCAGTAGGTTACTTGTAATCTGCGGTATATACTGTTAGACTGCTGACTTGCTGGTATTGTCACAACGTTCATGTGATTGTAGTTGGAATCATAGTTCATGTATCCCCGTATACTTGGGTGTGAAAAAAAAAAAAAAAAAATAAGTTCGATTAGCATCAGTTTCGAGCTGGTAGCCAGGCTATAGCGTTAGTCAGTTGTTCTATGCATCGAGATAGTGTTGCACTGGAGATGTCGTACCTGTTCTGGAGAAATTTGAGGTATCTATTCGTTGGTGAGCTAACTCTCGTTCTGTGTAAGGTGCATTTTCTTTGGGGACTATTAACCACCCCGTGCATTTTGAAAATTTATCATTTTTGTCACCTCAGTGACCTTGTAATTCTGTGTGTGGAACATGATGCAGTGTGTGCGAGATGTTAAGGTGGAGAACATGTGAATTTGGGGACAGTAACCGCCCCGTGCATTTAAAAAAAAATTATCATGCCATCACATCTGTGATCCTGTAATTCTGTATTTTGAGCATGCTGTGGCATGTCGAGGACCGCTAGGTTAGAGAATCTGAAGTTTTGAGGATATTAATCACCTTGTGCTTGTAGAAATGTGTCACATGACACCTATGGGTGTTCGTTGTAGTGAGGTAGATCTGTGTATGGGACCATGGAAGTGGGTTGTTGTCTGTGTGGGAGTGAACGTTATAAGTAATTTGTGTGTTTTTTTAAATGGTGGAGCCACGTTCGTTTAGGTATGTCTTGAAAATTGGTTGGTACCAACTTGAATTTGTGTCTAATTCTGCTGAGCTATGTGCTTTGGGTGTAGAATTAGTGTAGCCTCTGCACCGGGCTCGTAGTTGTTGTTGGTTTGATATTGGTTGGGTTCCGTGCCTAGAAGATGGCATCTTGATTTTGAGAAGATGTTTTAATTTTGAACACTTGGTGTAACTGTGGTAAGTGGGTTCTCAGGATAGGTGTGATCACCTTGGTGTCCTGAGTTCGGTTGGTCATCCTACAGGAACTCTTGGGAGTTTGTAGACTGTTAGGATGCGTTGGCGAGTAGCGATGAAGTTATTTGGTGAAATTTGGTTAGGTGCTTGTATATGAATTGGTTGGATCGTGATGTCTATTGTTTAGCGTGGTCTCCCCATTTGGTTATTGTTCTCGTGGAAGGTAGTTGCTGTTTTCTGTCGTTCGTCGGATGGCCACCGTGGACGGTTAGGGGCAGCGACTGGTGAAATGAGACAGTGGCTTTTGGTATTCATTATGTTTTTATATGTGTCACATACCTGAGACGATCCATATGGTTTGATTATGGTATGTTGTGTTTGTTTCAAAATGTTTTGGTGTTTCCTAAATATGTTCTGTTTTCCTACGGTACTGCGTGAGGCCATCAAAGTAAATGTAAATTCATTTTTGAGTATGTTTAACTGTTTTGGAAGGGTACCAGTGAGTTCCCCCTTGCATTGTTTCTATTTTTATGGTGTTGCCCATAAAATTTCAGGGAATTTCGGTGGGAAAATATCTGAAATTTTGTAAATATTATGGTTTCTGGATGCTTTAGTCAAAAATTGATTGATGTAAGTTGATTTAGTTATTCTTGCTAAGTATTGTAGTGAACTTTCAATTAAGCTTGTTAACGTCAGTCATATCGAATGGTTGGTTGCCCCTTTCGTGTGATTTTAATACTTCAGTGGACCTTTAATTATGCCCTGAACACTATCTCCTTGCGTAGAACCTTGTTTGAAGCCTCAAGTATCCCTTGTGACATGAAAGACTCTTAAGTGAACTTCGATGGGACACTAATGCTACGTGTAATGTTTTCTTTTATCCTTCCTGGGATAACTTCGGCTGTTTGGGCTGGTTGAGTGGCCTGGAACGATTGTTCCCTCTAAGGGAACTGTATTTGGACCATACGCTGCTGTTCTGATGTGTGTTTCAGTGGTCACTATGTGGGACGTGTACTACCAATCTGGGCCCAGTTTGGAGGTACCATCTAGGTCCCATGGCATCATTCTACCCGAGGAGATCTACTTCAAGGTCCGCTGGCGGAGATTGGAGTAGCCTCTTCAGCTGCCAAGAGACCAGCTGGACACCATCACCCTGTTCATCATCTCCCCATCGTTTTCCTTTGGAGGAGGAGGATGTACCAATTTTGCAAATCGGTACATGTTCATCTTATCTTCGAGACGCAGCTGGAGCTCCAGGTCTGGGCAGATTCTCACGAGAAAATACACCAGCCCCCTTCTGAGAATTCCATTCACCAAATTGGCACCTGGGTACTGCTGAAATAAGATCGCCTAGCCCCTTCCGACATGATTTGTGCCCTTGTGTGTGCTGTCACCTCAAGGTTTATAATAAATGGAAAAGAGGGATAAGTCAAGCTTTGATCCGTGAACTTTTGAAAGGTGAAAAATTCCTGTCAGTCTCATTCGCTAAGCTTTCTGCCAGGATTTCTGCCCTTCGTGCGAACTGTCACTTAAAGTATTATCCGTGATAGACACTCGTCAAGAGAGAGAATCGAGCCTTGTGCCTGCAAACTTTGGAAAAGCGAACTTTACTGTCAGCTGCATTCGCCAAGTTTTATTCTGAGAAAGATCTTACAAAGAACATTGTGTAACACCTCGACTCCTAGAAGGTTTCTACGCAGTAACCTGCATGAGCTGATATTCCATAGTACCCACTCAAGACCTTGAACCCTGGCTTTTCTTTTGGCCGGTTGTGCAACTAGTCGCAGTTGGTACTACTGGAGGGATGTGGTGGGGATACGCTGATATACAAGGGTGGAATCGGTGACTCAAGAGAACAGTACGAGACGAAGGTTGGTGACGGAAGGACTTAAAAGCGATCGCCTCCGGGGGAACTAGGAGCCAGTTCCTCCGGAGGGCTGAAATAAAGCAGGTGGTATGAATTTTGTTTAGAAGGGGCAACCTTTCGGTGGAACACTAAACTGCGTCATTTTGCTATGTCGTTAAGGCCATGTGGCGATGGACCGTATTTCAAGCGGACTGACATTATTATTTTTAGTATGTAATATTTTGGAAGGGTCGGTACAATTTGAGTGGTACCTTTATATGTAATTACCGCGGAGTGGATTATTATTGCCCTATTTCCCGTTAGCTGGATGGGAACCTAGTGGGTTTTAATTCTTGGTCAGACAGCCTTGACGGGACGGTCAATGCTGGACTGTGGAGGTTGTCAGACCTTTTCCGTTCCACTAAGGGGCGTTTCGGTTGTTTGATGCAGCATTGTTTTTTGAGAAGGCATTGGCTTTCTCATGTTGTTTTCTTTTTTTTCCCTTCTTCTTCCGGATCCATTTTGAAATTCATGTTTTAACCTCAAATGTAACTGAGAAACGTTGCCAAGCGGGCAAGTGTTTGGTTTGTTTAAACTAAGTCATTCATTTGTGTTTAATTAGATCATATTTGTCAGTTAATTAATTAAGTGGTGGAAGGTTTATCTTGTAATTTGTTTGATCTTAATGTTCAATACATGTTAGCTTATTTCGATTTGTCATGTTATTTATTGCATGAAGTCACTAGGAAGATTATTCCCCTTTTCATTCTTCATCTTTGGCAGGGTCAATTTAATACGGCCTGCTGAGGTACGCATCCAGCGTTCCACCCAACAAGCTGGTCTTGACATTGGTTTCGTCCCGCCTGTTCTCTCTTTTCTAAATCGATGAGGGTGTTCTTGAAAACCAAGCAAATCGGAACATTCGCTCCTAGGTTTTTTTTTGCTGTGAACTCAGCTGGCCTAGCGAGTAATTAAATTAGGCCTTTCCTGTGTGTTATCATTTATTAATTTCTGATATGGTAATATCATGTTAATAAACCATTTTTGATATGCTAATTTTATTATCATATCTTGGGCAATCGAATAGGGAAGGGGGGATGAGGCTACTGTTACAACTATATTGCTCATAATGTTCCACCTGCTGTCCAGTTCCCTCGTCAATGAGACCTACCCCTGCATAGCCATTGTTTGATCTAGTGCTACTTATCCTTTAGTCTCCTGACTAGAAGTCCTGTTCTTCCTGCTAGCGGACTTCATTAATGCCAACCAAATCCAACCTCAACCTGTCCAGACTTCTAATATTCACACGCTCCGACCCGTAGGAGTACTGTGATGTTAACCCCCTCTCGAGTAGTCCCCACCTGGAGATCCAAACAGGGGACTAGTTTACATCCGGATTGGAATTTTACAGCCGAGGAGGCCATCATCACATATAGTTATGCATAGAGAGGTGAATAACTTCGGGAAGAACATTACGGCTGTAAAAAGATGGTATTGGCTTTCACGGCCCGTGAATTAAAACTCAGCATTTTTTAGGTTTATGCCGTGTCTTGTGTGGGGTTTCGCCTATGAACACCAAGCTGGCTCATCAGCGGGCTCATGGTGTCCACGTCCGGACCCCCACAGGAGTAGCGAACTGTGCACTACCCTTCTTAAGAAACGCACGTGCGCCTCTTAACTGTGAGAGCTAAAATCTCAAGCAGCCTTTCACCTCCCTATAAAGGCTTCCAAAAGATGGTATATTGGCTTTCACGGCCCGTAGTTTCCCGTTGCTTTCAGCCGTGCAGGCACCAACTAGATTTTAAACTGGGCGTGTACAGTGTATCTTGAACAGCTTCCACACTTATAAATAACCTTCCTACAAATTTAGGCATTAATACTCTACTCCAATTGCAACTTGTCAACTGATTTAATATTTTGTTTTCGGGGCCGGACTGTTAAAACGTATAGCTAGAATACAACCCCAGGATTAACTTATTGGTGGAACTGACTTACCGGCGCTCAGCTCAAGACGCTCTCGGACCACGACGTGCCGTCGCCGGTGAGGCACGGCATACCGGCGGCTGCAACAAAACAAAAATACAAATTAATATTTCACCACACTCAACTATTTTTCATTTTACCTGCCATCTATAATTTCTACCAAATTATCGTGTCATTGCTGTTCAGATCTCAGAAAGTAAGCGCTGTAGGGCCAGTATTTATTAGGCATTTTATTCTTGCTTTGATGCATACTTCACCCCCTAAAATATGGGACACCTTTTTCTAAAACACCCTGTATATATATTCCTCAGAGGCACTCCAGATAGATCTATGGAGAGGAACAAACTCCCAACTCCAGCACGTATACACGAGATTCGCCACCCACGGTTTCCACTGTACCAACGGACATCACACACCGGATATAATAATAATAATAATATCGTATGGCCTCGGCTGCCTGGTGCAAGCTTTGTTAATTGACACCCGGAGGGTAGCTTGCATGTCGAATTTCGTCGTTCCTTTGAACGCTATGAAAGTCAAGGAGGTTACATATCTAAACTCCTTGACACTACAGCACTTTCAAGTAGAAAATGGAGGAACTTTGTGTTGGCGGAAAATCCCGAGATTAATTTTGCCATTGAACACGGCCTACTGAATTCAAATGGGTTCTTTAACACACACCGGATGATAACTGCAGATGCCAATTGTGCGAGACGAAATGTACACAGACTGACAGACTGCCCCAAAAAGAACCCTAGTACGCAAAAACAAACTTTAAACACAGCTCAAATGATATGATATTATGATCGATGTACAAGTGCTTTGTAAAATATTTTTTTTAAATTCTGGCAGTAATTACTTCATTAAGACTGTACCGATTACAGGTAGAAAGCACTGAAACAGTGATCACTACAGGTGATACCGTTACTTGTTACTCACCTGTTACCATGGTCAGTGAAACTGACAAACTCCCGAAGGTACGTGTGAGAAGAGTTAACTTGGATCAAATACAGTATAGGACAATACAGGACACTTCCCGATTTAACATAGTTCAAATGGGAGACAATTCGCTAGTGGCGCACCTAGTGGTATGACCTGGTAACTAACTCCAAATTCATATGTCAATGGAAGTTTTTATACGGAAATGAATAAATAAATTATGTCTGAAAAAGAAAGTGTTACTAGCAATAATATACCTCAAGAAATTCTGGATGGATAAAAGAAGAATATTACATAGCAGGATTATATTAATTTAAAGACGAGAGTTAAGACATAGCCTATATTGAGGATAAGAAATGCAGATTTTTATTCATCCTCATTGTATGTGGGTTCTTGCAGTTACCAAATATGATATGAGATATTTTAACGGACTAGGTAGGATCTTAGCCTACGATTTGGAGTGGCATGTTGCATTCCCGCCGTTTTAAAGTCAAGACTTACTCGGCCTCGTATCTCATTTCCTAATTACAAGGCAAAGTTAATTAGATTATAGCCATAAGACACCCAATAGAGTTCTGGTTTCTCTGCTATGTGGCAGTGCAGGCGGAAAGTCAAAATTGGACAGTAGATCGCCCAAATAGCTGGAGAGGTAGCTGAACCTATACGATTATTATTATTATTATTATTATTATTATTGACACATATTTCTCATTTTATTTTTAGAATGGGTAGAATCGGTATAGGGGTTTAAGTGTTCTACTTTTTTTTTAAGCTTATTGTATTTTACATCACTTAAAATATGAGTCGCGTGGCTGAGAAGTTTCAAGAGTAATACAACAAGTTTGTTATTGAAAGAGTATTTAAGTAAACACAAGAACTACACTGGTCAAAACAATTAGGGGATCAGGTGAGATATCTAGGTTCTGACGTATTGTCATCGGCAGAATGACCTAAAATGGTTCGACGTCTTCCTGTCGGTTCTACGGAGTGGAGACATCAACATTACGGCAACCGAGATAGTGGTAATAACAGAAAGTTGCTGCAGAGGGGGTTGGTGTGGACGTGTGTTTACTCCACCAAACGAATGACACAAGCAGTTAGGTTCAGATGGTGTAGTGAGCAGGTAGTGCAATGCAACAACAACGTGACTTACCCGAAGGAATGGCATAGAGAGCCATAGGAAGGTTGGAAGCGGTACAGACAAAGAGGAAGGGGGCTGCAGCTATTGGAGTGTCCCAAAGTGTAATTTCCAGGACCTGGACGTGATTTCAGACAACAGGAACCGTTAAAAGAAGGCCGGGCCAAGGTCGTACACGGGTAACATCAGCAAGAGATGACCGTTATCTCCGGTTAACAGCCCGTCGAGACAGGAGGCTGAATGCAACTCAGCTGCGACGCACCCTCCAGGCGGCAACAGGACGCGCAATATCAACACAAACAGTCCGAAATCCTTCGGTAAGTGGCCTCTACGCACGGAGGCCTATTGTGTGTGTCCCATTAAACCACGCCACCGATTATCCCGCAGAAACTGGGCGGAGGAACATCAGGATT
Source organism: Meconema thalassinum (assembly GCA_946902985.2). Taxonomy (NCBI): domain Eukaryota; kingdom Metazoa; phylum Arthropoda; class Insecta; order Orthoptera; family Tettigoniidae; genus Meconema; species Meconema thalassinum. The sequence continues at coordinate 776,271,993 of OX336388.2, read as the reverse complement.
GGCGTCGTAACGAATGGCGCCGAGTTCAGTTTACAGATGAGTCAAGATTTTGTGTTCAGGCGGACAATCGTCGTTCTCTCATCTGGAGAGAACATGGAACTCGGAACAATCCCGCGTATGTGCAGGAAACAGTACCATATCATGGTGGTGGACGAATGGTGTGGGCAGGAGTCAGTATTGACGGACGTACGGACCTCTATGTCGTTCAGAATGGCGCTTTGACTGCTCAGAGGTATCGAGACGAGATCCTTCGACCGTTTGTTGTGCCCTACGCTGGTGCCATAGGCGATGGGTTCATTCTGGTGGACGATAACCCACGACTCCACAGAGCTGCACTGTTGGACAACAAGCTTGTCGACGAGGGCATTGAACGAATGGAGTGGCCAACTTGTTCACCGGATTTAAACCCGATTTAGCATGTCTGGAATGCACTTAGCAGACGCATTGCAGCCAGACCAGCACCTCCCACAACGGTTGCCGAGCTGGATATTGCACTCATGGAAGAATGGCCAAATATCCCTAAAGAGCTGATTGATAACCTCATACTGTCCATGCCACGCAGGTGTGTAACTGTCCTGGCCATCCGAGGTGATCACACACCATATTAGAGGGCAACGAGAATGACTTTTTCACTATTATGGTAGCGCCATGGTGCCTCGCTCTAAGTAATCGCCATGTAAACCTCCAGTAAAGAGTTGAGACAGCAAAATATTGTACTGTAGCACACACAAATTACAATTGTAACCGAAATCTGAATAAAAGACGTTACCATATGTATCTTGTGTATGATATCTCCCCTGATCCCCTAATTGTTTTGACCAGTGTACTTACACATTCTTGTCGCGAGGAAAAAAAGAAGGAAGAATGTAGTTTTACGTGACCGTGAATCATGTGATTATGAGCCACGGGACCTCCTTTTTACGTGGAATCCGAACCACAGGACATGGCATTTCACTTCGAAAATCTCACATGCACTGACCGAGAATCGAACCCAGTCCACCTTGGTGAGAGACTAACAGCTTGACCGCTGCGCCACCACGCCCCTGTGTCGCGAGGAATAATATTGCAGCCATACACAGACAGCATAATATCTTTCCACTCATGTTGAGAGGAGATATTATCAATAAACCAAACTCGCAATTAATTGCTAAAATTAAGTTATTCCAAACACGTAAACAACAATACAAACGTCGTTGTCCCTCGATATCACGCTGGTAGCACTGGCATCATAAGATTTGTTCGAAATATAACTAAAATATTGTGGCCTAATGGAGCAGTACAATAGCGGTATGTTCGAAATTGTCTCCTTGCATGATTTCTAAGATATTAAGACTCTACGGTTCAAATGCCCAGGGAGAGTAACTAGGTAGTTGCTAAGACTGTTATCTCTGAGAATGTGTGCATACACTGTGTATACAAAATATGGTAGAAATTATGTGTGTTCTCAACATCTATCTGCAAGATTAAGACATTACAGTGTATTGAGTTTCAAAATATTTATATGAACTTATTTTACGATATTGAGTCTAGAATGGTCTCAGAATGTTACTAGGCAGTTGGTAGTCCAGTGGACCCTGTAAATAGGCACACTTAGTCTGATAAGGCATATATTACCGCACAATTATATAAAAATCCATAATTTAGTATCGTAGTTTCATTCAGTTGAACATTGAATACTCGTAGAACTAGCTTTGACGATTTACTCTAAATATGTCTAAAACAACTTGGACTTACAGTGCTCAGTTTGCTAAGTGTGCTAAGTTAAAGTTTGTTCCGTACACATATTCCGAGATATTGAACCTCTGGGTTCAAAAATCCTGAGATGATTAATGCATAGCTGGTAGACCTGGTTATTCTTATAAGCACAGTTATACAGTATGTCCTAAAGCATACATTGCACATACAAAATTTGGATGAAATCCATTCGTTAGTATGGAAATTACGTGCAGTTAAACGTTGAACCAGTCAGCAGGCGTAGATTTATGTTGGCAGCACTGTTATGTATGGGTTACTCAAAATTAATCTGAAATGTTATGATCTATACGGGTGCAAAGTTTAGAACTGTTGGCTAGCATACTTTCTGATGTACTAAGAATATAATAATAACAATAATAATAATAATAATAATAATAACAATAATAATAATAATGTATGCAAAAAACTGCTTGATATAATTAATTCAAAGAAGGTCAAAATCAGTTAGAAGAAATCAAACAGGACTTAAAGGAAATAAACATTACAGAAGATATCATCATGAATCGCAAGGCTTTTGGAACTCTAGTTACAAATAACTCTTTCACCGAAAGAGCTAAAAAGACTACTGGAAAAAAATGGACGGAGGAACGTAAGAAGGGGCATAGTGAGTTCATGAGGAGATTTTGGGAGGAGAAGAAGAGGAAAGTTCCATCAACCCGAGTCAACAAGTTCAAGCGCGCTCCCTAAGTGGGCAAAACGAAGAGAGAATAATAATAATAATAATAATAATAATGTTCGATTTACGTCCCTTTTAACTGCTGTGGCTCTTAGAGACACCGGAGTACCGGAATTTTGCCCAGAAGGGGATCTTTACCGTTCTAGTAAATCTACTGACAGGGCTCCGTTGGCTTGCACACCCTCAAATGTCAAATGACTGCGCCAGGATACGATGATACACTGGGACTAGGGTTCAAAATAATTATTATAGAGAGCATTTACCAACAGCTGAGAGCCTTAGTGACTCTGAATATTCCGCATAGTCATATCTGTTAATGCACACAAAGCACATACGAAATTTGGTTGAAATCCAATAGATAGTATGAAAGTTACATGCAATTAAAGACTGAACCTATCTACACGCGTAAAACATGTAGGAAGTACAGTCAAGTAATTAATCTGATATGCATATATTATGATCTATATGTGAGCCAATTTTGGAACAGTGCCTGTGGAAACTTTCCAAGACATCCAACTTAGAGATCATATTTCAATTGTGTTTTTCAGTAGTTGGTAGCACTGATATTTATCAAATAAGGCCTTGAGATGTCCTGGTATAGATCTTCACTCATTCCGTTTAGGAGTCGACTGGAGACACACACATACAGACAGAAAAACAGACGCGCACACACATCGGCTCGGATCTATCTCATAAGTCTACGTTTTCCATAATTTTTGCAAAATATGTGAAAAGTAGGCTAAAAATAGTCTCTTGGGACACCTCAGTGACGTATCGCGCCATGCTTTATAAACACTGTAACTAACAAAGTTTCGCGAATCTGTCATTCGCGAAAACTAAGTTATATTTTACTTTAAAATAATATTTTAAATATGGCAGGCCCGTGATGTTGGGCTAGCGCACCTGCCTCTCACCCGGAGGCCCCGGGTTCGACTTCGGGCACCTTCAGGGATTTTAGAAGCTGACGTGAAGGCCGGAACGGGGTGCACTCGGCTTCGAGGAGATAATTGAGTAGCTGTCTGAGAGTGAGGCAGCGCCCGGTCAGGTAAACCAAGATTAACGTCCGAGGGGACCCGACGCGCTGACCACGCGTCAGCCCGCAATCTGTAGGCTGTGGTTGGCCCTACGGGGTTTGAGTTTGGGGTGTTTCAAATACAACTATGGGCGTAGTTCGCTTGCTGTTCCAATACATATCCTCGATGCACATCATATGCGTCCCCCCAGAGAACGAGTCAACACCCCACGCTATATTGACAAAACGATTTGAAAAGGTATAATCCCGCGCGTAACTGAATCACCAGAACACGCAAGGCTATAAGGCACGTTCTTATATTCCCTTAGAGATGGAATATGCCTGCAAATCTACCAAGACGAGACCGACGAATTGAAACCCTAATGCCATAGGACTGAGAACAGATCGAACCAACATATTATTTCTAGACTAGTACTTCTATACTAGCATTCAACTCAACAAATTCGGATATCCAAATTTGTTCAGGTACCAGTAGTTCAAATCTCTGAAATTTGTTGTAAATTCTCATAAATGTTTCAATACCTGCTGACATGGCCCACACTTAGTGGTTTACATTAATTACAAAATTAAAAGTTCCTAACATTTATAATTGTATTCTATACACAGTATACTATAATTTGTGGTGCAATTGATACCCAAAACCATAGGAAAGGAAATAATAAGAGATAGAAACACAGTAAATACCCACCCATCGAAGACTGCAGAGATGAAATGAATACCAACTACAATATAATACGAAACATGAAATTTTAAATATTCACCACCCGTGTAAATAAAAGGAATGATCGAATTATGCCGTTGAGATACATATGGATGTTCCAATTTCCAACCACGGATCAAGGACATGCGAATACAGAGCGAATGAGACCAGCGTTTTGTAAATGATGTTTGGTTCCTCAGTTTAGGTGCTGCGACAACGCAGTCATGTAGCCCCGTTTGGGTGTGTGTTGAATCTGCCTGATAACCGGTGTTAATTATGATGGCTGTATTAGCGTGTGTTATTCTGTAATTCAGGTAAGGACTTTAGACGATCAATTTCAAGTAGTTCACACTTTTGCTACCAAAGGCTACCGTCAACGACATCTAGCCGCGAACTTGGTTACTAGATGCCATCGCAACCGGCACCTGGGAGTGAACGTTGGAACTCAATAGAGCGTTAATCAAATCTAACCTACATATTTAGCTTCATACAATTGTAGTTAGTGGAAGGTTCTTTTACATGCCAACCCGGCATTAGCCTGGAGTAAAAGTGGGAAACCACAGGAAACCACTTCCAGGATGACAGGTGGGAATCGAACCCACGTCTTATCAGTTCTGCCTCACGTGGCTGAGTGTACCCCGTCCCAACCCAGAATTAAATGTCTTGGCAGAGCCAGGAATCAAACCCGGACTTCCAGGGCGACAGCCAAGAACGCTAGCCGCTATCTAGTCATACAGGAAAATAATCTCAATATCAGTCAACACGGATAATATTGAAAACCATTTTCATAATGGTTAATGTCGACGCATTTTATACAGGAAAATAGCAATAACTAACGTCATTGGTTTTACGTCCCTTTAACTACTGGCGGCTTTTCTAGTCGCCGGGGTACAGAAATTTTGGGCAGGAGGGGACCTTTAACGTGCCTATAAATCTAACCACACGGCTCCCTCAAATGCCAACTGACTGCACAAGGATTAGATCCTGCAACTTTGGACACAGCAGGCGAGAACGTTACCGCTGCGCTACGCAGCCAGTCGGAAAATTAGAAAGACCAGCCCGGCACAAGTGAAGGACAAGTCCGACTCAGCTTACGGCCACCTTCGACTTATATTTAGCTCGAGTCCATGAGGAGGATCTCTAGGTCATATAATAATGTGGTCCCATGAATAACCCTACAAAGTCAGGATGTCTACCAAAACCAACTAACAGATTTCCCTGACAATTCCCTGATTTTTCCAGGATAAATCAGAAAATTCCCTGAGTAACAGTAGCGGCCATAATGAATATATAAAACAGAGTTTGTACTTAAAGAGCATTTCAAAAAGTGCTTGAACAATGAAGTGTAGCATGACAAAGTTGGAAAAGAGAAGAAAAATCTATATTTTGCTAATTTCAAAATTTTTCATCCAGTTTGCGAGTATTGAGAGTAGCTCGGCTATAGTATTGCTCTCAGAAATCATACAGTTACACATTTATATACAACAACAACAAAAACCGTCCACACGTGTAATTTGTGTGCTCTATTGCAAGAAATGAGAGCTTACTGATTTAACGTCAGTACGAACATACATCTACAACTATCATCAGAATAGAGGTTTTCCCCCTTCATAATTTAAATGCTTAATTTCCAATTATTCATGGTTGGACCTTCTAAAACTAATTCCCTGAGTGTCATTAAAATAACCAGATATTTCCCCTAGTATTCCCTGTTTTCCATGTTTTCCAGAGTAGTAGACACCCTGAAAGTTAAAATCCCAGGAATCGAACCCAGAGCCCTTCAGACCAAAGGCACCGATCCACTTAGCCACGAAACGTGACATTATAGTGCTGCTAACTACATTGAAACAAGCCTGTTCTATCTCCGTCAGCTAGTTGCTCACAACACTGCATTCCTTCAGAGGTCACTGAATTCAAGCTGGAACAGTTCTGAATTCCTCGTGAGTACAGGCCTATAACATTCACCTCTGTTCGTAGGTGTAGTCAGGGAGACAGAGATTGATCGGTTTATTCCAAGCCAATACTTGTAGATTATCTTTTATAGTATAACCTACTGTAATTGCATCTCATACACAGATTTCACATTTTTAAACTCGTTCACTGACTACTTTTATTAATTATGATCACCGTGTGGTCACTAGTGGGACATGTTTCGAAGCCTAATTAATATTTTTGGCCCCTTCATCAGCCGATATCACAGAACGATACAAAATTATTCCTCACGTAGCACTCAAAATTCAATCTTTTATGGTGCACCATAAAGCACTCAAAATTCAATCTTTTATGGTGCACCATAAAGCGAGATTGAATTTTGAGTGCTACGTGAGGGATAACCTTGTATCGTTCTCTGTGATATCGGCTGATGAAGGGGCCAAAAATATTAATTAGGCCTCGAAACATGTCCCACTAGTGACCACGTGGTGATCATAATTAATAAAAGTATTGATCAGGCGGAACCTTTAACCTGTTTATACTAAATAGTTTCTCAATACGGAACCAGAATGAACCTTTTAAGTTCTAAAATTATACAGATACATAAGGCTAAATTGCCTCATTGGCGGGGGGCAGCGATCAAGCTCTTTGCCTCTCACCAGGGTTCGATTCCCGGTCAATGCAAGTGAGACTTTCGGAAGTGAAATGCTATGTCCTGTGGTTCGGACTCCACGTATAAAGGAGGTCTTATGGCCCAAGATGGCGAGATTAACGGTCACGTTTAACTACAAGCTTCCTTCCTCATTGACTGTATATAATCCACTTCCATACAACAGTTTACAGAATAGTATACTGCATTAAACAATAAATAAGTTATAGGCCTATATATATATTACAATTAACCTGAAAGGACTACCGGTACTGTACACTAAGTATAATCACAAAGTAAACTAAATATGAATGTGAAATTAATGTTGAATACCACTTACAGTCAGGTAATGATAGCCTACGTTGGTAATGTGTCTCTTGAGTACAAAACTTTGACTTTTCAAAAACAGAAAAATAATGAGAAACCAGTTTAAAATAAAAGGGGTGCATTTAGAATATTGTCTTAATATCGACCGCCTCGGTGCCTTCAGAGAAACATTCCAGCAGAAATGTCGGAACGAGACAACTCGCGAGTCGCGGAGCGGTTTACGCCGAACGACTCATCAAGTTCAACCATCTGTTATTAGATCAGAATAAGGATTTAAAGTTCGCATCGTCTTAAATAAGTTACAAACAATGTTGCCTAACCAGTTGTCTCCCACCATTACAAACATGGTGATTTATAATATAATATTTCTCAAAGTTGCGTTGTATCAGTGTTGCCACAGATCACTTGTAGAGAGTGAGACTGGCACTTGAAAGTTGGCAGCATGAGCTGATCGTCGTCTGTTGTTGAGATGTCATTCCGAATTAGTCAATCTTCACAAATAGCACAACACGATTTCACCCCATATAGACTGTATTTTCTATCTAGTACGGATTATTATGCCGTGTAGGCTATATGATGCCACACGATTATGCCGAATTGGAGTGTGATTTCTGACGGTAAGTAACTTCTTTGGCAGCTTTGTCTCGGGTGACAAATTTTCTTGAATAATGACCAACTTGAATGTTAGTGGTGGTGGTTGTTGCTTATTTTAGGGGCTGCAACATCGTGGTCAAGTAGTCCAGTGTACTGGGTGTGTGTGGTAACATGTATTATTAGGATGGCTGTACTAGTGTATTATAAATTGGGGATAGGATTGGGAAGGAAGCAGCCATGGCATTAAGTTAAGAACCATCCCAGCACTTGCCTGGAGTGAGAAAACCACTTCCAGGATGGTTGAGGTGGGAATTGAACCCTCCTCTTCTCAGCTTTGCCTCACGAGGCTGGGTGTACCCCATTCCAACCCTCACACCAACATTAAATTTCTTGACAGAGCCAGTAATCGAACCCGGACCTCCGGGGAGACAGCCAAGAACGCTAGCCGCTACACCAAGAGGTGGTCATTTTAGTAGTTAAAGTAATATAGACCTAGTACACCGATCAATAGAGTTCCAGTACTTCACTGAGTTATTTATATGCTGTACGAACGTATAAGTGTACCTCAGCGCAAAGCTGAACAACTTCACAGAACTACAAAGGCGTCTGATTTCGTACCATTGCTGTAGGCTACTGGTTCGCAAATATCTGTTCAACAGAAGTATATTGCCAGTGCGAGTGACAACTCTCCAGTTGATCAGAATTCTGTTTTATTGACGGAATGTTACTACACACAGGCAATGTTACGATTCTTCGGATCAAGGCAATGCATACTGGGACTCGTGATATTCGCCCGAGTACCGCCACCCCCAGTCGGGCAGTCGCTATACGTCACATGACTTAAAACAGCTCGGCAGTAATGGCCGCCGAGGAAACAACTGCAGCCGTAGCTTCGAACATGTATAAAACTCTGTACCGACAGAGCCCCTGGATTCGTATCGACTCGAAGCTTGCCTCGAAGCTTCTCTCCCCACCCCGCTCGCCAAGTGTCCAGAAGACACGACACAAGCAAAGCGAGGCCCTCTCCCGCCCAACTCTCTGCCAGTTTGCTACGGGCGCAAGCTCTGTCTCTCTTTCGCATCATACACTGAGATAAAGAAACAAAAGAAAAAATGGCCGCTTTCCTGTTCAGTCTGTCCGTCACTGCCTCCCCGCCGCAGTACAGAGCAGACTTCTCGATCTTCTTTTGTCGTGTGTTTCATAGCAACCTAACCCTGGCAGGTCAGCCTGCAGGTAGGCGCTAGGCGCAATCTCTTCAAACCAGTTCTCTTTCTCTTCAGGTGTGTGTGAGTATGTGTGCGAACTCAAAGGAATGGAATTTCCAAATGATAATCTCTCTAATTAACACAAGAGTAGGACCATACTCCTACAACGAACAATATTATCCAGCACAACGTTCACAGCGACATAAATAATTTAAAAGTTTCATCGACCACTGTCAGACGGGACGCAAGAGAGCTGCGCATACTTACTTCGCAGAGCCGTACTTCTGCAATACCCCTAATATGGTCTACTCTTCTGCCGGCATCCTACAGTCAGCTTAACTCTTTGACTAGAAACTTAGTTAATCTCAACAAAGATTGTGTGCAAGCTCAGTACAGTACAGTACAGTAGCAAAACCTCGAAGTAACAAGATGCTTCTGATCCGCGATGGGGAGCTGCAGCAGGAAATTTGTGTGGTCGGCTAACACAAAGGCCGTTACACTCATCTAAAGCAAAGTAACAAATCCCCAATTCAGTAGGGTCTAAACCTGACATTATCAAAATAGTCTAGAGTTTAGCAACTGCCTTTAAATCGTTAAATGCAGTTACCCGCAAACAACATCACCGTTGCAGCAAATTAGCGATATGGTAAGGTGAAGGGCAGCGTGAAACGCTAAATATTTTCTTTTCTACTTTCTAGTAATTAAAATATCGTTGATCTTCCCATTGGATACAGAATGCTCAGGCATGAGAAAACTTGTTTCTCTTCGCTAATAATTTCATTTTAGGAAAGTTTAATTATTTTCTCAAGTGATGTTTAATGTCCCAGAAATCGTATTTCTTACTGTGTTTGAGGCTCTCTCGCTTTTGTTTCATTTAGGAACTTTGACATCGTGGTCATTTCAGCCCCATGTACTTACTGCTCGGGCCCAAGTTCCGTGAATCTGAGAGGAACGTGGAGCGCGAACGTGACGACTTATGATTCTTTATGATGACAGACGTGCTGGGTTCGCGGTCCGTGCGTAATAATAACAAAACCAAATACATTGGTCGTTGACCGACCCATCTCTTCCCGCCTACCACTTCACCTCACCCCACAAGTTCACAGAGCTTGGATCCGAGCAGTACAAGCCGGACGTTTGTTTTAGACGATTGCCCTTGACCTTGGAGGTTGCGGGTGAGCCTGTACACAGTCACTTTCTAGCCCTATTGCTTCACATTTGTCATCACCGGTCTGATGTAATGGAATTCCAGACTTGAGCACGTGACGACACCACCGTGCAGACAGTACAGTCGACGTCTGGTAAGTATTGTGTGACGCGGGAGTACACGTTACATAGTCACGAACAGAACGCCATTATATTTGCCTATGACTGTACTTCAGCAGTAGTGTGAGATATCTTTGTCAATCATCGGACCGCATGGGACAGGTGACTATAACACAGGTACTGTAGTAACTCGCCTCCAGGCTTCCATTAAGATTTTTCACTCGTCATAAACAAACGTCCGGCCTGTAGTCGGGTGTGTTTACAATTTGTCTGATAACCTGTTTTATTGTGGTGTCTGTATTATTGCGTGTAATCGTAATTGAGGCAAGGATCGGGATGGATCCGTGCGCGTTATATAGCTCACCACGACCCCGATGGGAAGCAGCCAAGTCCGCAGATCAAAGGTTCGAATACCGGTGCTGACCGTGGCTATTCTGAGTGTGGTTTCTGCCCGGGTTATTCTATATCCCTTCCAGCAATTGGCAAGATAGTACTTTACTTCAAATACTGGGGCACCTACCCCATACCCGTCAAAAAATAATTTCGCATAGAACAGTGCAATTCACCACAGAACACACAGGTTATCACACAAATACAATACACACAACCAACAATATTATATTTGCAAACATTATTTTGGGAAACATTTATCATAGACATTGCCACACTCATCATCCGTCCCAACTACCCACTTTATATGCTACTGTGCTACGAGTGGGAGAACATGCAAAAACAATCCAATCGTCATACTTCTTCATTCTATTCGTTGTTGTTGTTGTTGTTGTTATTATTATTATTATTATTAATTTATTTCAGTGGATTCGAACAACTTGAGGTAGGTACTACCCCAACATTTTTCTGGAGAAATTGTGGAAAAACACGGGGGGAAATACACTCAGATTAGCCGCTGTCAGTGTCAGGATACAAAACTGCGATGTCAGGAATTGATGCAGCTACCGTCCGGCCGTGGTGCATGATTTAACGAGCATGGCTACGTTATCCGTTAAGTAACTGCGGAAAAATAAATAAATCTTACTTCAGAATCAAACGCTGCCGCTGGCGTTATTTATTTACAGCAGACAGCTTTTTGTTGTTTCTTGTTAATTTGTTTCGTGGGGTTGGGACATGTTCGACATCAGCGCCGCGAACTTGGGTGGGCGTTGAATTCGCCTGAAGATATGGTGACTTCAAAATGTAGGTTTTGTTGTTGCTTTATTTGAGGGGCTTGGACATAGTGATCATTTAGCCCATTGTACTTGGGTTGGTTGGTTGGTTGGTTCTTAAGTTTAGGGGCTGCGAGAACGCGATCATGTAGCCCCGTGTAGATTGGGTGTGTGTAAAATCTGTCTGATAACCGGTGTTAATTGTGATGACTGTAATAGTGTGTGTTATCTGTTTTTTTTTAATTTAAGTACTGCAACTTAGAATTTTTCAAATAGTTCCTACTTTTGCCGCCAAGCTCCACCGTCAACGGCTACTAGGCCAAGTTCGGAACTTAGCTACTAGACGCCACCGCAGTCGGCTCTTGGCAACGAACGTAGAACCTTAGAGCGTTGTTTACATTCTTAACCTATCCAATTTAGCTTCACACCGGAGGGGGTGGAATTTTGTCTGTGTTATTATGACTGTATTAGTGTGTATATATGGAATGCAAGTGAGGGTTTGGTAAGGAGGCAGCCGTGGCCCTAAGTTAGGAACCATGCCAGCATTCACCTGGAGTAGAAGTGGGAAACCACGGAAATCCACTTCCAGGATGGCTGAGGTGGGATTCGAACCTACCTCCTCTCAGTTTTGCCTTACGAGGCTGAGTGTACTCCGTTCCAGCACTTAGGTCAGAATTATATTTTTTGGCAGAGTCGGGAATCAAACTTGGACCGCCAGGGTGACAGCCTAGAATGCTAACCGCTACGCCAGGAGGTGGTCGTGTCTAAAATACGGTGCGTTACCGTATTTAGGCCTACTGTAAGTTGGTTTGAAGCAAGTTCCCCACAACTTTAAATAAAATAGCCTACAATCCCGACTTTTGCCGGAGGGAAAAGTAAAAATCCTGAAACGCACCACAATCAGGGTAGCTAGGATTGGAACCTTCGATTTCCGTACTTCCTGGCCCCCCATCCAGCAGTCCTAGTGCGCGTTATAGATATAACAGGCCCGAGTGTTTAACAGCCAAGTACTTGTGTCACTATGTAACCAGACATAAGGAGTACCTAATCCTCATTGCTACGACCTTAAGCTCTATTAAGTGCAGAAGCGGTGTAATGTGTAAATCATGGCACCAACACGTGATTGCAGAGCGTATCAGGGCAAGTTTTAGACAGCGTCACTTTATTCGAGGTCAGACCTACACCGCGTCCTGGTTATTTTTGCATGCCTTTGTCCACCAAGTTAAGTTTTTGTAGCTCTCTAGCCGCCATTAGTTTAAATTTCATATGCAAGCACTTGCTCCAGGCTTTGCCCAAGGTGCCCAGTGCTGCACTTCGTGAAGCTCCTCTGCGGCACTGTCGCTCAACAAGAAGCCCGAAACTAACAGTATCCACCGATCACGACTGCATTGCAACGCCGCGCCGGGCCGGCCAGAAGAGAGGTGGAAACGAATTCGGGGATTGGGACATCCTGGTCATACTATGGTGTGGTTTCTATGATAGCCTGTGTTTCTGTGGTGACCGTAAAATAGTGAAAATGTAATTATTATGATGAACGACTTAGGTAGGTGCCCTAGGACTGGAAATAAGCCATCATCCCGAGGCGAACCTGGGATCTACGCACTTGCAGCTCCTCATTGCAGTAGTCGTCCGGCTCCGTGGCTAAATGGTTAGCGCTCTAGGCTTTGGCCCGATGTGCCCCGGGTTAATTCCCGTGGCTTGGGGACTGGGTGTATGTGACGTCTTTATCATCATTTCATCCTCATTACGACGCGCAGGTCGCCCACGGGCGTCAACTACAAAGACCTGCACTCGGCCTCTCCGGAGGCCACACGATCATTCATTCATTGGTGACTTAACGCGCTCGGCTACGCTGCTGGATGGGAATACCACCAAGTACCAGTATTTTCTTTTAGTTTCACTTCAATTCAAGGCAACTAATCGGTCAGAGTCAATACCTTTCCCATCATAACCCGAATACAAGCAAACAACATTATAAAGCAGGTTGTCACCCATTTCTACCAAGTCTCCGATATATTTAATGTATTCATTTTTTCATCTAGGCATTAAAGACAGTGTATTCATTGAGAATGAAAAAGACATGGATGAAGAAGATGATGAACGCTGTGTGCGTCGAGATTCGACTACTGATCTTAAAACCCATTTCTGTTATGGAGTGTGGTTGACCCGCCGCGCCGCGCCGCTTGCCTACGCAATGCAACTCCAATATAAAACGTATATTTCAATTAATTTAAAATAAGTACTAATGCCGAACTCGATTGTTATCTTTTGTGTGCATTATCACAGTAGACAGGTTTCCAAAATTAAACAAGGAAGCTAACAGTCAACAGCTGGGTCTTAATAAGAAGAAAATCGATGACTATAATAACGGAGCAATCCTTGCATATTTACGAACCTCGCCGACACAGTAACATGCAAGGAGGAATCTTACTCAAAACACTGCGGTCATGTACTTGCGTGTGTAAAGAATTCGTTGATTTATTTATTAGGGGCTTTGCGACATTGTGATCAAGTAGGGTGTGGGTGGAATAGGTCTCATAACCCATGTCATTGAGATTAACTGCACTGTTTTGTAATTGACCACCTCGTGGTGTAGCGGCTGGCATTCTTGAATGTCACCCCAGGAGGTACTCGGGTTTGATTCCCGGTTCTGCCAAGAAATGTAAGTTAATTCTGGTCTGAGGGCTGGAACGGGGTACACTCACAGCCTCGTGATACAAAACTGAGCAGAGGTGGGTTCGATTCCATCCTCAGCCATCTTGGAAATGGTTTATCGTGTTTTCCTACTTTTAGTCCAGGAAAATGCCAGGACGGTCCCTAACTTAAGACCACGGCCGCCTCGGCCGCCTCCTTCCCAATCCTCACCTGAATTATAAACACATACACACTCTCTACTACAGACACCACAGATTTTCAGACACATTTTATACACATACCCAATAAAATGGGGCTAAGGATGCCCAAGGTGGAAATCAAACCCATCCTTTCTCATGATTTGTCTCACGAGGCCGAGTGTACCTCGTTCCAGCCCTCACTCAGAATTCAGCAGAACGGGGAATCGAACCCAGACCTCCACGAAGACAGCCAAGAGTGCTAGCCACTATCCACGAGATGCACTGTATGGTATTTGCCTAATAAACTGTGCTATAGTGCTGGCTTATTGTGATGGGTGTAACTATAAGGGGGCAGACGATATAACGGGCATGTATATTAGTGCCCTCTATTGCGAGCCCCTTGACATCCTCCATACAGTCCCGATCTCTGTCCATGCGACTTCCATATCTTTGTAGCCCTGAAGAAAGACATTCGTGGCCGTAGATTTGCTTCGGATGCAGAGGTGCACGCCTGGGTACAATCATGGTTCCAGAGCCAACTACAAACCTTTTTCTAGGAAGGCATTGACCGTCTTATCCCACAGTGAGATAAATTTACAGTTATGGCGAGTACTTTTGAAATAACACACAGTGAACTTACTTTTTTTTTTCATCTGTCTGCATCTGCCTCGTTTTCATTTGACTGCTCCTTATACTAACTTATGTATTTCGGGCTAAGACTGAAATGAGGTTTCATACCGGCAATTGCTACAGAATATTAAAAAGAAAACAGAAAAAGAAAAAGAAAAAAGAACAATAGCAGGGAGAAAGCACAGTCAAGGTAGTCGCTTTTAGAGTCGGGATTCGTTCGAATCTCGGATCTCCGAAATAGTTGCAGCCCCACTGTAGATGAAGCGTTAAGCTTGGTTAAGGTGCTCGTTTTCTCTAATCTCAAAAGGGGAGAAGTCATCCAAATGATGACGCCTCATCTCTCTCTCTCTCTCTCTCTCTCTTACTAGTTATTCCTTCCTCACGGATCAGGGGAGAGAGTGTCAACCTCATGATCCCAAGATCGTGGGTTCGAACCCCGTCCCGGGAAGTAGAATTTCTGAAGGGTGGAAAAATCCATGACACTCGAGTCGCGCAACACTTTGTGTCGCACTTTGAGATAACAAAACATAATCAAGTACACCTCAGCCACAGGTCGCCCAGTAAAGTTTCGGTTTCACTACAAGATGACAGGGCTAAATGGAATGTCAAAATTGGAAAGTAGATTGCCTACATAGCTCCAACTCAGAAAAGATCTTCCCCCTGTAGCTGAGGACATACGATTATTATTAGATTATTATTAGACTATTATTATTTCAACTATTATTGAGCATTGATATCCTGGTCGCAGAGTGGGATAAAAATGGAAACTATGAATCAATGCGACAGCAATAGACGAGTTGGTTGGTTCCTCAGTTTAGCGGCTGCGACAACGCGGTCATGCAGCCCCGTGTATTTTGGGTGTGTGTAGAATCAGTCTAATAACCAGATTGTGATGGCTGTATCAGTGTTTGTTATCTGTAATTCAGGTAAGAACTGCAGACGATCAATTTCAACTAGTTTCTACGTTTGCTACCAAATGCTACCGTCAACGACACCTAGCTGTGAACTTTGCTACTAGATGCCACCGCAACTATCACCTGGGGGTGAACATTGGAACTTAATACAGCGTTAATCAAATCTAACCTACAAATTTAGCTTCACAAGCGGAAGGTTCTTTTACAGGCCATAAATCGATGACATGGGCTCTTAAAAAATCCGACGATCTTGGCCGGGTTTGAATCCGCGATCTTGGGCATAGGAGCTCAGCATGCTAACAACTACGCCACCGAAGCCACCTCAATAGAAGAGTGTGGCTAGTGTTTTTTTTGTTTTGTTTGTTTGTTTTTTCGGGTCAATATCCCATTTAAGTAGAATCCGAACCACCATACGCAACATTTCACCTCGTAAATCGGGTACAGAGATTAACCAGAAATCGAACCCGATCCCGACAGGCTGCGTCGAGCAGCAGTAACGTCCTCGCTTGCTGTGCCCAACGTTGGGGAGATCAAATTCCGACACAGACAGTTGGCATATGAGGGGGAGGGGGCTTAAACGCGAGCGAGCCATGCCAGTACATTTACTGGTTTAATGACATATAATATTATTATATCGACGTTCAATAACTATTACCTGAGAGCATCCCAATGGATGAAAAAGAAACGTGGATATTGTGAATGCCTCAACAGGTTAGAACAATAAAACATATCAGCGAATGAATAAAAACACAAAAAAGGTTAGCAACAGCGTGCAACGAGATACATCAACAACCACGGCCTGCCTCTAAAACAAAGAAGATCAGATTTCAGGCACGACATTTCAGTAACCATGGCGACGTCAGCTCAGATGTATCCACCTCGTTGGTTTGTTCATTTGTTTTTAGTACGTAAAACAATATGGTTATTTAAGCTTTCGTATGACTTGGTGAAACGTAAAAACAATATGGTGGTTTAAGCTCGAGTATGACTTGATGAAACGTGTAAATATACAAACACTTCATTACATTTCTTGAGAAGAGCTATTAACGATCGCTCAGTGCATTTAGACCAGTCAGTGCGATCAAAAACATTGGCCTCGGGAGACAGGTGCGTTCAAATCCTACTATCACGGCAAAATAGGTAAGAATTTTGAGACAGTATTCGCTCACTGAATTAGGGCAGGAAAGTAATGGCAATGTCAAACACTGACATTAATTCCGGCAGAATTCTTGCACTTTTACGCCTCTACACAACATGTAGAATGAAGTAATTTACACTGATTGTCGATATTCCTTTACTAAAATGAATTATAGCCCATCTCATTCGCAGGGGCAGATGACCTTTTTCCACTCCTTAAAAGGGCAATAGCCATCACTAATCCTTTTCTAAAACTATGACCCAACTGAGCAATAAGGAACACATTAAACAACTTGTTTTCATTTAAATAAGTATCTGTGTAGTCTCGCTAGTATCCTTTAACTTCTTGTCAAATGGTCTCTCAAATCTACTAGTGATTTAGTGACTTGCCGAAAAAGTTGACAACACGGTTTGTCTTATCCGACACTTACCCAGGAAACAAGAAACATACTGAAATTACATAGGTTTGTCTTATCAGAGGTTTCCCCAGGAAAGAAGAAACAGACAGTCTACATAACGTTACATTGTGATCGAGCACTCGACGAAGAGAAGGTATAGCAGCAAAGACAGACTCACAGGTCCACAACACAAAAACTGGCCCCGTCAAGCGGGCTGGGTCGGAATGTGCAATTGTCTGGCGAGTACACAGAGATTTAAATTATGAGGAATAAGGCAAAGCCGCTCTACACACGCGTGTCACTTAGCAACATAGGCTGGCAGGCAGCTTCGCGTTCAGCGACCAAGACAACCAGCAAACTAACCCTGTAACACTTAAACTCGAAGGGCGGCTTCGGTGGCGTAGTCGGTAGCATGCCGAGCTTCTGTGCCCAAGATAGAGGGTTCAAACCCGGCCAAAGCCGTCGGATTTTTTAAGAGCGTTAAAATCCCTCAGTATGCCTTCCTTCGGAGGGGAAGTAAAGCCGGCGGTCCCATATCATAGATTTATGGCATGTTAAAGAACCTTACACTAATTGCACCTGTGTGAAGGTAAATTGGATAGGTTAAGAATGTAAACAACGCTCTTAGGTTTCTACGTTCGTTGCCAAGAGCCGACTGCGGTGGCGTCTAGTAGCTAAGTTCTGAACTTGGCCTAGTAGTCGTTGACGGTGGCGCTTGGCGGCAAAAGTAGGAACTATTTGAAAAATTCTAAGTTGCAGTACTTAAATTAAAAAACAGATAACACTCACTATTACAGTCATCACAATTAACACCGGTTATCAGACAGATTCTACACACACCCAAAGTACACGGGGCTCATGACCGCGTTGTCGCAGCCCCTAAACTTAAGAACCAACTAAAACTCGAAGGCGATTCTTTAAACTGGTTGGTTCCTCAGTTTAGTGGCTGCGACAACGCGGTCATGTAGCCCCGTGTACTTTGGGTGTGTGTAGAATCTGTCTGATAACCGGTGTTAATTGTATGGCTGTATTAGTGTGTGATCTGTTTTCAATTCAAGTAAGGACTGCAGACATTGAATTTTTCAAGTAGTTCCTACTTTTGCCGCGAAACTCCACCGTCAACTACTAGTTCTGAACTTGGTTACCAGATGCCACCGCAGTCGGTTCCTGGCGACGAACGTCGGAACCTAAGAGCGTTTGTCAAATGTTTAACCTACGGTATATAATTTAGCTTCACACAGATGTAATTAGTGGAAGGTTCTTTAACGTGCCATAAATCTATGACATTGGACCGCCGGCTTTACTTCCCCTCCGAAGGAAGGCATACTGAGCGATTTTTAATGCTCCTAAAAAAATCCGACGACTTCGGACGGGTTTGAACCCGCGATCTCGGGCATAGAAGCTCAGCATGCTACCAACTTCGCCACCGAAGCCACATTCTTTAAACTCTGTAAGAACTCCGCGTAACAACCGTCCCCGTAGACATTTAAAAAAATCCAGACCAAGATTTTATCACCTCCTACCTATATAGGCCCAACGGTGGAGACGGGGACAATGTGTGACCCAATCTTGAGCCAACTGCTGCATTGACTCAGTGCGCAAAACAACAGCAAATTACCTCACACGGCTCCTTGCTTGCTTAGTATGCCTCAGTATACCGCTACCTTGGATTTTGAAGGTTTCTACCTACATGGCCTACGACGGTAGTTCTTTACGTTCCAACCAACCCCAGGGCTGATTACAGTTATGAACATTCCAGACTTCATTCAACCCACGGTCCTCCAGTAAAATTCCAAATATCAACAGTCGTCACGCCATTTGATCAGCTCACAAGTAACACCCTGATGAAAACCTTCCCTTTTGCATCAAGAATACAGTATAAAACAGACGCGAACAACCAACACAGATTTCAAAACTTCGCTAGAATAGCAACCGGTAAACTAAAGGTAAGTATGAGACTCAGAAATTAAAGCACGAGACCAATACCCGTAACGTTCCCATCCGTAGACGACATATATATATATAATACTTCTGTAAATTCGTGAATGGTCCATCCACCAACTGCTACCTGGTTTTAAAGTTTGGAGCCAATCCTCCAAGTAAGATAGCAATAAATAGCGTCATCGTTTCCTGTAAGGTTGGATACGTATGAATAAAAACCTAATTACCTACCGACCTAGAGTCATAATTTACATTTTCCATATTTTAGAAATAAGCATAGACTACTTCTTGAACACAAATGCAGCAAGTTTATTTGAAGAATAAAGAAAAACATGACGTAGACACCTCAAAAGACTTTAATTTCATTGATAATGGGCGCGAAAATCTAAAAGACTTTAATAAATATATTATTATTAACTTATTATTATTATTATTATTATTATTATTAAAGCATGAATGTATCAATTAATATAAACGAATTACTTATACATCGCATACAGTACATGTAAAATTTTCAAACTGTGCTCGCAACCTACGAACCTTTTAATATTTTACCTTCATTAAGAAGAGTAAGAAGAGTTTGAAGACTTCAGTCCTTTCTGTCGAACAATTGCAGGTATAAGGACCATTCCTTTTTCTATTTCTTTATGTACGGGGAATTGACTATTATGTATTTTAATGAACTTTGTGGTGAATCGAATGTCGTGCCGTACGTGATGAAACTAGAACCACATTCCACCATCGACGAGCCAAAGAAAATAACGAACGGTGACAAGACTAGGCTGCTTTTCCGCGCGATTCCTACAGTTAGGATGTTTGTAGAATGGTGCTGACGTTCCTCGTCTCGCCATGAGAACGAGTTTACAAACTATTCACTCATTGCCGCACGTGTAAATGCGTTAGTTCAATCAATTCTCTATAATACCTATAACTTATTCACTTGGGGTAAGGTGCAGAATTATTTAGAAACTAGAATAGTTGTTAAGGGATGAAGGTACACAGTATCTTCTCTTGCGATAATATAATGGGCTTCAAGACAACAAAGAAGAGTTCGATAATATCACCCACTGTAGTCTCTATGGCTATCTACTGCCTTAGGCTCGAGAGAAAGACGCTCATTATGGTGCACACGAAATATGAAGGTAAAACTTTCGTTTACTTCATATTAAAAACAAAAGCTTGACTCGGTGCAAGATATTTTGAGTCAAGTATGGTTGCCCGGTCCACTGGTGATGGTGGTGGTGGTGGTGGTGGTGGTGGTGGTGGTGATGATGATGATGATGATGATTGTAGTTTTAAGAGGTGGAACATCGAGGTCATCTGCCCCTTTGTCTACTGGTGTCTCCTTTTGAAACTATCTAGGTATTTATCAAAGTAACAAACACAATTTAACATTTCTTCCATGCATACATGTTGAGTGCATTCATTGCTGCGCACGGTAACAGCACACGCTTAATAGCGTATGCCACCAACAATTCATTGGAACGATAACTCACTCCAATACAGGAAAATTAAAATAAAAGTAAAAATAAACACGAGATAAAAACTCCACGGTTTGGGCAGGAATCAAGCCCGAAATACAGTATTTCAGGACAGCGACCAGCAAACGTTGCCTGACAATATACCTCAATTAAACGAAAAACAGCTTTTAACATATTTTTTCTAGTCCCTTAATATTCTCTTGAAGACTGTTGGTAAAAAGTCCCGATGCCTTCCTTGATAAAGTAGACAAAATTCCTTTGCAAAGCATACAAAATGGGATTGATACAGAATATTAAATGGGAAGAGAATTTGGACTCGAGTATGGAAGGAAAAGGGGGAAATGTCGATTCGATATTGCCATGAATATGAAGTGCATTTAAGTTAATGTCATGTACAATCGAATAGGAAGAAGACAGATCACGTTACCGGTTGAGCAGACAGGAAAAGGGTGAACATGAGGGGAAGGGGAAATTTCCAACCAAGATATTGTGCTGCGCATCATTATTTATTTCGCTTCAAGTTTCTACAGGAGTAAAAACCCATTTATTTGAGCCATAAATATACTGTAATAATTTAACACGTTTTACGAGAGACTCTCAAATAATACATAACCTATTTTAAACAGGCATGTTTTGTATTTGAAATTGGAGATACAAATGTGAATTCACTAGAGTTTCTATGTTTGGCGTTCTGGAAAATCAAGTGTTTTTGCTGTCTACTAGCTAACCATTTGTATGCTAATTATGTGTATTGTGCGACTGGACTACCGACCAGAACTGTGGCTTAGACTGTACCTAGGATGCGGACGTTGATGATGTAAAAACTTCCCTACAATGATTATGAAATACCCCTAAATTTATAGAAAATGATGCCCTCCAATGAATTTAAAAAAAACTTCAAAATATCCGAAGAAACTGAAGTTGAACGAATGTACATTATTACAGCGATTTCAAAAACGCGACCAATTTCTTGTTCTATTCAGTCCAGGATTAGATCCTACTGGCATTAAAAATGCCTAACTGACAAGAACATTATTTAACGTGGACTCCATAGTTAAAATACTACTGTAAATCTTAAATTTTATTCATAGCCATGTTTGTTCTAACTTATATCAAAATAACTTTCTCAACAGAAAGGATAAAACCGAATCATACGAGAAATTATGCAATACCGCAAATACATTGTAATTAATTTAATACATATCAAAATAAGAAAAACATTCTGCTATATTCCTTCAAACTACTATTTGACTCACTAAACGTTATTCGTCGGATGAGTCTGGCGAACGATTTACAAAACCAGTTAAACCTCAACCCTTTCCTTATTCACTAATGACTACTGATCGCTGTTATGACCATGAAGGGATTTTAATATATTTAGTAGGCCTACTTGAACCGTGTGTAAGAACATAATGCAATAACATTGTATTAAACTAGTAAATCATACTCTAAAATAATCGAAAGGTATGAAATAACGACATTCAGTCCAAATTATAAAATACTGCAAAATGGACTTAAGTACTACGGGACATCGTTTCCGGCTAATGTGAAAAAAAAAAAAAAAAGAATACATTTCAACAATATCCACCCGCTTGGTTACAGGAATGGCATGCATATCAGTACCCCTATAGCACTGGTTCTTAAACGGTGGTCCGCGAGTGCTTCGGGAGTGATTCGCGGGTGAAAAGGGTCCACCAGCACGTATAAAAAAGTGGTCAATAAATGGGGATTTCGAAAACGATGTGCGTTGAACGAAAATTGTCCGAATGTATTCGCGGCGATGACTATAAGGTTTTGAATTGAAATATCTTTAAAATAAGTGTTATTGAGGAAGGGTTACAGCTGATAAGGTGGATTGGGGAGGGGAGGAGGGTGTGAGAGGGGGGGGGGGGAGAGAGGTTCCGTACAGGATTAAATTTCAGGCTGAGTGGTCCGCAGGTTTCTACGGGTTCTGAACCACTGCTCTATAGCCTATATTTTTTCTGAATTCCCGTTTTTGCATCATTTACGCGTTTCAGGTTGTTTTATGACGAATGCGCGCAAACATTTTTAAAGAAATATATATGTCTGACTGAACGTTTGTAACTTGGGAACGGCTAGGTGGATCAACGATAAATTTAGTATGGGTATCCAAATTTAGTATGGGTATCCATCACAGACCTGGCATAAGGAGAGAAGTTATGTTTTTTCTTCAACCAAATGATTATAGAACACTATTTACATTTCAATTAGAATTCCAAGTTCTACATTCCCTAACTTAGAAGGCAATCCCTGAAAAATGGATCATCATAACACTCACCGGTTATTCGATATTTATGAAATTATACGATTTGAGTACTCATTCCTTTGATTTACTGTTTCTGAAATCCATGCAAAATGAAAAGGAAAGACCTCAGAATGTTAAAATTACATGAAACAGGCGTCACAGCAGCCAAAATGCGAAGTGGACAGCAATTATGGAGCGTATCTTCATGCAGCAACTGTATCTGCAAATCGCACACTTCTAACAGTTTTTAACAGTCAATTTTTAAATAAATTATAGATATTTATGAAATTAAGAGTGCAATGCGTCACTGGTAATGTATATTACCTTCCATTCAAATGCTCATTTGTCACGATCGGTCGCTTATGAGCCATGCAGGAGGGATCTATACTACTGAAATATAAGGTGCGTTCAAAAAGTAACGAGCCGGAGGCATAATTACAGGAACCAGTACCTGTATGTTAGAAGTATTGGCCCTGGCTGTTGAGGCACTTGTCCCATTGTGACACGAGGCGGTGAATGGCTGTCTCAAAAAAATTCCCTGGGCTGCGATGTGAACCAGTTCCGCACGTACAGCTGGACGTCGGCGTCCGAGGTGAATCGTTGGCCCCCCAGAGCCCTTTCCAGGGGACCAAACATGGCGTAAGCACAGGGAGAGAGGTCTGGACTATATGGAGGGTGGCCGAGAACCTCCCATTTGAATTTCTGCAGGAGTGCCGCGACTGTGTTGGCCGTATGAGGTCGTGCATTGTCATGGAGCGACCACGGCGGCTATGGCGTTCACTGTCACTCGGCGGTCTTGGGTAATGAGTGCATCAACCAGCTGGACGTTGCCATCGGTAATGCAGGGGGGTGCCCCAGGCCGGGCATCACACCCGTCCTTCCCTGAAGCGCTTGTGCCACGCCTTGACCCTTGCAAGGGACATGCAGTGTTCGCCGTACACTTGTGACATTCGGCGATAAATTTCCGTTTCCCCTACTCCTTCCGCTGTCAGAAACCGAACAGCACCTCTTTGCTCTTCGGTTGACGGCTCCATGTCACTGTTTGCAATCCGACTGGCAGCGTTAGACGATTGATACATGCTGCTGCTCGCTTTGTATCGTCACGTGACGTGCACGCGTGCCCTCTAGCGACGGGCTGTGACCTTCCACGCTCTGGTCGGAACCACACCTCGTTACACACGCCACGATTAGCCGATGTAGTCACCGGTTTGCTCATTCAGCCTCCCGCTCGTTACTTTTTGAACGCACCTTATAATATATGTGATTATTTGTGATGAGTACAGTACAAAAAGCCATTCAAAGAACGGAAACTTATGCTAGTTTTAATGATAAGTTGTATTAGTGGCGCTCATTAGCGCCCTCCCCCGAAGTGTGCAAGAAGGATATTTCTATTAAGGCTATGTGAATTGAATTAGTTCTAGCTACAGTGAGTCTAGCGCGAGACACCCAGCTTTAATTTAGTTCCCTACTCTTCTCATTGTTTCTTCGTGCGCACGACTATGAAGGTCGGTGATTACGAAACTCGACTCCCTTATAGAGGTCACAACCCGTTGTAAACACTTGATGAACTGAACCAGCAAAGAGTAATAAAGTACGAACTAAGGCTACTCTTCGCGTGGTTTATATGCCCATCTGCACACGGGGGCATGCATAAACCATTTCATTGCCAAACGTCTAAGTTTTGAAAAGAGCGGGGCGGCATGGGGTAGAGGTCAGTGTGGAGACTCCGAACACATCCAAGTTAAATAAACACTACACTTTCGTAACATTATCAATTCCGATCAACTATTAAGGTACTGTAATTAACTTAACTAACTGTTGGTCATGTTAGAAAGCCTTATCAACACCAGAGATGAGTTAGGCTAAACCTCAGCTGCACAGACCAGTCATACCAATAGGTAAAAAAAAAACCACATGGAACAGTAATAATAAATTACTTCATTAAGAGATTATTATTTATTATCTGTGTAAATAAGATATAATATAATTTTCCTTTATATTTAAATACAACATTTTGCTATTTAAAAATCAACTGTGAACATTTTAAATTTGTAGAAAACGCGCATTTATAATCCAGTACAATAAAAAAAAATGTAATGTAGCCAGCATGGGCCCTAGTTCGGCCAATTTAATATTTTCCATGCTGAAGTGTTAATAAAGATGACTTTCACGTTTTTAAAAAATCTCGTGTAAAAACCGACGAAATTTTGACTAGAAATGTCTTTGAAAATCAGGTATCTCTATTAATTCGTAAATACAGTAACTAAAATGTTCAATAATAGTTGATACCTCCTCGTTAACCAGCAACAGCCACGACTGAAGTCACCAGGATAAATCTTGCAAGGCGAGAGGAAGGGGGAGACAACCTTAGTCTACAGATTATATTGTAAAACTCATAATGAGTGGTTAAAGTTTCAACCATGACGTGGACAGCCACTCATTTCCAGGATCACACACATTTCTTCATAGCTTGAACAAGAGTACATTCGCGTGAAGATAAAGTATTTTACGGTTCTCTGCATGATTCCCCTTAATTCCATATAGTTATCACCATCTCCAGCGCCAGACATCTGCAATATTCGCAGGGGTCGACTCAAGTCAAGTGCAAAGTGAGGGTCTCATTCTGGGGAACCGCCTACATCAGGTAAGTCATCCTAACGAATGCCTAAATAAAATAACGGATTGGTGCTCTTAATGTACTCTTTTATCCTGTTTTGGATTTTTGGAAAATATAAGTTACTTGCTGAAGTACCCGTGCTTCGCTACGAGTCATAAATAAATTCAAATGTGAAGGTGACAGTTAAAACAGGGGATAGGCGAGGTGCTGCGCAGAGGGAGATTAAGGATGGAACATTTTGTCCAACTACTGTACACCGCTCGGCGTTGACCGTGTTTTATAGCACAAATTTAGGTTTTACTCGCTAACCGTTGGAGATACCTTTCGGATAGATGTAATTTTAAACCTCGTATATGCCATCAAAAGTTTGCTATTTCTTAGCGTTCTCTTTTTATTTGAAATCGAAATATGAATGTTCAAAGTGAATGTCATCAGTTCGGCAATAATTGGATCACCAACGTGGGCTGATGACCACTGCTTCCCTGATAAATGTTGGTCGACGAATGTTCCAGCAGTATCTTCGATATAAAAAAAATAGGATGACCGTATTAGCTAATATTGTAACATTGCACTTAATCCTTTAGTTTTGTAGGTTGGTGGGTGATGATAATAATACAAATTAGTAATAGTAATAATAATTTATGACTGTTAGATAGTCAATCCAGAGGCTGGTTGGATCCTCAAAAAGTACCGCCACAGGTTAGGTCGGTAGATACCCACAAAAACTTAATGCAGCACTATAATGAGGCATACTAGGCAAGATAAGGAGTGAGGTAGTTCGTCATTGCTTTCCTCACTGAGTCAGAACAAAGTACTTACCCTAGGAGTAGAACCTTTCACAGTACACACAGGCACTAACTGTGCCCTGAAGGCTATTACTCAGCACCACTCATACCTCAAAGCTTCTAAATAATCACAGCCATGAGTAGGACTGAGACATATGTGGAATATTAAGGAAACAAATGTACAGACCAACAGTAGATAAAATAATAGTTAGATATGTGTACTGTAGTAAATTGATAGTTTTGGTAAAAGACCTTTAGAATGTATCAATGATCCTGGAAACTTTGGAATGTATCAATGATCCTGGAAACTAAGTTGTTTTTTAGTTTTTTTACTAAGTTAAAAGTTGCTTCAGAACCGTTCAGTTGTGTTAGTGTAGTTCAGGAGAATGTGTTGTGATAGTAGGCGATGAGCGTTGTATACTCTGTGAGCTGCCTGAATAGAATTGACATTTCGCCGGAAGTGCCTCGTCAGTCATCACCCCTCTGCCTCTTGACCAATCCATGTTCGCATAGTTGATGTCATAATACTCTGCGTTGCAATATTACAGCCCACGTGCATCAGTGCCTGGTCAGCTGTATCTCTAGCTTGTACAGTGTGATCACGTGTTATTCTAACTGTTTGGCAACCTTGTTCCCTGACCACATGGCGAGGCGAGAACTGTCACTCCTATTCAGGCAGCTCACAGAGTATACGTAGTGTAATGTGATTCAGACATACTGATGACAAGACGGAGCCAACTTGCAACACAAGGCGAAATGTATGACTGGCTCCTGAACTTGGAACCAAATCGCCAGAAACCCCCCGGCCCGCACCCCTACCCGACAGAACATCCGAATAGAAATTATAATGCTTAAAATTTCATTTCCAACCCTTTTCATCATATGTAATATCAGTAGTAAACAATTAAAATACGGGTAACATCGCCTGAAACTTATATATCAGTTTTGTTTTAAGGGGCAGAACAACGAGGTCATCTGTCCTGCCTGAAACGTAAGATCAATAGAAAATTATTACGGTAGGCCTAATAAGATTATCTACGGTCACTGCAAAATCATGAAAGGAAGTCTAAAATTATGCGCTGAATCTCAATTTAAACAAAATGACATACCAAATATATAATTTTCACATTGGTACGGTACTAGGATAAACTCGTAACATGAAGTGAATTGTAGAATTGCAGGAAAAGGGAGGAACAGGAAGACAATCGATGGCATGTATTTTTAATAGTGTGGCATTACGTTAATTTACTCGCAGTAGTCAATAAAGTTACAATGTTTTTACTGAAGACATTACAATATAGAGCAATTCTTTAAATAAAAGTAGGTTGCCAAGTTAATTTACAATAAATACAATATTTACAAAACATTCTTTTCAAACTGGGATGCAACCTATTTCTAAATATTATGAAAAAACAACAGTAAAGATCATGGAGATCCTGTCTAACTGCAACGAGTTTTTTGCGTTCAGATTCTTCTCTGCTGAAATCCCTCAAACTGTAGAAAAATGAGTAAAGGTAGCCTACATGAGACTACGGTATGAACAAAAAAAATATCTGAAATATACGCTGAATATACGCTCGTTTTATAAACATACTCGTGTCTTAATTATTGCCATTATAGGCTCGTTGCATACGACTGTATGTTCGACGATAATTATTATAACTATTTTATGTTCGAACACAAATATTCATAAATATCTGTCGAGATTTCACCAGTTTTATGTACTGAAAAGAGCGCATGAGACGCAGAGAATGCCTTGTATATGACCATGGCCTCCTCGATTACCCTACTATGACACTAGGCCACGCAGTGAAATTTAAATTAGAAGGCCGTGGAACTCGGCGCAGGCGCGATTCTATCCTGATCGAATTGGTCAAACAATTGTTTTTTGAGCTCCAATTGGTGGGAGAAACCATTTCATAATGAAAAATAGTGTTATAATGAGCCTCATTAGAGTACGGTTTTCTGACACATAATAGTCAGGGTCGAACATAAAACAACGTATGGGGAGGGCCGGATATCGCTCATCCGTTGTCCGGGAGCGGTCGTCATAGAAACGGAACAGCTGTGCGAAATGCTCGCCATCTCGGCCTAATGCACGCTCCTACCCACACACACACGACACCTACAGAAGACCATGTGTTTTCCAATAAATTCCACTTACATGAAGCTTAAGGTAAACCGGATGTCACTGGAATTCAGTACTTTCAACACCGAGCCGCTCCCCCAATCGTCACTGCTGAATTACAGAAAGTTAAGTATATCATAGATAAGGACAGCTGAACTCGCTGTTCCCTTAAAACAACAATCAATCTCAAAGTATACAAGAATGGTTTTCCACTAACGATCGTTTTTTTAAACGCATTTTAAGTTCAAACACATTGTCAGTATTTAAACCTTTATTGCGTTCCATCAGCCAGTTCCAACACAAAATTACACTCTGTAGGCAAACGGCTTCGGTGGCGCAGTTGATAGCATGCTGAGCTTCTACGCCCAAGACCGCGGGTTCAAACTCGGCTGAAGTCGTCGGATTTTTAAGAGTGTTAAAAATCACTCAGTATGCCTTCCTTCGGAGGGGAAATAAAGCCGGCGGTCCCATGTCAGATGTATGGCATGTAAAAGAACCTTCCACTAATTACACTTGTGTGAAGCTAAATTATAGGTTAGATTTGACTAACGCTCTTAGGTTCCAACGTTCGTCGCCAGGAGCCGACTGCGGTGGCATCGGTGGAATCTAGTAACGAAGTTCAGAACAAGTTGTCGTTGACGGTGGCGTTAGGTAGCAAAAGTAGGAACTACTTGAAAATTGAATGTCTGCAGTCCTTACTTGAATTAAAAACATAATACACACTAATACAGCCATCACAATAACACCGGTTATCAGACAAATTTTAAACACACACACAGTACACGGGGCTACATGACCGCGTTGTCACAGCCCCTAAACTGAGGAACCAACCACCTCTGTAGGCAAGTACTTATACCGTACATAGGATATCTTGTCAAACTCGGGGGGGGGGGGGGGGGATGTGCCCATAGCTCTGTTAAGCAATTAAAATTAAGACTAATGTAAGTGAAAACAGCTCACAATAAAAAGCAAGTTTGGGCATGTTATACTATACGGTGTCCTGCTTGGAATCTATAATACAGTACATAGTATTAGGATAACTGATTTACTCTCACAGAGGATTAAGTTTCTGAACGATAGTGGCAAGCAGTCCTACGTCAGTTTCGCGGGCACAGCGCTGAATCAAGCAGACCTCGGAGCCGCAAACGGCTTCGTTGCAGTAGTATGTGTAAAGCACTCCAGTCTACAGTTCAAAGAACCAGATCCAACACCATCGATACCAGGATCTATTTCAAAACGGCGTTATTAATAATGGGATAATGGAAATATAATGTGCATGCATATAAATTGCAACACTAGCAGTGTGATCTTGGCACAATACGTGAATTGTTATAGGTTTTCTTCAACGAAGAGACTCGAGTGGGAAGTTTCTTTCATAAGTTGCAGTAACGACCCATAAACACAGCTGTATGGGGAAGGGGGCAATGACCAAAGACTATATATATAAATAGCAGACAGCCAACATAACGATAAATCACCCCGGCGACCTTGATAAGGTCGCCGAACCTGACCTAGTAACCCTGACCTTCAAAAACAATGTTTAGCTTCCTTCCGCAGCGTTGCCAACTTCCAGCGAGCGGCAGCACCCAAGGTCACGCGGTCCGTTAAGTTTATCATCCTGACAATCAGCTGTCATCAATCACAGGCAGTCACCATCGTTGTTGTGACAAACGGATGAAGATGAGAACTGAGACAAGATGCGCCCGATGTGAAAAAGAACTGGAATCCAAAAGTACTATATTTACTACTACTACTACTACTACTACTACTACTACTACTACTGTTGTTGATTTGTTTAGGGGCTTTGCGACATCGTTGATATGTAGCCCCGTGTAATTGGATGTGTATCTAGAACTTGTCTGAAAACCTGTGTTATTGTAATGGCTGTATTAGTGTGTGCATTTGTAACTCAGGCGAGGATTGTGAAGGAGGCGGCCGTGGTCTTAAGTTAGAAACCTCCCGGCATTTGCCTGGAGTATACATGGGAAACAAGGAAAACCATTTCGAAGATGGGTGAGGTGGGAATCAAACACATCTCTTCTCAATTTTGTCTCACGAGGAGGCTGAGCGCACCCCCATTACAACTCTCAGACCAGAATTCCTTGGCAGAGCCGGGAATCGAACACGGGCCTCCACGGTGAAAGCCAAGAATGCTAGCCACTAACCAACGAGGCGGACGACGACGACTACAACTAATATTATGTGGCCTCCACAGTGACCTGGTGCAAGTCTTTCAATTTGACGTCTTTGGGCAACCTGTACGTCGTGACGTCAATGATTACGGAAAGCAGTTAAAATACCACCACGCAGACGGGAATCGAGTTATGCACCGAACCACGAAGCCAGACTGACTGTAACAAGTGACACTCGCCCATCATTTTGGTTGTTTGGTGAACGCAAGACAGAGTGTAGTTTCGCTTTAATTCTGAGTACGGATTACTAGCATTTATATCCCTAACACTTGCGGACAGGGGAAAGATTTCATGAAATAGTAATTTTTTCTAGTACAAGGTAATTCTCGGCCAGTACTTCCCAATACGCTCGCCCGCAGAAGCGGGGAACGAGGCCTCCCACTATCTGTGAACGGTTTTTGAGGCTGAGAGTGTAATAGTGGCCTAACCCTCATCCCTTATAGGTTTCTTTCCTATGTAGTTTGATATGGAAAACTAGCCCTTAGCGAATTTGTGAATTGGTCCACTACTGCGCTCATAGTCAAGGTCACACATATGTATGTAACGGTCAGTATGCGATTCTCCGCAGTTGAGTGAGGTCTCGCCTTTGCATGAATGAGCCGACATCAAATGCTTAGGGATTAGGCGCTAGGCGTTGGTCCAGGAAGACCCTGTATAATTCGCGTTTTTACGTAATGGTGTTCCGTTAGGAGTATATTACTGGAGCGTAGCTGCCGGCTACCAGGCTGCTCCTGCCTTGCTTATTATCAAACAGAGCCCACAAGTTCACAGAGCTTGGAACCGAGCAGTATACACGTGGCAAATGTTTTACGGTCCGGAATCCCTTCCAATCAGGATCTCGGAGCTGACAGCGGCCATCTTGAGCTTGGTTTATCTCGCCTTTTAGCACACTCTTAGCAGGAAAATGCCGGAATGGTGCCTAACTGCAAGTTTCGGAACACCTATACCTAATCCTAAAACCTAGTGATTGCAGTTACATTAAAACAGTCGCCACGGAAACACACGCCATCGTGGATTCAACACTCGCCCAAGTACACGGGGCTAATGACAAAGCAAAGATGCGTCTCTAAATAGAATTAACAATATAAATATTGTCAAAATCACCTGAATATAGAAATCAAAATACGTGTATTTAAAACAATTAAATGGAGATTTTTACCTTTCCTTATATTCTCACTATTCGATTTTGAATACAGAATTGCTCATTTATGTGTTCGATTACTAGAGTTCTCATTAGCAGTCTCCGTATACCAACAGACGGTGGGAACTAAAAACACTTCACTGTGGCGATATCAGTACACGTATCAGAAAACAAAACAAGTATATCGTAACACGTTAACTGATCCGGAAATTACTCACTCTAATCAATGTTGCTACAATGGCGGACTGAGTCACTGCTGCAATCGATTCACAGACTAAGCTTTGCCCCTGTGTCCAGCGCTTCCTCAAGACATTCGCGGGGTGAGAATCCCTTAAATAAGAATAATTCTTACCAGACCTCGGAGGGTTAGACTAAAATAAGCAAAATATTCATGGCTCTATGCACTAAAATATGCTTAAAATACGGACTGTAAACAACAAATATTTGTATTATAACAAGAAAATTTTGTAATTTGTCACAATCGTCATTTCTTATCACTCTACTGTGTTCAAATGTTCCCATGCATCGTAAACCCGCTAGACCTTGTTTGACCAACACCCGTGTGATTAAACAGTTCGTACCTCGTACATAGTTAAGCTGATTAAGATGTGGGGTTAGGGGCAATAAGCACAAAACAGTTATCAAGAGCAAGGAGGGCTTTCCACCCACCCGGCCGCTAACCCTGCCGTGCGCCCACAGCCTTATACACGGGGCTGACCTATTGCAATGTACAAAATCTGCATTAAGTTACCCCCATATAAGAGGATCAATCTAGTCTTTGTACGGTCAGAAATACAATTAGGTATCCTACTAATTTTAAAGGAGTAATAACTAAGGAGATGGCATCTTGCGACGTCTCACATGCTTGATTGAGACAGATGCTGTCAGAAGGAAGTGCTTCTTGCCTTATCGGAAGATTGATCCAAGAGATTTGCAGCAGTCTCCGGACCCAGCCGGGATCGAACCCGGTATTTTGGGGTTTGAAGGGCAAAACTTGTTGCTAGAAGAGCCAATGTCGACCATGGAGACTCCGGCACTTTCAAATTAGCTTGTGGTAGGCTGACAATTTTTCCTTATAAATTATTCGCATACATAATTATTCTTTCTTTACGGTAAAACAAAACTTCACAAATAGTGCACAAATCATAGTCATTATCTAGACCAGTAGTTCTTAACCGGTGGTCCGCGGACCAAAGGTGTTCCGCAAGTGCCTCGGGAGTGGTCTGCGGGAGAAAAGGGTCCACCGGCACGTATAGAAAAGTGGACAATAATTGGGGATTTCGGAAACGATGTGCGTAGAACGAGAATCGTCCGAATGTATTCGCGGCGATGACTATCAGGGTTTGAATTGAAATATATTTAAAATAAGGGTTATTTAGGAAGGGTTACAACTGATAAGGTGTATTTTGGGGGGGGGGGGGGGGGGGGAGAGCGGTCCGTACATGATTCAATTTTAGGCTGAGTGGTCCGCAGACTTCTACGAGTTCAGAACCACTGATCTAGACCCTGTAGCTCCTCAGTTTTAAAAGTTTCTTTATATGAAAGAGCTGGCTGGTACTTATAAGGTCACACGATAATAACTACAGTTTTATTTTCCTAGATAAGCAGAACAATAAAACTGACAAAAACCATGGATATATTAAATGTTGGCACATTACGTCAGAGTAGGCTTGCCATATTTTTGGTGAGTGAAACCGGGACACATTAATATCGGATGGCCTTACCGGCGAATAAGGTACTTTTTTTTTAAATTATAATCAGTTTTAGAGTTTTAAGCCTTTTTTTAAGCCTCGCAAGTGACGGGAGGGGGTAATCTGTTACCCTAAATTGTTAGTTCTACGCACCTTAAAAAAGAAGAAGCATTTTCGCTACATAAAAATGTATAATTTTTCCTTTTTAATGATAATTTTTTCTGGTCTACCATCTGGAAAGAAGTGTTAATAAAATACAATTTAAAATACTTGATAAAATTGTTTAATTGAACGATTACTAAGACTCATTATATTTTGAAAAACTATAACTTTTTGAACTCGTTGAAAAGTAACCGAATCATAAAGGATTCTAACCCATAAATTCATTACTTCTTTCATCTTACAGCCGTTTTCCGGGACATTGATAAAACCGGGCGGGACACCGGGACAAGAGAAAAATACCGGGACTGTCCCGGTCAAACCGGGACGTCTGGCAAGCCTACGTCAGAGTCTCTTTCAGTACGAAGACATAATATATATTCTATAAAGACATTAAATACCTTAGGCTATGTTATTGAGATCGTGGTTTCAAATGTGCTCCTTAGCCTTCATTACACGAAACCAAATAAGAATACACTGCTAGGCGAAACAAAACGCAGCGATACAAGGGGGAAAATACGATTTTAAAACGAGTGATAAAACTATCTGAATATAATCTACAACAACTTAAATAAGTTAATAATAATGAAACCTGAAAATGGTTGACCATGGAACGAAAATTATTATAACGTCTTGTTTTCCCATGGACATATCCGTGCCTTGATAAATTTATCAGTCCGTGACACATTCCATTATTCATGATCATTTTTGTTGCTGTTTCGTGGTCATGTAGCCCCATGTACTTGGGTGTGTGTGAAATGTTTGTGATAACATGTGCCAGTGCGTTAAAGAAAGCTGGAAAGTATTCTTTAATAGAACTTGGCAGCACTGAAAAATGGCTTCTATCACTTCAATGTGCCAGTGTGCGTACTTGTACATTGGGGATAGGATTGGGAAGGAGGCGGCCGTGGCCCCAAGCAAGGAACCATCCCATCATTTGCTCGGGAATAGGATTGGGAAGGAGGCGGCCGTGGCCCCAAGCGAGGAACCATCCCAGCATTTTCTCGGGGATAGGATTGGGAAGGAGGCGGCCGTGGCCCCAAACGAGGAACCATCCCAGCATTTGCCCGGAGGTGAAGTGGGGAAACCACGGAAAACCACTTCCAAGATGGCTGAAGTGGGAATCGTACCCTCCTCTTCACAGTTTTGCCTCACGAGGCTGAGTGTACCCCGTTACAGCCCTTACACCAGATGTAAAATTTCTTGTCAGAGCCGGGATTCGAACCGGACCTCCAGGGCGACAGCCAAGAACGCTAGCCGTTACACCACGTTTTTTTTAATCATTTTTATGATAGGTATTCAAGTATTAATCTTCCGTATCGTCGACATTCTAATATATTTTGAGGATAACATTCATTAAGATTGGTGGAGCCATTTAGGCGCCAATCACGGACTAACGGACAGAAAAGCAACTTCTTCTGGGTATTATGCAGTGTCTCGGGGGATTTTCACCCAGATGTACAGATAGGTATGAAGAATACTTGGGGGCCGAGATAATGCTGCCAACATAGATCTCCACGAACGCGATAGGGTGCCGCAGTAAGTCCATAGATCGCTGACAGCGGCTTCCACGAGTGGGGTTTTGCCCGGTTTTTTTTTTTCGTTTTTTTTTCACGCTGCCTCTAGGCAAATGCAGGAATAGTACCTTCCCGGGGCACCTACCCAATTCCCTGCCCTACTAATTACAGTTAGACACACTGCAACATACACTACAGAAACACAGGTTATCAGACAAATTGAATATACACCCAATTGCACACGGCTTATGACCAAGATGTCCCAAGTACCTAAAACGAATTTACCTTCGCAACCATCGTAAAATCACGCTGCACTAACGTAATAACAATCTTGAGCCAATTATACCCAATAATGCGTACCGTAGCAAATATGCAGTCTAAATTCATAGGTAACAATCTTCTTCAACAGACGTTGAATTGCCGGCCGCGCGCACTACCTCGTACCTCGCAGGCATCGGGAGAGCGTGGGTTCGAATCCCACCACCTGAAAATTGTTTTTGTGGTTTCCCATTTTCACCACCAGGGGCAGTTCCTTTCAATAGGTCCACGGCCGATTTCTTTCCCAGACCTGTCTTGAAAATAAAATTAATGGCCTTTGGCTACATTAATAACATTATTATTGTAGGTCATGTTATGTGCGAACGATGTGAAGATTGGCAACAGTGAATGCCGTCAAGCAAGATAGGCGACGATCAGTTCATGCTGCCAACTTTCAAGCTAGATTATAAGTTTCAGTTGTCATTGTTGTTGCTTATTTTAGGGGCTGCGACAACGTGGTCATGTAGACCCGTGTGATAACCTGCGTTATTGTGATGGCTGTACTAGTGCGGATAGGATTGGGAAGGAGGCAGCCGTGGCCTTAAGTTAGTCAACATCCCAATTGGCTGCGTGGCTCAGCAGTAACGCTCTCGCCTGCTGTTCCCAAGGTCGCACGATCGAATCCTGGTACAGTCTAATATTATTATTATTATTATTACTACTACTACTACTACTACTACTACTACTACTACTACTACTACTACTACTACTACTACTACTACTACTACTACTACTAATAATAATAATAATAATAATAATAATAATGGAGGGAAGTGTCTCGTTGGCAGTTCTATCCTCGATTGTGATTTGTTTGAATTTGAAGATGCCGATGCAAAATTTAGTAGATATTCACTGGATGGTGGTAGCCTGCAGCACTTCTACAGTATATCCGCCCCTGCCCACAAGTATCTGATCGAAACTAAGCAGGTACTAAGCGGACACGTGGAGTGACGCAGTTCGCAAAGGTCACCACACCATGAGGAACAGCTTCCTTCTCACGGTCGACAACTGGCTTGAAACACTCTGCCCCCACCTACGTGCCTGTGATGAACGCGGCCACAAGCTACAGACCATGCAACATTAACAGAGACTACGCACCCGCTATATTCCTAAGCCAGCTTCAAAATACATCGTGATTCTCAACCGGGAACCAGTCCAGTGGTTAGGAGCAAGCACAAGCCACAGAGTAAAGGAATAGAGTTTTCTCAAAGTATTCATGATGGTGGGAAAACTTCGGGAGAACTTCCATACTGATTATTTCATGTGACAGCAGCGACTTATTTTGGACGACGCACGATAATTATTAAGACAGTATGATATACTGTACAACAAGTAGTTCTGAAGAGAAGTAACACGCCTTCTCCCATTCCTTGTGGAAAGTTTGGACTCGGAACACTTCCGTAATCTTGAATTTATTAAGACTCACCACCATCAAAATAAGCTGACTTTAAAACATGAGTGACACAATAAAAGCAACCTTGATTCACGGCATATAGCCTTATACTATACAAATAAAGAGGGAAGGATAGAGCCAACCAGATCCACTTTTTGTTAGTTTTTCAACAGGTTTTTAAGACCAGATGCCCTTCCTGACACTACGTGAATATTCTGTTGAAAATTCCATGCCACTGTCACAAGGATTCGAACTCCGGCTATCCGGATAAAAGACGAGCAGCTCAGTCACTGTGCAAAGCTCATTTTAGCTCTGAAAATGAACGTCCTAACATTCACGCATTTACACAAACGCTGGTGGCTTTTCTTTCCCATTAACACCTTCCCCCGAATGTGTTATAGATTAGTAGATATTTTCTTTGAAATGGGAGAATATTACTGCTATCTCACCCAGAGGAAAACTAGCTCGACCGTGAACACCGAGTGTTTCATTGGCGATTAGCCTTAGAAGATCGGCTCATTAATGAACGTGGGTGTACACATTATGTCACTTTTTTATCCACTAAGGAAGATTAACTCTGATCACAGCGCAAAATCACTTCCGACATCCAAGCCAAGTCCATCCATGCACCATTTGGGTTGACCGACGTAACAACTCAACGACGCTAGAGACTGGTCTCGTATGAAATTCAAGGAAAAGCCGCATTAACCTTCACTTCATTAAGAAGGACGAGACACTGCTCACAAAGTAGTAGACGTATGACATAATCATGCGTCCAACAGTCAAGGCTAACAAGAACTAAGACTGCAAGTTGGGAAGCCGAGGTGAGCAGACGAAATCGGGAACAACCCAAGATTACTCTCAGAATTGACTAAATGGACATCATAATCTACAGTATTCTGTAAACAAATTGTCATTGTGCCTCGCTCCTGTTAGTCAACTCTTGTCCCGCCCCCAACAGTGGGTGAGTGGTTATCGTGTCAGACTACCAACCCCCAAGCTTGCAGGTTCGCTCCTGGCCTTGGTGATTTTTAAAAGGCGACAAAAATCACGGCAAGCATGTCGTACGTTGTTGGCATGTTAAAGAACCCATTTGAATTCAGTAGGTCGTGTTCATAATGGTAAAATTAATCTCGGGATTTTCCGCCAACAAAAAAGTTCCACCTTTCGCTACTAGAATGCGCTATAGTGTCAAGGAGGTTAGCTATCTGAGCTCTCAAATTTCTGTAATTATTAATAGATGTCAAGGAGGTTAGATATCTAACCTCCTTGACTTTCATAGCGTTCCAAGGAACAACAAAAATTCAACATGCAAGCTGCCCTCTGGGCGTCAAATAATAAAGCTTGCACCCGATCATACGGTAGTATTATTAGAGGCATAATGTGTCTTATTTACCTGCCTTAGGGACACTGGGACTGAGCTCACAAATTTCTGTAATTATTAATAGATGTCCTAATTTTGCACTCACAATCCTTCTACAAATATATAACACTAGATATGATGATAATTGTTGTTTTAAGGGGCCTAACATCTAGGTTATCGGCCTACTATTAGATACCCGCTCCGGCTTCGCACGGGAAAAGTTAAGGGTACAATTAAATCACTTATGGAGGCAACTCATCTAGCCTACTCTAATCCAGAAGTCCTCAATGTAGGGAGCGCGGAGAGTGATGAAGGGGGGCGCCGGCTCTGATTGAAATATTTTTATTTCATATTCTGTAACAAATATTTCTAACCTCATATCCATGAACCTATCATAGGCAGGAAGCTCCCACGACAATTCAAGACTAATAAACTCGTACTTTTGCTGTCTTATTTCACAAGAACTAACCAGTAGATCCTGCCAGCAGAAATTCTGAAAAAAATTGTCATGTAACGTTTCCCACACAGCATCCCTTCACCCGCCACCCCCAAATAACCACTGACCGTCACTTCCTTACAAGGATAGATTCTTCTATTTCTGCCATTGCCGACTCCAATACAGCCAGGCCTTTGCAGTCAGTTTAAAGACAGTGAGTGAACAGGTGAATTCTAGTGCGGGTTTAGTGTAAGTGGTTAGCCCGATTTACAATAAACTGTTACAAGTAGGCCTAATGCCATTACCCATGGATAAGTGGTTTATCAGCAGTGGTAAAAAGACACCCCATGAAAGTGATAGTGCTTTCCCTCATTTGGAAATATTTAGTCCTAATAAAGAACAAGAAAAATAAGGGGGGGAGGGGGGGGGGGCGACAGAAAAAGTTTGAGAACCCCTGCAATCGGAAGTTTTCATCTAATATTGCGTGAATGTTTTCCCTGATCTTGGCCGCCTGATTCTGGGAAAGGCTGGTTCACTCGCTAGCTAGCTGACTGACACGCTCGCATACTCGCATTTTGTATTTAAACTGACACTGGATATTACGCTACGCTGTCTAAACTGTTAAAGTTATATCAATTCTATATCAATACTATAGTTCAGCATAAAACGTTCTACACAAAAGTTCGCGACTGCATATATTTACAGTATCTACATAGCCTACTGTAAGTGCTTATATGTTGCAATTAGTAACGGATTTATAAAACTTAGTAGTAGTAATGATGACGTATTGATATAATATTTAACGGTTTAACCAGCATAAGCTAAAAAGGCACCCGGAAGTTGGTTTTATCTTTCCTTCGAACTGCTTCACTTAAATGGGTTTTCTCTGCTTCCTTATGCATAGGGGACAGATGAATGTAACCTTTCGAAAAATGCTTTATCAATGGCGAAAACCGCATTAAAATCCGTCCAGCAGTTCTCAAGATTAGCCCGGACAAGCAGTCAGACAAAATCAAAGATTTTATTTTATACTATGTATAGATAGGCCTACTACTGACTTACACTTTCTTACTCCTAAAGTATCTGTGATAGTATAATTCTTAATGCCAATTCTCAAAATGCCCTTTGCCCGAACAAATTGAGATGGCTCGATTATCACAAAATACCTGATGTTTTATACAAGGTTGCGTAAGTCACAGTTACTCCCCGCCACTCATTACTACCCCCAGGGCAAGGAGCACTTTGTTGCACCGGTACCGGGACACACAACAACACAGAAACCAGACAGCAGTTAGTCTATTCGAGCCGAAGGACATGAAAGAAAAGCTAATATTCTGAAAGGTGTAAGGAAAGGCTGCAATTTATCACCCAAACTTTTCAATCTGCACCTTGAACAAGTCATGAAGGAAATTAGAGAGAAAAAATGAAGTAGGAGTAAAGATTCAAGGAGAAATAATTTCAACTCGGAGATTTTCTGATGGCATTGTTATCTTAGACGATTCACTAGAGAATTTGAATGCGTTTTTAAATGGTATGCACTCCGTCTTGAGGAAAGAATTCACAAAATGCGTCAACATTAACCACTTTAAAAAATGGTAACAGATTTTTCCGTATTGACTGATTGATTGATGAAAATCAAGAAATGCAAAAGAGAAATAATTGAATGAAGCCGAAAGAAATCAGAATCTCCTCGAGGCGTCAAAATGGCAGCTAAAGAAAGTAGGAGACTTCTGCCACTTAGGAAGCAAAATAACCAGTGATGGACGAAGCAAAGAGGATATCAAAAGTAGGTTGGCTCAGGCAACGAAAGCATTTCTACAGTAAAGAAATTTGTTGACATCGAATATAGATTTAGGTGTTATGAAGAAATTTTTGAAAGCATCGGTCTGCAGCGTGGCACTCGATGGAAGTGAAACTTGGGACTGCTGGCGCAGCAGAAAAGAGGAGAATTGAAGCATTTGAAATGTGGTGTTACAAGAGAATGAAAACGAGTAGGGAAGGAGACATATTTCTGGCGACTAGTAATGAAGAGAAGAGATACGTTTGTACATCACATACTAAGACACCCAGGAATATCTAAGTTAGTTACGGAAGGAAGGGTTGAGGACAAGAGCTGTATATGTAGACCAAGGTTAGAATATGTTAAACAGATTGTCTCAGATATAGGGTACAGTAGCCAAGTAGAGATAAAACTATTAGCTCATGACAGGGAGGCGTGGGGTGCTGCATCAAACCATTCAAAAGTCTGAAGATTCAAAACACACCAAAAATGATAACGAAGTTACCGTTGCAGTTGTGAAAGTAACACATCGTTACCACAGTAGACTGAACTGGCTCCTGAACCTATGTAATAGCAGCTTGACACTAGCAAAGAACAATCACAGAAATTAAAATATCTGCTTCAGTGTGTAATCTCAGTAATGAGATGTCAGTAAATAGCCTACTAATGAATCCTGATTCTCGGGAACGATCAGGAAAACAACGACCTAGATATTTCTAAACATTTTAATTGACCTAGTAGATGGCGTTATATTACTCGCTCTTGCCTGTAGCTTGTTGATGAGATCATAGTCTTCGTTCACGGGTACTTGAGTTTATGTTAAACACTCTGAAGACCTGTGTTGCTGCGGTATACGTATATGCAGACGCGTGTGTACTTGAAACAGGGACTAGGAATGGGAAGTTAGGTGCCATCCCAGCATTTGCCTAGGGGCAAAATAATAATAATAATTTAAAAAGAAACGGAACCTCTTCGCAGGTGTTGTCACGGGAGTCAGTGCACCCTGTTTAATCCCTCAGACCAGTATTGAGTTTGTTACTCATTTTTTAAATTCAAGAGTTAAAAACCAAATATTATCGACGATATAGGCCTACTTATCTTTCAAATACGCTCCTACTGCAGAAGCAGCCTCTGAACGAGAAAAGGGTTTCTGAAGAATATTTTGATATTATATACTTTACCATTTGTGTAGGCTATTTTCAATATTGTTATATGAACTCATATGTTGTAACTTGGTACGACATGCATTGATGACAAGATAGTTTGTTGACGAAGGGCATAATAAGCACAGAAACACTCTATGCCGGACTCGAACCAGAACCAAGCATTTAGCTCTGGCCCAATGAAACAAGTAAATTAGTGATATTCCAACACCAGACAAATAAAACCCAGTTAGCCTCGGATGACTACTGCGTAGAACGAGCATTACAATGTGGTAATCAATTACATTTAATCACCCACTGACTCAAGGCTTCGAGAGAAATACCCGAACTTGCTTCGAAGCACATTACACATCAGATTCTTAAAAGAATTACACGTAAGGTGTTCTTAGAAAGTTCTAATGAACAGGACCACCTTCATGTGAAACATTCCCACCAGAAGACTGCCGTCAGTACTCGCATTGGTGATAATTGTTATTTTTAAGGGGCCATACCTATGATAATGCTACTGCTATATTAACATACTAACTAGAAGAAATAAGAGAGTAAAGAATGTCCTAATAGTCGAAAAAGTAGGGCCAATACAAAGCAGACAGGAAAGGGAAAGAGGAAGGACCTTCCTGAAAATCGAACCAAGCTCTGGAAACTCTAGTGGTCGCAAATTCCCCAGATCATCAATCGTGAGCCCCTGGAAATGAATATGTCAGATAAGAGCCGGTTTAAACTGGAAAATGAAAGGCATCCTAGGTTTTGGATATTCTAATACCGTCGGAGTCGGAAGAGAACATGACCTCACCAAGAGAAGTCGGCAGGAAAGCTGAGAGGAAGTGGAGTGGGGGCCCCGTGGTCGCCAGCATACGCCCCACCAGCTGTGATCCCTTGCAGGTAGTCTTCTCCGCAATTACGATTCTCACCAACCAAGTCTGTCTATGCGACCCTCAGCACTGACTAGCGCTTCAAAGCTTAATCGCACTTTATAGATTTATAATTCCAATTCAAAGATTTTTTTCTTTGTGGGATGGGGGGTTGAAAAGTAGACTATACCCCGCCATGCACATATTTTATATGTGGATAAATTAGCTGGAATCACTCACAAGCTATAGGACCCGGGAAAGTAGGAAAGTGGGTATGAAATGGTTTTCTGTGGTTACCCATTCTTAACTACAGGCAAATGGGACGATACCTTCTAATGAGGTTGGCGTCAGGAAGGGCATCAACCCACAAAAAGCATATTTTATTAAAAAATTCAATTTTTCGATTTTGGCATATTATTGTACCCCTGACCATAACGGGTCTATTAGCGGTATCATTTTCCACATTCCGCCATTTTTTGAGGCACGGCGAGACGTTTAAATTCCGGCCGCACTGCCATTTAAACGCCCCTTTCTCTTGGTACATTATCATGTACACGCATTTATGCATTTTTTATCGGAGTAGGTTGAATACGGTTTTGAAATTCCCTCTGTACTACTGGCTCTGCATTGTGCTACTATCTACCGATGAATATTGACACTATTTACTACGTAAGCTTTACAAA
The DNA here is from genome assembly GCA_946902985.2 of Meconema thalassinum. Classification (NCBI taxonomy): domain Eukaryota; kingdom Metazoa; phylum Arthropoda; class Insecta; order Orthoptera; family Tettigoniidae; genus Meconema; species Meconema thalassinum. The sequence continues at coordinate 776,228,875 of OX336388.2, read as the reverse complement.
TACTTCAAATGTTTGAAAATAAATAAATAAATAAATAAATAAATAAATAAATAAATAAATAAATAAATAAATAAATAAACATCTCAAACTGTCGACATGATGAAATTTTGCATTTATATTGTATTTTCTAATTTCATGAGAGTTTCTAGTCGCTTATAGAATGACAGTAGATGCACAATATATCTTTATTTGATATTTGTGTTGACTTGAAGTGTACGCCTGGCCTGGCCTGACCCATGCAATCGAAGCCGGCTCCGCCGGCTTCGATTCATACTAATGTAGCCTGTCAGCCCGAAGGCCTTAAGAGCTTTATCTAATTGTTTCGACCAGCTACAACTGTGTTAGGGTGATTGGGTGATTACTCGGTGTCTTAATTGGCCAGGATATGACCTAATTCAGGAAATACAGAAGATAGAAAAGGTAAAGATAAGTAGTTCTGAGAGAGTCAGAAGTTAAGTGTGAAATGGAAAGTAATAGTTCTTAGGAGAAGAAAAGGTGTGCTATAGTAGCAGATTTGTTGAGAAGAGGAAAATCATTCTATAAGGATGCGGGGGCGCTTATGGCGGTTCCCCCTGGCTTGGTAATCACCCAATCTGTTAATGAGAGGGTTTGTGCTTAGTGTAGCTGTTTTATAGAGTCTAGCTGCCTGTCCATGGATTCTTTCTTTGATGGTCGGTAGACCGTATTCATTGTGTAGTTGAGCGTTGCGCACATACCATGGGGAGCCCGATATTGTGCGCAGCGCTTTGTTCTGGACGACCTGAAGTTTATTGATGGTCGAGGGGGCAGCAAAGCCCCACGCAGGACTGGCATACTCCATAACAGGCCGCACAATGGTGCTATAAGTCAGTAGTCTGCTCCTGTCATCTAGTGCACTCTGGGACTTCATGAGGGGCCAGAGTTGCGCTTGAATCGCTTTCGCTTGGTTTGCGCGCTGAGTGACCTCCTTTGCGAAAGTAAGGCCTCGATCAAGCGTGATTCCCAGTTACTTTGTAGCTGGCTGCCATCTGATTACATCGCCAAAGAAATTAAGGTCCTGGGCTTCTGAATGTTTGCGCTTTTTGGTAAACAGAGTGGCAGTACATTTACCGACATTAATTTTCACTCTCCAATCCCTAAGCCAGGGGTGTAGGGTGTCTAAGGCGACTTGGAGGTTAGTTGCAACTCTATGTCCTCTCCAGGAGGTGGAGGAGATGGCAGAATCATCTGCGTATAAGTGGAGACTGGTAGCATCTGTTTTAGGGATGTCAGAAAGGTAAACATTGAAGAGGGCGGGGGCTATGACACTACCTTGCGGTACACCGGCTTTGATCTTCCTCAGTGAGGATTGTGCGTCAGCCACTTGGACATAGAATTGCCTTTTCCTAAGATAGGAGTTGATGACCTTAAGTAAATGTTCTGGGAACCCTTTGTGCTTCATTTTGTACAGTAAACCACTGTGCCAAACTTTATCAAAAGCACGACTGATGTCGAGGAAGCAGACTGATGTCGAGGAAGCAGACTGCTGTCATACGTCTTTCGTTAAAAGCGCGCGTGATGATCTCGACGAGTCTGAGAAGTTGTTGCACTGTGGAATGGCCTTTGCGGAATCCGAACTGCTCATCATTGATTATTTCTGAGATGTGAATATTAAGCCTGGAAAGTAGGGTCATCTCGAAGAGTTTTGAGATGACTGAAAGTAGACTGATTGGTCTGTAATTCTGGGGGAAGGTGGCATCAGTGTTTGGTTTGAGTATCATTATGACTTTAGCTACTTTCCAGGCTGTCGGAAAGTACCCGAATCGGTAGATGGCATTGAATAATTTTGTGAGGCAAGTTAATGCATTCTTGCTTAGGTTTTTAAGGTAGGAAGCTGCAATTTCGTCAGGGCCGGGGGCCTTACGGGTCTTCAGCTTCTTTATAAGATTGAGCAGTTCGGACGGCGAGACAAATCTAAAGCCCTGAGGGAGCTCTCCCGAGAACCCACCACGAAGATCGCGACAGACTATGTCAACAAAGTCATCGTTGCAAGGTTCCTGATTGGGTTCGCAGGCTCTCTCGAAAGTATCCGCCAGGGCGTTAGCCTTGTCAAGTTTGGTGTAGACCAGTCCACGTACCCCGTGTAATGGTGGAATGCCAGTTCTTTTCTTGAGGAGTTTTTTGGCCATACCGTACAGTGAGCTGGAGTTTTCAGCCATACTCGGCAATTTATTTTGCCATTCTTTGTTACGGAGGGCAACCATGGCTGAAAGGATCTGACGTTTAAGCCTGTACCAGTCCTGCTTGATGCGAAGATCACGAGTGATTTACCACCGCCACCTGACCATATTCTTCCGTTTGATGAGGGCTTGAAGAGCAGGGGGGATGGAAAAGGACTTGTGTACTCGATGTTTGGGACCGATAGCTGCGGTGCGGGCTGCGTGTAGGAGCGAGTTGGTGAACTTCTCTACGAGGGAGTCGATGTCTTCCTCGCAGCGAATGCTGGGGTTTCCAGCAACGGAGGTCTTTAAAATGTCTTGGAAATATTCCCAGTTCATTTTCCGGGTGTGAAGAGGGATTTGGGTTCGGGAAGGTTGGTAGCTAGAGTTTAAGTTGATTAAGATGGGGTCGTGATCTGAATCAAGTGCATGGTCTACCTCTGTTTATAAACAAGTTATTGGACGCTAGGCTAGTACTATTTCGAAATTTATTGTGTTTGTGAAGTTATTAGAGGGGCACACACACCACACAAGACCAAGGTCACAAAGATGAAGGAGGCTGCAAAACAGAAGAAGGAAGGTGTTACTTATGCTGCAGGAGAGTTCTAATGGGTAAGTTGAGTGGAAATATTAAAATATATGCATGTTTTTAGAAAAATTGAGTTTTCTCAGTTTCACATTTTCTGATGTATACAATCTAGTACGCGTTACGGATGTAAGGCAATTTTCTTGTAAATTAACATGCATGATCCTTAGTACTTTATCCACAAACGTGTGCATTACTTTTTGGATTGGAGTTCTGGTTTGCCTGTAAATAATAATAAAAACTTCAAATATCAAGAATTTTACAAAAAATAAACTTCATTGGGGGAAAAAAATATATCTTCATAGTAAACAATACAATCTCAAAATCGATGAACTATTTTATTTGTATAAGAATAAGGTGCTATAAAAATAAAAATAAATTGTGCTATCTACATTCGTTTGACGCGCTTGACATTTTGAATAATTTGCATATAAATATCGGAAAATAATTAATCTATGCAGCTAGTGAAGCTACATTGATCAAATTTGGCACACATGTTTATACTACCGCATACCACCAGCAAACAAAATATCAAGATTGTACCTAAATATTTAGAGGAATTAGAAAACCCAGTCCCAGTGTCCCTTAATGGTGTCCATCTCTCTTGTTCGTTCCAGTTTGAGTCTTGGCAAGCTTCCACCACGATATACCGCCCCATGAAAACAAAAATGATTTCCCAAAAAATTAACTGTACAGTAACTAGCATTATTGTTCTGTACATATGGTGTCCCATCCCTAACATAGGCCTACCTACTTTCCTGAATACCACTGGAGAGAAATCTACTGTATTCACGGACTCGACTGCTAATTATTCATGGTAAAACTCGTAATACTGCTGTCACTACGTTGAAAAGTGTCACCAGATTGTTCCACATGGGAATGGCTCACGTTTATAAAAGATGGTATGCCAGATTTCGCTATTTTGATGACACAGTTAACCCGAAACGGCTCGACAACACCTTTCTTGAAGCGAAATTCAGTGCAAGTTTTCGATTAAATTCAGCGATAATTTGTATACAGCAAAATGAAAGAACCCTCGATTGCTATCTCACACTCAGATTTGTAGACACACATAACATCGCCGTTCCATCCGTTAGCAACAATTACAGATATTTTGTATTAAATATTAATACGAACGACTTTAACATACCATAATTCCATAATAACAGCCAAGATCAAGAATGTATAGGTATATCCCAAGAGCACATCAATACCTTCAGAACATACATCGATGCAGTGTGTGTGATCTGTTAAGATTTCTGAGAAGCTACAATTTGAATGCTGAACGTTTCAACCAAATCTAACTCACGAATCCTCTTATTATTCTGATTTTTTAACTATTTTGATGTTTTTTTTAAATTATTTTTCCAAAGGAAAAAAAGTATAATATATATTCAAACTTGGGTCGCAATTACAATAGTTTATTTTAAAAAACTATTACTGTGGAGGGCTATAATCTGACAGAAACGAGTACAATTTATTAATGTATATTGACTTAATTCAATTTAGTTAAGGTGTAACAAAATTATTAAATACCCATTGGTATATCATTTAGTTTAAACGTAAATAAGGAAGCTCTTAAAATGATTAAGTTCATACCACTTCAATATTTGGTTGCTTATTTGTTAGCGGGCATCCAATAGCTGCACAGAGTACTCAATGTCATATGGACAGACAACAAAATACCTGCAGATTGGAGCAAGGGTGTAATAATTCCCCTGTTTGAGAAAGGCAGCAGAAGGAAATAACCCTGCTGTCTCATGGGCTGAAAATTCTACAGAAGATCGTAGAAAGAAGATTGAGAACCATCATAGAACCACAGTTGGAGGAGGAGCAATATGGTTTCAGAAATAACATATCGACAATGAATCTAATTTTTACCACCCGTATGCTGATGGAAAAAGTTTGGGAGAAAGGCAAGAACTTGGTCATTGTATTCCTGGATATAGAGAAGGCCTATGATAGTGTTAAAAGAGATAAGATCTGGGAGTGCCTGAGGAAAAGAAATGTGCCTGAGGGACTAGTAAGGAAAGTGCAGATGCTGTAAAAAGACTGTATTAGCTGTGTACAAATTGGAAGCAAAAGGAAGCTTGTAGTTTAACGTGACCGTTAATCTCGAGATCATGAGCCACGCGACCTCCTATTTACGTGGAATCCGAACCACAGGACATGGCATTTCACTTCGAAAATCTCACATGCATTGACCGGGAATCAAACCCGGACCGCCTTGGTGAGAGGCATTCAGCTAGACCGCTGAGCCACCACGCCCCGTACAAATTGCGGAAGGACGATCATCCTGGTTTGAGACCAAGAGTGGAGTTCAGCAAGGCCCACTGTCCCCAATACTGTTCAACACTATTATGGATAATATAATGAAGAACTTCAAGGAAAAAAGTTAGGTGAATTGCATGCAGTGGCCTTTGCTGATATCATATTTGGGGTGAAACAGAAGAAGTAGTACAGACCAGACTCTAATGTATGGAAATCCCAGTTCCAGGAATATAACCTCAACATCAGCGAGACCAAGACAGTGGTGATATCAGTCAACAGAAATGGGCGCCCAGCAAGTGTTAAACAAGGGGACTCACCAGCTGGAGTGTGTGAACAGTTTTCCTTACCTTGGAAGTGTAATCTCGAGTGATAATTTGGTCAGCAAAGAAATTACCAACAGAGTGCAAAAGGGATCAGAATTCTACCAACAAGAAAGGACACTTCTATGGGATGACATGATTCCAAAACCAGTTAAACTGGCGGCGTTTTACAGCTACTTTATACCATTATCGACCTATGGTATTGAAACATGCACCCTTACAAAGAAAGATGCATCAAGACTGCAAGCATCAGAGATGCAATTTCTTAGATCCAACATCCAGAAGACCAAGATGGACAAGTTGAAGAACGAGGAGGTGAGGAAACAAGCTGGAATAAAGACATCCCTATTAGACCGAGTCAGCACATCTAGACTACGGTGGTACGGGCATGTGATGAGGATGGAGCCTACAAGATCAGCCAGAATAAATTTGGAAATACAGGTGGATGGAAAATGACTTTTAGGAAGACCTAGAACCCGATGGATCGATATGATCAAGATTGATCTAGCGACCGGAGGATGGACAGTGGATCATGTTCTCCATGACAAGTTGTATATGGACAGGTTGAAGTGGAAGCGGCTCATAAAAAGTACCTGGGAAACTGGAACTGTACAATGATGATGATCTTTTTCCGTGTGCCGTATCAGACCCTCGTCGTAAATGTATGACAATCCACTGACAGAAGGAATAGTTGTTCGTAGTAAATTCCCGTCCAATCCACGATGTTACCGAGCCATAACACTCTACACCTCCCGAGGTCTCTTCAATCTTTCGACATTCCTTGGAAAACAAGCTGAAGAATTCCGTGGTGATCGTTCCTTAATGTGGACAAGATAGGCAATTGTGATCTGTTTTACCACACAAGCCACATCTCGACCAACCTAAAGTTAAACTACTTTTATACATATTAGTTCATAACTCACTCATTACAATACCGATATCCGCACGTTTCTAAGCGAAGCCGTTGTCTAAGAAGTACAATATTTCTGCTCCGGAATGGCGACGTCACGCCGCTAATGAATTACTGTATTACAATCCAGCTGCCTCATAATAACAGCTAGTAAATTGCGTGGCCTCGACGTAAGTTGCTTGTGCAGTACTTTCCAGTTTAATAAATTTCTTCGTAGCCATGTTTTCAACATATTGAAACTCAGATTTTCCAATTAATGTGCAATATAGCTTTAAAAGCGTGTTCTATCTTTGGTTTGTTCTGAAAGCTCTGGTCTTCATCCTAATGTGCTACTATTTTCCTAATGAGGAAAAATACCAATGCGATTTCAACGAATCTGATATTTTAAATCTCGATTACTGCTAATGAAAACCTTAGCCACCATAAGCTAATATACATATTAGGACCAGACGGTTTCTGATTTACTAAACTGTAGAAGTGCTGAAAAGAAGGATGAGGTACATCTGTCCAGGAAGGCGAAAGTACATCTGTTTGAAAGAGCCTAGACATAGAAAATGTGAGCGTGTATCTGGAATAGGCATCAAATATTTTGTGAGGACATCAACGAAAATTACTTAGACGTGGATATGGAATCACAATCCTCAGACGTGTACTCAGATAATAGATTTTAGGAAGGAAATGTTTGTATTGATGAATACGATGATGTCGACGATCACAACACATATATAAAAAGTAATTTTCAAGAATATACTAGTATGCTGTCAAATGTCATTCAGACCAACGATCCTTGGATGACTTGGAACAAATTAATTATAATTATTTTTATCAGACAAGCAACTTTTAATTTGACCACTGTCTTTGTTTGAGTCTTTTGACTGGTTTGATGCAGCCCTCCATGCCTCCCTGCCCTGAGCTAATCGTTTCATCCCTACATAGCTACCACACCCTATATCGGAGGCAATCTGTTTTGACATATTCTAACCTTGGTCTACCCCTACAGTTCTTGTCCTCGACCCTTCCTTCCATAACTAAGCTTGTTATTCCTGGGTGTCTTAGTATGTGTCCTACCCACCTATCTCTTCTCTTCATTAGCAGTCGCCAGAAACATCTCTCCTCTCCCACTCGTCTTAATACCTCTTCGTTTGTAACCCTATCTACCCACCTGATCATCATTCTCCTGTAACACCACATTTCAAACGCCTCAATTTTCTTCTTTTCGACTGCACCAATAGTCCAAGTTTCACTTCCATAGAGTGCCATGCTCCAGACAAAGGCTTTCAAAAATGACTTCCTAATACCCAAATCTATATTCGATGTCAACAGATTCCTTTTCTGTAGAAATGCTTTCCTTGCCTGAGCCAACCTACTTTTATATCCTCTTTGCTTCGTCCATCACTACGAAAGATTGAAATATGTTCCCAAACGAACATACAGTATCACCTCGTTTTGTTTTGTTTTTATTTTTGAGAGGCTTGGACATCGTCGTTATTTAGACCCGTGTACCGAATTTGTCTGATAACCGGTGTTGCGGTGTCTGTAGTAGTGTATTTGTAATTCAGGTGAGGATTGGGAAGGAGGTGGCCGTGGCCTTAAGTTAGGAACCATCCCGGCATTTGTCTGGAGTAGAAGTGGAAAACCACTTCCAGAATGGTTCAGGCGGGAATCGAACTCACCTCTTCTCAGTTTTGCCTTATGAGGCCGAGTGTACCCCGTTCCAGCCCTCAGATCAGAATCAAAACCCGGGGCAACAGCCAAGAAAGCTATCCGCCACACCACCCAGCGGTCGGTCACGTATCTCATTTCAAGAACAATCCGTAATATCAATGATATCTGTACTCGGTCATAACGCCCACTGGAACTACAGGAAATACCGTACAATTTTTGAAGACATCTAGAGAATTAATTCATTTACTTAGTCCAGTTTTACCCCATCCATCCAAACAGCGGCATTATGTTCTCCTTATATACAATGTATTGTCATACCATAGCCTTTATAAGATTTAACGCACTTCTCACAACGAACTGTAATTAAGGCACCAAACTTCAGCGAAACGTACGATAATAATCTCTTCTTACAAATGATGCTTGTAACCCATTGAGGAGCTCTCGAACGTAAGTAATTTCCTTGCTTTCTCCACGTCATAGACCAAGATAGCCACGCTTTATTTCGTAACATTTTCAGGGAGTAAAGTACCATGTGAAGAAGAGAAAACATGCGCACAACAAAGATTACTGATGAAGTCTTGATTGACATTTCCAAATTGGCTCACATGAAGTGTTGGTTGGTTGGTTCCTCAGTTTAGAGGCTGCGACAACGCGGTCATGTAGCCCCGTGTACTTTGGGTGTGTGTAGAATCTGTCTGACAAGCGGTGTTAATTGTGATGGCTGTATTAGTGTGATGAAGTGTGTTGGATATTCCATGTTGATTTTGTAAATAGTAGAGACTATACGATAAATAAATACATACAGTACTTCATTATTCAGTCTTCTTGCGGTGTCGTGGTCTTTAAGATGATCTGCCATCTTACTCTATTATGAGTCAGTTCCTTTACTCCCCTCCATATTCCTCCTTTTGCTTCCACTGCCACCCTCACATCTTCCTCACAAGTCTTTATATTTGGACTCTTTTTTTTTTCTTTTTTAGATCTCCCCCGTGGTCTTAGCTCCTGCATCCATTCTCTGGACATATTCATACCACCTCTAGTGTCTATTCGATTTTTTCTACCAAGGTCGGTCTTACGTTGAAGTTTACGGTGGAATCTCATGTCTGATCCTTGAACTTACTTCGACGCTTAGTTTTCAGCGTCCAGGTTTCGCAACTGTAAAGCAGGATGAGGATACAACCTTGTAGACTGGAAGCTTCGTCGACTTGGGTATTATTTGATGACAGTAAATTTTAGGGGATAGAGTCATCTTGGTGCTTAGTGCAACGTGCCTGGGTGTGTGCTGGTACCAGTCCGGAAATTCCCTGGAAGGAGTGTGGAAAAACACGGGGGTGACTTGGGTTTTGAGGTGTTGATGAGAAAGTTTATTTTCAATGCATTGAAAGTAAGTTCTGAGATCTGCGTTCTAGCTGAAAGAAAGAATTATCAATACAATGAAAGACGTTCTGAGTCCTGCGTTCTGGCTATGAAATAAAGAAAGAAAGAAAGAAAGAAAGAAAAGAAAGAAAGAAAGAAAGAAAGAAAAGAAAGAAAGAAAGAAAGAAAGAAGCACTAGAGCCATCGAACAGATTTATTTTTAGTCGCGAGCCGAATGCACGCACTTACGATAGTACAAATGTATTCACTTTGCTATCAATTACTACAGCACATGACAAAATAATGCAGTTTATTGACTTGCTACACAATGAGTGTAAAAAAACTACTTTTCCTGCATTAAACTACATCCACAGTAGCACCGGCATGAGTATAAATGATAATGTGACAACTCATCCCAGTTATTTTTAGGACTAAGGATTAGAAACCACGAAATAATCCAGAAAGCCTACCAGCGAGTTTTGAACGCACATCAATCTTGTCGAACGATACCATAGGACCATTCCAACTTATTGTATGAATAGATGAAAATGCACTGCGATTTCCATGTAATAAGGATGCACCACAGTCCTTTGTTGGGACTTTTTTGAGTACTGTAATATAATATGCTTAAAGTATCACTTATATACTCGTAGTTCCAGCCTATGTGCTGAGCTATTAGTTATTAAACAACTCAAAAATATAAGAGTTAACACCCGAACCTATGTCAATCCAGCAATCAACCAAACTTAGCCTATGCATAGTCTCTTCGAACAGTCTCTTTCCATAACAGTTCCTTCCATTTGTACAATTGTTACTATAGTGGTACGATCAATCCTCGAGGTAGGCCCCGTAACATTGCCCGCTTTCTCAAACAGCGTGTTCAAATTTCTAATAGCTTAGTGTGATGGCGGTTGAACATCACGAAATCAACTATCAAAGTCTGCTATCACCAACCCTGTGGTCATACTGTGCTTCCACCAACGTTCTAGCAAATAAATTGTTTATTCCTTTAGGGTTTTTATGTTCGACGATGTCGAAATGTAAACATTATGTGTCAGAAAACTGTATCATAATGAGGCTCATTATAACACTATTTTTCATTATGAAACAGTTTCTCCCACCAATCAGAGCTCAAGAAACAGTTGTGTGACCAATTAGGTAAGGATACCTCCGCGCATGCACTCAAAATCCACTGCAAAGCACACAGAGCGCATGCGTCGGTCGGTCAGAGAGCTTGGAAAACAGAGATATCCTACCCAGCGCTGCACTTCGATCACAAAATTCTAGTGACTGAATCTCAACATAATATTTATGAATATTTATGTTAAAACATATAATAAAGTTATAATTATCGTCGAACAAAAACAGTCGTATGCAACTCGCCTATAATGGTAATTAAGACACTCATATGGAAATTATAAAACCCGCTTACGCTCGTTTTATAAACATACTCGTGTCTTAATTATTGCCATTATAGGCTTGTTGCATAATGTACTATTGCGACATCGCGGACATATAGCTTAGTGTATTTTGTGTGTGTGTGCAATCTGTCTGATAACCTGAGTCACTGTGATGGGTATGGGTAGGCAATTTGTAATTGGGGTTTGGATTCAGGTTGAGGCAGCGGTGGCCTTAATTAACGTTCCATATTGGCATTCGCCTGGAGCAGAGGTGAGAAAACCACGGAAAACTTCTAGGATGTTCGAGAAAAAATCGAACCCATCTCTCCTCAGTTTTCCTCGCGAGGCTGAGTGAACCCTGTTGCAGCCCTCAGAACAGACCTTAATTTCTTAACAGAGTCTGGAATCGAACCCAGACCTCCGCTGTGTAATCTCAGAGAGGAGACATAAATAATGCCTTTAAAAAGTGGGGACCTGCTGCTCCTTTTGCCGTGGTAGTGAGGATTTTTAATTGGATATGTTTGAGACTTCAGTCTTGACTGGTTTGATGCAGCTCTCCATGCCTCCCAGTCCTGAGCTAATCGTGTCATCTCTACATAGCTATCACACCCTACGTCCCAGGCAATCTGTTTAACATATTCTAACCTTGGTCTACCCCTACAGTTCTTGTCCTCGACCCTTCCTTAACTAAGCTTGCTATTCCTGGGTGTCTTAGTATGTGTCCTACCAACCTATCTCTTCTCTTCATTAGCAGTCGCCAGAAACATCTCTCTTCTCCCACTAGTCGTAATACCTCTTCGTTTGTAACCCTATCTACCCATCTGATCTTCATAATTCTCCTGTAACACCATTCAAACGCTTCAATCCCCCTCTTTTCTGCTGCACCAATAGTCCAAGTTTCACTTCCATAGAGTGCCACGCTCCTGACAAAGGCCTTCAAAAATGACTTCCTAACACCTAAATCAATATTCGATGTCTACAGATTCCTTTTCTGTAGAAATGCTTTCCTTGCCTGAGCTAACCTACTTTTTATATCCCCTTTGCTTCGTCCATCACTGATTATTTTGCTTCCTAAGTAACAGAAGTCTCCTACTTCCTTTTGTTTTTCACCTGCCAATTTGATGTCCATAGAGGTTTCTGATTTATTTCGGCTGCATTCCAATATTTTTGTTTTATATTTATTAATTTTCATCATGATTTCTTTCCTTGACGGAGTCCATACCATTCAAAAACTCATTCAAATCCTCAGGCGTGTCGGCCAAGATGACTGTCATCGACAAATCTCAAAGTTGAAATTATTTCTCCTTGATTCTTCACTCCCACTTTACATTTTCCTACAATTTCCTACAATGCTTGTTCAATGTAAAGATTGGATATAAATAATTATAATTTACTATCGTTGTGAAAGCCTAATTACTGCTTAATTCAAGTATTTTGACAGTAAGTGATAGTGTGCAAGTGAGGTAAAGTGATTTTTAGTGACTAATGTGATTTGAGATTACAAGCCGTTACTTTGCCATGGGTTCATCCTCCAGTTGAGCAAACATAACCGTCTAGTGACCATTTACTTCGCTGAGGAGTGTGGTAGTGGGTTGCAGTGTATGTTCAGCAGCAGCGGTAATTAATATTTATAATAAGTTTAATGTCTGATCTGAATTCGTGAAGAATGCTAGCTACTGCGCCACGAGATGGTGTAGCACACTGCCGTTGCTACATAGCCAAACACATTAAGAATGACAGAAAACAACATGGTATCAGAAACAGTTGAAGCACGAACATGGTTGCCAATCTAACACTTACTGTAAACACGAGCTGTTAGTTTGTTCCAGTTATGGCATCTGTGCATGTGGGCACCTACGAACGAATAATGAAAAGGAAGGAAGATTGTACTTTTAGATGACAGTGAATCTTGTGATTATGAGCCACGAGGCCTCCTTTTATGTGGAATCCGAACCACAGGCCATGGCATTTCAATTCAAGAATCTCACATGCATTAACCAGGAATCGAACCTAGTTCACCTTGGTGAGAGGCCAACAGCTTGACCGCTGAGCCACCACGTCTCCTGAACGAATAATAATAAAAGCAACTTTTAACACCTATATATCGGAAAACAGGGTTCTCGACCTTGTATTAAAAAACTGTCATTTATTTTAGTAATTTCAGTCCAGGCACAAGATGTATCTTTACGGGTTGTTTATCATAAGATTATTCAAATACTACAATTACGTGAGAAGATTTGTTTGAAAATAAGCACTACAAATATTAACGCCAGCACATAAGTAATAAAAAACTAAAATGAGAAATTTCGGACATTAAAAAACAACTTATTTTAAATTCCATTTACACAAATAAACCGAACATTTAATACATGTTATCCTATTGAGTAGACATATCAGACAGATTCTACACACACCCAAAGTACATGGGGCTACATGACCAGGCCCGACGAGAGGGGGGGGGGGGTCAGGCAGGGCTCGTGCCCCGGGGCCCGACTCTCCCAGGGGGGCCCGGCGTCCTCGGAGGATGGGCCCGATCGGACATCGATTTATTATTGCCTTTATGTGACTTGAATTTGCTACTGGCAATCATTTAGTGAATGCAATGAACTGTCTCTGAACAATGTTACAAGGATTGAGAAACTTATTATGTCAAGTGGACAATATTTTCCTGTACAAAGCGCTTGTGGGAATAACAACTATCTCAAAGCGGCCAACTTAGGCGATGGGTCTTTGCTATGTATTGTTCTCAGAATATACCTGAAAACAGAGAGAGCATTCCATTATTCTAAATTTCGCTTATTCGGCTTATGCACCAATCGTTCAAATAACTTTCTCATCCCTTCACTTATTTCGCCAAGGCCACGAGAGCCTGGGCTGCCCTGGTGTGTTTGGCCAGCAAGCTCAAGAGTTTCAAGTTTGGTGCGTCACGTCAAGCTTAGATATTTAGAGGTGATAGTGTCTGAAATGAATACATTGTCTAACTAGACGCATCGTATGCCGTGCAGGCAGGTAAGTAAGTACATTTTAAAGTAGCGTCCAACCAGTAATTCACTTCATAGTCGATTTAAGGGACAGAACGGCGAGGTCATCGTTCCCTAGCAATTCACTTTCGCACTATGTGAAAAATTATCATTGCTGGCTAAATATCTTGCGAAAGGGTGGGATGATTCTGTTGTCAAACTTTGATAGAAGTGGTGCATGCGAAATTGTTCATCTTCTGTATACTGAATTGAGAAAACAATGCTAAAATTTGAATAATCTGTATGCTTAGGTGCAGTACAATTATTAATATAACTGGTTCATTCAATACGATCAAGAATCCTAGGTACATGGGTTCGTGCGCAAATCTTTTCTGAGTAAGGGATTTATTGAAAACCTATATTACTGTTGGTACTTGAGTTGGGAAATGTATCCAAAGACAGAAACTAAGGTAATATTCCAGTATTGAGTGTTTAATTAACCAGGAGAAAAATAGCAATTAAGCTAGGACACTGTACCACTCAATTTTGTTTTCCAATTCCTCTCATGGGACGTCAGTGGTAAGGACAGATGACCTACCGTAGCTGTTCCGCCTCATAAAACAACAATAAGTAACGGTAGTGGTAGGAGCAGATGGCCTAGTGGTTCCGCCCCTTAAAACAACAATAAGTAACGTCAGTGGAGTACATGGCGATGGAGAAATTAATATATTTCATGTGGGCACCCACGCAGACTTTTCTAAAACCAAATATTGAACTCTGCTTAATTTGGAAGAAAATTAAGATGAAGTATTGTCGAATATTAATATAAATACAATTTTGTTTTGAGCTGGTGCAGTGACTGTTATTATCATTGGACATTTCTACGCCGTTTATTCCAAAGAGCAGCATCGATCTGCAAAGCACTTATTTTTCAGGGCGCGAAGAGATATTTTCCCTTGCGAATCAAGCTCTTTCATGATACGCTTTAACGTCTCAGTACCGTTGAACATAAAATGAGTTGCTACCTTTATCTATGACTTGGAAATTACTCCGGGTCCTGACGAAGCCGCGGTAGGAATGCAGGATTGGGCTTACCGACTGCGGTGTCATTCGTAGTTTTACTCAACAGTTAATAATAGGCCTATTTATCGTTACAGTTGTTAATTCATTTAGGGGCTTGCGACATTTAACCCGTGTACTTGGTAGCTAGTAAGTCTAGTATCACTGGTGGGCAATGAACCATTGGCGCTCGGTTAGGATTCGTTTGCATCAACTAGTACTGTAGATATAATTCAGTATTTGCTGACGCGTTTGTTTGTTTGTTTGTTTCTGAAGGCCTCCATGTTATTGAATGAAATTGGCTGTAAACAGGCCCGACGAGAGGGGGGGACAGGCGGGGCTGGTGCCCCGGGGCCCGACCCTCCTAGGGGGCCCGGCATCCTAGGAGGATGGGCCCAATTGGGTATTGATTTAGTATTGCCTGTATGTGACTTGAATTTGTTACTGGCAATCATTTAGTGAATGCAATGAACTATCTGTGAACATTGTTACAAGGATTGAAAAACGTATTCTGTCAAATGGACAATATTTTCCTTTACAAAGCGCTTGTAGGAAGAACAACTGTCTTAAAGTGGTCAACTTAGGCGATGGGGCTTCGCTATGTATTGTTCTCAGAATATACCTAAAGACAGAGAGAGCATTCCATTATTCTAAATTTAGCTTATCCGGCTTAAGCACCAATCCTTCAAATAACTGGTGTGTTTGGTCAGCTAGCTCAAGAGTTTCAAATTTGGTGTGTCACATCGAGCTTAGAGGTGATAGTGTCTGAAAAGAATATGTTGTCTAGCTAGACGTATCGTATGCCGTGCAGGCAGGTAAGTTAAATACATTTTAAAGTACCGTACACACAGTAATTCACTTTGTAGTTATTGTTGATTGTCGGAACAGCGAGGTCATCGTCCCCTAGTAATTCACTTTCGCACTATGTGAAAAATTATAATTGCTGGCTAAATATCTTGCGAAAGGGTGGGATGATTCTGTTGTCAAACATAGATGGAAGAAGTGTACGCGAAATTGTTCATCTTCTAGTATACTGAATTGAGAAAAGAAACGCTAACATTTCAATTATCTGTATGTTTAGGTGCAGTATAATAATTATTATTATTATTATTATAACTGGTTCATTCAATACGATCAACAATCCTAGGTACTAGAGTTGGGAAATTTAGCCAAATACTACTGAAACTAATGTAACATTCCAGTAGTTTTCTGGACTGAGTGCTTAATTAACCAGGAGAAAAATGACAAGCTAGGGCACTTAACCACTCAGGTTTGTTTTCCAATTCCTCTCATGGAACGTTAGTGGTAAGGACAGATGACCTACCGTAGCTCTTCCGCCCATTTACACAACAATAAGTTACGTCAGTGGTAGGGGCAGATGGCCTAGCTGTTCCATCCCTTAAAACAACAATAAATAACGTCAGTGGTGTACGCATGGAGATGGAGAAAGTAATATATTGCATGTAGGCAACCGCGCAGATCCAAATATTTGAACTCGGCTTAATTTAGAAGAAAATTAAGATGAAGTATTGTCGAATATAAATATAAATACAATTTTGCTTTGAGCTGCTGCAGTGGCCGTTATTATTATTGGAAATTTCTACGTCGATTATTCCTAAGAGCGGCATCGATCTGCAAAGCACTTATTTTTCAGGACGCGAAGAGATACTTTCCCTTGCGAATCAAGCCCTTTCATGATACGCTTTAAGTCTCAGTACCGTTAAACATAAAATGAGTTGCTATCTTTATCTACGACTTGGAAATGACTACGGGTCCTGACGAAGCCGCGGCAGGAATGCAGGATTCAGCTTCCCGACTGCGGTGTCATTCGTAGTCTTACTCAACAGTTAATAATAATAGGCCTATTTGTCGTTACAGTTGTTATTTCATTTAGGGGCTTGTGACATTTAACCCGTGTACTTGGTACCTAGTAGGTTGGGAATCGTTTGCATCAACTAGTAGGCCTACTGTAGATATAATTCAGTATTTGCTGACGCGTTAATTTTCCGGTTTGTTTCTGAAGGCCTCCACATTATGGAATGAAGTTGACTGTAAAGTAGTAGTTTTCACAAATATTAATGAAGTAAATTATAAGATTCACAAACAGCGAACAAAATAGAAAACCAAGGAACGTGCGAATTGTGTAGACTGAAGGGGAGGCAAGTGGTTGTTGTATAATAAGAGAGGTGTATTGGCGACATTGTTGTAACTATTTGTCTTGGAGAGTAGAAACTTAGACCCTCTTAAAACCACCCACTGCTGGACGTAAAGCAGGGTGTACACTGTGCTGTGCTATGGCCTCTGCGATATGATCAATCGCATGCCGTATTCTTAGTTGCCGACTGGGAAAGCGTTGCCCGTCGCACATATTACTGTAATTATTAGGGTCAAGAGTAGGGTAGGTATCCCTGGATTTGAAATAAGGTACAATCCCGGCATTTGTCTGGAGGAAGTGTGAAAATCCCCACTCAGGATGGCCGCTGTCAGCGCCGGGATTCGAACCTCCGATCTGCAGACTTGCTGTAGACCCCCATCACGGTCATTGGTGCGCTACACCACGGGGTCTTACTTGGTGCGAGAGCTTTAACTTCAATATCGGAGAGTCTTTTCTGTAGCCACTAAATGTCAATGTTCTCCAAATTTTTACTCCAAAATATCACAAAAATAATCACCTAAACGGCCTATATCTCAATAACTTGGACCTAATATTTGCAAAATTTTCCGGAGGAGGACCCCCGGACCCCACTCTGAGCTTGGTGATATTCCATTTCCTAGGAGAACCTTACTCTAGTTTTGCTTACAGCAAAGCAATATTAAATTATAAGAAGTTCAATGACTGCAAATTACAAAATATAGTTAAAATTCACATTTTCTTCTTTTGCGAAAACAATATTTTAATTAATTTGGGATAGAATTGAGGAGGAAGTGAATGTACGATGGTGCAACTACAGCCTTTGGCTATAGGGTTAAAACGATGAATCCTGGAAAATAAGCATAGAACCACCGACGGTGGAATTCGAACCCACCTGTTTCCGAGTTCATGGACAACAGCATTTATCAATGTGTTTTTTTTTTCAAGTTAAATACTGTAAACGCGATGAAATTACGGTCCGGTAAATGCAAGTTTTTTCAAATTTGTGTACGACAAACAAGCTTATTGTTTTTACGAGTATCACTGGGATTCTAAAATTATTGATTACACAAAGGATCTGCTGAACTTAAATCTGAACACTGGGCATGCTTACTATGTTACCTCATCGGGACAAATTTAAATCTGTCAAACGCCAAAACTAAACAGTTTAGTGAATTTAATGAAAAAGATTATCTAGTTTTCGATGGCTTACCTCGTGATATTTATATTTGCTAATTGAAAATAATGCATTGGTACGCGCTTGTCAGGTATAAACAACGCATTTGCAAATAATTTTGCATGCATTCCTCCAGTTTCACTGTTGTAAATTTTACATACCAGCATTAACTTATTTACTGTATATTGATAGTAATTCACGCTCTGCTTATGATAATAAATATAGCCAGGATTTAGTGGAATATATAATTGAAATGTTATTAACACAGTATATTATACAGTATTTATTGCAGCCAATGGTCATGTCAGGACATATCAATTGACCACCCGTAGGCTCCTCAACACGTTCAATTTCAAGTAGTTCCAACTTTGGTTACCAGACGCCACTGTCACTAACACTAGCTGTGAACGTTGGAACCTTAATAGAGCGTTTCTAACCAAATAACCTACAAATTTTGGCTACACACTACCAATTGTAGTGGTAGGTTCTTTTACATGCCATAAATCTAAGACATGGTCCCGACGGCTTTACTTCACCTCCGAATAAAGGCATATTGAAGGATTTTAATGCTCTTAAAAATCCGACGACTTCGACCGGAATTATACCCGCCATCTTGGGCATAGCAGTTCAGCATGCTACAATTATTATTATTGTTATTATTGCTGTTTTTATATTCTTGTAAGTGATTTCGTGATGAACATTTTGTGCAAAAACAAAATTCTGCAAAATCCGTTTGTGCAAAATTACGAGGATTATAAATTAATTTCACTGAGTTTGGTTATAGAGGGGGGCCCGGGAGATTCCAGCCCCGGGGCCCGTCGCCGCTCTCCACGGCCCTGGCTGTAAAGCAGTAGTTTTCACAAATATTAATGAAGTAAATTATAAGATTCTCAAACAGCGAACAAAATAGAAAACCAAGAAACGTGCGAATTGTGTAGACTGAAGGGGAGGCCAGTGGTTGTTGTATAATTAGAGAGATGTATTGGCAACATTGTTGTAACTATTTGTCTTGGAGAGTAGAAACTTAGAGCCTCTTGAAACCACCCACTGCTAGACGAAAAGCAGGGTATACACTTTGCTGTGCTATGGCGTCTGTGAAATGATCAATCGCATGCCGTATTCTTAGTTGCCGACTGGGAAAAGTGGGAATGGGTTGCCCGTTGCGATTATTACTGTAATTATTAGGGTTAAGAGTAGGGTAGGTGTCTTTGGACCTGAAATAAATCACGGTCATTGGTGAGCTACAACGTGGGGTCTTACTTGAAGGTGCGAGAGGTTTTACTTCAATAACGGAGAGTCTTTTCTATAGCCTCTAAATGTGAATGGTCACCAAATTTGTACTCCAAAATATCACAAAAATAATCACCCAAATGGCCTATAACTCAATAATTTGGACCTAAGTTTTGCAAAATTTTCCGGAGGAGGACCTCCGGATCCCACTCTGAGCTTGGTGATATTCCATACCCCCAGATCCCTGGTTTGTCCTCTCCCCCATAATCTTCGCTTAAATCCGCCCCCGATGGTCACCAGTCATAGATAGGATTGGGGAGTTTTAGGAGAACCTGGCTCTAGGTTTGTTTACTGCAAAGCATTAAATTATAAGAAGTCCACTGACTGTAAATTACAAAATATAGTTCAAATTCACATTTTCATATTTTGTGAAAACAATCACTGATCAGCTGCAATCTACTGATAGCACATAAAAAATAACTTGACGTACGTATGAGTATACCTGTGGTTAATTATGAAAATATATTTTGCTTTGTTTAATGTTCAATGATGTGTGATCGCCGTTCAACCAAAACACTTATCGGTGTTTCGGCTTAGACCCAAGGTCGTGATTCTTCAAGGGCAGCAAGTTTTAAGAATGTCAACACAAAAACCCTTTATGTAAAACGTATTTTAAAATACATCTTGACTTTGTGTAAAAATCATGTTTTCATTACGGAAAGAGATTACGTCACAGAGGCCGTAGTACTGCACAGTGTACAGTATACCCCTTCCATCTCTTTTAACATGCAGTTCAGTGAAATGAACTTCCTGCTTGGGTCTTGGGGGCCAGGGAGATTCCAGCCCCAGGGCCCGACGCTGCTTTCCACGGCCCTGTACATGACCGCGTTGCCGCAGCCCCTAAACTAACGAACCAATCAATCACCTCGATGTGGCCAATGTTTATTTCCAGACAGAGCTTGTCAACAATGAAATGCTACATAACAGCTGATTCAAGAGTGTTTTCCATCGTAAGTCACATCGGCTCCTCCGCCCCATGGTTACAACGCCCATATAATTTAAGGATGTTACTGTGACCACTGTGACATCCACATTTGGCAATGTTCGAAGTGGCAACAGTAATAGACGCCAGGTCTTCAAAATAGTAATTATTCTACTAAATGTCTGAAGTTCTTTACAACAGTTAATGATGCGAGGGTACAGCGCTAGAGCGAAAGATTTACTGTTACCTCGTTAGATTACAATACAGCGAAATAAGCGTTATGTAACAGACCACTCGAGCAAGTCTGAGCAAAGCACAGGGAAAAACTCTTAAGGCCAGCGTGATAATATCCGAATATTCGACCTTGACGTCCAAACCAGACAACGGATGCCAGTTTCGCAGTCTCCTGCAGCATGCTCACTAAGGCGTGGGGGATTGCTGGGATGTAGGCCCGGAGTACAGCACACCGCAAAAACCTGCCACACTTCGACAACGATTACAAAATAATGAAAGTTGCTGTTAAACGTTATACTCGTTACGATAACACTCTTTAAAGCTAACCAACTTTTTAACTGACAATCGATAAGATATTCCTTAAATATCACGAATTAAATCTGGTGTTGTCTGGAAGCCGACTTGTATCTAACAAGGGGAGGATACGATGCATGGGTCACCGATTCGAACCATCTTTAGAACACGTGTAGGGCATGACCAGGCGTATACCAGGTGCAAGTAGTAAGCTGCGCTTCTCAGCCGATTCCGAGAAATTAATTATAAATTATTCGTAATTGCTGTACGGCGTTCATGTGCGCTGTACGTTAACATGAAGCCAAGGAGCGCATGGTGCAGCGGTAAGAGCCCTGCTTCGAAAGCGTGGAATCACTGGATCGAATCTCACCGGTGAGTCTTTTTTTTTAAACATAGCCAATTCGTACAACTGTAGGTGTCGTGAATAATGTTCATCTTGCAGTCAATTGTAATAGCGTGTTTTGGTATTATACATGGTCAAGTGTATTCTATGTATACGTTTATACACTGAAGTCTCAGTCTGTTCCGTTCATTGCACGTCAGTGAACCATCAGACCACCCCGTACCCCTCAAGTAGTGTCTCATGCTATGGATATTGGTTGGAAAGTGTTCGGACCTGGCGAGGTCACCTGCACACAAACTAACGATAACGGTGGGCAGTTGTACTAACAGCAAATACTGTGAATAAAGGTACTCTTTCATCAATCACCTGTACGATTTATTCAGACTCCCTTTTCCCGCTCACATAACACGTCATTACAATTGACCGCAAAATGAACATTATTCACGACACCTACAGTTGTACGAATTGCCTATGTTTACAAAAAAAAGCCCACCGGTGGGATTCGATCCAGTGATCCCACGCTTACGAAGCAGGGCTCTTACCGCTGCGCCATGCGCTCCTTGGCTTCATGTTAACGTACAGCGCACATGAACGCCGTACAGCAATTACGAATAATGAACAACTTAATTTCTCGGAATCGGTTGAGAAGCGCACCTTACTACTTGCATCTGGTATACGCCTGGTCATGCCCTACACGTGTACTAAAGATGGTTCGAATCGGTGACCCATGCATAGTATCTTCCCCTTGTAAGTTAATGAGTAAGTTAATAATTGATGGCAGTGGATATGTGCGAGAGACTGCGCATTACTGTAACTGTGATTTTATAAATATTCTTCAGGTTTCAAATAAAATATTGTCGAGTGTTTATTCTGATATTTAATTTTACTGTGGAAACTTTCTGACGTTCTTTAACTTTAATCAATGAATTATATTCAATTTTTACGAGTCATTTACCAAGACATTTAAGTCAGATAATTTCAGTCTTCACCTTTTAATGTTGGTCAGTTAATATTTCTGGTTAACTTACTCAAGTCTGCAATTCCAAAAGACTAATTTTAATACAGTAATGTTTAACGTTCTATTTAATTACGGTTGCTGACAGTCTCCTGGGTGCGGGAATTTTGCTCTGAACATGCCCGTCAAATTACCGACTCATGGTTTTTGCATTGTAATCCCATAAATGCCATTCGGCTGAGCCAGGATTGAACCAATACAAGAAGAATTTGGAATAATATACCAATCGCTTTATAACCACGCGATTCAGTGGCTCAACTGCTCAGTTCATCTTTCGAAATTACAACCACAACGAAAATTTGCTGGATAGAACATACCTGGACTAAGGTAACCACGCTAATGTGAGATCTGTTAACCATGGACAGGAATATAGGTTATAATGCCCATTTGATAGTTACATGCAATTCTTTATTCTTTCCCAGTCCATCACTAGGTTTCATACCCCAGCAAGACATTGAAAACTGGGGATGTGAAACCAACATTACACCAGTCATCCTCACATTAATACATCATAACCAGAGCTGGGGATTTTTGTATTAATTCTTTGGAAAATACGTGAAAATTAATTAACTTAAATATCGTGTTTATGGTTGTAAGAAAGGCGAAAATTTCGTGACCATTTTTAATACCAGATAGGCCTACTTACATTATAAAGTTACTATATGAATGATTTTATATTAATGCATAATATTTGCAATATCACCTATATAAGTTATGGGAAGATAGAGCTTTGAAAATTTAAATAATAAACTTAACTACGGAAATCAGCTTTGTTCTGTTATAACGGTATACAAAAACGTAGGGTGTAAAACTAAGTTGTATACAAAACAATCTCTCAATCATTCATAAAAGATCAACATACAACAAGTGACAACATTTTGTCCTTTCATATTTCTTCTCTAACTGAAACTACAAGATTGTACTGTGGGGAAAAAAAATAATCAAAAAACACCAACGTTCACTATCTGCATTTGAAAGAGGTAACCACAATGACCACATACATTTATCAACATATTCTTGATTTTAATGATTCCAATATAGCAATCACATTGAACTCAGATTTATCACTGAAAACGCACTTAGATAATTTACATAACTCTACATAGGCTACAATTACAAACTCTGCTAATTTATTGAACATTACTTCAAGTTTATCAAAATCATTCACCCCTAACCAGGAAAGCAATTTCGTCGGTTCAAAAATATAATCTAATGCTACAAATATTTCAATATTTCGTTCAACATTTAACACCATTGATTCCTGTTTTCTTTATTTCTTTCTTTCTTTCTTTCTTTCCTTCTTAAGTGTCAATTCACAACAGACTGTAACGAATTCTTGACTGGTGCTCTATTCGGAGAAACGACATCCTCTAAAAGTCTATCATCAAATTGGTCACACTGTATTAACTTAGTTCACTTTTGCTTTTTAGAGAATCAATTCGGGGCATAAGTGTGCTAGAGGTACCTTACGTGTCTAAAAATAGGTTTTGTAATCAAGTTGCAATTCAAAGCAACGAAGGAAGCCTGGATTTTCAAAATTTTACATTTGGATTACAAACAAGTAGTTCCGTGAAGAACTATACAGCCTATTTTCATATATCCTACTCATGTTAATTGCCACTATCAACATACAAAATTTCAGTTTAATTGCTGTAACAGATTCGTAGATATTGAGAACCGTCTAAATATTTCTGATTGTCGCCAGGTTGGATTTTTATTTTTGTACTATTACATAAATATTATTGTGTACGTGTCGTATTCAAACTTCAATTGCATGATTAGAACACAAGAAGTAAAAACGAGACTTTAAAATTATGCACATCAGCCATCTTGTGATTATGCAAACAATTGAAATAAATTAGATGCCAGTGGATCAACATTTGTATAAGCATTTAACTTGCAACGTTTCACGGCACTCGGATAGTTAATTCGCGAGAAACGTCCATCTAAATATTTATACTTCGCGTCGCCGCCATGTTGGATCTGTGCTCACCAGGTTATTGAAGTCCTATAGGTGAACATATGTTCATAATCTCTATGAACATTAAATAAAACAGTTTGGTTCCTGTAAAAGATTCATAGATATTGAGAACCGTCTAAATATTTCGGAAGCTCGCCATTTAGGATTGTTATACACACATCAAAAAAAGTTTTGCATCACCTCGGTTCCAAGAGTTCCGGAACCGTTAAATACAAAGGGAATAGAGATCAACACAAACAACATTTCAGCTCGTTTTATTGCTCATGAGACCCACACATTGCATGTTGTACCATCATACAGCTAGACTTTCAGCATTTGTGGTCCAGATTGCAGTACACACCACTACCTCTAATACCCAGTAGCACGTCCTCTTGCATTGATGCATGCCTGTATTCGCCGTGGCATACTATCCACAAGTTCATCAAGACACTGTTGGTCCAAATTGTCCCACTCCTCAACGACAATTCGGCGTAAATCTCTCAGAGTGGTTGGTGGGTCAAGACGTCCATAAACAGCCCTTTTCAACATATCCCAGGCATGTTCGATAGGGTTCATGTCTGGCGAACATGCTGGCCACTGTAGTCGAGCGATGTCGTTATCTTGAAGGAACGCATTCACAAGATGTGCACGATGAGGTCGAGAATTGTCGTCCATGAAGACAAATGCCTCTCCAATATTCTGCCGATATGGTTGCACTATGGGTCGGAGGATGTCATTCAGGTATCGTAAAGCCGTTTCGGAGCCTTCCATGACCACCAGTGGCGTACGTCGGCCCCACATAATGCCACCCCAAAACATCAGGGAACCACCACCTTGCTGCACTCGCTGGACAGTGTGTCTAAGACGTTCAGCCTGACCAGGGTGCCTCCAAACACGTCTCCGACGATTGTCTGGTTGAAGGCATATGCGACACTCATCGGTGAAGAGAACGTGATGCCAATTCCGTGGGGTCCATTCAGCATGTTGTTGGGCCCATCTGTACCGCGCTGCATGGTGTCGGGGTTGCAAAGCTGGACCTCTCCATGGACGTCGGGAGTGAAGTTGCGCATCATGCAGCCTATTGCGCACAGTTTGAGTTGAAACACGACGTCCTGTGGCTGAACGAAACGCATTATTCAACATGGTGGCATTGCTGTCAGGGTTCCTCCGAGCGGCAATCCGTAAGTAGCGGTCATCCACTACAGTAGTAGCCCTTGGGCGGCCTGAGCGAGGCCTGTCATCGACAGTTCCTGTATCTCTGTACCTCCTCCATGTCCGAACAACATCGCTTTGGTTCACTCTGAGACGCCTGGAAACTTCCCTTGTTGAGAGCCCTTCTTGACACAAAGTAACAATGCGGACGCGATCGAACTGCGGTATTGACCTTCTAGGCATGGTAGAACTACAGACAACATGAGCAGCGTACCTTCGTCCTGGTGGAATGACTGGAACTGATCGGCTGTCGTACCCCCTCCGTCTAATAGGCCCTGCTCATGCATGGTTGTTTACATCTTTGAGCAGTTTTAGTGACATCTATGAACAGTCAAAGGGACTGTATCTTGGATACAATATACACAGTCAACGTCCATATGCCGGAGATCTGGGAACCGAGGTGATGCAAAACTTTTTTTGATGTGTGTATGTATAGGCCATAGAGTTATGTACCATTCAAGGACAATTATTGCCTAGGTTCATTATTCAAACTTTCACTTCGATCGCATAACTAGGACAC
The DNA here is from genome assembly GCA_946902985.2 of Meconema thalassinum. Classification (NCBI taxonomy): domain Eukaryota; kingdom Metazoa; phylum Arthropoda; class Insecta; order Orthoptera; family Tettigoniidae; genus Meconema; species Meconema thalassinum. Next base: position 776,203,073 of record OX336388.2, on the reverse strand, counting down.
AAGAAATATAAACTTAATTTTAAAATTTCGCACAGCCGCCATCTTGAGGTTATGTAAACAATTGAATAAAATTAGATGGCAGTGCATTACAATCTGCAAAATCATTTACTGTATCACATTTCACTGCGCTCAGAGAGTTAAATCACGAGAAAAGTCTATTAAAATATTTCAAATTCGCTTGGTCGCCATGTTCGTTTTGTACTTTACAGGTTTTTGAAATATACATAGGTTAACTTGTATCAGTACCCTTTATCACCGTACAAAATTGCAGGGTGATATCTGTAATAGTTTCGGAGATATAGAATAACAGTGAAATATTTCGCACAGCCGCCATTTTGAGGTTATGTAAACAATTGAACTAAATTAGACTCCAGTGCATTACAATGTGTATAAACATTTGCTGTACCAAGTTTCATTACGTTTGGATAGTTAAATCGCGAGAAAAGTCTATTTGAAAGTCTCAACTTCGCTTGACCGCCATGTTGGTTTTGTAGTCACCAGGTTTTTGAAAGTCTCATAGGTGAACTTCTAGTAGTGCCCTTTATCACCGTACACAATTTCAGGGTGATATCGTTAATATTTTCGGAGATATTGAATGCTAGTCAAATATTTCGCACAGCCGCCATGTTGGATTGGTGAGACGTAACAAAATTTGAAGGGCACGGTCGAGGTCGCCGGGAATAGTGCTATGAACTTACCGAGTTTCATTGAAATCGCTCCAGCCGTTTAGATTTTATTAGGGGGACACACACACACACACACACCTCACACACACACACACACGGACAAAAGGTGATCTCATAAGCCTATTTTTTTCAGAATTGAAAATAGGCTAAAAATATTCCTCCACTGAGTTTTGACCCTGGAGTGTTAGTGAAATGCACTGATTGAAATAACTTCCTGTCTGATCTACGGAGTTGTAGACGAGACTGCTGTTCACGGAGTAGATACCAAGCTAACATGTTAGTCGGGAAGTTAAGGCTGTGCGGTCAAAAATTGAAATTTTATTTTTATTTTTACTCTTAATCTCTAATGTAGGTCTTTGTGAGATATTATATGCGTTTTGAAGAAAATAACGACGGCTCGTTTGCTGAGGACATGGCTTCTAAGTGGCTATTTTGAGCGTTAAAGGTACAATCTCCACGACGAAACTAATAATCGGAAGACACCGAAATTTATGTACAACAACCCCTGTAGTAGTACCTGCAATAGGAACAATTCTTATTACGAAATTCAAATTTTGTATTAACCTCTTCAGATTTGAATACCATTTTTAGTGAGAAAAAATTGTTATATTAACTTCAAAGTTTTATTAATTTGATGTGGCTCTTATTCTGAGCAGTAGAAAAGTTCGATAAAGAAAATTGGTTCAGCGATATACCCGTGGTGATTGTACCTTTCAGACTCTACAAAACGCAGGTTGAATCAGTCACACACACATACACACACGCGCGCACACACACAGCGGTAAGACAAGGTCTTGGGCAAGAGAGCGCTCGGCCACCTGCCTTACCCTCTCCTTCAACACCTTTGCTATCGCAGCTTCCGCCTCCCTCCCGCCCTGACTCATCATGCCAGTCCACACGACCACAGTCTAGAGCAGAGTTTACCAACCTTTTGAAGTTCACGGCACCCTTGGGAATAACATTAAACACTACTGTCGACCAAAGTATTATGTGTACTCGAGTTTGAAGGTTGTTTGTGAAGTAACCAATAGACATACATAAAATCCAATAACATCATCATTTTCGTCGTTCTATTGTACGTTAGTTCATGTAGGTTTGGAATTTTTAGTTTATATTTTAATATTTTTTATCGCAGTTGGAACACAAAAAGTGCCCGTTTTTAAGCGTGTTTCAACCATGCGTCACATTTAAGAATTATTATCTCACAAACCCGTCATCAGATCGAATCCAAATTTTAACAAAATATACATCGGAATATTGTATAACTGGTTTATTAATTTCAAATTTTTGCGTGTCCAAGAAACAAAGTTGTTATCATTTGTGTAAGGTAACGTTTTCTCGGCTTGGGGTGGTTGGAATATGTAGTTCTTGGTCGCGTAGAACTCCTTATACATCAAAAAGTTATGATGTATGACTTTAAAATACGTAAATTAATTCACTTATTTTATATCGGTTTATATTGGAACGGGGAAATACGACCTCGCCTCGCTCGGCAGTTATGGGCTCCATCTCAGCAACGCAGTACAGCTTACCCCTGAGCGGCTGGCTGGTGAATAATGCCTTATTTCCACGAACAAACACAAACCGATATAAAATAAGTGAATTAATTTACGTATTTCACAGTCATAAACCATAACTTCTTGATGAATATGGATTACAATGCGACCAAGAGCTATATTTTCCAACCACCCCGAGCCGAGAAAAAGTTACCTTACAAAAATGATAACTTTGTTTCTTGGACACACAAAATTTTGAAATTAATAAACCAGTTATACAACATTCCGATGTATATTGTGTTAAAATTTGCATTCGATCTGATGACTGAGTTTTGAGATAATAATTCTTAAATGTGACGCATGGTTGAAACACGCTTAAAAATGGGCACATTTTGTGTTCCAACTGCGATAAAAAATATTAAAATATAAATTAAAAATTCCAAACCTACATGAACTAACGTACAATAGAACGACGAAAATGATGATGTTATTGGATTTTATGTAGGTCTATTGGTTACTTCACAAACAACCTTCAAACTCGAGTGCACATAATACTTTGGTCGACAGTAGGGGCACCCTTCCTTGAATAAAAAAAGAATTATGTTTCATATGTAAATTTATTGAAATATTTTATAATAAGTAACGTACACCATAACATAATACAGTCAACTTTACTACAGTCAGTGAGTAAAAATACATCAATAATTTTGTTCGATAAATCGTTAATATGAAACTTGTGATTGATGCTTAGAGCACAGGTACGTGATATCGGGCCTTGCAGTTGACAATGAAACACGCAAATCATCCTCAAGGTTATTCAGTCTATTTCTTGCTTTGGATTTTATTGTCACCAGAGCAGAGAAGGCTTGCTCGCATAGCTAGGATTTTGGAAAGGGCGAAAGTGTGTTAATTGCTTTCTTCATTAAGTTAGGATACTACTCTCTCCGCTGAAGCCCAAAAGTAGCCACCGACGCCTCACTCTTGGTGAACTTACCTTTGAGTGTGGAATCGGCACAAAGATCAATAAATTCATCTCGTTCGCAACCAGTGAAATCTATTTCCTCGTACTATCTATGAAATCAAATGGTGAGACAACCCAGTTTACATTCATAGTGGAAATAGATGGAAAGTATGTATCTATTGCATCTTGCAATCTTGATAAGTGATCACAAATGCGGTCTTTCAGCTTACCCAGATCGTTAACTACTGCCAGATGAAGAAAGTTTGAAAGATCTCCTTTCTGAACTGCAGACTTCCAAGAACTAAGTTTTCTTTTAAAATCTTTCATTTTATTGGTTGAGGAAATTATTGTTTCCTGTCTACCCTGCATTGAAACATTCAGTTAATTCAGTTTATGAAAAATATCTGCCAGATACGACAGTTCCAAGCACCAAGAATCAGTTAGTAACAGCTCATAAAATGTATCTTGATTTTCATCCTTAAAAAGAGTTTTCACCTGTTCTCTAAGTTCAAGAAACTGCTTCAATACACGACCCCGCGACAACTACCTTACTCTGTATGAAGTAACAAAGAGGTATGAGGTGCATCCGTTGCGAGACATAACTGTTTAAAAATCCTGCACATTAAAGGTCGAGACTTGATGTAGTTCACCATTTTCACAACTTCGTTAAACACTGCAGCAAAATCTTGAGCTCTGGCAGTAAAAACCTTTAAATTTCCCAGACATAGATTGTGCACCATCTGTACATATACCACAACAGTCTTTCCATGCCGGCCGAAGTCGTCGGATTTTTTAAGAGAGTTAAAAATCCCTCAGTATGCCTTCCTTCGGAGGGGAAGTAAATCCGGCGGTCCCATGTCATAGATTTATGGCATGTTAAAGAACCTTCCACTAATTACACCTGTGTGAAGCTAAATTGTATAGGTTAAGAATGTAAACAACGCTCTTAGGTTCCTACGTTCGTTGCCAAGAGCCGACTGCGGTGGCGTCTGGTAGCTAAGTTCTGAACTAGTAGTCATTAACGGTGGCGTTTGGCAGCAAAAGTCGGAACTACTTGAAAAATTCAAAAGACTGCAGTCCTTACTTGAATTAAAAACAGATAACACGCACTAATACAGTCATCACAATTAACACCGGTTATCCGACAGATTCTACACACACCAAAGTACACGGGGCTACATGACCGCGTTGTCGCAGCCCCTAAACTTAAGAACCAACCAACCAGTCTTTCCATGAAAGATCTTGGTCATTGAGAAAGGAATTAATAGAAACGAAAATATCATGGCCTGAGGTTGTAGTCTCTAGCGGTCTACAGAACAGAAACTGCTCATTTATATCTTTATCATCAATATATCTGGTAAAACCAAGGAATTGCAGTTTGTCACCACTATCGATACTCTCATCTACTTGCAAAGCAAATGCTCGATCAGTTTTTATTTTCCCCACGACTTGTTCGTTGATATTGCAAACATTTCAGATATCCTGCGACTGATTGTGTTGTTGGAAAGAGGAAATTTCGAAATTTGATTAGCTGCTCCTTCACCAAGTATTGTTGAAACTATAATTTTCCATGCAGGACCTATGATTTCCTCTCCAAGAGTATGAGGTGTGTGTGTGATTCTTTTTTCCTATCAGTTCTGCTACTTTAAACGAGGCTTCAAAAGCAGTATCACTTATGGTCATTCTCTTTACCATTCGCACAGCTGGTTTTTTTCTCCCCTTCTAGTACACGTGAAAAATACATCACACTCCTCCCTGACCCACTAGGATGCTTAATTGTGAGATGCCACTTCAGTTTGCTAGGTACCATGGCCTCGTGTTTCGCCACAAACTAAACACACAGGGATAGGGTTTTCCTCGTTCTTATTCCACGTAAATCCATACACTAAGTAACTGTCCTGGTATGTTCTTTTCTTTCGTTTGTCTTCTTTATGTTGAATTCAACGGTTCGGGAGTAGGAACCGACTGTTCACTTTCACTGTCCAGGCGTTTACGTTTAACAATGAACTTGTCCATAGCTAAACACTGCTAATCAACGCCAAGAAAACATGTTAAAGTGGCGTAAGAACGGGTACACTTTTATATATTTATATATATGTAAGTGACTGATGTGAAACAGCTTTTGTCAAAGCATTTCGGCCCTGAGTGGCACAACTGAGAGGATCTAGGCTTCTACCGAGACTTGCTACTATGTGGCGAAGACATAGCTGGACAAAATGTATCTGAAGTAGAAGAAGAAGAAGAAGAAGACCCCATGGAACATGACGTTGCTGTGCAGTCCAATGGACTCTATTTCGCCTAGTTTGAAAAGCTGTGAGCATATTGTGAATGGAAATTTAAGGTTGAAAGGTTACTTTTATTGTATACTGGGTAGTTTCTTAGAGAACTTTAAAATATAGCAATAATTTCACTTTCACATAGAAACCATAATTACTGACTTAATGAAACTAATCCAAAACTACTTAAGTCCTAGATCCTGTATCAAAACTGCTTAAGTGCAATATATTTTCTATTATTACGTAAAAACTGCTTTTACTGTATTTTTAAAACATACATAAAATGAAAACTAATCGTATTTTGTAACTATTATACAAACTGTTTCTATTTAAACGCGCACGGATAACTCAAGACAGTTTTTTGCCCTTTCTCACAAATTTCATGAAATTGACTTAGGTAGTTCTGGAATTGGACGACTCACATTCATATCTTTATAACCTCTGTTAATTATTTTATTTGTTATTTAATTTCCAATGAATTTGTTATTATTAAGTCCCTTTTTTTGTGTTAAATTTTATTGTTTGTTTTCTTACTGTCAATACTTTATATTGTTATACAGTCAGTATAAAATGGTGTACTTCGTACCTGTATCAGATTATTACTAAAAAAAGATGTTTCAATATAGAACAATATGATATGTAAATGATTTTTCAAAATCTGAAATAATAAAATTCATTTTCATGAGAATATTTGCTCATAATAAAATATATGAGTGTTTCGTTTACAGAATGTTAAAAATTATTTATGAGTTACTTTATAAAATTCTGTAAGTTATATTCGCAGAATAAAACATGTTTAAAATCAATAGAACTTGATAGGCCAGGCGACAGGTCGGAAAAAAGCCTCAAAAAGGAAATAATTAGTGGAAAGCTGGAAATTGCTTTAATCGCTTTATTTTGACCCAGATATTACTCTCCCAAGTTTTCCCCCCTCAAGCGAAGTCGGTGTTGGCCCTTCTGGCCCTAAGAAGGTACCATTTTTTTTCCTAATATCTCCCAAACCATCAACTTTATCAACAAAATGCCTATCATAAAAATAATCTAGAGTAAATTTTCTACAAAAATGCTCTGTACCTTTTGTCTCTAATGTGAACTGTTACGATGCTACGACCATTCAAATTGGAGCCCTTTTTAGATTCTTGCGGAAAAGCTATGGAAATGATATGCCATATCAAAGTTTCTACATATTATAAAATATTTGTCAGCATTCCAGGTGCACAAGCTGTTAACTTGTTACAAGTATAACAGATTTTCAATGTAAACAGCTGTGGCCTCAATTTCTCCATCATCGCTTTCATCGTCTGTATCGGTACATTTGTCCGACGTCACAGGGCGCTCAAGATTAACATCGATGTCTCCGTCACAATCATCCATATCATCTTCCTCGGCAGCATTTGTACATGACCGTCCCATACAATTCATGCAGATTCTGGAGCATCGGAGGCCCGTTTTCCTCAAACCACAAGCTGCGTTACATCCTTCCGAACATTTGCTGGACACTGTGTTTAGAAGCGTTTGTGGCACCGGATCCCTCGTAGGTATGGGAGCCAAACCACATTGAGAATTTTTCCAGCCCCAATCCAGTGGATTTGTATCATTTCCATACCATGTTTGGATTTGATATGTTCTTAAAGAGTGCTCACGTGCCGCTGATTCGGTGGGAGGTAAGCTTGCGAGATTAAATCGATGTTTGCTTAGAGATTTTTCAAACAGTTGGAACCGCAGCTCATTCAGGGTATTCCCCGTGGTTTTGTTGTCATAAAGCCCAGCCAAAACCAACTGGCCCGCTTTGTCAATTTCATCGGGGTTTGCGTTCACGCCTCGGAAAACCCTAACAGCTGTCTGCAGTTCCTCATTACTCTTCAGCAGTGTTACGAATTTCATTTTGCACTGCCTGTGAAACGAAGACGTTATATCGCACCCACTAAACGCATGCAAAAATAGGAAGTTTTCTTGCACACATGTTGGGAGATTGAAACTTGATGTGCAAAATAGTTGTTGTTTGGTTGAACCTTTGCCGGGTTTCATAAAATACATTTTCGTGGAGGGTGGCACACAAGCCGCCAAGATTACCAGGATATATATATATCTTCAGCCACTATAATGACTGGATTGTCGGGCCGAGATAACTCGAGTGGGGTGGTAACGATGAGCACATCGGCATCTTCTGGAGCTTGTCTGGTTTCGATTCCTTCGCTTTCGAATTTGACGCGCAACAAGTCGATCAATCTTCGTTTGTTTGTGACATTAGACAAAAAGTTTGCTTGTGGCATAGGTGCCGTCATGGACTCATAGAAAAACATTAGCAGCTTCATGCTTGTGCGATCGTCGAAGACGTTCAACGGACTTGGTACTGCGAGCTGCTGGGTCGTCAGGATACCCATAGAAAATAATGACACTGTTTTTGAAGTATCTTTTAACGTAACTCACATATTTGGCACTAATGTCGACAAAAGTATCGGTTCGGTGCCAAATTACACGGTGCAGAAGACATCCTCCGTCGAGAACATGATGTAGGTCCTCAAATTAGGGCTCATCGGTAACAGGATCGAATAATTAATAGAACACAGACTCTTTCGTCTACGCATTCCCGCTTTATCAAAGATCGCAACCGGATACGGAGCTAGTTCAAACTGGAAATATTGTTTCAATTCTGCATCGGATTTCTTTGCAAGGCAAATGCATTGGAAAAGCACAAGAGGATCAACAGGAATATCCGTGTTGCGGATTTTTATTTTCAAATTTACCGCGCGGAGAGGCATTACGCCATTTCTTCTAAGGAACTTCACATCGTGAAAATTGTTGCCGGTTATGCCTTTTTGTGCTGCTATTCCAATTCCATAGGCCATGTGACAAGTGATTTGTCCATCCCCGACAACTCCTGTGCTTAACGAAACAACGTGTTGTCCACGAGGAAAGGGCTCTTGAGTTGATAACCATCCAACAAATTTTCTCAAGTCCGCATCATCCCGCGAGATCCGCGCACACCGTGCATCCACATGCTGTTCTGTAGTCGAAAACTCAATATTGCAAAATGATACTAATGGTAGGTATTTTGCCACAGCTGTTTACATTGAAAATCTGTTATACTTGTAACAAGTTAACAGCTTGTGCATCTGGAATGCTGACAAATATTAAAACATGTAGAAACGTTGATATGGCATATCATTTCCATAGCTTTTCCGCATGAATCAAAAAGGACTCCACTTTGAATGGTCGTAGCATCGTAACGGTTCACATTAGAGACAAAAGGTGGGGAAAATTTTTGTAGGAAATTTACTCTAGATTATTTTTTATAATAGGTATTTTGTTGATAAAGTTGAAGATTTGGGAGATATTTGCAAAAAATTGAAAAATGGTACCTTCTTAGGGCCAGAAGGGCCAACACCGACTTCGCTCGAGGGAGAAACTTGGGAGAGTAATATCTGGGTCCAAATAAAGCGATTAAAGCAATTTCCAGCTTTCCACTAATTATTTCCTTATTGAACTACCTGTCGCCTGGCCTATTATGCGAGTTGTAATCTTCAATATATATCAAAATAATATATATATATATTACAATTTGCCTTACGTCGCACCGACACAGGTACTGTAGGTCTTATGGCGACGATGGGATAGGAAAGACTAGCAGTGGGAAGGAAGCGGCTGTGGCCTTTATTAAGGTACAGCGCCCATTTGCCTGGTGTGAAAATGGGAAACCAGGGACAACCATCTCCCGGGCTACCGACAGGGGGGTTCGAACCCACTATTTCCGGAATGAAAGCTCACAGCTGCACAACCCTAACCACAACCTCACTTCGTGAATCATATCATACTATATCAAAATATAATCATAATAGGCCTATATCATAATATATTCTTTTTTATTGGGCTGGACGGAGGGAGAATACCTACACACAACGCACAAACCCTCCCTTTAATATTACTCTTCATAAATTCGTCATCACACTGTACGTTTACTGTGGTCGTAGTTTCCGATAATCACGAATGAGAGCTTCAAAATGAGACCAAGTTTCCTGCTGTACGTTTATCCTGGGCTGAGAAAACGTTACGTCAGAAAAAGTATAAGAACTTTTTATCGGGTAGTTGAAAAAAATTGAAACTTGAGATTTGCACTACCAATACTTGTGCCTATCACATATAAAAATTGCATTACCCTCAGCCAAGTAGTTTTCCATGTATATAGTTTTAAGTGAGCGGTTCCTAGAAAAGACGTCAAAAACACGGACAATTTTTCATACAACCACAAATAAATAAATAATTAATAAACTTGAAAATAATTGGCTTATATAGTCTAACGCAGAATTAAACAAGGAAAATATTGGTATAACTCGTTTTTCAATAGGTCTGTTGGTTTGGTTGTAATTAAGGCCTAAACTCGAGTATCCATAATTAAAAAAATCCAAGAGTAGTCCACAAATTGGCAATACGGCTCGGAAAGCAAGTCTGGTTTGTTTTTCAGATGCAAAACAACGCTATCAGTGAGAGAGAGAGAGAGAAGACATTGAGTGACGAGGAGAAGCGGTGGGAGTAGGGGCGGAAGGAGGTGATAATTGAAGGGTGACACGTCACTAACACAAATGCAGCGGCTGCTATCGGTATTACAGTAGTGCTGCCATCTCTTGCCATGCGATTGACGGCGGTGGAGATCGCACAGCCTTAAGCGGAGATGGACCGGGTACTCCGTACCTTATCTCTTGCAAATTGTTGGAAAGGACAAATCATTCTACAATCGCTCGCTTTGTCGATGATTCGTTACGCCTGCTCTGGCCTACGGGTGGACACAACAGTCAGATCCAGATATTCCTGACATTCTGCCAGCTACATGTTAAAGCCGCTGCAACATTGAAGGTATTTTATTCTACTTTGATTCTCGTAACGGAACAGAAGAAATAAGGGCACAATTTCCAAATGTGAACAAACTAATATCCACTATGAAGAATGTGTTTGTGACAGATGCTTGCAGGAATCATCTACCAGACGTTTCTCTTCCTCCAGAACCACCAATCTTCACATGCTGGGGAACTTGGTTTGAAGCTGCGCTTTTCTATTGATTTGACATCTGCTATTCAGGAGTCAAAAGTGGTTTTCGGCAATTAAACGGTTCAAAGAGAACTTCCAAATCATACCAGAAACAATCAATAAGCTAAAAATACGTGGGTTCGCCTTACTGAATCGCTAGAGAGAATTTAGAGAGAAAGTGAATCCTGAACTGGAAGGTATCCCCGGAAACCTTGGGTGTCCTACATCCGTAGATGTGGAGAGATCATTCTCCACATTGAAACTCATTTTAACAGACAAAGGCCACAATGTACACCAGAAAACGTGGTGAAGATTGTTGTAGCGTAATACAAAGCAAATTATGGACATGAAAAGTAGGGTGTGCAGTGGTCTTAAGCGTGTTTCTTCACATTTGTGTTTTTACACGGTTTTTCTTACAAACCTACTAAGTTAATTATAATGTATCATGTGTATTTATTATCACAATGTGTTTTGTTTAGGAGACATGTGCATATATTCTGACAGTGAACACTGATAGATTGATACGTCTCAGAAACTATGCACGGATTGTTTGTACTAGTGGAACAGCTGTAGGTAGCACTTTACTGACGCTGACGTTTTTCATTTAACCTAGTTGTTGATCATGAGTTCATGTATTGGTGTGGGTGAATCACGTGAGTCTAGTAACGGAATCTTACATTTTCACGGACTGGCTGCGTGGCAGCGGTCAAGTTCTCACTTGCTGGGCCCTAGGTTGCAGGTTCGTATCCTGGCGCAGTCAGCTGGCATTTGAGGATGCGCAAATGCGAGGGAGCAGTGCCAGTAGATTTACTGGCAAGTTAAAGATCCTATTCGGGGCAAAATTCCGGCACCCCGGCGTCTCTAAAAGCCACAGTAGTTTAAAGGGACGTAAAACCAATAAGATTATTATTATTATTATTATTATATTTTCACTAAATAAAAGTGTTTAATATCATTTGCAGCATAGTTGCATGCATAGTATATCGGTGATTAATACAACATGTTATTATATCCGATGTCCAGTTATGGGTTTGTTAATGTTGTCCTATATTTTAAAACCATTTAGGTCAATAATCGAAAAAACATTTTTCCATCGCATGGGGAATTTAGAATTGAGTTGTTAAATAGAAATGACTAAGTTAAGTTAATATAATATATGAAAATAAGCTACAGTAGTGTACCGGCTAGCATTCTTGGCTGTTCGAATTTCAGCTCTGCCAAGAAATTTAATTCTAGTCTGAGGACTGAAACGGAGTACACTCAGGCTCGTGGGTCAAAACTGGGAAGAGGTGAGTTCGATTCCCACCTCAGCCATCCTGTAAGTGGATTTCTGTAGTTTCCCCACTTCTACTCCAGGCAAATGCAAGGATGGTTCCTAACTTAAGGCTACGGCCGCGTCCTTCCCAATTCACACCTGAATTACAAATGCACACACTACTACAGCCATCACAATAAGACAGGTTATCATACAAAATCTCTCTCTCTCTCACACACACACACACACACACCCTAGCTCACGGGGCTAAACGACCACGATGTCCAAGCCCCTAAAATGAACGAACAGCAACACTTCTCCGCAGAAATACTAGTCCAATTATACTTTGGGAGATTTTCTAGTGGAATATATGAACTAAAATAACAGTCAATTCTTATTTTCTACGTTTTAGCTTAAATGCGAGTGACAGAGCCTCCCCTCCGTATATAGACAGTTAACAGTCTAGCTGAGACTTGAGAGAAGTGTGGATGTGTATCTCTGTTAATTCGATGTTTTGTGTATAGGCATACCTAGTGATGTAAAATGTCTAGGCATTTATAAGTCGAGGCAAATGTCCAGGATAAATGCCCAAAACCCATTAATGCCCAGGCATTTTGGGCATTTACCTATTTTAAAAACATATTCATAATGCAACGCTTATATAAATATTGTTTTAGCCATATATGTATATACATATATGTATTCTATATATTTATCCATAAAAACAGGAGTTGAGGCCAAAATAGGCTGCGGAAATTGTTGTAGGAATTCACTGAAAGAACTTGATTTTGGCTCTGAGGCTGAACTTGTGCTTGGTACTGCAGGTTTGTCGTTGAAATCATCCACTTCAATTAGTAAAGGTTCATAAGGGGATTTTCTTTCGAAAAGGTTTTTCAACCACTGTAATTGTACCTAACTGAAGCACTTTTTTCTAGATCCTGAGGGCACTTAAAACACTTCTTTATGAGCTTTTCCAGTTTGTTACAATGTGACTGTTAATAGTCCTTATTACAATATTTACAAGATACTCCTTTCCCTATCAAATTAAAAAAGTTCCAAATAGATCCTTTTTTCCCTAAGCATTTTGTAATGATTTAATCTAACACTTAAAAATATAAATAGCCTAAGAAAGAAGTGAGGTTCTCGGACTCAACCACTCAACAGACAGCTCTACTTCACAACTAACTGGGCTGGGCTGCTGGTGGTAGTATGCCTCGCCAATCTCAAGGTCACAACCACCCTACCCCCATCCCAAGATCATAGCACAATGACTGCCCAGGGCCTAGCCCATACACCCTCCTCCCAAAGCCACTATTCACACCATAATCAAAGGCCTACCTAATTTTCCTAAATATAAATGAGCAGACCTGCAGGCTTAACTCAATAATACAATGTTTTATTCAAACCAGATATACATAATTCCCATTTTGATGTTATTGACAACATTGACACAGGATAATTAAATTATTATTAGCAATATTCAGGCATTACTAGTTTATCTATGAAATGTACCTTTGATTAATGGTTTTTATTATGTTTTAGATGCTCTAGTAAGTTAACAATCACAAGTAGTAAAAAGTAAAGAAAAGAAGTTTTCTTAAATGCCCAGATTTTGGGCGCTTAAAACTGCTTTGGGCAAATGTCCATTTATAGATGTCCTGCCCACTGGGCATTTGCCCGGCCACATCACTAGGCATACCTAACCATGTTCACGAAATACGAGATAGACTACAGCACTTCACAGCAAATATTAATTATCACAACTAAGGTATCTTGCCAGCTGTGTATGTAGCCTAATAAATGTTATGACAGCATCCCAGGTCATTGCGGCCTGTCCACGGCACGGCCTCTGCGAGGCTCCGTTCTATAGGAGGGCCCACACTATAATATTTCATAAACTCCTTATTTGTAATCACTTTGCTATAAAACATTAAATATGAAAATCATAAATGCTACAAAACGCGACATTTTAGTTTTTTAAATCCTAAAATCCACAAACTCTGATGATTACTCATCAAACAGAGACGTAAAGCGAATATAGGTCGTAGTATACGGTATATGTGATTAATCGGGCGGTTATGTACAATTGTCGGTTATTAACTTATATAGGTTATAATCACCACTAAATTTGGTACCGTATATGTAATCAATTATTGAATATTTATCAAATCAACCGAAGAGTTTGCATAATCACCCACTAGTAATTGAGAAAGTGAAAAAAGTCAGTTTGACATGTTATTTTCTACCGGGTGTTAATAAGGCTTAACATACAAACACAAGCCTAACCTAGGGCTCAGGCCCCAGACCCCCTTGCCTGTGTGCCTGTAGTACAAGCAGTAACTTCGTCCAGACAGTGGTCTAACCTACGTAGTAGCGGCTAATGGTTCCGTCCAGACAGTTGTAAAACCTAGCAGTAACCAAATTCGTTTGTCTCGCCATGGATTTAAAAGTGAGGTACAACCTTCAGTTACATTATTCACATTCGCCATTACGAGTTGGCAATTATATAAACTCGCCGGTTAATTTAATAAAGTTATTCAATAATTTATCACATTTACCAAATTTAGTGGTGATTATCACCGACAATTATACATAATCTCCAGTTTATAGCATTTCCCATAGCATATACAGTAGAGCGGATTCCCTGCAAAGTCGGGGCGGGAAAGAAAGAAACAAAGACACATTTTAAAAATCGGAAGGGAAACTAGGAGGCGCGAGGCCGTCAACATCTGCGTATTTCGCCCCGCGTCGCAGTATGAGCGCCTCAGGTTCCGTGAATGTTGGTTGGGGGGTGGCGGCGGATGTTAATAAAGGAAGAAGTTGGCGACATGTGATGTAATTTTAGTTTGTGTAGCCCTGACCGCTATGCGGGCGGGACAAAGGAAAGGACGGCCTGGACTGTTACCAGGCAACACACTCGCTATGGCCCACGTCTCTCGCGCAGCTCGCCGATTCATTGAGTATGGCGTCCCTTCCCTGCATCTCTGCTACAAGAAACAACACACACAACTATCAATCGATATTCACTGTTGTGTCGTCCGTTGCATAATCCATTCGGAGTTGGTAACGTCCTACCCGTCTTAATACATGATTATTTTATATTATAGGTGATAATTGTTGTTTTAAGAGGCCTAACATCTAGGTTATCGGCCCCTATCGGTTTGGGTGACAGTGAAAGATGAGAATGAAAACTATAACTAATGTCTGTCTGTTAGGTAATCAGCCCGAAGGCTGGTTGGATCCTCAAAAAGTACCGCCGTTCGGTTATGTTCGTAGATACCCACAAAAACCCAAGGCAGCGCTATATTGAGGCGTACTAGGCAAGATGAGGAGTGAGGGAGTTTGCCATTGATTTCCTCACTGAGTCAGAACAGCAGTACTAACCCTATGATGAGGACCTTTCACAGAATCCACAGTCACTGACTGTGCTCTGAATGTCATAACTAAGCACCACCCATACCTCAGTAGCTTCTATATAACCACAGCCATGAGTGAGACTGAGACATCGGTGAAAAGCCACATTTTACTCTAGCCTGTGCCAACAGACAAATGCAATCTAACTACAAACTTACATAACTGACTAGATAAAAGGTAGCCTAATTAAATGAAGGATAAGGCAAATAAAGGGCAGATAGGAAACAAATGCCCTCAACCCTCGAAGAATGAGCATTGAGTGACTTGGAAGGGAGGAGAGCCATGATAGGCAGATAGGAAAGAGGAAAGAGGGGACAAAACTGACCCAGCTCAGGAATTCTTCGAGGTCGCCAACTCCCAAACTAACCAGCCGTGAGCCCTTGAGGGCGTAGCACTATCCAGGGTGCACCAGAAGTGCTACATACACCCTGCCTTCTTGAGGGCCTTGTGCAGAAGGCAGGATATAATATCAAAAGAAAAAGAAGGTTGACCCCTCGCAGAAGGAGAGTATCAGGAAAGATGAGACAAGGGCCAATTAAGGCGGGAAAGGAAAAGACTCCCTAGGCTCTTATACTCTAATACCGTCGGGGTCGGAAGAGAAGAGTTGACCAAGGGAGGCCGACAGGAAAGAAGACGGAGAGGAGCCCGGCACAAGTAAGTGGAAGCAATGCCGTACTCGTCTGGGGTCCCGTGGTCGCCAACTCACGTCCCACTAGATGTAAGCCCCTGGGGGAATTTTATATTATAGCTTTTATCCAAATACAATGGCTACTTTCCAGAACATCCCCGAACCCTAGAGAACCAATTAACACAAAAATAAGTTCATTCTTAACTTTCATTAATGTTTGAACAAATAATGTAATAGACAGCATAATTAGGTAATTTTAAATTACTGGGCCATAATTACGCGGAGTTTTAATTCCGGTGATTGTTCTTAAACTACCCGTAATAAAGGCCATCTTCCAGGAAATACAATAGCCTACTGCATTTAGGAATATTTAGAGACACGTCTTGCCAAGAAACGAATGATAGTGGGAGATGTCAATGACCCTTAACCTACTAACGTTCTCCCACATCCACGCGCATACGCACCTCCCGTCCAAAGGTCTACGACCAAGGTGTCGATTCGTCCGAGACGGTGGAATGCTATCCAGTTACCCAAGCAGATGGTTCGCAGAGCTTTCACATCAACACGACTTATGATAATAGGCGGAACATCAAGGTAATCTGCCCCAGTCAAGAGATAGATAGAAATTCAAAACAATTATGATCCACCAAGCCATTTTTAAAAAGGGCAAGAGTTAATTTACAACCAACGACGGGATTGCCAATTTCGTAATGAGATACTTTGATTCACAGAAGCACTTTACTCCCATCGACGTTTTGTTCGAATCAGTTACGTTATTTAAAAGACTCGTGCAGTACATGGAATGATTGAATAGACTTCCTTTAATATTTAACAACAATAAGATAGAACTAGCAAGCCTCCGTGGTTTAGGCAACAGCATTAATATTTAACAACAATAAGATAGAACTAGCAAGCCTCCGTGGCTTAGGCAGCAGCACGCCGGCCTCTCACCGCTGGGTCCGTGGTTCAAATCCCGGTCACTCCATGCGAGATCTGTGCTGGACAAAACGGAGGCAGACAGGTTTTTCTCCGGGTATTCCGGTTTTCCCCTGTCAAAATTTCATTCCAGCAACATTCTCCACTGTCATTTCATTTGTCATTCATTTAATCATTGCCCCGGAGGAGTGCGTCAGGCCTCGGCAGCCGGCACAGTTCATATCCTCGCCGCTAGATGGGGGCTTCATTCATTCCATTCCTGACCCGGTCGGAGACTGGAAGCAGGCTGTGGATTTTTCAAGATAGAACTAGCGGACCCGTGCGAGAACTCTCGCATAACGAGTTTTGTGCGCTCCATGTGTATGGACTACCCACCCGGCTCTAGTGCTATGCGGGCTGTACGCGACACAGTTATGCCAGAAGCTATCATCTTGTGTATTTGTCTAAAAGCACTTTATAAACAAATTTGTATATTTCCGTTGACTTTTCAAGAAATGCAAGATTTTGGTACAAACCACACCTTCTAACTCCCTCTGGTTTAGGAGCTTGAGTTTTGTTAAACATACACCTTAGCGTATTATAATAAGATAAGATGGAGCTCGGGGAGCACCATCAAACCATCACGGCACCTACAAGCAGCGTGTACAGTATACCTACCTCTTATTCCCATTTCCACGGTCGGAGATGAGATGCGATGAATTTATATATGGCGGAATGCTCTTACGCCTGGATGTCCTCCCTAACGTCAACCTAACGAAAGGATGAAGGTTGATGAAGCTCAGCAAAGAGCTGAAATGAAGCAGCCAAGCAGAAGGTACAATCCCGACATTTGCCTTGAGTTAAAAGTGGGGAAACCACGGAAAACCATTCATGGACGGCCGATGGTGGGAATCCATACCACTCGTGTGGAGAGTCTGGAGACCACTTGGTCCCCATCACGCCTTAGTGTGCGTAGCTAACGCGTTCGGTCCAGCACTTATAATTATTGGAAATCAATATAAAATACAAACGACCAAGAAACAGTCCTGGATTCAAGCTGAATATCTTCAGGAATATTCATGATACCGCAGCGAGTACTTATTGCAGCACAGACGCCTGGTTTCCAATTCATGACGCGACGACCAGAAAATGGCAGTTGCGAGCCCTTAAGACAACGATAAACCGTGCAATCTTGAAGACTTTCATCCTCACAATATTGTCAACAGATTACGCTTGATACGCTCTTATCTCACTCACTAGTGCAGAAACAAAGAGCAAGCTGTATAATACGTGAGCAAACCAGTTACACTACCTGGCACGATCTCCTTCATTCCATCTCGTTTTAAAACAGCCCGAGTGGAGGCTACGCCTGCGTGGCGTACAAAAAAAGAACACTTATTTCCTTGCGTTCAAGCCTCCCATGAGTCAGCGATAGTTCGAGTGCCATAAGAAACAATAGACAACACGGATATTATGTCAGCCTACTGTATCTGTAACTACACGTCGCTGATATAGTAAAACAAGGCAGTTTATGAGGATGCCTTCGAGGTCATATCCCCGTCACCGAAGAAAAGCTTTATGGCAGAAAATTGGGGAACAGCCTTGTCCTGTAATTTGTTAATGTGGAGTAAATTACAAAACCTCGACGCTCCACGAGGAATATCTGTTGTTATTGATTCCTTTAGAGGATTTGAGACATCGTGGTCATGTAGCCCCGTGTACTTGGGTGTGTATAGAATCGGCGAAGAATGAAGTGCGTACAAACGTTGAAATCTATAGCAAATAATCAATGCTACCACATTGTCAAGAACAAACCGGTGGAGCTTGGGTGAAACAGGAATAAACCACAGTTCTGAAGAGAATCGATCTCCTGAGTTAAAGTAACGTGCATGTTAACTCACTCCACTGTCCGTGCAAAGTGAATGATATATATCTTGCTACAGTTCACGCCACTGTTTTTTGGCCCGTCAGCCCCGGTTGCGTAGTCGTACAGAGAACAGTCGGTGAGCCTCAGGCATGTGCAATTGATACGTCGCGTCGCAGCGTGAACTATAGGCTCCTTATGCTTGATCGAGATACATGCATTGAACGTGTGCTATGACATTCACATCAGGAAGTATCCTTCTCACCTCGCGATATTCTCAGAACAGTGGACACCACCACGCCCTTCGGAGATGGGCATAGATTGTGCCTTGTTGGTTGGTTCCTCAGTTTAGGGGCTGCGACAACGCGGTCATGTAGCCCCGTGTACTTTGGATGTGTGTAGAATCTGTTTGATAACCGGTCTTAATTGTGATGGCTGTATTAGTGTTATCTGTAATTCAGGTAAGGACTGCAGACGATCAAGTAGTTCCTACTTTTGCTACCAAATGCTACCGTCAACGACACCTAGCTGTAAACTTGGCTACTAAATGCCACCGCAACCAGCGACGAACGTTGGAACTTAATAGAGCGTTAATTAAAACTAACCTACAAATTTAGCTTAACACAATTATTGTAGTTAGTGGAAGGTTCTTACACATGCCATAAATCTATGACATGGGCCCACCGGCTCCAGGGATACTGAGGGATTATTAACGCTCTTAAAAAAATCCGACGACTTCGGCCGGGACTGAACCCTTGATCTTGGGCATAGAAGCTCAGCATGCTACCAACAACGCCATCGAAGACGCTAGATTGTGCCTTACTGCCGGGATTTGGATCTTCCTCGTAACCCCTTCAGCCCTTTGTAGTTCATCAGTCTGGTTTTATTTCGGGGATGCTTTCTCCTGAAATACGAATTTTCGTTACAGTAATTTTGACGCGGATGCATAACAAACGACCAACGGAACAAAATTAAACTCAGGGTATAAATACTAAATTCTAGCCGAAAATTCGAAACGATAGGGCAGAAAGCTTCCTTTATTTATAGGAATAACATCAATCTGGTGCAGCTGAAGAACATCTTAACTGAGTCAATTACTCCTTGAAATAACGATATTCTATCGCACTGAAGGGTTAATGTCCAATGCACCAACTCGCTTGTGAGCCATAATTCATTTTCCGTACAGGGGCGACATCGTCGACGAGGCCAGCATACTATTTTTTTTTTATTGAGCTGAGATGGCGAATGCATCACATGCATTTCTCCGAATAGCATGTGAGCATGAAAATAAAATTTATTTTTTAAAATTAAAGACATTAAAAAAAAAAATTAATTAATATAATAAAATGTATTGTGCATATTTATGAAGTTCCGATAATGAAGGCAATGTAGGTATCTAAATACAGTAAGTTACTGTATCTAACTTAGTGAATATGTTTTTTTTTTTAGAAATTAAATTAGAAACTAACTCAATTGTGTTTCACAATTGTGGGTTCAATATTATCTCGAGGGACGTGGTGGCGCAGCCGTCAGGCTATTCGCCTCTCACCAAGATGGACCGGGTTCGATTCCCGGTCAATGCATGTGAGATTCTTGAAGTGAAATGCCATGTCCAGTGGTTCGAATTCCACGTAATAAGGAGGTCCCGTGGCTCATGATCACAAGATTAACGGTCACGTAAAACTACAAGCTTCCTTTTTAATTATCTTGGGACCGATAACCTTGAACCTTGATTTAGGCCCCTTAAAACAACAATAAGTTAATCATCATTATCTTGGATATTATAGCCTCCGTGGCTTAGGCGGCAGCACGCCGGCCTCTCACCGCTGGGTCCGTGGTTCAAATCCCGGTCACTCCATGTGAGATCTGTGCTGGACAAAACGGAGGCAGACAGGTTTTTCTCCGGGTACTCCGGTTTTCCCTGTCACAATTTCATTCCAGCAACACTCTCCACTATCATTTCATTTCATCTGTCATTCATTTAATCATTGCCCCAGAGGAGTGCGACAGGCTTCGGCAGCCGGCACACTGCATATCCTCGCCGCTAGATGGGGGCTTCATTCATTCCATTCCTGACCCGGTCGGAGACTGGAAGCAGGCAGTGGATTTTCATTTTCATCTTGGATATTATACAGCAGCAATGTCATTAAAATCAGAGTTAAAAATAACTTTCCAACGTATTCTTGAAGTGTCATTTCTGAGGTATTTGCAAATGTTCTTAAAAAAAGAGTATCATGGAAACTAATAATAAAGTATCATAATAATGTGTTATACAGTGAAATACAAATGCTGCATTTAAAAAAAAAGAAAATGCATATATTTATTTTTTTACTGACACACTTGACACGATAGATCCTTGATCCATGTTCTTTATACTTGCAACGCGGAAGACCGGGTCCTTTTCAAAATTAGCATTTGGGACCATGCTTCTCGAAGTTAAGGTTGGTTATTATCGAAGGTTCACAACCCAAAATAACATTAGAGTGTGGGGAAAAGAGGGGAGAGCCAGGGACCTGAACCCCTCTCGGACGAAACCCACAAACCGGAATGTGCTTTGATATCTGCTGACAATATTCCCACCTTTAACAACAATATTTAAAGAGGGCATTAGCCCGTTGATACAGAATGTCTGCCAAAACCATTTAACAGATTTCCTTGACAATTCCCTGATTTTTGCAGGATAAATCAGAAAATTACCTGAATAACAGTAGCGGCAATAATCTATATATATAAAGCTCAATGTTTGTCTGTCTGTTTGTCTGTTATGTATACAAATCCACACCGTTTCACCGATCTGAACCAAAATTTGTATACTTACCCTTCGGAACCCTGTGGGTAACCCTGTCCACTTGAAATTTCCGAGAGACCACCCCATTCCCTGCATTTAGGCCCTTTGGCCCAAATCTACACGGTTTCACCGATCTCAACCAAAATTTGTATACTTACCCTATGTAACCCTGTGAATAACACTGTCCACTTCAAATTTCGGACAGACCACCCCAATCTCTGCATTTAGGCCCTTTGGTCCAAATCTACACCGTTTCACCGATCGGAACCAAAATTTGTATACTTACCCTTTGGTACCCTGCGAGTAACACTGTCTGCTTGAAATTGCGGACAGACCACTCCATTCCCTGCATTTAGGCCCTTTGGCACAAATCTACACCGTTTCACCGATCTCAAACAAAATTTGTATATTTACCATTTGGCCCCCCAGGGGCTCACATCTAGTGGGACGTGGGATGGCGACCATGGGACCCCAGCTGAGTCCGGCATTGCTTCCACTTACTTGTGCCGGCCTCCTCTCTGTCTTCTTTACTTTCGACCACACTTGGTCAACTCTTGTAAATATATATGAAACAGAGTTTGTACTTAAAATGCATTCCAAAAAGTGCTCGCACAATAAAGGGTAGCATGACTATGTTTAAGGCAAAAAATGTAGCCTATGTAACTAACATAGCCTATAATTTTCTATATTTTGCAAATTCTAAACTTTTCATTCAGAAGAACTATTGTAACTTACTTGTGAGCATTATAAGTAGATCGTCAATAATAATGCTCTAGAATATCATGCAGTTAAACATTTATATACAACATGGTCATTTAGCCCCGTGTGTTTGGGTATGTTATTGTGGTGTCTGTAGTAATGTGTATTTGTAACACAGATGAGTATTGTGAAGGAGGCAGCCGTGGCCTTGAGTTAGGAAGCATCCCGGCATTCCTTGGAGTAAAAGTGGGAACCCACGGAAATTCACTTCCAGGATGGCTGGAATCTTCCCAGTTTTGCCTCACGAGGCTGAGTGAACCGCGTTCCAGCCCTGGTCTGAGGAATTGAAATTCTTGGCAGAGCCAGGAATCTAACCCGGGCCACCGGGGCGACAACCAAGTATGCTAGCCGACATACCAGGAAGTGGACTGATAAAACACTGGAGGTGGATGTAATAATAATAGGATAATATCGGTACACTGCATACAATAGACAACTATGGCGTCCAACAGTACCCGCATGGAAATTGAAACCTAACTCACTCCACGGTTTTGGTAGTTTCTCCTCAGTGATGCAATTACAACAGAAAGGCGCAAGCATTTTGTTCTCTAGTAATGAACGAAGCCGAGTTCGTAAGCTGGCTGACTCGAGCCTGGTGCAAGGTTGCGGAGTCGAATTCTGAGTAGTGTGCGGTGTGTATCATTTGATGATATTTAAATACAGCATAACCCATAACCCACAGTAGATTTCCCGGTACAGTCAAAAACACCCGGCATAATTCCCGCACCTCTGTTTCAGTCAAACCGCAGTAATTAAAAGAAACGTCACACCATTATCATTATTCGCTGACCCACCTCTACAAAGTTTTAAACTAGAGAGCGGCATTGACAACTGTCATTCTGAGGGTGGCGATGGTGGACCTACTTTAATTCACGTTTCACAGCATCTATCTCAAATGCTAAAATTAAGTTGAATTCTATAACTGACTACAAACGCCGGAATAACACAATCAGATTCGGCACACAGCCAGGTATGCGGAGCTGATGATCACCATGCCCCAAGTTAATAAATGTCAATTTTCTCGTTTACATTCAACGAAACCCCCGTTAGGTCGCTTTATAATTAGCCCCCTTTAAAATAAAGTACAAATAATTGATGTATACAACTTATAAGTGTTGAAGGAACTATTCCGTGTGTATGTCACCAAACAGGAATTGTCCCTTTGTAATTCTTTAAGTAACAACACTTCCGCAACTCCGCGACGGCACTGATTCCTTATAAACAATTCCAAAAATAAGTTAATCCTGCGCAGCGATTCATTCATTGTTAGCTTTCATATTACATCAAAACTCGTCCTAAAGTCCTTTATAATTAAGAGAAGGGTAACGCTAGAGAGGAAGCGGTCCTTCACCTGGTCACTCGCTCTCTCTTTTGATGTTCCACAAAATTGTAACAGACTGTCCTGCTGGCAAGGTCTGCTGGCTACCAGTCACTCACTCGGTGCTGGTAGGGAGAGCCAAGGTATGTGTCCAACATCTGCACTGCACTCGCCACGCATACACTGCTGCTGTGCCCAGCCTGATTTAGCACATCAGCCATCAAGCCATTCGCTAACAGCTAGATATCATCCAACATTCTGACCAATTTCAATGAATGAAGTGACATAACTGAGAAAGCAACCGGCTGCTATTTTTATAGTATAAACAAAGACAATAAGCAATTGTCACTAAACAAAGCAACAATAACATCCAGTACCTACCTGAAAAAAATAATCCACGATATTTGTTACTGAAGTCACAGAACTGATAACACTTTCCAAACAGAACACACTCCGTCAATTCACTATATCAAAAACGCTATGGAATGCACGTTCAAACAAGAGCCGGAAGATCACTGAACTGGAATTTAAATGCCTAGGCGAGACGGCTCAACTAAAAGCACAAGCAATGAGCATGGCCGAAGAAGACTGCACACACACACTCAGGCAGGAAGGCAGGCGAGGAGAGGCAGGCGATGGGCGGAGGGGAGGGGGGAGGGGAGGACGCACTGTACAGAACTACTTTGCACGGCCGTGCTCGCTAGCCCGCCCGCCTGCCTGCCGTTTCCCCCTGGCCTCCTAGACCGCTCGCTTCCAACAGCAGCATCTTGAACGCGTGATCTGGTCTCCTAATGCAGCTCTACTACTCAAAGCGAGAACGTGCGGCTTGGAAACTTTTGAATACCATCTCGGTCTGAGCAAATCACATTTAGCAGACCGAACAAGTACTAAACAGCATAAACATAAAGAATCATGCAGAGCCGCCACTACTGACTGCAACACACGGTTTTGTAAACACAGGATACTGACAGGCTCACGTAAAAGTGGCTGCGATAATCAAATCTCTCAATAGGCCTAGACGCACTGTAGAAGCAGTAGGTTTGAAAACCTACTGCTTCTACAACTCCCCACTTATACTTTCTTCTCAGTTTTGCTGGTAAATCAATTGAAGACAAACATTCTTTTTTTTTTTTCTTTTCAAGCAGAATCCCCGTGAAAATGGCCGCCACGAACTACCGGGGCTTGAACCATCCAACTCTGGTTCAGCGTCCACTCTGTCACTTGCAACTAAGCACCGTCAGTACGGTAGAGTTGAGGTTGCGTTCAATTACAGTCGACAGCGTGTGATTTGTTTCAACACATTTAAATCGTCTATTACCACCGCCTCGTAACTATTTCCACAAGTTAGGCTACTACAATACAAAAATGTAATACATGCCCCCAGGTACCAAAATGCTTAAGTTCAGGCCGCCGCAAAGGATGAAACGGATGTGAGAGACGAGACACTTTGTCCATGACATTCCACTTTTAGAGGGGAATCAATCCCACACACCAGTTGTGAAAGCCAAAGGTGTGGCCACTGCGCTGAGCGTCAGGTACAAAACACGGCTGCCCCTTGTTTTACGCCGAGTCTCGGCATCGTCCAGAGCGGAGACAACGTTAAGAACCCACCCTGCAGGTGCTACGCGTGCAGGTATGAACGAATATTTGAATCTGTTTCTACCACTGGCCCCAACTTCAGGGACGACTCGCGCTTGAGGGGATAGGCCCACTAAGCACCTCAAACCATTGTCTTTTCAAATTTTTTACTCGAATATCTTGCCAAGTTCACTATGAAGGGACGGACTTCTCCTCCGTTTAGATACAGGCGTTCCTTTTGATACCAAGAGCATACAAGATAATCAATACTGCAAAAACCTATATAATTTTCTCGGCAAACTTTTCATATAATTTATACGTGCATACGTAAAGGCTACAAGATACAATTCGTTCCAAATTATTCAGGAACGTCCCAGTATCGACTGAGTTGTCCCATGTCCCCCACCAACTCAATAGGGCAGGCATCTGTCCTAAATTTTTGTGCTATTATTTTTCTTTTAATTTTCAACGAAATAAATGTGGCGATGTGTTGCTGGTGCATTTCATACAACAATAGAATATTTAAACGTTTACTTGCAATATTCAACTCGTTACTTTGCTACTTGCTAACTTACGCCGTTTGGTGATTTATGTTTGTGACGATTCCCGCGTCATTGAAGCGCTGAGATTCAGAATTTGAAGCATTTTACACGCTTTACAACATTATATTTCCAGGTGCCCTAGGTGGAAGTGTAGACGTTTACTCTTCACACAAAAACAAACTGCGTCGTAGCCGTGCGCGATACATCACGCACCACAACCGCAATGGCCAGCTGCAGCAAGTCCGGAGGTCAGCGTTTCGAATCTCTGCTCTGACAGCGGCTATCGTGAGTGTGGTTTTTCCTGAGATTTTCCAAACAACCTCCCGAACAATGCCAAGATAGTACCTCATTTCAAGTCTCGGGGCACCTACCCATTTCCGACCCTAATACACACTACTAGTCACCACACGAACACAGGTTATCAGACAAACTGAACACACATCCAAGTACAGGGGCTGATTACCAAGATGTCGTAAGTCACTAAAACGAATTATTAACTCATACAGAAACGGAAAGGCTTAAGAAAGCAGAACATCGAACGTGCCTAGGTTTCACATGAGAGAAGTCTGTAACCAAGTTCATTTAAAACAGCTGCTGAAGGAAATCTATATCGTTGAAAAATATCTCTGAATGGTTGATACTACACTGTGTTTAATCAGTGACATTTTTAAGACTATGGGATAATAATAGTACAAAGACTTAATTGACAAATGTTTAGCATATTATGTTAACTATAAATAATAATATCGTATGGCCTCGGGTGCCGGGTGCAAGCTTTGTTATTTGACACCCAGAGGGCAGCTTGCATGTCGAATTTTGTCGTTCCATGGAACGCTATGAAAGTCAAGGAGTTAGATATCTAAGCTCCTTGACACTATAGCGCTTTCTAGTAGAGAATGGAGGAACTTTGTGTTGGCGGAAAATCCCAAGATTAATTTTGCTATTATGAACACGACCTCCTGAATTCAAATGGGTTCTTTAACATGCCAACATCGTATGACATGCATGTCGTGATTTTCGTCGCCTTTCAGGAGCGAACCTGCAAGCTTGGGGTTAGTAATCCGACACGATAACCACTGACCCACCGTGGCAAACTGCTAATCGCTGTAGGGGCGGTAATTTTAGTCAGCACTGTGATCCAATACATAAATAGCAATTACTCCAAATGTGTATTAGATTGAAAAAATAAATAAATAAACAATTTTACCTCTTATTGCTAATCAATACTGTACTGAAACTGTTATATCTCACACAAGTGCTTTAGATTTATTTGGATTGACCAATGGTTTAATATTCTGACATGTTCTTTTCGTATGTTGAACATACAAGTTTTCTCTAAATTTACTACTAAATGGTCAGAACTGGTTGAATAAAAGCTCTAAATTTATCTGCCTACGCACGCACTAAAACACGGACGATTTAAAAACCACTTCGGTTTCAGCAAGCTATCAGACAGGTTGTATCCTCCAAACTCGAGAGCACCTCAAGGAAGGATTTCTAACATCCAGAGTTAAGGTTTGGTGGTGCGTTAAGGTTGATGGCGGTGTAAATGGGTAAAACAAAACACACGAACATACATAATCCTTGTGAACTTTCATTATGACAGTGTACCGGCAAACAAGGCGAAGTCGCGCAAGAATGGGTTTGGAGGATTACAGGGCTGATCCAGGGGAGGGGCCTCCCTCTGAACTTTTCCTAGAGTTTTGGTTTTGAAAGAATGTGCTCATATGCAAGTTTAATCAATATTATTGTTACTGAATTCATAATATTAACCTGCATAATGGATTTCTTACTGGGAAGATTTGTCTGGAATATGGAAAAGTTACAAAATTTGGTAAACCTTCGAGGGAAGAACAAGGAAAAGGTTGTTGATTTACTTTGCGACATCGTAATCATCGCGCCCCGTGTACTGGAGTGTGTGTGAAATCTGTATCATTGTGATGGATGTACTACTGTGTATATTTGTGATATAGGCTAGGATATGGGCAGGAGACAGCCGTGGCCTTCATTTGGGTAAATCCTGGCATTCGTATGGAGTTGAAGTGGGGAAAACACGTAAAACTGCTTCTATAATGGCTTTTCACAATTCTGCCTTACGAGGCTGAGAGAACCCCATTTCAGCCCTCCGCTCAGGCCAGAGCCGGGAATCGAACTCGGACCTCCACAGTGACAGCCAAGAATGCAAGTCACTGCGCCACGAGGAGACCGGTTCAGGGAGCTATGTCCTACCACCTATGCAAATATAGAGTTGCCTCCAAGAGTAAAGAAACTCGAGTCCATAAAGCCATAAATCTAACAAGCCTAGCTGGAAGGTGTGAAGGGACGGAACAAAGATTATTGAAGAAAATGTCGGTAGTTATCACAAGTTTTAACCCCTCATAAACCTATCACTGTGGGTGGCTGGTGTCAGGTCAAAGGGTCTCAACTCATGGAACCAAGTATTTATAGATGGCAGTGTACTCCATATAAGAAACTTAACTAATACGATTAATGATGGTTGGTTCCTCAGTTTAGGGGCTGCGACAACGCGGTCATGTAGGCCTGTTTACTTTGGGTGTGTGTAGAATGTCTGATAACCGGTGTTAATTATAATGGCTGTATTAGTATGTGTTATCCGTTTTAATTCAAGTAAGGACTGCAGACGATCAATTTCAAGTACTTCCTACGTTTGCTACCAAATATTACCGTCAACGACACCTAGCCGCGAACTTGGCAACTAGATGCGACCGCAACCAGCCCCTTGCGACGAACATTGGAACTAATAAAGCGTCAATCATATCTAACCTATAAATTTAGCTTCACACAATTGTAGTTAGTGGAAGGTTCCGTTACATGCCATACATTTATGACATGGGGACGCGGCTTTACTTCTCCTCCGAAGGAAGGCATACTGAGGGATTTTAACGCTCTTAAAAACCGACGACTTCGGCCGGGTTTGAATCCGCGATCTAGGGCATAGAAGCTCAGCATGCTACCGACTACGCCACCGAAGCCGCCTAACAATTACTGTAGTCCACACAATATGCTAATAACTTTCGAAACACATATTTCGATGAAGTTTTGCAGTACTAGTAAATAATAAGTCCACCTCGTGGAGCGGTCTTGGATGTCGCCCCGAGGTCCGGGTTCGATTCTCGCCTCTGCCAAGAAATTCATTCTGGTCTATTGACTCGTGAGGCAAATCTGAGAAGAGGAGAGTTCGATTCCCACCTCAGCCATCCTGGAAGTGGTTTTCCGTGGTTTCTCACTTCTACTTCAGGCTAATGAAGGGATGGTCCCTAACTTAAGACCACGGCCTCCTTCTCAATCCTCAACTTAATTACAAATACACGCACTAGTACAGCCATCAAAATAACACAGGTTATCAGACAGAAATGCCATACCCCAAGTACACGGTGCTAAGTGTGTACGAGTGAGTGATTTGTAATTCAGGTGAGAATTGGGAATGAAGTGGCCGTGGCCTTATGTTAGGAACCACCTCGGCATTTGCCTGGAGTAGAAGTGCGAATCGAGCCCGCCTATTCTCCATTCTGCCTCACGAGGTAGCCCTCAGACCAGAATTAAATTTCTTCGCAGAGCCGGGAATCGAAACCGGACCTCCAGTCCGGAAGCCACAGAGAAAGGAAAAAAAAGACATTAACGCATAGGGGCAGATGACCTAGATATTTTCCCTCTTAAAAATAATCACCACCAGAATCCAACGTCAAACACGACTGCGCAGCGGGCTAGAGGTTGTATTACAGTTGAATTTTAGTTATGAATGAGGTTTTAATTTTTATGTTCGACCCTGACTATTATGTGTCAGAAAACTGTATCATAATGATGGTCATTATAACACTATTTTTCATTAAGAAACAGTTTCTCCCACCAATCACAGCTCAAGAAACAGTTGTTTGACCAATTAGATAAGGTTAGCATCGCACCTGCGTGGAGTTCCAAGGCCTTCTAAACTGCGTTGCCTAGTGCCATAGTGAGGTAATCGAGAAGGCCATGGTCAAATACAAGGCATTCTCTGCGTCTCATGCGCTCTGTTCAATACAAAAAAAAATGGCGAAATCTCGACAGATATTTATGAATATTTATCTTAAAATAGTTGTAATAATTATAGTCGAAAATAAACAGTCGTATGCAACTCGCCTATAATGGTAATTCAGACACTCGTATGGAAATTATAAAACTCGCATATGCTCGTTTTATAAACATACTCGTGTCTTAATTATAGCCCTTATAGGCTCGTTGCATAATGTACTATTATGCACCCCTTCCAGAAGTAAATCCTGGATCAACCACTGGGTAAAAGTCCCCGACTTCATTCACCATTTTGCTGCTTTGGACTATGACTCCTTAATACTAAGACTCTGAAGCGTTCTTTGGTGGTAGCTCTGATGAATTTACTTCTTCGGAGCAGGCATGCGGTGTGGCTAGTAGACTTAAAAGTTATTTTAAAATCATAGGGTGACAATATTATGCAGAGCGATTGGGGCTATGTGTAGAGAAAGCCTGCAGGTTCAACATAACAACAGGAAATTTTAAAGGCTGAGTTATGTGATCAAACTTAAGACGGAACTTTTGGTTACATTAGATAACATGTGTTCAAGAATATTAATTTGTTTTTGGATTTGGGCACACAAGTGTACACAACATAACTAACTCATAAGACACAGTTTTCCTTTACTAATAGATCAGCTGCGTTGTTGTTATTGTTGTTCCGTACAGGAGTTAGGGAGACCTCGGTCATCGGCCCTATGAATTCGTGCATGTCGTGCATGTGTGCAGCTTATCCCACTCGACACGTGAAGAGGGAGGTATACAGCTGAACAAAAACAGCATATTTTATAAGAAGGTTAGTTATTGTTGCTTTAAAGGGCGGAACAGCCAGGTCATCAGCACCTTTATAATAAAGAAAAAAGCTTGTAGTTTAATGTGATCGTTAATCTCGTGATCATGAGGCACGGGTCCTCCATTTTTATATGGAATCCGAACCACCTGACGTGATATTTCACTTCAAAAATCTCTCATGCTTTGACCGGAAATCGAACCCGGTCCGCCTTGGTGGGAGGCAAGCAGCTTGACAACAGCACTACTACTCCTCCTCAAGTATTTTATATTAATAATAATACATTTTAATTTGCCTTTCAGCGTTTAGTAGCCTCTGTTTACAAACCAGTTGGCGCCATGTTCCCCTATTAGCAGTTAGCACTGCAGCCTCTTCTGCTACTACACTTCACACTTTGAAATCGTACAACACTGAATCTAACCATCTAACTTCTGCTTCTCTTGCCCTCTACAGCCAAATATCACTGATGTGTTGCTGAGAATACGATTGTCCTGCGAAGAGGATAACTGTTGTTCAATAAGCAGAGCCTGTTACATTCTAGCCACGTCGGTCCTTGTGTTCGACCCTGACCCCTAATCGGCTTACATAACATGCACATGGAGAAGCTAGATGCGCGCCCTATTTCAGCTCCCAACTGCAGTCACTTTTCCGGTTGCTCAGTGTCTTCCCTCTCGCCATTATCCTTCTCCAGATCTAGCAGGAGCTACCGTAATCAAAACCGGTGTTTTCTTTGTCGCTAGATCTAGCGAGTTACAAATCTAGGTATTGGTTTAAAAAAAATCAGTAACTTGTAACTTCCTTTAGCAACAGAAGTAACAGCAGCGAAAGAGTACAACTATTCTAGATTTCGTGAGATTAGTAGGACCGCATTAGTCTAATCTTGGTAGTGGTATTGTTGCTTTAAGAGACGGAACATGAAGGTCACGTAACCCTAATAAAGCTGAATGAAGTTGGTCAAGGGGTCGGAAGGAAGCGGCCGTGGTCTATTAGAAGGTAACACCATCATTTGGCTGAACTTGTAAAAAAAAAACAGAAAACCATTTAAAGGTCAGCCGACGCCGGAGTTTGAATCCACTCACCTTCCGAATGAGGAGATAGCCTGGCCGCAAGGCCTTGAGCGGTAACACGCACAGTCACCAAGCTCGCTTTGGTCCAAGCTTCAGAAAAGATTCTTAATTTTGTTTTCTTACTACCAGGAAATAATACTGAATGAAGCGATGAACTGCGGAAGAATAAAATTGAGCCATTAACTGCGCCAAAACACACACACTTCTGAAATGTCTCTTGGCCTACCCAAGAGGCAAGTTTGGCTCCAAAATGACTTGCGCATACGAACAAATTGAATCTTCCATCAGACTATCTGTTCAGGCCCATACGGTGACATTGCTTTATGACATCGCTATCAACCAGATACAATAAACAAATTCAAATGCCGACGTTTCTTCGACTATGAAGCATTGGAATGAAGGTCCTGATAATTGATATTTCATTTCTTCGACTATGAAGAGTTGGAATGAAGGTCCTGATAATTGTTGTTATTTCAGTTCTTCGACTATGAAGAGTTGGAATGAAGGTCCTGATAATTGTTGTTTCATTTCTAGGAGCATGGGACATCTTGTCATCGGCCCTGTGTACTTGTCTGATAACCTGTATTTATGTTATGAGTGTAGTAGTGTGTGTAACTGTATTAGGGACAGAAAAGATTCTTCTTTCTTTTCTTTTTCCCTTACTACGAGGAAATAACAACTGAACGAAGCGATCAACTGCCATCTCTTGAGTAGCCCAAGCGATAGAAGTAGATGGGGTAGGTACCCAGGGATTAGTAAGACACTAACTCGGCATTTTCCAGGAGGGAGTGTGGAAAAATCCCAGGAAAAGCCATCCTCAGGATAGCCGCAGTCAGCGCCGGGATTCAAATCTGCTATCTCCGGACTCGCTCCAGCTGCCCTCGCGGCCGTGGTGCACGACTTAACGAGCGCAGCTTCACCGCGGGACGGTCCTGATAGTGCAGTGCTCTGAGAATAACGTTCTCACAGAAGAAGGTGGTTGGTTGTTAATTCGTATTAGGGACTTGAACATATTTGGTCATCAGCCCCGTCTACTTCAGGTGCTGAATTTGTCTCATAACCCGCGTTTCTGTGGTGACTGTAGTAGCGTGTGTAGCTCAAAGATAAAGGACATGATGATCCACATGCTTGGATGTTATTTTCCATGTGGCGCGTGACTTGTGGGACACCCTGTAGTTAAGATCAAGTTTAATTAACATGCAATCAATATACATCAAGGAGATATGATTGTGTGGTCCATCAAGTATAATAAATCATAAGCTTAGTCGTACAGTGCATATACCATTTTAAAAGCAAGCCCCGACATCTCCAATAGGTCTATGTTAACTACAGATATCTATTTAGTAAAACATACATTATTCTTGTTGTTGAGGATTCATTTTAGGACCTTTGGTCATCTTGGGCACTGCCCGTGTCATTCTAGTCGTAAAATACAATCTTGGAATCTATAAATTAAATATTGACACGGCGGATCGTTAATAATTTCACAATGGGCATTTTTAGTATGACCCAAACAATATGATTAATTAAAATGTCGGTGCTTTCATCTGTAAAGTATTAGTAGAAAATATTAATAACTCATAATATTGAGTTTTAGCAATACGGAAGGGGAAATTTACTGAGCTCACGGTATCTAGACCTGCTAATGACCCAGTATATCCTCCTCCAGCATCTTGTCTTTGCTGTTATAAAAATAAATACATTTTAAAAGGCAGCAAATACAGGATGGCTCCAAGTTCAGTAAAAAAAAATCGCACTACCACGGCTCCCTCGCATTTACACACCCGCAAATACCAACTAACTGCGCCAGGATTCGATCCTGCAACCATGGGAATAGCAGGCGAGATCGTTACCGCTGTGCCACTGCTGAGAAAAGGTAGAGAAGACATAATATTTAATGTTTTCGTCAAGCAACGGTGATATTACATTACAGTGGCGGCTTCGGTGGTGTAGTTGGTAGCATGCTGAGCTTCTATGACCAAGGTCGCGGGTTCAAACCCGACCGAAGTCGTCGGATATTTTAAGAGCGTTAAAAATCCCCCAGTATGCTTTCCTTCGGAGAGGAAGTAAAGCCGGTTGTCCCATGTCATAGATTTATGGCATGAAAAAGAACCTTCCACTAACTACACTTCTGTGAAGCCAAAATTTGTAGGTTAGAATTGATATCGCTCTATTAGTTCCAACGTTCACCGCCAAGTGCTAACTACAATGCCATCTAGTAGCCAAGTCCATAATCTAGGTGTCGTGGACGGTAGCATTTGGTAGTTAGTTAGTTTAGTTAGTTAGTTATTGTTTTAAGTGGCGGAACTACGAGGCCATCTGCCCCTAAGCATTTGGTAGCAAAAGTAGGAACTACTTGAAATTGTTGTCTGCAGTCCTTATTTGAATTAAAACAGGTAACACGCACAAATACAGCCATCACAATTAACACCGGTTTTCAGACAGATTCTACACACACCCAAAGTACACGGGGCTACAGGACAGCGTTGTCGCAGCCCCTAAACTAAAGAACCAACCATTACATTACATTACCGTCAAGCTAAAATGTTAATATCTGAACGGGACGTCTCGACTTACTGTACATTAAGAATGTAAGCAGAAATGTTACCACTGGCATGGAAGGAGCGGATGACAAGATACTAATCTAACTTTTCTCCAAGTGAATTCGAACATTGCTGTTATTTTATGAAAGAGCATATACCATCGTGACCACCAGACCTATGTGCGTGTGCACAAACTGTCTGATAACCTGTGTTATTGTGCTGTGTGAATTAAGAGTATGTACGTTACTTGCAATTGGGGCTGGTATTGGAAAGAAGGCAACAGCGGCTTTACGTTGCGTACCGACATTTGTCTGAGTAGAAGTGGTAAACCACAGATACTACAGTACTTTCTAGGATGGCTGAGGTGTTATTTGGACTCTTTTCTCTTCTCTTCTGAGTGAGCTCCGTTCCGTTCTCAGGCAGGATTCAAATATCTTGGCCGAGCCTTGAACAGCCCAAGGAAAGAGTGCTTGGCACTGATAGTTCGAATTGAAGACATTCGAACATCTTGGGCCAGCTTCACACCGGATCACTCAACCACTGGAACAATATTCTTGCGTTATAACTAAAGCCCTGCGCGGATACGGATATCCGCGGATATCCGCAACATTTTTTGCCATGCAGATAGGCCTATAGTTTGCATGGCTGTGCGGATAAGCTGCGGATAATGTTTGGAGTAAATTTGCGAATAATTTTAGAATACAATCCGAATTTGTTTAATATCATAAGTAGGACCCAGATGTTTAGGACACATCATAATTATTTTCTCAGTTATGTTTTTTGCATGACAAATGTAAAATGATGATTTACGTTAATTCAGTCAAATTATGTCATTAAGCATCATTAATACTCGGAACTGAAAAGGGTTGGAATTCTGGCTGTATACGATTCATTTTAAACAAAGCACATGGTATACATAGCCTACGGGAACGACTTTCTCCTCAAATGTCTAAATGTGTTGCTTTAATACTTGATGCATTATCTAATTATAATATTATTGTGATGCCAATAGATTCGGATAACAAACGTGCGGATGTGGATATAAGTCGTTCGGACCACTTCGGTGACTATGATAAGACTGGAGCGCTGCAACGCTGCAGCGCGACCTCGCCTCAAACAAGGAACTGCCCGGAAGCGATTCACACCCACACAGCAATCAGGATGAGACCAAGACCATGGCCGTTTTATAGTCTACTTGACGACTGGTAACTTTCATACGGTTTGGACATATAGGCCCGTGTACTTTGGGTGTGTGTAGAATCTGTTTGATAACCGGTGTTAATTATAATGGCTGTATTAGGGTGTGTTAACTGTTTTAATTCAAGTAAGGACAGCAGAGGATAATTTCAAGTAGTTCCTACTTTTGCTTCCAAATGCTCCCGTCTACGACACCTAGGTGCAAAGTTGGCTACTAGATGTCATCGAAACATGCACCTGGCTACGAACGTAGGAATTAAAGAGCATTAATCAAATCTAACCTACACATTTTGCTTCACACAATTGAAGTTAGTGGAAGGTTCTTTTACATGCCATAAATCTAGCGCGCCGACTTTACTTCCCCTCCGAAGGAAGGCATACCGAGGGATTTTAACGCTCTTAAAACATCCGACGACTTCGGTCGGGTTTGACCCCGCGATCTTGAGCATAGAAGCTCAGCATGCTACCAACTACGCCACCGAAGCTGCCTAGGTTTAGACAGATTTGAAGTCAGTGTTGCCTTATTGACAACTGATATTGCAACTTTTCTGTCGGTCAACACAGTAACACTCTTCTGGTAATCGGTAACAAATGTTTTATTAATCACATGTATTTTGTCAGGTTGATTTTCGCATGTCCCAGTAATTGGGATTTTATTGTATTGACAGACTGAAAATTTGCAATATCAGTTTCAATTCGGTTTACACGGGTAGCTTTCAAAAGCGTGCGATAGTTGTTTTACAATGGGCTAGGGCCGTCTTAACTTTATCATTTTGGGGGTGGCATGTCATCCGGTACGAAAGAGAAGATAGTGTTGAGAAGTGGTAGTGTTGTTAAAGCAAATACGGCGACTAATATAGACAGATAATAGCGACAAAACTGAAAAGATGACAGAAATGGAAATCAAGTAACTGACATGGATGAGGATACGTTGGCTATGATAAATATGGAACAAAGGGGGAAAACAGAGAAAATCATGCAAGTTAATGCTGACGTAGAACTGCTTTAAGTGGAAAAATTAACCTTGATGTGTCGAATCTTTTTGATTTGTCTGACTCTTGACTGTTCTTTCACGTCTACAAGCCTTCACTGTATTACTTAAAGTGAAGCAGTGTTGAGCAAGTCATCAGATGTATTTAAATTGTTGATGCTAGAGAATTATAGTAAAGGCAAGGCATAGCCTAAGGCTTGGGCATAGCATACCTTATATTTTGAAATACAACCACGTTTTTATATCGGAGTAATGTACCTTTGCCAAGGAGGGAGAAAGTGTCTGATCGCGATAGTTCAATTGGAAACAACATAGGGCCGGACATCCGTAGACCCAAGTTCGATTACTGGTCGCGCCGGACATTTTCACTGTCTGGTTAACATATTCATGGCTTTTTGCTCCACTAACAATAGCGGACAAATTAATGCACTCATATTAGCTAGGCCGAGAACTTAATTAAATATTGCTCATAATTCACGTATTTTACCTTGGCGCCTATCCCCTTTCATTTATGACTAGTCAAGGTTTGCGATGAATAAACTATTCAACAGTAAAGTGTTATCAAGGACATCAAAACTCCGTGTTTATATGGCAATTGCTCGGCCAGTATTAATATATGGGGCAGAGACATGGACGCTGAGCAATAGGATGGAGAGGAGAATATTGACCTTTGAAAACAATGTGTTAAGAAAAATCTTCGGGTTGGTATTAGGACAGGAAAACTTCAGAAGAAGAAAAAACACAGAAATTCACGCACTGTATAACGAACCGGATGTGATAGCAGTAATAAGAAACAGAAGAATAGAATGGCTGGGACATGTACTGAAAAGGGAAGAAGGGATGGTAAACCGAGTGCTAGAAGGAAAAACACAAGGGAAAAGACCCCTCGGTAGACCAAAGTTGAGATGGCAGAATGGAGTCAGGAAAGACCTGGAGGCCCTGGGAGCCAACGAGAACATGGCCGGAGACAGAGGAAGAGGCTAAAGAGTGAGGCAATGACCCGACTTCGGTTCGCGTGGCCAACTAAGCAAGTAAGTAGTAAGTTAGGGATGATAATTTTAGTTACGATAAGCCCAGAAACACACACTAAATAGTTGTAAGAATGCAAGCATTGCAGGCTTACGACATTTATATCAGAAAAAGAAAGAAAAGGGTAAAAAAAATGTGGAAGAATTAAGGAAACACTACCCTCCAATAGTTGGAAATGATCAAAAGATGAACAAGGGAGGTTGGGTACAAAAATGGCAAATACAATCAAATAACAATAATAACCACCTTAACAAAACCAAACAAACCCAAACAACAACAATACATCAAAAAACTAACAAATTTTAACATTTAAAAGCATAAAACAGATCAAATTTTAACCACCAATCATAGCACAGTACATTCAAAAACCTCAACCCACCCACCAATCACAAGTCAATGCTGCCAAATACAAACCAACATGACCCCAACAACATGCAATTCAAGTCATATAATCACATAAACACACTTGAGGCCCTTCTATCATCAATTCAAATAAAAATCTATGCTGCTGCAAAATATAAACATAAACAACATTATAAAATGCCTTGGCTGGCGAGCAATTAGATGATATCAACAACTAATGGTACTAGCGGAGATGGTGAGGTCATCAGCCGCGACTATGACTAAATACCATTAATCCACCAAACTTAAGCCATAATAGCTTTACTACTCTCAAATATCCATTTTCATGAAACTAAACCACTATTCAAATCCTAAGCCAATACATCAAACCTTACCACTAAAAATATTTGGCCTAAAGCGCTTTAATTGCTTAAGCCAAATAAAAAATATTTATATTAATCTAAAACAAAATAATAAAACGTCACATTAGAATATGAGGAGCCTAGCTCATAGGCACCAGACTTTTTTCCCTATGAATTAACCAAAATGATTGGTAATTCGTCCCACTGCTTGAGAGTAGTATACCATGATCATGCCGGACTCAGCATGAGGCCCTGTGGCGCAGACCACAGCTCATTGTATTGAGTTCCTGCGGAAGTAGGGTCTGAAGATCATTATTATCGTGCTGATGAATTTGATGTACTGTACTCTGCCCCAAGGAACTCATCTGATAACCTGTGTTGTTGTAATGGCTGAAATAGTGTAACTGCACCTCTAATTATTACAGTAAAATGCCTTTTTTATATAAAAAACGTTTCAGTAGACTACTCACTATAAGACAAATTTAATTATTCATAACGAGAAAGTTACTATTAATTTTCTCTCAACTAATTTTTTTGCGGCTAGGAGAAAAGATTCCAGTACTTCGTACACCCAGATAAGAAAGGTACGTCTACCTCGTGGTGTAATGGCTGGCAGTCCGCAGGGGTCCGAGATCCATTCCCGGCTCAGCCAAGAAATTTAATTCTGGTTTGAGGACTGGAACGGGGTATATATACTCAGCCTCGGTGAGACAGTACTGAGAAAAGGTGGGTTCGATTCCCACTTCAACTATCCTAGAGTAAATTATCCGTGGTAACCCACTTCTACTCCAGGCAAATACCGGTATTGTGCCCGTTTAGACCGGAGTCCGCACGACCACATATGCATTTTACCAATAATCAGTCAGCACGAGAGTCAAAATATCCCGGAGCGCCAGATGGGTTAAAGCAAATCGCAAAAACGACATCAAATTAAAAAAATGCTTTACTGATTTTTGGCTCAATGCAACAATAAGGATAGAAGGAGAATTAATTGGGAGAAACACATCTGCTAAAATTATCTCAGTTTATTTTAAAGTTAAAATCTGACTGCAAAGATGCTCAAAGCAGCATCATCCACGTGTGGCGATCCACACTCTTATTTACACACAATATACAGAAATTTTCCAAACACATTTGACAATCTTTTTGGAAACACAAGTCCGATTAATAGTCCTGTGGACTGTGTTCCAAAATTATTAATATTTAATTCCAGTGCAAAATTAATTGTCTATACTGGAAATAACGTAGATCACTGTTTGACTATTTACATGATATTAACACTCGTAGAATAAATGTTTAAAGAATTCTTAAACTTTCACTTGTTTTTCCAGTTTCAAAAATATATCGTCGAAAATATTATCATCATAGAAGCAACACAAATTATTAACACATATTAATAACATCTGAAAAGTATTTGACCATTGAGCATAGCATCGAAGAACTGTGCGAAGCACAACAACAATTAATCGTTCTTCTGACATTAAACATTCGAGAAGTGACTCGATTATGAACTTCAAGTTCCAAACAAAATATATGATTTCTGATCATCAACTTGATCAATAAATGGTTGAACCATTCAATTATTAGATTTTCCACTTGGAATCATCAATATAAAAAAAATATTTATATTTATGGCCATTTCTAGTATCTTTCACAACTTGCAATTCTTCGACAGAATGCGGAAATTAGAATTGTAGTTTCATAATGAATTCATTTAGTTCATGGCACTAGGACTTAAAATATCCTTCAAATTATTCGTGGTTAAAGAATTATTTTTAATTGGCAGTGGCCCATTCTACTATTTGTGTAAGAACACAATATTACAACAACAACAACAACAACGGCAAAGGTCTTCCTCTGAAGAAGAATAAACTACTATCATGACAAATCCGGGTTCTAGCAAAATCAAAGTCTAAATGGAATTCGTAAACAAGGTTGAAATAAGAACTGATGGTTTCAAGAAATAACCTTCGGGTCATTCATCCGACGAAATGTGGCTCCAATACTCCTACTATAAACCTGAGCCATCGAACCTGCTATTTGATTGATGCTCGAAAAAACCTCTTCATTCCTGCGACTTAACATGCGCACCTGGGAATGGCATTTCAACTACTCCACACACATAAATTTTCTTCCCAAAATTTATACAATAAATCAAGCCTCTGCTTGTTATCAACACTGGAAGATTAATAAACTTACAAGTTTATTTTATTTTACCATTCAGTTCAACCCGTGAATTTACCATACTTATGAAAAGCTTTATTTCACTTTCGAGTGTATTTACGTCATGATTTTATATAAATACAAAAATATCCTATTTGATACAAATATCAATTGCTTCCCGTTTCATGCCTCTCCGTGTTATCTGAAAAATATACTTTACTCATAGCAAATATCAACTGTTCAACCAGAACTGACATGTTGGTTGAATGCGGGCTTGCGCTAACCACTCTCCTTCGGAAAATCTCCTGTTCCAAACTAGAAATGTTTAAACTACTTCATAGGCTCTTTCTCAATACATATGATTATTAGAAAATATAATATCCAAGAATTATTTAGAAAAATTATGAAAATTATTATTATTATTATTATTAGTGGATTATTATTATTATTATTATTTGTTATATCATTTTAAATATGTTTAATTATCATCTCATTATGTGAGAATCCACATGTTCGAACCTTCGAATATGGAAAAAATATCCATTCCTCAACAAAAATAAATTTACCTTTTACAGTTACATCGGGGTTTTCCGTGGTTTCCTTAAAATATGAAAAATTCAAATAAATGCTCGAAATGCTCGGTCATCGATCCTAAACTGTTCTGAGTGCTGAAAATGCTCTGAATAACTCTAACAAGTCTTGCGTAAATCATTGCAAGATTTAAATACGACGAAAAAAATGTGTTGGTCATCTGCAGAAAAATAGTTTGTTCCAATTAGCTAGGCATAATATAATTCAAATGTGGCTTTCATTTCTTGATGGTCTTGAAGTGTAGTAAACCTGGTCTGTACCAGATTTATCCATAGACATGCCCTATCGGACAAGCACGTATAATCCTTGTATCGGCCGCC
Organism: Meconema thalassinum; assembly: GCA_946902985.2. NCBI lineage: Eukaryota > Metazoa > Arthropoda > Insecta > Orthoptera > Tettigoniidae > Meconema > Meconema thalassinum. The sequence continues at coordinate 776,162,129 of OX336388.2, read as the reverse complement.
ATTGTAGACCCACAAATCGTCTAGTCAGACATAGTGGTAGTATCTTTCGAAGTTTGAATAAACTGTGGTTCCATTTTAATATGGGCTTCTATCAAAGCCATAACAGTTTGTTGAAATAGGGTCAGATCTTAGTGATCTCTTCTTAGATATGTCAGTTGTAACATAACTCACTGTAATCTCATCAGTACAAGAAAAACATTGACAGTCTAAGCAATTAACGGCTGTTCTGAAGATCGTTCCCTGGGCATGGTTTATTAATATCACCATCTGCCATGCGCTAGACAACTTGCAGTTTCCCTTGCGTAGACTAATGAACGCCACCGTTATAGACTATTCTTCAGTGTACTGACAGATCGAAGTGGTTAACTAGTTACAAAATATGAAAAACTGACTGAATGGATTTAAACATCCAAGTATTAAGTTACTACTGGACTGTGACAAAATACTATTTTCTAGACAAAGTCTAGCATATGTCCTTTTTAGAAATATAAATATTTCCACCAATGTCTGTAGAAAAACAATCACCTCAGTGATTCTCCTCACCAGAAACTTACTAAGTTCCAACTCGTTTGCGCAGCACTTCTCGTGACTATCACGATTTGAAAAGAACTTCTGCGTAGATTCGGCAACCATGTGCCTTGGCTCAGCGTAGACGCAACTTGCTTGCCAAGTGCTTGTGTTGAAGTGAGCTGACCATGCCTGCTCCAGCTGGCTTTTATTCAAAACCGTCAGGGTCACGCGTCATCGCCTGATATCTAGAAATCCTCATATCTCTTGAATCCCTGGTCCGATTTACTTGATACTAATTGCATTCTCTTTCATTTGGCAGTGCCAGTAATCTGATCCCAGTCTCAAGTCTCTACTCCATAGTTAACTATTTAATCAATATATAGCCTCCACCTCTGCTGTTACTCGCTACGTCACTTGACATCCAACTATCGGTAAAATTCTTCTAAATGCTTCTCGAAGCAATGTAGCGCGATATTCAAATATCTCAACTTTCAAAAGCTGCTACAGCCTTTCCCTTGATATCTAGGTGTCTGAAACTTGGAATACCCATTCCTAGAGTTGGGCACAGTATGGTACCTAAATTAAGGCCACGGCCACCCAATCTTAGTCCCAATTACAAACACACAACTAATACAGTCATCAGACAGATTCCGCACACGCCCAAATACACGGGGTTACATGATCATGATGTCGCAAAGCCTTAAGACTTGAAATAAGGTACCATTCCAGCAAAGGCCTATATAGCCCATGCGTGTGTGTTTGAGGGAGGGGGGGGGGGGGGGGGGGGGGGAGGGCGGAGAATAAACACACAGCACTGTGGTTCCAACCTCTGCAACAGTGGAGCTTGGTTTTGATTGAACAAAGCAAGCAACGCTAATTCCCAAAGTAATATTATGTCAACACTTAAAACACAAATTACAAATGAAACATTATTTGTAAATATAACGAAAATAAAAAAAGACCGTGACGGCAATCGTCTATTAATAAGAGTGAAAACAAAAGTAAACCATTATATGAGACACGTGCACTCAGACGAGAAGCCACTGCAGCGAAGTTAAACTGGAGCGCTAAGTACGAGGGGTGAGTAAAAATAGAAGTGAGAAGTAGAGAAGAGAGCAAATAAAATGGCTAAAAAGATGCAGCTGTTGCTCTTGGGCCAAGAAGGTAGATGTTTAAAACTGCTGTACATACTGTATGTGAGATAAAGACCTTAGATGTTGTCCAAGGTTTTACGAAACCAATAGCGGATCTTCGGTCAAAGACAGGTTTTTCAACATGTTTTTCTCGCGCTCTGGGCCGAAAGTACTTTCCTGTCTTAGTTACAATCACACCACTGTCTTAAAGGGCGGAACATCGAGGTCACCTACCTCAAAGAGTCAAAGAAGAGACGTTTCTTTGTTTCATGTCACAACAGTCAGTTCCAACCAGCCTTCGGGCTGACTACCTAACAGACAGACAGGTAGTTTTCCAACATTTACTTTGTACGTTTCGTGACTTAATACAGTAGAAATGTTTTGCAAGGCGCAGAAATTATTTCAAATGTTTAATCAACAATCTTAAAAATATTATTTTAAAGAATCTGACAGTAATCTGATTTTTTTTACAGTTTCCACTAAAAGAGGAGCCTTGTTAATGCAAAACAAACGTTTTGTTTTGATTACATTATTTTGTTTTTCGTGTGAATTTAGACCAGAGAGATTGGAAGTCTTATTACTGATGGTCCACTCTTGAACTGTTCAAAGATTCGTGGATAATGGATTGAAATTACCTGATTTAGAGGATGTATTCCGAAGTGAATGGAAAAAAGAAGAAAAAACGTACCCAGCTCAGGTGACCCTCAGAATCTTCTATTTCGAAAATTTCTAGATGCAATTCCTTATGCGAAAAGTCCACAGGGGAGAAAACATTACTAAGTAGGGAAGAATAAGCTCAAGAGATACTGGTAAGATGTCAAAACCGGCAAACGAACAAGACGCACACACTGAAATGAGAGTGGTTGTTAACACGCAGTCCATAGAGATACAAATCGACGGTAAAAAGATCAGTCTGATAGACTAGACTTTATATCATTTAAAATGACAAATGCTACACATGTTAGAAAGGATCAGGAGGGCTTCTCGCTTTCCCAGGACTCTTTCAACAGACTCCATCACCCATTAACTTAGGCTTCCCGCGCGGGGAACGGGGAGCGGGAGGTGCACTTTGCTGCATGACGTCACGCACTCGCCGTCTCCGTATCGCATAACGCCAGACCCCAGGAGTAAACTCATACTCGGTGCATATGTTCTGAACAACATGATGACGTCATACACGCCGTAACCGTAACGCATAACGGTAGACCAAAGCATAACGATGAAGTCGACAAGACCATTTGAAATTATAAAATAAAAATAAAATATGTTTTTAATACAAAATTGTGACTGATTTAAATTCTTTATTTCAGTCTAACAATTTGCACACCTCTGTTGTTGGATCACCATTATAATGGGGCAATTTTACGATTACGCGTTTCGACTTTCAAGCGGTCACCATCAGGTCACTGTCTTGAGGTTTAAATTTATATACAAATACCATCTAACTACAAAAAAAGTAGTACGTTTAATTGGTGTTTATAATACGATTCGCAGTTTGAATCTCGTTGTAAGGTTAGTTAGGTGAGATAATTAACCATATACACAATAGAATTAAAGTGCATGCTCTAATTTTATTTTTACTTTATTTGTTATATTGTGTTGTTCTAATTTGTATACACGTGCATAATACTCACCGTAATTCACAACCCCTTAAAAAATTAAATAACTGTCCTTTTATGCATAAATGGTCATGCATCAATACAAACGACAGAATGCAATTTAATTGAACTGGGTATTTAATTTACGAGTAAATGCAATTCAATCTCGACAGCAAATAATTCAACGTGTAAAGAGATAGAGGTATTTACAAGACAATCAAAACATATGCGACATTTTCTAGTCTCGTCAGAAATCTATTTATAAGAAATGTTGTGAGGAAAGTTAACCCTAGTGCAGATGGCATCGCTGTACCACCCCTTAGAACATCAATAATAATCATCCAAGTTGTATGTGCATTAATTGTGCACGTAGACCTACGACTAATAACAGGAACGTTAAAGACCACTATTTTTCTCCGAGCTTTAGTCTAAGCCGATGGGGCTACACCCCTTCCCCTTACCCCGAATGAGACTCTACCCCCTGGGATGTAATGTTATTACAAAATGCTTAAAGAATACCATCAAATACACAAATGCGTCTTTTCCAAATAGAAAAATGTGATACTTCAGTAATACAGTACTTGTATGATTAGGCTATGCTATAAGCATTAGCAATTATGATGATTATGATAATTGTTGATTTAAGGGGCATAACATCGAGTATTAGAGAAGCCATATTTGGTATATGGCGACAGTCAACAGCTGATTCGATAAGGTAAATAATGAAAATAGCCATGGATAAGTCCCATTGAGTTCAATTCGTTCCTAGTTTTCCAAGAAGTAAGGTGCTCTCTCAGTGTTAGCAATTTCGGCGCTAAATGTCGTATTATTTAAATGCAGATTAGAGACTTCTCACATTTATGCGCTGAAATGAACATTCCATTCATGCTAAAGAATACAGATACCTTTGTTGTGAATTTTGCGATTCTAAGTATTAAAGTTGAGTTAATGAATTTAAGTCCAACTCTCGCTGGAAGGTTTGTCTTCTGTAGCGATGGAGAGTTTAGAGGTAATCTAATATTATAAAAAAATAGGCTAAAACAGGTAAGGTTTACTTTTATATCCCCTTCTCGTATATTACATCTCATCCCACGTGGCCGCGCTACCGATACTAATACCTAAACACTGAGCAAGTTCTTGGCTGTCGCCCCGGAGGTCAGGGTTCGATTTCCAGCTGTACCAAGAAATTTTAATTCTGGTGTGAGGGCTGGAGCGGGGTGCACTCACCCTCGTGAGGCAAAACTGAGAAGAGGAGGATTCGATTCCCACCCCAGCCATCCTGGAAGTGGTTTTATGTGGTTTCCCACACTTCTACTCCAGGAAAATGCTGGGAGGGATCCTAACTTAAGGCCACGGTTGCCCCCTTCCCAAAGCTATCTCCAATTTACAAATACGCACTAGTACAGCCATCACAATAACACAGGTTATTACACAAATTACACGCACGCACAGCCAAAAAACATTGTCATTTAGACCACGATGTCGCAGCCCCTAAAATAAGCAACAACAAAGCAAGTCGAGCAGCTTGCTTCCTGCGATGGAAGGTTTGGAAATGGACACGGTGGTCTCCCTCCTTTCGCTAACGGCTACAGGTGGGAGGTGTCTTGATTCTTACATTCTAATAAGTTTCATAAATTAAGTCGTCAATGAAAGAGACGACTGGTAGTATCTATATTTTACACGTACAGTAGTATATTTATGCTGACCATTGTGACCTGAACTTGTGACCTGAACTTCTGGCATGAAGAACTCCGTCCTTTCATAATAACTGTGTGACATTTTATCACGACACAAATAAGAGGCATATTAACATACAACAGGTACAAATATGTCAATACGCCGTACAGGAATGTACAGCGTTGCATTTCGCGAGTTCATTGCGGGCAATTGCTAGCGATCTTTGCTATGTACACGTGGAGAGCTATCATTATGTACTATGTAACCTACATGTAAATTTTCGAAGCCATTCTTTCAGTGTTGCCTATACAAACTGTTATTTGCGTAGTCGATAGCATGCTGAGCTTCTATGCCCAAGATCGCGGGTTCAAACCCGGCCGAAGCCGTCGGATTTTTAAGAGCGTTAAAAATCCCTCAGTATGCCTTCCTTCGGAAGGGAAGTAAAGCCGGCGGTCCCATGTCATAGATTTATGGCATGTTAAAGAACCTTCCACTAATTGCACCTGTGTGAAGCTAAATTGGATAGGTTAAGAAAGTAAACAACGCTCTTGGGTTTCTACGTTCGTTGCCAAGAGCCGACTGCGGTGGCGTCTAGTAGCTAAGTTCTGAACTTGGCCTAGTAGTAGTCGACGGTGGCACTTGGCGGCAAAAGTAAGAACTATTTGAAAAAATCTAAGTTGCAGTACTTAAATTTAAAAAAAAACAGATAACACACACTATTACAGTCATCACAAATAACACCGGTTATCAGACAGATTCTACACACACCCTAAGTACACGGGGCTACATGACCGCGTTGTCGCAGCCCCTAAACTTAAGAACCAACCAATCAAACTGTTATTTGTAAATCTGCAGTCGGTAAACTCAAATTTGTCCATTGACTGGGCGAGGTACAATGTACTGTAGGCTATAAAATATGTAAATACCACTCCTGAATAAAATTATATGTATTCGTTTATGATCACTATTATAATGGGGCAATTTTAGGACAACGCGTTTCAACCTTCAAGCGGTCATCGGTAGATCCCGATCAGGGTCGAGGTTTAAATTTTGGTATTTTTAGTACGATTCGCAATTTGAATTTCGTTATAAGTTTGGTTTGTTTTGTTTTAAGGGTTTGTGAATTATAAGGTGCGTTCATAAAGTAACGAGCCGCAGGCATAATAACAGAAACCAATACCTGTATGTTATAAGTATTGGCCCTGGCTGTTGAGGCACTTGTCCCACTGTGACACGAGGCGGTGAATGGCTGTCTCATAAAATTCCCTGGGCTGCGATGTGAACCAGTTCCGCACGTACAGCTGGACGTCGGCGTCCGAGGTGAATCGTTGGCCCCCCAGAGCCCTTTTCAGGGAACCAAACATGGCGTAATCACAGGGAGAGAGGTCCGGACTATATGGAGGGTGGCCGAGAACCTCCCATTTGAATGTCTGCAGGAGTGCCGCGACTGTGTTGGCCGTATGAGGTCGTGCATTGTCGTGGAGCGACCACGGTGGCTATGGCGTTCACTGTCACTCGGCGGTCCTGGGTAATGAGTGCATCAAACAGCTGGACGTTGTCATCGGTAACGCAGGGGGGGGGGGGGGGGGAGGGGAGGTGCCGGTGTCCGGACAGTTCCCCACACTGACACTTCCACACACTGCCCAAAATACTGACACTTCCACACAGTGCTTGGACGCGGCTACCTGTTTAATGACTCAGAAATAATTTCGACTGACATTTCCACACACATCTCCCCTCTCCCCCAAGGCTACTATGGAAAAGATTAAGTTGAAATTTGGCCTAATGTTGTTTAGCACTTTTAATATCTCTGTAATCTCATATTAAATTCTTTAACTACTGAACTACTGTATAAGGTTTGAGGCAAAAATGTTTAATACTCTTCAGCTATTATGAGTACAAGTACAAGTACTAGTACATTATAAATGAGAAATTTTTATTCTTGCCGTGTAAGGATCGTGAGTACTATGGAGTTAGAATTTGGTCGGACATCTAAGGGAAGGGAACGCGTTTACCATGAAGGTTACGAATACCAAAAGTTAAGAATGGCGAAAAGTGGTGTTGTGACGTGAGTGTGTGTTTTCAAGTATTCAAAAAAGTGTTATTCATCGATTCAGTCAAAAGAAAACATTTTAACCCGTGGACCAAACAGTGAGTGAGCTTCAGTGTGGTGTTCCTGATGTTGCCCGTATAGAGATTTCGAAGCTCGTCCAAGGGGCGGTGAAGAGAGCACGCGAAGAAGATGCCAGCATTAGTCAAATTTACAACAACGCCATGGGTGACCTTCATGATAAAGGTATGTGCTCTTAGCATTAGTTTTAGTAGTAGGGTACCACTGAGTGAATTTAGTAAACTCATTCAAACAACACATACGTAATAATGTAGTTTCTTCTATTTAAAATTTATTTATTAGATAATGCAGCCCAACGTACTCATCATATTTTACAATTATCAAAAATCTAATTAAAAAATTTATTTATATTAATTTATGTTCATGAACTATTTGGAAACAAGTTTCAAGCATTGGTCTTGTACTATCAATGTCAAAAGTGTGTATTTTTAATTATAAAACATACGCGTGCAGAGCTGCTTTTCTACTCCGGGTGCGGATTGGAAGCATAACACTGCATTACTAACATTTCTAAGCATTTGTGTTTTACTGTACTATGGTGCTTTATTAATGTATTTTGTTTACTCAGTTGGTATCCATGTTTACAACATTTTATAGATTTATAAAGCAGACCCCTGTTTTTTTATTTGTTTTTCCAAACTCTAGCATTGAAATTTTGATTTTTTAACCATACTTTTAATTATTTTTTTATGAAACAATTTTTATTTGTAAATTTAAAAAAACTTTATTCAGAGATTTCATTAAAATTGTTAGGCCAGTTTTAGTTTTCTCATGTACATACATTGCTTGTCAGAGTATAGGATAGATGGTTTGTTTTCAGGTTATGACTTCGTTACCGAAATGCCCAGGACAGAGTCTATGATGAGGTCACTTTATCGACACAAAAGCAGTGCCCAGGGAAGCACAAAGGAGCCGGAACACAGAGAAAATATCGTTTTGATATCAATACGTTGACTATGATTGACGGTTCGTCTTTCCTTTTGGCCGACGACGGAAATGAAGAAAGAATTATTGTTTTTTGCGGCAGCAAAGGAAAAGAGAGCTTGAAATGTTTTAGCCATTCTTTTATGGATGGTACTTTCAAGAGCTCTAGCAAGCAGTTTTGTCAAATATATACCATTCATGCCGATTTTGGAAGTAGCAATGATGAGACAAATTCGCACTTCTACCAAACAAGAAGAAGCAAACGTATACGAGACTGTTCAGACTCCTCCTCCAGGCTGTTCCGGAGTGGAGACCAGAAGACGTAAATGTGGATTTTGAAGCTGCTGTAATTTCTTCTCTGAAATACGTATTTCCAACAACAAAATTACATGGCTGTCATTTTCACAAGACAAAATGCTTATGGAGAAAAGTACAGGATCTCGGATTATCGGTGGAGTACCGAGAGAATAACGAAATCCGCCTACATGTCCGTATGTGCGCAGCACTTGCGTTTTTAAAGCCTGAAGATGTGCTCGATGGATGGGTGGAAATACACTCTCAAGCTCCAGAAAGTCCCAAACTTAGCCAGTTTTCTGACTACATTGTTGACAACTGGCTAGATAACCAAGACATTCCAATCGAGATGTGGAACTGCCACCAAGCACGACACAGGACAACGAATGCTGTTGAGGGCTGGAACAACCGACTCAACAATCTTGTCGGGAGACCTCACCCCAAATTAAAAGAGGTTGTCAAAGTGTTGAAGACGGAAGCCGAGAAGACAAACTGCGCATTTTTAAAGGCCGAGCTCAACATGGATGGAAAAAAAAAAGAAGACGAAAATATGTCAAACTGGACGGACGGATTGAGAACATTCAGAAAAAGTTCGAAAATGACAAAAATATGAAAAGTTTTCTGAAGGCAGTTGCCTATTCACAGAAAATGGAGTAGGTTAATATTATTGTTGAACAAATATGACAAAAACAAAAAACAAAAAAAAAAAAAACAAACAAAAATAAATAAAATAAAAAAACAAGTAGTTCCGTGAAGAACTATACAGCCTATTTTCATATATCCTACCTATGTTAACTGCCACTATCAACATACAAAATTTCAGTTTGATTTCTGTAATAGATTCGTAGATATTGAGAACCGTCTAAATATTCCGGATGGTCGCCATGTTGGATTTTGTATATGTAGGTCCTAGAGTTATGTACTCTTACATGAAGATTATTGTGTACGTGTAGCATTCAAACTTCAATTGCATGATTAGGACACAAGAAGTAACAATGAGATTTTAAAATTTCGCACAGCTGCCATCTTGTGGTTATGGAAACAATTGAAATAAATTAGATGCCAGTGGTTTAACATTCGTATAAGGATTTACTGTACCAATTTTCACTGCACTTGGATGGTTAAATTGCGAGAAACGTCGATGTGAATATTTATACTTCGCGTCGCCGCCATGTTGGATTTGTGATCACCAGGTTATTTAATGTCCTATAGGTGAACTTATGTTCATAGCCCCTATGAACATAAAAAAAATCAGTTTGATTGCTATAATAGATTCGTAGATATTCATAACCGTCTAAATATTTCGGATGGTCACCATGTTGGATTGTTAAATGTATAGGCCATAGAGTCATGTACTGTTAAAGGAAAATTATTACGTAGGTTCATTATTCAAACTTTCACTTCGATCGCATGATTACGACTCAAGAAATAAAAACTTAATTTTAAAATTCGCACAGCCGCCATCTTGAGGTTATGTAAACAATTGAACTAAATTAGATACCAGTGCATTACTATGTGTATAAACATTTCCTGTACAAGATTCCATTGCGTTTGGAACATTAAATCGCGAGAAAGGTCTATTTAAAATGTTCAAATTCGCTTGGCCGCCATGTTCGTTTTGTAGTTAACCGGTTGTTGAAAGTCTTATAGATGAACTTCCATTAGTGCTCTGTATCTCCGCACAAAATTTTAGGGTGGTACCGCTAATAGTTTCAGAGTTATAGAATGCCGGTGAAATATTTCGCACATCCTCCATCTTGTGGTTATGTCAACAATTGAATGAAGTTGGATGTCAGTGCATTACAATATGTATGAACATATACTGTACCAAGTTTTATTGCGTTTGGTTGCTTAAATCGCGAGAAACGTCTATTTAAAATTCGCGAATTCGCGTGGCCGCCATGTTGGTTTTGTAGTTACCAGTTTTTCAAAAGTCTCATAGGTGAACTTCTAGTGGTTCCCTTTATCAGTGTAATAAATTCCAGGATGATATCGGGAATAGTTTCGGAGATATTGAATGGTGGTGAAATATTTCGCACAGCCGCCATGTTGGATTGGTGAGACGTAACAAAATTTGAAGGGCACGGTCGAGGTCGCCGGGAATAGTGCTATGAACTTACCGAGTTTCATTGAAATCGCTCCTGCCGTTTAGATTTTATTAGGACACACACACACACACCTCACACACACACACACACACACACACACACGCGCACACACACACGGACAAAAGGTGATCTCATAAGCCTATTTTTTAAAAATTGAAAATAGGCTAATAAATACAAAACAACTGACGAAGCCTAGAAAGCTGATTTTAAATACGCTAAAATGATAACAACACCAAACTGATCGGTTTTGTTATTATTTAGCCAGTCCACAGCCTGGATAAAGTGTGATGGAAATTACACTACATCACAATTATATTATCGAGATCGTGTTAGTAAAGAAGTACATAAACCGAGCGCTTTTCTTCACTCCAAATGATTATTATGTTAAGGTGCATTGTCACAGGTGCAGCTGTAACGATGATCACTGAAGCCTATATAGCCTTAGGGGTGGGGGGATGTGTGTGGAACTGTCAGTCGGGAATATTTCTGAGTCATTAAACAGGTAGTCGTGTCCAAGGACTGTGGGGAAGTGTCAGTATTTTGGGCAGTGTGTGGAAGTGTCAGTGTGGGGAACTGTCATGTAATCGAGGTGCCCCAGACCGGGCATCATCGGCTAACGACACCCGTCCCTCCCTGAAGCGCATGTGCCACGCCTTGACCCTTGCAAGGGACATGCAGTGTTCGCCGTACACTTATGACATTCGGCGATGAATGTCCGTTCCCCCTACTCCTTCCGCTGTCAGAAACCGAACAACACCTCTTTGCTCTTCGGTTGACGCCTCCATGTCACTGTTTGCAATGCGACTGGGAGCGTTGGACCATTGATGCATGCTGCTGCTCGCTTTGTATCGTCACGTGACGTGCACGCGTGCCCTCTAGCGACGGGCTGTGACCTTCCACGCTCTGGTCGGAACCACACCTCGTTACACACGCCACGATTAGCCGATGTCGTCACCGGTTTGCGCATTCCAGCCTCCGGCTCGTTACTTTTTGAACGCACCTTATACATCTGAGTAATGGTATTATGCAAGTGTAAACAATTTAGAACAACACAACATAATACATAAAATTAAAATAAGAAGACATAAAATTAGAGCATGCACTATAATTCTATTTGTATATGGTTACTTATCTCAGTAGACAACAGTTACCTTGTCGCCAGTCTCCTCTCTACATGCATACAGTCGTCAGTCAAAACGTTACATGAATGCTCTCAGCAATAGTACAATGCCTAACAGTGGGTTATATCTCGTCGCCCTCGTCTCGTGGCACGCGTCGGTCTATGTTTTCTAAGTGGCAAGTGCAATGACAGAACAGTATATGTAATTTTAATCAATCAACAGAACTACTCTTCAGTCGGTCAACACAAGATTGCCCAAATAAATATGGCAGAAAATGACGATTATTTTATCATCTTTTATCTAAAAGAAATGTAACATGAATTATTTATTTTACCTACTGAAGAGCAATTGTTGATTGGTTATACATGCAACCCTGAAAAATGGCTTCTAACATTTCTATGCAATTTTAATGGTTCATTAATCACGTGGGTGATTCTCTTTAGTCTTAAGCTGAAGCTCGAAAAATAATTGACAGATAACGCAATTAACTTCTCAGAATATAACGAATTTTCTGATAAGTGCACGCTTCTAAAGGATGGACATTGGTTTTGGGATTTAGCATTTCTGACGGATATCCTGGGCCATCTGAATAAATTAAATCACCTAAAGGATGGACATTGGTTAAGGGATTTAGGATTTCTGACGGATACACTGGGCTATCTGGTCAAGATGAATCGTTTAAAGGATGGATATTGGCTATGGGATTCAACATTACTGACGGATGTCCTGGGCGATTTGAACAAGTTATATCTTATAAAGGATGGATATTGTTTTGGTATGTAGCATTTCTGACGGATTCCGGGGCCATCTGAGTAAGTTAAATCTTCTACAGAATGGATATTGAATATTCACCTCAGTTGAGGCATTTAATGCAAAACTTGTTCTTTCTGAGATTCATTTTTCTGGCATGGTCTTGCTCATTTTCCTCGAGTTTAGGGGCCTCAACAACTTTCCTAATTATGAACAGAATATTTCTGCTTTGAAAAACTCCTATAAAATCAGGTTTTAAACTTCCAGAGGGAAAAGCAGAACCTTCTCCTTATCCATGGATGATATAATTCACTATCCTTCTGCACAGTGAAACACTGGAATTCCAGAATAACACAGCAATTCAGTGCAAGGAGGAGTAGTTTGCAATGCAGATGGCCACTAATTTCTCATTTTCTGGAAATATCTTCTCCCTTCTCAAGTTCCCTGCCCTACGAGATATGACCCAGCGATATTGTTGCAGATTAGGGTCGACATACATACGTGGAGAAATCCTTTGCGACAAGAAACTTGGTGAAAAGTAGTACCGCTCTTCTCAGTTCTGTCTCACAAGGCTGAGTTCCAGTCCTCAAACCAGAATGATTAAAAAAAACACGTGGCACTACAGCCTATTAAGGGCTACCATGCGATCGCCCAATTGGCCTACAGATTGAGGGGTGACACGTAGTCAGCGTTAATCTTGGCTTTCTCTGATTACACGGCTGCTCAATTGTCCTCACGTGACTAATTGCACCCCGTTCCAGCCCTCACGTCAGTTTCTAAAATACCTGACGGAGCCAGGAATCAAAATAATAATAATAATAATGTTATTGGTTTTACGTCCCTTTTAACTACTCTGGCTTTTAGAGACGCCGGGGTGCCGGAATGTTTGCCCCGAAAGGGATCTTTAACGTGCCAGTAAATCTACTGACACGGCTCCCTCGCATTTGCGCACCCTCAAATGCTAGCTGACTGCGCCAGGATACGAACCTGCAACCTTGGGCCCAGCAAGCGAGAACGTTACCGCTGAGCCACGCAGCCAGTTCAGGAATCAAACCCGTGGCCTCCGAGTAAGAGACAGGTGCGCTTACCCCACACCACAGGATCGACACTCACTGAGCAGCATCTCAAAATGTGTTCTTGTTGATTCATTTAGGGGCTTTGTGACACCGTGGTCATGTAGTCCCGTGTACTTAGATGTATATGTGTGGAATCTGTCTCATAACCTGCGTCGTTGTAATAGCTGTGCTAGTGTGTGTGTTTGTAATTGGGGCTAGGGTTTGGATAGGAGAGGACAGAGGTCTTAATTTAAGCACCATCCTGGCATTGTTAAGGGTAGAAATGGGAAACCAGAGAAAACCACTTCTAGGATGGGTGAGGAGGAAATCGAATCCTCTCTTCTCAGTTCTGTCTCACAAGGCTGAGTTCTAATCCTCAAACCAGAATTAAATTCCTTGGAAACAAGACCTCCACGGTGACAGCCAAGAATGTTAGTAACACGCCACGAGGTGAACTCTCATGAGTATGCTGGTTCTTGCTACTTCATCCGTGAATCCCAACATTGAAGACCTAGTGAAGAAAAAGGCTACGCTAGGAATTAAGTCAGGAGTGATCCGCGTGAATTTTATCTCTGGTGAAATAATTTTGGGAATCCGTATATATTTTAATGATCATTGTTTTGTTTCCATTAAATAACAATATTTTACTTGTTTCGTGTTGTTTTACTTGAAGTAGGCTATACATGGGATACAGAAACTTGTTTCCTTTATTCTTGGCTGGCTACGTGGAACAGCGTAACATTCTCGTTTGCTGTGGCCAAGGTTGTAGGATCGAATCCTGGCGCAGTCAGCTACCATTTGAGAGTGCACAAATGTGAGGGAGCCGTGTCAGTAGATTTGCTGGCACGTTAAAGAACCCCTTCAGGGCAAAATTCCGGCACCTCGGCGTCTCTAAAAGCCCAGTAGTTAAAAGGGACGTAACACAAATAACATTATAATTATTCTTTATTCTTTCAGGCAGCGTTGGAAGGGATGATGTGAAGTAGAGTGACACGTGGTGGGTCATGGGTTGGTCAGTCGGGATCACAGTTGTCACTGACCTCCAGCAAGCACCATCTTGGCCCGCAGATGACAATACAGCCAATAGTTCTGAGACGATCCTTCCTTGAACACCCAGCAGCCGCAGATGACAAGACACATAGGGGTAGGACAAGCCTTGCGTACCCAGCAGGTAGCCGAGTGTGTTTAGTCACGCTCCATCCTCGGAGACCCGAGGTTCAAATTTCGGCGTTGACAGTAGCCTTGTTGAAAGTGTTTTTCCCTGGGGTTTGTTCACACTCACTTTAGACCAGGGGTCTCAAAACTACGGCCCGAGAGCACCACCAATCCGCTCCGCCTACTCTATTTTGAATGTAAGTAAATCATACAACATGATAATCAGATGTTTTTATTAAACGACCAATTTAAAACACAATAACTGACATACATATTGAACATTTTAAATACACGTTTTATGAAACGAGTATTAGCCATCAAAACGGGGGAAAACATGCCAAAGCGCCGGGATTCGAACCTAGGATTTCCGAAGTGCAGGTTCCCATTGCAGTCGTAGTGTGTGACTCAACGCACGCAACCAGGCTGGTGTGTATGTAGTATAGAACACGTATTTCCCTTTTGTAGCTCTGGTGTGTTTCTTTAAGTAATTCTCACTGAACCCACCACCTAGCCCGTGAACATAGTACGTTGGAATAAAAGCCAAGGTAAGCAAAAATATGACTGGTTGCGTAACATCTACAGCACAGAGAGGCAGATATGTAGTAGTAGTCATGTTCAGGAATAGAGAGCAGGTAGGCAGTGCGACGAACAGAACTGGTGTACCTCCCATTACAAGGATGGGACAGATACCTCGAATCGGAACACCATCATAAGATACAATCCCAGCATTTTCCTGGAGTATTCGTGGCAAACTCCAACTGTCAAAGATTGTCCTACATTCCTGCGAAAAAGAAGCATTCGCCCTTACAGAGGCTTCACGAAATTAGTACCTTTGTTTTTCTTCCCTAAACTGAGGAAGTGAAAGGCTACATGAAACAAGGATATTAGAAACAGGAAATGAAATTGTATTTTTCTCCGTGATGTCTAAGCTACAGTATATGAATGTGCGCGCATCACGTCAAAACGACTGAAATTAGTGTTTAGATTAAAATGCAGGTAATGCAGCTTATGCTATACATTATTTCATCATAGCAGCATGGATTGAGAGTTTATAGTAAGCTCAAAACATGAAATATGGAATCTCTCTCTTAATATTAGGCTTATGGAAATGTTGGACACAACGTAAGTTGGATCTTGATCTCTTGTTGTTTTAACGACTGATAACTAACAAGGGGGATCTCCTCTGATTCTACGCCCTTCACCTTTAAATCGTAAAACACTGAATCTAATCAACGCCTCCTAGGTCTACCTCTGCTTCTCTTACCCTCTATACCAATCTCTCCTCCCTCATTCTTATCACTTGACCCCACCATCTGAGTCGGCTAATACTGTAACGTGTTTTTTGAGGGGTTTTCATGCCACTGGCATAAGTCAGTAGGAAGCCATTCTATATTTATTTACGCGGCAAATAGTTCAGCCAAGATAATTTTTCATGTTAATTTATTATTATTATTAATTTATTATAATTATTATTAAGGTATTTTTCGGAGCATTTTATAAAAAGTATAAGCACACAGATAGGTTTTCTATGTCTTAGGAAACACTATCAAGCAAATTATTACGAACGACATTATCATCGAAAATTATATGATTACGGAATTTTACGGAGTTTCGTCAGTTAGGGTATATTGAGAGACATGACTCACTGGGAATTCTGATACAGGCTTATGCTTGTCAAGTAGTATGACGCAAGGCTGGGTCGCATCGTCAAGAAAAGGCGGATGTATGGAACGGCAAACGACTTCACCCTCCCGCCGAGTGTAATGAGCCAGAAGAGGGGAGTATAGCGCGTGAGGGGTCAGCCAATCAGTGGAGGACGAGCGTGAAGAAGTCGGCTGAAGAGTGGGGATGCGGCGGGTGCATATATGGTTGGCACGCCGTGGAAACGAGGACTATCGTTATAAAATTTAACCAGTATGGTTGCACGAGTGAGTGGCTCCGATGTTCAGTGGAGTTAGCGACTATCTTTGTGAAACTTAACCGTTGTGGTTGTACGTGTTGGTTCCGATGTTCGGACCATAAATCTTCATATCTACAAATATATCATCAACAACAACGAAGAAGATGACGACGTCCAGGGGGCTATGGGAAGCTCACTTCAACATCCAGTACGAGGGAAATGCTACGGCAATTTCCAGTGGTAAGCGCGAATGACACATAACTACGCAATCTCTCGTCTTTCTTTGGTTCATATTCAGTAATTCAGTAAATTCATAGCTTGGGAATAAGAGTCATTCATCATTTTCTTCGGCTTATCCCAATTAATTGGGGTCGCCGGAGCCAACCAGGCTCATTTTGGTTTTGGCCGGGGATTTAAGACCGGATGCCCTTCCTGACGCCGCGTGATTTTTCAGGTGAAAATTTCGCCCAGCTGTCACCGGGATTCGATCCCCGGCCGTCCGGGTGAAAGACGAGCAGCTAAGCCACTGCGCCATCACGCTCAGCTTGGGAATAAGAGTAAAATCAGTAATTTATCCGACTCCGTTTTCACGTAATTTTCTAGCGGTAATATTTAAATCGCAACGCTCCAATTTAAATTCAAACTTATTATTATTATTATTAATTTTGCTATACTTGTTTTCTATACAATAAATTCATTTCTTTTAACCATGCAATCTTTGTTTTCAGCAAGTAGCATTAGATATAGACCAATTCCTTCTCCTGATACAATTGTTTGTTGGGTTAATGATCCAATCATACCACGATCTGAGAGAAAAGATTCTTGAAGGTGTTCTACCAGAGCTAGGTGTTGTTAAATACAAATTTAGATTTCAACATAGCGTTGAGGTCTTGGCGCCCATTAAAACAACATATCTTAGTAGAAAACATTACACTTGTACGCTCAACGTGGAGCAAAGTGAATAACATAACATTTGTCACGCAAAAGTGAGGGCAATAGAAGACATTACAATTGTCGCTACCAACTTGGGGCTGAAAACCTAATAACATTTGTGGAAGGAGAAGGGTATATATTTCTGTGCCTGTATTTTTTTTTTTTTTTTTCATTTATCGGTGTGTATCAGCATGGGTTGTGTTGAGGAAGAGATGAAGTTGCGTAGTGGTCACCAGTTGGGTAGTGAAGATACGAGCAGTATGGCTAGTCTTGGAAATGAAAGCAGTACAGGGATGTCGGAGGTAAATCCCGATACTGAGGGGGGTAATCAAAACAGTCAAGCAGGGCTAGAGAGTTTGCTTCTCCAATTTATGCAACAAAACAAAATTAGTACTGATGCTTTAAACTCTAGACTTGAACAAAATAGTAGGGAAAATAAAGAGAGTAATAGGGAATTGAGCCATAGTTTAAATACTAAACTTGAACAAAACAGTAGGGAAATTAGTGATAAATTTGAGCTGATTAGAGGTGAGATCAGAGGGGTGATGGAAGAGAAGACTAAAGAGATTATTGCAGATGTAGACAGAAAATTAGGAAAAGTACAGGAGAAGTTAGAAAGTAGAATCAGTACACAGGCTGAAAATTTAAAAGAACTAGTGCAACTTGAAACACAGCAGGTCAAAAAGCAATTGGGGGGGGGAGAAATTGATAAGATTCAGGTAGCAACAAAAGAGGTTAAAGAACAGCTGGGGGGAAGAATTGATAAAGTACATGCAGAAATAATCACTGAAGTTAATACTTTAAGGGAGAGGAATAAGGAAAGCATTAATGAGATTAGTGAGAAACAAGCTCAGTTAAGTGGTAAAGTTGAAGCATCGGAAGGGAGCATTAGGTTAACTGTAACTAATACGGTATCGAAAGAAAAGCTGAGGAGAAAATTGCTGAATTAGAACAGAAGTTGAAAGCTAGAATTAGGCAGGAAAATAGCCAGAGTAGGCCAGTTTATGTGAATAGCACACACAGGGAAATAGAACTAGTCAAATTCAGTAATCGGCAGGGTTGTCCAATGGAGTTCATGAATACTATAGAAAATAAATTCGGGGAGAGGTTGGAAGATGGTAGTGTTGAGTGGTGCCAGGTAGTTGAAATTTTAGAGCAAGCGTTTGTAGGGGAGACAAGAAACTGGTTTGCTGTCTACAGAGACATCTTTGAGAATATTACAGATTTCAAAGTTAAATTTTGTGAGAAATTTTGGAATGAGGTCATTCAGTCTCAGCATCGTGAGGGAATTGTGTGTGGGAAATATAACCCGAGAGGCAACTACACTATGACCGAGTACTTTTTAGGACAGGTATTAACGTGCAAATATCTGGATGGTTTGAAGGAGGAGAGTGATGTAGTCAGGCTATTACTAAGACATTTTCCATACAGAATCAAAGAAGCTGCCTGTATCCAAAATGTTAAATCTATCTCACAAGTGGAGAATTTATTGAGTACATTCGATGCTCTGGGAAGAGGCGGTTACGAGGAGAATTTCGGTAGGAACCAGGGTAACAATAATAACAGGCCTAATGAGAATAGGAACCAGGAAGTTCAAGGGAACAGTGGCGAAGGGGCCAGCGTTCAAAATAGGGGGAACCAAAATAGTAATAATAATAATCAGCAAAACCAGTACAGAGGAAATGGGTATGGTACGAACTACCAAGGTAGAAATAATGATTTCAGGGGAAATCAAGGCCGAAATAACGATTATAGGGGTAACCAAGGGCGGTATAATAATAATAATAATTATAACCAGAACAGGGGTCAAGGAGGGAATCAGCCCAATGGTAATAACGGACAGAGAGATACCGTTAATACAACCCAGAACAACCAGACCAGTGCAGTAGTCAGTAGTACTACACCAAGCGGTAGCAATACTTTAAACACGAACCAGGCTGCGATGTAAGGTCAGAATCTCAGTCTGTAACATGCCCTGTCCATACACTTATACAGGAACCCTATGACCTAAATGTAAGAAATGAATTATTACGTGAACTAAATGATGAAGGCATTATTCAGGAAGTGGCTAGTAAGAGCCCCATAGTTAAATTTAACGTGTCCGAGGCGTACACAGATGTTTTAATTGATAGTGGTTGTATGAAGAGTTGCATAAGTAGTGCATTTTATGATAAAATGAAAGGAACTGGAGTAAATTTTGAGGAGATGCCAATTAAAAGCACTTTTGTTATCACAGCTGTTGGAAAGAGGTCTAAAGTAATTTCTAAGCAAGTTTTAGTAGACATTAAAATTAATAATCATGTAGAGAAGCAGATTTGCCTTGTAATTCCAAATTTAGTATTCAGTGTTATCTTGGGTTCAGAGTGGCTAAGTAGAGTGTCTGGTAACTTATGTTATGATGTAGGGAGTTTGAAATTTAAATGGGGAGATTCTGAAGTAGAAGTAGCGTTCAATGACCATATTCAGAGAAGTAGTATTGTAGGTGTGATTTGTACTTTAAATGAGATATCGCCAGCCGCAGAGCGGGGTTCTCCATGTTTAGTGGGCAGTGTGATTACGAACGGAAGTCTAGAGGACTCGTTACGTGATGCTGCATTTCAGGGAAATATAGAGGTGGAACAATGTGTTCGGCTCTATGATGTGTTATTGTGTAATAGGAGAGTTTTTGAGGATCGCATTGGTATGGCCAATTGCTATACACGTTCATTGAACGTTATTGATAGGTCAGTATTCACAGGACATAGCCATCCTGTACCTTTCGCTTATCTGAGTGCAGTTGAGGCACAAATTAATCAGATGCTTGAAGATGGGATTATTGAGCACTCTAACAGTCCATATGTTAATTCTTTGATCACGGTACCCAAGATCGACGGAACAGTTCGTATTTTAGACGCTCGTTTGGTTAACAGTAGAATTAGTTCAGATCAGCTGAAATCTATGTCAATAGAGGAATTAATGCAAACATTTGAGGGGAAGAAGTATTTCACTTGTGTAGATTTGAGTTCCAGTTTTTTGGTAGGTGCCACTTATGTACGAATATAGACCATTTACAGCTTTTAGTCATAAATATAACCTTTATCAATTTTGTAGAACACCTTATGGGTTAAAGAGTAGTTCAGCAGCTTTAATTCGGGCTTTAAACATCGCATTAGGGGATGACACAGGAGAGTTTGTAACCATTTACATTGATGATATGGTAATTAGTTCACGCAGTTTTGAGGAGCATCTACGTCATTTAAATATAGTTTTTCAGAAGTTAAATCAGGCAGGGTTCACTTTGAAGCTGTCTAAGTCGTCATTCTGTCAGTCAGAAGTGACATTTTTAGGCCATAGAGTGTCGAGTAGAGGTGTGACACCAGAGGAAAGTAGGGTTAGCATGTGTGGACAGTAGCAACAGGGCATCGTTACATATACTGAGAAATAGGTAGGTAGAGCAACGTGATGACGTTCATTTAAGGGAGCCACTTGCAAGGTTGGAAGCAGGTGACACAGAAACAGTTATAGTTTCCAAACGTATTGGCAAAACAGCATATGTTCTGGAGTATAGTAAGGGAAACAGATTATACGGGACGTATAATATACATAGTCTACGAAAATATGTGTCATAAAGTGAGTGTGTTTAGCTGGCGAGCCAGCCTATCAAATGAGTAAGTGTGGTATTTGGTGCGTGGGAGATCTGGTCTTCAAGGCAGGCGTATCAGAAGTCACACAGGGGGGTAGTATGTTAAGTAAATGAGAGTTTTTAAGGTACAGGGAAATATGACGGGATTGTCGGATGCTCTTGAGCACTAAAATGTCTCGATACACCAAGGCCAGAATTTGGTAGCGCTGGTGAATTCCCATTTGTCTCCTAGAGATGGGTGAGCGCTTGAACAGGGTATTTTTGCTTAAGGCGTCCACGAGACAAAAGATGGGCCATCAGAAGGCGAGACAGTCCTTCATGAAACTCATACATATCAGCACACGTGATTTCTGTTTACGGCCTCGCCATGTAAGATTTGTAAGTGTGTAATTTAGGTAATTTGTACAATGGTATTATTTGTGTGAGGAGAACTGGTCTGTGTTGAGAACTAGTATTAAGTAGAATATGGTCTACGGGAACTAAAGAAGGCAGGGCGATTACGGCACAGAAATATTTGGTGTTATATGAAATGCGCACTTACTGTTTTTTTTTTCAGAAGTCAATATTAATTTAATCTACTTTAAAGAGAGATTAAGTATTATGGTCACGAGGCGCTGCCACAATAGTGTGATCGTGTGCTCAGTTATAAGTGGGATTAATTTCACCATAAGGAAGGGACCTCCAGTGAAATTAGGAAGTTCTATGGTGATATAAATATATCAGAACACCTTCAATGCGTGTGATATGACATCATAAATACATATTGCTCACACATTATTTATGTCTATTTTTCCAACATAGAGAAATTTGAAAGGCGGAAATATCCGTGGAACATTATTCTTTATGAAAAACATTGGACTGGTTGCAAAGTGCAATCCATAGTGACAACAAACTTTGACGCAAAGTGCGTGAAGAAAAATTATGAGTGTATATATATGTAACTTAGGGTGATTTCATTTATGTAATATGTATTTTGGATGGGGATTATTAACGTGTCTGGGATAATCGGATAATGGACCGTCGTCACGGTAAATCATTCGATGATCCGAGGCGAATATGTAACGTGTTTTTCGAGGGGTTTTTACATGCCACTGGCATAAGTCAGTAGGAAGCCATTCTATATTTATTTACGCGGCAAATTGTTCAGACAAGATAATTTTTCATGTTAATTTATTATTATTATTAATTTATTATAATTATTATTAAGGTATTTTTCGGAGCATTTTATAAAAATTATAAGCATACAGATAGGTATTCTATGTCTTAGGAAACACTATCAAGCGAATTATTACGAACGACATTATCATAGAAAATTATATGATTACGGAATTTTACGGAGTTTCGTCAGTTAGGGTATATTGAGAGACATGACTCACTGGGAATTCTGATACAGGCTTATGCTTGTCAAGTAGTATGACGCAAGGCTGGGTCGCATCGTCAAGAAAAGGCGGATGTATGGAACGGCAAACGACTTCACCCTCCCGCCGAGTGTAATGAGCCAGAAGAGGGGAGTATAGCGCGTGAGGGGTCAGCCAATCAGTGGAGGACGAGCGTGAAGAAGTCGGCTGAAGAGTGGGGATGCGGCGGGTGCATATATGGTTGGCACGCCGTGGAAACGAGGACTATCGTTATAAAATTTAACCAGTATGGTTGCACGAGTGAGTGGCTCCGATGTTCAGTGGAGTTAGCGACTATCTTTGTGAAACTTAACCGTTGTGGTTGTACGTGTTGGTTCCGATGTTCGGACCATAAATCTTCATATCTACAAATATATCATCAACAACGAAGAAGATGACGACGTCCAGGGGGCTATGGGAAGCTCACTTCAACATCCAGTACGAGGGAAATGCTACGGCAATTTCCAGTGGTAAGCGCGAATGACACATAACTACGCAATCTCTCGTCTTTCTTTGGCTCATATTCAGTAATTCAGTAAATTCATAGCTTGGGAATAAGAGTCATTCATCATTTTCTTCGGCTTATCCCAATTAATTGGGATCGCCGGAGCCTACCAGGCTCATTTTGGTTTTGGCCGGGGATTTAAGACCGGATGCCCTTCCTGACGCCACGTGATTTTTCAGGTGAAAATTTCGCCCAGCTGTCACCGGGATTCCTTCCCCGGCCGTCCGGGTGAAAGACGAGCAGCTAAGCCACTGCGCCATCACGCTCAGCTTGGGAATAAGAGTAAAATCAGTAATTTATCCGACTCCGTTTTCACGTAATTTTCTAGCGGTAATATTTAAATCGCAACGCTCCAATTTAAATTCAAACTTATTATTATTAATTTTGCTATACTTGTTTTCTATACAATAAATTCATTTCTTTTAACCATGCAATCTTTGTTTTCAGTAGGTAGCATTAAATATAGACCAATTCCTTCTCCTGATACAATTGTTTGTTGGGTTAATGATCCAATCCTACCACGATCTGAGAGTAAAGATTCTTGAAGGTGTTCTACCAGAGCTAGGTGTTGTTAAATACAAATTTAGATTTCAACATAGCGTTGAGGTCTTGGCGCCCATTAAAACAACATATCTTAGTAGAAAACATTACATTTGTCACACAGTGAGGGCTATAGAAGCCATTACAATACGAACCTCATCTAACGTGTTTAGAGTATTTCTAATTTAGCCTTTATCCCTTTATTACGAGTATCCTCCTGCTATTGCTCCCGCCTATTTGTCCGTCATATCAAGTTACCTTCAGCTTATGTATGATATATCCTGCCGTAGGTCTTTCAATTTGACGCTCGTAGGCGACCTGCACGTCGTGAGGAGGATGGAATTAATGATGAAGATATCCCTGACACCCAGACCCCGAGCCAGAGGAATTAACTGTCTGAATTTAAAATCCAACAACTCAGTCGGGAATCGAACCCGAAGTCCCACATACTTCACCACGAAACCGTTGCGATTGCCATATCTTATTTTGACGATACCAGTGTCTGAGTTAAGGTTTATCAAACGCACCTCCTATCAACTATGAGTCAAAATACATTCCCGCAGATATGGACTTCCTTGTCATTGATACTTTACTTTTAGCTGGATGGGAGAGGATTGACCAGCACCACTGCCATGGGTCACAGTGTCTATTATGGTCTAAATGCGATCTTACAGTAGCCTACGTTTAGGATTCATATTGTGTTGTATACAAACAGTTGCTATCTTAAGGAGCATGTCACCCAAGAGGATCGGATTAGATTCCCGGCTCTGCCAAGAAATGTAATTGTGGTCTGATTGTTGGAACGGGATACACGGAGACTCGCCCTCGTGAAACAAGACTGCCAGCCATCCTGGAAGTGGTTTTCTGTATATTCTAGCATCTACTCCAGGTAAATGACGAGATGGTTTCAAATTAAAGCCACGGCCGCCTACTACCCAATCATAGCCACTATTACAACTATATACTCCTATATACACCAAAATAGCATAGGTTAACAGACAAATTCTACACGGGACTGAATGACCACGACACCCAAGCTTATAAATGAAACAACAACATTCTAAAGCTAAAGAGAACCAGAAATTTCTCAAGTATGTGAGAGACATTCCTAGAGTAATGTTAAGGACACGATGGATTAACTCAGTACAGTAGTAATAGAAGTTGTGCATATAAATTGCCAACAAATGCCACTTACGGAATAGAAAACATCTGACCATACCTAACAAAAGATCAACTGTCAAACCTTGAAAAAGTTAAAGCATCCTATCTAAAGAAGGCTGTATGTGTCTCCAAGTATACGCTTGGTGTACATATAGGCAAGGGAACCATTCTATCTACAAGAAATAAGGTTACAACTTCTACTCGCAGCCACAGCCAACTGCAGAGTGATCATGATGGAACTCACATCAAAGAGATGGTTGGTTGGTTCCTTAGTTTATGGGCTGCGACAACGCGGGCTTGTAGCCCCGTGTACTTTAAGTGTGTGTAGAATCTGTCTGATAACCGGTGTTAATTGTGATGGCTGTATTAATGTGTGTTATCTATTTTAATTCAACTAAGGACTGCAGCCTATAATTTCAAGTAGTTCATACTTTTGCTACCAAACGCTACCGTCCACGACACCTCTATGTGAACTTGGCTACTAGATACCATCGCAACTGGCACCTGGTGACGAACGTTGGAACTTAAAGGCATTAATCAAATCTAACCTAAATATTTTGCTTCACACAATTGAAGTTAGTGGAAGGTTTTGTTACATGCCATAAATCTATGATATGGGCCCGCTGGCTTTACTTTCCCTCCGAAGGAAGGCATACCGAGGAATTTTTAACGCTCTTAAAAAATCCGACGACTTCAGCCGGGTTTGAACCCGCGACCTTGGGCATAGAAGCTCAGCATGCTACCAACTACACCACCGAAGCCGCCTAAATACATGATTAACACCATGCTGGAATGTTATGGATCTGTGTAGACTTGCGAACTAAGCCTCCATAATATAAATCATCGACATGCCAAGCAAAAAAAAAGACGCTTGACAAATGGAAGATTAATAATATTTTATTTAGTTACAATAAAGCCATTACATACAAAAATTCCGCTGTAAATGTTGAGCTATAAGTCGTACATTTCTAACCACACCAACTAAGTCGTAGTGAACTACACTTCGTGGCCGATCCTATATACAGTATGATTAATTGAAGATGTGTGATTTTAAAGGGAGAAACTGGGACGTCTGACAAACAGCACGAGTACGCTACTGGGATATACTGTATCTGTATCATGGTTTGGTCCTCAACTACAGTAGGTATTTTCTTAGAATGATATTGATGTTTGACCAGAAATAGCATGTCAGCCATCACGTATCCAACTCTCGTACAAATCTAGTTCGCATAATTGACATACGCAGGTTATCATGACCTCAATTCTCCTACTCTGTATCACCAGTGCACACACTGGTCAGCTGTACTCGTGACTTGTATACGGCGTGATTGCCCGTTGATTCGAAGGAAAATTGTGTGAACTGCTGTAGTGATACAGAGTAGCAGAAATATAGTTTTATAAGGGAAGCAAAAATATTTGTGGCATACCTCAGTTGTCGTTCTTATCAGTGGGATACTTGGTTTTGAGTGTTATCGTGATTTTACTTAATTTTAAGTCACTTGCTCTCTCCATACTTATATTAAGGAGTAGCTTAGACGTCAGGCAAAGTGGTTTGAGGAATGATAACGATGTCACCACGATGAACTAACAGGCATATTGACAGCGTTACGACTAGCAGGTAATAAAGGTCGTGAAAGTTAATGAAATGACAAGACCTTCAACTACAAATATACGGTACTAAATAAACTGCAGTTAAAAGCACAGCAATGAATGTAGATGTATGCAATAGTGATTTTTTTATTTTTACTTTCATAAATATCTGGGAGGTTTTTAAATAAGAAGCAATAGTAGACCGGAGAGCCACATATATTCTTGTGTTTTACTCGACATGTCTTGGACAACGTCTTGCTTTAGTTTTCTAATTTGAAGAAAATTTAAGTTTAAACTTATTTGCACATTTCGTGCGCAACATATGATTGTCCATCAAGCCAGGAATCGGGGAAATAGCCATAGAAAATACAGTAGTCTATGTAATATTATCGTAAGTTATCGAACTGTTTAGCGTTGTTTTGTAGCCCTAATTGTTATTCTCTACATCTCCAGCTAGTTTCTAAATAATTGTACTGTATACTATACGACGAATGCATACGGCTGCATGAAAGAAAGAAAGAAAGAAAGAAAGAAAGAAAGCTTTTCCAGTTTTAATGTAGTGAGATGTCACTGTGGTGAATTGTTTTACCAACCACATCAGAGGAGTTGAAAGGAAATAAACTGGGCAACGAGTTGGAAGGAAATAATCTCAGGCGTGACCTCTAGGAAGATATTGTCACGCCATTGCCTGTACTATGAAGTACGAAAACCACATCAAAGCAACGAATAGTTAGCTTTAAAGGTAGGTAATAGCGGATCAGAAGAGAGTAGCTGGCAACGTCGGAAGTCACATTCTTCTGCTGCATTTGATATGAAACTGGCTGGAGGGAGTACATGCCGCGGTCTAATAACGTAACAATCCCGCCTGGGTATGCATGCTCAGCCATCACGATCCACATCGCTTCGGTACCCTTGCTCGAGATCTAGTTGTTTCAATTAGAAACTTGTGACATCGTGGGTATCAGCCCCATACACTGCATATAATTTGTCTGATAACGTGTGTCTAAACTAATGTGAGTATTAACTAGCATTTCAACATTTGCTTGGTGTGAAAGTTGGTACACAAAATAAAAGACTGGACGGGCATCAAAACGGTCGAGCAACAGTGTCGCATAGCAGAGGACGGAAATAATTTAGCCATGGCGATCGCCAACGTTCGGGAGACCGAGCAAGCCACATGAAGAAACTTACGTCTACTCACTTTCTTGCCCAGCAGCGTAGCCAAGCGCGTTCAAGTCACGCTGCACGACTGCAGTACGGAAATCCGAGGCTTGAATCCTAGTGCTAACAGCGGCAATCCTGAGTGTGGTCCCCGACTCCCAGATTAGTCCATATAAACTACAGGCAAATGTCTGGATAGCACCTTATTACAAGTCCCGGGGCACCTGTCCTATCCTAAACGGTACTCTAAAATTTATAATTACACACTGCACTAGTGAAACCACTACAATAACATAGGTCATCAGACAAAAAATATCATTAACGAAATATGTCCCAAACCACCAGTTGAACCAACAATACACCAGTCATCCTCGAGAAGCAGTGCGTACACCATACTAGCCCTCAGACCAGACTAAAATTTCTTGGCAAAATCGGGAATCAGAAACTACTATCCCATTCATAGGTCTCGCCTTAAAATTACACCAGAGGGCTTTTCCTCAGGCATTGTTGGCAGGTTTTGGAACTGGCACCAGTTTGAAAATGAAGACAAAATATAAATATTCTTACTATTGTTTAGAGGCGACCACCTCCTAGTGTAGCGGATAGCATTCTTGGCTGTCACCCCGGGTTCGATTCCCAGCTTTACAAAGATATTTAATTCTGGTCTGAGGTCATTTTTACCCGAAATTATAAATGACGTAACCTGGTGTTGCCGTAAAACAGTGGAGTCATCTGAATATTTTACCTAGACCTTAAGGATCACATGAAGTGGCAGAAAATAAGAGAAAATAATAATCTAACCAACCTACGATACAATGGTGGTATTTACTAATCAAACTTACATTTCAATCGTTTTTGAACTTAGATTAACGCAAAATTTCATTACAAAAGCCGCTGGATTCTTTTACAAGTAGATACATTATTATCTCAGGCGTTTTAAAAGTTCGGTACTTAAATCTCTGCGTAAACAACAGAAAATACCGGTATACCATACCTTGTCGTTAACTTGAATATACTGAAACATAATTACAGTATTTCATTCATAGTATTATTGAAATATGAATATGCATGAAAGAGCACCTAGCTCTTTGAAATTGAAGGAAGACCGATAGTTCATGGCTTGAACTTGAAGCATTATGTTAAAATAGAGAAAATGTTAATATTGCATTTGTCACTTTTCTACTATGCATAAGATAGTATAAAGAAATAGGGATTACAAAGATGACTACCACACAGTTGCACTCAAATCATTATGGGTTAGTGGAGAGTATACATCAGCGGTATTTGTATTGAAGACGTTAGGGATGAACACCTTAGGTAAGGCTGTTCGTATGAGCTGACTCAGATGGCGGGGTCATGTGATGGAAGGAGAGATTACCTAGTCTGGCTGCGTGGCTCAGGGGTAACGTTCTCGCTTGCTGAGCCCAAGGTTGCAGGTTCGAAACCTGGCGCAGTCAGCTGGCATTTGAGGGTGCGCAAATGCGAGGGAGCCGTGTCAGTACATTTACTGGCACGTTAAAGATCCCCTTCGGAGCAAAATTCCGGCACCCCGGCGTCTCTAAAAGCCAGTGTAGTTAAAAGGGACGTAAAACCAATAACATTATTATTATTATTAGAGATTACCTAGGGGGTTAACGAATTCAGTTAAAGAGGATAAGAGAAGCACTAGGAGGCGATGGTTGGGTTATGCGTTTTGTGATTTCAAGGTGAGGGCCTGTACAGTTCACGCCAAGGTTTTTGGTCGTACAGAGGGCAGGTGGCGAACCTCAGGCATGTGCAATTGATATGGGAGTTGCTTTCCGCGCAACTAAGCACTCACGTATCAATTGCACATGCCTAAGGCTCACCGACTGTCCTCTGACTTTGAAACCGCGATTGACCGGGCAAAAACCGTGTTGTAAACTGTATTTTTATTTATTTATTATTAGCAGAAGCACAGAAGACCGCGGTGATAACTGCAGAGGCTTGCAAACTACACTGGACGCTGGAAGGCAAAGTCTCTAACGAAAATGAACATGCATTAATAACTTTGCTGCTAAGTTCACATATTCCAAAATTATCTCGTAGAAGAATGGGAAGTCTCACCATGAAGGGATTTCAAGCCCACACGGTCTGCCCCCAGACTTATATAAGTCCTCCATCGTGAAGTGCACACACCAAGTATTTCGAATACCAGCGAGCAGCTAGACTTGGCAACGAGCTTTTCCAGCTAGTGATGACGCATCACCGAGGTATTACCCTGCAAATTCTACCATAAAATACACCAACACGCTAGCGATGTGTCTATGCTGAGTTGCGAAGACTTCCGAGAACTCGAT
Organism: Meconema thalassinum; assembly: GCA_946902985.2. Classification (NCBI taxonomy): domain Eukaryota; kingdom Metazoa; phylum Arthropoda; class Insecta; order Orthoptera; family Tettigoniidae; genus Meconema; species Meconema thalassinum. The sequence goes on along the minus strand of OX336388.2, from coordinate 776,132,546 downwards.
GAACATACAATATTGTTATTATCTGAAATGGCACCAGTTTGAAAATGAAGACTAAATATAAATATTCTTAGACTACTATTGTTTAGAAGCGACCACCTCCTAGTGTAGCGGATAGCATTCTTAGCTGTCACCCCGGGTTCGATTTCCGGCTTTACCAAGAAATTTAATTCTGGTCTGAGGTCTGGAAAGAGGTACACTCAGCCTCGTGAGATGAAACTGAGAAGAGGAGGGTTCGATCTCATCTCAGCCAACCTGCGAGTTTTCCATGGTTTCCCCACTTTTATTCCAAGAGAACGCCAGGATGGTTCCTCACGGTCGCCGCCTTCCCAGTCCTCACCCTGAATTGCGCACTACTACAACTACAACAACAGACACTACAATAACACTGGTTATCACACATCAAAAATATGTATCACACAAGTAGGCTACACGGGCTTCAATGACCACTATGTCCAAGTCCCTAAAAATAAACAACAAAAGTTTTGAGGCGAACTGTTGAACTTCATTTATTATATTTTCACAAAATATCTATCAAGCCATCGCTCTCTTTGATTGTCTTCAAGAAACCCAATTTTATGTAGATAATTTTAGACAGAAAATTAACTCCTCTACTTACAGTTCTGACAGTATTTTAAAATTTGTAGTGGTCTCTTACCGTTACTCCAAAGACTGTATAAAACCAAATTAAAATCAATATTGTTTAATTAAGACCGGGCGGAACAAATAACTCAAGAGGCTGCATGCGTAACCAACCATACAGACATACAGAGAGCGGAAGAAACCGGCAATACAGCTCCGCCATAGGAATTCAAGAGCATCCTCCTCCTTCGAAGACAAACATTGATAATTACGTTTCACATTTACTTTTTAGGACAGCTTTTAACTAATTCAGCGGTGTAATTATTTTGAGAAGCAGACTACTATGTTAATTTTGAAGAAAATGCGTACCGATACAAAAACTTTTTTGTGTGACCATGTATGGTTGAATAGTGCACTAATCAACATATTCTCGAAAATAATAGCATCCGTGAATTTGTGTAATTAAAAACGGCTATCCTTGCGCCAGATTTAAGTACGGAGTCTATAAAACGAAATGGTATCACAATTTGTGATTATTTTAGATTAAAAATAACACTTGCAACTCTTAGACGTGAATGCTGTGACTCCTTGTGACTTCCATGGCTCCCTGGGTGATGTACCGTACTATTCAACCAGCATTATAAAGACAGTGTATAGTGAGACTGAAGCCATAACAAGAGTTATTAAATTGTGAAAATGTTTCTAAAACAGAATATTTGATTAAATTATTCGTGGTCCATTACTCTACATTTTTCGAGCCTTTACCTCTATCTTGAAAAATGTTTTCGGCTTCGTATTTCATAACCGAAATAACAAGACCTTAATGAAACCCCTTACTGTAGAGATCAATTATAACATCATTAAGACCACCCATCCATCTTCAGTATTTGGTGTAATTTGATTGACACATGATTATGCCACATGTCATTGCAGCGTGTATTTACAACAGTCAGGAAAGTAAATTGAAACTATGTTGGTAGCATAATCGTGGACAACATACCGACTGAGCATACCTTGGCAGTCACAAGGAGAACACGACCTCTTACAGAGAAACTTTATTTTACAGGGAAATACAGCGTAAGGATACACAGAAGTAGGGCACTATCAATATAGTCACCATTCTAGCCACGTCATGGCAACATGTTCCAACCGTTGCATCGTCGGTAAATCGCTTACCAGCCAGGTATTTCTTCAACGGTCCGAAGAAATGGGAAACACTGGCCGGACTGATCGTTGCTCATTTTGTACACACATCGTGACGATATCAAACTCATTTCTATAATGCAAAACCTGTTTCCTTGACATATCATTCGCACCGTACACCTCAACAGATGCCGATGAGGTGCCCTTCAGAGGCAAAAACCGAACCATACTACGCACTTCCACGTTTGACAAATTATCCGTACGTGTTTTCTTATGTTTACAGAAAGCTTAAGTTACTCATATCGAGTAACTGCTAGGAGATTATTTTACAGATCTTAAAACTGGCTACCTCATTCTTTGTTTGTTCGGATCACCTCGTGGTGTAACGGCTAGTATTCTTGGAGGTCCGGGTTCGATTTCCGGCTCTGCCATGCAATTTAATTCTGATCTGAGGACTGGAACGGGATACATTCAGCCCCGTGAGGCAAAACTGAGAAAATGTGGATTTGATCCCCACCTCAGTCATCCTGGAATTGGGTTTCCGTGATTTCCCAATTCTACTCCTGGCATATTCCTAACTTAAGGCCACGGCCGCATCCTTCCTAATTTCACAAATGGTACAACAACAACCCAGTAAACGTACTATGATTACTACACGCGAGTTACAATATCCAATTGAAAATAAATTATTGTTTCTGTTGTACTTAGGGTCTTGCGACTTCTTGATCATCAGCTCCGAGGACTTAAGCGTGTGAAGAATCTGTCAGATATTGGTGTCATTGTTATTCGAAACACGTATCTCCAAACACCACCTCCAATATAGACTTGCTCTCTGCAAAACGCAAACTCCCACTGTATTACTTGAGTGATGCAACACAATACGAGACTTCGCCTCAGTGAAAGTCAGATTAGTATAGCCTACTATACGATACTTAAAACGTAGACTACTAATCAAGAAGTAGGACATTAGTGTAAGTAATGTTAGGAACACACTAATTTTCAACGTAGTGCAATGCTACTCTTTCCGACCCATAAACATATGAAAGGATGCGAGTGGATTTCAATGGCTGACTGCGAATATTCCTTGGAAGAGTCGATACTAATGTTTCCCAAGCTCGCTCGAGTGCGGAGCGGAGCGGTGCATCACATTGGGCTTCCTCAGCTCACCGTCAGGTCATTGCTCTCCTTTATCTCACTCACTCGCTCCCTACTTGCAATTGTTTCGGTTCGCGTCGTATAGCGTCGTTCGTTGCTAGGGTGACGCACCTGCTGCACGACAGCTGTAACGAGCTTCAACAAAAATACAGTATTTCGGATCATTATTGTACCGCTCTAAAGCCTAACATTTCATAAGGATCGCAATGAACATTTTCGGGAATGTTGAAATCTGCACCCGAGTCAGATCCACAATGCACCAATTACAAACTAAAAAAAGAAAACAACACACAAGTGGATGACTGTATGAACTAATACCGAATCAATCACTGAGGTGGAAGCGAGTGTTGTTTGAAAGGCGGAACATGGAGGTCATCTGCCAGTTCGATTTAATTCCAGTACAGTTAAGTTTATGTTCTAAAAGGTTTCGCTAATATACTCCATCTCATTCTAAAGATTACATTTTCGTACCTGAAATTCTGTGTTATTCATTCCATTACAACTCAAGGAAGCGAAACGTGTGCTGTCCGCACCAAATGTTTATTTTTTTATAACGCCTCATTCAACAGATCCAAGAACAGTAGCTTGGAATTCCAGCACTTGGAAGGATTGTTTTTCGTGTAGCCTCCTGAGAGGCCGAGTGCAGGTCTTTCTAGTCGACGCCCGTGGGCGACCTGCGCGTCGGGATGAGAGATGGAATGGATGAAGATGAATGAAACCGGGCAAGGATGTGGAAGGAAGCAGCCGTGGCCTGTCAGAAGGTACTGTCCCAGCATTTGCCTGGTGTTGAAATGGGAAACCACGGAAAACCATTTCAAGGACAGCCGACGGTGGGGCTCGAACCCACGCGTCTACCGATTCAGCAGAGAGCTTGGCCCCTTGACCCAACGCAGCGCTTTAGCCCGCGTAGCCACTACTGTCGGTACTTGAAGGATGCAAGAAGCCAGCAGCGTACAAGCACTTCACCACTCGACTCGACTGAAACTGTTCTGTTTGTCAGAGAAGTAAATTCAATGTCGGAGGTGAATTCTGTGCTGGCCACAGGAAGATATCTTGGGCGCCGTGACCTGCCTGCGGACCAGCGATTGGATATCAAAATCCACGTTATCTGGCCCGGATCTTTTGCAACCAAAACACGCTTAATTATGTTCTTGAATATTACTGTAAAATTTGTGAGGAAATAATTGTAACTGAACCTTGCATTGCTGTTATACATAGGATACATAGTACATACATACTGTACAAACATTAATACCTATCTTTAAAATACTACGGTTGAAACTAGTATTAGAAAAAAAAAGGCATTCCTAAAATAACAAATGTCATCAGAAGGGATAAAATGTGAGTGATAATCAAAGGCTTTAAAGATCGGCTTCACCCCTAGGATTCAGAGAGCTTCACAATAAAAATTATCTCGGCACCCGACCTCACTTTCTTCGATAAATTTGCAAATCGCACCCTCACTGTTCTTATTAGCTCAAAAACTCCCAGAGAAGGGACATGTGACAACCTTGACAGACACAACCCAAAATAATTCCATAAAAGTTTAACATCACGTCTCATCTTCCCTACATTAAAAAAAACCTATAGCAATAGTCTGAATTAATGGCTATAATTGTATCCTGAGAGTGATATAGGGAAAGGTGCACCAGGACTAGACATAACGCTTCAACTAGCATTACTCTAGTATGAATCGTCGGCATTTCAATCGGATACCCTGGAGTTTCAAAATCAAGATCCTGATTATCTGACGAAAACTAGCGACTTTTACGAGTCGTCAGTTTAAACCTCATCGCGTTACCGCCATAATGGTAGGGCAAAATGCTTCTTTCTAACTGACTGGCTGCATGTCTCCGCGGTAACGTTCTCGCTGCTGTGCACAAGGTTGCAGGATCGAATCTTGGCGAAGTCAGTTGGTAGTAGTTAAAAGGGACGTAAAACCAATAACATTATTATTGGCTGAGGTGGGAATCAAACCTACCCCTTCTCTGTTTACCTCGCGCGGCTGACTGGACCCAGTTTCAGACTGACCAAAATTAAATTTCTTAGCAGAGCCGGGAATCAAACCCGGACTTCCAGGGCGACTACCATAATAATAATAATAATAATAATAATAATAATAATAATAATAATAATAATAATAATAATAATAAATAATTAATAAAATAGTAATATTGAAGTCTAATGGGTAAAAGAAGTCTTCGTCATAATTTACAAAAATGTGGGACCAGGAAAGGAGACCGAGAAAACAAATGCTATAAAAAATTGCGGAGATTAAGGATCTAAGTGAAAGCAAGGAGAGGAAAAATGCATTCTCAGAAGAAAGAGCAAGAGCGAGCTAGAAAATGAAGGAATACCGACGGAAGAGAAAATAACTTGAGAAAGCTAAGGAAGTTTCGCGATAGTAGCCCACAGATGGCTGGAATGAATTTAAACATTATAATTATTATTATTATTATTATTATCAGCACAATCCGAATCATCGTCGTCACCAACTGAGCCACGAAAAACGACTGGATTCGCGCCTGACTTGGACACTGAATCGTGTTCTTTATTTTATACCTTAAAGTACTTCTTACAGCTCCAAACCCTGTTTGCCAGAAGCCCAAGTCTCGCTTTCATCGACGGTATTGATTGCCTCGTGGATATACGCTCTCTGCATTACATTGTAAACAGTCAGCCGACCGTCTGGTCTATTAGTACGTGCAGTTCTATTTATCGACCATTATAAGCAACAAGCTTCGTGTCACTGCCTAAATGTCGTGCATTAACTGAAGCAAGGAAATAGTTTCCGCAGCAGTGTCGTTGGGTTAGGACTATCTTAATATTTTAAACCATTTCCCGAATGTGTCTTCGCTCCCCTCCCTACGGAATACCTTGATGAGCCCGGTATTGATTCCTGTTCCCTCTCCCAGTGTATGGGCTATAATTCAGACCGGGAACATCACAAAGTGCTGTGCTGCACAACTCATTCCCTCTCTCTTTTGTGATTAGTAGCCTAAAGTCGTTCGCCTGTTTTGCTCATTACAAAGCAAGTAGTTGTTTAGTTTGCGAACTGAATGGTGGCAGTCCACGGTATTTTATGATCACAGTTCAGCAAAAATACTGTAATATAATGTACATTACCAAGTAGCCGTCAGCGGAACGGTAATAGCTGAACACCGTCCGTTATCCGTGGGTAGCGCAGACACGGTCATTGGACGGAAGGTTTAGCGAGCTCTTGCGTACTTGTACAGACAGTACAACCGGCTTTATGTCCCCTAGCGCTCACACCGAATACCAAGCTATAACTTCTAAATCTGACTTTAGATCTTATTACGAACATAATTGCACTGCTCGGAAAGAGATATCGTAAATCGATGCCTATAAGACATTGTACATCCAACAAATGAAACAAAACTAGAAATGCCACAATTAGCAACGCGCACTCCCCAGTAAAATTTGCTTCGTGCGATTGTTTATTCTGCCCCTCATTAACGAAGAAAACTATTTAAAGCATGACAATTCTCGATTTTTTCACCAGCTTTCTGGTCCGATCTGCACTAGAAGATTTTGCTTCCCCTAGGGCAGAAAACTAGTTGTAGCGTACGAAAGAATAGCCTATGTACTGTATGTATCACAAGTCATGTTATGAACAGAAAACTGCGCATGTAGTTTACATATAAATTCTCTTAGGATATATCAAGTTGCGCACACATCATTGCGACAATAATAGTGAATGAGCATAAGTTAACTACAGCCACTTGAAAAGTATGCTAGGCTTATTAAAGACCTGGAGATTTTGTTGTTGATTCATTTATGTGTGCTTTGCGACATCGTGGTCGTGTAGCCCTGTGTAGTTTGGTGTTAGTGAAACCTGTCATTGTGATGGTTGTAGTAGTGTGTGTATTGGTATGGAAGGAGGCGGCCATGGCCTTATGTTTGGAAAGATCACGTAGCCTATTTGTCTGGAGCACAGTAGGCCTAGAAGCGGGAAACCACAGAAAACCAGGAGTGTGGATAAATCTCACGCAGAATAACCGCAGATTTAGAACCTCCGAATTACAGATCTGCTGCATCGCGGTCGTGGTGAGCGATTTAACGCGCAGTTAAATGAATAACTAGAGGAAGAAACCACGGACAGAATCTTCCTCTTTTCTAGCGTTTGGCTTACGGGGTCCCTTCACACGTGTCCGGTGTCCTTCAGGGTCCAATTGGAGGGCCATTTTTGCCACAGAATGGTCTGACAATATGATGATGATAATTGTTGTTTTAAGGGGCCTAACATCGAGGTTATCGGCCCCTAAGGTCTGACAATAACTTCAAAGTCTAGCTTGTGACGAAAGAAAAGAGACAACACTAAAAAGGTTGAGAAACATTGGGATAAGTAGTTCACGCCTCAGAAGTTTCTTCGAATAAAAAGATGAGAAGAGAGAACATAAAAGAAATCCCTCTCGGCACGCCGGAAGGCGGAGATAGATTTCACCGGACTAAGAAAAATGTTCCCAATTCACTACATTTACAATTATTGTATGCCTGCAAAAGTTCCACATGTTTAGCATAGTTTGCTGATCCCTTGGCGTAAGGGTGGATCATATCAAACATTCTTTCAGACAAAATATTTAGGTAATTTTTAGAGGACTATTAACCACTTAAAACAGGGTTGGTGCCTATTAAGGGAGGTATGATTTCTTTCTCTCAAAACTCCACTTTTCCCACCCCTTTGGTCAATGGTTAGTGCTATCAAAAAACTTAGGGGAGATACGTTTTTGGCCCTTATCCGAAGAATATTATGAACTTTGAATGGATTCGATTTTTCACATCCAAAGAAAGTTATACGGTAGCGATTTTTCACTTTTCCGAAAAAAAATCACCTCTTTGGTTCGATTTTGCTGATTAACGAACTCGACCGAGATTTTAAATGGTTCGATTATATTTTGTGTATAAATTTGAAAATGATTGGTCCAAAAAGACGGTAGTTATCGTGTCCACAAGAATATATAAATATATATACAGCATATAGCGGCTTCGGTGGCGTAGTTGATAGCATGCTGAACTGCTGTGCCCAAGATCGCGGGTTCAAACCCGGCCGAAGTCGTCGGATTTTTTAAGAGCGTTAAAATCCTTCAGTATGCCTTCCTTCGGAGGGGAAGTAAAGCCGGCGGCCCCATGTCATAGATTTATGGCATGTAAAAGATCCTTCCACTCACTAAACTTGTGTGAAGCTAAATTTATAGGTTAGATTTAGTTGAAACGCTCTATCAAAGTACCAACGTTCACCACTAGGTGTCAGTGACATCTGGAAGAGGAAGTTGGAACTACTTGAAATTGAACGGAACGTGTAGCTCACCCCATGGGTGTCCACTTGAACCAGCCGAATATGTCCTCGGACACTCCCGATATATATATATATATATATATATATATATGCCTAATGTTGAACTGAGGGTGGTTTTGGGGGTCTGGGGGAGGTGAAACGCGAAGATATGTATAATTTTTTCCGGAAGTTGCAACATGGTTCCCATTGCAGTAAGTAGCTTTCTAATTAAATCTACACCTAAAAAGACGGTAAGGAACATAAGTAACAGCAAGGTTATATTTTAAAAAATAATCTAGCTTGACGATGAGGAATCACTAAACCAGGAATGGCCAGACCTTTACGAGCTAGTGATGTACCGGTACTCTAAATAATTAAAATGTTCTGGGATCTACAGTACTATAATAGATTCATTGTTACATATTTTACCGACTGCAAAATTGCCAGACAAATTAACTTTTTATTTTAGTAATGTAATAATAGTTAAAGTGTAAAACATTATAATTATTCAGATTACAAAATAATAATCCTTAAATACATACAACATACCGTAATGAAAGAGTACAAGTAGCTAACTATTTCGTTTTGACACTATAGCTACAGAGAGTTCAAATCTACAAAACGAACAATTATTTAAAAAATAGTATGTGGAAAGTACAGACGTGAAACAGACTTACGTTAAAAGAAGGTCTAACCGAACGTACACGCAATGAGTTACAAATATATACCGAAAGTGTTAACGTGTGTTGCATCGCGCTCTGTAACACTCACGGCGTCAAAGAAAAAGGAGTTCGTACTGTCCGAAACATAATTCAATCACCAGGGACAGTCGAAATAGACTGCAAGAATGGGCGAGAGACGGGACAGGAGCAAAGGCAACATTGTAAGTGTTCATCTGTGAGACAAGTGTGATATTTTGATTTTATTTTCATTCCACAGAAAGCTGCTTCGCAGAGGTTACAGTCCCAAAAGATGCGGTTAATTGAAGAACAGTGGATCTCGAGCGCTGGTACTTTTATTCTGAAACTGGTGCCTAAAATTTCTTTTTAGGAGCTCTTGCTTTCAAGATTTAATACTTTTTCTTCAACATCCGTTTCGCTCATGTTAAACATAGAAGAGACAGTTGCGTAAATATCTCCTATTTCTTCTGATATACTCCAATGAAATATCGCGATCGACTCTTCAAGAGTCCACGAGCTACTATTTGGCCATTCCTGCACTAAACAATGAAAACACCACCACATCACAAAAATATCAAACGGATTTGAAAATTCTAAAACAAGCAATAACCAGTCAAGCGACATTGTATATGCTTATCATAAAAATCTAAAGGCTGCGCAGTATCAATGATAAAGTTATTATCGCTGACGCATAGAGTTTATCTGCTCGTGTCTCTGGTGGGCGAGTCCTCCCCATCCCCCACCCTCAGTAGCAAACAAAGAACGACTACACAACCTTCCATCGATCGCCTGTGCGGCCAGCTCTCTCTGCTGCAGCCAACACGCTTCTTTTTTTACTCGCCATTACGTTCCGAAAATAAAAAATATATACCATCTACCTCCCCTTTCAACCCGCGCGCATATAACAAACACGTCATTCTATGATGTTCCATACATTTGATATTGTACGCTGCAGAAAACATCATTGTATTGTAGAGTTTAAAAAAAACTAAACACAAACGGAAATTTTTGTTAACTCAAATGTATACGGAATTAACTTTCGAAATAAAATATCCGATTGTCAACAACATACGTGGATGGGTAACTTCCAATACTTATTCAATCTCACTGGTTATCCAACATACTCACAGGACAAAGGGCACTGCTTATTTCGCACTAGGAATACTCTTCTCAAACACTCGCCTTCTGTGGTCTGGCGGTATGTATTGAGACTTCGGTCCCTTATGTCCTGTGTTCGATTCCCAACCAATAAATGTAATTCTAGTCTGAGGGCTGGAACGACGTACACTCAAGCCACATGTGGCAGAACTGATCCCACCACAGCTATATATCCTAGAAGTGGTTTTACGTGGTTTCCCCTCTCAGCTCTAGGCAAATGCTGAAATGGTTCCTAAATTAAGGCCACGACCACATCCGACTCAATCCTAGTATCAATTACAAATACAACACTACCAGACAATCCTTATCTATATATACACAAGTACTCGGGGCTGAATGACCACGATGTCACTAACCCCTAAATGAATCCACAACGGACTCTTCAGATCAGGACGAGGTCTTATGCAAACCGAATCACAGTCCTTCACATTACTTACCGCTGATGGTGTATTTCTAATGGAGTGTTCTACGAGATAGATCATATTATGATTAAATTAAGAATGACACAGCGTATCATTGCGAAACCTACAAACACACCATATCCTGTTACTTCGATAAGTACAATCTCAACCCAGTTCTTCAGAACAAGCATTGTTAGAGAAAGTGTACCGTAGGCTACTTCTATGGCAATGAGGCTGAATTCAACTTCACTGTTTTGTAAATGATGGTCCTTGGTTTCATTTGGCGTACAGCCTGTTCTGACTCTTTAATTGAGCCTATTTAGGCACACACAGATTTTATGTCACTTCACATTACATAGCCAGTCAATTATGGCAAAATTATATCAGGCCCTATTGGGACCAATTAACGTAAGTTAACTGCATATCGCACCCCCGGTGGAAGACTGCCACAAGTCAAAAAACATGGATTTTGAATTATGTGGTACTTATAAATGCCTATTATCTAGTCAGTGTCCTGTAAAACTGCCACAACTCAGATCCTATAAATAGCAATTCTACGGCACTGAATAGAAAACTGCCATAACTCCAAATTGTTAATATTTTTTAAAAATTAAAACACACAATTATAATCCATGAAATAACTTTGCATGTTATTGTATAGTACTAGACAATGTCAGAAGTTAGTAATACGTTACTTTCACTTTAATTATGTAAATATTTATGCTTTCCCTATTAGCTGAAAATCTTGAAATGCTTCTCCTGAGAACGTATCCTTTTTGATTTGTGGCAGTCTTGCACCGGGGGTGCGATATCTTCCATGGGGTTTATGTATGGAATAGCTGCCCTGGAGCACTAAGCGGCAAACAACCAATGTCCACAAAGAGAAAAACAACTGGCGAAGAAATGGAAGTTCTAAGTTATTAGGCCGTGAAATACACAAATAGTACATGCGATAGAATATTTAGGCACAAAACGGAAAAGAGAAATTCACTGGCTAGAAACCCTGCCCTCCACGAAATAAGTATTAAATTTTCCGGTAATTGTTGCTGTTGTCGCTTAATTCAGAGGCTTAGGACATACTTCTCATCAGTTTTCGTACCTGGTATTCTTATAGCGGACCATCAAAAATATCTTCGCGAACCGCCTACTGTAATAATTCGATTTTTTTGTACCACTGCAGAAGTATTCGGTTTACGCCAAGGGATTGATGGCTCGAATCCAGCAATAACTTAATGTTTTTAAAAATCCAGACTTAGATCCACGAAGAAGAAGCGGATAGAATCAAACGTTTTACAGCATTTTTAAGACAGTCACTTCGTGCGTATGCTAACATAAACCTACCTTAGATGTCACCATACGAATCAATAGGCCTACTGAAGATAGTTTGCTTTAAAGACAAACAACTTCACTTTTCGGGGGAGGAGGGCGTGTTACAAAGGGACTCAAAAGCTGACTGTAGCACTGCTTCCATTTTATCTTCTCTGTTGTCTACCCCCAAAAGACTTTACTAATAAAGTTGTGCTGGTATAGCGTGTCTTAAAAAGTAAATACACGCTCACCAACCTCAAAGTACCAACGATAGGCCTATGAAATATTGGTAGCAGATGCACCAATGTGCCAGGATGTTCACTGCTTTGAAGGTTTGAAATTCCAGCGGACGCACCAAAAAACTTCATGTTTCAATCTTCTATGTTTTATATCTAAGGTTGCCATTCATAGAGAGAGCTTCGGTAATTGGGCAGATTATCTTGAAGGTAATCCCATCATTCATCGAGGGAGCTTCAGTAATTGGGGAGATTACATTGAAGGTAATCCCTTCAATCTACCCATAATTCAAGAAATAAGTAAACCTAACCAACACAGGAAGGCCTAAGCAATAGCCAATCTACTTTGTTTATACATCTTCAAAAATAAGCTTGCCGGTGGGAAAATATAATACTCTCAAGGACACGATCCCCTCCCTCCCCCATGGAATGATATTTCCACACCACCACCTCTGCAAACTACAGCCTGGCTATAATCTAGTAATTACGATTGCGATGTACGGGAAAATTTATACATACCCTGCAATCATAACAACTAAATTTCGCGACAATTTATGATAGTTATTTAATTTTAGAATCCATAATAAAAATTCGAATGGATGAGCGGAGAATTACGAAGAGGATATTTAAAATACTCGACAGTAGACCTGAGGTGTCTGACAAATGGTTTAGGGAGGTGCAGAAGGATCTTCATTAGGTTGGACTCAAGTCGGAAGATATTTAAAACCGCGCTAAGTTTAAGTCAGTTATCGACAAATTCCAAGCATTCCACGACGAACCAAAAATGAACAGGGGTTGGACGGAAAAACGAAGACAGTTCGCCAGGGAAAGAATGCGAAGATTTTTGGGCACGAATAAGGCTTCCAATAATGTGTAATTGTTGCCTAACGTGGTCTTTAAAGGACGCAAACGAAAATATAATTATAATCGTACCAAGTGGCGCATGCATATTTAGTACATGGCATTTAGAGTTCCACTGATGTCACAACAGAGGGGCGAGGAACATGTCTAACTGCAATTATATTTTTAAATGCCCGAGAGTATTAAGCACCAGATTATGAACCTATACACATGCAGCAAAGCACATACGAAGTTCGCTAATTCACTAGGGAGAACTTCTTAGAAGTTTATAGTATTCACGCTCAAGTCCATTTGTTAATTGGAGAGAAAGAGTTAGCAACGACAGTCTAACAGTAAATGGATGACAAGGGGAACAAGAACCAGATGTATTCAAAATACAAATTACAGGCCAGCTGCAGAACCAACGGACATGCAAACATTCCGTGAAGTTGAGTCGCTCAAAGGCTTCAGGCAGCAAGACAAGTAGAATTCAACCAATGGTCCAGGAAAATACAGTTTTCGTGAAAACAAGGGTGATGGTGTTCCATCGTAGTCATCAAACTTGTATACCAAGGCGAGTGTGGTATATGTCTGATAACCTGTCGAGTAGACTATTATTGTTGTTACTCGACTAGTATTTGGGATTAGAATTGGGAATAACCGGTACCGTGCGTATTTGGGTCTAGGTTTGGAGTAAATAGCTCAGAACCTGAAATAAGATACATACCATCTCAGAGGGAGACAAGATAAAAACAAAGACAAACACCACTACATTTTTAGGATGGTCGTTCACAGTGCAGGGATTCAAACCTTCGATTTCCGGTATCGAAATCCCGCTTGCAGGCGTGAAAGATGAAATGTATGAAAATCAATGAAACTGGACCAGGAGTATGAAGGAAACGGCCGTGGCCTATTACAAGGTACCGTCCAGGCATTTGTCAGGAGTTAAAAATGGGAAATCACGGAAAACCATTTCGAAGACAGCCGAAGGTGGAGTTCAATCCCTTCGATTACTGAATCCACATATAGCTTGGCCTCATAACCTAGCGCTGCACGTAAGCGAACGTAGCTATGCTGTTAATAATAATAATAATCTTCTTCTTTTCCCACTCAAGTGGGGTCAACGTTCCTGGCAAGTCTTCTCCATTTTCCTCGGTCCCATACGTCCTCTTCCCTTAGATGTTTCTCTCTCTAGTCTTCGCATATGCAGTCCCTCCATCTTCTTCGTGGTCTTCCCCTTCCTCTGGCGTCTTCCACTACCATTTCTGTCATTCTCTTGCCAACGTAAGTGTCGTCCCTTCTCATGACACGTCCATACCACTGTAGTCTTCTCTCTTGAACTTTCTTTGATATATCCGTCACTTTAACACTACCTCTTATTCTCTCGTTTCTGATTCTATCCTTTCTGGTGACGCCACAAATCATTCTTAACATTTTCATTTCAGCCACATCCATTGCCTTACAATGTGCCTTAGTGGGTGCACATGTCTCTGCTCCATAAATCATTGCAGATCTCACTACTAATGTATACACCATTCCTTTAGTCTTCAGATTTATTATTCTGTCACACAGTACACCTGATGCCCTTTTCCAGTTCATCCATCCTACTTGCACTCTACGGGCTATTGCCATGTCTGAATTGCCATCACTGGACACTACTGATCCTAAGTAGTTAAAAGTTATCGACTTTCTTCAAGTCTTGGCCATCCAGCTGGATTGTTTCTTCTCCTTGTCCTCCTAGGCACATGTACTCCGTTTTCTTCCTATTGATTATTGTTAATAATAATAATAATAATAATAACAATAGTAAGATAATCGACGAGTTATTGCACATTTTTGTCCATGTAAAGAAGGTAATAAAACACTAGGCTAATATTTGTGCACAGCTTCCATTCATTTTACCATCCGATTGTCTTCTGCATTGCTACTCTACAAGCCTTAATTACGTTTAAAATGTTACTCCAGATATTAGCAGGCTTCAAAATTGAGATGTTGTCTAATAAACTCATTGTCATTTACTTAGTGCAGTATAGTCGAATACTGCCAGTGCGATTAAATAAAACAAATATCGATCATTCAATCTGCGTCACTCAGGCCGACAATTTTTAAAAAATTTACTGTGTTATTTGTATTTTGGAATTTTAGAATTTTAGAAAAACTCTATAAGGAAAAAAATAGGGTGCCATCATAAATTATTTAGGTGCCGAGGAGATCTGATGTGTGGTAACTGTCATGCCCTGCTATAAACATCAAGCAAAAGAGGAATGAAGGGTTAAGCAAGCACAGTTCTGCATCATAGACGAACCAGCATGCCCGCTCTTACTATTTCACAAGGCAATAGCCATTACATAACACAAAATGCTATAAACATCATGACCAACAAAGCAGGAAGTGGGGAAAAAAGATAAAAGGAAGCATTATTAGCGAGCCAAATCCCCACTTTCCCCTCCGCAACAGACCCCTCTCTAGCACTGGTAACAGTACAATAACAATACAAGTCAATATTTGTGCCATAACATCGATTTCCCAGGTATTTCTTGCGATCCAACACTCTGAACCTCAGATTGCCGGCGGAAACAGAAACAGTAGTTGTTGCTTATTTTAGCGACTGCGACATCGTGTATTTGTGTGTGTGGAATTTGTGTGATAACCTGTGTTATTGTGATGGCTGTACTAGTGTGTGTATTTGTAAATTGGGGATAGGATTGGGAAGGAGTCAGCCGTGGCCTTAAGTTAGGAACCATTCCAGCATTTTCCTGGAGTAGAAGTGGCGAAACCACGGAAAGCCACTTCCAGGATGACTGAGGTGGGAATCGAAACCGCCTCTTCTCAGTTTTGCCTCGCGAGGCCTCACACCAGAATAAAAAAGTTTTGCAGAGCCGGGAATCCAATCCGGGCCTCAGGGGCGACAGCCACGAGGTGGTCAGAGAGAGAAACAATATCTCTACCCAACCATGCTATATTAGGAGCAGATCACCACTTCAAACCAACAGTCGTCTCCACAAGCTTCCTCGGTGGGTCAGTGTTACAAGCTGGACGTTTGTTTAAGACGATTACCCTTGACCTTGAAGCTTCCGGGTGAGCCTGTACACAGTCCCTCTCTCGTCCTGTCCCTTCACAGTTGTCACCACCGGTCTGACGTAATGAAATTCCAGACTTGAGCAGACACCGTGCAGAACAGTACAGTCCACGTTGAAGTATTGTGTGACGCGGAAGTACACGTAACATAGTTATGAACAGTAAGCCATTATGTTTGCCAATGACTGTACTTCAGCAGTAGCGTGAGATTGTTTTGTCCATTATCGGACCGCATGGGGCAGCTGACAACAACACAGGTATATTATTGTAGTTACTCACCTTCAGGCTTCCATTATGATTTTTCACTCATCTAGAACAAACGTCCGGCCTTTCCTTTTTGTACTGTGATCATCCCAAGATCGGGGGTTGGGTTCCCTGCCGAGGAAGTCAGATTTTTGAAGGGCAGCAAAAATCTACGGCACTCCGAATCGTCCGATATCTACTCGTAAAAGATCTCTCGTATCACGCTTGGTGATAACAAGACAAAATTAAATATCAGCCATAGGTCACTCATAACGACGAATGGAGGGGCAGAAGAAGACGTCAACAGCCGTTTGAATAAAGCTAGGGGCGCTTTTGCAACACTTCGTCCCATATGGAGGTCTAAAGAACTCAGTAAAAGAACAAAATTACGGATTTTCAATAGCAATGTCAAGTCGGTGCTGCTATATGCATGTGGAACTTGAAAAGTGACCAAATTCTTGACACGAAAGATCCAGACATTTGTGAATAAATGTCTTAGGAACTTCTTAGGAATACACTGGCCAGAGGTGGTGTCAAATGAAGAATTGTGTATGAGGACAGATCAACTGCCGGGAGAACAACAGATCAAGAGAAGAAAGTGGCAATGGAATGACCACACACTGCACAGATCTGATGACAGCAGTGCAAAACAAGCCATGGAGTGGAATCCTCAGGGCCAAAGGAGAAAAGGAAGACCTAGAATGACATGGAGGAGATCAGTGGAGGAAGAGAGCGAGCAGCTTGAACACTCGTGGGGAAAGATAAAATCCACAGCACGCAACAGAACCAGATGGCGAACCCTTGTTTGGGACCTATGCTCCTGAACAGGAGTTTAAGGAAGTCAAGTAAGTCATAGGTCACCCGGTTGAGTTCTGAGTTTCATTGCCAGATGACAGTGTTAAACAGAACGCCAGAATTGGAGAGTAGATCGCCTCAATGGCTCCAGCTCAAAATATCTACGCCACCGTAGCTGATACCATATTATTACTATAACATGTATTATTTATAATATTAATCATCATCATCATCATCATCACATAATTATTTCATAAGAGCTCCCTCTCTTCTACGCGATCAGGCCCAGTGGACCGCGCGCTGCTACAAGGAGCTTCCACCACAAGAAATTCGTAGTAAGCCTACCTCCTTCAGAAATCATACCGGTACCTAGCATAATATCTGTCATCCTTATTGCCAACGGTACTCTCGCTTTCTTGTGACGAAAGGACATTCAAACCTAGTAACGTCAAGTTTAGGACACAATGTTATCTTTAAAGAAAGAGAGCAGGCACGATAAACGATAGACACCCGTTTTGCACGCATACCAAGGACATTAAACCGATAAAACTGCGTCACATAATCGGAATACAAAGAACACTTCACTTTCATTTAGTTGTGTCTCGGATGTGTCGCTTGATGATTTAGAAATAAAGTGTACGTTCAATGTGTCACGTCATACTGATCGCGATAGCATAGCGGATTCAGCTGACCAAGTTGGCCTCTAATAGGCTGGTTGAAATCCCACCGTCGACTACCAACTCAAGGAAAATGTAAGTTTCATTAACTGAATTGTCCAAAGCAATGTAGGAATAAACGATACATCACGCCCAAGGGAGATAACTCAAACTGGCATATAAGAGTGTATAAAGAAGAGCGAGAAAAGAATAAATGATCTTCCACTACATAAATTGTGCCCCAGTCCTGCATTGATGACCTAAGATAGCTCCTGGTGGTATGCGAACCACAGATTGAATACCACAGTTGAGAGTATGAATGTCGGGAAGTTCATTGAATTAAATATTCCAGATTTCTCCTGAAGTTAAATTTAGAAGTACAATGCACTTTTTAACGCTGAGCCTGCAATCAAAACTAAGTGAGAAGAACATACAAAGTAAGGCAGAGGCCTATGCCTCATGCACAAGTCTCAGATAACTAAAAGCTGGCAATAAAAACAGTTCTAAGCCCACCTAAGCAGTAGAAAAAAAAACTTGGTGTATCTGAGTATCGAATCCAGGCCACCAGGACAGAACGCAGCGAACGCTTACTCGGTAATGCATTTGATTATTTTTGTGTGTAGATAAAAAAAAAGTGAATATATGTGGTTGGTTAGTTCCTCAGTTTGGGGGCTGCGACAACGCGGTCATGTAGCCCCGTGTACTTTGGGTGTGTGTAGAATCTGTCTGATAACCGGTGTTAATTGTGATGACTCTATTAGCGTGTGTTATCTGTTTTCAATCCAGGTGAGGACTGCAGACATTGAATATTTTCAAGCAGTTCCTATTTTTGCCGCCAAACGCCACCCGTCAACGACTACTAGTTCAGAACTTGATTACCAGATGCTACCGCAGTCGGCTCCTGGCAACGAACGTCGGATCCTAAGAGCGTTTATCGAATGTTTAACCTATATATAATTTAGCTTCACACAAGTGTAATTAATGGAAGGTTCTTTAACATGCCATAAATCTTATGACATATGACCGCCGCCTTTACTTCCCCTCCGAAGGAAGGCATACTGAGGGTTTTTAACGCTCTTAAAAAAATCCGACGGCTTCGGCCGGGTTCGACCGCGCGACCTTTGGCATAGAAGCTCAGCATGCTACCAACTACGCCACCGAAGCCCCAGTGTATATGTGTGTTGGCTTTTAGCAGATAAGGCGAAATACCATAATTTCCTGGAAATCGATTACACTTATGATGAATTTAATTTAGTTATTAAGGTTTCAAGGGGAGGAACTACGAGGTCATCTGCCCCTACTTTTTTTTTTCGTGTGGCTTCCTTCGAGTCCGAGTGCAAGTCTTTCTAGTTGACGCCCGTGGACGACCTGCACGTCGTAATGAGGATTAAGTTATGCTGAAAACGTCACATACACCCAGTCCCCGGACCACGGGAATTAACCCCAGGAGATTAAAATCCCTAAAGGCCCGGCCGGGAATCGAACCCGGGACCCTTCCGGCCAAAGCCTAGCACGCTAACCAATTACCCATGGAGCCGGACCCTAAGGCTACTATAATATCAACGCATTTGCAAAACAAGGAGACATGCCTTCTGAAACCACACATGGGAACTTATGAGTATTAAAGAAGATAACATGCTGATAATTAATTAAAACACCTATACCTACGATAATAGCAGTATATTTTAACCCAACATACAGGCCAATTAACATAATTGAGGAGATATCGATAGAAATTGGGGTACAAAAATGAGCTGTGTTTGGTCCTTCTATGACGACTTCGATATGTTGCCTATTTTAGCTTATGCCCGAGTCCAAAGGGCCCGATAACATAAAAAATATTATTATTTAATTAACAAATAGCATTTTTACAAAGCATGATAAATCTATAGGCCTACTTCAATTCTTGCTAATGTCTTCTTCCTCTCTGCTCACATTTGATTCATCCTCTCTGATCTCTGCTTCCCCGAGTTGTTCGATGTTACGAGGCTGCTTTATTTTTCTTTCTTGTTCATCCCTAAATATCACTTTTTGAAGTTTATCTCTAAATAAATCCCTATTATGCGTACCCTTATTGTCAATGTTGGCTTCTTTTAGACCATTCAATATATGTGTAAACCACGGTGGTTGTACTTTAAGCTTTAACATTTTATTACGAATTTTTCTTGTCAGCCTGTCATAAAAGATAATATACAGTATTATATACCTAAACGGCAATAAATAGTTCCCAAGTATAAAAACTATTTTCATGAAAAATTTCAGCGTAATTGGTTGAGGGATTTCTCGTGAAGTATAACATGACGACAGACAGATATATTAGTACAAGTATAAAAACTATTTTCATGAAACATTTCAGCGTAATTGGATGAGTGATTTCTCGTGAAGTATAACATGACGACAGACAGATATATTAGTACAAGTATAAAAACTATTTTCATGAAACATTTCAGTGTAATTGGATGAGTGATTTCTCGTGAAGTATAACATGACGACAGACAGATATATTAGTATAGAAGATGAATGTACAAACATATTGGTCAAGGTTTGCAGTATTTTATTTTATTCTATACAAGTTACTGTGTTTCAAATGCTTATATAGCATTCTCTGCCTCTGAACTGATTAAATAAGACAATGCTTAATGCTTTTTTGATTTCTTAATCTTAATTCACCTGAATGAATGTTCTCAAACGGTGTGTAAAAGTTGCGGTTTCGTCTGTTAACATATACTTTTCACTTTAAGCCTTCAGACAGGAAATTTCATAGAATGTGGAGATTCATTCTCCTGACAGATATTTATACCTTGCAATGGTCTGTCCATGTCTGAGCTGAGCCATAGGCCTACCAACTAACCTCTTTGGCAAAACGATAGAAACTACAGTAGATTGGGAAGTGTGAAAAGTAATAATTCGTCTGGGCGAATAAAAGGTTGAATACATAATGTATTTATACTCGTACAAATAGGGGATTAACATTTTGGTGTACCGCGTTGAGTCAGGATTTTTAGTGTACTGCGATTAGAAAGAGGTTGCAGAACATAGCAAAGACTGCTTACATAATGAGTATAATGGAGCGAAATCCCTGCCTAGGCAGGAGGTCACTGCCCTTAGGGGATTTGAAGGGCTGCATTTATTATTATTATTATTATTGTTAGGTGCCATGATTACGATAGTGGTGTTGATGATTTGGTGTGTATAAAATGAGCATTTGCATGAGAAGAAGGTATCATTGGTTTGTGTTATAATTGGGAACAGGTCAGTGTACATTTCAGTTAATATAAATATCTCTGTTGTTGGTGCAATATACATTTTTGGTTATTTTATCGCTTGTATGTTGTAATGTCATAACCAATTTGAGGTTAAGAAGTGGTAGTATCATCTCAAACAAACGAGCTCGAAATATCATCTTTGGTCCAAGTAGAGGTTAGGGTATTGTTAGTACAAGGTCTTGCCGTAACTTCCAAAGCCGTCTGGTATTAGTAGTAGTTAAGGTTCTGTCGCCAGGAGGCGGCAAGGGCGTTTAGATCTCTCTGTTTCGGCGGACATTTTTAACCCGTAGCATTGCCATGGAGGAAATACTGAGTCAAGGAGCATTGGATGCCGATAAGTTCGCCGTCTTAAGACAGCAGATATCGGACAATGAAAACAAAGAACATGAGTATCTTGACATTGCTAAGGCGCTTTTGGAGAGCATTTTGGCTATCCCCCAAAGGAATATGAAGCTGGAGATTCAAGTTGGGTTGAGAAAATTGCAGGAGGCTTTAGATGCAGGGAGTACTAGTCGGAGATCCTGGAAGAAAGCCAGAGAGTTGCTGTTGCTTCAAAAAAAGGACCTTTCTTCAAGAGCGGAGGAATTGTCTCCGATATCTTCGGGAACAATTCCAGAGAACACTGAAAAGGAGGAATGGACAAGAGTTCAACCCAAGAAGAAGAGGAAACAACAGAGTAATGAAATTGAAAATACTCAGCAGCGAGTAGAAGAGGTTCAAACTGAGGTCATGAACCCTGCAAGAAAGGAAGAAGGGAAGAGGCCTAAACCAAGAAGGCGCCTTGAAGCTGTTCTTATTCAGCCAGCAAAAGACAGATCCTTTGCGGATGTACTTAAAGATATTCGTAGCAAGGTCAAACCAGAGGACAGTGGCGCGGACATTAAGTCAATTAGGAAGACCAGGTCTGGAGATGTTCTTCTTGAATTGAACAAATCTACGACGTGTGAGGGTCGATAAAACCTCAACAAATCGTTGAGAGAGGCTCTTGGTCAGGATGAAGATGTCAGAACTTTGACCCCCCGAATAACTCTGGAGGTGCGGGACTTAGACTGCATCACGACTATTGCAGATGTGGAGGAGGCGGTCAGACGGGACATTAAAACACTTAGCGGAGAAGTCAAAATCTTTGTCACGGAACCCAATAGCAGAAGTCAGAAAATGGCTATTATACATTTAGCAGAGCAAGATGCCGGTAAACTTCTGGAAGAGGGGAGAATGAAAGTGGGATGGATATATGGTAGGGTAAGGGAGAGAGCAATGGTAACTCGCTGTTTCCGTTGTTTGTCATATGGACATCTTGCAAGGAATTGTAATGGCCCTGATAGGAGCAAACTCTGTTACAAGTGTGGAGATGCCAGACATAAAGCATCAGACTGTAAAGGTGAAGCACGATGTGTGCTATGCACGGAGAAGGAGGTTCATGACACCAAACGGAACCATGTTCCTGGTTCAGGCGCCTGTATAGTGTTTAGGGATGCTCTCGAGAAGGTTAAAATCGGCAAAAAATGGTGAGAGTTCTTCAAGGAAATGCTCACAGAAGTTTGACTGCCAATGATCTCTTAACGCAATTGGCATTTGAAATGGAAGTGGATATTTTTCTCCTGAGTGAGCAATATCAGAACAGGGACCATCATGGGTGGTTTGCGGACAACCTTGGAACAGCCGCAATTTTCATTCCGGATCTGGGAAAATATCCAGTGACAGATCAAGGTTCTAAGGATGGTTTCGTCTGGGTTAAGAATGGCACGCTTACGTACGTGAGCTGTTACTTCACTCCGAACGAGCCCATTGTTGATTTCCAGAACAAGTTGGATAGCCTTGAGGACACATTGCGTGGTATGGGAAATAACCTTATTGCAGCTGGAGATTTCAATGCCAAGGCCTTGGAATGGGGTATGCCGGATGTAGATTCCAGAGGACGTCGTATACTGGAAATGGCTGCAAGGTTAGGATTGTCGACCGTAAATGTTGGAAATACGCCTACCTTTCGACGACCTGGCTGCAATGGAACCATACCAGATGTGACTTTAGCGTCAGACGATTTTTTGTCAAGAATATCTGAATGGCGGGTGATAGAGGACTACACAGGAAGCGATCATCAGTATGTTACTTTCTGTGTACTTCAGCAAAATCGACAACAAAGCGCTGTCATACGCAAACCATCATACTGGAATCCCACAAATATGGATAAAGAAAAGTTCTGTGAGGTAATACAGAGAGGAATGGTGAAAGTTGAAACGAGTTGCTTTTCATTTGAAGGGAGAGAGGCGGCGGATAAATGGGTAGAGAACACTATGTTGCTTATTCATCAAGCCTGCACCGGGTGAGTTAGCCGAGGTCGTTGCGGCATGACTGTTGGCAGTCGCTCACATCCGGGAGGCGAGGAGGTTCGAATCCCCCCGCCGGCAACCTTGAAGATGGTCTTCTGTGGTTTCCCATCTTCCTTCCAGGCAAATGCCGGGGTTGGTCCCTAACTATAGGCCACAGCCGCTACCTTCCAACTCCTCGACCCTCCCATCCAACATTCCTCCCCAACGGTACTTGTAGCTCACCCATTGGGTGTCCGTCTCGAAGCAGCTACAAAACAGGCGAGCCGAACATGTCCTCGGACACTCCCGGCACTAAAAGCCATACGCTAAAAAAAAAACAAGCCTGCAATAAATCCATGTGCAGGAAGAAAACGCGAAAACACAAACAGCCAGCATACTGGTGGACGGAGGAAATTGCTGATATGAGGCGACACTGCCTGAGGATGAGACGAAAGGCTCATAGAGCGAGAGGAAGAGAAGAGGCAGCCTTATTCTCCGAAGACCACAAATCAGCAAGAAAGGCGCTTCGGGATGCAATTAAAAGAAGTAAAGCTGACAAATGGTGGGAAATGGTCGAAGAAGTTGACAACGATCCTTGGGGACTAGGATATAAGATTGTATTGAAGAAACTTGGAACTTTTTCTAATCCGATAATGGATGCACACACTATGGACGAAATAGTCAGTACGCTGTTTCCGGAACATCCGGAGAGGATTGATGAAGCTGATGATTGCATTGATATTGAAGAAATACCATTGTTCACCGAGGAAGAATTATTGAAAGCGATTAATTCTATCAGGAACAAGAAGGCTCCTGGACCAGATGGGATTCCAGCAGAAGCACTTAAGGAGGCAGCTAGAGCTTGCCCGCGACTCCTTTTGAACATGTATAACGCATGTCTGAAGGCAGGCGTTTTTAGTGCCTGCTGGAAGAAGGCCAGACTAGTTCTTATAAGTAAAGGAAAATTGGGAGGAAATTTGCCTTCATCATACAGGCCATTATGTATGCTGGATACGGCTGGAAAAGGATTAGAAAAACTATTACAGCCTAGAATATTGATGGCAGTTCAATCAGCTGGAGATCTATCTGCCCAACAATACGGCTTTCGGATAGGGCACTCGACTATTGATGCTGTGCGGGTAGTTGTAGAGACTGCAAGCAGAGCTCAGATGGGTAACCATTACTCACGTAAAGTTACGCTACTTGTGACTCTAGATGTGAAGAATGCCTTTAACTCTGCCCAGTGGAGTGACATTTTGGTGGCACTTCGATAAATTTAGACTACCGAGATACCTCATGCGGATAATGAATGATTATCTAAAGGACCGTATTTTGCAGTACGATACCGAGGAAGGACATAGGACTAAAAGATTAACCGCTGGGGCAGCTCAAGGATCTATTCTTGGGCCAGATCTCTGGAATATTGCATTCGATGGCCTGCTTCGGCTGAAGATGCAATATTGGTAGGATATGCTGATGATGTTGCTGCTCTGATTGTGGCTCGTGATATAGAGCTGGCGCAACTGAAACTCAATCAGGTAATGCGACGTGTCACAGATTGGATGATGGAACATAAGCTGTCATTAGCAGACCATAAAACGGAGATTTTTGTCGTGCTGACGAGAAGGAGAATCAACACTCTTGTACCAATGCAAGTGGGAGGGACGATGATTAATTCATCAAGGAGTACGAAGTACTTGAGTGTGACGATAGATACGAAGCTCACATTCTGGGCCCATATTCAAAGAGTGACGTATAAAGCAGCAAATATCTTGACCGCTTTGAGCCGATTAATGGGTAATATTAAAGGTCCGAAGCCAAGCAAACGACGTCTCCTGATGACAACAGTCCAGTCCATATTACTCTATGGAGCTGAGATCTGGGCTGAGTCCTTACGGTTCGAGAAATATCGTAAAAGGATAGCAGCAGTACAACGAAGAGGAGCACTGAGGATCTCATGTGCATATCGCACTGTTTCCGAGCCTGCTGTTCTAATGGTAGCGGGAGTAGCACCAATTGATTTACTTGCCTTAGAGCGTCAGGAAGTTTGGCGCACCAAAGAAGAACTGGACATACACCAGGCAAAGACGTCTGCACACAACCATTGTATGGAACGATGGCAACAGAAGTGGGATGATGAGACACGAGGTCGATGGACAAAGGAACTTATTCCGCGTCTGGCTGACTGGGTTGATCGAAACCACGGAGAGGTCAATTATTATTTGACACAGTTCCTAACAGGCCATGGATATTTTCGGAGATTCCTGCATCACATAGGCGTGGCTAATAGTCCTTTGTATCATTATTGTAATGAAGAGGATGATGCGCTCCACACATTCTTTGTGTGTGAACGCTGGTCAACACATAGAAGAGATCTGCAAGCTTCTATAGGGGCAATCACGCCGGACAACATCCTACAGATGATGCTCCGAAATGATCAAACATGGAATCAGATAGCTATTTACATAGAATGTATCCTGCGCCAGAAGAAGAGGGAAATGGATGCGTTCGAACATCCTTAAGAAAAATGAAGAAAGAAGAAGTCTGAATGACTAAGTAAGCACGACATCACCCTGAAGTAATGCGAGAGCGGTTCCGGGGTGATGAACACATCGTGGGAAAAGGGAGGTGGTTTTTAGTGGGTAAGAATCCCACACTACTGTGGAGTGCAGACCCTTCACATGTGTCTTTTGAAGATTTTCCACAGTCCCTCGTAAAAAAATATATATATATTATTATAGGGCAGTGTAAAAGCAAAAAATTAGCCAAATATAACGTCAAGCATTGGAAACGGTAGTATGTTGACAGTGGAGTCAGGAGAACAGTTTGACCAGAGCAACACATGTGGACAAAAAAGTGGATGGTGAACATCCGAATCATAAATAATCTACTGTTGTTCATATCTATGGCACGTTTACCATATCACTTGACATAAAATGTGAGCAGAAGTGGGGTAGGGTACGTTATGCAGGCGCCTTGCACCGGTGACTCATGAAGTCATTGATTTTCAGGATGGCCATCAAATAGGCATAGATCATTGACTACCGTATAACCTCTGGCTCCATTACATACAATAGCATGAAGACGTTCCACTATGCGACATAAGTACATTCAAACGGAAGAAGAGACAATAGTATTTTACAACGAACTGCAAATGAAAACTCTAAAGCTCAACTAGAGCCAATAAAATTCCTCAAATGAATACTCGCCATCACTGAATAACAATTCCTTTACAGACGCGTGGGAAGTTTACACGTATTGATCTTTGGAAACTACGCAATTGATTCGCCACAAGCATTGCCATCCTCGACAAAGGTAGTATCGTTTTACGATAGAAGGCGCCAGCTGCCTGGCCTAAATCTGCCTCGCATCTAAGAAATGCATGATATGACCATTATCTCATTGTGAAGTATCTGCGACCTTCCATTACCAGTAAATATTAGCACATATGAATTGGATGGTGACGCCCAAGTGTTATCACAAGTAATCCGTCCGTACGTTGTTGTCAACTGACATCTTGGCTCATGCTCAATATTTCCACGAAGCGCTTTTACATCAACTTACATAACATACATTTAAATCAACAAGCCGGGAGCTGAAGCCTTTTCAAATGCAATATTAATTGCCGACCAACGCCTAACCTACTATAGGTCTATTTTTCTTCTCTTCCTATGCACTACTAAATGAACCCACTAGCGGTCTTTCTATTTTCATATAAAATACGATGCTGCTGCAAAATTTAAAATCTAGATTACAACATCTTATGGCATCGATGGTGATATGATGGCCATCAGCCCTCGCCTATGGCAACCACCGAACTCCATCGAACCTTCAACTCTCAAATTCCACTTTTGCAAGCCCCTTATACCAAACGTCAGGTCAAATCCTGAGGAAATAACCCTCCGCGTATCTACTCTATCTGTTCCTTCTTTCTTTCCGACATGGAAAATCTAGCGGCGAGGATATGATCTGTGCCGGCTGCCGAGGCCTGACGCACTCCTCTGGGGCAATGATTATATGAATGACAGACGAAATGAAATGATAGTGGAGAGTGTTGCTGGAATGAAATTTTTGACAGGGAAAACCGGAGTACCCGGAGAAAAACCTGTCTGCCTCAGTTTTGTCCAGCACAGATCTCACATGGAGTGACCGGGATTTGAACCACGGACCCAGCGGTGAGAGGCCGGCGTGCTGCCGCCTCAGCCACGGAGGCTTCCAGAGGACATTAATATTTCAAAAATATCTGGAAGTTACTGCAATGTTCTCTGTTAAGGTTTCAGATATGATGTTACCGGCCGCTTTGGCTCATAGAGGCCGAATGGTGAGACCGTTAGGTGCGACCAAAAATTTGAAATTCATGTGCGAACCTGTAGAATAAGCCAAGGCCCCACATCACATACTGGAATAAGTGGCAGGGAGCTGTGTACATTTACTCACGATAAGATAGAAATTATATGTTCCTTTTATATTAACAAGCCAGACTTGTAAACTGCCATACGTTTGAAATTGGTTGAGTCAGGGATCAACCATCTCACATAAGTAGAAAATTATTTTTCAGAGGATATGTTAATAAGTCCACTGGAAGAACTACAGTTGGTTGGTTCCTCAGTTTAGGGGCTGCGACAACGCGGTCATGTAGCCCCGTGTACTTAGGGTGTGTGTAGAATATGTCTGATAACCGGTGTTAATTGTGATGGCTGTGTTAGTGTGTGTTATCTGTTTTTAATTCAAGTAAGGGATGCATAAATTCGATTTTCAAGTAGTTCCAATTTTTGCTACCAAACGCCACCGTCAACGACCAGCTAGTTCTGTACATTGTTACTAGATGCCACCGCAGTCGGCTCCTGGCGATGAACGTTGGAACCTCAGAGCGTTAGTCAAAGATAACCTATAATTTAGCTTCGCACAGGTGTAATTAGTGGAAGGTTCTTTATCATACCATAAATCTATGACATGGGACCGCCGGCTTTACTTCCCCTCCGAAGGAAGGCATACTGAGGGATTTTTAACGCTCTTAAAAATCCGACGACTTCGGCTGGATTTGAACCCGCGACCTGGGGGCTTAGAAGCTCAGCATTCTACCAACTACGCAACCGAAGCCGCAAGAACTTCAGTGTTATTAGACAAGCAGAGATACAATTAAAAAGTCTTATCTCAATTTATGCGTGATCAAACCATACAGACTACAAACGAGCAAGAACGGACGTATAGAATTATGAGATAAATCTAATTTAAAACTTAATCTTGTTGTTGTTGTTGTTTCATTTGAGGTACCTGGACATCGTGGTCATTTAGCCCCGTATCACTGTGTGTGTGTATTTTTAATTCAGGTGAGGATTGGAAAGGAGGCGGCCGTGGCCTTAAGTTAGGAACCATACCGGCATTCGCCTGGAGTAGAAGTGGGGAAACCACCTCAAGAATGGCTGAGGTGGGAATAGA
The DNA here is from genome assembly GCA_946902985.2 of Meconema thalassinum. Lineage (NCBI taxonomy): Eukaryota > Metazoa > Arthropoda > Insecta > Orthoptera > Tettigoniidae > Meconema > Meconema thalassinum. Next base: position 776,103,964 of record OX336388.2, on the reverse strand, counting down.
ACCAACCTCTTCTCAGTTTTACATCACGTCGCTGAGTGTCCCCCGTCCCAGTCCTCAAACAAGAATTAAATTTCTTGGCACAGCCGGGAATTGAACCCGGACCTCCAGGGCAACAGCCAAGAATGTTAGCCGCTACACCACGAAGTCGTCAACTTCCTCGTGTGTGTGCGTGGGAGAGAGAGAACCCAGGAATATTAGTAGTCTTAAGTAACCTAATAAATACAAAAATATAGTATACGAAGTGTTGCTATAACCAGTCATTAACGCGTTAAATAGCCAGGGAACGTCTCCGTCCTCGGAAGTTGAGCTTAGCAGCACTAATGCTGTCATACAATGGCTTTGCCGAAGCATTATGTAAAAGTGCTTTACGTACCGCACTACAAACTGCGCGTCGTTCAGCGCTTGATTGTTGTCTGTTAATTCATTTTTATGGGTTTACGGCATCTTGGTCGTCAGCCCCGTATACTTCGGTATTGAGGGGCAGATGACCTACGTAGCTGTTCCGCCCCTTAAAACAAAAATCAATACTTGGGTGTGTGTTGAACTTGTGATAATCTGTGTTTCTGTAGTAGATGTAATAGCGACAAGAATAGGGTAGATCCCAGGGACTTGAAACAGGGTACTATCCTGATATTTGCCTGGAGGGAGTGTGGAGAAACCATTCAGGATATGCCCTGCTAGTGCCGGGATTCGAACCTCCGATCTCCGGACTTGGTGCAGTTTCCCGTCTCAGTCGTGGTGCGCGATTTAACGCATACGGTCAGCACTTGAGTACGTGACTCTGAAGACACGTCTATTCCAACAATATTAGCCGTTCGCTTCCAGGGACTAAACTGATGCCGATGAGTCATCTGTCTGTCCCCATCCATTTCCAAATATGGTCGATCATGAACAGACAACATACCTCCATAACAGATCAAAACTTTCACAACTACAAGAATCAAGCTCCCAAATATCATGCTGGATGGACTTGCAATCAGTGTTTCCAGCTTAGCAGATTTTACACTAAAACCAAGGGTATTTAAAAGCTATCAGCAGAAGAACATTTGCATTCCGCGAGAAGTGTCTTTTGTTATTACCAGTATCAACAGTGTGTCAAATAAACTATTACTTTATACTATCGTTATACGTAGGATCGCAGAAAAATATCCATTATAAATAGGAGCATTTCCCCTAATGACTTTCTAGAACCAACAGAGGAAGCCATACAGTGGACCACCCAACTGGACATTGCAATACAATTAAATCTTGCTCCCAGGAAACATGTTTCTTGTCTGTGTACATTTGTTGTTGTTTGAGTCTTCAGTCTTTTGACTGGTTTGATGCAGCTCTCCATGCCTCCCTGTCCTGAGCTAATCGTTTCATCTCTACATAGCTACCACACCCTACATCCGAGGCAATCTGTTTAACATATTTGTACTTTTATATATGTATCTAACTTGTTGCCATAGCTAAATAATAAAATTCCCCCAATATCTCTACGATAAAACCATAGCTTTTAATTCAAAGTGGAGTGGGCGGTGGAAAAATGCAAAAAAGAAAGCTTGTATTTTAACGTGACCGTTAATCTCGCGATCATAAGCCACGGGACCTCCGTTTTACGTGGAATCCGAACCACAGGACATGGCATTTCACATCGAAAATCTCACATGCATTGACCGTGAATCGAACCCGGTCCGCCTTGGTGAGAGGCATACAGCTAGACCGCTGAGCCACCACGCCCCCCTCGGTGGAAAAATGCATCATTTCCACTCATTTATAAAGTGGTATGCTATGATTACGAAGGCAGCTAAACAAACCGATTCTTACCTATCTAATGAACATTCGTATTAAGTTAACACCAGCTGTAGTGCCCGGCTTCGCCCGGTGGATTTATTTGTTTTATGGATGCTAATGAATACTACTGCAGAACTGGAGCGCTCAAGGATAAGGATCGGAAAGCACCAAAGCTTATTGCAGCTGATAACCTCAATAAACTGCACCAACACCATCGCCCTTATACAGAGGCATACTATTGTCATGATAACTGTTTTAAGGGGCCCTAGAAATCTTTTTGCACTAATTACTCTCCGTGACTGCGATTTATAAGCAACTCGCAATTCTGCACCAGAACACTGGTAGGGGTGACGTGATGCAGGCCGCATCGCCTTGCAACAATAGACTTAGGTATTATTGAAGCTGTTCAGGAGCGCTTGTTCTTCCGACTTACTGAACAAAAATCAATATTTAAGGTTACCTTAGAGGTGTAGCATAATGCTACATATCCTAAACTATTCCTCTTGAATCTGGCTATCATATACAAAAATAATTTTTCGAATCCGACTGGTAGTTCTAGAGATTAGAGCGTTTGAACACACAAACAAACTAACTCTTCAGCTTTATTATATTTGTATAGATAACAGGTGCGGGGAGAAAAGTAAATGGAATTCTAAATTTACAGTGGCTACATCTAATAGTTAAATACATAAATAAATGAAATAATACTGACAAGGACTTGAATTTAGTATTATTATTTCTAACTCGGGTATTTTTCAAAATTTTGACATAATGATGTCGGCTTTTAAAGATCTAACGTACCCCATTTGGTGACAAGAGAAAGAAAAAAATCTCAGCCATAGGTCACCCAATCGAGTTCCAACTTGTCTGCCAGATGGCACTGCTGAACGGACCATTGAAATCAATGAAATGGTAGCAGATATGGTAAATTACTCCTAATTTCGTCCAAGTTTCTACCGGGATTATTTTCCAAAGCTATACGTCATCTGATGAATTTTAAATGGTAGGGCGTTGAAAGAGGAAGAAAATTGACCATCCTCTTCGATCCACCCTTGGTATCTTCTCAGTATTAGAGCTCAGTCAGTTAGTTATTGAGGTTTTAAAGGGCAGAACATCGAGGTCATCTGCCCCTTATTAGAGTTCAAAACCAATAGTAATAATGGTATAATACCATAATTTCTCTAAGAAAATTACTACCAGGACCAAGAAGAAATATACGGAAGAACGGAAGAAGATATTTAGTGCCCAGATAAAGAGATTTTTGGAGAAGAAAAAAAAATCATTAGTAAAATAAGTTTTATCGCGCTCCGCAGATGGGCATACCGGTGTTAAAAATTATGACCTGTTACCTGTGGGTAGTTCCTTTATATGCGATCTACTCTCCGTTTCGTTTAGCAGAGCCATCTGGCAGAGGAACCAACCCTATTGGGCGACCTGTGGATAGAATTTCCTATTCCGTATCAACTGTCGAGTGTTTCCCTCTTTGTCGTATTTATTGAATTGAATAACGGTGATAAAGGTAGACCGGTAGCATGGCTTCAGTGTGTAATTTATTTATCTACTAGCAGTAGTGCCCGGCTTCGTCCGGTGGATTTATTTGTTTTATGGATGATAATGAATACTACTACAGGACTGGAGCGCTCAAGGATACGGATCGGAAAGCACCAACGCTTATAGCAGCTTTAGCTGATAACCTCAGTATACTGCACCAACACCATCGCCCTTATACAGAGGCACACTATTGCCATGATGATAACTGTTTAAAGGGACCTAAGAAATCCTTTTGCACTAATTACTCCCCGTGACTGCAATTTATAAGCAGCTCGCAATTCTGCACCAGAACACTGGTAGGGGCGCCGTGATGCAGCCCGCATTGCCAGGCAACAATCGACTTAGGTATTATTGAAGCTGTTCGGTTGGTTGGTTCCTTAGTTTAGGGGCTGCCACACCGCGGTCATGTAGCCCCGTGTACTTTGGGTGTGTGTAGAATTTTTCTGATAACCGGTGTAAATTGTGATGACTGTATTAGGAAGCTGTTCGGGAGCGCTTGTTCTTCCGACTTACTGAACAAAAATCCATCTTTAAGGTTACCCGAGAGGTGTAGCCTAATGCTACATAGCCTAAACCATTCCTCTTGAATCTGGCTATACAGTAATATACAAAATAATTTTTCGAATCAGAATGGTAGTTCCAGAGATTCAACTTTATTATATTAGTATAGAAGTATAGATTTCTCTATTTGAAAGTAGTCGGCATTGACTCGAGATCAACTTTTAAAATATTACGCATAATTGTACCGATATAATGTCCGAAGTGTAGCCATGTGTATTAGGCTATTCGAATGAGCAGATTTACAGCAACAATGAAAACTGCAACACAGTTCAGCTGCTGTTCACAGCTCCCGTCATATCCTTCACGTTCTTTCTTTCGAAATACAGGGTATAGTCAAGTGAATCGAATCCCGTATGCAACGGACAAACTCAAAAGGGAAGCTTGTAGTATTACGTGACCTTGCGATCATGAGCCACGCGTCCTCCATTTTACGTGGAATCTGAACCACATGACATGGTATTTCATTCGAAAATGTCAAATGTATTGACCGGGAATCAAACCCGGTCTACCTTGAGAGGCAAACAGCTTGACCGCTGAACCACCACGCCCCATGCACAAACTCAACACTAAGCCATCTAAACATTCATGTTGGGGCCAGGTTACTACCGAACTTGGGAGACGAGTGGGTACGAACCCCACCGTCGGCCGTCTTTTAAATTGATCAAATGGTTTTCCGTGGATCCCACTTTCAACTCTAAACAAATGCCGGGACGGTGCCTTCTAAATAGGCCACGACCGCTTGATCACAGTCATTCATCTTAATCACGGGCAGATTATCTCTATGGACTGCCCCACCACATCTGGCGCAAACCACGTACCCCAATGTAGAAAGAAAGATTCGTTACACCAGGCCCTGTTCAGACTACTATGGAATGCGGTAATATGATTCGTAGCTAAGAAGAATGCTAAAGGAATTTCTTGAGAAAGAAACAAGAGAGCTAGAGGATAATAAAGTAACACAATTCCATACTTAAACACTGATAACGTTAGTTAAAGAAGTAATATACTGTAGGTCCGGTTATACAGCTATAATCAGACTTGTGATAATTCCTGGCCCTGCCAAGAAAATTTAATTCTGGTGTGAAGACTGGAACGGGGTACACTCAGCCTCGAGGGGAAAACTGAGAAGAGGAGGGTTCGATTGCCACCTCAGCCATCCTGGAAGTGGTTTTCCACGGTTTCCCACTTCTGCACCAGGCAAATGCCGGGATGGTTCCAAACTTAAGGCCACGTCCGCCTACTTCCCAATCCTATGCCCAATTTACAAATACACACACGAGTATAGTCATCACAATAACACAGGTTATCACACCAATTCAATACACATACAAATACAGAGGGCTATATGAACACGATGACGCAGCCCCAAAAATAAGCAACAACAAGACTTGGGACGACGATTGTGGGTATTTTTAACTTATTCGTTACGTTTAAAACTCATTAACCTTCAACTGTTAATCGAAGATATTCAGTTATTTTAGCGGTTGAATCCTGGCTGGCGCTGACAGTGACTATCCCTGAGTGCAGTTTTTCCCGGGTTTTTCTACACTCCCTCCAGACTAATGCCGGGATAGTTAGCTATTTCAAGTCTCGGGACATTCTGCCTATCCCTGTCCCAAATCATTACAGTCACACACACCACTACAGTGATCACTGAAACACGGGCACCAAATTGAATACACATCCGAGTACATGGGGCTGATGGCCAAGATGTCCCAAGCCTCAAAACAATTTAACAACTACAGAACTAAATGTCTTGGCAGAGCCGGGAATCTAACTCGGACGTCCGGGGCGACAGCCAAGAATGCTAGCCACTAACACTACGAGGTGGTCCAGTTCATTTCCAGTAATATTATAATTCACACATTGCACTATAGTATAAATGGAAAGCATCTAACAGATAGGGAAGAAAATGTTGAGAGATGGAAAGCTTACATAGAGTTAAAACTCAGCAATTCTTCTAGGTTTGTGCCGTGTCTTGTGTGGGGTTTCGCCTAGAACACCAAGCTGGCTCATCGGCGGGCTCTTGGTGTCCCCGCCCGGACCCCCACTGGAGTAGCGAACTGCGCGCCACCTCCCTTTATAAAAGGTGCAACTGCACCTCTTGACTGCCGATGAGCCAGCTTGGTGTTCTAGGCGAAACCCCACACAAGACACGGCACAAACCTAGAAGAATTGCTGAGTTTAAATTCACTGGCCGTGAAAGCCTATATACCATCTTACATAGAGTGTTTGTATAAGGGAAAGGAGATTGAGAATCATGTAATGGAAAGGGAGGAGGAAATTGGTGAGGATGCAAAAGGAGATTTAATATTGAGATCAGAATTTGACAGAGCATTGGAAGACTTAGACAGGAACAAAGCACCAGGCATAGACGATATACCGATCGAGTTGCTACGCTGCATAGGAGATGAAGGTGTGATCAGGTTATTTCACTTGGTGTGTAGGATTTATGAGACAGGTGAGGAACCCCCTGATTTCAAGAAGAATGTTATCATCCCTATACCGAAGAAAGTGGGAGCTGACAGATGTGAAGATCACCGTACAATCAGCTTGATTACTCATGCTTCAAAGATCATGTCTAGAATAATTTACAAGAGGATAGAAAGCCAGATAGAAACGGAGTTGGGTGAAGACCAGTTTGGTTTCAGGAGAAATGTAGGAACAAGGGAAGCTGTACTAAGTCTTAGGCTGATTTTGGAAGGTAGAATAAGGAAAGATAAGAGAACGTTCATGGCATTTGTAGACTTAGAAAAGGCTTTTGATAACGTTGATTGGACTAAATTGTTTGACATTTTGAAAACGATTGGAATAAAGTACAGGGATAGGAGGGTGATCTACAATCTATACAGAAACCAGACAGCAGTCATTCGAGCTGAAGGACATGAGAGAGAAGCTGGTATTCAGAAAGGTGTAAAGCAAGTCTGCAACGTATCACCCATACTTTTCAATCTTTACATTGAACAAGCAATGAAGGAAATTGGAGAAAAATGTAAAGTGGGAGTGAAGATTCGAGGAGAAATAATTTCAACTTTGAGATTTGCCGATGACACAGTCATCTTGGCCGACACGCCTGAAAATTTGAATGAGTTTTTGAATGGTATGGACTCCGTCTTGAGGAAACAATTCATGATGAAAATTAATAAATGTAAAACAAAAATATTGGAATGCAGCCGAAATAAATCAGAAACCTCTATGGACATCAAATTGGCAGGTGAAAAGCTAAAGGAAGTTGGAGAATTCTGTTACTTAGGAAGCAAAATAACCAGTGATGGACGAAGCAAAAAGGATATAAAAATAGGTTAGCTCAGGCATGGAAAGCATTTATACAGAAAAGGAATCTGTTGACATCGAATATAGATTTAGGTATTAGAAAGTCATTCTTGAAGGCCTTTGTGTGGAGCATGGCACTCTACGGAAGTGAAACTTGAACTATTGGTGCAGCAGAAAAGAGGAGAATTGAAGCGTTTGAAATGTGGTGTTACAAGAGAATGATGAAGATCAGATGGGAAGATCGAGTTATAAACGAAGAGGTATTGAGACTAGTGGGAGAGGAGAGATGTTTCTGACGACTGCTAATGAAGAGAAGAGATAGGTTGGTAGGACACATACTAAGACACCCAGGAATAGCAAGCTTAGTTATGGAAGGAAGGGTTGAGGACAAGAACTTTAGGGGTAGACCAAGGTTAGAATATGTTAAACAGATTGCCTCGGATGTAGGGTGTGGTAGCTATGTAGAGATGAAACGATTAGCTCAGGACAGGGAGGCGTGGAGGGCTGCATCAAACCAGACAAAAGACTGAGGACTCAAACAACAACACTATATTAGATTTTTATTATATTACACCATGCATACACTGTAATGAATCGTGGGGCTTAATATAAACAAGGTAGCGCGGTCCGCGAGTGGAACACAATTATTACGAGACGGTTGGCGCGCGGAGTAATTCAACAACAAGGCGTTGGCTGTGTAACACAGTTCACGTTCGGCTGCTGGATCAGGCCCTGTCTTCTATATGTGCGTGTGGTTTAAAAGAGAGTATAATTAGATATCTCGTCAGACTGAGTAGCACAGTTAGTTAAGGTCGAAACCATGATTATGGAATCGATACCAGCTCAGACCAATGGCATTGAAGGCTATCATAACACTACAACCTCTCGTCGGTTGATTCACTGGCACCTTAAAGACCTCCTCCATTACAAAATTATGGTACCAGTTATCAAAAGAGGCGTAAAACCCATTACTGAATAATATCTCGCGGCGTAGCTGCCTGCGATAAATTGCTCACCACGACCAGAATGGAAAGCCGCAGCAAGTCCGGAGATCAGAGTTCAGATCCCAGCGCTGACAACGGCTATCCGGAGTGTGGTTTTCCAACAATCCCTTCAGGCAAATGCAGGGATAGTACTTTATTTCAAGTTCCGGGCACCTACCTCATCCCTGTCCCTAATACAGCTACACAAACAACTAGTCATCACAGACACAATAATCAAAGACGTTCAACGCACACCTAAGTTCACGGGGCTCATGGCCAAGACGCACAAGTCCCTAAAATCAATTAACAACACCATTATAGAATATCGACCATCATCTAATTACGTGCATGGAAAGGGTCACTCTCCTTCGAAAACGTCGGGAGGAATTCGATAAGTGGTGAACATGCTATAGCTCTTTCTTTTTTGTACACCTTCCTGTTCCGTTGCTGTCCACTTCAGAACTAGAACAGGGTAGCATATGTTAGTTTTTAATTTGTTCTTCGCATGAAAGTCTATTGATCTTCATAAGATCTGACACAGTCTCGATGTGAATTTACCAATGAGTTCATAGGCTACAGAAGTTTCTTTTGCTGTAGATTTATATTCTGTTTGAATCCCAAATACAATATTTAATAGATTTCTGAGCAGCCATCCCTTCAATTAATGAACCTTGCTAGAGCTAGAATGGTAAAGTAGCGGCATAATGACCCCATTCAATTCTCAGCAACTTGCATTTTTTACTTCAAGGCTCATTTGTATGGTAGGCCTATATCTGTTGAAAAGGCATCCATTTCTGTCTCAATGTGTATATAGTGTATCTTCAAGTCATCCATATAAAATAGGTGTGATGCTCTATATATTCTATTGTAATATTTCATTTAAAAACCATAGTTAGTTGCTCTTAAGGCATTGGCTAGAGGGCTCATGGCCAGGCAGAACCACTACGGGCTTAGGCGAGTCTCCTTGATAGAAACCACATTCAATTTTAAATGTGTCAGGTAATTTGCAATATGCCGCCTGTTTTGGTTAAGATCGTTGTCTACCATAGATTTATTATTATATTATTATTATTATTTAGGTTTGATTTTCACATCGTAGCCAATAAATAGTTTTTCAGCGAGACAACGGGTGAATTAGCAGGGTATCACCACTCTGTTGTAATTCACTGTTCATCGTTTGCACTTCAGTGTATGTAGATGGGTGAAGTTTTAGTCTCCTGAGGCTTTCAGCAAGTTGTTTCGGTATCACTCCTGTGGCCGATATGACCACTTGAATTATCTGAATTGAGTTCTGCTCCCATGCAACTTCAAGCAAGGAGCATAAAAGAGACTTCGAGCTCCTCCGTCCAGATGTCTGTCATTTGAAATCTTCTCGCTCCAAGTATCCATTAGGTTGTCGCTGGTCAGAACAGCTACATCTACCAGAAACGACACTTTCTCATTGTTATCTGTAATGGTAATATCGGTCTATTGTGAGGCACTGTCCGAGACTGGAAGATAATTATTAATGTTTTTACTAATCCTAATGTACTGCACTGTATAATAGAATAAAACATCATTAAATGGCTGGTTCAGGAAATGGAAATGACTTGGTCACTCCTTTATCGTTCACATAAGCCGAATATTTGAAGTTAGTTAAGTTATGACTTTATCTTCCCTAGACCTCGCTGCAGATCCTAGGAGTCCACTGCTGGCATCTCATCCGAGAGATGAATCACCTTTCTACCCAGTCCGTATCGACCGAGGAGGGTTTCGGCACCAACCACCGCCCTGCTGCCACGCCAGTGAACACTAATGGAAATGGAACTGGCAAACTTTCGAAAAGGAGAAAACATTAACGGTTTAGATTCCTAGGCAACTATTTACACCCACACTCAAATTTTTTATCATTAAAAGGCATGGGATGGCATATTTCCTCAAATGAAAGAGATGCTGCTTTGATTCTGCGGACTAAATACCTGACCTTCCTTTCATCTAATCTAGTCTTCGCGTAGTAGGTAGCGTTCTCGCCTCATCTGTCCAAAGTTGCGGGATCGAAACCTGGCCAAGTCGATTAGCATTTAAGGGTGCTTGGGTTATAGATATCAGTGACTAGATTTACTCTCACACAATACTTCCAGGAAATATTACGGCACCCTTGCTTCTTAAAACCACGGTAGTTAAAATAACATTTAAATTATCATCATCAAACGAATCAAAAACAGCTTTCATCCACTAACACTCATTTTCTGATAATTATTCCGAACAGTGGCCTCCGTGGCTTAGGCGGCAGCACGCCGGCCTCTCAGCACTGGGTCCGTGGTTCAAATCCCGGTCACTCCATGTGAGATTTGTGCTGGACAAAGCGGCGGCAGACAGGTTTATCTACGGGTACTCCAGTTTTTCCTGTCACAAAATTCATTCCAGCAGCACCCTCCACTATCATTTCATTTGTCATTAATTTAATCATTGCCCCAGGGGAGTGCGACAGGCTTCGGCAGCCGTCACAATTCATATCCTCGCCGCTAGTCGGTCAACTGGATGCAGGCTGTTCATTCCGAACAGTTTATGTCGAAAGAAATCTCGTGGCTATACAGTAGTATTAGTCTTTCAAGATAAGAGTGCCGGCCGTCGAAGTGGGAACTATTCTTTGTTTACTTTGTAGCAGTTTCGCTAGCCCACGCTGTTGGGAGAAAATGTAATTGTTTACCTTTGCCTAAGCTATGTTGTTTTAATGGGCGCCAAGACTTCAACGCAATGCTGAAATCTAAATTTGTATTTAACAACGTCTAGCTCTGGTAGAACACCGTCAAGAATCTATTCACTCAGATCGTGGTATGATTTGATCATTAACCCAACAAACAATTGTATCAGGAGAAGGAATTTGTCTATAACTAATGCTACCTACTGAAAGCAAAGATTGCATTGTAAAAGAAATGAATTTATTATATAAAACAAGTATAGCAAAATTAATAATAATAATAACTATAAAATTTAAATTGGAGCGTTGTGATTTGAATATTACCGATAGAAAATTACGTGAAAACGGAGTCTGATAAATTGATTTTACTCTTATTTCCAAGCTATGAAGTTACTGAAATATGAAATGTAAAACAAAGAAAAATGAGAGATTGCGTATTTCTGCGTCATTTGCGCTTACCATTGGAAATTGCCAAGGCATTTCCCTCGTACTTGCTGATGCCGTGAGCTTCCCACAGTCTCCTGGACGTCGTCATCTCCGTCGGAATTTGATGATATTCTGGTAGATTAGATAATTCTATGGTCCGTACCTCGGACCCAAACACTCGTACAACCGCACTGGTTAAGTTTTGCAAAAGTTAGTCTTCAACTCCACCGAACATCGGAGCGACACGCACTTGCGACCGTACTCTGCAAGTATTTCACAGATAGTCCGTTCCACGGAACATCGGAGCGTCCCCCGCGTATAACCATACTCCGCAAGTATTTCACAGATAGACCTCGTTTCACGGCGCGTCGAACGATATATGCACCTGTTGGCTCCCCCACCATGGTACCGACATCTAGCTTACGTCGTCTCCCGTGATTGGCTGAGCACGCCGCTAGTTCCCCTCCTCTGCCTCATTACACTCGGCGCGCGAGAGGGAGAAGTCCTTTTCCGTCCCAACAATTCGCCTTTTCTAGACCTTGCGACCCAGCCTTGCGTAATACTTCTCGACAGGAATCAGCTTGTATTCGAATTCCCAGTGAGTCATGTCTCTCAAATACCCTAACTGACAAAACTCCGTAAAATTCCGTAATCACATAATTTTCTATGATATTGTCGTTCGTAATAATTTGCTTGATAGTGTTTTCTAAGACATAGAAAACCTATCTGAATGCTAATAAGTTTTATAAAATGCTCCGAAAATACCTTAATAATAATTATAATGAATTAATAATAATAATAAATTAACATGAAAAATTCTCTTGGCTGAACAATTTGCCGCGTAAATAAATATAGAATGGCTTCCTACTGACTTATGCCAGTTGCATAAAACCCCTCGAAAAACACGTTACATATTCGCCTCGGATCATCGGATGATTTACCGTGACGACGGTCCATTATCCGATTATCCCAGACACGTTAATAAACCCCATCCAAAATACATATTACATAAATGAAATCACCCTAAATTACAGATATATACACTCATATTTTTTCTTCACGCACTTTGCGTCAAAGTTTGTTGTCACAATGGATTGCACTTTGCAACCAGTCCAATGTTTTACATATGGAATAGTGTTCCACGGATATTTCCGCCTCTCAAATTTCTCTATGTTGGAGAAATAGACATAATTAATGTGTGAGCACTATGTATTTATGATGTCATATCACACGCATTGAAGGTGTTCTGATATATTTATATCACCCTAGAACTTCCTAATTTCACTGGAGGTCCCCTCCTTATGGTGACATTTAATTCCACTTATCACTGAGCACACGATCACACTATTGTGGCAGCGCCTCGTGACCATAATACTTAATCTCTCTTTGAAGTAGATTAAATTAATATTGACTTCTGAAAAAAAAAACAGTAAATGTGCATTACATATAACACCAAATATTTCTGTGCCGTAATCGCCCTGTCTTGTTAAGTTCCCGTTAACCATATTCTACTTAATACTAGTTCTCAACACAGACCATTTCTCCTCACACAAATAATACCATTGTACATATTACCTTAAATTACACACTTACAAATCTTACATGGCGAGGCCGTAAACAGAAATCACGTGTGCTGATATGTATGAGTTTCATGAAGGACTGTCTCGCATTCTGATGGCCCATCTTTTATCTCGTGGACGCCTTAAGCTAACAAGCCCTATTCAAGCGCTCCCCCATCTCTTGGAGATAAATGGGAACCCATCAGCGCTGCCAAAAATGGCCTTGGTGCATCGAGACAATTTAGTGCTCAACAGCATCCGACAATCCCGTCATATTTCCCTGTACCTTAAAAACTCTCATTTACTTACATACTACCCCCCTGTGTGACTTCTGATACGCCTGCCTGGAAGACCATGTCCTCCCACGCACCAAATACCACACTTACTCATTTGATAGGCTGGCTCGCCAGCTAAACATCCTCACTTTATGAGACATACTTTCGGAGACTATGTATATTATACGTCCCGTATAAACTGTTTCCCTCACTATTCTCCAGCACATATGCTGTTTTCCCAATACGTTTGGAAACTATAAATGTTACTCCGTCACCTGCTTCCAACCTTGCCAGTGGCTCCCTTAAATGAACGTCATCACGTTGCTCTACCTAGCGTATTTCTCAGTGTCTGTAACGATGCCCTGTTGCTACTGTCCACACATGCACATATTAAAATACCGTCCTCTGCTTTAACCACAGGATAATCCCTACATAAATTAGTGTCCCTCGATAGCATGTCTGCAAGAATGTTATCTTTACCTTTAATATATTTTACTGTGAATTCGTATTCCTGCAGAGCAAGAATCCACCTACTAACTCTGTTAGAACTGAGTTTACAAGTCCTCATATACAGTAATGCATGGTGATCTGTGTGGATCTCAAATTTCCCCCCTACTAAATACATTCTAAATTTCCCTAAACTGAAAACAATACCTAAAAGCTCTAACTCAGTAATCGTGTATCTTTTCTCTGCTGCAGTCAGTCCTCGCGAGGCTAAAGATACAATGCACAGATTACCCTCATCATCTTTCTGACATAATACTCCAGCAATGCCTATATGTGAAGCATCTGTCATAACCACATATTCCTTATCTTTTAACGGATATTTCAGCACTACAGCTTTCTCAAAACCTTCCTTCAGCGCTCTAAAAGCCTGATCATGCTTGGACTCCCATCTCCACCGAGTCCCACTTTTAAGCAATTCCCTGAATGGTTCTACCAACCCTGAGTATTTAAGAACGAACCTCCTGAAAAAGTTGCAAATTGCCAGGTAAGTTTTTAACTGTTTAACATTCTGTGGCACCTCTGCGTTAAGTATCTTATTAACCCTACTTTCTTCTGGTGTTACACCTCTACTCGACACTCTATGACCTAAAAATGTCACTTCTGACTGACAGAATGACGACTTAGACAGCTTCAAAGTGAACCCTGCCTGATCTAACTTCTGAAAAACTATATTTAAATGACGTAGATGCTCCTCAAAACTGCGTGAACTAATTACCATATCATCAATGTAAATGGTTACAAACTCTCCTGTGTCATCCCCTAATGCGATGTTTAAAGCCCTAATTAAAGCTGCTGAACTACTCTTTAACCCATAAGGTGTTCTACAAAATTGATAAAGGTTATATTTATGACTAAAAGCTGTAAATGGTCTATCTTCGTACATAAGTGGCACTTGCCAAAAACTGGAACTCAAATCTACACAAGTGAAATACTTCTTCCCCTCAAATGTTTGCATTAATTCTTCTATTGACATAGATTTCAGCTGATCTGAACTAATTCTACTGTTAACCAAACGAGCGTCTAAACAAATACGAACAGTGCCGTCGGTCTTGGGTACCGTTATCAAAGAATTAACATACGGACTGTTAGAGTGCTCAATAATCCCATCTTCAAGCATCTGGTTAATTTGTGCCTCAACTGCACTCTGATAAGCGAAAGGTACAGGATATCTATGTCCTGTGAATACTGACCTATCAATAACGTTCAATGAATGAGTATAGCAATTGGCCATACCAATGCGATCCTCAAACACTCTCCTATTACACCATAACACATCATAGAGCCGAACACACTGTTCATCCTCTATATTTCCCTGAAATGCAGCCTCACGTAACGAGTCCTCTAGACTTCCGTTCGTAATCACACTGCCCACAAAACATGGAGAACCCCGCTCTACGGCTGGCGATATCTCATTTAAAGTACAAATCACACCTACAATACTACTTCTCTGAATATGGTCATTGAACGCTACTTCTACTTCAGAATCTCCCCATTTAAATTTCAAACTCCCTACATCATAACATAAGTTACCAGACACTCTACTTAGCCACTCTGAACCCAAGATAACACTGAATACTAAATTTGGAATTACAAGACAAATCTGCTTCTCTACATGATTATTAATTTTAATGTCTACTAAAACTTGCTTAGAAATTACTTTAGACCTCTTCCCAACAGCTGTGATAACAAAAGTGCTTTTAATTGGCATCTCCTCAAAATTTACTCCAGTTCCTTTCATTTTATCATAAAATGCACTACTTATGCAACTCTTCATACAACCACTATCAATTAAAACATCTGTGTACGCCTCGGACACGTTAAATTTAACTATGGGGCTCTTACTAACCACTTCCTGAATAATACCTTCATCATTTAGTTCATGTAATAATTCATTTCTTACATTTAGGTCATAGGGTTCCTGTATAATTGTATGGACAGGGCATGCTACAGACTGAGATTCTGACCTTACTTCGCAGCCTGGTTCGCGTTTAAAGAACCGCTACAGCTGGCCGTAGTACTACTAACTACCGAATTGGTCTGGTTGTTCTGGGCTGTGTTGTCATTGTTTGGCTGTATATTACTACCACTAGGCTGTCCTCTTCCTTGACCCCTATTCTGGTTGTAATTATTTTCATTATAATTTCTCCCTTGATTTCCCCTGAAATCATTGTTTCTCCCTTGATTTCCTCTGTAATCATTGTTCCTCCCTTGATTTCCCCTGAAATCATTGTTCCTCCCTTGATACTGATTACCATAGCCATTTCCTCTGTTCTGATTTAGCTGATTATTATTATTTCTATTTTGAGCGTTGGCCCCTTCGCCACCGTTCCCTTGAACTTCTTGATGCCTGGCTTCATTAGGTCTATTATTATTATTACCCTGGTTCCGATTGAAATTGTCCTCATAACCTCCTCTCCCTAGTGTATCAAATGTGCTTAACAAATTTTCTACTTGTGATATAGTCTTTACATTCTGGATACAAGCAGCCTCCTTGATCCTATAGGGAAAGTGCCTAAGTAGCAACCTTACCACATCACTTTCCTCCTTCAAGCCATCCAGATATTTACACACTAATACCTGCCCTAAAAAGTATTCGGTCATGGTGGAGCTTCCTTTAGGGTTATATTTACCACACACTACTCCCTCACGATGCTGCGACTGAATAACCTCATTCCAGAACTTTTCACAGAATTTCATTTTAAAATCATTGATATCAGTAAACTTGTCTCTGTAGACAGCAAACCAATTCCTCGTTTCCCCCACAAACACTTGTTCTAAAATTTCAACTACCTGGCACCACTCAATACTACCATTTTCCAACCTCTCCCCGAATTTATTTTCTATAGTGTTCATGAACTCCATTGGGCACCCCTGTCGATTGCTGAACTTACCCAGTTCTACCTCCCTGTGTGTGCTATTCACCAAAACTGGCCTATTCTGACTATTTTCTTGCCTGATCCTAGCTTTTAATTTTAATTCTAATTCTGCGATTTTCTCCTCAGCCTTCCTCTCAATACTGTTTACTGTTAATTTAATGTTTCCTTCTGATTCTTCTACTTTATCATATAGCTTTGCTTGTTTCTCCTCAATCTTGCTAATGCTCTCTCTATTACTCTCTCTTAAATCATTTACTTCTGCAAATATTTGCGAGTGGACTTTCTCAATTCTACCCCCCAGCTGTTCCTTAACCTCTTTAGTAGCTACCTGAATTTTGTCAATTTCTCCCCCCAATTGCTTTTTGACCTGCTGTGTTTCCAGTTGCACTAGTTCTTTTAAATTTTCAGCCTGTGTACTGATTCTAATTTCCAACTCCTCCTGTACTTTTCCTAATTTCTTGTCTACATCTGCAATGATCTCTTTAACCTTCTCTTCCATTACTCCTCTGATTTCTCCTCTAATCTGCTCCATTTTCACACTAATTTCCTTGTTGTTCTTATCTAATTTTGCATTATTCTGTTCTAATTTATTATTTAAAGCTTCTGTACTTTCTTTATTTTCCCTACTGTTTTGTTCTAATTTTGCATTATTCTGTTCTAATTTTGCATTTAAAGCTTCTGTACTTTCTTTATTTTCCCTACTGTTTTGTTCTAATTTTGCATTTAAGGCATCTGTACTTTCTTTATTTTCCCTACTGTTTTGTTCTAATTTAGCGTTGTTTTGTTCCAGTTTAGCATTTAAAGCGTCACTACTAACTTTGTTCTGATACATGAACTCGAGAAGTAAAGTTTTTAATTCTGGTTGGCCGCCTACACTCCCTGTTTCAGTATCGGGATTTACCTCCGCTACCCCGGTACTACCATCACTCGACATACTGCTCGTATCATCACTCTCCAGTTGATGACCACTACGTAACCTCATCTGTCTTTCTTTCTCATCCCCCATAATGATATACACTGATAAAGACAAATAACCCCCAAAATACAGGCACAGAAATATATACCCTTCTCCTTCCACAAATGTTATTAGGTTTTCAGCCCCAAGTTGTCGGCGACAAATGTAATGGTAATTAGTTAGTGCCCCACGTTGGGCGCCAATTGTAATGGTCTCTTTCGCCCTCACGTTGAGCGACAAGTGTAACGTTTTGCTAGCCCCTAACTGTTGGGTGAGAAATGTAACTGTTTCCCTTTGCCTAAGCTATGTTGTTTTAATGGGCGCCAAGACTTCAACGCAATGCTGAAATCTAAATTTGTATTTAACAACGTCTAGCTCTGGTAGAACACCGTCAAGAATCTATTCACTCAGATCGTGGTATGATTTGATCATTAACCCAACAAACAATTGTATCAGGAGAAGGAATTGGTCTATATCTAATGCTACCTACTGAAAGCAAAGATTGCATTGTAATAGAAATGAATTTATTATATAAAACAAGTATAGCAAAATTAATAATAATAATAACTATAAAATTTAAATTGGAGCGTTGTGATTTGAATATTACCGATAGAAAATTACGTGAAAACGGAGTCTGATAAATTGATTTTACTCTTATTTCCAAGCTACGAAGTTACTGAAATATGAAATGTAAAACAAAGAAAAATGAGAGATTGCGTATTTCTGCGTCATTTGCGCTTACCATTGGAAATTGCCAAGGCATTTCCCTCGTACTTGCTGATGCCGTGAGCTTCCCACAGTCTCCTGGACGTCGTCATCTCCGTCGGAATTTGATGATATTCTGGTAGATTAGATAATTCTATGGTCCGTACCTCGGACCCAAACACTCGTACAACCGCACTGGTTAAGTTTTGCAAAAGTTAGTCTTCAACTCCACTGAACATCGGAGCGACACGCACTTGCAACCGTACACCGCAAGTTCTACACAGATAGTCCTTAACTCCACCGAACATCGGAGCGACACGCACTTGCGACCGTACTCTGCAAGTATTTCACAGATAGTCCGTTCCACGGAACATCGGAGCGTCCCCCGCGTATAAACATACTCCGCAAGTATTTCACAGATAGACCTCGTTTCACGGCGCGTCGAACGATATATGCACCTGTTGGCTCCCCCACCATGGTACCGACATCTAGCTTACGTCGTCTCCCGTGATTGGCTGAGCACGCCGCTAGTTCCCCTCCCCTGCCTCATTACACTCGGCGCGCGAGAGGGAGAAGTCCTTTTCCGTCCCAACAATTCGCCTTTTCTAGACCTTGCGACCCAGCCTTGCGTAATACTTCTCGACAGGAATCAGCTTGTATTCGAATTCCCAGTGAGTCATGTCTCTCAAATACCCTAACTGACAAAACTCCGTAAAATTCCGTAATCACATAATTTTCTATGATATTGTCGTTCGTAATAATTTGCTTGATAGTGTTTTCTAAGACATAGAAAACCTATCTGAATGCTAATAATTTTTATAAAATGCTCCGAAAATACCTTAATAATAATTATAATGAATTAATAATAATAATAAATTAACATGAAAAATTCTCTTGGCTGAACAATTTGCCGCGTAAATAAATATAGAATGGCTTCCTACTGACTTATGCCAGTTGCATAAAACCCCTCGAAAAACACGTTACAACTTGTGTCACGCTGCATGGTTGACAGGTACAGTCGCACGGATATGACTCAGCTCCAGCAATCTCAGTTGTCGTTCTCCTCTCCATGGTGCCATGTGCTCCTGTTACATTTAGCTGTGTTGTTGCGAAACTATTAGAAACGCACCACTCTTAATTCGCCCATTACTAATACTTTCTCCGTTCGCAATTCACAATGTAACTTATGTCTAGCACAAGTAGCGCGCGCAATGCTACATGCCTTTTGTTCAGACGGTAATCCGTCATCACAGTGTCTCCCTACTCGTCCCGCAAGGCCCCAGCTGATATTATCAACAAACGCTGACGCAGCCAAGTTCAGCCCTCCACGTGGACTTAAAAGTCCTGTCCTGGTGGCTAGCTCGCGTGTCAGGTGTCCAGTGTTGCACAGCTGCACGTAATTCTGTCCAGTCCCGCTGGCTGCTCTTAGTGGCTACGGTGGAGAGTTGACAACACTGTGCCTCGAGCTGGGAAAGCCTTGGCTCCCCGCAGAAAAGGAATGTAAACATACCCGCCCAGCTAGGTTTTAAACGGCGAGCCGCTCGCAAACAAGGAAAGTGAGAGAACTATATGTAAAAATGAAAGTTGTACCGTTTTCTGTATCTCCACGTAATGTTGCGTTATTTACGAGTTTCATTACTGCATAAACCTAACAACAGCATGCCATACCTGAGTTAAATTAGATTTCAACTTCCAGAAATAATGTGATCTGGATGTAGGCCTAATATTAGGTAGATAACTTAATAGGCTATTTGATTTAACCATAAACTTAAGTACCGTACCTATTCATGTGGTGGCCACCTACGATTGTTTGCTTAATTTAGGCGCTAGATACGTCTTGTTACTGCATTTAGAGACCTTGGGAGCAAGGAATAGGGCAGGTACCCCCGACACGAGGTTGTACAATTTCAACACCCTTAAAATGCCATTGGACTGAATCAGGATCGAGCCCACGATCTTGGGTTGTAAGACTAACACTCAAACTCACTGCGCCTCTCGGCCCAACAAGACACCGTTAATGCCTCAAAATAGTTAATTATGGAACTTGTATTAATTCTACTGGAGATTTGTTAAATACGCGGTGAGCTTCAAATCACAAGGCAAGCTCGTGTTGCAAAACAGCAGTAGTAGTAAATAACAGTTTCTGGTTGGGGCTGATGGCTTCGCTGTTCGACCAGTGTTTGGTTGCACAGTTGGCCAAATGTTGGACTTCAAAATCAGAGTTTTTTAACTTTATTTTTCTTTGCTTTATAGTTTTTATACCTGTGCCTTTCGACTTAATATGATAATATCAGATGAAAAAATACCAAACTGATGCAGGACAAAATAAAACGGCAATAATCATACAATTAAGGACACCTATGTCCAAGGTCGGACGCATCGCTTAATTCTAACGCCTCACGCGCTGACCCTGAACTCCACCCACCCAAGATGGCTCGTTTCTGGCTCAATCCGATGACATCTTCATGCCAGTATATTCAATGTAAAGTTTTGAAGCCATCTTTTCAGTGTTTCCTATATAAACTGCTAGTCGATCAGCGCAAATTTGCCCAAATGACTGGGCGGGATTACAATGTATACAATATAAAAATATGTAAAGCAACTCTCCTCAAAAACTTACGAGTATTAGTCATAATCACTATTATATACATTGTACCTGGCCCAGTCATTTGGCCAAATTAGTGTTGATCGACTAAAGAGTTACAACTAACAACAGGCAAGTTGAAGATACCATAATTCCAGCGTCTCTAAAGCCACGTGTATTTAACATTACTGAATTATCATTTGCAAATACACTTTAAAATTATTACCAGTTCTGTTATTTAAACCAATCTTCCCCAATTGAGCTATTTTTTTTCTTTTTTGCCAGGCGGTCTCATGTTTTTCGTGCGGAACAAAACAGATGTGGGAAGGTATTCTGCGAACTTCGAAATATCAGTCTCATCTCCTCTCCTGAATTTCGATCCAGTGCTTGTTTATCACCATGAATTACTGTAGTAATGCAAAGGATGTATGAAATTAACCTCGTTAGTGGACATCTTTCTTATGCCATACCCGCGTGCAAGCTGGCTGGCCCTAATGACATAGGGAGGGAGTACACACTGAGCTAAAACCAGCTAACCTCTAGCCGAACGGTAAGCGCAGAGTGAGGGGGTTAATATTTTGTGATCACATTAGATTGATTGTTGTTTTAATGGGCGGCACAGCGAGCTCATCTGCCCTTCTTAACAGTGATAAATTGACACAAATTGTGAATTAATTAAAATTCGGAAGGTGGACGCCGAAATTTGAAAATATAGCGTAAAACAAATTAAATAAAACTAATAATTATAATAATAAAAAACAAAAATCAGAAATTCAAAAAAGAACAAGTTCTTAGAGTAAAATACGCACTTGATCATGTTATGGGGCCCGAAGAGGGAAATTTAAACATATTAGCGAATTACCACGAATGTTTATATTATATTATATTATAGCATAGTGTGTTACATATTGCTACATAAAAACTTCATTTAACCAATATACTGTTAATACCAATTTTTCCATTAAAACAATTATCCTCATCCACGAAATGCATAAGTTAACACAAATAAACTTTGAATAAATGTGAATACAAATAATTTGTTGGCAAGTGTTTTGAAGTAAATTTTCCACCATTTAACTTATGTAACTAGAATACAGGAAAAAATGAACATTATTAGGCCTAACTGATTTAGTCCCTTCAATAATCCAAAATAAAATACAGTAGAGCATTCTCCAATAAGTTGCATGTTAACAATTCCAATGAGCCCTTAATATTGATTATAGGCCTAGTAGAGGAAAACAATGTCAATGAGTAAACATTTAATTTCTAAAACAACTCTACATCCAAATAAAAAGTCGTATTAATCTTCCACAGGCATATGGATAAAAAAAAGGGAAGAAGAAGGAAGTGATAATCTCTACAAGTACCGTACCTACAGTAGTCGCGAGAACGTGTTGTAAGCTTAATACTAGAAGTTTGGAAACACCGATCCTCTACCCAGGTAATAAATTTCAGGAAGATTAAACAACCCACTTTGGTATGAGCAATGTTGATGGGCAGGTAATAACAAACAATATTAATATACTGTATTTCACAAATGCAAACACTTATTGCTATATAGAGCTATGCCATATGTCATGAGGGTGGACCTGAAATACACATAATTAAAGAAATATCCAGAAGCAGTGGCAAGGGCACGACGAAACCAGCACAACTCGTTACTCACCCCACTCTTATTTGTATTTTAACACATTTTATGTCATGCTAAAATATTAAGTTTTTTTCGACAGTGATATTAGTATTCTGTCACATTAGTATTTATGTTTCCATGTAATATTTAATCGTAGGCCCCATGGTCTTGGATTTTCACGGATTTTCGAAACTGACAGGAGGGCTGGAACGGGGTGCATTCAGCCTCGTGAGGACAATTGAGTAGCTGACAGAGAGGCAACGCCCCGGTCTCGAAAACCAAGAATAACGGCCGAGGGGATCCGACGCGCTGACCACGCGTCACCCCAATCTCTGCAAGCCATATGGCTGGGCAGCGGTAGCTTGGTAGGCCTAGGCCCTTCATGGGCCGTAGTGCTAGGGGTATTTTATTTTGTAATATTTAATCGTTTACAAAATAATTGTAAGAATTATGCCAATGAAAACTAATTTAAAAAAAATTAAGCAGGTAGGGTTCTTTCATTGGAGTTCACGAAAAAAATAGAGAGAAAATAAACGCTGTAATCTGCATTTCATAGTTTCACCTTAAAGGCTCTTCGATTGACGCGATATTTAATATTTTAGAATCAAAGAATGTTTATCTGACTTTATCTAACCTTTTCATTGCCAAATGTTTTGTGAATAGTATCAGACAAGGCATAACAATACTGATTCGGTGATCTTGAAAAAGGAATCCGTACCAACCAGCCCACGGGATGACCGGCTTGTTTTATTTACACCAAAATAGCTTACCTATTTTAGTAAAGGAACCTTCAATTTTGAAAACGTCTAGGCATAATTTGCCGAATCTCTTGAGAGAGAGATACATAACAATCTGGACAGATGTTCAAAACAGCGAACAGCGTTATCTCCTCCCCCCTTCGGTCGCGCCGTAAAAGGAAGTGTGGGGGTGAGCAACCAGTTTTATGGGTTGCGTCGAGGGCTCGAGGCCTTTCCACAGCGTACAAATTATCCCAGTGTATAAAGCAGTAAATTTCAAGTCAGTGTTCACATCTTGAATTACTGAAGTCTATTTTTCAAACCGTCGGACTATTTATTTCACAAACGAGTTGTCTGTAAAATGAGTAAGTGGAGGAATTTGGAAAACCTTCCCAGGAGAAATGCGTCACACAATCACACCCACGCGTGTATTGGTTATGATACCGTTGTTAATTCATATTAGGGGCTTGGAACATCTTGGTTGTCAGTCCCGTGTAGTTGTGTGAGTGTTGAACTCTTCTGATAATCTGTATTTGTGCGATAACGGTAGTAGTTCGGAAGGAAGCTTGTTCTAAGTCGCGTGACCGTTAATTTTGTGATCATGAGCCACGGGACCTCCATTTTTACGTGGAATCCGAACCGCAGGACGTAATATTTTACTTCGAAAATCTCACAAGCAATGACTGGGAATCGAACCTGGTCTGCCTTTGTGAGAGACAATCAGTTTGACCAGTGCACCATCACACCCCCGAAGTAGTGTGTGTAACTGTATTAAGGACAGAGATGAGGTAGCTGCCCCTGGACGTTGTGTAAGGCACTATCTCGGCATTCGCCAGTAGGGTGTGGAAAATAACGGGGAAAACCACACTTAGGATAGTCTCTGTCAGCGCCGTGATTCGAACCTACGATCCCCATACATACTGCAGCTGCCCTCGAGGCCGTGGTGCACGATTTAACGAGCACGGCTACACCGCGAGACGGTCATGATACCGCCTGTGCAGGAGTGAGTGAACTTGGCTACACAAACTAACTTAATCCTCAAGGGAAAAATACTATCCGAACACTTATTTTACCGACATTTTGTAGAAGTGTAGTATAAATACCGTACTAATTTTTAAAATTATGCGTTGGATGGACTCGGTGGAGAATAGTATTAGAAAACGGAACCTGGATTGGAACACCATGTCGGAAGAGGAATGGTGGAACGACAGAACAAAGTGGAGAGGAACCATATCTGCCCCCACCCAGTGTCAACTGGAAAAGGGGAAATGAAGATGATTAATTACCGCCCGATAACCAAAAAAAAAAAAAACAATAGAAGAAACAAATGTCATTCTGAGACGATGTGCTTTCCATCTATTGACGAAAACCTGTGGTGTGCGCTCTTTTACTCTGCTACTTCTGCGGGAGAGGTATTTCACAGATTTATTACCTTAGCATGAAGGGGTAGACGTTGTACTGTATTTTTTCTCATCCTCCCACTCCCTGAAGGAAATTCTGGATTCGAAACAGCCCTGGATATAAAGCATTGCATTGAGACAATATGTATTCTGCAGTTTTAAAATATAGTCTAATGAGAGTGAAAAACACGATTTCCGCTACCAGCATTCCAGACTTTGAAAATATTTCGAATACGCGAAATGTACATGTATGTCTATTTCTATTTTTACAGACCAATGTGCTCTTAAAACAACCCAACATCTTTACCGCAATTACTGTATTGATCCAAAGTAAATAGGACAAAACAAGTATGGGAAATCAAACTTGGTAAAAGAAAGGTATGACAAAACAAATAAGAGAAACCAAATCTGAAAAGGGAAATAAAAAAACACCTAAAATACCATGCAGCGATTATCTTAGCATAGGCTACTTTATACTGTCAACAACGAAACTTAATTTAAGTTATTTCCTGTTGAAATGGCTTTCATCTTGGGTTCTATTTTATTCCTTTCTGTTTTATGTCCTGAAACTGTCGTTTATTCTACCGAAAGAACATCCTAACATTTTCTGTGTACAGGTCTCACAGCTGTCAACGAATGCTCTTCATGTGATCGAGTTTTAAAAACAATCACAAATTCTCGAAAGTGATAGCAAGCGAGCCGAAATGTTGCGGAAATTTCGCACATTTTGGGATAATCATGCCCACGGAAAAAATACTGTCCAAAGCCTATTAGCATAAAATCAGTCCCAAACATGGTAGGCTAGGCTAATCTTCTTTCATTTGAGTTCCAGGAAAAAATAGAGAGAAAATAAACATTGTAATCTGCATTTCATACTTTCACCTTGAAGGTTGTTAGATTGACGCGAAATGTACAACATGTAAGTAAGCCCTATTTCTATATTTACAGAGCAACCCACTCTTGCAAGCCAACATTCTTACTGCAATTACAGTATCGATCTAAACCCATACATTGCCTCTCTCAAAGTACAACTGAACAAAATAAATAAATAAATAAATAAATAAATACAATGACTTAATATCCTGCGCGCCAGTAAACACGGCAAGCCTACAACATAAAACCACCTATAAACAAATACCAAAACTCACATTATGTTGCAGCTCAAGTAGAAATTTAATATTGTCCCACATTCAAATCGAACCGAACGCCTCAGAAATGAGGTCTCCCATACAAACGTGAAAGCCTATTGATCATGTACAACACCTTCCAGGTCATACTGACCAACATACCAGTATAAGACATACTGCACCGGTTAGCAATAAAACTCGTCTAGTTGCTTGAATTCAGTTGACTACTGCAAAACTACACCCATACTTCACACTCCGCGGATTCTGTACACTGCATCACAGTTCCTTCTTGGTCGTCAAACTGAGTTATTCTCAAACTCCATGTATCGCGAAAAATCAAAATAAATACAGTACCTTCAATTGTAAAACACAGAACTGCAATACGCAGTTTTTACAGTGGGAAAAATAAAATGAAGTAGGCCTACATTAAAATAAAGTAATGATATTAGATCGGCTGCCACTCCAAAAGACCTACCGTACTATAAACTACTGTATCCTGTTACCATCATTCTCTAAAATTTGAGAATGACCAGTAGGCATACCTCAGGGCCAGTCTGCGTAAGGCGATTGAACTGTTTCGCGGTTGAAATCCGGCCTCATGCACTGGCGTTCCTATTGAATTTGCAAGTAGTACTCATTGGGCCCCTTTCTAATTTTAGAAGCATCGTTAGTAATAGAAATAAATATTAATTCTTTACGAGAGGGTTTCCTTTCACCACACGACATGGAATAAAAGGCAAAACTATTGGTCTGGATGAAGATTTTCGATTCGTGACTTCCCCACTGTGCGTGACAAAAACCAGGGGTGTTATATATTAGCGCTGGACGCGCTATCAATCCACCATTGGTCTGGACGAAAATATTGGTCTAGGCAAAACCATTGTGAAACCCTCTTGTGAAGTTTTACCAAATAAATTACCTTACCGGTATATACAATTCGTTGGCCCAGTAGACATTGACCCAGTACAAATGAAAATGCACAGCCTGCTTCCTGTCTCCGACCGGGTCAGGAATGGAATGAATGAAGCCCCCATCTAGCGGCGAGGATATGAACTGTGCCGGCTGCCGAGGCCTGACCCACTCCTCTGGGGCAATGATTAAATGAATGACAGATGAAATGAAATGATAGTGGAGAGTGTTGCTGGAATGAAATGTTGACAGGGAAAACCGGAGTACCCGGAGAAAAACCTGTCTGCCTCCGTTTTGTCCAGCACAGATCTCACATGGAGTGACCGGGATTTGAACCACGGACCCAGCGGTGAGAGACCGGCGTGCTGCCGCCTAAGCCACGGAGGCTCCCCAGTACAAATAAAATACTTAAATAATTATTTAAATAAAATACAGAAATTATTTAATGACTAACTCTAGTCTAGAGAGTCTACTTGACATCTTCGTTTTGAGTACGTCGGAGAAAATTTAATTTCAAATGTACGATGTTAATTATTTTTCAGCCGTTCAGTTATCTTTTATCTTGTTACCTACACGTAAGCCCACTGAAAGAAGTTCTCTTTTATCTTTGTGGGGTTTGTTAATGAGTAAACACGAGTGACCTAGTACAGTTGTATAGGTTTGCTGTAAAACTTAAAAAAAAAAGTTCTAAAAAATAACATTTATCAATTAATTGATGAAAAAATAAATTTATGAATTACGGATTAAAGAAAAGGAAAGCCATATCAATACTGACAGTCAACTTTGTAGGCATGTAATCAGGAGGTCGATGCTTCGACACAAAATTAATTATTTACCGGTACACAATTAATGGCAAACATTATTCACATCAGCTGGGTGATTTATCAATGATATGCCTATATAATATCAGTGATATCATATGTGTGAAACAAACATGACAATTAATTATGTAAATAATCAATTTTATGACTAAGTATTGCCCAGTTGATCACATGCCTTTAAAAAAAATCGTAACCACTTAGGTCGAGCGGAATATACATCAAACACTGTGGATGATCAGACCAACGGATCTGAAACTCGGAGCGTGAAAAGTTACCTCCTAGTATTAGAATTGCCGAAAACCGAGATCATCTGTGTTTTTAAATACAAGGAGTAGTCTTATCGGTCGCTTGAACCTTTTTTCTCCGAATGATTGTCGCCGAATATATCTGTCTGAGTGCACTCTTGCTGGACAAAGATAGGCAGCAACACACCATACTGTGTAGGCTACATTCATTAAATCATTAAATGGAAGCAACGAACAAGAAAATAAACAGCTCAGCGGCGGCTCGTCCAAATGGGGCTGGAGGTACAGTCGTAAAATGAAACACACCTTCTCGGAACATTACAGCGTAATTCCGCCGGAAACGGTAATTGTTAATTAAACAGTGACATACTGATCATCTATTTAACGTAGTAGGGACAGGTGTTCCATTATAGACCTACGAGTAGGCTTCCCAGAAAACCCCTAGATTTGATTTTCTATGAAGTGTTTACAAAAGGCATAGTAAGTAAAATAATAACATGCAATACGGTATTCTCGGAATAACAGTGAATTAAAAATATTTGCTTACAAAAGCAATAACTTAATCATAAACACTAATAATTCAATGACTATCAGGCTTATCAATGATAGAAATTAATATTTTTAAATTCAATTCTTCTATCTTGAAACTTGCCCTCTAGTGACGAATTCGTATGGCAGAGAAATTAATTCCCATAATAAATTCAAAGCTGTAATACGCATAAAAGTTTTAGCCTTTCACATTAACAGAAATCCACGAACTTACAGTGCTCCTTTGTTCAAAGTAGCATGGTTATAATTAATCCTTGCGTTTGAAACGTTCGGAGTGAAACCTTTATCGATTGCCGTGATGCATCCATCCCGGATCAGTAACTCCCTTTCCTTGTTGACGTGTCCATGTTAAAACACACTAAGTCTCCAGTTCTGAGTTGGCGTGACTATACCACACTATTAATTAGACAACTGTTCTCATTACGTACTTAAAACAACTGAAATAACTTACAGATAATGGAACTGTATGCTTGAGAGAAAACTCTCCGATTTTCGACAGAAAAATAACATCTGAAAAAGTTGTACGCGTAAGTTACTGAATTAGAGTAAACCGTAAGCCTTTTCGCCATTCATAAAAGTTCATTCAGTAAAGTACCAATACTAGACAACAACAAAAACCACTGAAGATAAATTTCATAACTAAAAGCAAGTAGCACTGACCTTTTTGTGCCGATGAACGAAGAATCTGAAGGAATATGAGTCCTTGTGTCTTATTAATATACACACACTGATCTTCAAAGGTAAACACAAGTTACAACTTCCTATAAAACTCAATCCCTACACGTAAGAGAGTCTATCCCACCGAAAGGTAGCACTATTCAGTCCATTTAATGATGTTCAAATTAACCCAAATGTTAAGATTAAAGAAAAAACGTACGTTTTTGATTTCGGCCTAGTTTTTACTATAGAATCAATGTCAAGGACACGCAGGAAGCACGTGGGTTTTACTAGCAGCGAACAGCGGGTAGAAAACACGGTTTTAAACGGCGATTTTCAAGCGCATTTTCTTGGTGTATTCTCTTGTGAGTTTGTTGGAAGTACACAAGATGGTCGCCGCTTGGTGTCAGACGAACCAGCATTCAGCGTTGCACGAACGAACGGAACGGCCAAAGCAGCTAGATTATGGAACACTCGAGTCAATAATCATATCCCCCCACCCCCCTCTCACTCACTCCCGCCCCTCCGTCGCCCCGTCATTCTAAATACGATAAAAGCATACGAAGAGAGAGAGGGGAAACGCACATAACCCACGATCAGAGTGAGACAGATATATATTATGCATACACAAATGACACATAACGCACTGCTAAATTATACAAATAAAAATGATAACGACCTCCACATCAATTACAGATAACAGAATGAACATGAAATAGATTGGCAACGGAAGATGATACGCATAGCAATCTTTCAATAATTATATAAACAACACAAAAAAGAGGTATTAGTTGGAAAGAAATATGAAAAATAGGCGACAATTGTAAATAATTGAAAACCAGAGTACCGTACACCAAAATGAAAGAGGTGACAGAAGCGTTCTCTTAGGAGGCAGAGCAAGAGCATTAAATATGTCGTCTAAAACACGGCAATTAAAAAGAAATGCACAAGCTTACGCATGTAATTCGCAACACTTACCTTTAAATGTTTGATAGATGTGATTCACTGCTTCCCATTTGTCACACGGACGTAATCGAGACAAAATATGAGAGAAGGGCGCGTTGTATAGGGTTTAATACTATTAAAAACTGTTAGAAGGTACAGAGTACAGACATTTTAGAACGTATAGGCTTTGGCAAAGAGCTTTTCCCGTCTCGCCAGGACGCGAGCTAGCACCAACACCACGCAACCCCGAGCCGGCTTGGAAGGGGAAGGGGCAAGGAGGGGCAAGAGGGACTGTAGGGGGGAAGCACGGAAAATAATCACCTGCTGTCTGTGTGTCCCAGTGCAGAGAGAGAGCGCAGCAAAGAGGGAGACGAACCGAGTAGTTTACACAGAAGCGCTACACACTTTCAAAAAAGGAATACGGCTAGCTATATTTACCTATGCCACATTATGGACAATCATCTCCGACAACAAGCGAGAAATTGGTGCAAAACGTGTGGGTACTGGATGTAAACCGTTTTAATTAAAATTGAAAGGATTGGCATGTCAAGTGCACGTGTGTGAGTGTTATGAATTTAAAATATATTAATGCTAACAGTGAATCAAAAAAGAACAGAGAAGTGAACTTATTTAATGCTGATTATATTTCTGTGCTTTTTTTTTACCGAGATTAAGATAGTAGAGTGACTTTCCTTGATACTGCAGAATATTTCTCGCAATTCGAGTTATAGTCGGTCTTTTAATTTATATGGGTGTCAGTTATCTGCCTCGTATAATGACTTCTTATAGCATAATTTTTATATGAATGTTAGTAATCAGGCATCTTGCGAAATTGAATATTATTTGAAGAACTTGTGTTTGTTACTCGCAAACATAGGACGGTTGTCAAAATACTTGGTCTATTTGGTCTCGAAAAATAAAAACTCCGTCGTGTGTGGAAGGTAGACCAATAAAAGACAAATCAAGTACACTTTAAGAAATTGCCTACGTCATAGGCTAAACTGTTTATGTGTTTTGCATGACAGCTAATGAAACACTAATCGCAAGGATTACACAATATCGTGAAAACTTGTATAACGTATCGACAGTGAAGGTCTTGTGGTTCTAAAGGTCCTTCAAGCGGCGATTGTGGCAACATTTCCAAATTTATTTCTGAATCTATTTCATATGTTAGTTGAGATTTATGATACATGTCATTATTTGTAAGTGGATTTGCTACAAACTTCGTTAACGGAGATGGCTGTAAAATAATGCGTACAGGGCATTTTGAAACTGATAGCTATCATTTTTCTTTAGGTAATGCAGTTGTATTTTTGCTGTAAACAATCGTAGCCTACTTACATTACAATCTTTTATAAATTAAGTGGTCAACAGTCCTGATCATACAACGTTGAAACATCGTAGCCGAGAAGCCTAGGGTATTGAATGAATTTGCTGTTTCACGAATTCAACATCGTAGCCTAGCGATTTAAGATGACTGGCTCTGTGGCGCAGCGGTAACGTTCTCGCTTGCTGTATCCAAGGTTGCAGGATCGAATCCTGGCGCAGTTAGTTGGCATTTGAAGATGAGCAAATGCGAGGCAGCCGTGTCAGTACATTTACTGGCACGTTAAAGATCGCCTTCTGGGCAAACGTCCGGCACCCCGGCGTCTCTACAAGCCACAATAGTTAAAAGAGACGTAAAGCCAATAATATTATTTTTAATTCGATCTAAGGCAAGCTGAATTGAGTATTTAGCGTTCGGATTTCCGAGGTTCGAATCCCGGTACTGACATAAGCCACTATAAGTGCATTTTTTTCAACAAAAAGGTCGTGTATTATTTCAAGTCCGGGTACCTAATTGCAGTTGCAAACTCTATACAGTCATCATAATAACACAAGATGTTGGATACATTCCACGCACACTTGAATGGATGAAACTTCTGATTTAAAATGAAATGACGACCACTCACTCGGATATCCTCTCATAACTAGAAAGGGAGTAAACAAAATATATATTTTTAAATTACTTTATGGTCTCAAGTCTAAGTATTTTCTAACAAAGTAGGCCTAGATGGTTAGCGGCCGTTGTATTAATAGTTACTGCTAGTCGGCTTATATTCTTACCTTTAAGTTGCAATCTGTGATATATTTGATTTTGTTATGACCGCATTGTCATTTACACATCGAATGAACAGCACACGAAAGTCGACGCTGAATATCTTAAATGGTTTGTTTCTGTAATTCCACTTTTAAAGGCCATTTCATTATTATTATTATTATTTGTTTTATCTTGAAAGTTTCTACTCAGGTGTGATAGTTCCATTAGCCACTCACACTAAAAGTAAACTATCCCCGCGCATAGATCCCGTGGATGCAAGAACAACTGCCGCCCACGCCCAGCCGTATTATCTTGGTTTGAGGCCATGGAGCGCTACTTATCATATGAAGCAGCTATTCAACTATCCTCACGAAGCTGGTGTGTTTCGGGCGGAGTCGGGGATCAAACCTGAGGCCTCCTCGGTAAAGGCACACTTGATATAATTATAAAATTGAGATTCCGATCTCAGATTTGTTCTAACATTTTCAATTCTGAACGAAATGTTCTGTGTTTGTTAGCCAGCACCCGTTATTGACATGTTCTCAATAATCAAAGTGTGGCGGGACGTAGCTCAAGGGCTGATTGCGAGAAGGCGTCTGTTGCCGGTTCGAGTCCCGCTAAGGACATGGGGGTTTGTATTGTACTAAACCAGTCTTCCTTTTCGTGTTATGTTATACGTGCATTCCATCAATTGAAATAAATATGAGAATAAAAATGTTCTCTTCTGTCGTAAAAAAATGATTATAGTAATATTATTGGTTTAACATCTCTTTTAACTACTACGGCTTTTAGTGACGCAGTGGGGCCCCGGAGGGGGTCTTTAACGTGTCAGAATATCTACTACACGACTCCTTCGCATTCGCGCACCTTCCATTGCCAACTGATTGCGCTAGGATTCGATCCTGCAACCTTGGACACTGCAGGCAAGAACATTACCGCTGCGCCACGCTGCCAATCAAAACAAGAAACAAACTGGCTGCATGGTCATTTAAGGTCGACACCTGGAGTACTACAGTATAAATATTTGGAGGACATTGGATCTTTTCAATTGAACACGAAGCGTGGTTCTGATTTACGACTTTCTGTGAAGGGTTTTAATTATAACTCAGTTTAATACGTAGGATAGGCCTACGTGCATACATCGTATCAATTTTAATATAATTTATAAAAGTACACTGAAGAAAGTTAATATTTTACTAAAATGTTAAAATTAAATAGCCAACACGGTAGCCGTGTGCACCAAGGTGCAAGGCAATGCATAGGGCCAGTTTCTTTCATTTCATCTTATCTCATCTCTTGCTACAACCTCAGATGATATTAGTGTCAGGAAGGGCATCTGCCCACTAAGATCATTCACCACAGAAAACTCATCCCCGAGTTCCGACCCCATAAAGACATGAATAAAAAAAGGTAGCAATACTTATGGTATCAAATGTAGTAAATTTTATTTTAGCTATGATAATTAATAATGTTATTGGTTTTGCGACCCTTTTAACAACTACGGCTTTTAGAGACGCCGGGGTGCTGGAATTATGCCCCGAAGGGAATCTTTAACGTGCTGGTAAATCTACTGACACGGCTCCCTCGCATTTGCGCACCCTCAAATGCCAACTGGCTGCGTCAAGACGTGATTCTGCAACCTTTGGAACAGCAGGTGAGAACGTTACCGCTAAAATGCGTTTATGTCTACGAGGGGCACTCCAGAATACATACATTTTCATTAGAGACTGTTATGCTTATCAGCATCCAGTCTAGTCTGCAAGCCTCTGTTTGTTAACAAGTCACCTCCATGATCCCCTATTGGCAGTTAGCATTCCGGCCTCTGCTTGAAGCTCTCACTATGAAATCGTTCTTCACTGAATCTAACCATCGCCTCCTAGGTCTACCTATGCTTCTTTTACCCACTACAGCCGAACTACACTCTTAGGTAATCTCTCCTCCCCCATTATCATCACACGACCCCTACGAATAGCTTCATCTAGCATTTTAATTTAGCTTTTATATCTTAATTAAAAGTACCTTCCTGCCATTGTTCCCATCTGTACGTCCTAGCAAACATTCGGGCTACCTTCAAATCAGTTACCTGTAGTTAATGTATGAGGTATCCTGAGGCTACCCGGTCTAAATACTTAGCGCTAAATTCTGCTACACTAACTTCTTGCTTGCAGGATACTGTAGTTCCCAGCTCACTGCACTGGCTTTTCTGCGCCCCAACCCTATTTCTTTCCCCATACTACAATCCTGAGTGAATATACAGCCTAGGTACTAAATATGATCCACCTCCTCCAATTTAGTTCCTCTGGTTATCTGATATTGTATTTTGTTGTGTTTCTTCCCTGCCGACATAACATTCGATTTTGACATGTTGATTTTCATACCATATTTCCTAAATTTCTTCTCACGTCTAAAATGTTAGTCTGTTTTATTATTATTAATAGGTACATTTACAGTTAGGCAAAACCTGGTGGTAACAAGATATTTACATGCTGTATGTCTCAATTTCTCTCCATAATGTATCTGTGTTCCCTGAATGCAACATTTAATTTCTTCTTGAAAACTTTTAAACTGTTAGGGAAAGGTTCCAAGACTTCTTCAGATAACTCATTCCATGTTTGAATACCCCTGTTTATAAAATAATTCTTAGCTAAATTTTTTCTATGAATTTTGGGCCTAATTTTGTATGCGTGATCTCTCCTACCCATATAATCTGGCTCATGCATTATGTTTCGCAATTCATTCCAAGCCGGATCCCCTGTGTATGCTTTGTATATCTCCTGGAGTCTTCTTTTATGTCTTCTGCTGTGTAGGGATTCCCAACACAATGACGTTGAGACATTGTCAGTTTGCGAGAATTTGTCAAGTACGAATCTTGCAGCTTTCCTTTGCACCATCTCCGATTTGTTCGTTAGAGTTGATTGGTAGGGCTCCCACACACTCGGGGAGTATTCCAAAATTGGTCTCACAAGACATTTGTAAGCCAATTCTTTGGCCTGAATACTGCTACGCTTCATGTTTCTCATAACGAAGTATAACGACTTTTGCGCCTTATTAGCAACGCTCTCAACGTGCTCACCCCAGTGTAACCTTTCATTTTTGGCAATCCCGAGATAGCTGCATGACTCCAATCGTGGAATAATTTTGTTTCCTAATTTATAATCAAATATTGTCCCTTTTCTGCTGTTAGTAAATGGCAGGCATTCACTTTTTTCTGCACTTATACTCATGTTATTTCGGATAACCCAGCAGTCTATACGTTCCAAGTCTTGTTGGAGGGGGGCGTGGTGGCGCAGCGATCAAGCTGTATGCCTCTCACCAAGGCGGACCGGGTTCGATTCCCGGTCAATGCATGTGAGATTTTCGATGTGAAATGCCTTGTCCTGTGGTTCGGATTCCACGTAAAACGGAGGTCCCGTGGCTTATGATAGTGAGATTAACGGTCACGTTAAACTACAAGCGTCCTTTTTTCTTGTTGGAGGAGCGCAGTGTTAACTTGAATTATGACTTTTCTATATATTACACAGTCGTCAGCGAATAGTCTGACGTCCGATTTAACATATTCTGCCAGGTCATTTATATATAGGGTGTCTCAAAAAAAATGTACCAACATTTTGAATGACTATAAAATGATTATTTATGAACATAGAGACAAGTTTAAGGGCTTCAATTATAGAAGAGACATGTAATTAAAGATTCATGTTTGCAAATGTTCAAATTGATAAAGTCTTATAAACTAGGAAACACTTTCAAAGTGGTAAAACTGTGTAGTTCAAGTCTTCAGAAGTGTTCATCGACGAGACAAATTTATGAAAATAAACACACGCTTCACTGTGGTCAACAGATGATAACGAAACCTAATTTCAATACTTCAGCAGTGATACAGACGTATAAAATCAATGAAGTCAATTGCGTTGAAATAATAACTTGCAAATAGAATGCTCTGGTAGAATTGTTCATGAAAAATGTATCGCTTCAACATATGTAATGGTAGAAATGGGCCTCTAGTCAGTGTGAGGTTAAAATTGTATGCTTGTGTCGGCTCTGGTTCGTTTTGAACTACACAGTTTTACCATTTTGAAAGTGTATCCTAGTTTATACTAGCCACGTTTTCCCACACCATATTTTGTTGATTTAGTTTCAATTTCCCATCCTTCTTTATGGTGCTCCATATAAGGTTTAATAACAAGGGACTTTTTGTTGTTACGCTATACATTTCGTGTGTCTTTGACATTTATTAATTCATATCGGTTGATGAAGGGGCCAAAATTAATTACGCCTTGAAATATGTCCCACCAATGACCACAAAGTGATCTCATTATATTGCCACAAAATGTAGTTTAGTGGGGCTACCGCCGGGTGACAAATTTCAGCCCCTCCCCACAAAAAGAAAATAGGGGTAGAATGAGTATTTTGATTAATTATTCGACTAATACAAGAGGTACATATAAACACAATCCCCCTCCCACCATGATCGTTTCACTTTGATCCCCCAATTTACACATTCGCAGACTTGAAGAAATAACTCTGTGGTAAAGGTATGAATGTTATTTTTATTCTTTTAAGACTTAAACGATGTGTCATAAAATTTCTACCTTCAATTTTGTTCTTATACCAGTACTTCGTCTTGATTGAATGAAAATACTAAGAAGATGAGTTATTTTTATACTGGCAAAAGTTTTAACGTTAACTCCACGAACTGTCAGTGGAAGTAAAGCTTTTGTATGTAATTTTGCACCTTGTTTTGTAGCAGAATACATATAAGCATTTGGATTCCACGATTTCGTTTTAATGCTCATAGTGCAGGTTATAACTTTCATACGATGACATTTTTACGAAGCTACAGTCTAAAAATTAAAATGTGCATATTTATCAGTATAGTAACTCGGAAACACCATTATTACACTTGAGCTTTAAAGACAAATATGGAATAACGCCTAAAATTTCTAATGAGTGGTATGAAATAAGTGTTGGAGATATCAAGAGTAGATAGTGAAGATCAGCGCAGGTTGACACATTCCAACAATATTTATTACCACGTCCACTTTGGAGTGGGGGGGCAGTGAAACACGCCTCAGGCAACTTCGCCTGTTAGGATTTTCCTAATTGACCCCCGTGGAGAGAACTCATTAGCGGAGCTCGGTATCACCCCTTCCAACACCTTTAAGCCAATTGACAAGATCCAACGCACTCGTTGTTCGGGCAAAAAAGAAACAACGAAATTGGATAATCTTCTTCTTCTGTCGTTTAGGCCGACTGTGGACCACGTTAATTTGATTTCAGCTTCTGGATCTTTATTTTTGCCCAATACTCCTTCCTTCTAACGCTCTGCGTTCTCCTCCTTTCCTCAGTCCATGGTGCCTGGATCCGTGATGTAGGATGACTCTTAAAACCCGTGAAATTCTTAATTATGGCTTTGTATGCTTCCCTGTTGCTGACTTCAGCTTCAGATGTTGCCATTTCTTCTAGGTCCTTCTTCACCTCCTGATACCAGCGAGCTGTGGTTTTCATGGTCGCAAAGAATTTCATTATCCGGTTGGTTAATCTAGCTGGGTCCATTCTGTACTGTATATATGTCCAAAGAACAAGGCCCTTTTTTCCGGATGGTGTCTGAGATTTTATCCAATCTGAGGTATAATTCTTGGTTCCCTTTTTTTCTATACGACCCATCTTCTGTTCTTTTAGGTCCAAGTATCTTCCTAAGAATCTTTCTCTCTATTAGCTCCAACTTTTTGATCATTCCTTTCTTTGTCAGACACAAACATTCAGCTGCATATATGGCTTCCGGACGTATCACTGTCTGGTAGTGTGTCAGTTTTGCGTTGATCGAGATGGTCTTCTTGTTGTAAGTGTTCCAGGTTAATTTGTATGCCAGGTTTAACTTGCTAATTCTCGATTTCATTGCCTCTTTTTCTGATAGGTTGTTCTCTATCCAATCTCCCAAGTACTTACATTTCTCCACTTTTTGATCCGTTCTCCCTCTACTGCCATCCATTTGGGTGCTGTTTCGATGTTGGTAGTAATAATAATAATAGTCTAATAATACCCACAACACGAAAAAGAGTCCAAATGTCTGGAGTTGGTGGAGCCTATCAGGAGGCAATGGCAGGTTAACAGAGTTCGAATTGTACCAAGAGTCATATCATGTACTGGTCTGATTCCCATACTTCTTCTGCAAGCTATAGATAGCTTTGAAGCCATTTTCCAGCGTTACCTCGTTGATAAATATTATTACACTATAATGATTGTGTTGACCGACTGAAAACTTATCATTTATCTCCTGCAAGGAGTAAAAGAGCTTGGCATGGACACTGGTTGGTTGGTTGGTTGATTGGTTCCTGTGACAACGCAGTCATGTAGCCCCGTGTACTTTGGGTGTGTGTAGAATCTGTCTGATAACCGGTGTTAATTGTGATGACTGTATTAGTGTGTGTTAAAGTATCTGTATTTAATTCAAGTAAGGACTGCAGACGATAATTTCAAGTAGTTCCTACTTTCACAACCAAATGCTACCGTCCACGACACCTAGCTGTGAACTTGGCTACTACTAGATGCCATCGCAACCAGCACCCGGTGACCAGCGTTGGAACTTAAAAGCATTGACCAAACCTAACCTACAAATTTTGCTTCACACAAGTATAATTACTTCCCCTCCGAAGGAAGACATAGGCTACTGAGCGATTTTTAACGCTCTTAAAAATCCGACGACTTCAGCCGGGTTTGAACACGCGACCTTGGGCATAGAAGCTCAGCATGCTATCAACTACGCCACCGAAGCCGCCGGTATGGAAACTAACTTGTATAAACTAGTTCAGAAAACAGTGATATTGGCTACAAACTAGGATAGTCCAGAAATTCATTGGAAGGGATTAAAATTAAGGTGATTGATTATTAGTAGGGCCCGGATGTTGATGACATGTCATCTTTTTACTGAGCTGTCTAAAAGAATGCTGAAGTACATAGAAACTCCGGACGGGCCATCCCGTCTTGATATATGTCATTTCTATTTTGTATCTTTTTGCATTTTTTTTTTTGCTATTTTTCCATTTTAAGAGCATTTTCTTAAGTTTGGTAGATTTTTTGGTCTTATTTTAGAGAAATCGGCCTTTTAAGGTTATCTTTTTTCCAATTTAGTTATGTTACAGCTTTATATGAGGGAGTTACATCTGTCAGAGTTAAGAAGAAGCTAGTAGCTGATAGGCTACAAGATAATTTGAAATATTGATTCCATTTTCTTAATCAAGCGGCAAGAAACTAGTCTTAGCAACAAACGTGGCGAAACTGCTGGGGGTATTGCATCAAAACTGAAAAAAGTGCTGCACAAAAACACCGGGCATAAAACATCATGCTAAATCTCAGACATTCTTTCTGGCAAAAACTACTGCATGGATGGGATTGAGGAGGATTTAGCAGCAAGCGACCTTCCTCACTTCAAGGAGGCCTACGCTCCGATTACATCAGTCGATGTTGAACGCAGCTTTTAGAGATATAAAAACTTGTTGGCTGATAACCGCAGATTATTTACATTTGACAACATCAGAATGACATTCGTAGTGCACTGCAACTCAGACTAAAGTGAACAGAAACTTTTTGTTAAGTGCTAGAAATCTATTTTGATTGACTTTTCAGTTTGAGCTTACGATGTCATTTTTTAAATATTGGTGAGTATATTATTATAAGATCATTTTCTCTATTTTATAGTGCTTTTCTTTTCGATTTTTTGAAATATTGGTGAGTTAATTATTATAAGCTCATTTTCTCCATTTTATAGCGTATTTTTCGAGTTTTTAGGTCATTTTTAACGGTAATTTTTGAAAATTTTAAGTGCATTTTTTAAACTTTTTACGGCATCAACATCCGGGCCCTAATTATTAGTCATGCTTTGATTCAACGTAATCTCTAAAATTGCTATGTATTTTACCAGACAATAATGTTAATAATAATAATCCATTCTGAGTTCGACAAATGGAGAAATGACCCAGTTCTCTATATTTTCAGACTTGAACAGACGGGCCTTGCTTTCTCTCTACAGCGTTCGGGATGTACTGTAATTTGTCCTCAAGCACATTTCCATGAAACCCTCTGCTCGTCGTCTTCTCTTTGTTTTAAATCTTGGAGGAGGGTATAACTATTCTTGGTGCTAGTAGTTTTATGTTCGTTCGATCCACTACTGAGGATTTATTACTCCCATTACCATCCGAGGGGCCGGGCGTAGGCCCGTGTCGCACCGCGCCGGTCTAGGCCAGACAGCGCTTCACCCTGTCCTGCCGTCATCTGGGCATTGCGGACTGACTGGCGGTCCTGTCTTTCCTTCAGGGAGAGCTGCGGCTGCATCAAAACTATCAAATCCATCTTCTCTATAAATAATCGGCTGAAACTTTGCATTTATCCCGGGTGAAATGAGCGGCTACGGTGGCGTAGTTGGTAGCATGCTGAGATTGTATGCCCTAGATCGCGGGTTCAAAATCCTTCCTTCGGAGGGGAAGTAAAGCCAGCGGGCCCATGCCACAGATTTATGGCATGCAAAAGAACCTTCCACTAACTACAATTGTGTGAAGCTAAATTTGTAGCTTAGATTTGACTAACGTTCTATTAAGTTCTAACGTTCGTCGCCAGGTGCCGGTTGCGGTGGCATCTAGTAGCCACGTTCACAGCTAGGTTTCGTTGACGGTAGCCAGGGCTGGATTTACCAATAGGCCCCATAGGCCCCGGCCGAGGGGCGCAAAATTAATCCGCATTTTTTTTTGTCAGAAAATTTGCATAAAATGTTATATACAATACAATGCTCTCCACGAATAAAAATTTTGACACTTTTCCAATTTATATTGTGGCCATCATTTTCCAACAAATGTTTTACAACAGCAGATTCTTCGACTTCAGCTTTAGAACAGGAATGTTTTATATTTATTAGGAGAAAATTTAAGTCTTGAATATTAATATCAGTTTAATTTGAATAATTCATTATGCATAGTTGTAGGTTCTATGATGTAGTGAATATGTACATCTGTAAGTGTATAATGAGTCTTAAATGGTTTAAACTTATTTTAATATCTCGTTGGACTATTTATTTATAGTTTATATATACAGATTTATAAACAGTTGATTCTCTCATTATTTTAATTTATTTAATTGATTTTACTTCACAATACATTAGAATAAAATAAAAATTACCTTCACAAAAACCTTTCTGAGGTCTAAATTCTCCCTCCTTCACGATGGTATGAAGAGGGGGGCCGGCAAAAACCCACGGGCCTAGGAGCGCATAAAATCTAAATCCGGCCCTGACGGTAGCAAAAGTAGGAACTACTTGAGATTGATCTTCTGCAGTCCTTACCTGAATTACAGATAACACACACTAATACAGACATCACAAATATCACCGGTTATCAGACAGCTTCTCCACACACCCAAAGTACACGGGGCTACATGACCGCGTTGTCGCAGCCCCTAAACTAAGGAACTAACCAACCGGATGAGGTGTTTAATTTTTGTTTGTATGTTTGTTTTAATAATAATGTTATTGGTTTTACGTCCCTTTTAACTACCCTGGCTTTTAGAGACGCCGGGGTGCCGGAATTTTGCCCCGAAGGGGATCTTTACCGTGCCAGTAAATGTACTGACACGGCTCCCTCGCATTTGCGCACCCTCAAATGCCAGCTGACTGCGCCAGGTTTCGAACCTGCAACCTTGGGCTCAGCAAGCGAGAACGTTACCCCTGAGCCACGCAGCCAGACATGTTTGTTTTAGGTTGACGTCATAACTACTGGAGTGGATGGCATGAACATTCGTATTTAAGTAAGTCATCACGCCAGAAGTTGGCAGTTCAACACGCTGAGACACGTCTTGCAGTACGCATGCGTGGCTCGCCTATTCCAAACCTAAATATATCGGCTGGCATTCAGTTGCTGCTACTTCCTGCATTATAATTTTTATTGGGCTTCACATGTGTGTGTATTGTTACCTTCCTTCCTACTGTCGATATTCTTACAAACCTTTGTGTGTACTTATAACAATGTGGCAGTATCAGGTACAGTAATGGAAACAGTGACCACTGTTGTTGGAATGCGCGATACGCAGTGAGCGGGAAGACAACTGCAGTTCAAACCCGACTGCCATCTCCTAGCGAGATATCAGTAGAAGGAATCCCTAAAATAGAACTAGGCTACAGCTTATAAATATAGTTCTAAGATATGAGTGGGTTAAGAGGAAGCCCTTCCCTCGCTGAGATACGATAAAATATGTCCATAGCAAAACTAATGAAACAGCAACTGATCACTATTATCACTAGGGCTCGGATTTTTAGATGCTAAAAATCGAGAAAATATTTATTTTTTATGTATTAAAAATACCTGAAATATGTAACAAAAAGTAAAAATATTTAATTATAATTTAGTTTATTAATGTGAATATAAACAGCATGCAGTACTCACCAATGCAATTTATTCTATATCTCACTGACTGCCGAAGCATTACAATACACAACAAGATACATCTTCAGGTTGTCCATCACAAATGACCGACGATTATCGCGAAACTGCGGTAATATGATTCTTCCCCTTGAGATGCTGTGTAACATGAGATCGCTGTTCAGCCTTGATTGCTTTCCCACATGGTTGGCAGAAGAGAACGCCCCCATCAAAAGTAAAATTATCTTTAAATTCTGCAACAGACGATAACTTGTAGTTGTTTTTACTTTATGCATCGTAGAACTGCCTTACACTTCAGTGCCAGAAATGAACTGCATGTGAGTGGCACTGGTTCCAGGTAGCTAGGGGGGGGGGGGGTGTATAGCACGTGGTGCAATAAGGCTATGTATAATAAAATCCCAGGCTTCCACAGTGAGTGGCACGGGGCGACAAGTTAAGAATAACACAGTTGCAAGCTGACATACGCTCTGCATGAAGATTAGATAGTTCACAGGTTCTTCCCCGTTGAAGTAACACAGAACAAAAATCCAATAAACTGAAAGATCTAGCATTATGATTTTAAAAATGTAAATAGTATGTCTTTTGATGTGCTAATAAGTGAAAAGCAGGAATTTATGTACTTATAGAAAAAATGCTTAAAATATGTATTTACATTTAAAAAAAATACCTAAAAATCCGAGCCCTAATTATCACCTCCTCAAAGCACACAATACCTGCGATGACGTAAGCGAAACAACAATAAATTATTCACTTCAGCCACGCCGTTCGCTTATTTTCAACATAAGAAGTATAGGCTTATAAGATCACCTTTTGTCCGTGTATGTGTCCCTAATAAACTCTAAACTGCTAAAGGCACGACATTATCTCAAGAAGTGCGGCTAGTACTGTTGAGAAATACTAAAGTATAGGCTTATAAGATCACCTTTTGTCCGTGTATGTGTCCCTAATAAACTCTAAACTGCTAAAGGCACGACATTATCTCAAGAAGTGCGGCTAGTACTGTTGAGAAATACTAAAGCATTAAGCAATATTATAATATCTACAAGGCTGCAAGACTGAGAAATCACAATCACAAACCTTATTTTCGTTCTTCTTTTATAAGAGATCCTAAAAGGGGCAACATCACCACAACCACCACTGTCATTGTAACATGGTGAATAATGGCATCTGCTCGCGGGCAAAAGAACACGTTTCATTCTTAACATTGCCAACTTCTGGGCTGAAATACCGT
The DNA here is from genome assembly GCA_946902985.2 of Meconema thalassinum. NCBI lineage: Eukaryota > Metazoa > Arthropoda > Insecta > Orthoptera > Tettigoniidae > Meconema > Meconema thalassinum. The sequence goes on along the minus strand of OX336388.2, from coordinate 776,060,501 downwards.
ATTTGGTTAGGTCCCAGAGGTGACAGTTTATCGTCAAATTGTGCACCTAAATACCGGGATATATTCCAAATGTATATTTTCGTTCTCAGAAACTTTAATTATAGTGTTTTGCCGGTGCAATGCCAATTCAGGTGATCATAATCCTGAGTTGCTGTAATGTGCTGGTTTACCGAAATTGAAGAGGCAGAAGGAGAAGAAGAAGACGTAACGTAATGTTCAACTCAGTTGCTTCGCTCGGGTGATAAAAACTCCACCGGTCCCGAGTCCCTATCCCTCACTAGGTAAAATTTAAGACCAGTGACATAGCAGGCTCATTTGACGTCATAGCGAATGAAATCGAAAGTGCATTTGTCAACGACTTCGTCCCGTCACGCGTGTCTCTTGAATGTGATGTTTAATCCAACGTGAGGACAGTATGGTCAAAATATCTCCGGCCTGAAATTTAACATTTTTTGTTTTGTTTTGCGATGAACACCTTACATTTGAAACTCAGCAATTCTTCTAGGTTTGTGCCGTGTCTTGTGTGGGGTTTCGCCTAGGACACCAAGCTGGATCATCGGCGGGCTCTTGGTGTCACCGCCCGGACCCCCACAGGAGTAACGAACTGCGCGCTACCTCCCTTTATATTAGGTGCAACTGCACCACATGACTGCGAGAACTAAATCCCTATGAAGGCTTCCAAAAAGATGGTATATTGGCTTTCACGGCCGGTGAATTAAAACTCAGCAATTCTTCTAGGTTTGTGCCGTGTCTTGTGTGGGGTTTCGCCTAGGACACCAAGCTGGCTCATCGGCGGGCTGCCTCTTGGTATCCCCGCCCGGACCCCCACAGGAGTAACGAACTGCGCGCTACCTCCCTTTATATTAGGTGCAACTGCACTACATGACTGCGAGAACTAAAAGCTCAAGCAGCCTTAACCTCCCTATGAAGGCTTCGAAAAAGATGGTATATTGGCTTTCACGGCCGGTGAATTAAAACTCAGCAATTCTTCTAGGTTTGTGCCGTGTCTTGTGTGGGGTTTCGCCTAGGACACCAAGCTGGCTCATCGGCGGGCTCTTGGTGTCCCCACCCGGACCCCTACTGGAGTAACGAACTGCGCACTACCTCCCTTTATATTAGGTGCAACTGCACCACATGACTGCGAGAACTAAAAGCTCAAGCAGCCTTAACCTCCCTATGAATACTTCCAAAAAGATGGTATATTGGCTTTCACGGCCAGTGAATTAAAACTCAGCAATTCTTCTAAGTTTGTGCCATGTCTTGTGTGGGGTTTCGCCTAGGACACCAAGCTGGCTCATCGGCGGGCTCTTGGTGTCCCCGCCCGGACCCCCACAGGAGTAACGAACTGCGCGCTACCTCCCTTTATATTAGGTGCAACTGTACCACATGACTGCGAGAACTAAAAGCTCAAGCAGCCTTAACCTCCCTATGAAGGCTTCCAAAAAGATGGTATATTGGCTTTCACGGCCGGTGAATTAAAACTCAGCAATTCTTCTAGGTTTGTGCCGTGTCTTGTGTGGGGTTTCGCCTAGGACACCAAGCTGGCTCGTCGGCGGGCTCTTGGTGTCCCCGCCCGGACCCCTACTGGAGTAACGAACTGCGCACTACCTCCCTTTATATTAGGTGCAACTGCACCACATGACTGCGAGAACTAAAAGCTCAAGCAGCCTTAACCTCCCTATGAATGCTTCCAAAAAGATGGTATATTGGTTTTCACGGCCAGTGAATTAAAACTCAGCAATTCTTCTAAGTTTGTGCCATGTCTTGTGTGGGGTTTCGCCTAGGACACCAAGCTGGCTCATCGGCGGGCTCTTGGTGTCCCCGCCCGGACCCCCACAGGAGTAACGAACTGCGCGCTACCTCCCTTTATATTAGGTGCAACTGTACCACATGACTGCGAGAACTAAAAGCTCAAGCAGCCTTAACCTCCCTATGAAGGCTTCCAAAAAGATGGTAGGCCTATATTGGCTTTCACGGCCGGTGAATTAAAACTCAGCAATTCTTCTAGGTTTGTGCCGTGTCTTGTGTGGGGTTTCGCCTAGGACACCAAGCTGGCTCGTCGGCGGGCTCTTGGTGTCCCCGCCCGGACCCCTACTGGAGTAACGAACTGCGCACTACCTCCCTTTATATTAGGTGCAACTGCACCACATGACTGCGAGAACTAAAAGCTCAAGCAGCCTTAACCTCCCTATGAATGCTTCCAAAAAGATGGTATATTGGTTTTCACGGCCAGTGAATTAAAACTCAGCAATTCTTCTAAGTTTGTGCCATGTCTTGTGTGGGGTTTCGCCTAGGACACCAAGCTGGCTCATCGGCGGGCTCTTGGTGTCCCCGCCCGGACCCCCACAGGAGTAACGAACTGCGCGCTACCTCCCTTTATATTAGGTGCAACTGTACCACATGACTGCGAGAACTAAAAGCTCAAGCAGCCTTAACCTCCCTATGAAGGCTTCCAAAAAGATGGTAGGCCTATATTGGCTTTCACGGCCGGTGAATTAAAACTCAGCAATTCTTCTAGGTTTGTGCCGTGTCTTGTGTGGGGTTTCGCCTAGGACACCAAGCTGGCTCATCGGCGGGCTCTTGGTGTCCCCGCCCGGACCCCTACTGGAGTAACGAAATGCGCACTACCTCCCTTTTTATTAGGTGCAACTGCACCACATGACTGCGAGAACTAAAAGCTCAAGCAGCCTTAACCTCCCTATGAATGCTTCCAAAAAGATGGTATATTGGCTTTCACGGCCAGTGAATTAAAACTCAGCAATTCTTCTAAGTTTGTGCCATGTCTTGTGTGGGGTTACGCCTAGGACACCAAGCTGGCTCATCGGCGGGCTCTTGGTGTCCCCGCCCGGACCCCCACAGGAGTAACGAACTGCGCGCTACCTCCCTTTATATTAGGTGCAACTGTACCACATGACTGCGAGAACTAAAAGCTCAAGCAGCCTTAACCTCCCTATGAAGGCTTCCAAAAAGATGGTAGGCCTATATTGGCTTTCACGGCCGGTGAATTAAAACTCAGCAATTCTTCTAGGTTTGTGCCGTGTCTTGTGTGGGGTTTCGCCTAGGACACCAAGCTGGCTCATCGGCGGGCTGCCTCTTGGTATCCCCGCCCGGACCCCCACAGGAGTAACGAACTGCGCGCTACCTCCCTTTATATTAGGTGCAACTGCACTACATGACTGCGAGAACTAAAAGCTCAAGCAGCCTTAACCTCCCTATGAAGGCTTCGAAAAAGATGGTATATTGGCTTTCACGGCCGGTGAATTAAAACTCAGCAATTCTTCTAGGTTTGTGCCGTGTCTTGTGTGGGGTTTCGCCTAGGACACCAAGCTGGCTCATCGGCGGGCTCTTGGTGTCCCCACCCGGACCCCTACTGGAGTAACGAACTGCGCACTACCTCCCTTTATATTAGGTGCAACTGCACCACATGACTGCGAGAACTAAATCACTATGAAGGCTTCCAAAAAGATGGTATATTGGGTTTCACGGCCGGTGAATTAAAACTCAGCAATTCTTCTAGGTTTGTGCCGTGTCTTGTGTGGGGTTTCGCCCAGGACACCAAGCTGGCTCATCGGCGGGCTTTTGGTATCCCCGCCCGGACCCCCACAGGAGTAACGAACTGCGCACTACCTCCCTTTATATTAGGTGCAACTGCACCACATGACTGCGAGAACTAAAAGCTCAAGCAGCCTTACCCTCCCTATGAAGGCTTCCAAAAAGATGGTATATTGGCTTTCACGGCCGGTGAATTAAAACTCAGCAATTCTTCTAGGTTTGTGCCGTGTCTTGTGTGGGGTTTCGCCTAGGACACCAAGCTGGCTCATCGGCGGGCTTTTGGTATCCCCGCCCGGACCTCCTCAGGAGTAACGAACTGCGCGCTACCTCCCTTTATATTAGGTGCAACTGCACTACATGACTGCGAGAACTAAAAGCTCAAGCAGCCTTAACCTCCCTATGAAGCTTCCAAAAAGGTGGTATATTGGGTTTTACGGCCGGTGAATTAAAACTCAGCAATTCTTCTAGGTTTGTACATTGTACATCTCTTAAAGCTAATATTAATCCAAAACAAAAAAGCAAAGCAAATCTTATAATTCTAATTTAAAAAAAGAATACATGTTACACTTTTTTAAGCACTCAATTCGTTATACATTAATACACAGAGGTGGCGAATATTGCTTATTAATAGCAAACATGTAAATAAAACAATGATAACAATAATGAAATAAAACAACTCAGATTCTCTGTTAAAACTATTGCGGCGTTATATACACTATGTTATTGATTGATTGTTGTGGTTTTAAGGTGTGAAACAGCAAGGTCCTCTTAACACTATGTTTTTACGTTAAGCTAACTTCATATTACTCATTACCTTTAGGTACATAGTTATTGTTTAAACAGCTTTAAATTTGCCATCTCTTGATGTATGCAGTACATTTGCATTTGTCTGTTGGCACAGGCTAGAGTAAAATGTGGCTTTTCACCGATGTCTCAGTCTCACTCATGGCTGTGATTATATGGAAGCTACTGAGGCATGGGTGGTGCTTAGTAATGACATTCAGGACACAGTCAGTGTCTGTGGATGCTGTGAAAGGTTCTTCTCATAGGGTTAGTACAGCTGTACTGACTCAGTGAGGAAAGCAATGGCAAACTAACTCACTCCTCATCTTGCTTAGTACGCCACAATATAGCGCTGCCTTGGGGTTTTGTGGGTATTTACCCACATAAAACCTAACGGTGGTACTTTTTGAGGATCCAACCAGCCTTCGGGCTGACTACCTAACAGACACAAGAACAAAGGAAATAATTAATTAAAATGCTCAAATTAGGGCATGTTTCGGTCCCTAGAAACAACGGGACCTTCTTCTACAAGTTAGAATTAAACATTAAGAAATTAATTTAATAAAATGAATGAGAAATGAAATTAAGTAAAATATAAACAGGATGAAATGAAGAAACTGGAAAACACCATGAATCAGAACGATGAAAATATAAAATCTAATGGGTAAGTATTCTTGCAGAATGTGTAAAATATTAGAATCAATGCGAAATAAAATAAAATAAAATAAAATGGATATCCTTACAAATATTTTGGTTAAATAAAGGTTCTAAATATTTGAATATAATTTTCAAAACACTCTGAAGATGCCCTTTCAAACTTCTTATTGGAGTCGTTATGAATATTTTGTCCATTACATTTTATATTTTCATCGTTATTATTCATTGTTTTTCCAGTATCTTCATTTCAACTTGTAGCCTATAGCTATATTTTACCTAATTTCATTTCTGAGTAGTTTTATTAAATTCATACCGGGTGAGTTAGCCGTGGTCGTTACGGCATGGCTGCTGGCAGTCGCTCACATCCGGGAGGCGAGGAGGTTCGAATCCCCCCGCCGGCAACCTTGAAGATGGTCTTCTGTGGTTTCCCATCTTCCTTCCAGGCAAATGCCGGGGTTGGTCCCTAACTATAGGCCACAGCAGCTACCTTCCAACTCCTCGTCCTTACATCCAAACTATCCTCCCCAACAGTACTTGTAGCTCACCCATTGGGTGTCCGTCTCGAAGCAGCTACAAAACTGGCGAGCCGAACATGTCCTCGGACACTCCCGGCACTAAAAGCCATACGCAAAAAAAAAACCATTTCTTAATGTTTAATTCTAATTTGCTGAAGAACTCCCGTTGTTGGACCGAAACATGTGCTAATTTGAATACAATTTGTATCGATTGGCGGAGCATTTTAATTAGTTATCTATTAATCAATACGGCACCGACAGCAGTGGCTACGCTGGCTAAAGCGCAGCGTTAGGTCATGCGGCCAAGCTCTCTGCTGACTCGGTAGACGCGTGGGTTCGAACCCCACCGTCGGCCGTCCTTGGAATGGGTTTCCGTGGTTTCCCATTTTCAACACCAGGCAAATGCTGGGCTACGGCGGCTTCCTTCCACACCCTTGCCCAGTTTCATTCATCTTCATCCATTCCATATCTCATCCCGAGACGCAGGTCGCCCACGGGCGTCGAATAGAAAGACCTGCACTCGGCCTCTGAGGAGGCCTCACGACAAAAAAAATCAATACGGCAATTTTCTCACATTCTCCTATAATGGTAAATGTTTTCGCTTTTTAACAAAGGAAATGGCAGGGCAAAATCAATTTCTTAATTTCTTTAGCTATGTTATTAAACTTATTGCACATTCTTTTCAGAGGAGTCATGGCTCAACCCATTTTTCATATTATTTTTATCATGTTCATCATCTTCATGATCATCACCACCACCACCTATCATCATCATCATCGTTAGACCAAGCTACTGTCTGACTTGACATAATTCTGAAGAGTTGTCTTTAATACACGCCACTGATTTTGAATATCTTAGCATCTGCCTAGGTAGTACAATTACACAATATAGATTAGTAATCTATACTAATACTGTATAATAAAGCTGAAGAGTTGGTGTGTTTAAGTGTTTAAACGCGCTAATCTCTGGAACTACCAGTCCGATTCGAAAAATTCTTCTTTTTATACGATAGCCTGATTCAAGAGGAATAGTTTAGGCTATGTAGCATTAGGCTACACCTCTCAGGTGACCTTCAAGATTGATTTTTGTTCAGTAAGTCGGTAGAACAAGTGCTCCCGAACAGCTCTATCCGCATGCGCTGGCGTTATGGTTAGTGATACGTACACCGTTTCACCTATCTGAACCAAAATTTGTATACATACCCTTTGGAACCGTGATGGTAACACTGTCTACGTGAAATTCATGACAGACCAGTCCATTCCCTGCATTTAGGCCCTTTGGTTCAAATCTACACCTTTTCCCCGATCTGAACCAAAATTTGTATACTTACCCTTTGGAACCCTGCGAGTAACACTGCCTACATGAAATTTATGACAGACCAGTCCATTCCTGCATTTAGGCCCTTTGGCACAAATCTACACAGTTTCACCGATCAGAACCAAAATTTGTATACTTAACCTTTGGAACCCTGCGAGTAACACAGTCTGCATGAAATTTCGGACAGAACACTCCATTCCCTGCATTTAGGCCCTTTGACACAAATCTACACCGTTTCACCGGTCTGAACCAAAATTTGTATACTTACCCTTTGGAACCCTGCGAGTAACACCGCCTACATGAAATTTATGACAGACCAGTCCATTCCCTGCATTTAGGCCCTTTGGCACAAATCTACACCCTTTCACCAATCGGAACCAAAAGTTGTATACTTACCCTTTGGAACCCTACGAGTAACACTGTTTACATGCAATTTCGGACAGACCACTCCATTCCCTGCATTTAGGCTCTTTGGCACACATCTATACCGTTTCACCGATCTGAACGGCAATTTGTATACTTACCCTTTGGAACCCTGCGAGTAACACTGACTGCATGAAATTTTGGACAGACCCCTCCATTCCCTGCATTCAGGCCCTTCATCACAAATCTACACCGTTTCTCTTAATTGCACCCAATTTTACATACACTTTAAAACCCTGCTGGTAACACTGTTCACTTGATATTTTGGACAACGCTCCCCATTCCCTACATTTAAAATAACAGACAAAATGAACTTGAAAACCACGCATTAAGGCCCTAGAACCATTCATGTCCGTAGTAGTGTAACTGTAAGAGTATTTTAATAAGTCTGTTGTTGACGGGCAGTTCGGGCTGCATCACGTCACCCCTACCAGAGTTCTGGTGCAGAATTGCGAAAATAGTTGCATCTTGCGCTGTTTATAAATTGCAGTCACGGGGGGTAATTAGTGCAAAAAGATTTCTTAGGCCCCTTTAAACAGTTATCATCATGAAAATATGTCTCTGTATAAGTGCAATGGTGTTGGTGCAGTACATTGAGGTTATCAGTTGCAATAAGCGTTGGTGCTTTCAAATTTACCTTCATTTATTCTGAAACTTATCGTTAAGCGCTTTGTGGCAATAAATGATACTATTGCTACCTCAGTAGCTCGGGACAGCCGAAGTTTGCCAAAGAGTTCTGATTATTTTCCTACGGCGCTATGCGACAAAAGACGACACTATTGGTCTCTACTTTTCTAACAGCCAATGAGATATAGGCCCTAGGCAGTGTCTTTTGTTTCACTTATACTGTTCTTTCTATTTTTTTTGTAAATTTGTTTGTAAATTACATGTGTCAGTGCTGTAGTTAGTAAATAGCTGTTTTCCCTATTCATAATTATCATTACGGGAAATTGACCTGAATGTTACGTCCATTATACTGTACTACGGTACTTATCACCCCCACTAAAACCACCACCACCACCACCACCACCTCCACCACCACCACCACCACGACATTTTTTTTTTTTAAATATTGGTTTCTGTTAGTTAAGTATCATGTGCCAGTTCTGTAGTAGTATTCATTATCATCCATAAAACAAATAAATCCACCGGGCGAAGCCGGGCACTACTGCTAGTTATATTATAATTCTGTCGTTGTTTATAGTATTATTAGTTATGATTTCATCATAATAAATAAATGAGTCATGCGATGAGAATGGGGGAGGAGAGATTACCTCAGAGGTAAATGAGTTCGGCTATAGAGGGTAAGAGAAGCATAGGTAGACCTAGGAGGCGATGATCAAATTCACTGATGAACGAGGAGACCGCAGTGCTAACTACTAACAGGGCATCATGGAGGCGACTTGTTCGCAAACGGATGCTTGCAGACTAGAGTGGACGCTGAAAGGCAAACCAATCTCAAATGAAAATGTAAATAAATAAATAGATAACCGTTGTTTTCAAAGTACAGTAATTTTTTCTAGGATTGTCGGGTGTGCGTTCCTTGGTTTAGTACATTCTACAATCGACTCAGCACGCCGAGAAACAGTTTGTCCGTGTATCCCACGCCAAGATACCGCGCCACCTTTGTGTGTTGTAATGCTTGTGTACCCATTCCTGGAATTAGAATGTGGGTATTGCGGTCTCAAGGTTGAGTCATCATCACTCCGCGAGTTTCTCTATTGTACCTCTATTAATACTCTAAACATGCAGTACTCTCGCCACAACAGTCGAACAGTTGGTTTCCAAGTTCTTCTAAATATAATCTGTACCAGGTGTGTCCAACACACTAACAAAGTGCTGCCACCTTAAGTTTTAAGTTAAATATATATAAATATGAACTAATATATGTCTAAAACAACAGTTGCTTGAAAAATCAATTTTAATCTTGTATATAGTTCAATGTAGTAAGCCTCCGTGGCTTAGGCGGCAGCACGCCGGCCTCTCACTGCTGGGTCCGTGGTTCAAATTCCGGTCACTCCAAGTGAGATCTGTGCTGGACAAAACGGAGGCAGACAGGTTTTTCTCCGGGTACTCCGGTTTTCCCTGTCAAAATTTCATTCCAGCAACACTCTCCACTATCATTCCATTTCATCTATTCCTTGCCCCAGAGGAGTGCGACAGGCTTCGGCAGCCGGTACAGTTTATATCCTCGCCGCTAGATGGGGGCTTCATTCATTCCATTCCTGACCCGGTCGGAGACTGGAAGCAGGCTGTGGATTTTCATTTCATATACTTCAATGTACATTAATTTGAATCCCCCAGGGGCTCACATCTAGTGGGACGTGGGTTGGCGACCACGGGGCCCCAGCTGAGTCCGGCATTGCTTCCACTTACTTGTGCCGGCTCCTCTCCGTCTTCTTTCCTGTCGACCTCACTTGGTCAACTCTTGTTCTCTTCCGACCCCGACGGTATTAGGGTATCCGAGGCCTTGGGAGTCTCTTCCTTTCCCGCCTTAATTGGCCCTTGTCTCATCTTTTCTGATACCCTCCTTCTGCGAGGGGTCAGCCTTCTTTTTCTTTTCATGTTATCTCCTGCCTTCTGCTCAAGGCCCTCAAGGAGGCAGGGTGTATGTAGCCCCACCACTTCTGGTGCACCCTAGATAAAGCTACACCCTCAGGGGCTCACGGCTGGTGAGTTCGGGAGTTGGCGACCCCGAGGGATTCCTGAGCTGGGTCCGGTTTCCCCCTTTTGTACCTTACCTGTGGGGTGGACCCTCTCCTCTTTCACTTTCCTATCTGCATTTTATGGCTCTCCTTCCTTCCAAGTCCCCCAATCCGCATTCTTCGAGGGTTGAGGGCATTTCTTTTCCTCCTGTCCTTTATTTGCCTTATTTTCATTTTTTTTCCATTTCTTCTTCTAGTATGTAAGTTAGTAGTTAGTTTTAGTTATAGTTCACATTTTCATTATCCTTTTCACTATCACCCAAACCATTAGGGGCCGATAGCCTAGATGTTAGGCCCCTTAAAACAACAATTATCATCATCATCATTAATTTGAAAATTGCAGAACATATTTCTGTTTTGGCTTGCTAAGTTTGGAAAGAAGAGACTATTGTAACACATCATACACTCAAAAAAAGCCGTTCAGTCCCGCAGCGTCACCGTGCTCGGTAAATCGTGCACCACGGCCACGAGGGCAGTTACAGCTAGTCCGGAGGTTCAAATCTCGGCGCTGACAGTGGCTATCCAGAGTTTGTTTTTCTCTTTTTTCACACTCCATCCAGGCAAATGCTGGGGTAGTAGCTTATTTTCAAGTCCCGGGTCATCCACCCCCATCCCGACTAAAAAAATTACAGTTGCACACACTACTACAGCCACCACAGAAACACAGGCTATCAGACATATTAAACACACACTCAAGTACACGAGTCTGATGACCAAGATGCCCCAAGCCCTAAACAACAACTGATGTGGCTAGTCCGCAAATGAATATTTAACTACCATTGCTGTTCGCTCTCTCCACGCACTGATTGCACGTTGGCCTCAAGTCTTGTTCTTTACCTTCTGTCTCACTAATCAGCTGATCACAAGCACCCTGAGTCAGTGTCATGTTCATGATCTTCAGTTTCATTTGCGTTATCTTCAAGTTCCTCATCTGTAAATATAAGGACCATTCAAAAAGAAACGAGCTGGATAAAATGATAACTTGTAGCTTGTACCATTCTTTTAAAAGTACTGCCCAGCACTGTTGAGGCCCTTGTCCTACTACGGCGCAAGGTGGAGAATGGCCATCTGTGTCTGCGTTCTGAACCAGTTCCGAACGTCGTCATCTGAGGTGAATCGTTTCTCTCTCCAAGTCTCCTTCAGCGCACCAAAAATGGCATAATCGCAGAGAGACAGGTCCGGGATATATGGAGGTTAACTGAGAACCACCCATTTGAATGTCTGCAAGAGCTCTTTGACTGCGTTGGCTGTATGGGGTCTTGTAAACTTTGACTTCCCTTCGACAGCGATCAAATCGAAACGACCAGGACATCTCACCTGCGGGATCATTCTGTTTCATAACAATGCAATCGCTGCGCATTCACCGCTGTCCCATGCTGCAGGAAGTCCATATGGGGGCCCGTTTGGTCAAAGAAGAACCTGAGCATAACCTTCTCCGTATTCGTGCGGACGGCCTTGGACATTTTGGGTGGCGACGAGCCTGCATGCCTCCACTCGCGACTTAGTCGTTTTGACTCGGTTCAAAGTGATGGCACCATGCTTCATCTCCTGCGACCCCACCCGTGCCAGGAACGCATTCCCTTCCTTGGCATAGCGCAGTAGATGTTCCAGAGAGACACCCGAGACGAAGCGAGTAATTTTGGAGACCTGGCCCGATCCCGCGCCAAATACAAACGATGCTCTCTAGTAAGTTGTCAGTGTAGCCTGTAATGTGGTGGCAGGTGGTAACAATACATATGATTGCACCCTAATCGATTACATGGCCACACGTTTGGAGGAGGCGTGCATAACGGCGACGCCTTGTTCTCTTACTGAGAGCACCACTCAACGACCTTCTCAGGACCATAGATAAGGCCAGTCACAGTCAATAATGGTATGATGAAACAAAGGAGGTTACGTGACTCGCCATATACGATAGTGTAGGAATTCAAATATGAAAATATTTCATCCTACCGAGACTCATGACACCAGAGGCACACACGGCTACAGAGCCTGCACTTTCGGAAACACATCACAAAACTAAAACACGATCGCCGGACTAAATATAATGCATACAATACATTCCAGCTAGCCTAATGTGGTCACTGGACGGGTAAATTATTCCCAGGCCGAGGGATGTACATTATAAAGACGACAAACTAGAACGTACCGTAACTTGGTAACACCATGTTGCATGTTCTATCCTCCCATTTGACATCCTCTTCGGTCAAACATTAATCCGTGCATGGTGCTCCCTAGATAACGCTACTCCCACAAAAGGCTCACGGATGATGGAGCCCGGGAGGGATTCATGAGCTGAGTCCGTTATTTTCTTTTTCCCTTGACTTTGAGGCGAATCCTGCCCTTTTTCCCAGTCTTATTAAATAAGACAATTTTTTTCTTTCATGGCTCTGCTTCCTTCCAATTCACAATCATCGATACTCACTGTTCGGTGGTCGAGGACATTTATGTTTCCTGTCTTTTATTTCCGTTATTCATTTCTATTTTGCAGATTTTCTTCCGATAGGCTACTAATGAAAAACCCTAAACAAACTTCAATTGCAGACGAATGGGCACTTTTGAAGAATGAAATAACAAAATCCGCAGAAGAAAACATTGGTAGGAAAGAAAGAATAGGTAGAAAACCGTGGATCACTCAGGATATACTAGAATTGATGGATGAAAGGCGGAAACACAAGAATGTAAGAGATGAAAAGGGGAAAGCAGAATACAGACGTCTGAGAAATGAGGTTAACAAGAAGTGCAAGGAAGCGAAAGAGGAATGGTTGAAAGAGAAATGTGCAGGTATAGAAAATTGTCTGAAATTAGGAAAAGTAGACACAGCTTACCGAAGAATTAAGAATACTTTTGGGGAAAAGAAGACTAAGTGCTGTAATATTAAGGACACAAATGGAAAGCCTCTAACAGATAGGGAAGAAAAGGTTGAGAGATGGAAAGCTTACATAGAGAGTTTGTATAAGGGAAAGGAGATTGAGAATCATGTAATGGAAAGGGAGGAGGAAATTGATGAGGATGCGAAAGGAGATTTAATATTGAGATCAGAATTTGATAGAGCTTTGGAAGACTTAAGTGGGAACAAAGCACCAGGCATATATGATATACCGATTGAGTTGCTACGCTGCATAGGAGATGAAGGTCTGATCAGGTTATTTCACTTGGTGTGTAGGATTTATGAGACAGGTGAGGTACCCCCCGATTTCAAGAAGAATGTAATCATCCCTATACCAAAGAAAGTGGGAGCTGACAGATGTGAAGATTACCGTACAATCAGCTTGATTACTCATGCTTCAAAGATCCTGTCTAGAATAATTTACAAGAGGATTGAAAGCCAGATAGAAACGGAGTTGGGTGAAGACCAGTTTGGTTTCAGGAGAAATGTAGGAACAAGGGAAGCTGTACTAAGTCTTAGGCTGATTTTGGAAGGTAGAATAAGGAAAGATAAGAGAACGTTCATGACTTTTGTAGACTTAGAAAAGGCTTTTGATAACGTTGATTGGACTAAATTGTTTGACATTTTGAAATCGATTGGAATAAAGTACAGGGATAGGAGGGTGATATACAATCTGTACAGAAACCAGACAGCAGTCATTCGAGTTGAAGGACATGAGAGAGAAGCTGGTATTCAGAAAGGTGTTAGGCAAGGCTGCAACTTATCACCCATACTTTTCAATCTTTACATTGAACAAGCAATGAAGGAAATTAGAGAAAAATTTAAAGTGGGAGTGAAGATTCAAGGAGAAATAATTTCAACTCTGAGATTTGCTGATGACATCGTCATCTTGGCCGACAAGCCTGAGGATTTGAATGAGTTTTTGAATGGTATGGACTCCGTCTTACGGAAAGAATTCATGATGAAAATAAATAAATGTAAAACAAAAATACTGGAATGCAGCCGAAATAAATCAGAAACCTCTATGGAGATCAAATTGGCAGGTGAAAAGCTGAAGGAAGTACGAGACTTCTTTTACTTAGGAAGCAGAATAACCAGTGATGGACGAAGCAAAGAGGATATAAAAAGTAGGTTGGCTCGGGCAAAGAAAGCATTTCTACAAAAAATGAATCTGCTGACATCGAATATAGATTTAGGTATTAGGAAGTCATTTTTGAAAGCCTTTGTCTGGAGCGTGGCGCTCTATGGAAGTGAAACTTGGACTATTGGTGCAGCAGAAAAGAGGAAAATTGAAGCATTTGAAATGTGGTGTTACAGGAGAATGATGAAGATCAGATGGGTAGATAGGGTTACAAACAAAGAGGTATTAAGACGAGTGGGAGAGGAGAGATGTTTCTGGCGACTGCTAATGAAGAGAAGAGATAGGTTGGTAGGACACATACTAAGACACCCAGGAATAGCAAGCTTAGTTATGGAAGGAAGGGTCGAGGACAAAAACTGTAGGGGTAGACCAAGGTTAGAATATGTTAAACAGATTGCGTCGGATGTAGGGTGTCGGAGCTATGTAGAGATGAAACGATTAGCTCAGGACAGGGAGGCATGGAGAGCTGCATCAAACCAGTCAAAAGACTGAAGACTCAAACTCAACACACAGGCTACTTTAGGTTAGTCAGTAGTATACATTTTCATTATCATCCTTATCATTGGGCTTGTCACGGTGGGTGAGTGGATAGCGTGTCGGTCTACTAACCCCAAGATTCCAGGTTCGCTCCTGGCCGTGGTAAGTGAGTTTTGAAAGGCAGGAAAAATACGATACGCATGTCATACGATGTTGGCATGTCAAAGAACCCATTTGAATTCAGTAGGCCGAGTTCATAATGGCAAAATTAATCTCGGGAGTTTCCGCCAACACAAAGTTCCTCATTTCTCTACCAGAAAGCGCTATAGTGTTAAAGGAGCTTAGATATCTATTATCTAACCTCCTTGACTTTCATAGTGCTTCAAGGAACAACGAAATTCGACATGCAAGCTACCCTCTGGGTGTCAAATTACAAAGCTTGCACCGGGCACCCGATGCTATACGATATTATTATTATTATTGGGCCCGTGGCTCATGATCTCAAGATTAACGGTCACGCTAAACTACAAGCTTCCTTTTGCTTGTCATTGGGGGCAGATGACCTAGATTTTGCGTCCCTTTAAACAACAATCACTACCACTGTCAAACACTAATACTCTAGCTAGCAACAAAGTTTTCGCAACGCTTTTGAGTTGGATGTGCCTACCTAATCCAATAGAAATGTTAAGTTGGGGCCGATAACTAGAGCCCTGCGTGGATAAACAAAACGTTATCCGCATCCGCACGGCTGTTATCCGCATCCGCCCCGCATCCGCACGACTCTTATCCGTACCCGCCCCGCATCCGCACGTCTTTTATCCGCATCCGCCCTGCATCCACACGACTTTTATCCACACGTTTATTATCCGAATCTACTGGCATTACAATAATATTTTCAATGTGTTGCTTTATACTTTATCTTTTAGACATTTGAGCAGAAATTCGTTCCCTCAGGCTATGTATGGCATGTGCTATGTTTAAAATGAATATTATACAGCCAGAAGTGCAACCCTTTACAGTTTTTTGATTGTGCTTAATGACATAATTTGAATGGGATTAGCGTAAATCATCATCTTAAATTTGTCATAAAAAACATAACGAAAAAAAAAGTCAAAACCATCCGGGCCCTAGTAAGGGAGAGTGGGGGAATTGTGCACACTTAAGCAAAAATCGGTCTTGTGATGATGGTAGTAATACGAGTAGATAACACAACTGCAGTTATGAATAAGAGAGCCTTAGTAACTCTATATTCGATGTGCAGAAACAAATTTAATTCAAAAATAAATATGGTGGACTATAATTCAAAATTTCGCAAATATGCATTTTCGCACGATTACCCACTCTGCAGGGTAATCATGCGCATGGGTTGGGAAATAGTGCGCATGGGATGAGTGTTGGAAAGCCATAATAATACAATGTGAATTGGCTGAAATTTGCATTGTCCGTTTTCCGCGTATAATTTCTTGGCATCTGGAGAACAAACACGAAATATTTTGCCATTGATTTCGCGTTGTATTTACTTGTTCATACGAAGTACGTCCAGAAAGTAAGTTCCGTTTGGTAATAACATTAAATTGTGTACAGATACAGAAAAAATATTTATTTCACAAAATTCTACAACCCTTAAACTACTTTTCCCCTGCCGAAATGTTGCAGGCATTTGTCGTAGCGTGGCACGAGTTTTTGTATACCTTCTTCATAGACGTGTGCCGCCTGTGTCTTCAACTAGTTGTACGTTCCGCTGCAGCGCAGTTCCGCATATGCGCGGTAGACGCTCTGTATCAAGGAGAAGAAACGTGCGCCATTTGGAGAGCGCTGTCAGCCACGTACGCGTTGTTGTGCATGTTTACTCGTACAATGTCGGTGTTGATTGAAAATCCCGCCGCTTGTGAAATCAGATCTGTGATTCGTTTTCTGAATGCTAGGAAAGTGAAACCAATTGAAATTTATCGGCAAATTTGCGAAGTGTGTGGACAAAATGCGATGAGTGATTCAATGGTGAGAAGATGGGTCCGACAGTTCAATGAAGGACGTAGTGAAGTGCACGATGAAGACCGAAGTGGGCGTCCATCTTTGGTTACAGAAGAACTGGTTCACGCGATTGATGACAAGATCCGGGAAAACCACAGGTTTACAATTAGTGCTCTCGCTATGGAATTTCCCCAAATCTCAAGATCACTAATTCATGAAATTGTTACCGAAAAACTGAACTTTCCTAACTTTGCCGACGTTGGGTACCAAAGATTCTTACGGAGCATCACAAAACAAAACGGATGGGTAGTTTTTGACCCGTTACAATGAAGGCAGCGAAGAATTTCTGACACAGATAGTCACAAGAGATGAAACTTGGGTTTCTTACGACACCCCTGAAAGTAAGCGGCAATCAATGGAATAGAGGCACACTTCATCCCCAGCAAAGGTTAAGCCGAAACAAATCTTGACACCTCGGAAAATGATGTGCACAGTGTTCTGGGACTGGAAAGGCATCTTACTCATTGATTTCTTACCACGTGGTCAAACAATCAACGCAGATGCTTACTGCAAGACACTTAGGAAATTGCGCCGCGCAATACAGAATAAGCGCCGAGGGTTGCTGTCAAACGGTGTTGTTTTTCTTCACGACAAAGCACGACCACACACTGCAAATGTGACGAAAAACCTCCTACAGGGGTTTGGCTGGGACGTGTTTGACCACCCTCCGTACAGCCCTGACCTCGCTCCTAGCGACTTTCATCTGTTCACACATCTCAAGTCTTTCCTTGGCGGTCAACTCTTCAACAATGACGACGAGCTGAAAGAAGATGTTTCCAACTGGTTGAAGACACAGGCGGCAAACTTCTATGAAGAAGGTATCCAAAAACTTGTGCCACGCTATGACAAATGCCTGCAAAAGTTCGGCAGTTATGTGGAAAAGTAGTTTAAGAGGTGTAGAATGTTGTGCAATAAATAATTTTTCTGTATCTGTACACAATTTAATTTTATTACCAAACGGAACTTACTTTCTGTACGTGCCTCGTATTATGTTCTGCGCACCATTACCCCACTCTGCTTTTAAAACGTATCTCACATAATCCCGGTAAACTAATCTATTATATTGAAAAATAAATACATGCAGAAACACAGTAAAAACTGACATTTAAAACTACATTTAATTTTAATACTGTAAATGAATCACAACTGTAGGCTTACCATTTTTTTTGCTGGCTACAGAAAATAACAAGCAACGTGTAAAGTTTCTTCATCCAAGCCTCACGGCTATCACATATCAACTGGCATCATGCTGACTGTCCCTATCTGATAGGTACGATGACAGCTTTAGGGTAGCAGTGAACTGAGTTGCTAGTTGTACTACCAACTCGAAAAACATAGCTGCGCACAATTACCCAACTTTCCCCATGGTATTCAACAAGTTCGGATTGTAGTCGATTCTAAAAACTATCCGCAAATTTACTCCAAACATTATCCGCAGCTTATCCGCTATCCGCAAAGCAATGAAAAGTATATCGGCTTTACCGATAACCTAGATGTTAGGCCCCTTAAAACAACAATCATCATCATCATCATCAGAAATGCTAAGTATTGTACGTCACGAATGAATAATGGCAGGTGCATCAACACAGAAGGCAGCAACCTGACCGAAACAAAAGAACAACAGAACACAAAGGGCATGTGCAGAATCTAGTGTTATCTTATAAAATATCTCTGGGCTGGACAATCATCTCTTGTACAATCAGGAACGTAACCTGAAAGCTTTCTTTCTCCTGAAATCCCCAGTACAATCCGTCCATACATTCTAATGTATTTTTCAATTCTAGGTATGGTATATGATTGCTTCCCAATCTTTATGGAATCATGTAACCCCTGACCTTCATACATTCCAAAATCCTAACGGGGAATATAAATGTATTTCTACCCTTTATTATTCTCGTTTTGTTAAATGGTCGGGAATAAGCAGAGATGAGTTTTTCTATATGCGGAGGATTTTTACGGTGGATGCCCTTCCTGACGCCAACGTTATTATACTGTAAGAGTTAATAAAGAAATTAGAAGGACTGGGCAAAGAGTTGGAAGGAAGACAAAGTACTACAGCCGTGCAAAAATGTCAAGAATCGCTCTGTTTATCGCTGTTTGCGTGCCCTCTGCCGGCGGACGGCTGGAGCTAGATGACCACAGCACCAAGTGTAAACGACCCGACGATGATCGCTTGACGATTGAAACTAGTCATCCAATGTAATTTCGTGTATTTTTTCAGGTGTGGGGAATAACATCCATTACAATTTGGGTACGATCGTGTTGACCGACTGCAAAACAATTACATTTCTTTTCCTAAGGCAACACTGAAAATTGGTTTTCAACACGAAAACGTTAATAATTAGTGTATAAATAATTCATGCCACATCTATTTCAGATAGGACTGGCTGCGTGGCTCAGGGGTAATGTTCTCGCCTGCTGTGGCCAAGATTGCAGGATCGAATCCTGGCGCAGTCAGTTGGCATTTGAGGGTGCGCAAATGTGAGAGAGCTGTGTCAGTAGATTTACTGGCACGTTAAGGATCCCCTTCGGGGCAAAATACCGTCGTCTCTACCAGCCGCAGTAGTAAAAGGGCCGCAAAACTAATAACATTATTATTATCTAACAGATAGTAGGATGAGAAAATATTTGTTACTTCCCGCCCAATCTAAATGGGCATATTTGTGTTGACCGACTGAAAAGCAATTCTTTTAATACATTGAAACGGCAACACTGAAAAATGGCTTCTAACATTTCAATATTTAATTGTAGCAGAAGGAGACTCATCAAACCAGTGGCGTAACTAGGATTTGCTTCTGAAGGGAGATGATTGGAGTCAAATCTTAACTGATAAGCGTTTCACTAGGTCTATGCCCTTCATAGGACAGAACTATTTTGAAAATGTTTTCTTTTGTTTTGTTTCTTCTCTTTTGTTTTAAATTTAGGTTTTCTGTCTGTGTTTTGATGAGTTTTCTCTTATAATTGTGTGTTTGTTTTGCTTTTGATTTTTTGTTATTGTTTATTTTTAGATTTTTAATTTTTGATTTATTGTTTGTTTTGTGTTTTTTGTCTATGGTTTCTTATTTGTGGTTTTCTGTTTTGGCTTTTGTTTTTGATTTTTGATTGTTGCTTTGTGTTTTTGTTTTGGCTTTGTGTGTTTTGTTCATGGTTTCTTATTTGTAGTTTTCTGTTTTGGCTTTGGTTTTCGATTTTTGATTATTACTTTGTGTTTTTGTTTGTTTTGCTCTTGCTTTTTGTTATTGTTTTTTTTTTTAATTTTGATTTTGTTTTCATTTTTGTTTGTTTTTGCTTTTGGTTTCTTATGTGTATTTTTTGTTTTGGCTTTTGTTTTTGATTATTGCTTTGTGTTTTTGTTTAGTAGGCCGATAACCTAGATGTTAGGCCCCTTAAAGCAACACCAACATTTTGTTTTGTGTGTGCTTTTAATTTTGCTTTTGTTGTTGTATTTGTTTTGTGTTTCCTATTTTCCATTTCATGTTTGTTGTTTTCTGCCTTGGTTTGTTTTTGATTTTTAGCCTACTTTTCACATTTTGCAAAAATGAGGAAAAAGTAGACTTATGAGATCGGGTAAATGTGAGTCTGTCTGTCTGTCCTTCTGTCTGTCTGGCTGTGTGTGTGTGTCCCCCTATCAACTCCTAAAGGGCCGCCGCAATCGAAACAAAATTTGGCAGGAGTAAAGATCTATACCTGAATATCTCACGGCTATATTTGAAAATGATGCCAGTGCTACCAACTGCTGAAAAATCGCAATTGAAATTTGAGCTCCCTGTTGGATATCTTGGAAGGTATGAATGGGAGCTATTTCAAAATTGGCACATGTATAGATAATAATATTGCACTTTAATTTCCAGGAGGCCATACATGGCAGTGTTGCCAAAATGATTATAAGCCTGCTGATAGGTCCAAATTGTAAATGCATATAACTTCTAGACTAACAATTGGATTTCAACCAAATTTCGTATGTGCTATATGTACATAAACAGATATGACTGATCGTATTCTTAAGATCCCCCAGGGCTGCAAACTGTTAATAAATACTCTCAATTTTTTAAATCCTAATACTCATATATCAGAAAGTATGCAAGCCGACAGCTTTAAACTATGCACACGTATAGTACCTGACATTCTATATTAATTTGGAATAGCTTATAGACGCCAGTGCTACCAACATGATTCTAAGCCTGCTGAGAGGTCCAACTTGAAATACATGTAACTTCTATACTATCATTTGGATTTCAACCAAATTTCGTGTGTGCTATGTGTACCATAACAGATATGACTATGCCGATTCCTAAGTGTAACCAGGGCTGCCAACAGTTAATAATACTGTCTCAATTGTTGTTACCCTAATATGAATATATCAGAAAGTATGCAAGCCAATAGCTCTAAACTTTGCACACGTATAGTACCTGGCATTCTAGATTAATTTGGAGCAACTAATATAGGCCTACGCCAGTGCTGCCAACATGATTCTAAGCCTGCTGATAGGCCCAATTTTAAAATGCATGTAACTTCTATACTAACTAATGGATTTCATTCAAAATTGACACAACAATAGATCAGATTATTTCAAATTATTTCTGACCAATGCCATTGTTGCCAACATGATTTTACGCACGCTATTAGATCCAATGTTTAACAGCATGTAACGTCCATGCTATCCATTGGACTTCAATCAAATTTTGTATTCTGTACCTTACGAGATGGAACTAAGAAAATATTCAGTCACCAGGGCTGCCAACTGTAGTTCTCTATTAGGCTACATTATGCCAGGTATACAGTATTTCGAACTAATTAGAAATTTCGATATTACCAACTCAATTTCGTCATTATTCTAGATAGATAGATCCATTGGCAGGAATCGTAAATTTTAAGAAAAGTAGGCTCTTTAGTTCGTTACAGAACTTCTTGTTTGTATTTTGCTTTGTGTTTTTGGTTTTGTGTTTGTTCTCGCTTTCGTTTTTGATTTCTTGATTTTGTATTTAGGGGGGGGGGGGGGCTTGGGCCCGTTATCGTGCTTGATCTCGATAGCATTTAATACGTTTTATTTGCCCCTATCAATGTGCAAAAGTTCGACAGTAAACAGTTTTACACAAATAAAGAGAAATGTTCTCGAATCAGTTGGTATAAACTTACATAGTCCAATCATTTGTCATCAATCCGAAGATTGGTACTCAAAATGATCATTTCAATCATCGAATTACGTATTTTTATTATTTGGTTTCGGAGGGGGAGGGGCGGCATTGATCCCCCTGATCACCCTCTCGTAGTTTCACCACTGCATCAAACACTGCATCTACCAAAAAAATAAAAAAATATCATGGTGGTAACACTCGCAACGAATTGAAAAGCAGAGCATATTATATCCCCAAAGGAGGTGAACTTTTGTATGGTTTCTGAAAGATAACTGAAGTTGATTCGATTATGAACTATTTCTCCACGACCTCCTAGCGGCTAGCATTTCTGGCTGTCATCCGGAAGGTCCGAGTTTGTTTCCTGTCTTTGCCAAAAAATGTAATTCTCGTCTGCTGAAGGCTGGAACGGAGTAGGCTACATTCAGCCTCGTGAGGCAAAAGTGAGAAGATTACTACCTCAGAAATCATGAAAGTCGTTTTCCGTGGTTTTCCACTTCTACTCCGGGCACATACCGGATGGTTTTTAACTTAAGGCTACGACTCCCTGCTTCCCAATCCTCATCTGAATTACAAGTACACACAAATACAGTCATCACAATAACACAGGTTATCAGACAAATTACCTGCGCGCGCGCGCGCACACACGCACACCTAAGTACACGGAGCTACATGACCACTATGTCTCAAATCTCTTAAATGTATCAACAACAACATTAGTTCTGGATGTTCGTGGTCTGCCTTGTTATTTTTGAATACATACCTCAGCCATCCTGGAAGTGGTTTTTCGTGGTTTCTCACTTCTACTCCAGGAAAATGCCGGGATGGTACATAACCTACGGCCACGGCCGCTTTCTACCCAAAACATGCATCAATTATAAATGCATATATAAGTACAGACATCACAGTGACACAGGTTACCAGAAAAAATCCACACACACCCAAGTACATGGGGGTTCACGACCACGATGTCGCAAAGCCTCTGAAAAGAAATCAACACAGTTTTGAATAAATCTTTCTCTCCGGCAATGTTATAAAATAACATAGGATTTGCCCAGAGATAATTAAGAAAATCCCAGTGGAGCAGGCAGGATTCAGACCGCACAGAAGCACTACAGATCAAGTATTGTCTCTTACAACTTTCATACAAGCAGGCTACGAGAGAAAACTTAGACATCGGTGGCTTTTATCGATCTGACAGCATCATACGACACAGTTTGGAAGGGTGGCCTGCTCTTCAAGTTCCTGAAAGTGATGGATACCAAGTAAGACGACTGCCCGACTCCTGAATAACATGCTAAGTCAGAGACTTTTCCAAGTACATAGGCCTATGAGGAATAATGTGAGCATCAAAAGATCGCTAAATAATGGACTTCCTCGGGGTTCTGTTATTGCTCCAATCTTATTTAGCTTATATATCGCAGATATACCTGCCACAATTTCAAGGAAATTTGGTTATCCAAATGACTGGGCATTTGCTACTAGAGACACAACATTTGAGAAAACAGAGATGACCCTAACGGACGACATTAAAGAACTGACACAATACTTTAAGATGTGGAGACTTACACTTAATACTAACAAAACAGACGTTTGCTGCTTCCATCTAAACAACAAGATGGCTAATAAAGAATTACAGGTGTTCATTGGAAATCAATTATTGAGACATAATAGATTCCCTAAATACTTAGGGGTTACATCAGACAGAACACTCTCCTTTGGACAATACCTCCGCAATACTCAATCCGAAGTAAGAACCTGCAACAATATAGTACAAAAACTATGTAGCAAAACTTGGGGTTCATGGGCAACTTCACTTCGATGTGGGCTTTGGGACTTGTGGTTTCAGCTGCAAAGTACTGTGCCCCAGTTTGGTTGAATAGCCCTCACACTAACCTCATAGATACCCAGCTCAACACCATCATGCGCCTAATCACTGGCACAATACGGTCTACACCCACACATTGTCTACCTACCCTCAGCCACATCCCTCCACCAGATCTTCGACGTAAAATCGCTCTCCTCAGGGAGTTCAAGAAAATAATGGATAACCCACAACTACCAATACACTGTGACATTGCTGATGGTCGCCAGAATCGTCTACGATCTCGAAATCCATCAACAAGGACTGCAATAGACTTGGAGAACAGCAACTTCAACTCGATAAAAAAATGGCAGGGAAGACAGGATACTAGGCCTGGATCAACCTTATTCACGCATTGGATCATCGCTGCCACCTGGATTTGAGTTTTCTCGGAAAACATGGTCAACTCTCAACACGATTCGTATGGATCATGTCAACTGTGCAGACTTCCATTATAAAAGGAAAATAATTTCTTCACCTAACTGTGATTGTGGTGCCCCTAAGCAGACCAGCCAGCATATCATCACCAAGTGTCCTAAAAGAAAGTACAGTAGGAACGTCACTGATTTCGCTCATGGATCACCAGAGGCAATGACTTACATAAACAATTTAGATATAAATGTATAGTTTGTCTTCCTTTCCTAAACTAATTAATCTGCGTAGCCTACATATTGTATCTGTAAAGCCATACGCTAAATAAATACAGTAAATAAATAACTGGACAGCTGGTGAAAAATCCCAATTGTAATTGTACCGTTTACTTGTAGGCTAATTGATTACAAGTTATTGTTATTCACATCAATGCGGTTTCCTGTCATTGGTAAAAACGTCACTAATATCGCTCCTTTCCTCACTACACTGCTAGCAGAGGGAATCTATGCTGCCTGCCTGCGTGCTTGAACTAAGCCGATAACGTGCTCCTGTACGCTCAAGTGTTTCTTATCACCATGCAGAAAGCGTTCGATAAGACTTTATCACCGACAATAAAAGAGTTGCTAATGTTACCTTTCCTGTTAAACTGGTTGTTAGCTTTTCAGTTTGGACATAGTCTACAGTAATTAAAACATACCGATATACAATTGTGGGATTTTTGATGTATTTATCCCTTGATTTTATGATCGTGGCGGCGTAGTCAGTAGCATGCTGAACTGCTATGCCCAAGATCACGGGTTCAAACCCGTCCGAAGTCGTCAGGTTTTAAGAGCGTTAAAACCCTTCAGTATGCCTTCCTTCGGTGGGGAAGTAAAGCCGGTGGGCCCATGCCATAAAAAAGAACCTACCATTACAATTGGTAGTGAGTAACTAAATTTGTAGGTAATTTGGTTAGAAACACTCTAAAAAGTTCCAACGTTCGCCGCTGAGTATTAGTGATAGTGGCGTCTGGTAGCCAAAGTAGGAACTACATGAAATTGATGATATATGAATGGCCATAAGCTGGGTATTTTTGAATGACCGCCCGAGGGCTGCAAACAAGTTGAAATTGTCCAGTTTCATTCATCTTCATTCATTTCATATCTCATTAACTCCTCTCATGAGGTGGGCGTCAGGAGGGGAATCCTGCTGTAAAAACCATCTACCACATAGAATTGCATCGCATCTCATCCCGATCCCGTTGAAAACGGTATTAATAAGGGGTAGACATACATACTATAATCGTGGAGATGCTGTATTGAGGGGTGGAATATTGAGGAGTGGTTAGAATTCCAGGTTCTAATAGTTGATACCTTAACAGGAATCATTCCATAACTTACTTCAGACAAACCACAGCCGTAGAATTGTCACTAATTAAGGGGATAATAATAATAATAATACATATGAAAGTCAACTAGAAGCACTATATCATATAGGCTATTATTTGAGACAGGGGCGTATATACAATTTTTTTTTCTGGGGGGACTATCCTGGAAAATTGTGAGTATTCTCTGGGGATTGTCACCGCAAAATACCCAGAAATATCAACCAATATCTTAGAGCATATAACTTTGTGTAATTATTTTAGATAAGAGTTAAATTGTAAAATTCCAAGTTTATAATAGCCTACGATTAGTTGCAATGCAAAAAAAGTTGTAAAATACAACACAACACACAAATAAAATTTTATACTTAATGAATTTTCTATCAAGGCCTATGGAGTATGGCAAATAGCTAAATATTTGTCAATTTTTAAGCAGAAAGGTAAACATTTTTATTTTTATTTTTTACAATTTGATATGTATGTGTACAAGGAAGGTAACGAGAAGCTTTGATGTTACAGTCGGGCTGAGACAAGGGGATCCAATGTCTGCTGTCCTCTTCAATATCGCTTTAGAAACAGCCGAGCGTACCATCACTGCAAATTGTGAAAGGAATATTTATCATAGACTGATTCAAATTATGGCATATGCGGATGATGTGGCCATAATTTCTCGTACAAAGAATGCACTTCTTGAAACCTATGAAGAATTGGAGAGGGGAGCACAACAAATAGGACTGATAGTGAATAACAGTAAAACAAAATTCTTGGTGAGTTCCAGAACAAGTGAACCTGCACAAGCATTTAGAAGTGGAGAAAAGTTTTTTGAGGGGGTGTCATAATTTAGATATCTAGGCTCTCTGATCACTTCACGAAACGAAGTTAAAAAGGAAATCAGCACCACACTGGCTGCAGGAAATAGATGTTATGCTGCTTTAATTCCAACATTAAGAAGCAGGCAAGTATCACGGAAAGCTAAGGTTACTATTTATAAAACTGTCATTCGACCAGTGGTTACATATGGAGCTGAGACTTGGGTATTAAATAAAACAGAAGAAAAAAGGTTAATGACATGGGAAAGAAAGGTACTGAGGAAGATCTTTGGACCAGTTAAAACAGAGCTGGGATGGCGCATTAGAACAAATGAGGTGCTTAGAGACCTGTACAATGAACAGGATATAGTAACAGTGGCGAAGACTGCTAGAGTGGGTCGGCTTGGACATGTCCATCGAATGGAGGAAATAAGAGAACCTAAGAAAGTGGTGGAGGGGCATCCAGGAGGTAGACGACATAGAGGTAGGCCAAGACAGCGGTGGATCGAGGAAGTGGAGGACGATCTACGTACCATGGGAGTCAGGAGATGGAGGACGAAGGCAATCGACAGAAAGCTTTGGAAGAAGATAGTTGCGGAGACCAAGGTTCTGCAAGGACCGTAGCGTCAAGGAGTAAGTAAGTAATTTATTTCTCAAAAGTACCGTACTGTGGAATTCTCAGTTTTGCCTCACAAGGCTGAGTGTACCCCGTTCCAACCCTCAGACCAGAATTAAAATTTCTTGGCAGAGCCAGGAATCAAATTCGGACCTCCGGCGCGGCAGCCAAGAATACTAGCCACTACAGCACGAGGAAGTCTAATTTCAATCTTAATATTGTTTATAACCTAGCCAATAAGTCAAGATTAGGTACAACCAAACTTACAATTATTTTATGCTTTTACCAAAACAACACTTTCTTAATTTTTATCGGCTTTTTGCGAGGGGGGAGGGCGGAGACCCCCTACAGCTCCTCTTTATATACGTCGCTGATTTGAGAAAACCAAGTATACGGGGAACTTTCAGCAAAAGTGTAAGGAAGGTAAAATTGAAACAGCATTTTTATGGGACGATCTCACAGGCATCCTCGATTAAATGTTGGTTGGTTCCTCAGTTTAGGGGCTGCGACAACGCGGTCATGTAGCCCCGTGCACTTTGGGTGTGTGTAGAATCTGTATGATAACCGGTGTTAATTGTGATGACTGTATTAGTGTGTTATCTGTTTTTAATTCAAGTAAGGATTGCAGACATTCAATTTCAAGTATTTTCTTTCCAGAAAAGATACCCTGGCTGGAACAATATGGTAATATAAAAACCGTATGGTTAGTGTTCCGCATTTTAGCTTCCTTTTTTTAATACATTTAAAATGGAAAAGTGAGTTTATGAGTTTACTTTGAGACCAGTATCAGTGCGTCTGTCTGTCTGTCTGTCTGTCTGTATGTATGTATGTATGTATGTATATGTATGTATGAAACCAAATTAACTTCAGAAGAGTTCTACTTATTCTGATCAAACTTTTAATGGATCAAAGAATGAATGAACGAATCAAATGAATGAATGAATGAATCAATCAATCAATGAATTAATTAGTAAATAGATGAATAAATAAATAAATAAGTAAATAAATAAATAAATAAACGAATGAATGAATCAATTAATAAATGAATCAATGACTGACTGCGTGGCTCAGCGGCATCGTTCTCGCCTGCTGTGACCAAGGTTGCAGGATCGAATCCTGGCGCAGCCAGTTGGCATTTGAGGGTGCACATATGGGAAGGAGCCGTGTCAGAATAATTACTGGTGCGTTAAAGATCCCCTTCGGGGCAAATTGCGGCACCTTAACGTCTCTAAAAGCCGCAGTAGTTAAAAGGGACGTAAAACCAATAACATTATTATTATTAGTATTAGTAGTAGTAGTATTATTATTACTATTATTATCATCATTATTATTATTATTATTATTATTAAATGAACCAATGAATAAATCAATGAATGAAATTAATTAATTAACGAATGAATGAATCACTAAATAAATCAATATATTTTCCCAAAATGACTCTAATATGATTCGTTGCGAAAATTAAAGCTAATACTATCTTAAAGGTCACAATAGACTACTTACGTAGATCTGGAAATAGTCAGCGCAACGATACAAAAATTAAAGAATACGGCAGGAAAAGCAGTCTTGATAGATTTTGGTAACATCAGTGTTAAAATGCAATAAAAAGAGAAGATGATCCGCCTGATCAATACATACATTTTTTGTCACACTAACGGGGTTACATTAGACCCTGTTGTTGGTACATGTTTCGGGGCCTACAGTGCTGGTCCCTTCATCAGCCATTAACTGAGATGCAATTATCAGCATAATTGAAATATATCATGAAAGTTAACATCTAACATGAAAAAAATGGATGAGATGAGGTGAAAATGAACATAGTAATAATGAGGAATGATATGGTGAAAAACACACGATAAAACACACCCTAAGAGGGACTTAAAGCTACTTCAAACAAATGATAAAAAAACACATTAAAATAATACATTAAAATTGAGGGCACGTTAGTCTGACAAAAAAATATATGTATTGATCAGGCGGATCATCTCCTCTTTTTATTGTATTTAACTGTCAATCAATACCGAACCATGACAGAACCTAATAATATTAACATCAGTGTTACCAACATTGAGCCTAGTTTGTCTGAACATTCTAAAATTTCCCCTGCTTTATAGAAGACAGCACAGATATGGAAGTACAGGTAACGAATGAAAACAGCCTGCAGTATCGTGAGTGTTCTCAAAGCAAGAACATGGTTTCCACCTTATACTGTATCTCAAAATGTGAGAGCATTTACAGTTACTTTACTTAAAAATGAAATGAAGTACCCCATTACACAATGAGCTATTATATTTCTAACCGTAAAGAGTTGCTGAGGCGCAGCACAGAACAGCTAAAATGAAACTGGGAAGCAAGAAGCAGATAGCCGAAGGGATCACGTGAGATGTGTTATAATATTTGCTCATAACTCCCTTTAAACAAAATGAGGAACGCTACCTTGATTTGCTCTGCCTTACGAGGGAATGTGAACCTTCCAATCTTGCTAAAACGTTGTATTCACGTTGGTAAGTAACTTATTTCATCCCATTCCTAGAGAGGGCGAAATTATACGCGTTTGAATATGGACATGAGATTTGGAGCGAGCAGGGGCGTAATCTTAGGGCTACCGGGGCCCAAGAAAATTACATTAAAAATAAATAACACTTTATTACAGTTTCAACAAAGCATTCAAACAATCGTGACTTTCATGCACATTCTTCTTTATCGAAAGGAATAATGGTTAGTGGGTAGTCAACGCGGCAACGCAGTAGAAACCGACCAAGAAAGCGGCAGCCTTACGCCGCTCTCCCCATCTGTCCGCACCCACCCTTGTTCCGTGCAGGCACAGCGTTCATAGCGAGCGAGTTGCCGCTACAGCAAGCGGTTTCTTTGACGTTAAAAGCGTTTAAAGCATGAAATAGCCTACAATAAATATACATTATCGCGCGCATAGATGTGAATATGCTTTAGAAGTTGTAGTATTTTCGATGTGTGATTTATTTAAGTGTGTGTATGCTGCAGAATATTTATGTAGTGTTTTGTTTTAACTGTGCCAGTAAGAAGATTATGGAACAAACACCTGCGGGGGCTTTAAATGCCAATGACTGTATAATAGAGAGTTTGTTAGAAGTTCCTTTCAGCCGTCGTCCATACAGTGAGAAAGTTCATATTATACATATGACACCTGAACTGCAATTTTGTGGCAATGTATACACGTCATTTCACATCATATACATATGCTAGGTGGAATAGGTTACGGTATCTGGCAGTTCTCAACTGTCTAAATTGTATTGCTGGCCGTGTTTGTTATTTAGTCATGAAGTTAATGTATGCTCAAATGAAAGGTTTTCAAATATGTACTCTTTTCGCACGGCAGTTCAAAAGCATGTTTTGTGTAATATTAGGCTCAGTGGTAGCCCAGATCTTCAGACCAGTACACGCCACTGGGAGCGATTGACAAAGAAACCCTTTGAACTGTAGTTCTCCGATCTGATTGATATACTGAATGGTACTACAACTACAGTACTAGCAACCCGCCCCAGCTTCACCCGGTACCTTGAACGGTTTAACCAGCGTAAGCTTAAATGGCGACGGACGGCAGGTCCCAGACGCAATTCTGGAAAGCCGAGGTGAACAGTGAAACTCAAAACAGATATACTCTTCTCTGAAGTCTTAACTCGACGAAGCTGGGGTGATAAGCTCGCTCGCTAGTTCGTACACTCGCTCTGAAGCTAGTAATTTAAATTTTCCACTGAATGGAAATTGTTGCAAAAAAGAAAACGTAAAAACACTTTTAGTGGGCGATGTATTAAGCTTTTGCACTCCTATGTCGAGTGGGGTTCGACATTAAAATATTTAACTTCTACTCCGATATCGAGCCCCACACGACATTAAGATAGCTTGTACTCACAGCGTTCGTATGACTTCTGTGCTCTATTCCAGCATTGTGGTCTCCAAGAAAAACACCTTTCTCTATTTACCATAGTTTGCGGGAATTGTAATGAATTTTATGTTCGACCCTAACTATTATGTGTCAGAAAACTGTATCATAATGAGGCTCATTATAACACTATTTTTCATTATGAAACAGTTTCTCCCACCAATCAGAGCTCAAGAAACAGTTGTGTGACCAATTAGATAAGGATACCTTCGCGCATGCGCTCAAAATCCAACATGTCTGTATAAATTACCGAAATTGCACCGTCCATATGTTCGCGTAAATAAACTGGTGAATATGAGACAAGAAATGGCACTGTACCTTAATATCCCCAAAATCAATTTCTACACAGCGCGTGGATTTGAAACGACTTCGGTGACAGTTTTACAGAATAACTGTGCACAATCTGAACATATGACATTGAAGCACACAGAGCGCATGCGTCGGTTGTCCAGATAGCTTGGAAAACAGAGATATACTACCCACCGCAGCACCCGATCACAACATTCTAGTGACTGAACAGATATTTATGAATATTTATGTTAAAACATATAATAAAGTTATAATTATCGTCGAACATAAACAGTCGTATGCAACTCGCCTATAATGGTAATTAAGACACTCGTATGGAAATACTCGTGTCTTAATTATAGCCATTATAGGCTCGTTGCATAATGTACTATTTAACCTTCGTTATTGTTTTACAGATTATATAGATTGAATGTAAACATGGCGTCTCTTTCATCTTCGCTTACGGAACTGGATATTTTAGAATAGTTAGTGGACAGTGATAATGACAATGATGAACCAACAACTGACTTGGAAATATATTTCATAGAACATAATTATATTTTGTTTTGCAGTGTTCACTTCCTACTGCTGTTCGTAGTGCAGACATTAACTAGGAGTGGAGCAGGAAGCATACGCTATGGGTAATGGAGTTCAAAAGGTTAAAGATATGCTGTCCCGGACGTTTTTGTAGAACAAGTCTTACACTCATAGTACTATACTGTATATAGATATTTTTTAACGGGTTACCCAGCGTAAGCTTAAAAGGCGCACGGACGACAGGTTTTTCTTCGACTCGATTCACTGAAATCGTTACTGCTCGGCTTCCTTTGGTCATACATGAATGTTTTTCTACAGAAACCTTCCTCAAAAAATCTTTTACAGAATAGTGAAAGCCGCATCAAAATCCATCCAGTGGTTCTCGAGATTACCTGTTACATCCAAGAATCGGGGAGATTCTTATATGTTTCAAGAACATTTTCATACTTTTTGAAATTTGTTTAGTGGTTAACTAGAAGAAAAATCTAAATGCAATGTTTTTCAGTCGGTCAACACAATTGTACCCGATTGCAATGGGTGGTTCCCTAATCCTGAAAGTATTTACATGAGATTAATAAATACACTTGGATGGCCGGTTTCGATCGTCAAGCGATCATCATCAGATGCAGACAGCGGGAGAGACAACACCTGCACGGAAACGGACCATCCTTCACTCAAACAGCTAAGTACACAATCCACAATAACCAGACCGACGTGTATCCATCAGAGAAACAAAGATTTCGGCTTGCGTTTGATCCTTAGGCCCTTGCAAGTGTTTCCAGCCCAGCATGGGGACGGTTTTCAAGGGTAAATTACCGGCCACGGTGGCCGAGAGCACTAACGCGCTAACTCATGCTTCGCAGGCATTGGGAGAGCGTGAGTTCGAATCCCACCACGGCCACCCTGGAAATTGTTTCCATGGTTTCCCAATTTCACCATCAGGCATATGCCTGAACGGTTCCTTTCAATAGGTCCACGACCGATTTCCTTCCAAAATTCCTTCCGTGACCCATCCAGAAAATAAAACAAATGGTCATTGGCTGCATTAATAGAATTATTAATAGGCTTTAAACGGGGGCCACTCTTAAGTTTCTATTCTCTAAGTAGCTGCAGTCCCTTTAAACCACGTTTGATGTTGAGAGAAACGAAGCCGATACGGGACCTTCATAACGACTTGGGCGGAACTTGAAAGGCTTGCGACTGGGTTCACCATCACGTCTATACACACATTGTTGCCTCTCCTTGTGGCTAATTGGGACTGTGCGTTCCTGCGTGCGTTATGTAAATACCAACACAACAATGGGTAAGGAGAACAACATTGCCGTAGAAAACTGTTTCATGGCGGCTTCGGTGGCGTAGTTGGTAGCATGCTGAGCTTCTATGCCCAAGATAGCGGGTTCAAACCCGGCCGAAGCCGTCGGATTTTTTAAGAGTGTTAAAAATCCCTCAGTATGCCTTCCTTCGGAGGGGAAGTAAAGCCGGCGGTCCCATGCCATAGATTTATGGCATATTAAAGAACCTTCCACTAATTACCACTGTGTGAAGCTAAATTGTATAGGTTAAGAATGTAAACAACGCTCTTAGGTTCCTACGTTCGTTGTCAAGAGCCGACTGCGGTGGCGTCTAGTAGCTAAGTTCTGAACTAGGCCTAGTAGTCGTTGACGGTGGCGTTTGGCGGCAAAAGTATGAACTATTTGAAAAATTCAAAGTTGCAGTCTCTACTTGGATTAAAAAACAGATAACACACGCTAATACAGTCATCACAATTAACACCGGTTATCAGACAGATTCTACACAAATCCCAAGTACACAGGCCTACATGACCGCGTTGTCGCAGCCCCTAAACTGAGGAACCAACCACCAACCAAACTGATTCATGTCACCGTTTTATTTTGTTAACACATCGAATCCCTTCACGACAAAATACGGACTTAGGTAAATTTCATTAGAGAGCAATGGGTACCATGCTGCGACTTCAGGAAAAGTTTGTCACATCTTCGCGGTGCACATCCCCAGACCCAAAATTGAAAAGTGTATACATAATTTATAGATAGAACAATCTTCATGGGAGCATGAAAATTATATTGTTATAGCAGGGTTATTGTAATAATGAGGTTTTGTTAACAGTGAATACTACAGTACTGTACCTTAAATGTCAGTAAATACAATAATACATTTCTGATGAGAAATAATAGAATAACGAAATGAAAAATGAAAATCCACAGCCTGCTTCCCGTCTCCGACCGGGTCAGGAATGGAATGAATGAAGCCCCCATCTAGCGGCGAGGATATGAACTGTGCCGGCTGCCGAGGCCTGACGCACTCCTCTGGGGCAATGATTAAATGAATGACAGATGAAATGAAATGATAGTGGAGAGTGTTGCTGGAATGAAATGTTGACAGGGAAAACCGGAGTACCCGGAGAAAAACCTGTCTGCCTCCGTTTTGTCCAGCACAGATCTCACATGGAGTGAACGGGATTTGAACCACGGACCCAGCGGTGAGAGGCTGGCACGCTGCCGCCTAAGCCACGGAGGCTAGAATAACGAAATAAAGTACAAAATTAATCTGCTAGAGTGGTACCGGTACCGTATTGTAGTGTATGTATTCTTCATTACAGCTGAAGGTACAGAATCAGCTTAGAAATAAAAATTAAGGTAAAATAAAATGTATATGGTGGCACTTGCAAGTAGTGGAACCTTTGTATTTTTTTAAAACTGAAATTACCTGAATTAATAGTCGGTAGAATATCTGGAGAAGATTTAGTATTATATGTTCACTCCTCCGCTGTCATAGACCCACCGTCCCACCCAAATAGGAGCACGACCTATATAGTTGAAATTGCTGTTCTGACAGCCATCTTTGTGAATGAGTCAATAATACCAACCCTACGCATTCGGTACTATATCGCATCCGGCAGACCAATGGTTTTGCCTAGACCAATATTTTCGTCCAGACCAATGGTGGTTGGGTAGCGCGGGCCGCGTTAGCTAATAGATAACACCCCTGGTTTTTGTCACGCACATTGGGGGTAGTCATGCATCGATAATTTTTATCCAGGCCAATGGTTTTGCCTTTTATTTCATTATTCATGTTGGCAACGTGTCACATGGGGTATGACGTAGTGTCCGATGTCAATGTAAAATGGCGGACCTTGTTCAAATGAACACGATCAAAAATGCTTTATTTACGTAAAAAACAATTATTTCCGGTGCAGACAGTGGGAATCCAAATTCAAATGAACTCGCAAGGACTCCCTGAAAGGTATGTACTCGTACCTGGTAAACGTTTTACATTTTTTAAGCCTCGGGGATTTGTTGATCGTCCGATCACCATTGGTGTCAACTTGTGTGTCCTTGACGCGTTGCTTCAGAAAAGAACCGTTAGGCGTACTTACAATTATCACAGATTGCAAAAATCACGGAAATAAACTGCATATGACCCCAACACAACATTTCTAACTGCAACTCGAGCTCAAGAATGTACAGACTAAAACAGTTAATACTGGTTAATACTCTTTCTACTTTGCCGCATAGCAGAGCTCGCCCGCGGCTATACCCTATTCGCTACCTGCTTACCGTCGGAGTATGTAGCGAAGCTTCTGAAAATACAGCGCTGAAGGTTAATAGGTTTAACAAACAATACAGATGTCTCAGTCTCACTCATGGCTGTGATTACAGGCCGGACGTTTGTTTTAGACGATTGTCCTTGATCTTGAAGCCAGCGGGTGAGCCTGCACACAGTCACTCTCTCACCGTATCGCTTCACACTTGTCACCACCGATCTGATGTAATGGAATTCCAGACTTGAACACGTGGCGACATCGCCTTGGAGACAGTACAGTCCACGTCGAAGTATTGTGTGACGGGGAAGTACAGGTTACGTAGTTACGAACAAAACGTCATTATATTTGCCAATGACTGTACTTCAGCAGTAGTGTCAGACTTCTTTGTCAATCATCGGACCGCTTGGGGCAGCTGTTAACAACACAGGTACTGTAGTAACTCGCATCCAGGATTCCATTAAGATTTTTCACTCGTCTAAAACAAACGTCCGGCCTGTATATGGAAGCTACTGAGGTATGGGTGGTGCTGAGTAGTAGGTAATCTGTGGCTGAGTAATGGCCTCCAGGGCACAGTCAGGAGTCAGTGCCTGTGGATGCTGTGAAAGGTTCTACTCATAGGGTTAGTACTGCCGTACTGACTCAGTGAGGAAAGCAATGGCAAACTAACTCACTCCTCATCTTGCCTAGTATAGTAGCCTCACTTTCCTGGTTAACGACCGGCGCCTCAAACGTTAAGCATTAACAGGAGCCGACAATAGCCATTATTTATGGTTGACAAATACCTGACGGTTCTTGACTAATAAGATGCTTCCTCCATCTGTCCACGATGAGTGCAGACAATGTGTTGACGCCAGTCTAGTACCTGCTCACCGGCCTTAAGCCATGAATGCGTCGGCACCCCGCAGCTATGGAAAGTAAACATATCGGTCAAGGTAGGTTTCAAAGACGAGCCGGTCGTTAACTAGGAAAGTGAGGCTACTATACTGTGCCCAACTCTAGGAATGGGTATTCCAAGATTCAGACACCTAGATATCAAGGGAAAGGCTACAGCCGCTTTTGAAAGTTGAGATATTTGAATATCGCGCTACATTGCTTCTCGAAGCAATTGGAAAAAATATACCGCTAAGGGCATGTCAAGTGACGTAGCGAGTAATAGCAGAGGTCGAGGCTATTTATTGATTAAATAGTTAGCCATAGAGTAGAGACTCGAGACTTGGATCAGATTACTGGCACGGCCAAATGAAAGAGAATGCACTTAGTATCAAGTAAATCGGACCAGGGATACCAGAGATATGAGGATTTCTAGATTTCAGCGTGATGACGCGTGACCCTGACAGTTTTGAATAAAAGCCGGCCGGCACAGGCATCAATAGCTCACTTCGACACAAGCACTTGCCTAGCAAGGTGCTACTACGCTGAGCCAAGGCACATGGTTGCCGGATCTACGCAGAAGTTATTTTCAAAGTTGTGATAGTCACAAAAGTGCTGCGCTACGAGTGGAACTTAGTAAGTTTCCGGCAGGAAGAATCACTAAGGTGATAGTTATTTTTCGACGGACACTGGTAAAATATTTTTATTTTCACATGGACATATGCTAGACTTTGTCTAGAATTAGTACTTTGTCACAGTCCAGTAATAACCTAATACTTGGATATTTTAGTCCAATTTCAGTCAGTTTCATATTTGTAACTTGATAACCACTCCGATCTATCAGTACATTGAAGACCAGTCTATCACGGTGGTGTTCATTAGCCAACGCAGGGAAACTACATGTTGCTTCGCGCATGGTAGATGGTGTGAAGCCATGCCCAGGGAACGATCTTCAGAACAGCCGTTGATTGGTTTAGACTGTCAGTGTTTTCTTGTACTGAAAAGATTACCGTGAGTTATGTTACAACTGACATATCTGAGAATAGATCACTTAGATCTGACCCCATTTAAGCAAACTGATATGGAGTTAACAGAAGCCAATATTAAAATGGATCAACAGTTACTTCAAACATCAAGAGATACTACCACTATGTCTTGTTAGACGGATTGTGGGTATATAATGGCGGCCGATACAAGGATTATACGTGCTTGTCCGATAGGGCATGTCTATGGATAAATCTGGTACAGACCAGGTTCACTACGCTTCAAGACCATCAAGAAATGTAAGCTACATTTTGAATTATATTATGCCTAGCTAATTGGAACAAACAATTTTTCGGCAGATGACCAACATATTTAATTTTCTTCGTATTTAAATCTTGCGATGATTTACGCAAGACATATTAGAGTTGTTCTGAGTATTTTCAGCACTCAGAACAGTTTAGGATCGATGACCGAGCATATCGAGCATTTATTTGAATATTTCATATTTTTGGGAAATCACGGTAATCAGCCGATGTAACTGTAAAAGTTAAATTATTTTTTGTTGAGGAATGGATATTTTTTCCATATTCGAAGGTTCGAACATGTGGGTTCTCACATAATGAGATGATAATTAAACATATTTAAACAAATAATAATAATAATCCACTAATAATAATAATAATAATAATTTTTATAACTTTTCTAAATAATTCTTGGATATTATATTTTCTAATAATCATATGTATTGAGAGAGAGCTTATGAAGTACGGTAGTTTAATCATTTCTAGTTTGGAACAGGTGATTTTCCGAAGGAGAGTGGTTAGCGCAAGCCCGCATTCAACCAACATTTCAGTTCTGGTTGAACAGTTAACATTTGCAATGAGCAAAGTATATTTTTCAGATAACACGGAGAGGCATGAAACGGGAAGCAAATGATATTTGTATCAAATAGGATATTTTTGTATTTATATAAAATCATGACGTAAATACACTCGAAAGTGAAATAAAGATTTTCATAAGTATGGTAAATTCACGGGTTGAACTGAATGGTAAAATAAAATAAACTTGTAAGTTTATTAATCTTCCAGTGTTGATAACAAGCAGAGGCTTGATTTATTGTATACATTTTGGGAAGAAAATTTATGTGTGTGGAGTAGTTGAAATGCCATTCCCAGGTGCGCATGTTTAAGTCGCAGGAATGAGGAGATTTTTCGAGCATCAATCAAATAGCAGGTTCGATGGCTCAGGTTTATAGGAGTATTGGAACTACACATTTCGTCGTATGAATGACCCGAAGGTTATTTCTTAAAAACCATCAGTTCTTATTTCAACCTTGTTTACGGATTCCATTTAGACTTTGATTTTGCTAGAACCCGGATTTGTCATGATAGTAGTTTATTCTTCTTCAGAGGAAGACCTTTGCCGTTGTTGTTGGAATATTGTATTCTTATAAAAATCATAGAATGGGCCACTGCCAATTAAAAATAATTCTATAACCACGAATAATTTGAAGGATGTTTTCAATCCTAGTGCCATGAACTAAATGAATTTATTATGAAGCTACAATTCTTATTTCCGCATTCTGTCGAAGAATTGCAAGTTGTGAAAGTTACTAAAATGGCCATAAATATAAATATTTTTCCTAATGATGATTCCAAGTGGAAAATTGAATAGTTGAATGGTCCAACAATTTATTGATCAAGTTGATGATTCAGAAATCATATATTTTGTTAGGAACTTGAAGTTCATAATCGAGTCACTTCTCGAAATGTTTAATGTCAGAAGAACAATTAATTTTTGTTGTGCTTCGCACAGTTCTTCAATGCTATGCTCAAGGTCAAATACTTTTCAGGTGTTATTAATATGTGTAAATAATTTGTGTTGATTCAGAATAATAATATTTTTCGACAATATATTTTTAAAACTGGAAAAATAAGTGAAAGTTAAAAATTCTATGAACATTTATTCTACGAGTGTTAATATTATGTAAAAATTCAAACAGTGAACTACAGTATTTCCAGTAAAGACAATCAAATTTGAACTGGATTTAATCACAAATAAATTAATATAATTTTGGAACACAGTCTACAGGACTAATAATCAGACTTGTGTTTCCAAACCTAATTGTCAAATGTGTTTGGAAAATTTCTGTACATTGTGTAAATAGGAGTGTGGGTCGCCACACGTGAATGATGCTGCTTTGAGCATTTTTGCAGTCAATTTTAAATTCAAAATAAAATGAGATAATTTTACATGATGTGTTATGCCCAGTTGAATCTCCTTCTATCCTTATTGTTGCATTGAGCCAAAAATCAGTAAAGCATTTTTTTTCATTTGATGTCGTTTTTGCGATTAGCTTTAACCCATCTGGCGCTCCGGGATATTTTGACTCTCGTGCTGACTGATTATTGGTAAAATGCATATGTGGTCGTGCGGACTCCGGTCTAAACGGGCACATAAAATAAGATAGAGAGAGAAATGGCTTCGAACGTGGGGATCGAGTTAGACATGGTCAATCGCATGCCGATTTAAATTGTGATAATTTTTTATATAAATATTTTGGGAGTTGAGAGATGTCTGGTTTGGATGAATAAATTAGTAGGAAACCCAATTAGTGGGAAAAATTAAAAATTTAACTGGATTAATAATTAGAATATGTTTGATTATTTTTGATAATGGCTTAACCATTAGGGCGTCAATAAATTCAGTAGTGAACGTTCGATGACTGGACATACGCATTATTAGAATCCAGGTGGAGGATATTTGAGAACTTGCATATTTTTCTTGTGATAGTGTGGTAAATGTAATTCGTAAAAGTAGAGAATTTTGTTTTTCCATCACGTCGACATTAGGACAAATCTCATTTTATTAGAGTGTTCCAATTAGCTATTCATATTTCTTGTTCTAGTTATAAGCTTGTGTTTGCCAATATTGTATACCCCTAAGTTTTGAATAATAATTGAAAATTATGGAAGAAATGATGAGGATGATGAGGAGTTTGGAGGAGAGTTCAAAAGAAGCTGGACTGCGTGTAGCAGCCATTATGAAAGAAAATACTGAGGCTTTGGAAAGGAAACTTAAAGAAAATTCTGATTCTTTAGAAAATAAACTTAAAGAAAATTTAAACGATAAACTTAAAGAAAATTCTGATTCTTTAGAAAATAAACTTAAAGAAAGTTCTGATTCTTTAGAAAATAAACTTAATGAAAATTCTGATTCTTTAGAAAATAAACTTAAAGAAAGTTTGAAGGATAAACTTAAAGAAAATTCTGATTCTTTAGAAAGCAGGTTAAACGGTAACTTGAAAGAAAATTTAAATAGTAAATTTAATTCTATGGAAAGTAAATTTAAAGAGAATTCTGAAATTTTGAAAATGTCACTTGAGAGTAAAATGAATAAATTATGCGAAAAAACACATGAGCTCGAAACTTCTTTAGCTACTAACGCAAGTTTAATGGACGATAAATTTCGCGATGCCGATCTTAGATCTCAAAGCTTAGCTGATAGGATAGAACATGGTCTTAGGAAAGTTGTTGAAGACATGATCAACCTAGAAGTCAGAGTGAAGAAAGAGAGTAATGAGATGGGAATTCTAGTTGTTCAACGGTTGACAGAACAATTCAAAGAACTTGTAATGGGAGAAATAAGAGAAGGTGTGATTAATGAGTTACAAACTGAAATTAAAACCACAGTTGTCAATGAAATTAAAGACACACTCAAGCTGGAGAACCAAGAAGGAATCAAGGAAATTAGGGAATCTTTGTCATCCCATATTCAAGTAATTTCCAAAGATATCCAAGCAACTCAGAAGGACATATCAGATATGACAGGGTCATTGAAAAGTCACGAGGCTGTGATGAACCAGATATCCACTGATGTCAAGGAGAATTGTAAAGAAACTGAAGCAATTAAGAAAATGGCAGAAGAAAACCATAAGGAACTTGAGGCTATGAAAACCCAAATCAAGGACGAGAAGCAGTCTGACCATCTGTTAAAAATGCCAAGTGTAAGGGGAAAAGAACAGATACAGATAAATCTAGGAGCAGCTAGAGAAACTGATAGTCAAAGACAGGATGAGGTCAGGACAGTATTTCAATCCAACCCCATAACTGTATTCAAGAATGTAGAGGATAAGCCTTCTAAATTTTCAGGGCGAGATTCTGTGACACCCGTGGAATTTTTGAGAGAAGCAGGTAAAGAAAGATTCCAAGATCCCTAAGGAAAGACAGATCCGAGTGATAGGGAAATTTTTGGAAGGTCCTGCACTTCTTTGGTTTAGAGCATTTAGATCCACTCTAACCACTTTTGAGGAGTTTTCTCGTGGGTTATTGAAAAGGTTTTGGTCCCCGGAAACCCAACAGCAAGTCAGAGCAGAATTATATTCGAAGAGATTCTCGACGTCACAACCTTCTTGATACTCTACGTACTTTTCTGGACAGCTTTCTAAACTTCAACATTTAGATCCGCCGATGCCAGATAACGAATTAATTACTGCATTGATACGTCAGTTTCCTGCAGACGTCCAAAGGACTTTGATCGTTGCTGACATCTATAACATGGAGCAATTTGACGAGGTATTACAGAAGCTTGATCATACGAACGCTCAATTCTTCCATCAGAAGGGAGGAAAGAATAACAACGCTGTGTACGCTGTTATGGCTGATAGTTATCCTCAAACACCTCGAGAGATTCGAGAGGGGCGAGAAGAGAAAACGCCGAGGGAAGATCCCAATAAGAGAGGATGGAATCAGTACAGTAATAGATACAGTTACAAGCCTTATGCGAGACCGGATGGTGGAAATCGATATAATACTCGATGGAGAAGACCAAGGGATAACCAAGGAAGGTACCAGGAAAGAAGGTACTATGGTAGAAACAACTACAATAATAGAGGGAATGTGGATACTCGTCAGTCCAATGAAGAGTTCAATAAGGAGACGAGGAAGAACTTAGAAGCAAGACACCAAGATAACTTGCAGTTTTTGGAGCAGAGGCCCAATGAACCAGGTCCATCGGGAACACAACAATCCCGGGGGAATGGAAACGAAAGAAAAAAAAAACTTCGAATTCACAGTAGAAGATAGAATTTTAAACACTTTCACTTCCAGAATTATTAAATGGCAAGCAGAGGATAATGACTTAATTCAACAGAATGATGAACGGAAAGAAATGGGTACAAGAATTAGAATGCCAATCATATCATGCGAAGTATTCGGTATGCCTGTCGATACTTTGATTGATACTGGGGCTATGCTTTATATTCTGTGGAAGCTCAAAGAGAATTTAGAGGAGATTCCAGTATCAGGAATTAAGATCCAAGGAATAATACCCAACAGAATATCTCTGTGTAAAACACAATTATACTTATGTATTACGATTGGAGGACATGATTTCCGACATGTGTTTGTAGTAATGAAGGACATGGCTTTTGACATGACATTGGGAGCGGATTTCATTCAGAAATATCAAGCAGTGATAGACATGAAGACAGAGACGATCAGATTCAAGAATACCGAAGAGATAAACTTCGAGGGAAAAGAAGAGGAAGACATCGAGGGAGATGCTCAATGGTCTCTGATTTTTCATGAAGCCGAAGGAAGAGAAGTCTACACTGAGGAGGAGTCCCCAGAGCTAGGGAAGATTTTGGAAGAGTATCACGACATTTTTGATACTAAACCTGGTGAAATTAAAGATTTTGAATATCGTATTCGTGTAAATGATGATGCACCTTTCCATGCTAAATTGTATCCGGTAGCGGAAAAGCATCGAGAGAGGGTAAAAGTGCTTATCAAGGAGATGGAAAGCAACAATGTGATTGAAAAGTACACTACATCTTATGTCAATCCATTAGCAGTAGTGTCTAAGCAAGATGGAAGTCTGAGACTATGTTTAGACGCGCGAAATTTGAATTCAAGATTACTGCCAGAGTATGACAGACCACCAATCATTAGGGAACTGTTAAGGAAATTCCAAGGCAAGGTCTGGTTCTCTAATATTGATCTCACTTCGTCCTACCATCATATTAGGCTTAGTGAAGATTCCAAGAAGTTTACAGGATTTATGTTTGACCAGCAGACATATGTATTCCGCCGTCTACCATTTGGAGTCAAAACATCTGGATCTGTTTTGATCAGAGCACTGGAACAAAATTTGAGTCCTGAAGTAAAAGAGATAGCAATTCGTTACATAGATGATATCTTAATTGCATCTGAGACTAAGGAGGAACATTTGTTACATCTTCAGATGTTATTCGCAGATTTGAGAAAAGCGAACTTTAAGGTAAACCTTCGAAAATGTCAGTTCTTTCGGAAGGAAATAAAATTTTTGGGTCATATTTTGGATGGAGAAGGATACCGTCCCAATGAGACAAAGATACAGGCGATTGCAAATTTCCCTAGACCTACTAGAGTGAAGAATGTCCGCAGTTTTCTCGGGACATGCCAATTCTTTGCAGGGCATTGTCCAAACTTCACCAAGACGGTTGCGCCATTGCAGGAATTATTAAAGAAATGAAACAAATGGAAATGGGATGAAGATTGTGAACAATCATTTCAAGATGCCAAGAGGTTATTGGTAAACAGCGTGAAATTGGAGTATCCTGACTTTACCAAGAATTTCATCATAGAATCTGATGCATCCACCGTAGGGATTGGAGCTATTCTTCTTCAAGAAGATGACGATCACAAGAGACGTTACCTGGCGTTCATTAGCAGGAAACTTCGTCCATCAGAAAGGAATTATTACACCACAGAGTTAGAAGCACTTGCTGTAATCTTCGCGTTGGAGTCGTGGAAGAAAATGTTAATTGGACATTCAGTAATTGTGAGGACTGATCACCACGCATTGGAGTTTATCTTGAGAACAAACT
Source organism: Meconema thalassinum (assembly GCA_946902985.2). Classification (NCBI taxonomy): domain Eukaryota; kingdom Metazoa; phylum Arthropoda; class Insecta; order Orthoptera; family Tettigoniidae; genus Meconema; species Meconema thalassinum. The sequence goes on along the minus strand of OX336388.2, from coordinate 776,016,823 downwards.
TTGCCAGTGATAGGATAACTAGATGGTCACTTTTTATTCAACAATTCAACCTAGTTATTGAACACACTCCTGGAAAGTTGAACGTTGGAGCTGATTTATTGAGTAGAGCAGTGGAGTCTTCATCTAAGGTTTTTCAAGTTAACCTGACGCAGGAAGATGAGGATATCTAGAGAAGGTTAAGATTGTTGCATTTATCCCAGAGGAGAGACCGACGTTTTAGAAACATTTTTCGTTTTCTACAGGGAGATATGGATCCAAATGATGATGATTTTGTGGAAACTGAAAGAATTTCAAGAGATTTTATGATGTTAGATGGTTTAATCTACAAGTTTGCAGATCCCGACCATACGAAGCTGAGAGTAGTGATACCTCCACGTATGCAAAAACCCATTATTAGGATGGCACATCGAATCGCAGGTCATGCTGGAGTAGATAAGACGGTCAACATGATTCAAGAGAAATTTTCGTGGGAGCGAATGCGACAAACTGTCAGGAACACTATTCGAGAATGCGACTTATGCCAAAGGAGTAAACATAATTCTAGATTACTGAGAGAATTACCAAGGCCTATTATTCCTTCTAAACCTTGTGAAATCTTCGCGACTGATTTATATGGTCCTCTCCCAAAGTCTAAAAGAGGTAACCGATATATTCTGGTGATCATGGATGTATTCAGCAAATACACTATGTTACATCCAATCCAGAAGGCAAACGCAAAATATTGTGCGAAGAGAATTAGAGACAACGTGATTCCGGAAGCAGGCAAACCGGAATTCCTTTTATCAGATCGTGGACCTCAATTTACATCTTTAGAATTTAGAACCATCATGAATGATCTTGGGATTAGACAATTGTTTTGTTCTATCAGACATCCTGAGAGCAATCCAGCAGAACGCGTGATGACTGAAATAGCGAAATTTTGCCGCCTCTATTGTCCAAATGAGCATTGGAAAAGGATGGATGTTCTCTCTTTACCATCCGAATCCATCAACTCTACAATTCATGGGAGTACTGGACAGATTCCCATGTTGCTTCATCATGGAATTAAACCAACAAGATTATGGGATCGAATCATCTCTATTCCACCTGAGATTGAACCAAGTCGTCAGATGAGGGAAACTCTAGCTTTAGACAAGTTGAGGAGCCAAGCTGAGAAAAGAGAGCGCAGAGTGAGAGGAAAGCGTTTTCGCAGACCCTTGCGCGTAGGAACTCTTGTTTTAGTGAAAAGACCTACACCCTCTGACGTGCAAAATCGAGTGTACTCGAAATTTGCAAGCCTTTACGCTGGACCCTATCGTATTGCGGAAGTAAACAACAATGGAAGCTATGCAGTCGCCAATACACGAACTGGTAACATCGTGGGAACTTATAATGCATCGAATTTGAAGATTTATTATTCAAGAACCAGATGATTTAATGTGTAGATAGGAAAAATAAAAATTTTTCAATTTTTATTTTTTGCTAGGTGTGGGGTGGATGTGCCCAACTCTAGGAATGGGTATTCCAAGATTCAGACACCTAGATATCAAGGGAAAGGCTACAGCCGCTTCTGAAAGTTGAGATATTTGAATATCGCGCTACATTGCTTCTCGAAGCAATTGGAAAGAATATACCGCTAAGAGCATGTCAAGTGACGTAGCGAGTAATAGCAGAGGTCGAGGCTATTTATTGATTAAATAGTTAGCCATGGAGTAGAGACTTGAGACTTGGATCAGATTACTGGCACGGCCAAATGAAAGAGAATGCACTTAGTATCAAGTAAATCGGACCAGGGATACCAGAGATATGAGGATTTCTAGATTTCAGCGTGATGACGCGTGACCCTGACAGTTTTGAATAAAAGCCGGCCGGCACAGGCATCAATAGCTCACTTCGACACAAGCACTTGCCTAGCAAGGTGCTACTACGCTGAGCCAAGGCACATGGTTGCCGGATCTACGCAGAAGTTATTTTCAAAGTTGTGATAGTCACAAAAGTGCTGCGCTACGAGTGGAACTTAGTAAGTTTCCGGCAGGAAGAATCACTAAGGTGATAGTTATTTTTCGACGGACACTGGTGAAATATTTTTATTTTCACATGGACATATGCTAGACTTTGTCTAGAATTAGTACTTTGTCACAGTCCAGTAATAACCTAATACTTGGATATTTTAGTCCAATTTCAGTCAGTTTCATATTTGTAACTTGATAACCACTCCGATCTATCAGTACATTGAAGACCAGTCTATCACGGTGGTGTTCATTAGCCAACGCAGGGAAACTACATGTTGCTTCGCGCATGGTAGATGGTGTGAAGCCATGCCCAGGGAACGATCTTCAGAACAGCCGTTGATTGGTTTAGACTGTCAGTGTTTTCTTGTACTGAAAAGATTACCGTGAGTTATGTTACAACTGACATATCTGAGAATAGATCACTTAGATCTGACCCCATTTAAGCAAACTGTTATGGAGTTAACAGAAGCCAATATTAAAATGGATCAACAGTTACTTCAAACGTCAAGAGATACTACCACTATGTCTTGTTAGACGGATTGTGGGTATATAATGGCGGCCGATACAAGGATTATACGTGCTTGTCCGATAGGGCATGTCTATGGATAAATCTGGTACAGACCAGGTTCACTACGCTTCAAGACCATCAAGAAATGTAAGCTACATTTTGAATTATATTATGCCTAGCTAATTGGAACAAACTATTTTTCGGCAGATGACCAACACATTCATTTTTCTTCGTATTTAAATCTTGCAATGATTTACGCAAGACATATTAGAGTTATTCTGAGTATTTTCAGCACTCAGAACAGTTTAGGATCGATGACCGAGCATATCGAGCATTTATTTGAATATTTCATATTTTTGGGAAATCACGGTAATCAGCCGATATAACTGTAAAAGTTAAATTATTTTTTGTTGAGGAATGGATATTTTTTCCATATTCGAAGGTTCGAACATGTGGGTTCTCACATAATGAGATGATAATTAAACATATTTAAACAAATAATAATAATAATCCACTAATAATAATAATAATAATTTGTATAACTTTTCTAAATAATTCTTGGATATTATATTTTTTAATAATCATATGTATTGAGAGAGAGCTTATGAAGTAGTTTAATCATTTCTAGTTTGGAACAGGTGATTTTCCGAAGGAGAGTGGTTAGCGCAAGCCCGCATTCAACCAACATTTCAGTTCTGGTTGAACAGTTAACATTTGCAATGAGCAAAGTATATTTTTCAGATAACACGGAGAGGCATGAAACGGGAAGCAAATGATATTTGTATCAAATAGGATATTTTTGTATTTATATAAAATCATGACGTAAATACACTCGAAAGTGAAATAAAGATTTTCATAAGTATGGTAAATTCACGAGTTGAACTGAATGGTAAAATAAAATAAACTTGTAAGTTTATTAATCTTTCAGTGTTGATAACAAGCAGAGGCTTGATTTATTGTATAAATTTTGGGAAGAAAATTTATGTGTGTGGAGTAGTTGAAATGCCATTCCCAGGTGCGCATGTTTAAGTCGCAGGAATGAGGAGATTTTTCGAGCATCAATCAAATAGCAGGTTCGATGGCTCAGGTTTATAGGAGTATTGGAACTACACATTTCGTCGTATGAATGACCCGAAGGTTATTTCTTAAAAACCATCAGTTCTTATTTCAACCTTGTTTACGGATTCCATTTAGACTTTGATTTTGCTAGAACCCGGATTTGTCATGATAGTAGTTTATTCTTCTTCAGAGGAAGACCTTTGCCGTTGTTGTTGGAATATTGTATTCTTATAAAAATCATAGAATGGGCCACTGCCAATTAAAAATAATTCTATAACCACGAATAATTTGAAGGATGTTTTCAATCCTAGTGCCATGAACTAAATGAATTTATTATGAAGCTACAATTCTTATTTCCGCATTCTGTCGAAGAATTGCAAGTTGTGAAAGTTACTAAAATGGCCATAAATATAAATATTTTTCTTAATGATGATTCCAAGTGGAAAATTGAATAGTTGAATGGTCCAACAATTTATTGATCAAGTTGATGATTCAGAAATCATATATTTTGTTAGGAACTTGAAGTTCATAATCGAGTCACTTCTCGAAATGTTTAATGTCAGAAGAACAATTAATTTTTGTTGTGCTTCGCACAGTTCTTCAATGCTATGCTCAAGGTCAAATACTTTTCAGATGTTATTAATATGTGTAAATAATTTGTGTTGATTCAGAATAATAATATTTTTCGACAATATATTTTTAAAACTGGAAAAATAAGTGAAAGTTAAAAATTCTATGAACATTTATTCTACGAGTGTTAATATTATGTAAAAATTCAAACAGTGAACTACAGTATTTCCAGTAAAGACAATTAAATTTGAACTGGATTTAATCACAAATAAATGAATATAATTTTGGAACACAGTCTACAGGACTAATAATCAGACTTGTGTTTCCAAAGCTAATTGTCAAATGTGTTTGGAAAATTTCTGTACATTGTGTAAATAGGAGTGTGGGTCGCCACACGTGAATGATGCTGCTTTGAGCATTTTTGCAGTCAATTTTAAATTCAAAATAAAATGAGATAATTTTACATGATGTGTTATGCCCAGTTGAATCTCCTTCTATCCTTATTGCTGCATTGAGCCAAAAATCAGTAAAGCATTTTTTTCATTTGATGTCGTTTTTGCGATTAGCTTTAACCCATCTGGCGCTCCGGGATATTTTGACTCTCGTGCTGACTGATTATTGGTAAAATGCATATGTGGTCGTGCGGACTCCGGTCTAAACGGGCACAATACGCCTTAATATAACGCTGCCTTGGGATTTTGTGGGTATCTACCCACTTAACCTAACGGCGGTAGGATCCAACCAGCCTTCGGGCTGACTACCTAACAGACAGACGTACCATTATGGTCATATTCTTAGGAAAAGGAAAAAATAGTAAGATCCCTGAAACTTTGTCTTCGTTATAACAGGGTGTTGCTAAAATTACTTCGTTGTATTGAGGGCTAATTAACATAGTAAATAATAGGAAATCAGCCGGGACCAAATAAAATTATCACTGTACCCGGCTTTATCGTTGTATCGGTAATCGTTGTACGGAGGTTTATATACAGTATAATTATCTAAAGGGTGTGTCTGTGATGATGTTACAAACTTTCAGGGATTATGTAGGAAGGCAAATGGATCCATTTGAGATCGGTACCCATCCGGAAACGATCGAGTCCACAATTATTAATAATCTCAGTTGATTAACGTCCGTCCTCAATTTTAGTTCTTAACAGACGCTGGGGTTGCGGAATTTCGCCCCGCAGGCGTCCCTTAACGTGCCAGAAGCCAACGACATGGGGTTGGCACGTGTAAACGGTATGAAATGTTGCTTATAACTTGTGACTGATCGTTTCCGTACTATGGTTCCTGATCTCACGTTGATCCATTTACCTTCCTCCATCATCCCTGAATGTTTGTAACATCATCACGGGTACACCCTGTATATAATCACTTTCTTGTGGACACGATAACTACCGTCATTTTGCACCAATCACTTTCAAATTTATACAAAAAATATAACCATTTAAAATCTCAGACGAGTTCGTTAATGGGTCAAATTGGACCAAGGCCTTTTTCGAAAAGGTGAAATGTCGCTATAACTCTCTTAGTATGTGAAAAATCGAATCCATTCAAAGTTTATTTTATTCTTCGGATAAGGGCAAAAAAGGCATATTTCAGTAAAGTTTTTTTGATAGCACCAAGCTTTGACCAATGGGGAGGGAAAAATGGAATATTGAGGTTTAACAAGAGGTTCCGTGACAAACTAAAGAGCCTAATTTTCTTAAAATTTAAGGTTCATGCCAATGATTGATCTATATGATCTAGGAGAATGACGAAATTAAGTTGGTAATATCGAAATTTCTAATTAGTTCGAAATACAATATAGGCCTACCTGGCATAATGTAGCCTAATAGAGCACTACAGTTGGCAGCCCTGGTGACTGAATATATTCGTAGATCCATCTCTTAAGGTACAGAATGCAAAATTTGGTTGAAGTCCAATGGATAGCATGGACGTTACATGCAGTAAGACATTGGATCTAACAGCGCGCATAAAATCATGTTGGCAACAATGTTATGCATGTGTTGATTAGAAATAATCTGAAATAATATGATCTATTGTTGTGCCAATTTTGAATGAAATCCATTAGTTAGTATAGAAGTTACATGCATTTTAAATGGACCTATCAGCAGACTTAGAATCATGTTGGCAGCATTGACGTATATTAGTTACTCCAAATTAATCTAGAATGCCAGGTACTATACGTATGCACAGTTTAGAGCTACTGGCTTGCATACTTTCTGATATATTGATATTAGGGTAACAGAAATAGAGACAGATTTTATTAGCAGTTGGCAGCACTGGTTGCTCTTACGAATACGCATAGTTATGGTACACATAGCACATACGAAATTTGGTTGAAATCCAAATGATAGTATAGAAGTTACATGTATTTCAAGTTGGACCTATCAGCAGGCTTAGAATCATATTGGTAGCACTGACGTATATTAGTTACTCCAAATTAATATAGAATGTCAGGTACTATACATGTGCATAGTTTAAAGCTGTCGCCTGCTTACTTTCTGATATATCGGTATTTGGATAAAATAAATTGAGAGCATTCATTAACAGTTGGCAGCCCTGGTGGCTTTTAAGAATACGCCCAGTCATATCTGTTTATGTACACATTGTACATACGAAATTTGGTTGAATTCCAATTGATAGTGTAGAAGTTATATGCATTTAAAAATTGGACCTAGCAGCAGGCTTAGAATCATTTTGGCAACACTGACATGTATGGCCTCCTGGAAATTAAACTGAAATATTATTGTCTATACGTGTATAGCTCCCATTCATACCTTCCAAGATATCCAACATGGAGCTCAAATTTCAATTGCGATTTTTCAGCAGTTGGTACCAGTGACAAAATTTTCAAATACGGCATTGAGATATTCAGGTATAGATCTTTACTCATACCAATTTTTGTTTCGATTGTTGCAGCCGTTTAGGAATTGATAGGGTGGAGGGGACACACACAGACAGACAGATTGACAGACAGACACACATTTTCCCGGATCGATCTCATAAGTCTACTTTTTTCTAATTTTTGCAAAATGTGAAAAAAGGCTAAAGAATCATACTTCCCTTAATAGGCACAATATCAAAACCGTTTAAAATGGTAAATAATCCTCTAAACATTATCTAAAGCTATTGTCTGAAAGAATGGTTGATATGACTCATCTTTCCTGATACCCTCATTCTTCGAGGGGTCAGATCTTTTGTTTTTCTTTCCATGGCTTCTCCTGCCTTCCTGCTTAAGGTCCTAAAGGAAGCAGGGTGTATGTAGGTAGCCCTACCACTTAATGTGCATCCTGGATAGTGTTATCCCCTCAATACCTCGCGGCTGGTGAGTTCGGGACTTGGCGATCCCGAGGATTTCTTGAGTTGGGTCCAGTTTTTACCCTTTATCCTTTTTCATTATTACCCGTATCATTAGGGGCCAATAACCTCGATGTTAGCGCCTTGCTTAAGGGGACTCGGAATGTTAAATCATGCTACATGTAAGGAACATTTTTTCATAATCTTTTCAAGGCTACCATTAAAATTTTCACTATTTGTATATGCACGTATTGGCTCTTTACTGAAATGACAGTTTTGAATGAATGTATACTACAGTAATTGGTTTCTGATTTATGATTTTTTAAGGCCCACAATTTCATTATTTTCCCCTATATATTAGGATCATAAAACCAGAAATATGTTACCTACCACCGAAGTGCCATTTATATAATTATATGGATCGTAAATATAGCCTGAATGTGTCAAGTTCCTATATTCAACACAAACTGAGAAAAAGTTCCTTAAGTAATAAAACAAGGGGCTTAGGCTACGGGAAATGACATTTACGTAAGTGTCAACCACTAATGGATCAAGTCTATGCATTCTATTACAAAATAATTTATTAAATATACTTCTGGTTTATTGTCAAAATTTAAACACAGATGCAAAGTGAAATGATCACAGATTCTAAATTCAAAATGAAGTCATTTGTAATGTTGTATTCCCTTAAAACAACAATTATCTTCTTCATCGATCAGTAACAACAACATCTCTTTAGCTGGCCAGTGTGTACTGGCTGCTGATCTCGTCATCCGATTTATAAGTAAGAGTGGGTTAGGGCCAGCAATCTAAATTTTCCAGTGTACATTCACTCGAAGACTTGTTCTTTTTTGAATTCTGAATTTTTGTTTTTCCGCAATGTTTGTTTATTATTATACGTAATTATTTGTTTTGTTTTTGTTTTTTGTTTTATTATATTTCGGTCTTTTCAAATTTAGGTGTCCACCTCTAAATTTTTAATTCCATTCCAAATTTGTATACTTTAATCTGTGTTAAGAGGGGCAGATGGCCTCGTAGTTCCACCCCTTAAATCCTCAATAACTAACTATAACTGATTAGGAACAGCACAGGAAGAACGAGAGAATAAGTGTGAACTGTGTTGGTGAGGATTTCTATGTTGTATGATGTTTTACACCAAAAAGTGGACTGAGGAAGGAAACAAAATAGGTTTCTGAAACATGTACTGCCCCCGTAAATTGAATTATTTTGGGACAAAATGAGAGTATTTTTCGTCCCCATGATAAAATTTAACCAGCAAATATAATTTCTGGAAGTGTGACACAGGATAGTAGTGTTACAAGCTCGAGGCTGTAGGAGAGCCCGATCACGTGATATATTGCACAATGGACGCTTCTAGAAGGCTAGAATTAGCATAGCAACAGCGAGTCGGGAAAATAATATTATAAATATTGTTATAAATTATGCCATTGGATTCCAGCCCAGAGCCAATGAGAAGAGGTCTTATTGAAGACGGGATCAACTTCAATTAAACAATATGATGAAATTATGCATTTAGGCCCTTAGAAGAAGATTTTCTTATTTGGTAATGAAGAGAATATTAAAAGAAATTATGTCTGATACTTTAAAAACCGCAGATCGGTTAATCTACGCAGTAATACGCATTAGTAATGTATGTATGTCTGCCCCTTATTATTCCCGTTTTCCAACGGGGTCGGGGATGAGATGCGATGGAAGACATTGTGGCGATGGTTTTTACGGCCGGATGCCCTTCCTGACGCCAACCTCATGAGAGGAGTTAATGAGAGATGAAATGAATGATGGTGAATGAAACTGGGCAAGGATGTGGAAGGAAGCGGCCGTGGCCTGTCAGAAGGTACCGTCCCAGCATTTGCCTGGTGTTGAAAATGGGGAAACCACGGAAAACCATTTCAAGGACGGCCGACGGTGGGGCTCGAACCCACGCGTCTACCGAGTCAGCAGAGAGCTTGGCCCCATGACCTAATGCTGCGCGTTAGCCAGCGTAGCCACTACTGTCGGTTAGTAATCTAGTAATCTAGTAATCTACGCGCTAAAATTATGGTGGGAGATGGATATGGCCGCCAAAAAAATTCGACTTGGAGGGGGAGATCCAAGGATCGAGGTTCTTATTCCAGCAGTCTTTGAAGAGTGAGGAAGTGATTATACTGGGTTAACGGAGATCCCAAGGCTTTGTCCGAGTGCGACGACTGTCGACTTGTGGAGACGCGAGGATAGCTAGGTGGAATGTAGGAGATCACCGCACTTCCATTCTATGTGAAGTTGCGAGGAACATTGAATTGATTATATCTCTTATATAATTGAGATCTGAATTTAAAAAAGCGAATATATATAAAGAACAGGTCGCATACTACATTCTGCGAAAAGTCGAGCGTTTTAAAACTCACCGTTTCGACAATATAAGCCTGTTAAGTCAGATTTTCAAATGTGTTGGAAATATAGCTGAATATCATTTTAAATTGCAACGTGAAGTTGACGAACGCAGTTCAAGTGAACAGTGGCGGAGAATTTTTATTATTGGCGCAACACGTAAACAATAACAGAATGACTATTATTATTCTTCAAGTGTTTTCATTCAACATAAGTAACATTGTTGATATGATGAACTAAATAGTCATGCGCCAGAGACATATTCGATAGCAGGAGTTAAGATACAACGATGGAGCTTCGTTAGACGACGTATTCTTGAATACAGACGTAGTGTACGGTCCATCTTGTACATTTTCGTCAGTCTACGAACACTAATATAACATCAATTAGCAATGGAAATATTTCATTCACCATTTATGTGAATATTTCGATAAATTATTCCAACGATGAGGCTGATACATATTTACGACGGAGAATGAAGATTCTACAGAAGAGATTTGTCAAGATGCTAGGGAGGGTAGCCCAGCAGCACAGAAGAATTTGCCAGAAGGATGTCGTTCGAGCCCAGGCGAATGTCGGTGAATTCCAGAGAGGGACGTTTCCTATCTCTGAGGTCGCAGATCCGAGGTTCGAATGCAGATCCATTTCAGTGTCTTGTACTGAGGAAACATCTAAAGTATTGTGGGAATACTTACATAGATCTTCAAGTTTTCGTCCAAATAAGGTAGCAGTGTATCTCATTTGTAGTATAGAGCTTAATTAGTGACATCCTGAGCCAGCGATCTTATTCCATATTTTCATGTTTCCATATTCCATATTTTCACATTTCATGTATTTCAGTGTTTTCATGTATTTTACACTTCAGATGTGTGTTGAGATTTTTATGCTTCAAGATTATTTGCCTTTCATCTATTTTTCAATTTTATTCTACGGATCAGTTGTGGAACTGACATTAATTTTTTTTTCGAGGAATTATATTGCCTCATAGAAGACTAGTCGTTTCGACTCTCGAATTTTTAATAATTTATTTTAAACCAAGTATTCTGACATTGTGTCATAGCTTCAAATTAAATTCTTATTAAATTTAATTTGAGCACTTTAATGTAACGACATCTAACTTCAAGAACAGAAGAAACATCGAATGATATTGTTATATCATTATTGTACATAAACTGTCGACGATCTAAGAAATACTAGTCGTTTGATAAGACCAAAGTCTTAATCCCTATAAACATTCTTTGTGAAGAGTGGAAAAACATTACGACATTGACAAAACTTTTTATTATTTGGAAAGCTAAGAGCTTTGTTCATTTAATAGGTTAGAGGAAATACCTTTTGATAGAAGATTATTCAAATCTTTGGCTAGGAATTCAAAGCTAGTTTATCCCGGTCAAGATTGAATTCTATCTGACCCTATAAATAACATGTGTGTTATTTTACTCTATTTGTGTAATATCACGTCATTTTGTGGACATGATATTACAACGGTAAACAACTTAAAGCTTGACGAGTGAGGTGAGACAGGAGTATTGTTTTATTACATGTATTTGCGACAGACGAGTTAACAGTTAATTATCTTGTTGTGGAGTAAACTTTAGGAGGTTAATCACGACTGTCTAATATCGTTCATTAAAATTGGAAGTTTCGTTTGAAGAACTTAAGCATGTATACTTGTAGTCCAGTAGTCATGTGTAATGATACTGAGGGTCATGCCATTATTTGAGAGAAGTTCCTACATAAGATATTTTAATAACAATTAATCCTTTTGGTTATTGTTCAACATGATAATTGTTTATGCCATATATACTGTTATATGAGGATTTGTAGAGCTATGAAGAGTGCTCGTGCGAGGGAGTTCCGCATTTTTAAAGGAAGTCAAAGTATTTTTGTTCTTTGATAAGAAGGCATGGATCATAATAAGAGCCGTTGTATACAAGTAGTCCAGTTCTTGTGAAGTAACGATTTAGCTGTGTTAACAGGAGGGGTTTGGCGGAAATACAACTTGAGAAAGATTGTCTACTCATGTCTATAATACAATTATTATATTTTATTAAACCCGAAGTTATGTGATTACGTACAGTTAACTTTAATTAGTCGACTGTATTATACCGAAAATGTAATGAAACCTATATAAGACGATGTGTAAGTAGTATGTCAAAACTACGGAACGTTAGAGGATGGTTATGTGAAAAACCAGTGTATATAATTAGTTGAGAATTGTATTGTAACCGAGAAGTCAGAATCTCGAAAGTATCGTGTTAGTAACACTAAATAATGGCTATTATTCTGAACATATTACATGTATTTTTTTTGAAAATGATTTAATTAGTTAAATAATTTAGTAGGATTTATTAATCAATTGTTTTGAAATAGCGTGTGTTTTATGAGCGGATGTTTTTGGTATGAATGATTGTTCACTGTTAAGAGTAAATGTGGAACCGGATTGGTCATGAACAATTGCGGGGTGCGAATGAAAGAGTGTATAAAAAATTTCAGGATGATTGTTTAAGAAACAGTAGTTATGTGAACTTTTGTAAGATCTAAATGTTAAATTTTACGTGTTTTATAAACGCACACACAAGCAGTCTCTATGTGGGCTAGCTAGAATGATTCACCGTTAGAGTTGGAGAGCGATGTCATAATATGAACATGTGGACACTCACCGCCTTGTATATAAATTGTAAAACAGTTTCGAGTGCAGCGTGGTGTTAGTATTTCATTGATGAAACAAGGCCAGTGCACGTGCGTTTTACAAACGCAAGCTAGTGAATGAAATCAAGTGTCAGGAAGGCCACGAATGTAAGAGCCTTCGTTAAACGGTTTTATTTTTACACTGTGTAGGCCTAAAACAAGCCAAGATTTTATGCTCATAATTTTTATACACAGCATTGTAGTAAGATGTAGAGTCGAAAGGAAGTGTGAATGATTGCGTGTTTTTATTTAATTTCTATTGTTAAATTAGTTTATTGTTATTTTGTTTATACTAGGTTAGTTTACACTATTGTTAATAAATTTTATTCAGTTTGTTATCCGCTGTTGTTGGAGTGTGATTCATTTTAAATATAAGGAGAAGAGTATTGTGGATGTATTGTAGGCGAAGCTGAATTCCCAGTCGCCGAGGAGGTAAGTAAAGGTAAGTGCCCCGTGTAGTTTGTTCTTGATCCACAATATTCTTGTAACGGCTGTATGTAAATCCCTAAAGGACATGTTGGAAGCGATTTCTAATGTAGTATTTGCCGGAGCTGTTAGAAATAGGCAATCCAGCTGGGGCAATGGATATTCCAACATGATCCTTTCCGGATTATCGGGTACAGTACCTGTAGAATTTGTATGTAAGTAAAGTATTGATTTGGCGAGAAAATTATGTTATACTTCATGTAACTATAACTGACCAGTGCAGTGGTTGCGTGAGTCAGACACTGCACAGGACTGTGCTGTGGTGCTATGTTTGCAGTACCGGGAACGAGGAACGTCAATGTTATTGATGAAGGAACGAGGGAACATCAATAATACATTCTCAGATAGATTTCTCAGTGAGTATTGAAGTATTAGAAGCCATTTTTGAGTGTTACCTAGTACACCCAATCTACACTGAAGAAAATGGAAATTGCAACACCCAGAAGGAGTGGTGCTACATTGCTGCAATTGAACATGCAGGACGAGTGTTCGGTTGTGATTCGATGATTACACTTTGGACAACAATCAATACAGGACGTGCCCACCACGAGCTGCAATACATTGATGAATTCGGCGAGGCATGGAGTCAAGAAGGCCCTGGATCACTTCCTGAGGAATTGTGGCCCATGCTTGCTGCACTGCACGGGTCAGTTGTCCCAGAGTTGTGGGTTGCTGAGGACGGTTGGCCAGTTGTCGACCCATCATGTCTCGCACATGCTCAATAGGACTGAGATCCGGGGATCTGGCGGGCCATTCTAAGGTTGTGATGTCGTGGAGAGCATCTCTGGAGATGCGTGCAGTGTGAACCTGGGCATTGTCCTGCTGAAACATCCCATTGGCAATGTTTGCCAACATAGGGACAACCACTGGATTCAGTACCCTACCAACGCACTGTCGAGCAGTCATAGTGCCCTCAACAAGCACTAATTGTGATTTCACATTAAAGTCAAGAGCTCCCCAGACCATAATGCTTGGTGTTGGCCCAGTGTGCCTCTCGACAATAAGGTCTGGGCGGCCCCTCTCCCCGGTACGTCGGCGCACACGATTCCGGCGATCACTGCGGGCAAGACAGAAGCGCGATTCATCACTAAAGACGACCCTATGCCATTCGTCGACCCACGTCGATCGTTCTCGACACAAGGCCAGCCTACACGTCGCTGTTGTGGGGTCAATGGAACACCTTCTGCAGGGACACGGGATCGTAAGCCAGCTGCACGCAGGCGATTACCAACTGTTTGTTGTGTAACATGGGGTGCCACAGCTGCTCGAATTTGCGCTGCTGTTGCATGGGGTTCCATCCGGGCCAAACGAATGATGCGGCGATCCCCTCTCACAGTTGTCTGTCGCGTTGGGCCTGTGCCAGGTTTACGAGTGTGGGTACCTTCATTTGACCACTGCTGCCATACACGTTGTACCGTAGATGCCTGTCGGCCAACACGTGCAGCGACAGTCCTTAGCGATAATCCAGCCTCACAAAGCCCAATTATCCGAGCCCTCTCAAACGGCGACAGTTGTTGATAGCGTGCTCTTCTCTGTCGTCGAGGCATGTTTGACGGGGAACACTTCACTGCACAGACTGCAAGTCAACTACGCTACACCAGAGTCCGTATACTGGAGTTGATTCCTCCGCGACCAATCACGTGGGGAGACCTGTAGCAACAATCCAATGGGTTTGAAACTTTGATCGTTTACATACCTACAAGGCATCGTTCCATATCTTGAAAATCAATACAAACGACCAATGCCTTCATGGTGTTGCGATTTCCATTTTCTTCAGTGTATTATATAGAATGTTTTTCAGTCGGTCAACACGATTACATTAGTGGGGGGGGGGGGAGAACAAATATTTAAACACCCTCACATGAGAGTAATATTACAGGAAATATTTATCAGTAAATTAACACACACAAATAATTCCCCCCCCCCTTTTGTTTGTGTGTTAATAAAATGATTAATTAAGCAATCTATTATAATTCTCATAGTGAGTGATTTACAGTACAATCATTTAAGCCAATTTTCTCACTTTTATTACAAAGTAAACGAACGGGACTCGCATTTTTTTCCGTTAAACAGAAACATAAATATAGGCTTTCGGTTAATGGAGGTAGATCTGTGGTGAAATAATAATAATTAAACCATGAACATGCATATAATGGACATACTGAGAAATAATAAAATGGTGTTCTCAGCTTGAGAGGGAGATATTAGAGATTTAAGGGGCGGAACAGCAAGGTTATCTGCCCCTGTGTACACCTTTTTCAATGTCGTATTTACATATTTCAGTTACGTATTAATACAGAACTGTACAAGCAAAACTTACAATAAACAAACAAAAAAAAACAACACGCATTTGTTGGTGGACAGCTCATTAAAGCGAGCATTGGGAAAGGTTCGGGCAACAGGAAACAGTAGACGTTGATGTGTAAGTTGGAGAACAAAAGAAAGAAGACCTATTCGCACATTCCTTATTATTAGCTACAGAATGAACTGTTACAACATACAAGGTAGACAGAGAAACACTGAAAAAGTATGGCTTCAAATCTCTACATAATAATTAATTGTTGTTACATATGAGGAGCTTTGACATTGTGGTTATTCAGCCCCATGTACTTGCTGTGTGTGTATATGCACAGTTTGCTTGATAACCTGTGTTATCGTGGTGCCTTAGTCCCAGATGAGGAATAGGAAGAAGGTGGCCGTGAGCTTTAAGTTACGAACCATCCGTGCATTTTCGTGGAGTAGAAATGGGGAAACCATTCACAACTACTTCCAGAATGGCTGGGGTATAAATCGAACCCACCACTTCTCAGTTTTACCTCACGAGGCTGAGTGGACCCCGTTCCAGACCAGAATTACGTTTCCTGGTAGTGTCGGGATCGAACCCGGGCCACCACGGTGATAGCTAAGAATGCTTGTCATTACGCAACGAGCCGGATAGGGAACTGTGGTCAGAGATTTTGTATAAATCAACAATGTATAAGTTGAACCAATTAAATGGTGACATGTCATCAAAATCCGGGCCTTGATTATGGACTCTGAGCGAGATACATAATATACAGTTCACGCCACTGTTTTTAGCCGGTGAGCTGCGATTGCGCAGTCGTACAGACTACAGAGGACAGGTGGTGAACCTCAGGCATGTGCAATTGATATGTGAGTTGCTTTCCGCGCAACTGAAAACTCACGTATCAATTGCACATGCGTGAGGCTTGTAGACTGTCCTCTGCACGACTGCGAAGCCGGGACTGACCGGCCAAAAACCGGGGCGTAACCAACTAACAGATTTCCCTGACAATTCCCTGATTTTTTCAGAATAAATCAGAAAATTCCCCGAGTAACAATAGCAGCCATAATAAATATATAAAACAGAGTTTGTACTTAAGAGCATTCAAAAAGTGCTTGAACAATAAATTGTAGGCTATCATGACAAATTTGAAAGGACAAAATTTATAGACTATATACACACATCAAAAAAAGTTTTGCATCACCTCGGTTCCCAGATCTCCGGCATATAGACGTTGACTGTGTATATTGTATCCAAGATACAGTCCCTTTGACTGTTCATAGATGTCACTAAAACTGCTCAAAGATGTAAACAACCATGCATGAGCAGGGCCTATTAGACGGAGGGGGTACGACAGCCGATCAGTTCCAGTCATTCCACCAGGACGAAGGTACGCTGCTCATGTTGTCTGTAGTTCTACCATGCCTAGAAGGTCAATACCGCAGTTCGATCGCGTCCGCATTGTTACTTTGTGTCAAGAAGGGCTCTCAACAAGGGAAGTTTCCAGGCGTCTCAGAGTGAACCAAAGCGATGTTGTTCGGACATGGAGGAGGTACAGAGATACAGGAACTGTCGATGACAGGCCTCGCTCAGGCCGCCCAAGGGCTACTACTGTAGTGGATGACCGCTACTTACGGATTGCCGCTCGGAGGAACCCTGACAGCAATGCCACCATGTTGAATAATGCGTTTCGTTCAGCCACAGGACGTCGTGTTTCAACTCAAACTGTGCGCAATAGGCTGCATGATGCGCAACTTCACTCCCGACGTCCATGGCGAGGTCCAGCTTTGCAACCCCGACAAGATGCAGCGCGGTACAGATGGGCCCAACAACATGCTGAATGGACCCCACGGAATTGGCATCACGTTCTCTTCACCGATGAGTGTCGCATATGCCTTCAACCAGACAATCGTCGGAGACGTGTTTGGAGGCACCCTGGTCAGGCTGAACGTCTTAGACACACTGTCCAGCGAGTGCAGCAAGGTGGTGGTTCCCTGATGTTTTGGGGTGGCATTATGTGGGGCCGACGTACGCCACTGGTGGTCATGGAAGGCTCCGAAACGGCTTTACGATACCTGAATGACATCCTCCGACCCATAGTGCAACCATATCGGCAGAATATTGGAGAGGCATTTGTCTTCATGGACGACAATTCTCGACCTCATCGTGCACATCTTGTGAATGCGTTCCTTCAAGATAACGACATCGCTCGACTACAGTGGCCAGCATGTTCGCCAGACATGAACCCTATCGAACATGCCTGGGATATGTTGAAAAGGGCTGTTTATGGACGTCTTGACCCACCAACCACTCTGAGAGATTTACGCCGAATTGTCGTTGAGGAGTGGGACAATTTGGACCAACAGTGTCTTGATGAACTTGTGGATAGTATGCCACGGCGAATACAGGCATGCATCAATGCAAGAGGACGTGCTACTGGGTATTAGAGGTAGTGGTGTGTACTGCAATCTGGACCACAAATGCTGAAAGTCTAGCTGTATGATGGTACAACATGCAATGTGTGGGTCTCATGAGCAATAAAACGAGCTGAAATGTTGTTTGTGTTGATCTCTATTCCCTTTGTATTTAACGGTTCCGGAACTCTTGGAACCGAGGTGATGCAAAACTTTTTTTGATGTGTGTATATTTCTATATATTGCCAAATTCTGAAGTTTTTATCCAGAAAAACTATTGTACTTGCGTGTATTGAAAGTGCTAATAATAATAATAATAATAATAATAATAATAATAATAATAATAATAATAATAATAAACATTTATATACAAATACACAGTCTACACATATAATTTGTGTGCTCTATTTTGCAAGAAATGAGAGCTTACTGATTTAATGTCAGTACGAACATACATCTACAAGAATCATCACCAGAATACACTTTTTCCCCATCAAAATGTAAATGCTTAATTTCCAATTATTCAAGGTTGGACCTTGCAAAACTAAAATTCCCTGAGTGTTATTAAAACAGTAATAATAATTCCCTAAGTTCTCCAGGAGGCCAGCGTGCTTCATTCATTCCATTCCCGACCCGGTCGGAGACTGGAAGCAGGCTGTGGATATTTTCCCTGAGTTCTCCAGGATTTGGAAATTCCCTAAGTATTCCATGTTTTCCAAACACTTTTGATTATCGAAAGCGATTAACTGATTTAATGTTGCTTATGATATTGTCATTTAGCCCTCGTTATATTTGGTGAA
Organism: Meconema thalassinum; assembly: GCA_946902985.2. Lineage (NCBI taxonomy): Eukaryota > Metazoa > Arthropoda > Insecta > Orthoptera > Tettigoniidae > Meconema > Meconema thalassinum. The sequence continues at coordinate 775,998,329 of OX336388.2, read as the reverse complement.
GTAATATTTCCGGCACATCTTAACGCCATGCAGCAGGAGTTGTGTTCGATAATCAACGTCTGACATGACAGCCCGCACGGCTGCAGGAGACGTGCCGGTCACTGCCATAAACTTTATCGCGCACATAGACACGCTTGAAGCGATTTCTGAACTAGAACAATAATGCGAGCAGTCATGTGCTTTTGATTACACATAACTCGTCATCAAACCTTTACTGTTATAGCTCGGCGCCGAGTCCAGTTCTCTCACTCGACAGCAGAGTTACAATCAAACTAGCCCCTTGCCTTCTGTCTGAACATGTGGAATGGTCAACTAAACCTTTGTGTTTATCCCGGGTGAGTTGTATGAAGTAGTGTAACTACGAGGGGTGATTAGGGGGATCAATTCGCCCCTTCCCCAGAGCCAACTAATAATAATAATAATCATTGGAAACTATCCTGCCCACAAAAGAACCAATCAAAATGGTGAGAGATTGGTCTCCATTTGCGAAAACCGTAACTTGCAGATCATGTCGACACACTTTCGCCATCTTCCCAGAAAGCAGACAACATGGCGATCTCCTGTCGACGCCATCGGAGAGTTTCAAATAGATCACGTCGCAATCTCTAGGAAAAACAGCCCTGAGATTATGAATGTTAAGGTTAAAAAAGGCATAAACGTGGCTTCAGACCACTATATGTCCATAATTAAATTCAAACCGGTCCCTTCAAACACCAACAAGACGCCCAAACAAATGATTCGCTTCGACACTGATAAACTCAAACAGAATGTAACCGAGTTCCAGGAAAAGGCTCGACCAATCGACTGTGACTTTAACAACACAAAAAACCGCCTGATCGAGGCTGCCAAGGAAATTGCTGAAATTAAAAGAAGCAAGAAACATGCCTGGTGGAATGATACATGTGTTTCAGTTCTCACGAAAAGGCTCGATGCCTGGAAACAATATTACTCAACAAAATCGCAAACTGATTGGGAAACCTACAAAGCCCAACGACCCCAGACAGCTAAAGTGATCCGAGCTGAGAAACGTAAATATGAAAAGTCACTTATTGAGAAGATCGACCAAGACTTTAAAAGAAACAACACCAGAGAGTACTACGGAACGTTCAAAAGGAAACTTACGGGTTATAAACCTCCGTCGTTATGCTTTCAGCGAAAGGACGGTACACTGGTGACCTCAAATGAAGAAAATTGTACCATCCTAGCTGATTACTTTAAGAATTTACTAAATTGCGACCAACCCAAAAATCCCATCAAGACCGAGGAACCCATTCGCAGATGCCCAGAATCAAGACCACCCAAAAAAGACGAAATCAAGCGTCACATTGCTCGACTAAAAAACAACAAAGCGCCCGGGGAAGACTCTGTAGTTGCAGAACTTTGGAAATATGCTCCCGAAGAAGCAGTTGAAATTTTGCAGAAGCAAATAGAACAAATTTGGAAAATGAAATTCTACCAGAAGATTGGAAAACGGCCTTGATCCATCCGTTACACAAGAAAGGCAGCATGAAAAACGTCAACAACTATAGAGGAATATCCCTCCTACCGGTAACATACAAAATTCTCTCACTTGCTATCCTGGAGCGATTAGAAGCCGAAGTCGAGCATCAAATAGGAGAATACCAAGGGGGATTCAGAAAGGGTCGTTCAACTGCCGAACAGATCCACAACCTCAAAACAATCGTTAGATATTGCAATCTCAGGTCCAAATCGTACGTATCAGTCTTTGTGGACTTTAAGAAGGCTTACGATTCGATAGACCGCGAAGTTCTGTTGAACATCCTCAACGAATTCGGGGTTGACCTGAAACTGCTGGCATTAATTAGAGCCACCCTAACTGAAACAAAATCCAAAGTAAAGTTCCTGGGATGTCTGTCGTATTCCTTTGAGGTCAAAACGGGAGTCAGACAAGGTGACGGGCTCTCTCCAATGCTATTCAACTGCGTCCTCGAAAAAGTCATTCGGACCTGGCGAACAAAATTATTAGAAACTGAGTATAGCCCTCTGCGAATGGGAGCAAAATACAAGGGGATCATAGTCGACTGTCTAGCATTCGCTGATGACATCGCCATTCTGTCGAACGACGTAGAAACTGCTAAGATGCAAATCGACCTTTTAAAAGAAATCGCTGAACAAACTGGCTTGCAGATATCATTCGAAAAAACAGAAGTAATGACCAACATCAAAGACGCCCCAGCAAAACTGCAGACAAAATACGGGAAGATCAACAGAGTGGGAAAATTTAAGTACTTGGGAGAGATCATCATGAAAAGTGGACTGGACAAAGAAGCGCTCAAGGAACGAGTACGCAAACTCGAAATAGCCTATCAAACATCGCGCTCAATATACAACAAAAAATGCCTGTCCAAAAATACTACGTCATTATGAAAGTGTTCTGAAACCAGTAGTTATGTATGCAGTCGAAACCCTATCCCTAAATGCTAATAAAGGACTCCTTGAAGAACTGGAGAAAAAAGAGCGCAAAATCGTCAGAGGTATAATGGGATCAAATTACAAGAATGCTATCCACTATAAAAAATCCAACAAAGAAGTCTACAGTGAAATAGAGAACATTTCAGAATCGATCCGTAAAAGGCGGGCACGGTATTGCGGTCATCTCAAACGAATGGACGGAAACAGGCTGACTAAACAGATTTTCCATTTCTTTGACTCCAAACCCAAAACCACAATGCCCTGGTTTATGAATACCAAAGACGACCTCAAAATACTGCATCTAAAACCCGACGACGCCTTCAATAGAGATCTCTTCCGCAAAAAGATACTGACTAATGGGCTAACCCGAGACGAGACATCGAACCCGAAAAGAAGACAAGGTACCACTTGGACAGCGGAGCGCAAGATGGCCCACTCACAGAGAATGAGGGAATTCTGGGCTCAGAGGAAGGCGAAACAAATTGCCAAGTGTAGCAAGACTTAACGTGGTCCTAGATGGCCTCAACGAATTATATATAATAATAATAATAATAATAAGAGTAGACTACGTAATTCGATGAAATGTTTATTTTGAATAAAACTAATCTCCAAATTAAGCAAAATAAAAAAAAATGAAAGCCAAACATGAAACCAAAACAAAAACAAAAAACAAAAAAAGCAGAATTAAATTTAAAAACAAACAAAAATCACCAAATAAAAACCAAAAATCAAATTTAAAAAACAAAAGAGGGGGAAAAGCAAAAACAAGAGAATACATTTGAAAAAAAAAGTTCTGTCCTATAAGGGGTATAGACCTAGTAAAACGCTATCATAGCTTAGTTCAGATTTGACTCCGCTCATCCCCCCTCCCAGAAAAAAATCCTAGTTACGCTACTGTGACTTGGGGTGGTGATTTTTAATTTTTCGCAACTGCGATAAAGCACGAAATGCTCATCAAGCACTGTAATCCTGTAACTTATTTTCGTTTTTAACTACCTGTAAACCACTTTTTAATGTGTTTTGTAAAAACGACAATATGCGACATTGACTGAATATGAATAAATCATACTTCTTCTTTCCTAGCGTTTATCCCAGTACGGGGTCCGCTGCTCTACTACATCTTCTCCACTTTTTGATGTCGTTGACATCTGCAAGTTGTAAGCCAACAGCGTGCAATGTTGTCTATCCAACGCTTCGCAGGCCGTCCGCGTGGTCGCAGTCCTCCTGGGTCCAGTTTGAAAGCTATTTTGGCGACAGAGTCGTCCGACATTCTCATAACATGACCATACCAAAGGAGACGAGCTTTCCTCACTTTCTCCGTAATTGGTGTGACACCTAATTGTTGTCGGACATCTGCATTTGTGACATGGTCATATCTAGTCAGTCCAAGTGTCCAACGGAGAATCTTCGTCTCCCCCGTGTACAGAGCCTGTTCATGTTTTCTTGTCATTGGGCGGGATTCTGCCCTATAAATTGCTGCCGAACGTACAACTGTCTTATAAACTTTTGCCTTTAGGTATTTAGGCATCTTCTTTGTCGCAGAGGACACTAGTGACCTGTTTCCATTTGAGCCAGGCCGCATTTACCCTCGCCCGAGTATCTGAAGTGACATCGCCATTTGACGTGATAACCGACCCTAGATATTTAAAGTTATTTGTCTTGGGCAGATCTTGATCGCTAATTTGGACAGTGCCGTCGATTCTTGGATGTAACGGGTAATCTTGAGAACCACGGAATAGAGTTTGATGCGGTTTTCACCACTCTGTAAAGGATTTCTCGTTTCTGTAGAAAAACATTCATTTGTGACCAAAGGAATCCGAGCAGTAACGATTTCAGTGAATCAAGTCGAAGAAAACCCTGTTACTGTGTCACATGCCTACGGTCCATATTGTTTTAAAATATATGGAATTGCACATCATCGCATTTCTTCGTTATATTCCACGATTATAAACATCGGTTTTCGGCCAGTTGTATATATTAGACTCCTCAGAATTCTTGAATTCCTTGCAATTAAATGATTTGGCTCCACATACTCCAAACGCTTGACCCATAGTTATGCTCCTTAGAAATCTGAACGTTTCCCAAGGGCTCCTAAATGCAAACATATTGCTTGGATTTGGAAATACTAGGTGCAGTTAAAATTAGGCAGAGAAGTCTAATCCTTCGACTTGATTTAACACCATCCGATAAAACACTATCATTTTCTTTTAAGAGGCAACATTTTCCAATTCGCTTGGCAAACTTTATCACATTCTATAAAGCTCAAGGGGAAACTCTGGAACACAGACCTATAGGTCTCAATTTGCCTCATCAAGTTCTCAGTCATGGCCAGCAGTATTTTGCAATGTCGAGAGTGCAATCTTTAGACGCCCTTAAAGTTTCAGTAGAGCAAAAAAAAAAACCGCCGTCCGTGCGCCTTTTAAGCTTACGCTGGGTTAACGGTTACAAATATCTATATAGGCCTACCGTACTATGAGTGTAAGAATAGGGATGTATAGAACTAGCACCGATAGAGCGCACTGCTGTTGTACTGGGTAAGCGCAAGGCGCTCTTCAGTTGTCTCCTGTGTTCTCATGCCACTATATCCACGAATTTAAGTTCTTTAAATGGTTATTTTTGTAACTATGCCGAGCTATTGCAGTGTTCTTCTTTGCAAAAATCAGGGAAGCTCGCTTTCGTTTCACCAATTTCCACTAAATAAAGAAATGTTTACATGCTATTAGAAGGAAATATTTCGGTGAGAAAAATCTGACCGAAAATATTAAAGTGCGTTCCCATCATTTTCAACCCGATGACTTCACGAAAACTGTGTTGGATAAGTGTGATGTACAAAGGGAAATAATTTCTTTTTTGTACCTATAAACTGATTAGACATTTCGAGAACAACAACTGAATTTATGCGTTTGTATTTGAAGGTGAGAGAGCAAGGTTAAAACCGGGCGCTGTTCCGTCGCTTTTTCCGTGGACCACGAACCCAACAAAACAAAACAAAAAGGAAGAGGCCATACACTAGAAAATTGCCGGATTACCACTATAAGCCTACAATATCGGAATCTGCAGAAATCATCTCCATTGAAGTACGGGAAGAAATCGTCAATATACACAAAGAAGTGAATGTAATTTTGTGACTCCCATTTTCAAAGACATTAATACTCGGACAAATACTTCAAGAATAAATGTCGCAACATTAAGTCACAAACTTACTATGGTTGGTTTCTTGAAATCAGAATTAATCGTCAATTTCTATCCGCCCGACGGAGAATGTCGTAGCGACTGACTTCTACATTCTTGAGACATACTCAGATAAATGGAAACAGTTCGTGGCCCTAAAGCAGGGATTCTCAAACTTTTAAAAATGTACCCCTATGTCCTTTCCAAGAGGTACGGGAACGATTATTATTGAGAAATTGACAAAATGACATAAAAATCAAACTTTGCTATGAACTTTCGAGGTATATGCCTACATTACCGGTATCAACTTTCTTTGATTATGTTTACGGTACCGGTACCTTAATACACGACAGTTTCATTTAAGTTATCCACCTAAGAAGAGACATGAATCGAAGTCTATAAGCAAGGGGAGCAAGTAAATATTTAAATCTCTATTTATGATTTAAGTCTTATGGAGATATATTTATCAATATAGGCCTTCAATACTCAAATAATAGTAATTTTTAGGAGAAAGCATGCTGAATAATAAAGCGTGTTAGAATTTAGTTATTACCGCTGTATTAATTCTTCCTTCCTCCCGCTAGTTTTAATGCGTCTGGTCCATAGCTCATTTTGCAGATGTTTAACGCTTAAACGCTGAAAATCGTCCATAATATATTAGGTTATATACCTATAGAATTAATTAATATAGTCTTGGAGTAAAATTAGAGCAGATATAATTTACTTTAGCTTAGAAATCTCGGTCACAATCTTTACATTCCTCACAGCTGACTGGGAGAAACATAAGACGATCGCCTTGCGCTTACCCAGTACTACACGAGCACTATCTGGCGCGAACTTTCTCCGGCTACATCCCTATTGGTCAGCATGAAAAGTTCTACAAAAAGTTCCGTGACAGCATATCTCTAACTTTAATACATCGCCCACTATAAGTGATTTTACGTTTCCATTTCTTCCAACAATCTCCATTCAGTGGAAATTCAAATTACTAACTTCAGAGCGAGTTTACGAGGTAGCGAGAGTCTATCACCAGCTTCGGCCAGCATCAACTCTCGAGTCGTGTCGAGTTAAGACTTCAGAGAAGAGTATATGTGTTTGGAGTTTCGCTGTTCACCTCGGCTTTTCTGAATTGCGTCTGGGTCCTGCCATTCGTGCGCCTTTCAAGCGAACGCTGGGTAAACCATTGAAGATATCGGGCGAAGCCGGGGTGGATTGCTAGTATGGGTATTATTGTAAATAGCTATGCTATATCAAATACTTAACCATATCAAAAGATAGTTCTTCCGTAAAATTGAGTAACATTATAATTCATTAGTTAAAATTCCGGTGTGATTTGTGAAACGATACGCATAAAAAGATCTTAAGATCTTAAATGTCTCAATTGTGAGTAATTCGTATTTTTCTTTGGTTTTGAAACCTTTCATTCCTGAATTTGACAATATAATACAATGTCAATTTTACAAATAATTTCAGGAACAACAATTGTATACCGTACCTTCACAGCAGTCATGTGGGAGACCAGGTATTTCATAAGAAAATTAACAAACAGTGTACCACATATAAGTTTGTGAGCATTATCTTGACTACATAAATTGGCTTGCTTCAGAATGATTCAAGAATAAGTTGATATTATTGTACAAAATAGTCTAGATTTGTGTTCATTAAATCAGCTCTCTGTCGATTTGAAAGCCACTGTCTACACCTGAAAATTAAAATATCGGCACGAGTTTGAGATAACATAATTTACGTTTAATTACGTCTTAATTTTCAAAATGCATTGATATTATTTATATTTGAATTCCAGCCACTGGCCATAGCAGGGCATTTCAATTCAACGCCCATAGGTCCCCCAATTTCAATTTAATGTCGTTCCAGCTTTGGCTACCAGACGCCACTGTCACTACACCCAGCGGCAAAAGTTGAAATTTGATAGAGCGTTTCTAACCAAATAGCCTACAAATTTTGGCTACCCACTACCATTCTAGTGATAGTTCTTTTACATGCCAAAAATTTATAGCATGGGCCCTCCGGCTTCACTTCCCTTCCAAAGGAAGGCATACTGAAGGATTTAAGGGGAGATTGTACCTTGCATACTAACCATTGGCAATTTTAGGTACATTTTTCTCGTGAACCGTTCAAGATATTATAAAATTTGAATGGTTGATAGAGGAGGATTTTCTATTCCTAAACCTATTTTATTAGGTGCATACCTTGTACTGTATAATGCATTTTTAGAGAGTTTGTTGCAAGCTGTAAAAAAAGTGCTATATATTTCAGATTTATACATTTTTAATTTTTAAAATATTAAACTCAACATCATTTAAAAATGCATATATGATGATCAATCCAGTGTTTGTAATATGTTGAAGTTTTACTGTTCTATGATGGTTAGGTCCTGAGAAAAATCTACCCAAACATAAAAAAATGAAATCTCAGAAAACAGATTTAAAAGTTTAACATAGTTTAGTGCTCACTTTAGAACATCCCTGCACCATATCTAGGGTCATATTCATTTCCTAGATCCTCACTAGGCTTCTTAGTATTCCTTGAGTGCATTCTTGCCTTTCTAGCCAACAGAGTCACTTCATAATCTGCTCTTTTCACACTGACAGCATCCAATTCTGAACATGCTTATCCAACTGCTAATTCACCTTTACCTATAGGACGTAATCCATACAAAAACCTAATATAACTTTCATACCCACTGTCAACCTTCCTACTGGTGCGAAATGGATGCTGAGGTTTAGTTACTGCATTTTCGAAATAGTTTACTAGTAAGTCCATATCTAGCAGTGGTATATTCATAACAAAATAAACTGTCACTAACATGGCATTGTTTACAAACTGCAAATGAAGATATGGCAGATGACAACAATTCAATACCCATGACAACATTGCCACTTGTATATTCTTCAATGTTAGCATTATTACTTACAAAAGATCCTACACTGAGCTTATAGCCCAAGATATCGGGTTCAAACCCGGCCGAAGCCGTCGGATTTTTTAAGAGCGTTAAAAATCCCTCAGTATGCCTTCCTTCGGAGGGGAAGTAAAGCCGGCGGTCCCATGTCATAGATTTCTGACATATTAAAGAACCTTCCACTAATTACACATGTGTGAAGCTAAATTGTATAGGTTAGGAATGTAAACAACACTCTTAGGTCCTACGTTCGTTGCCAAGAGCCGACTGCGGTGGCGTCTAGTAGCTAAGTTCTGAACTAGGCCTAGTAGTCGTTGACGGTGGTGTTTGGCGGCAAAAGTAGGAACTATTTGAAAAATTCAAAGTTGCAGTCCTTACTTTAATTAAAAAACAGATACACAGACTAATACAACCATCACAATAAACACCGGTTATCAGACAGATTCTACACACACCCAAAGTACACGGGGCTACATGACCGCGTTGTCGCAGCCCCTAAATTGAGGAACCAACCAACTTGGAATCAGTGTTCAACTTTCTTCTGGTAGCACTAACAATAATATATTCACTGATAGAAATACCACTCAGCGAGGAAGTTGAGGCACATGTTGAACCTATTCTCAAAGAGCCTGAAGCACTTTCACCAACCAAATTCCTATTATTTGCACCATTATCATCAGTTCACTAAGTAGGCTACATTTGCTTTAGGTTTTCATACAGGCCCTTCTGTGCATTTCTTGAATACTTTTCCAATTCGAGGCCTGATGACACAAAAACAACTTTCCGATCTTAGCCCGCGAGGACTGGCGCGTGGGTATTATTGACCCGAGGATTAAATATATCTACTATATAAAGCTCAAATACCACTCACTCACTCACTCCCTCACTCATTCATTCATCACGAAATCTCAGAAACCACCGAACGGATTGGAATGAAATTTGGTATCCAGCTTCCTCAAGGGCCGCAAACGCCCACTAAGAAAGGATTTTTGGATATTCAGGTTCTAAAGGGGTGTTAAGGGGGTAGACCTGCATTTAATTGAATAGCAATATTTCCCGACTGGTTTCATTAGGGGTTGTGATACTCGGCATATAATCTCAGCACAAAAAATAAGAAGACACATGTCAGAGGGTTTTTCGATGTGGTGTATATTATGAGGTGAAAGGGGTGAAAAGTGGGGGTTGAAGGATTCCTAACGGAGCGTGTATCTCTTAAACGACATAGGCGAGGAGTTTGGAACTCAGCCGAAAAAAATCAGCATAAAAATAACTAAACAGGTGTTTGACCGTTTTTTTTCATAAATCCAATTTAAGGGGCCCATGGGGAGGGGTGAAATTATGGGTGAGGGGGGGGGGGGGAACGTAATATGTCTGAGTGTAAAATTATACATGGCCTATGTTGTAGGCAATAACACATTACATATTTTTGTCTCTTTCTATTTCATCATACGACGAATACTTAGGGAGTTATTAATGATTTTGTACTTTTTGGCCGGAATTTTCTAAGTCCCAGGAATGACATAAAATTGATTCGAATGAAATTTCAAAAAATAGTTTCTTTTAATACTTTTATTATATTTTTCACGTCTTTTAGGGTCCGAAACCAACATGATATTTTGATGTTTTTCGTCCCATGCATTTTTGGTTTCAGGTGATAGAATTATTTTCCACTAGGACCCATGCTTATCTATCTTTATAACTAATGTTATGCTTGCCACGGTGGGTGAGTGGATAGCGTGTCGGTCTACTAACCCCAAGATTGCAGGTTCGCCCCTGACCGTGGTAAGTGATTTTTGAAAGGCGGCAAAAATACGATACGCATGTCATACGATGTTGGCATGTCAAATAACCCATTTGAATTCAGTAGGCCGAGTTCATAATGGCAAAATTAATCTCGGGAGTTTCCGCCAGCACAAAGTTCCTCATTTCTCTACTAGAAAGCGCTATTGTGTTCAAGGAGATTAGATATCTAACATCTAACCTCCTTGACTTTCATAGTCAAGGAACTACGAAATTCGACATGCAAGCTACCCTCTGGGTGTCAAATTGCAAAGCTTGCACCAGGCACCCGAGGCCATACGATATTATTATTATTATTATTATTACTAATGTTATAACGGGGTTCCAAATGTTATTGCGGGCGAAGCCGCGGGTAACAGCTAGTGCTCTATATTTTCGTTTTGGTCAGCCCTTATTTCCTGTCCCTTACTGTACCTTCCTTCATAGCGTTGAACTTCACTTTGCAAAAGAAACATGTCCATAGCTTTTGAAACACTCAAGTTATTTATATATTATTTACGGTCGGGTAAGATTTACCCATGGCGCCAGTCCTCGCGTGACAGTTTTTGGCTTACGTTAGTCGGGACAATCTGTAAAACATAAGGGGGAAAACCACCTATTTTGGTGCAGCACAATCACATAGTTCACTTTTTTGTTTATCCATGTTTAGGATCTAGGGACACCTTGGTCATCAGCTCCTTTGTTAAAACAAAACACTGATAGTCAGTCTGAAAGACTAGACTTTATATCATTTTAAATGCTACAAATGCTGCGTGAACTCCGTTAGCAAAAATAAAAAAAATAAAAAATAAAAAAAAATTAAAAAAAAACAAGTGCAAACCAAGGTCAAAGGAGGTAGCTCGCTGGATGACGTCTCGCTCACCGGAGCGCGCGGGTAAAGGAGGAAGCTCAAGCAGTACTATGACGTCACACACCTCTGTAAATTTCGTCCCGTCACCGTAACGTAACGCCAGACCCCAGCGAAGTCGACATAATAATTTAAAATGATAAAAAACAAAACAATGAGATGACTGCTTTATCGCCACTATCAAGGCCAATTATACTGTTACGAACATTATTATGATTTCTCTGCATGTTAAATTTGAAAAATATAAATAAACCACATTTTATATTGGGGATAGTTCATAGGAAGACATCAGGTGAAAAATAACGTCATTAAAATACTTACGACTACGACAAAAAGGGAGTGACACACTATGGGTCAAAATGGCCCGGCGCCAGTCCTCGTGTTATATTTCTTCACGCCAGTTCTCAAGGGTTGACATGTACAGAAAACGCGCCAGGAACACAAGCAGCAATTGAAAGTTGCTCCGCGGCAACAGAGGAGCCAACACTGAGCACGAAATATCTTCATTAATCAACATATCGCTAAAATGAAGTGTTTGATGTCCAAGAAGTTGACAGTACGCAAAAGGGGGGCGTGGCAACTCCGTTAGCAAAAATAAAAAAAATAAAAAATAAAAATAAATTAAAAAAAAAACAAGTGCAAACCAAGGTCAAAGGAGGTAGCTCGCTGGATGACGTCTCGCTCACCGGAGCGCGCGGGTAAAGGAGGAAGCTCAAGCAGTACTATGACGTCACACACCTCTGTAAATTTCGTCCCGTCACCGTAACGTAACGCCAGACCCCAGCGAAGTCGACATAATAATTTAAAATGATAAAAAACAAAACAATGAGATGACTGCTTTATCGCCACTATCAAGGCCAATTATACTGTTACGAACATTATTATGATTTCTCTGCATGTTAAATTTGAAAAATATAAATAAACCACATTTTATATTGGGGATAGTTCATAGGAAGACATCAGGTGAAAAATAACGTCATTAAAATACTTACGACTACGACAAAAAGGGAGTGACACACTATGGGTCAAAATGGCCCGGCGCCAGTCCTCGTGTTATATTTCTTCACGCCAGTTCTCAAGGGTTGACATGTACAGAAAACGCGCCAGGAACACAAGCAGCAATTGAAAGTTGCTCCGCGGCAACAGAGGAGCCAACACTGAGCACGAAATATCTTCATTAATCAACATATCGCTAAAATGAAGTGTTTGATGTCCAAGAAGTTGACAGTACGCAAAAGGGGGGCGTGGCAAGTAGAAGTAAGTTAATATATAAAGGCTTTATTGGCTAAAATGCCAATAGAAAACATATGTACACTCAAAAGCCGGCCCCGTGGTGTTGGGGTAGTGCGCCTGCCTCTCACCCGGAGGCCCCGGGTTCGTTTCCCGGCTCCGTCAGCCATTTTAGAAACTGACGTGAGGGCTGGAACGGGGTGCACTCAGCCTCGTGAGGACAAGTGAGTAGCTGTCTGACAGTGAGGCAGCGCCCCGGTCACGAAAACTAAGGTTAACGGCCGAGGGGATCCGATGCGCTGACCACGTATCACCCCAATATCTGCAGGCCAAATGGCTGGGCAGCGGTCACTTGGTAGGCCTGGGCCCTTCACGGGCTGTAGTACCACGGGGTTAGGTTAAAGTACACTCAAAGGAATGTTTATAAGCAAAATGATATTCTGCACACTAAAAAGGTACAATCTACCCTTAACGCTCTTCAAAATCCGACGATTTCGGCCGGGTTTGAATCCGCGATCTTGGGCGTAGCAGTTCAGCATGCTACCGACTACGCCACCGAAGCCATGCATATATATCCTTCCGAGATATGCTTCTGATTTATAACCGACTGGCTGCGTGAGAGCATTATTGCCGCGCGGTAGAAAAATATGAGCCAAGCTTCGCGACTGTGTAGGACTGTGGTTATACCAATACGTTATCACGAAGGCCGGCCCCGTGGTGTTGGGGTAGTGCACCTGCCTCTCACCCGGAGGCCCCGGGTTCGATCCCCGGCTCCGTCAGGGATTTTAAAACTGACGTGAGGGTTGGAACGGGGTGCACTCAGCCTCGTGAGGACAATTGAGTAGCTGTCTGACAGTGAGACAGCGCCCCGATCACGAATACCAAGATTAACGGCCGAGGGGACCCGACGCGCTGATCACGCGTCACCCCAATATCTGCAGGCCAAATGGCTGGGCAGCGGTCGCTTGGTCGGCCTTAGCCCGTCATGGGCTGGATAGTGCCAGGGGTTGACTTTTTTTTTGTTGACTTTTGTTATCACGAAGACGGGCCGAAAGGCGACAACTGTACATCACCAAGTAGCCGGCGCGGTGGTGAAACAGACACAAATCACAACCATGCCGATTTTACAATGGGGGTAGGGTCTAGTTTAACCACCAGCCCTATCCCCGCCTGGCTACGCCACTGGTGTGGAATTTGTCTGATAACCTGTGCTATTGTGTTGGCTGTATTAGTGAGTGTAGTTGTAATTGGGAAGGAGGTGGCCGTGGGCTTAACTTAGGAATCATCCCGGCATTCACCTGGAGTGGAAGTAGGAAACTACAGAAAACCACTTTCAGGATTGCTAAGATAGGAAACGAACCCACCTCCTCTCACGAGGCTGAGTGTACCCCGTTCCAGCCCTCAGACCTGAATTAAATTTTTTAACAGATCCGGGAATCGAGCCCTGACCTCCGGAGCGACAGCCAAGAACGCTAGCCGCTACAACATGAGGTGGATCCACAGGCTCAGGCATGAATTCGTGGGATGTGCTCGGAGACGACAGCAAAGCACTCATTATCCGGGGGCCGTCCACCTATTACGTCATCACTTTTTGGCCAATGCACTTGATCTTTATTCCCCCCAGAGGCTCACATCTAGTGGGACGTGGGTTGGCGACCACGGGACCCCAGCTGAGTCCGGCATTGCTTCCACTTACTTGTGCCAGGCTCCTCTCCGTCTTCTTTCCTGTCGACCTCTCTTGGTCAACTCTTGTTCTCTTGCAGTACGCATACGCGGCCCACCTATTCCAAAGCTAAATATCGGCTGCCAGTCAATTGCTGCTACTTCCTGCATGATAATTTGTTAACGGGCTTCACGTGTGTGTGTATTGTTACCTTCCTTCCCACTGCCGATACTCTAAGAAGCCTTTGTGTTGAACCCTTTATCCACAGGCTGTATAAAGGATTCTAATAAATTATTCATCATCATTTTATACATTTCTACAGGCAGCAGATATGAGAGCCAGACGGAGTTGGGAAATGTTGAGAAATCAGTGGCAGAGAGAACACAAAGGTTTAAGCTCCTTTGGTATTTTAGAAAGTAGCATAAAATTCTTGACGCATAGGACAGGTGCAACTTTTAGCGCGAAGAGAGGCTTGGGTACGCACAATATGGCTTGTTACTATGAGAGTTGGCGCCAAGAAGAAAATTGAATGCTACGATGTAATTGGTCAATCTTCATGTTAACCACTCCTTGTGGCAGGAATACAAGTAAGAGCGCGCGAAGATATACAAGAGTCTGATCCAATAATATCAAGACGCCCTGTTTAAGCGGCAACTCGGCGTTATAACGCACCCTGGTGAATTAACGCGGGAGTTATCTACGGATTAATTCCACGATCGATTCGAGCCAGCTACAGGCAGCAGATATGAGAGCCAGACGGAGTTGGGAAATGTTGAGAAATCAGTGGCAGAGAGAACACAAAGGTTTAAGCTCCTTTGGTATAATCGTAACCTCCACATTGCTACGAACTCAATGATACCGATCGCATGCTAGTCTGATAATTATTATGGATTTATTTTACATAAATCCCCTTCCATGCCTACTCTAGCCAGTTTCATTTATAAATGTTCCAGGAAGCTTCGAGAGATGACTTTTATTTGAGCGTTTGAGGACGTAAGGCCTTTATTCAGGTGCCTGAGGACACGAGGCATAACTTCATATTTTCATGTGTGTGATCATGGAACATTTTCGTCAAGTTATAAGTGTAACTTCAGTGATTTATTTGTAGTCCCAGTACTACCAGATAGGGGAGTTCATCGAAATAATTCACCAATAGACAGTCAAGGAATTTAGTACTTGATCGGTGAATTTAATAGGAAATATATCGTGTGTGTATCTGACAAACATTATTTTAATTCAGCACGAGATGACGTCTAGGAACGAGGGCGGATCTTGGAACTAGCAGGACATTTGCCAGAAGATGTCGATGGTGAGCTAAGCATTTTAAAGGAGTGATGGCTGGAGATGTTTCCCAGACGCTGTTCTATAGGAATGAGTACAAATGAATTTATTTATTTATTAAATCAGCTATGGCTTTATGGGACGTATTTTTGTAGATATTTGTTTGCTTGTTTGGTAATGTAGATTCTTAGTTCTTGTTTACTGACACATTAAGTATGGGACAAGCTGAGCGCTTTGTATTTTGTAAATATTGTGATTTTGTTTGGTTCAACTGTACGGGGCTGTGCTCAGCTCGTGCTCGCATTCGCTTGCGTAAATCGCGGTCAAGCATTGTAGATTCTGAAGTATGCCTTTTAACAAAAATGGAACTGAATTAATTCTGAGATTAAAAATAGAATTTGGAGGGTAATGATTATTTGTGAGCAGAATTTATGATGGATCAGGATTATTTTGATAGTTGCTTTTCTAGCAGGTCTGTACGGGATGGCACTCTTGCACCCGAGTTTTTGTTGTTTAATTTGTTTAATGTGTCTATGGACGCAATGTAGGTTGATCTGTTTTGAGCCGACCCAGATGGTGTGTTTGTGAGTGAGTCAGTCCAAGCTTTATGGTGTGTGTTGTGATTTTATGATGTGTTCGCGGGAAAATATATCATTGAGATTATTCCGACTTGTTGCACATCAACCCAGTTCATAACCTCGCGAGGCTGAGCTTGTGGAAAATATTTGTGTTCTTGCCATCCAAGTGGATGAGTGAGATATGTCTTTTCGCGTTTCCAGATGGATAACGGGATCAGTGTGGTCCCATGTATAATTAGCACCAAGCTTGAAGGACTGAGAGAAAGTAGAGGCAGCGATGACTCATACAAGGAGGGGAGCGCTCAATTCAGATAACAACTGTTGGTCATTAGTAGCAGGCTAGGTACCTGTATTTCAATATAAGACGTTGTTTAAGATTCACAAAACCCTGATCGGTTATAAAGAGTATTTGATTGATTAAATGGGCGTTGTCCATGGTTTTAAGGTATATTCCGAAACATCTGTTTGTCTGGCGTTTATAAAATGTAAATATAATTTTCAGCCGTTAGGCTTGTATTTTGTTGTTGTTGCTTGATTTCTTGTGTGTTTATTTACGCGTTCAATGACCCCGTGTGGCATTAGGATGTGCGAGGCTGTGTTCCCAATTTGTGATGCAAGCTTTTTTTGGCCTATTTTCGGCATGCTCTTTATGGTTTGTGTGCTTTGGCACCGGCTAGAATCTCAGGGAGGTTCTTCATGTTTTTGTATTATTAGATCTTGCATGTGCCAGTAGTAATTATAGTGTGTTAATTAAGGGTGGGTCCCATAGCCGTAGTGTGATTTAAAAGATGCAACTCCGTGAGCAATATGACTGTTTCAGTTGTAAACGGACTCGCACCAGTACTCATTTTCTTATTAAAGAGCAGTACACCACGCATTATATAACTTCTTGACCAGGACAAATGGACTTGAATCCATATGTTGTAAGGAGCGAGTTCTTACCGCTCAATTTTATGTTATGATTAATCTTTATTGAGTGAAGCTGTATTCACATTGTTTTGTTGTGTGGAGCGACTCTTACCGCTCAGTAATATATTTATTTTCTGATGGGGGTGAAAGTCAGGGAGGACTTCTTTTTATTATTAATATTATTATTATTATTATTATTATTATGCACATAATTTTCAGTCATTAAATATCTTTTATTCTACTTGTTATTCATTTTATTTCTAGTATAGCCTCTGTTATGGACCTTTCTATTCATTAGAGCATGTTGTTTTTGCGAACTTTGCTGTCAAAAGCATTCAGGACTGAGCACGACCCCGTAGAAAGAATCTTGATAAAACAATTCTTTATTGAATGGTGCAGTGTATACTTTTAACAGTGTGGCAGTATCATGTACAGTAATGGAAACAGTGACCAACGAAATGTTTTTGGAATGCGCGATACGCAGTGAGCTGGAAGACAACTGCAGTTGAAAATGCCGGACGCAGTTTCATGTGAAACGTCGGGAGATATCCTGTCTGGACTACGGCCTACAAGCCCGAAAAACTTGTACTTAATTATAGCCTATCATATTTTTCCGTTATATTTTTTCATGACAAATGTAAAATGATGATTTAAGCTAATCTCATTCAAATTATGTCATCAAGCATAATTAACACTCCGAACTGAAAAGGGTTGCAATTCTGGAGGTATAACATTAATTTTAAACATAGCCTACCTAGCACATGGCATACATAGCTTAAGGGAGCGACTTTCTCCTAAAATGTATAAATGTGTTGCTTTAATGCCTTATGCTTTATCTAGAAATATTATTGTAATGCCAATAGATTCGGATAACAGTCGTGCGGATGCGGGGCGGATGCGGATAACGTTTTGTTTATCCGCGCAAGGCTCTGACCATAGTGTGTCCATTCGCTCAATCTCCTGCTAGAAGTAGGGATGCTCGATTCTCCTCACAGCTATTCTATGTGTATATCTGTCTTACCCAAACTATACTGGATTTCCACGACAGACGATGTGCTAACATTGATTGTTGCTATAGATTTCAATGTCAGCAGACCACCTCGTGGTGTAGCGGCTAGCAATCTTGGCTCTGCCAAGAAATTTAATCCTGATCTGAAGACTGGGAAACGGGGTCCACTCGGCCTCTTGAGGCAAAACTGAGCAGAGGTGGGTTCGATTCCTGCCTCAACCATCCTGAAAATGTTTTTTCGTTCTTTCCCCACTCTTACTCTAGGCAAATGTCGGGATGGTTCTAAAATTTCAATCGCACACCCGTAGTAAGTGCTTAAATATTTAAGGAACAACTTGATTGTGTTATTTACCCCACTCTTGGCGATTTAGATGGCTAGGGTATCCTCCATTTTCTGTAGTATTTTTTTTCTTTTTTTTCCTTCGGTGACGGGATATGACCTTATAGTTGTCGTACACTGCCTATGAATCTGTTAACGACGGGTTCATTCTAAAATAACACTAATATACGCTATTTTACGTCTGAGAAGAGGAAAATAACACTTTTATTCAACATCTCCCCTAGTATAGGCTACATTTTATATTACAAATAAAATTGTATGCTTTGCATGTTTTGGCGGCTCATTTTCTGTAGTCCATGGAACTGATCAAAAATCATTTCGCTATAGACGCGTTGATCGTGCCTGAAAGAAGCTTGTAGTTTTCTATCTCTAGTTATCACTTATCAGCCGTGTGACTGATTCGTAGCAGTCTCAATTCTTATCGCTTCTGTGCTTTCCTATTCGGTTTGTAGTAGGAATCACATCTCATGTCTTCTAATACTTGCTTCATGTACTCTCGTCTTGGTCGTCCTCTATGTAACCCTCAATTAATTATGTTCCGCAATAATCCACTATGTCTAAGGATACGTTCTATTAGATGATCCCGCCGTCTTTTTGTGACATAAAACATTTCCTTTCTCCTGCTCTTCTAAATACAGTACCTCTTCATTCGTGATCATTTCTCTCCAACTAATTTTCAATAATATCCTATAGGACCGAGCTTCCATCATGTAAGGAGTCTCTTTCCCTTTCGCTTATTGTCCATGTTTCTCTTCCAAATAAAATGATACATAAGTCTTGAACAGTTGTTTCCTCACATTAAAACTTATGGTTTTTGCTCTAAACAGATTCTTATTCGTAATCTTCTTCTTCTCTTAAAAGCATTCTTAGTTTGATCAATCCTACTTGTTATCTTTCTACAACTTTGTGATTTTACTTCCTAAGTAGTTTTACGTCACTGTTAATCACGTGATCATTAGCCATTAGACCTCCTTTTTTGCGTGAAATCCAAACTAGCTGGCGTAAAATTTCACCTAGAAAATTCTACTTGCAGGAAATGAACCCTTGGTGGGAGGCAAGCAACTTGACCGTTGCGCCATCACGCCTCTATAGGATATGAAATTATTCTCTTGTTAAGATGTTCTTACTCTACTCCAGTGTTAGACAGACACAGACCATCTATCATAGACATTAATAAGGACGTTGATAA
Organism: Meconema thalassinum; assembly: GCA_946902985.2. Lineage (NCBI taxonomy): Eukaryota > Metazoa > Arthropoda > Insecta > Orthoptera > Tettigoniidae > Meconema > Meconema thalassinum. Next base: position 775,978,959 of record OX336388.2, on the reverse strand, counting down.
TTCGACGCCAGATCGAACACTGCTTCCATTATTGCAACGTCATGATTAACTTTTATTTACTGTGCGTCATGGCCAATTAAAAAGAGTGCTAATGTGTCTCTGAACTGGAAGAAGCTGTTAGCTCCGTGAGATCGTTCCACTACCACCCAGGAACAGTTCTCAGAATAGCCCTGGACTGGATACTGTCGCCTGACAAACACATGGCGCTTCGTTTCCTCAGTGCAGAGCCGCAAACACACTTTGAGATTATCTTGCGAATGGACGTTCATGGACGTCACGGTTAGAAAGACTTCACCAACACCTGCTAGGAAACAAACCTGGGACCCTTTGGGCCAAAGCCTACCATGCTAACCACTCAGCCACAGGGCCGAAGACCCTAAGGCGGAAGATCGTGGTTATCTACACCTTGTAACGTACAATTACATTCACGAATAAAGATGAAGAGCGGAGCAGATGGCTTCGATGTTCCACCCCTTAGAATAACAGTCATTATCATAATCATTAAAGATGAAGCCATAGAGGGTGCGCTCATCAAAGATTCTCTAAACCATCTTACATAAAACTGGCAGGACTGGAAGAGAACAAGAGTAAACCAAGTAAGGTCGACAGCAAAGACAAACGAGAGGGGTCTGGCCCAAGTAAAGTGGATTTAGCTTGGGCCCTGTGGTCACAAGCACTCAAGTTGTGAGCCCCTTAGGTGGTGATAATTGTTTTAGAGGGTTATACATCGAGGTTTTCAGTCTCCGTATGATATATGATGAACAAGATGGAGAAGAAGAAGATGATGATGATGACGATGATGATGATGATTATGAAGTAGAAGAAGAAGAAGCAGTTGATGAAGAAGAACTGATAATGAAAAAGAAGAACTAAAAATTAAAAAGAAGAACTGATGATATTGATGAAGAAACTGATGATGATGAAGTAGTAGAAAAAGACAAAGATAATAATTAGGGTTCGGATGTTAAGGAAAAGTCATATTTTTTCCCCCGAGCTCATTTTACCCGAAATCTGAAAAAAAAACCAGTTTGAATGACGGGTCCCTGACCACGTTTAAAGCAATTTGATGTTGCCTATAAATGCATATTTCGGCCATTTTTATTGTTTTGGTCATATTTGGTCATATTTTACAGATGTAAGGTCATATTTGGTTATAATTTCAGCATTGTTGTTTAATTTGAGGCGTCGTCAACAAGGCACGTGTTATCTGCGTCGAGTTTCAAACACAAGATTTCCGAATAGTGTAGTGGATATATTTTTCTTTCTTTTCCCAGAACGGGCAGATATCAGGTTTAGAAGACCTGATTCCAAGAAGGCGCTCCTCTACGGACGTCATTTAGCATTTACTGTAAGTTAGTGATAAACTATCCCAAAAATTGATATCATATTTCATAGTTTTTAGGTCATATTTTATAGTTTTTAGGTCATATTTTATAGTTTTTAGGGCATATTTGCTTGCATATTTTGTACTTCTTTAGGTCTTAAACTTCCGAACCCTAGTGATAATGAAAGAGAAGAAACTGATGAAAATGATGATGAGAAGGAGGGGGACACTTATTTTTCTAAGAGACCTAAAATAGCACCGTTCTTGTGCAATAGATGTATTATAGCCACTTTCCATTCTACCGGGACCTTAGATGTTTTCTTATTTCTTCAGCTACTTTTAATTGATACCATTTTAAAAGCTCGGCAGTTATGGGGTTTTCTCATCTTTATTATTTGTAGAGTTTTATCATATCTAAACATTTTTACAACAGTTAGTGGTGCGGTACTTATAGACTAATAATAATAATATCATTATACCGGACCCGGTGGCTGAGAGAGCTAACGTGGTAGATTGTGCCTCGTTGACAACAGAAGAGCGTGGGTTAGAATCCCACCTCGGCCGTCCTGAAAATGGTTTTCGTGGTTTCCCATTTTCACCACCAGGCAAATGCCGGGACGGTTCCTTTCAATAGGTCCACGGCCGATTTCCTATCAAAATCCCTTCCTTGACCCTTCCTTAGTTAGAGCTAAGTTAGCGGTCGCCTCGGCAATCGGCCTGTCACCATCCCCAGTTGTATCTACTGTCAAAGTGTGTTCTGCTCTCTGACACTGTCCTTCCGACGGTAGAGGAATGATCCTGTGGAGAGTCCGTGGGAGGATAAGCAATATAACAAAAGTTATTATTCATATATTATTATTATTATTATTATTATTATTATTATTATTATTAATCACAGATAGGAAAACCAGTAATTATTGTGCTGGCGTGTCCGCTGGACCCGCGGCTGATTGAGAGAGACATATTGAATTCCACTTCACGATTCTTAGTTAGATGTTATTCCCGAACCTATCCGCTATCCTCTCTAATTAACGGACACCGGTATATCTGCGGTTATCAGCGTCTGCGCAAAGCTATAGCAGTCTGTCAAAGTTCTAGTTCGGAATATAATATATGGTGACTCATAATTCTTATTACAAACTTCTGGGGGTTGTAGAGGGGACTACGTAGATCACAGTTTGAATAGGAACCCTTGTCCGGACATTTATAGTTTCAATACCATCGGTTTAAAGATCACATTCATTTTACATCGCTCTCTTCACGAAACGCAAATAACATTGGCTGAGGGTAACCTCTGCAGTCCCTTGGTGTCATACAGTACGTATGTCTTCTGTTTACAAACCATAGTAGCAGTGAGTCCGCTTTGACAAGTCGAGGTAGTCCAATTTCGTGGCCACCACGATCGCCAGATTTAACTCCCCTCAACATTTTACTGTGGGCCACATGAAGAACCTTGTTTATGAGACTATCGTCGAGTCGGAAGAAGCTCTTGTTGCACGCGTTCTGGCGGCAGTGCACATTATTGAACACACACCATGTCTCATGGGACGTGGCGGCTTCGGTGGCGTAGTTGGTAGCATGCTGAGCTACTATGCCCAAGGTCGCGGGTTCGAACCCGGCCGAAATCGTCGCATTTTTAAGAGCGTTAAAAATCACTCAGTATGCCTTCCTTCGGAGGGGAAGTAACGCCGGCGGTCCCATGTCATAGATTTATGGCATGAAAAAGAATCTTCCACTAACTACACTTCTGTGAAGCCAAAATTTGTAGGTCAGAATTGATAACGCTCTATTAGTTCCAACGCTCACCGCCAGGTACTGACTGCGTTGCCATCTAGTAGCCAAGTCCGCAAGCTAGGTGTCGTGGACGGTAGCATTTGGTAGCAAAAGTAGGAACTACATGAAATCATTGCAGTTCTTACTTGAATAAAAAAAACAGATAACACAAACTAATACAGCCATCACAATTAACATCGGTTATCAGACAGATTCTACACACACCCAAAGTACACGGGGTTACATGACGCGTTGTCGCAGCCCCTAAACTAAGGAACCAACCATCTCTTGGAACGTGTGTATGACAACATGCTGCGTAGTTACACGCTGTGTAATCAACAGCAGGGTAGCCGCGAGAAACAATTCTTGTAGTGTATACGTGTCCGTAGTGAAGTGGGAGATGTGCAATCGAGTCAAACTGATTTGGTATCGAAGCGATATATGTCCGGACATGGGTTCCTAATCAAAATGTGATCTACTTAGTTCCTGCTACAACCCTTAGAAGTTTGTAATAGGCTTATGAATCACCCTGTAGAATGTATAGCATCTACTTGATACATTCAATCAGCAGGTGAAGATGGCTGAGAATCAGGTTACTAATGGAGTTTCCGTGAACATTTGACTCCATCATGAAGATTTATAGCTCATATTGGTGCTTAAGAGGAGTAACGGAACAGCCCCACTCATCAATTATACCTGGCAGGGAGGCGATGATGTCTGCACACAGTGATCTCCTCAAGCAACACAAGACTGCGCCTTTTGCCTTGAAACACTGATTGGTTTAATGTCTCTCTTTTGTGCAACTTCGAGGGACTTCATAAAAATGGTGCGTCTCCAAACAGCCTGCTAAATATAATACGCGACTTCGTTTGCGTGGGTCATGCCAAGCCAGCTTCCGAGCTGACTACCTAACATACAGCCAGCCAGACTATCTGAGGATCCAACTAGCCTCCGTGCTGACTAGCTAACATACAGCCAGACTATCTGAGGATCCAACTAGCTTCCGTGCTGACTAGCTAACATACAGCCAGCCAGACTATCTGAGGATCCAACTAGCCTCCATGCTGACTAGCTAACATAAAGCCAGACACTCAGGTAGTTACCCGAAGCCTACTGTGCACTTGAGTTTGAAGGTTGTTTGTGAAGTAACCAATAGACCTACATAAAATCCAATAACATCATCATTTTTGTCGTTCTATTTTACGTTAGTTCATGTAGGTTTCAAATTTTTAATTTATATATTTTTTTTTTATCGCAGTTGGAACACAAAAAGTGCCCATTTTTAAGAGTGTTTCAACCATGCGTCACATTTAAGAATTATTTTCTCACAAACCCGTCATCAGATCGAATCCAAATTTTAACACAATATACATTGGAATGTTGTATAAATGGCAGTGGCGGCTGGTGAAATTTAAAGTTGGGTGTTGCACCAAAATTTCTGATGTCGCAATTTTATATGGGAAGTTTACACATGTAACAAAAATGAATTAACGTTAGATAAACTACAGTTCTATATAAACTGAAATACATGGGTTTTCCAAAATAACTGTACGTTCGACAAATAGACAAATTGGCTCTTTTGGGCTTCTTCCTATAGGAATCCATAAAAAAATCAGATGCATGTATTTAAGCCCTATGCCTGAGTTAATGGGAAGAATTTTAAACACAGCAGGTTGTCTAAGGTTGGGTCTCAATCTCCGGGATAATAAACATTCTCAACATAAAAACATGGCAACCGAAAAGTTTGTACGTTAACGAAAAATGGTATTACTAACAAAGACGGGCACATATTCTGCATAAGGATAGGATTTTTATCATTTTAAATGATCTTGTCGACTTCGTAATTACCCTGGGGTCTGGCGTTACGGTGACGGGACGAAATGTACCGAGAATTCACTGAGGTATGTGACGTCACAGTACTGCTTGAGCTTCTTCCCTTCCCCGCGCGCTCCGGTGAGCGTGACGTCATCTAGCCAGCTACCTCCTTTGACCTTGGTTTGCACTTGCTAACGGAATTTGAGTTTACGCAGCATTCGTAGCATTTAAAATGATATAAAGTCTAGTCTTTCAGACTGACTATCAGTCTTATTTTTTACTATAGCTTGAACCCCATCAGAGGAACCAGCCATGAAGAGCGCTCTGTCATACGTCTGCGCAATTCATTTTTGCGGAGTTCCATTCAATTTCTGCTTCTTTAATTCATCCAGTAAACACGCTGCTTTTTTTTGTCGTGTAGACTCCGGAGAGGCCGAGTGCAGGTCTTTCTAGTCGACGCCCGTGGACAACCTGCTCGTCGGGATGAGAGATGGAATGGATGAATATGAATGAAATTGGGCAAGGATGTGGAAGGAAGCGGCCGTGGCCTGTCAGAAGGTACTGTCCCAGCATTTGCCTGGTGTTGAAAATGAGAAACCACGGAAAACCATTTCAAGGACAGCCGACGGTGGGGCTCGAACCCACGCGTCTACCGAGAGCTTGGCCCCTTGACCTAACGCAGCGCTTTAGCCCGCGTAGCCACTACTATCGGTAACACGCTGCTAATGTGTGTGCATCATGTTTTGTTTGCCTCTTACTACGTATCGGTACACAACAGCCATCTGAAATATGTTTGAAATATCACTAGTTTCATCTGCTATAATGGCTAAAATTTCCGATTCCTTTATTTGCTTTGATACTTCTTCTTGGCAAACCTCCAACATAATCTGTAAAAGTTAATTTTGAATTGATTTGGACGTTCCTTTGAAAACAGTTGCCCTTACCAAATGACCTTTAACACAGCATCCAACTCAGCGCTAAAATTAATTAGTTCTCTCAAAACACCTGGATTTGTTGATGTTACACTTTCATCATGATCACGCAAGGTCAGTTCGAAAGAGCCACAGAAACGAATACAGTTTATTACAATATTTAACACATACCTATTGTGCCTAACTTCTTCGTTATATTCCGCAATTTACCTTCTATAGGCACTGTCCAATTGTGCAGCTTCGTTAATACACACATCAAAAAAAGTTTTGCATCACCTCGGTTCCAAGAGTTCCGGAACCGTTAAATACAAAGGGAATAGAGATCAACACAAACAACATTTCAGCTCGTTTTATTGCTCATGAGACCCACACATTGCATGTTGTACCATCATACAACTAGACTTTCAGCATTTGTGGTCCAGATTGCAGTACACACCACTACCTCTAATACCCAGTAGCACGTCCTCTTGCATTGATGCATGCCTGTATTCGCCGTGGCATACTATCCACAAGTTCATCAAGACACTGTTGGTCCAAATTGTCCCACTCCTCAACGACAATTCGGCGTAAATCTCTCAGAGTGGTTGGTGGGTCAAGACGTCTATAAACAGCCCTTTTCAACATATCCCAGGCATGTTCGATAGGGTTCATGTCTGGCGAACATGCTGGCCACTGTAGTCGAGCGATGTCGTTATCTTGAAGGAACGCATTCACAAGATGTGCACGATGAGGTCGAGAATTGTCGTCCATGAAGACAAATGCCTCTCCAATATTCTGCCGATATGGTTGCACTATGGGTCGGAGGATGTCATTCAGGTATCGTAAAGCCGTTTCGGAGCCTTCCATGACCACCAGTGGCGTACGTCGGCCCCACATAATGCCACCCCAAAACATCAGGGAACCACCACCTTGCTGCACTCGCTGGACAGTGTGTCTAAGACGTTCAGCCTGACCAGGGTGCCTCCAAACACGTCTCCGACGATTGTCTGGTTGAAGGCATATGCGACACTCATCGGTGAAGAGAACGTGATGCCAATTCCGTGGGGTCCATTCAGCATGTTGTTGGGCCCATCTGTACCGCGCTGCATGGTGTCGGGGTTGCAAAGCTGGACCTCGCCATGGACGTCGGGAGTGAAGTTGCGCATCATGCAGCCTATTGCGCACAGTTTGAGTTGAAACACGACGTCCTGTGGCTGAACGAAACGCATTATTCAACATGGTGGCATTGCTGTCAGGGTTCCTCCGAGCGGCAATCCGTAAGTAGCGGTCATCCACTACAGTAGTAGCCCTTGGGCGGCCTGAGCGAGGCCTGTCATCGACAGTTCCTGTATCTCTGTACCTCCTCCATGTCCGAACAACATCGCTTTGGTTCACTCTGAGACGCCTGGAAACTTCCCTTGTTGAGAGCCCTTCTTGACACAAAGTAACAATGCGGACGCGATCGAACTGCGGTATTGACCTTCTAGGCATGGTAGAACTACAGACAACATGAGCAGCGTACCTTCGTCCTGGTGGAATGACTGGAACTGATCGGCTGTCGTACCCCCTCCGTCTAATAGGCCCTGCTCATGCATGGTTGTTTACATCTTTGAGCAGTTTTAGTGACATCTATGAACAGTCAAAGGGACTGTATCTTGGATACAATATACACAGTCAACGTCTATATGCCGGAGATCTGGGAACCGAGGTGATGCAAAACTTTTTTTGATGTGTGTAGTTACAAAAAGTGTCAATTTCAAACAGCTGAAGATTGGTTGGTTGGTTGGTTCCTCAGTTTAGGAGCTGCGACAACGCAGTCATGTAGCCCCCTGTACTTTGGGTGTGTGGAGAAACTGTCTGATAACCGGTGTTAATTGTGATGGCTGTATTAGTGAGTGTTATCTGTTTTTAATTCAAGTGAGGACTGCAGGCATTGAATTTCAAGCAGTTCCTACTTTTGCCGCCTAAGGCTACCGTAAACGACTACTAGTTTAGAACATGGTTACTAGACGCCACCCGTTGGAACCTAAGAGCGTTGTTCAAATTTTTAACCTATAATTTAGCTTCACACAGGTGTAACAAGTGGAAGGTTCTTTAACGTGCCATAAATCTATGACATGGGACCGCCGGCTTTACTTCCCCTCCGAAAGAATGCATACTGAGGGATTTATAACGCTCTTAAAAAATCCGACGACTTTGGCCGGGTTTGAACCCGCGATCTTGGGCATAGAAGCTCAGCATGCTACCAACTACGCCACTGAAGCCGCACAGCTGAAGATTCATGTTTCTTTATTTTAGGGATTAGTTTCCGTAACTCCTATTTTGGTCCACGTGGATTCTCCACCAACAAACATGGAAAACAGAATAAAGCGTTTTTAAATATCGCATTCACATAACCAATTATTATTGCCTTAAATATCTCCTTTAAACGCCCTCGTATACTTATAGTTTGGACAATACTTATCCGGTAATGGTCTTCCGAGTGTTTTTAGTGTATGTTGATCGTCATCAGAGAGCTGGGAAAACTGTCTAACTAGTAAATTACTTACTCTATTAATTTTCACTCACACTCCACAATACAAATAATGTTTCAAACTAAACATTCCGTTAAAATAAAATACTAACTTACAAGATGCACAGATGATAAATCTGGGTGCTATATCGAAAAGTGGCGCGAAAGGCAAACTAACAAAACACTGAATTTGGTAGCCTAGAAATTTTGTAGTGAATGCATAGGTCTACTCACAATCAATCAAACAATTATAATAATGCTACTAATAATAATGCAGTTATGTATCTGCCTGGAACCAAAATACTCAAATCAACTAAATACAGAACTAATCGCAACCCAAATCCCGCAAGAACAAGAGTGGTAAAAGCAAACATAAACCGCTACAGTACACCAACAATACCTCGCAAAATAGTTCAGCCAATTATCTACTGTAATTATAGCAATGGTGGCGTTCTTAGGCTCGCTTCGCAGAACAATTGACAAAAATAATAAATGAAGTTATGATGAGAAAACATCTAAAAATAATTGTGTGTGAACCAACTAATGTCTCCCTATGAAATTCCGATATTTGTACTGTTGTGGGTGGTGTAGCATTCCCTAGTGGTGTGGGAAAGAAACTACCCTTCAGGGGCAGATGACCTCGTAGTTCCGCCCCTTAACACAACAATAACTAACTAACTAACTAACTATACTACCCTTCGCGGGGTAAGAGAAATCGAGGGTGTTGTCATTTCCTAAGAGTGGTGTAGTCTAACGGTGCCATTTGGAACTGAGTGTTGCCAGGGGGCTGGCAGCTCGTCTGCAACTCTGCAACTCCCTACTTCCCATGCTGGCCGGCAAGCTATGTACAAGCTTGGCCTCGTCTCTGCGGGCCGCGCTGTCTACTTGGGAGTTGCCACAAGAGAGCTAACCCCCTGGAGTTTGATTTGAAGGCGGGAGCTTTTATAGGTACAGTGTGAAGCATTTGGATAAATAATATCAGAATATCGATGATTTTAACACATTTTTGAGTGCATTAGATCTATAAAACTAAAACATTAAAGGAAAAGAAACGACGAATTAGGTGTAAAATTATTGGGAGTTGTGCAACGCTGCAACAATGTCACCAGCCGCCACTGATAAATGGTTTATTAATTTCAATATTTTGTGTGTCCAAGAAACAAAGTTGTTATAATTTTTGTAAGGTAACTTTTTCTCGGCTCGGGATCGTTGGAAAATGTAGTTCTTGGTCACTTTGTAATCCTTATACATCTAAAAGGTATGCTGTATGACTGTGAAATACGTAAATTAATTCACTTATTTTATATCGGTTTGTATTTGTACGGGGAAATAAGACATGGTTCACGAGCTAGCCGCTCCGGGGAATGCTGTACAGCGTTGCTGAGATGGAGCCCAGCACTTCCGAGCGAGGCGCGCCATGACGCCTGAAATATATTTGGAGCAATACAAAGAGATGGCATATGGATGAAAAGATCTACCAATGAGCTATACAAATACACAGACTCACCGATGTGATCAGAAAATACAGATTAACTTTTTACGGGCAGATAATGAGAACGAACAACAACAGACTTACAAAGAAGATCTTTGATATAGTAAACAGCTCAAGTAGGAAAACTAATTGGTATTGCTACGTGCCACCCCCCTAGTGGCACTTTTGTTAACTGGATTACGGTGGGTTGAAGCACAACACAGATTGTTCCTTTAAATGAAATAATTAACTTTATTGCGGCCAGAACATACACCACTCATCAGCAAATACAAGCAATTATTACCTTACTCCAGTTTCCTCAAGTCTCTTCCTTATGGAGAGCTCTTGACCTCTTTCACTTATCAACAGTTAATCTTCTCGCTAATGAGTCTGGTGGCCTTGACAGAACTACATGCAACTCTCCCCTATGTACACAAACTACAGTTACTTACGAAAACCTGCTACACGCTTCTTCGCTGTTCACGAGCTGGGAAACAATGTCACTGGGTTTCGTAACTCACCACACTTCTGTCGCTCAGGATAAACGCTCGCACTCGCTCGTAAAACACAACAACAACCGCTGCTTGACAGGTCGCTCTTATATAGCAGGCCGGTGACTCAATAAATGCTTCTAGACCCATCCAGGGTCCACGGCTTCTCGAGGCTTCCTCCACTGGCTGAGTCACGAATATTCTGGACCATCCCTTTGTCCTAGTAGCCCTGTTGCATAAGGCGCATGCAATACACGAGGCAGGGCAGTTGTGACTCATGCGGCGAGCGATGACACAAACTCACAGCCGTAACACCACCCCCTTCCTAAAAAGGCTGATCGTCCCGATCAATCATTGGTCCGTCTGTGTCCCTCCGTAGGCTGCCAGGCAATCTCGATGCACGATCTTCATCTTCGCCCTCGGGCTCCCCTGGATCCTGTAGACGACATAGTTGATCCGTTTCACGACTGGGTACGGGCCCTCCCAGGACTTCTGCAGTTTGGGTGACAGGCCTTTCTTCCATAATGGGTTGAAGAGCCAGACCAGGTCGTCCTCATGGAATCCGCCGGCATCCGTCTGCTGGTCGTATCGGGTCTTCATTCGGTCGGTCTCGATCCGCAGTTTCCTCCTCGCGAACGCGTACACGTCCTCCAGTTGGTCGACCAGTTCTTGACAATACTGGCTTACCAGGATCGGATCATTCCCAGGTCGGCCGAAGGCAAGATCGACAGGTAGACGGAGCTCCCTCGCAAACATGGCCCGGGCTGGTGTGCACCCGGTGGCTTCATGCACGGCGGCGCGGTAGGCCAGGAGAAATAGTGGAAGATGTTTGTCCCAATCCCTCTGGTGCTCGCTGACGACTATTCGGAGATGGTTCTCGATGGTGCGATTGAATCGCTCTACCATCCCGTCGGACTGAGGGTGTAGCGGCGTTGTCCTTGTCTTCCGGATTCCCAGCAGCTGGCATAGGTTCTGGAACACCTGCGACTCGCAGTTCCTCCCTTGGTCGGAGTGCAGCTCCAGGGGTACTCCGTACCGGCTGACGAATTCCTTCACCAGGGTCTCTGCAATCGTCGCGGCTTCTTGGTTAGGGAGCGCATACGCCTCCGGCCATTTGGTAAAGTAGTCGCTGACGACTAATATGTAGCGGTTCCCTGCCTCGCTTAACGGGAATGGCCCAGCAACATCGATGGCCACTCTCTCCATGGGGTCGCCCACGTTGTAGGTCTTCAGTGGACCCCGTCGTCTTCGTCCTGGGCCCTTGCTGGCTGCGCAATCGTGGCACCTCGCGCAGTGGTTCTCCACGTCTGTTCGGCATCCGATCCAGTAGAACCGCTCTCTCAGCTTCTCCAGGGTCTTCTTTATCCCTAGATGTCCACCAGATGATCCTCCATGAACTTCCTTCAGGACTTCCTCCGTCATAGCCTTTGGAACGACGACTTGTTCCCGAGATGTCTTCCCGTCGGTGCTCTCCCAGGTACGGCAGATGAGGCCATCCCTTACAATCAGCGAGTCCCACTGCGCCCAGTAGGATTTAAACGTTGGGCTGCAGTCACTCACAATGTTCCACCCGGGTCTGGGAACACAGGCCCTCTTCCATTCGGCTATCAGTCCCAGGTCATCATCCTCTGCTTGTGCCCGCGTGAAAGATTCGCGGCTCCAGCTCCCTTGAAGTTCCACGGTAGTCCTTCGGCACTGTATCCTGGTGTTCTCCTCCCTCCTAGTACAGAAGGTGCAGTCTTCGGGGCACGGTCTTCGTGACAGGGCGTCGGCCTTAGAATGCAGTTCGCCTCTCCTGTGCTGAATCTCAAAATTGTACTGTTGAAGCCTCTCTAACCACTGCGCGAGTTGACCCCCGGGCTGCTTGAAGTTCAGGATGCATGGTCGGTCCTGATGAGAAATTCATGCCCGTACAGGTACTTGTGGAAGTGTTCAATGATCTTCACGATGGCGAGCAGCTCCTTCCTGGTGACGCAGTAGTTCCTTTCTGGCTTTGACAAGGCCTTGCTGAAGTAGGCCACTACTCTCTCCTCGCCGTCCACTACTTGCGACAGGATGCCCCCTATGCCAAAGTCGCTGGCATTGGTATCGACGATGAACCTTGTTCCAGGTCTGGGGTAGGCCAGAATAGGCGCGGTGCACAGAGCCTGCTTGAGTTGTTCGAAGGCACTATGGCATTCTGCTGTCCACGTGAAGAGTTGGTCCTTCTCAGTCAGTCGATGTAAAGGTTTGGCGATGTCGGCGAATCCTCTCACGAAGCGACGGTAATAAGTGCAGAGTCCCAGGAAGCTTCGTAGTTGGGACTTTTCCTTCGGAACTGGCCACTCCCTCACAGCTGCGGTCTTTTCTGGGTCGGTGCGCACCCCTTCCTCGGAGACAATATGCCCAAGGTACTGGACCTGCTTCTGGAAGAGCTGACACTTCTTGGGGCTCAACTTCAGCTGGGCAGCCCGTAGCTTCATCAAGATCTCTTTCAGGTTGCTGTAGTGCTCCTCGAAGCTTTTTCCCAGAACGATGACGTCGTCTAGGTAGACCAGGCAGGTCTTCCAGTGTAGTCCCCTCAGAATGGACTCCATTAGCCTTTCGAAGGTCGCAGGGGCGTTGCACAGACCGAATGGCATGACGGTGAACTGCCAGAGCCCGCTGCCCACAGAGAACGCCGTTTTCTCGCGGTCCTTAGGGTGGACCTCCACCTGCCAGTAGCCACTCTTCAAATCCAAGGTGGAGAACCATCTTGATCCTGATATGGTGTCCAGCGTGTCGTCGCGTGTCCTTCTTCGTGACGTCGTTCACCCGCCTGTAATCCACGCAGAACCTGGTGGAACCGTCCTTCTTCTTCACTAGCACGACCGGAGAACTCCAGGGACTATGTGATGGCTCGATCACCCCTTGCTCCTTCATCTCTTCTACCATCCAGTCGACTTCGGCTTGCTTGGCGAGCGGGACACGTCGGAATGTGGCCCTAATCGGTGCGCTGTCCCCAACGTCGATTCTGTGCTGGACCAAGCTTGTCCTGCCGAAGTCTTTGCTCCCCACGGAGAAGACGTCCTGGAATTCGCGTAGCAGGTCCTGAAGTTAGCGTGATTGTTCCTCGTCTAAATGGTCCTGGGATCCTTGGTACAGCTTCTGTAGTTCTTCTGGCAGTGTGCGTCTTCTTCGGTTGTCCGTCTGCAGGTGTCCGTCCGTCGTATCTGTGATGCGGGCAATCCAGGTAACGGGCTCGCAGACTCCTAGGTTGGTGTCCCGGTGAACCGTAATGTCGAAGTCGTTCAGGTTGGACAGGCGGACGTACGGCCGAGACGTCGTGTTGATGAGAGTCTTGGCAACTAGCAATCCTTTTGTCTGGATGTCCTCATATTTTGGCTCGATGACAGCCGCCACTCCCTCAGCTGTTCCGTCGACAATTACGGCAGCGCTGACTTCCGTCCTGGCGGGAACGATGACGTCCTCTCTCAGCCTTACTCGTCGTGCGGCGACGGCCTCGTGTGCTGGTTGTAAAGCAAGTTCCTCCCTTCCGAAGTGCAGAGTGTTGGTACTCAGATCCAAGATGATGTTGTTCTGGTCCAGGAAGTCCAGTCCGATGATCACTTCATTTGATACGTCAGCCACAAGCACTGGATGCTTTATCGCCCGTCGACCAATGACGAACTCCAGTGATGCTTCGCCATGTACCGGTGCGGTCTCTCCGGTCGCGGTTATTAGCTGGAGGTTCCTTTGTGTGGGTTGCACTCTCCACTTCGGGATCACGGTGGGGCTGACGATGGTCCTCGATGCTCCCGTGTCGATTAGCATGGGCCAGCTCACTCCGTTGATGACTCCGTCGACCATCAGGCTGCTATTGTCCCTCCGTAACTTCGTCACACGAACTCGGACTGCCGGGGCTTGACGACTGTCACAAGCCAACCTTTGCCCCCCAAGGCTGGCTGATCCTTTCTTTCCTGGGCCGCGCGGTTTCCGTACGATTGACTGTTCCGACGGAAACCCTTGGCGGCGGCGATCACCGCAGTCCTTGCTCAGGTGGCCTCTCTTACGGCAGGTCCAGGAGGTCGGTAGTCCTCTTCCAGGCCGCCTCTCCGGTTGCCTTCCGGCTGGGTCGTTACTGGTGGTGCCGCGACTATCGAAGAAACGGCTTAACGCCTCCATTAATTCGTCGGCCAGGGGCTTGGTCTCGTTGGTTTTTACTGGTTCGTCGACGTCCACTTGACGCACCCGCGCGTGCATTCTGGATGCCTGTTTTGCCGTCTCGAACTCAAGTGCGTGGCTCAGTGCATCTGCCAGGGTCTTATTGCGCGCGAGTCGCAGCGCCTGTTGAGTGTCCGAGTCCCGTAGCCCGTCGGTGAAGGTCTGCGTCGCAATCTGTTCCTGAAAGTCGGCCGGCGCTGTTGGATAGGCGAGCCTTACGAGGCGTGCGATGTCCATCTCGAACTCCTGCATGGTTTCAGCGTTCTTTTGTACCCGGGTCCGGAGCTGCATCTGGTAGGCCTGCTGAAGATGGCTATCTCCATATCGGGACTCCATATGGGCGATTAGTGAAGCGTAGTCCTGGGATCCAGTCGGGATGGCCTGAAGGACGTTAAGGGCGTCCCCTCTCAGCGCTACAATGAGAGCTGTAGCCTTTTCCGTGCTGGTCCAGTTGTTTATGGAACAGGCTGCCTCGAACTGACGTAAGTAGGTGCTCCACGGGACCTTTCCGTCGAAGGTTGGGGGCGTCACTCTGCTATGTCCCGTTCCTGATATTCCCGGTGTAACGGTGGGCGGGCGTTGGCGCAGCTCGGCAACTTCCTCTCGTAGAGTGTTGAATTTCTCTTCCACCCCCGTCAGTGGGCGTTGGCGCAGCTCGGCAACTTCCTTTTGTAAGGCGTTGAATTTCTCCTCCACCCCCATCAGCGGGCGTTGGCACAGCTCGGCAACTTCCACTTGTAAGGCGTTGAATTTCTCCTCCACCCCCATCAGCGGTCGTTGGCACAGCTCGGCAACTTCCACTTGCAAGGCGTTGAATTTCTCCTCCACCCCCATCAGCGGGCGTTGGCGCAGCTCGGCAACTTCCACTTGTAAGGCGTCGAACTTCTTTTCCACTGCTGCGACTTCCTCACGTAGGCCCTGTTCTAATTTCCTTTGGCTCTCCTCTAATTTCGTCAGCAGACACTCTTCCAGATTTTTCTGGCCATCCAGAAATTTGGGGGTTAGGTCCTCTGCTAACTTATTCTGGTAGTCCTTCAGGTCCTCTGCTAGCTTATTCTGACCGTCTTCTAATTTGGATGTTAGGTCCTTGGCTAAACTTTTCTGGCTGTCTTCCATCTTCTTCAGGTCCTCCGCTAACTTATTTTGACCGTCTTCCATCTTCTTCTGGCCGTCGTCTAGCTTCTTCAGGCCGTCTTCTAATTTGGCAGTTAGGTCCTTGGTTAAATTCTTCTGGCCGTCCTCCATCTTCTTCTGGCCGTCTTCCATCTTCTTCTGGCCGGCCTCCATTTTGGTTTCGATGCCATTTAACTTTTCTAGCAATGCTGCCAATTGCGCCTCCATTTTAGTTGTTTGTCTTGTAAAGGGCATGCACTCACTGGAAAATTAGAGAAAATGACCTGCTCGGGTTTTGAAACCAGGACCGCCAGGTGTTGTGCTTGTGCTTGAGTTCGTAATCCGGCTTCTGACACCAGTTGTTACGTGCCACCCCCCTAGTGACACTTTTGTTAACTGGATTACGGTGGGTTGAAGCACAACACAGATTGTTCCTTTAATTGAAATAATTAACTTTATTGCGGCCAGAACATACACCACTCATCAGCAAATACAAGCAATTATTACCTTACTCCAGTTTCCTCAAGTCTCTTCCTTATGGAGAGCTCTTCGCCTCTTTCACTTATCAACAGTTAATCTTCTCGCTAATGAGTCTGGTGGCCTTGACAGAACTACATGCAACTCTCCCCTATGCACACAAACTACAGTTACTTACGAAAACCTGCTACATGCTGCTTCGCTGTTCACGAGCCGGGAAACAATGTCACTGGGTTTCGTAACTCACCACACTTCTGTCGCTCAGGATAAACGCTCGCACTCGCTCGTAAAATACAACAACAACAACCGCTGCTTGACAGGTCGCTCTTATATAGCAGGCCGGTGACTCAATACATGCTTCTAGACCCATCAAGGGTCCACGCCTCTCGAGGCTTCCTCCACTGGCTGAGTCACGAATATTCTGGACCATCCCTTTGTCCTAGCAGCCCTGTTGAATAAGGCGCACGCAATACACGAGGCAGGGCACAGCCCAGCCCTGGGGCAGTTGTGACTCATGCGGCGAGCGATGACACAAACTCACAGCCGTAACACCGTCATGAATTAGAGGAAGACTTAAGGCAAGTGGGGATCGAGAGGCAAATGATTTGAGACAGAGGAGAATTCAGAAACAAAATTAAGAATACAAAATTTTAAACAAATGAAAAGATGAAGACAAAAACATTGTGGACAGAACAACGGAAACAGGAGCACAGTCAAAGGATGAAGAGATTTGGGGAAGAGAAGAAGGAAGAAGGGAGAGAAGTGAAAAATGTGTCAACATGAGATATTTAAGTTCAAACACTGTCCATAAGGGCAAAAATGATATAATAATAATAATATTATTATTATTATTAATCTTGATTGGTCACATTGGACCACTTCAGTCGTTCCACAATCACTTCTTCTTTGAAGGTAGTACTGCTTGGTTCTTGCGCTCTTTCCAGTACTTTTTCATTCTTTCAGATCGGGATTTTCTCAACTCATCTGAAATCTCCATAGGCTTTCTGTGTGTCATTTCTGCAGAAAATTTGTGAGTTTTAAGTATGGTGTTAATTTTATTTTTCTCCTCGGCATCTGTTATCTTGAGTCCAACTGCTTTGAGATCTTGTTGGATTTCTTGGATCCATTTACCTCCAGTTTTCTTTCCTAGATTTCTCATCACCAGTTGGCGTACAATTCTGTTTTCTGGAAGCCGTAAGATGTGAAAAAATAATAATAATAATAATAATAATTATAATAATAATAATAATAATAATAATAATTAGGGCTCGGATTTTTAGGTGCTAAAAATCGGGAAAATATTTAATTTTTATGTATTAAAAATACCTGAAATATGTGACAAAAAAGTAAACATATTTTATTATAATTTAGTTTATTAATGTGAATATAAACAATATGCAGTACTCACGAAAGCAATTTGTTCTTTGTTTCACAGACTGATGAAGCATTACAATACACAATGAGATACATCTTCAGGTTGTCCATCACAAATGACCGACGATTATCGTGAAACACTTATTCTGAAGGCGCGAAACTGCAGCAATATGTTTCTTGCCCTTGAGATGTGGTGTAACTTGAGATTGCTGTTAAGCCTTTATTGCTTTCCCACATGGTTGGCAGAACAGAACGCCCCCATCAGAAGTAGAATTATCTTTGAATTCTGCAACAGACGATAACTTCACAGTGCCAGAAATGAACTGCATGTGAGTGACACTGGTTCGAGGTAACTGGAGGGGAGGTCTAGCACGTGGTGCAATATGGTTATGGACAATGAAAGCCCTGGCTTCCACAGTGAGTGGCACGGGGCGAGAAGTTAAGAATAACAGAGTCGCAAGCTGACATACGCTCTGCGTGAAGATTAGATGAGCTCACAGGCTGAAATAACACAGAACTAAAATGCAATAAACTGAAAAATCTAGCATACTGATTTAAAAATGTTAATATTACGGTATGTATTTTCATGTGCTAATAAGTGAAAAGCAGGAATTTATGTATTTATAGAAAAATTGCTTAAAATGTGTATTTACCTAAATATCCTAGCTCTAATAAAATAATAATAATAATAATAATAATAATATAATAATAATAATAATAATAATAATAATAATAATAATAACATCGTATGGCCTCGGTGCCGGGTGCAAGCTTTGTTAATTGACACCCAGAGGGTAACTTGCATGTCGAATTTTATCGCTCCTTGAAGCGCTATGAAAGTCAAGGTGGTTAGATATCTAAGCTCCTTGATACTATAGCGCTTTCTAGTAGAGAAATGAGGAACTTCATGTTGGCGGAAAATCCCGAGATTAATTTTGCCATAATGAACACGGCCTACTGAATTTAAATGGGTTCTTTAACATGCCAACATCGTATGACATGCGTATCGAGATTTTTGTCGCCTTAAAAAAAAACACTTACCACGGCCAGGAGCGAACCTGCAAGCTTGGGGTTAGTAGACTGACACGATAACCACTCACCCACCAAGGCAAGCAATAATAATAATAGTATAAATAAATAATAATTATTATTTATTATTATTATTATTATTATTATTATTTATTTATCGTATGGCTTTAGGTGCCGGGAGTTCGGCTCGCCTGAGTCTGTAGCTACTTCCAGCGGACACCTTTAGGGTGAACTACAAGTTCCGTTCAATTTCAAGTACTTCCAACTTCCGCTACCAGATATCAATGATACCTAGTGGTGAACGTTGGAACTTTGATAGAGCGTTTCGACGAAATCTAACCTAACAATTTTGCTTCACACAAGTTTAGTCTGTGGAAGGATCGTTTACATGCCATAAATCTATGGCATGGGACCGCCGGCTTTACTTCCCCTCCGAGGGAAGGCATAATGAAGGATTTTTAACGCTCTTAAAAATCCGACGACTTCGGCCGGCTTTGAACCCGCTATATTGGGCACAGCAGTTCAGCATGCTACCAACTACTCCACCGAAGCATGTGTGTCTACTCCTTATTAATCCCATTTCAACGGGGTCGGGGATGAGATGCTGTGAAAGTCTATGTGGAGGGTGGTTTTTACGGCCAGATACCCTTCCTTAGACAGACATACATCCCTAGTATTAATAATACCGTTAAAAAGTATATATTTCTGGTATGTTATTAGTTAATGTTTAGTTAGGTAATAGTTTTTAATGTGACGTATAGCTAGTTGTTTGCTGTTCATGTTCGTCAATCCAGGTGGTAGTTCATTAAGTAGTGCTGGTATAATATAATTTAGTCTCTTGAAACCATAGCTATTTATACATAAAGGTTTTACATGTTTAGTACTTGTTATGGCTCCTGTTTGTCTGTTGTGAGAGACCTTATGGCTGAATCTTGGATCTTGGCTGTATAGATTCTGTACATTAATTTGAAACTACTCTTTAACATTAAAATAAAGGATATCAGTGAAATATTTAAAGAACCTGTTTTTATCTTGAAGATTATTAATTAAAGTTGTGTTTTGATTTCACCAAGTTGCTATAGCATATCTTAATTTGCTTTCAATCAGAGCACTATAAATGGTTTTATAAGTATTTTTATCTACATAGAATCGGAGATTGTAGAAGGTATAAAGGTTTGCTCTTAGTTTTTAAAAATCATGTTTACTGTGTGTGTGTTCATTTTAATGTCTTCATCAAGGCTAATTCCTAGGTATTTTTGTGTCGAAGTACTATTTATAAAGGTGCTACATTTGCAACCTGCAAGGACGTTTTGGTGTATGCATGATATGCTGTGGTGTGTTAGTTTGTATTTTTCTTTTGTGAAGTGATCAACTCTGATGTGCATTATTTTTGATTTGGTTGTATTTATATACAAATAATTGTCATGACACCATTTTGTGATGTTATTGAAGTCTTCTTGAATACTCGGATGAGGGTAAACGCAGCCTGGCTCAAGTAGAGACAAGTCACTGGAGTTCTCTGTGATAAAAAGATGCCTCTGCATTTAAAGGCAAAGGTAAGTCTGTGGTACGCCCAGCAGCCATCTATGGGACTGAATGTCGCCCTATGACCAAACAACATGAGCAAATTTTGAATACGTTGGAAATGAAGATGCTCCGATGGTCGATGGGGCTGACCCGATTTGACCACGCAAGGACCACAGACGTCCGGCGAAGATTTGGTGTTGCACCAATTGTCGAGAAGGTGAGGGAGCCTCGTCTACGCTGGTACGCTCACGCCATGAGAAGACAGAACAACTCAGTTGCCAAAAGAGCACTCCACATCAACCCAGGTGGAACAAGACCACGTGGAAGATCTGCAAAGCGGTGGACTGACAACATCAGGGCTGACATGCACGCTGTTGGTCTAACACCGGAAGATGTCAACGACCGAAAGAAGTGGAGGAGATGTAGCAAAGTAGCAGACCCCGCAAGGGATTAATGCTAGGAAGAAGATTGAAGTCTTCTTGAAGTCAACCAAAAGCTGTTTTAGAGTGTTTATGTATGGTAAATATAGTGGTGTCATCAGCTTAAATAAATACCCTACTATGCTTAATGGCTTCATACATGTCATTTACGAACAGGTTATACAGGTGTAACAAAAATGTCCGGCACAAAATGCAGGACACATTCCTCACACGTAGACGAAGAAATTATGTTATATGCACATGGGTCCAGAAACGCTTTGTTTCCATGTTACACCTCATTGTCTCCAACTCATTAATCATGGGAAACACACAAGAACAGAACATACCAGCATACCACATGCAACTCTTTCTTACAGGAGATGTTCAATATGCCCTCCGTGCGCATTGATACATGCATCAACCCGTCGTCGTAATCTCGGTTGCGCTGATGTATCCCTGGAGTATTGCGTATGGTTTCGCAGCCTTCCATAATACGGGCAAGGAGACTCTGAACATCTACTGGGGTTCGATACTCAAGAGCTTTCAAATTCCCCCATAAATTAAAGTCCAGTGGGCTTAGATCCGGAGAGCGTGGAGGCCAGGCAATTGGTCTACCTCTACCTATCCATCTGTCACCATATATGTTATTTAGAAGCCGGCGGACATTAACACTAAAGTGAGGAGGTGCTCCATCGTACATGAAGTTCATTTTTTGTCGCACAGCTAAAGGCACATTTGCTAAGTCGCATGGCAACAGGGCCATATAAAACAAACCACTGGTGGTGCACCTACGATAATGACAACGTAACCAGACGTAACCAAAAGCGAATGTTCCGCATGATTCTAACGTTCGCTTCTTGTGTGCTTCCCATGATTAATAAGTTGGAGACAATGAGGTGTAACATGGAAACAAAGCGTTTCCGGACCCATGTGCATATAACATAATTTCTTCGTCTACGGGTGAGGAATGTGTCCTGCATTATGTGCCGGACATTTTTTGTTACACCCTGTATAGTGTAGGTGAGATAATACTGCCATGGGAATATCCTGTGTTCCTTCTGATGTGTCACTGATGGTGTTATTGATCATAACTGCCGTTTCCCTGTTTTTTTTTAAGATAGCTTTCAAATAGTTAGTAAGTCGTACCTCTTATACCAATATCGTGTAATTTAGCAAGTATAGTAAAGCCATCATTACTTCCGACTTGAAGTTTCAGTGTTACCCTAGAGTTATCTAGCGGTCAGGAGGAAAATCACTTTTACTAGACAATCACAGGCAGCCATTCAAATCGATATATCACGACAAATTGAGTCTCGTTCGCGATGTCGCACTGAAACGTCAATTCGGAAGTAATGATGACTTTACTATAATTTATTGCGATTTATTATGTCAAATGCTTTAGAAAAGTCAAGAAAAAGTACCATTATATGATTGTTCTTATTTAAAGCATTATTTATTACATTGACAAATTCAGCCAGGAGTAGTTCAGTACTTTTTCCCTTCCTAAAACCATATAGCTGTCCTTTTAAAATATCATATTTAGTTAGGAAATTGTTCAATCTCTCATCCAAGCATTTTTCCATTATTTTGTGTAGGCCTAGGATTGATAACATTCATATTGGTATATTGTTACGTGCCACCCCCTAGTGGCACTTCCGTTAACTGGATTACGGTGGGTAGAAGCAAAACACAGATTGTTCCTTTAAAGAAACGTATTAGCTTTATTGCGGGCCAGAAAGATACACCACACAAATAGCAAATACAAGCAATTAGTATCTCACTCTAGTTTCCTCTTGTAGGGAACACTTGCCTTTCACTTGTCAATAAGCCACAGAAGTTAATCCCTCCTAATGGGTCCGGTGGTCTCGGTAGAACTACCTGCAACACTTCTTTGAATACACAAGCTACAGTTATTTACGATAGCCAGTCACTCACCACTACACTCTGCTTCGCTGTCCGCTGGCTAGGGAAACAGCTTCACTAGGGTTTCGCAAGTCACGTCACCAACAACTGTCGCTCAGGTAAAACATGCACTAGCTCAAAAAACACTGTCCACCTCGCTGGCCAGGTCGCTCTTATATAGCAGGCTGGTGACTCAATGAATGCTTCTGGACCCGTCCAGGATTCACGGCTTCTCAAGATTTCCATCATTGGCTGGGTCACGAATCTTCTGGACCACCCCTTTTGTCCTAGTAGCTCTGTTGCATAAGGCGCAGGTAATACACAGAGGCAGAGCATAGCCCGGGGGCGGCGGTGACTCACGCGGCGAGGCGACGAAACAAACTCACAGCCGTAACAATATAGTTGCCAAAGTCTAAGTGATCACCATTGGTTTAATAATTGTGTATTTCAGATAGTTTGGTATTATGCCTGATTCGAATATCTTGTTTATGAGATGTGTTATGATTGGTGTAGTTTTTTTTAGATGTTGCCTTTATGTCTTTCAAGCGTATATTGTCTGCACCGGGCAATTTGTCTGTTTTAATACCTTAATTATGTTCTCTATTTCATATTCACCAGTTTCAAGTAACGTAAAATAAATCATTAATGTGTTTTTATTCGAATGCCATTTGTTGATATTACAGTTATGAGCTAGGCTGTTTATTTTTTCACTAAAAGTACTGTTGAATTTATTGACTATCACTTCATTAGTATAATTTATTCTTAAATGTTTGTTTATGACTTCATTGATAGTTTGTGTTTTCCGACCTGTTATATCCTTAATGACTTTCCATATTCCTTTATTATCGTTTTTGCAATTATTTATCTTATTTTTATAATATTGATGTTTTGTTTTGTTTATTAGCTTATTTAATTTGTTTCTGAAAGCTTTGTATTCATTTTTTATTGCAATATTATCCTGATTTCTGAGCATTATTTTGTAAAGTCTGTTTCTTTCCTTACATTGTATTTTTTAGGTCATTACTGAACCATTGTTTGCTTTTCCTGTGTTTATGTGTGGTTATGTAAGATGCTTTTTGGTAGATTTCCTAAATTTGGTTGTTATATTGTTATATATGTCATTAGGATTTTTTAATTCAAGGCAATCTGTCCAGTCTGTGTTGTAAAGGCTTGTGTGTATTATAGTATCGTTCATTAGCGTAATGCACGATTGATTATCTTGTGATTGTGTCTTATAATTTTTTGGCCAAATACAGTACCTGCATATATTATGTAGTGGACAGAGATGTCTAATTGTATGACTGCAAAAGTATATTCATCTAGTCTGCTACGAGAGTATATGTGATCAATACATGTTCTCGAGTCTAAATTTGGATCATAATGTACATGCCCGGGGGGCTGTACCCCCTGAGAGCCACCCCCCATCTTCTACTAAAACCACCCCAACTGGCAACATCATAAGACCAGAACATCACCTTTACACGGCAAGAGGCGACCACCCAGCTCGGGAGGTTAGCCAACCACTTGCAACACATTCATAAACATTAACACTACAACTAACTGGGGCAGCTACAATGGCGTAATGCTGACCATGCAGCACCGCAAAGTATAAGAGGTGGAGTCCTAATTGGAGCCGGGATCTGTTATACAGTGAGCGTCGCCGAAGGCCCTAGCCGCTGCCCGTTCCAGTTGCATCATCAGGTGAGACTCAGCAAAGTGCTCAGAATCCTTTATTTTGTACACTCTTACCCAAACTTGTATACATCACTTGTATTTCACATTGGCATAAGACTTCCCAAAAAGGGACATACAAAACCACTTCAACTGACCAATAAATACTGGTCAGTAAACTACACATTGCATTCATAATTACACTCTACCTCACATCCTAATACCCCTCCTGACCTTCGTCACGATTGACCGTGACCACAGTAGCCAGTAATTGCTTGGTCAAACTCCATTGTGTTTCCCGCATGCGACTGCATAGCAGCGAGCCGCTGACATAAGCACGTCTATTATATCACTCACTCCGTCCAGCTGGCAGACCGCTACAGCAGCCTGCAGTCAGAGGACAATCCCCTAACAAATACTTACGTCTTTATAGGAGCACCCCCTAGCATCCAAACACAGAACACTCTACACTAGCAAGCTCTCCCAGTTTCGGGAAGCTGCTCTCGACTAGAAACTACCTTTTAAATTACCACAGTGACACTAATGTTTTATCCCTAAACTACCCCCCAACTAAGGGATCTAAAACATATTGGTGGAGGCACTGCTACCACTCACAGTAAGGGTAGGACTCATACAACGAGCCCTCGTGGTAGAAACGACCCCTACCGCACGCAGCCAAGCGAGACTAATTTTTTCTCTCCTACATTACGTCCCACAATTTTTCTTTATTACACAGGGATTTGTATTACTACACCCACCCCCACCTTCCTCATAGTGCAAAATCAGTGGAAATTAAATGACCACATTTAGAACCACACTAAGAGACTTCGCGCACCATTTGTCGGCTAGTACAACTCCACTCCTGCCGAAGTTAAAAATCAAGAACAGTGACTTGATAACTGACCAGACCGCAGTACAACTTCTTAGGGAACTGGAATTCAAGGCATCCGATATCCGCGCTCAACACCCTGCAGCGGCAGCACGTCACACATTTTACACGAGCCCAGGCCAGTGAACACAGACAAGAGTCACCAATATCCAGCGCTAGTGAAGTAGATTGCCTGCCAACGCTCCACCCCCTATTGTTGCAGCAACTACAAATCACAGAGCAGAAAACTGATAATCTGCTCGAGCGCATCACACAGTTACTAGATACAGACACTGTTAAAGCAGACGATCACACGACAGAGGCAGTCCTAGACATACACACTATTCTGGAAACAGTGAAACAGGATTTAGACAGGACTGTAGACGTAGTCAAATCCACACAGTACGACAACACACCATCAATCAGTACCGATATATCAGGTGACGAGCCACCTGGTAACGTGACACACGTGTCGTACACGGGGAGCGAGGCTAATTCCCCCCTGAATAACACAAACACCTCGGCACACGATAGCGGTGCGAACAGCATAGACAGATCACAATCACTACACAGCCAACGAGAGACAGCTGAACACGAGATGAACAGACACACAGAATACCCCATGATCCACCCCACAAAGTTCACGGGGGAAGGCCAGGATCCCGAGGAATACCTCAAGGCCTTCAATAGAACGGCTCGGATCAATGGCTGGAGCGATGAAGTCAGAAAACGGCTCCTCCCTGCATACCTCACAAAGGCGGCCATGACATGGTATGAGCTTCATGAGGACAACCTAGAAAATGCCACATGGGAGGAAATCACTTTATTGTTGAAAAGTGAATTCCAGCTCATACCAGATGATGAGGACCTGTATGACTAAATTAGACAGAGGTCACAGGGACCTAAGGAAAGCGCACAGTCGTACATAAACGCAAAATTGCTGATGTGCGACAAGTATAACGCAGCTATGACAAATAAACAGAAAGTTAAGCTGCTAATGCAGGGCCTCAGACCATCCATCGTGGACAAGTTGTGCATTATGAACAACCCCACGGTCCAACACATGCTGAATAACATAAAGACAATAGAGGCAGGGAAAAAGATCACGGAAAAAGCTACGGAGAAAGCCGTGAATCAGCACTTTCATCCACAAAAGGACGACACTAGTCAAAAGATGGATGAATTAGTGGACAGGATGGAAAAATTAACGATAGCTGCCATCCAAGCAGGCGGCAGACCGCCTAGGGATGAACAAACAGACACAGAAGAGCGCTATTACCCTGAAAGGGACAGGGGGTACACGGAGAGGAGACACTACGGGAGGGAGGAAATTTACTACCCTCCACAGCGGCCAACAACACCACACACACAGGACAGGCCACACTACCCTTCGCGGTACTCACCGGTATCATATGCGGACGTAGAACCGACATACCCCTCACGGCGACCACCATCCCCGTACACACCGGAAAACTACCCCGAAGAGTACGAACACTCCATTCCCCGGCGAAGCAGCCCGCCACCAAGCAGACAGGGCTATGCCGCCCCGCAATACAGGGCAGATAGGGAGTATCGGGAAAACTCACCCCCAAGCAGGCAAGGCTATGCAGCCCCGCAATATAGGGGAAACGGGGAATATCGGGAGAACCCAGCCCCGCAATATAGGGGAAATGGGGACTATCGGGATAACCCGCCCCCACGCAGGCAAGAGTATGCATCCCCACAACACAGGGGAAACGGGGAATACCGGGAGAACCCACCCCCAGGCAGACAGGGATATGCACCCTCCCAGTACAGGGAAAAGGGGAATCGCCGGGAAAACCCGCCCCCGCAGCAGCAAACATACACCCCACCCTGGCGGAGACAGGAAAACGAACCCCGGGCAATAACCGCCAGACAAAAAAAAACATAAAACGACGGGAAACTAGAAACACACCTACAAAGGGCCCGGAACACTATCCCCTCCCCGACGAACACCCGAGGGAGTTTAGGGATGAGGCACCCCGCCGGGCAGACAGGGGGGCAATACTCCCCACACCTAGCTACACACCGCAAGCGGGGAGTTGGCGCAGCCACCCCGAGGAGGGGGGGCGTACATACAGTTCAGGGAGACGAACACCCACGTTTCAAAAAAAATGCTTAGACGGGAGGTTCGGCCAGCTGATAAAGCGGCTGAGGTTCCTCCCCTAACACAACACCAGAGAGGCCCTTCCCCTAAACAAACTCGCAAGAGCAAGGGGAAGAAACAGCCAGCTAAAGCCAAGGCTGACGATCCGCCCCCGGGCCGTTTCCAGACACACCCCGTACAAGGAGACGGCAACTGCCTGTTTAGAGCCATTAGCTTTTTAGTCCGGCATACCGAGGACCACCATAGGGAATACAGGCAGAAAACGGTCCAACATATCCTGGCCAACTGGAAAGAGTACAGGGATTTTGTATCGGACGAGCGGGAAAACCCATTCCAGACCGGGGCGGACTACCAAAAATACATGGGTAGGGACGGTACCTATGCCAGCGCCGTAGAGGTGACCGCTCTCGGCAAGGTACTCCAAGTAAACATACATGTATACACTGATGTGCACTCGCCACCGCTATTTACAACTGCGGGATTTGACAGGGACCTACACATACTGTTTACAGGGAACCCTAGGGCGGGACACTATACGCCCCTCACAATCACGCGCGAACAGACTGAGAGCAAACCCACACCATCCAAACAGAAAACCATACCCCCTACACCACAACACAGGGCGGGAACTGACCCCCCACAGGCGCTGGACGCGAGCTCACTTGGAATTGGGAAGCCAGCAACAGGAGTCGAACTCGCGACCGCCTGGAACAAAAAACGGGGTAACAAATGCGAACGTAGAGTCACATTTGCAGACACACCTTCCCAGGAGGGAGAAAACAGCAACACACCTACACAAAAGCTGAGAACGGTCAATACATTAAACGTTCGCCAGAAGACTTCTCTTTTCACAGCGCGGGCGGTTAAGAGAGCAGGCAATGTACTCAGTGGGCGCACTTCGCTGACCGAGCCAAAGTACTCGAAACAGGAAGTAAGCCGAGAGGCCAGGCGTGCCAGGTACGATAAGCGGCCAGCTCCATGCCTTCCCAGCCCAGATGTTACGCCAGTAGCAACAACAACAACACATACCCTATATAACACATCTTTGCAGGGCAAGGGACTCCAGGTATCGGCCCTCACGATACACGCCAGCATAAATGGCCACAGGGTGCAGGCCCTAATTGACACTGGGGCAGCGGTAAGTTGTGTAAACAGAAAACACGTTACCGAAGGGCAAATACACGGTGTCACGGGTGACATCCGGCTGGTAGCGGCCAATGCTCAGACGCTAGAAAACACGGGGGTGGCAAACATACATATCAGGCTAGACCATTTTGCCACAACACACCCCATGTTCGTTATAGAACATCTTTCTGCGTCAGCCATAATTGGCATGGATTTCCTCGCTAAGTATGAAGCTAGCATAAATTTTGCTAGCGGTAAGATGCTTTTAAAGCATGACCAGAGGCTCACCACACATCCCATGATATACACCAGGAACACAGATGGGATTCGAGCGGAGCGAGAAATTCACGAGCACCAGGCCTCTACACTGCACACAATCAGCCAACACACACACACAGATAAGGCGGCCAATCAGAATCACAGACAGGACCTGACACCGGAGCAAAATAAAAGGCTCACGGAGCTCCTGGAGGCCAACAGGGATATCTTTGCCCATTCGATGAAGGATCTCGCAGTGACAGACCTTATCGAACACCACGTCACACTCACCAGTGACCGGCCAGTACACCATCCTCCCTTCAGGGTGAGCCAGAAGGAGAGACACGCCATCGACACTCAGATCACAGAGATGCTCGAGGCAGGGGTCATTTTCCCCGTAATTTCGAACTACAGCGCCCCGGTCTTGCTGACCAAAAAACGGGACGGATCCCACAGGTTCTGTACTGATTACCGTAGGATCAATAAGTTAATCGAAAATGACAGTTATCCACTACCAAGGGCAGACACCTATTTGGATGCCCTTGGCGGGGCTAGCTGGTTCAGTTCGATGGATTGTTATAGTGGATTCTATTCAATCCCCGTCTATGAACCGGATAGGCACAATTTGGCGTTCGTTACAGAGAACGGTCTATATACCTACACAAGGTTACCAATGGGCCTCCGTAACGCCAGCCAAACCTTCCAAAAGCTAGTGGATAAGACATTTTCAGGTCTAAAATGGCGTTCCGTATTAGTCTACGTGGACGACAACGGTCTTCTCCAACACCTTTGACGAGCATATCGTACATTTGGAGGAGGCTTTCGCAAGGATCAGAGAGGCCAAATTAAGGCTTAAACCTGCGAAATGTCAATTTGCCAGACAGCAGATTAACATATTGGGCCATATTGTAAACAGAGAGGGCATTATTCCCGACCCAGCGATGACTGACGCAATAACGGGCATCCCAATGCCCACAAATTTGAAGCAATTGCGCAGTTTCATTGGACTGGCCTCGTATTAAAGAAAATATATCCACAGGTTTGCGCACATCGCCCACCCCCTAACCGAACTCACACATGAGAAAACGCCCTTCAGCATTAAACAGGAACACATAGATGCCTTCAACACACTGAAGCAACTATTAACCTCACCACCATTACTGCAACACTTCCATAGTGATAGGCCCACCTTTTTA
Organism: Meconema thalassinum; assembly: GCA_946902985.2. Lineage (NCBI taxonomy): Eukaryota > Metazoa > Arthropoda > Insecta > Orthoptera > Tettigoniidae > Meconema > Meconema thalassinum. Next base: position 775,949,393 of record OX336388.2, on the reverse strand, counting down.
CACGTGGATGCCAGCCAGTACGGGGTGGGGGCGGCCCTATTGCAGGAAGATGCAGAAGGGCGCATAGGCCCATAGCTTATGCTAGCAGGAAACTAACTGCCCTCGAGACTAGATACTCTGCCACAGAGCGGGAAATGCTGGCATTTTCATGGGGAGTGAACTATTTTCGGGTATACCTCTATGGTATCCAGTTCACGGTAGTGACTGACCACGCGAGCCTGCTTTTTTGGGACAAATTCAAAAACCCATATTCGCGGCTCAATAGGTTTATATTCCGCCTGTATGAATATAACTTCGTGGTCAAGCACAAGAAAGGCGCTACACACCTAGACGCAGATGGGTTGTCTAGGCTGCCAGTAGCCGACCCCCCAGATGACAGCAAGGACCACGAATGGGACAACATGCCCACTTTTGCCCTGACGGTGGTTAACATCAAACAGGAGCATGAAAGTGACCCATACTTGAAACAGATTCTATTGGCACTAGAAAACTTGGACAAGGTGGATTCCAAGACGGCACGGCTGTCTAGGCGATTTTTCCTAGACAAAGACGGGGTACTGAAATTTAAGCCCACAGCCATGCACGATAATGCACCTATAGCTGTTCCGGAGTCATTGAAAGAAAATATCATGATCGGACACCACAATAGCCCAATGGCAGGGGCACATTTGGGTACGCATAAAACATACCATAGAATCCGAGACAAGTATTACTGGGTAAACATGAAGGCCGACATAGATACCTTCGTAAAGACATGTCACACTTGCCAGCGATTTAAAACAAGACCTGGCAAGCCTCATGGATTACTCAACCCCATTCCCGTAGGAGAGCTGTTTCATAGAGTCGGGATAGATGTTAAAGGCCCCATTACGACATCTGAAAAAGGCAATAGATACATACTAGTAGTCACAGAGTATCTCACCCGATACATGATTACGAAGGCTGTTCCCAAAGCAGACACGAACAGCATAGTCGAATTTCTATTCGACATAGTCACACGATATGGCCTATTCCAAACCTTACTATCCGATAGAGGTACTATTTTCACCTCGAGAGTGCTCCAACAGTTTTTGGAGATACTCAGGATAAAGGCATACACGACCACGAGTTTTTCCCCGCAAACCAATGGACTCATGGAGAGTATGAACAAAATAATTGGAATAGCCCTAGCTAAATTCACGGGGGACACAGGGACTGACTGGGATGATTACCTGCAGCCCATTACATTTAGCTACAACACTTCCATATCCACGGCCACAAAACACTCTCCACACTTCTTGCACGGATATACACCTAGAAGTCCCATAGACAACATATGCATCCCACAGGACACTCTCCCAGACAATGCAGCCCGGCTAGAGCACTTGCAGATAGCTCGCATGGACGCCAGAAAGAACATAGCCGCGGCGCAGAAAAAACAAAAAGAACGGTACGATCGGCAAAGAAAGACCGTGGAATACACACCCGGGCAATTGGTTATGGTTTCCAATTCCGCTCGTAAGAAAAATGTGTCCGAGTTCCTCCTGCCACGCTGGTCAGGTCCCTTCAAAGTTTGCAGGAAGGTATCTGACCTAAATTACATAGTCAACGTGCGCCATGGGCGAAAACTCATCAAAGACACCATACACGCACGCCGTATGAAGGCATATCACACCCGCAAAACGACACCTACACGTAAAGGCGGGAACACTGTCAAAAGGAAGGGAAATGATCCCACTGGCAGACGTGAAAAGAAGGCCAAGAAATAGCCTTCGGACCCCGCTGACCGCACCGGGATACGACCCTAACACTTGGCAGAACTGTCCAGGAAACACAAGCCTAAAAGGCACCAGGAATAATTACCCTGGACAAAGACGGTCTCGAACCCGCAACCTTCTGGATACCAGGAATGCAAGGTCGGGTAACTATCCAATGGGAGGATAGAATGATAAAGGACAGTTACACTACATTTAGTGATGAGTGTTAGGAAACCATAGCCTAATTTGCCTTTGATAGCTGTTATACTGATGTCATTTGGTAAAGTATCAATGTTGATAACTCCTAAAATGGCGTATTCGCTGTACTTATTGGTGTGTTGTGCTATATGTGTTTCCAGTTCATCAAGAAAGTTACTTATGTTAGTGATATGTGGTCTGTAAATAAATGTAAATCCAATCTTTTTGTTCATGTGTAGTATTTCTATTACCATAGATTCATCAGTATTAGAAATGTACGAATTGTGTGTTCTAGTCGGGGCGTGGTGGCTCAGCGGTCTAGCTGTATGCCTCTCACCAAGGCAGTCCGGGTTCGATTCCCGGTCAATGCATGTGAGATTTTCGAAGTGAAATGCCATGTCCTGTGGTTCGGATTCCACGTTAAAAGGAGGTCCCGTGGCTCATAATCACAAGATTCACGGTCACGTAAAACTACAATCTTCCTTCCTTCCTTTTTGTGTTCTAGTAGCAATGTTGTTCTTTACATATATGGCTATGCCTCCTCCTTTACGATTAGTTCTATTACAAAATACAGCATTAAAATTATCCAAAGTAAATAGGTAATTATTAAATTCAAGTGTGTTAATTGCTGTTAGGCGAATAATATCCAGATCATTAATTTTCTTACCTACGGTTATGGTTAATAAAATATAATATTATTAATAATAATAATAATAATAATAATAATAATAATCTTCTTCGTCTTTTCCCGTTCATGCGGGGTCGACGTTATTAATAATAATAACAATAATGATTGCGCCGCGGGGGCGAGATTGGTAAAAAAATATTGGACGCACTTTATAAACAAATAAATATATTTCCGTTGACTTATCAAGAAATTCAAGATTTTTCCTGTACTAATGAGACGATTTGGAAGATTTTGGTACAAATCACACCTTCTAACTCCCTCTGGTTTAGGAGCTTGAGTTTTATGAAACAAACACTTTAGCGTATTATATAATAACATAATAATAATACTTGTGTTCTCTAACAAAAAGAGCCTCTCCGTCATCTATGTTGGGTAAAATGTTATAAGATTAGGTTAAAGCCTATTTTACGCTTTAAAATGTTCAACTTTTAAAGCATATACACACATCAAAAAAAGTTTTGCATCACCTCGGTTCCCAGATCTCCGGCATATAGACGTTGACTGTGTATATTTTATCCAAGATACAGTCCCTTTGACTGTTCATAGATGTCACTAAAACTGCTCAAAGATGTAAACAACCATGCATGAGCAGGGCCTATTAGACGGAGGGGGTACGACAGCCGATCAGTTCCAGTCATTCCACCAGGACGAAGGTACGCTGCTCATGTTGTCTGTAGTTCTACCATGCCTAGAAGGTCAATACCGCAGTTCGATCGCGTCCGCATTGTTACTTTGTGTCAAGAAGGGCTCTCAACAAGGGAAGTTTCCAGGCGTCTCAGAGTGAACCAAAGCGATGTTGTTCGGACATGGAGGAGGTACAGAGATACAGGAACTGTCGATGACAGGCCTCGCTCAGGCCGCCCAAGGGCTACTACTGTAGTGGATGACCGCTACTTACGGATTGCCGCTCGGAGGAACCCTGACAGCAATGCCACCATGTTGAATAATGCGTTTCGTTCAGCCACAGGACGTCGTGTTTCAACTCAAACTGTGCGCAATAGGCTGCATGATGCGCAACTTCACTCCCGACGTCCATGGCGAGGTCCAGCTTTGCAACCCCGACACCATGCAGCGCGGTACAGATGGGCCCAACAACATGCTGAATGGACCCCACGGAATTGGCATCACGTTCTCTTCACCGATGAGTGTCGCATATGCCTTCAACCAGACAATCGTCGGAGACGTGTTTGGAGGCACCCTGGTCAGGCTGAACGTCTTAGACACACTGTCCAGCGAGTGCAGCAAGGTGGTGGTTCCCTGATGTTTTGGGGTGGCATTATGTGGGGCCGACGTACGCCACTGGTGGTCATGGAAGGCTCCGAAACGGCTTTACGATACCTGAATGACATCCTCCGACCCATAGTGCAACCATATCGGCAGAATATTGGAGAGGCATTTGTCTTCATGGACGACAATTCTCGACCTCATCGTGCACATCTTGTGAATGCGTTCCTTCAAGATAATGACATCGCTCGACTACAGTGGCCAGCATGTTCGCCAGACATGAACCCTATCGAACATGCCTGGGATATGTTGAAAAGGGCTGTTTATGGACGTCTTGACCCACCAACCACTCTGAGATATTTACGCCGAATTGTCGTTGAGGAGTGGGACAATTTGGACCAACAGTGTCTTGATGAACTTGTGGATAGTATGCCACGGCGAATACAGGCATGCATCAATGCAAGAGGACGTGCTACTGGGTATTAGAGGTAGTGGTGTGTACTGCAATCTGGACCACAAATGCTGAAAGTCTAGCTGTATGATGGTACAACATGCAATGTGTGGGTCTCATGAGCAATAAAACGAGCTGAAATGTTGTTTGTGTTGATCTCTATTCCCTTTGTATTTAACGGTTCCGGAACTCTTGGAACCGAGGTGATGCAAAACTTTTTTTGATGTGTGTATTTATAAAACTGTAATTTTTAAAATTTGCACTTAGGTCCTACAGCATTTTTTTTAAATAAATAGTTGCTCTAGTAATGGAGGGTTTACGCTTTTTCATTCAAGCTGTTGCATAACAATATCAAATCATTGTTTTCGAAAATCTCAAGTCAATAACCTAGTACAGGTACAGTCGTGTTCAAAAAAAAAGTAATTGTTTAAATCCCTAAAGCGCTGTTTACCAGGTAAAGATATAAGCTAGCTTCGGTTACTCTAACTGGTACAGTAGTCCAGTGTTTGTCATAAATAAAATTCAATTATTTGTTCGCAAAATCTCGGATCAATGATCTAGTAGTTCAGTCGTTTGGTTTAATCTAAAAAAGAAATGATAAATAAAAAGTTATATAAATAATAAATTAAATAATTAAATAAAAAATAAATAAAAGAAGAAAACAAAAATCTAGGGTTAGTAACCAAGTAGTTAAGTCCTTTGGCAAAAACTAAAGATAAAGGATTATCAAAATAGAAAATATTACATTAATTTAAATCCATTTTCGAGTTACTACGATTATGGGTTCGAGGAATCTTGGGCCAATGACCTTGCAGTTTGGTCCTTTAATAAAATCTAAAAATAAAAGATCATAAAATAGTAAAATATTACATGGATCAAGTTTCTATAATTATGAATTCGAGAAATCTCAGGTCGATGACCTACTAGTTTGCTACTATTTGGGTAAATCAATGATCTAAAGTAAAGGGGGCTTCATCCCGAGTAATATGGGCCGTCACACAAGTCTGTTGGATTATTGGTTCTGGAAATATTGGAAAAAGTCAATAACATACTAGTTTTGAGTTATTTGATATAAATCTGGAAAATAAATAAGTAAATAAATAAATATACAAATAACAATAATTATAATGATAATAATTAAATAACTATCAAATAAATAATAAATAATTAGTAGTCATTAATCAATAATAATAATTTATTGCAACCAAATGGACATAATGAAAATATTGCAATACACTCAGATATACATCGAAGATTATTATACCGTTAATGTTTGGAGACATTGTCACTTATTGACACAGTTGTGTCAAGGTTCTTTGTCTACTAGCACATTTCACAGCATGATATACATCACATTGTTTGTCGCAAAAGACACATACGCAGCTTGGTCCCGGCTTGTGAAATCCTAAGTTTCAATAATCAATAACTAATCATTTGTAAAGACCGCCGTCTTACGAGAGCCGCGAGTGAGCCTGCGTAAAAAAATACTACTTCACCACGGGTAAGGGCAGTTTTTATTTAGGGGTGGAAATGACATGTCTTTGACGTAGAGGGGATAGAGACCTTCCGTTTGAGTCTTGGCATATGTCTCTCCGATCATTCGTTCACAAGACATGAAAAAAACGTCGATGACCTAGAAGTTACGTTTTTTGGTACAAATCTGGAAAAATGGAGAAAAAAGTCCATTAAAACGAGCCGTCACATGATCCTCTCCGATTATGGGTTCGGGAGATATTAGCTAAAGTCGGGCAGCAATATGCAATCACGGTGCGTGGTTTAACGCTCACGGTTACGGGTAAGGCAGAATTCCTAGTCTATCTAATAGTGGGACTTAGATTTATTTTCATAAATATTAAATTTTATACCAGGGATGCAGAAGTTGGAAGGAGGCATTCATTCTACACTCCTACTCCTGATAGTCTAGTGTGTAATACTTGTATTGCTCAACTAAAGAACATTGTTAGTGCAAGATAGGTTGCTTCGATACTGCACTATAAATTTCAGGTGAATGGATACCTCCTTACAACTTCTGCATCCCTGGTGTAATATTTGATATTTATGAAAATAATTCTAAGTCCCACTATATGAAGCGAGTCCTGGGTATTGGGAAAGCGGCACTGTCAAGACTAACATATAGTCCAGTAATTAGGTGAAGGAAAGTAGTTAATTCAGGAAAAAAATCCAGTTATCGCCTAGATTCGGATATGGCTTCACCATAGTTAGTTAGTTAGTTAGTTATTGTTGTTTTAAGAGGCGGAACTACGAGGTCATCTGCCCCTTGGCTTCACCATAAAACTGGCGAAAAACCATATAATTTCGGAAGTTGTTTTAGTTTTCCAAATATATCTCCGAAACAACGAATCCTAGAGAATCATACCAGGGTTAGGATTTTTAGGTGCAAATTTCAGATGAAAAAAGGAAGGGAAAATGTGCTCAAATAAGGCAAAAAAAAGGGGGCACAAAGGCGCTGGTTTATTCGACTAATTTTCTCTTTCCTCTATTCTAGTTTATTGAATTACAAACAAGTACATCATATCACTCATCAAAAGAATGAAAAAACATGAAGTTGTACTTCAAGACATTAAGCATCTCTACATTTTTAAGAGTAAATCTGTTTCTATTAGGAGATAGAATGTCTTTGTAGATGCTAGAGCTTCTTTCGACATACACGGGAACCAGTGGGGAAAATCTTGTATTCACTCGGAATGGCAACTCTACAGATGTGGCGAATTCTACAATGACTGGATTCTTCTGAAGAATAGGCTCAAGTTTGTCTTTGGTAAAGCCATCTAACTGCTCCCTCACGGAAGTAAATATATCCCATTGTTTTTCCTTTTCCAGACCTTGTTCTTCTAATCGTTTAATAACTGCAGCCAGGTACTTGTAACTATGGACACAATATAGTTCTGTCTGCAAATTATGTATTTTCGCCGGGAACAGAAGTTGCTGTGCCTTGGAAATTGCACCTGTGTCGGCTGGATCCAAAGAAAGCACAAACTCTCTAATTTTTTCAAAATTCTCACACAACATAGCAGCACACTCGATCCACGATCCCCAGCGAGTAATGCCGGGTAATTTGGAAGGGGGCAGTCCAGTGGTTTCCTTGTAGGCAACAACACGATTCGGAACTTTCAGTAGAATCTTCTTCAGGGCAGAGATGAATTGATTTGCGATGTCGTATTCGTTCCCTATGGATTCACAAATCCTGTGAAGGGCATGAACCAACATGTCACATGGTTCAACTTAGGAAATAAATGTTTCAATTGGTTAACAGCTGAAACCATGTATGGAGCCTGGTCCGTAACCACAAGAAGAAGTTTTTCAAACTCGATACCAGTAGGCCAGAGTTTTTGGCAGAAGTCCGTAATTGATTGCATTACTGTAGTGGCATTGGCTTCCTGCAGCTCATACATTTTTAACAACATGTTCTTAACGTTCTCCCCTGCTAAGGGAAAACCTAAAATGTTCAAAACATATCGTTCCATTGAGTCTAGCCTATGGTTTCATCCACAATGATTCCCACATCGCAATCAGACACTTTCTCCTTGATTCTTTGTATGGTTTCTCGGTAAACAGGCTCCATGTAGTTTTTTCTTAAAGTACTCCCATCGGGCATTGACATCTTTGTGTATTTTTCAAGAAATCCTTTGAAGGCTGGTTGATTCACCTTATTGAGTGGAATTCCTGTTTGAGTAAGAACTACACACAAATCCATGTTTAATTCCTTCAAATTTTGGCTTTTTGAAGTACTCTGTTGAAACGCATCTCGTAATAGAGGTTGCCGCGATTTGTTTGCTTGAAGAGTCTAATTCATTTTATGCTTAGAGCTGGAAATGTGTTGTTTGATGCGATCTCGCTGGTGTTTATCATCCAACAAAATTCCTGAATCACAAATAGTACATCGCATAACAGATCCTGAGCCAGAGCAATAAATCGGGCACTGGACACCTTTGACATGGTAACATCTAGTAGTACACTCGTTTAGTAATGTAACAAAGTGCTAACAGCAGTTCACTTGCTAACTCATTGCGACTATCACACAACTCACTCTTGCGTGTCATTCACTCACTTGCTGTCCACACTCACCTATAACACCGCGACAATTATCAGAATGTTCTCATTCATGCTGGAACTGCAGTCTCAGCGATTTCTAGTAGCTTCGAGCAGAGCCCAGTCCCAATTCTCGGAACTACGCGGGTACGGTTGCTGACATCTCTGCGTCACCAGCTTCGGCCTCCATGTGAACAAATGACGTCTCTCACAGTAACAAACTCACATTCACGAACATCAGGCTACTGATCCCGGTGGGATGGAATCCCTCACTGTCAATTGCATTATTGCGGGCTACATTATAGCGGTAAAGCGAGAGAAAGAGGTTTTGTCGAACACAACATTTTCCTTTGTTGGAGGTGTGCTTTCAACTCCCGCGCGGTGTTTACTGAAAGAGGTAGGCTTACTATTCGCACGCACATAGAAAGCTGAGGAGACGTCAATTGAAAGTTAGATATTTTATATTGATTAGAAATCTTATAGAATAAATTAGAATTTAACTCAAAATAATAAAGGAGGGAAAAGGGGATTATGGGTATGGCTGGGGAAAAAGGGATAATGTTCCTAAAAAGGGGGATGAACGTCCCTGAAAAATGCCTCTTTTTACAACTAGAAACGAAATTTCACACTGTGATATCTTTCCGAACAGTTTTAATTGACCCTAAGAAAAAAGGTACGCACTTAAAATTTCTACCCCTGGACTTTGGTGGAATTTATTTTGATTTTTACCTGAAATATGAGCAGAAACCACCAAATGAGAACACTTGACTTCTCTGAGCGTTGTGTTGAGGAATGCAGCCCATCCGGTGCTAACTGGTTGTCTACATTGCAATACAAAAAGAAATTCATTATGTAGTCTAATTATAAGAAAGTTGCAGTATCCAGTCGTCGCGGCAAAAACGAGCGCAATCTGCCATCAATAAGCGACGTGGGTTGACATATCGAAGATCGGTGTAACTAGATGAGCAACTATTTTACGTCACAAACACTATGGTCAGTGGCGTACCGATGGGGGGGATTTTAGAGGTTAACCCCGCCAGAGACATTTCTTTACTTGAACCTTTATATATCACCTGTTTTACGCTACCGCTAGTGACAGTGAGGCGTCTTAACTCCTGTATATATTTTAAAAGTGATCACGTTCCTCACTTGGTAAATGTCCTGCACTCTACTCCCATGGAGACTCCTCCTTCAGTGTTGGAGCTGGCCATGGATCAGATTTGCTATTAAGTGTGCGATTGGTAATCTATTTCACGTCTCTTCGGGTTACTTTAATTCTCGTTAAAGATGATAAAGTACAAGAGGAGTTCTGCAATTTATTCATATTGATGATTCAGATAAAGTCATCAAGATAGGTAGATTTTGAGAGTCAATATAGTATTGGCAGTAGGAACACGGAGAGCAAAACATTATTTTTCTCTCTCATAATATCACTATTATAAGCAACCACGTAACTATGGTCATGATGATACCACTGCATCACTTCAGTTTTAGTATTTGTTGTTGTTTGAGTCTTCATTCTTTTGACTGGTTTGATGCAGCTCTCCATGCCTCTCTGTCCTGAGCTAATCGTTTCATCTCTGCATAGCTACCATACCCTACATCCGAGGCAATCTGTTTAACATATTCTAACCTTGGTCTACCCCTACAGTTCTTGTCCTCGACCCTTCCTTCCATAACTAAGCTTGTTATTCCTGGTTGTCTTAGTATGGGTCCTACCAACCTATCTCTTCATTAACAGTCGCCAGAAACATCTCTCCTCTCCAATGCGTCTTAATACCTCCTCGTTTGTAACCCTATCTACCCATCTGATCTTCATCATTCTCCTGTAACACCACATTCCGAACGCTTCAATTCTCCTCTTTTCTGCTGCACCAATAGTCCAAGTTTCACTTCCATAGAGCGCCACGCTCCAGACAAAGGCTTTCAAAAATGACTAAATGACTTCCTAATACCTAAATCTATATTCGATGTCAACAGATTCCTTTTTTGTAGAAATGCTTTCCTTGCCTGAGTCAACCTACTTTTTATATCCTCTTTGCTTCGTCCATCACTGGTTATTTTGCTTCCTAAGTAACAAAAGTCTCCTACTTCCTTCAGCTTTTCACCTTCCAATTTGATGTCCATAGAGGTTTCTGATTTATTTTGGCTGCATTCCAATACTTTTGTTTTACATTTATTAATTTTCATCATGAATTCTTTCCTCAAGACAAGAGTCCATACCATTCAAAAACTCATTCAAATCCTCAGGCGTGTCGGCCAAGATGACTATGTTATCTGCAAATCTCAGAGTTGAAATGATTTCTCCTTGAATCTTCACTCCCACTTTAAATTTGTCTACAATTTCCTTCATTCCTTGTTCAATGTACAGATTGAAAAGTATGAGTGATAAGTTGCAGCCTTGCCTTACACCTTTCTGAATACCAGCTTCTCTCTCAAGTCCTTCAGCTCGAATGACTGCTGTCTGGTTTCTGTATAGATTGTAGATCACCCTCCTATCCCTGTACTTTATTCCAATCGTTTTCAATATTTTTCCATATTTTTTAGAATTATATTTTTTTCATTTTTTATTGTGTCCAAAAAATGAGGCCGGTATTTAATTATTGTTTTTTATGAATATACATCGAAATACCATTTTAATGATGATGATGACGACTGTCGATTTAAGGGGTGAAACAGCAAGGTCATCTTCACCTTTAATAATGTACAAAATTACCCTATTATATTAATTAACCCCCCCCCCCCCCCGCGAAGGAAATCCTGCGTACGCCACTGACTATGGTGTACATGCAGCAAAGCAGTACCGGTAGTTACCACAGATCAGTGGCGGATCCAGAGGGGGGCTCCAGGGGCAAGTGCCCCCCCCCCCCGCCCGAAAAACCAGTTGTCTCCTACATTGATATTGCCGATAAAAATGATTGTCTCTCCAAACCTCCAAACTCCACTGGAAGTAAAATCTTTGCTGTATTGCCTGCATTCATGAATGTGGTCAATGTTTGTTATCATATAGTATGTAATGGCAACACTGTTAATATAATCGCTACATCGACAGTGTTGCAAGTGCAGAGAGATCTTTTAGCAGTCTGCAACGTGTTAAATCATGGCTACGAACGCGAATGACAGAGGAAAGGTTGGATGGCTTGTGTCTGTAATTTGTTCACCGTGATATAAATGTTGACGTTGATCAAGTTCTAGAACGTTTCTCTAAAGGGGGTGAAGGAATGATCGCCTGGGGTTAATTTTGTAATAGGCATGTATTTTGTCTAGGATAGTCACCAATTAGAATCTCAATCAGTATTCTATACAATTGTCTTTTGTATTTATATTTATGTGACTAGTAGTGACTCAGTGACTGACAATGTTGGTACTATGCACATAATCTTGTAACATTTGTGTAGTAGACTTGTATATTGTCTTCAGATAGTCACTATGATTGCAAATGTTTTTAATACATATTTGACTGTGTAATGTACATTAAAATGTGGCAATGTACATATTCTGTAGAATTGAAAAGTTTTTTTTACATAATGACAATGACTTGAAACTGAAACCAATAAACCATTTTAATATAATGAATTTCTTGTAGAATTATAAAATTTGGTGGTTGGATGTTATGTGTAGTATGTGTAGATTAAATACAAATTTAGTACGTTTATTACATATTTTCTGTAGCTACTCTGAAATCCTAGAGTGCCGCCTCCGAGGTGAACCTCTGGATCCGCCACTGCGACAGATAGGATACAAACATTCACAGTGCTGATGTCTTTCGTCATTTTCGGGTACTGCTTACACTTGGCTGAACCAACATTTGTTGATCATAGCTACTGGAGCCTTGCGGAACGAGCAAGGGACACAGTGATGACAGAATGCAGTCCGTCCATTAGTCAAGCAGCAATGCGCGCGCTACTTGTATATGTGATCGGAAAAATCATTAATAATGGTGCTTTTCTAATTGTTTCGTAACGGCACAGCAAAGCTTAATAGTAGGAGGTCATGTCAGCACGGTGAGTAAAACAATCACAGGCTACTGGAGCTGCATCTTATCATACCTGCGCGACTGTACCTGCCAGAATTAAATTTCTTAGCAGAGCCAAGAATCGAACCCGGAGCTCCGGGGTGACAGCCAAGAACGCTACTCTCTATATCACCAGGTGGCTTTGCATTTAAAACTCAAGTTTCTTTGTGTTTTACAGTTATTTTCCTGACCAATATACACGTTTTAGTTATCATGTTGTATTCGTGACAATATGCATGCATCATAAGCTTTAAAACCAAATCCTAGGAACCAAAATGGTTATATGTGTGCTATAAAATTAGATGCAAAATTTGGAGGCAACATTTTACTTGTACTCATTGTTTGCCAACCTAGGCTACATAGTTAAACTTTAACTGTATAAAATAGAAAACATGTCAACCGCCACCACTTTCTTTCCAAAGCTGACAGGAATATGGGTGTAACCCTATTAGCACAGCTCGACCCATCCCGTACACAGAGCTCTTAACCCTTCATAGGAAAGAAGTATGTTATGTTGTGTTTTAAGTTAGGTAGCTTATTATGTTAGATGTTTGGTCTGTTTATAATTTTTAGCCTACTTTTCACATTTTGCAAAAATGAGGAAAAAGTAGACTTATGAGATCGATCCGGGAAAATGTGTGTCTGTCTGTCTGTCTGTCTGTCTGTCTGTCCTTCTGTCTGTCTGTCTGTCTGTCTGTCTGTCTCTCTGGCTGTGTGTGTGTCCCCCTATCAACTCCTAAACGGCTGCAGCAATCGAAACCAAATTTAGTATGAGTAAAGATGTATACCGGAATATCTCAAGCCCATATTTGAAAATGATGTCAGTGCTACCAACTGCTGAAAAAACGCACTAGAAATTTGAGCTCCATGTTGGATATCACGGAAGGTATGCATGGAAGCTATTCCAAAATTGGCACACATGTAGATAATACTATTTCAGTTTAATTTCCAGGAGGCCATATATGACAGTGTTGCCAAAATAATTTTAAGCCTTCTGATAGGTCCAATTTTTAAATGCATATAACATCTACACTATTAATTGGATTTCAACCAAATTTTGTATGTAATGTGTGTACATAAACAGATATGACTGAGTGTATTCTTAAGAGCCACCAGGGCTGCCAACTGTTAAAAATTGCTCTCTCTCTATTTTCTTCATCCAAATACCAATATATCTGAAAGTATGCAAGTCGACAGCTTTAATCTATGCACACGTATCGTACCTGACATTTTAGATTAGTTTGGAGTAACTTATATACTTCAGTTCTACCAACATGATTCTATGCCTGCTGATAGGACCAATTTTTAAATACAACCATGTAACTTCTATACTATCAGTTGGATTTCAACCAAATTTCGTATGTGCTATGTGTAACATAACATATATGACTATAAATATTCTTAAGAGCAATCAGGGCTGCCAACTGCTAATCAATTTTGTCTATATTTTTTACCCTAATATCATTATATCAGAAAGTATGCAAGCCAACAGCTCTATACTTTGCATACATATAACACCTGACACTCTAGATTAATTTGGAGTAATTAATAAGTCAGTGTTGCCAACATGATTCTATGCTTGCTGATAGGTCCAATTTTAAAATACATGTAACTTATCTACTAATAAATGGATTTCATCCAAAATTGGCACAACAAGATATCATAATATTCCCGATTATTTCTAATCAGCACACGCATGACATTGTTGCCAACATGCTTTTACGCGTGCTGATAGATCCAATGTTTAACTGCATGTAACGTCCATTGGACTTCAACCAAATTTTGTATTCTGTACCTTAATAGATGGAACAAAGAATATATTCAGTCACCAGGGCTGCCAAATGTAGTGCTCTATTAGGCTATATTATACAAGGAATATTTCGAACTAATTAGACATTTCGATATTACCAACTTAATTTCGTCATTATTCTAGATAGGTTCATATACTGTAGAATAATCATTGGCATGAAAAGTTGGCTCTTTAGATCGTCACGGAACTTCTTGTTGGTTTTGTTTTCTCTTTTGAATTTGCTTTCTGTTTTATATTCTGCTTATTTTCTTTTTTTGTTTTGTTTTTAAGTTATTTAAGTGTTTATTTTTTATTATAGGTTTTGAGTCTGTTTATGTTTGTTGCTCTTTGGTTTTGTTTACACTTTTTATTTTGCTTTTAGATTCTATTGTTGTTTTTGGATCTTATTTTGTTTCGGTCGTGGTGTAGTGGTCAGCGTGCTTAGCAGTCATCCCGTATGTCCGAGGTACAATTCTCGGCTCTGCCACGAAATTTGAAAAAGTGGCATGAGGGCTGGAACGGGGTGTACTCAGCCTCGGGTGGTCCAAATAAGTCGCGGGGGTTCGATTCCCACCTCAGCCATCCTCGAAGTGGTTTCACGTGGTTTCCCACTTCGCCTCCGGGGAAATGCTGGGATGGTACTGTACCGTTATTTTAAAGTTTTAAGTTGAGATATTTACGAGTATGGTTTTGTGACGTGGCCTGAAGCAGATAAGCTCGTCTGCGTGATCGCCCCGTGCAGCAGTTTACCTGTGGGTGGCTCTCTGCTCATGTCCGGACTGGCCAGCCATGGAGCATCTCCGAAGGAAACCGAAGAGATCCCGTTCAATAACCTATTCGATTACGACATATCTCGCATCGATCTCGGCACTTGAGAAAGATTTATGTTGTTAAAAGAATATTAAAAGCCGAATACGAGGTACTGTATATGTCAAGAAGTACATTTCTATCGCAGAAATCTATTATATACGTATATTTGACAATCTGAACAAGATATAGGGAATAAAATGTAAGTACTCCCACCTGAAGCGATCATTATCGATCTGAGACACCAGGAGTGGGGGAGAATGATGTCTTGCTGTGACTTACGAGCAGGACAGCAGGGGACAACTAATTGTGACGTCGGTCGGGAACATTGAGACCGGGAGTGAAGTGAAATTCGTTCGCACGCATAATCAAAGTTACGTATGAGCCGCGTAGACTGAATATAATTTTATGTAGCATGAACTTATCGGGAAGTTACTGAAATGGGATTTAAAAACTTTGTTTAGCCCATTCTGCGCGAATTAAGTGGACTTGTACAATTTTCTTTAATGGCGGGGCACGCGGAGTGATTTGTCCGACCATTGTCCTTGCTTCGAGCCGCCATTACGTGAAGGCGTGTTGTAATTTTTTCAAGGCATACGGCTCTGGTTAAATCTTCTATGAACACAGGCCGATGTCAGAAATAGTTTTGCCAAGTCCAATATTCTCTCTATGAACGACGTATTATTATCCGAAGCGTCGGAGGGAAGGTTTGAAATTACTTTTGAAGCCGTCATCCGGCTAAGATGTGATAGGGGCACTACATTTAAAGCATTAGCGAGAGCATCATGCGATTACGTTTTAGGCCATGCTTTCGGGAAACGAATTCCATGCAACGATAAACTTTACAAGCATGTATCAAATTAATGCAGTGGCCATTTCGAACATGGATTGAACATGGGGTTGCTTGCAAATGCTATTGCATTGTGATAATTAGACGGATTTGAGCCGGGTGAGGCGTGTTCATTTAACCGAGTGTGGAGAACTTTCACGATGACATGGCGATACGCAAGGCCCGACTAGATGCGGATCGAGCACGGGAGAGTCCGTGGTTCGAGCACAGGCGTTTGAGGAGGAGCATCCTGTATCTTGGCATAGCCTGGAGGCTACCAGGACAAACTTATATCCTTTTTACTCCTCTACAAGAATCTACGCAAGGTACTGGAACGTCAGTTTATTACGATAGCTTGGCGGGGCATTTGAAAGCAATCGCAATTCCCATATTTCCTTTTAGTAATTTAAATGGTTGAGCAAAGGCCCAGGTTCAATGTCTGTTTCGAGACTGACCTTCTGTTAAACCAGGATTTTGGTTCAAATAATGAATGCATCCTTTGTGTAATACTAGTTTTGGTATTCAACTTTCAGTAATTCTTTGTAGTTATTTAAAATAATATGCATATTCTCATTGTAGTGAAGACCAACCTCTAGGGGAAGAAATTCAGATTTTTATATAAGACTATATTTAGTTGTGCTTACTGCTACCAGTGTTAGGAAGTCTGATAGACTTTTTCAAATGTCTCGTGCACACTTAGATTTGCAATTACGTTCATGTTAACGATTTTATAGATTAGGAACATTGATTTACAGACACTTCTATGCCCAAGATAGCGGGTTCAAACCTGGCCGAAGCCGTCGGATTTTTTAAGAGCGTTAAAATCCCTCAGTATGCCTTCCTTCGGAGGGGAAGTAAAGCCGGCGGTCCCATGTCATAGATTTATGGCATGTTAAAAAGCTTCCACTAATTACGCCTGTGTGAAGCTAAATTGGATAGGTTAAGAATGTAAACAACGCTCTAGGGTTTCTACGTTCGTTGCCAAGAGCCAACTGCGGTGGCGTCTAGTAGCTAAGTTCTGAACTTGGCCTAGTAGTCGTTGACGGTGGCGCTTGGCGGCAAAAGTAGGAACTATTTGAAAAATTCTAAGTTGCAGTCTGTACTTAAAATTAAAAACAGATAACACACACTAATACAGTCATCACAATTAACACCGGTTATCAGACAGATTCAACCCACACCCAAAGTACACGGGGCTACATGACCGCGTTGTCGCAGCCCCTAAACTTAAGAACCAACCAACCGATTTACAGACATTGCTTTGATATTAGGAAGTTATTTGAAGTCAGCTGCTATGAGAGGCTTTGATCTTATTCTCAATTATTTTGAGAATGCACTTGTTTTTGTGAGCAAGATTTTATTGGTGGATATCCCTAATGGATCAACAGTTGTTTATTCTCAGTCGTTGACCTGAATCCATGGTGTAGGCGTTATCTATCGGTATTTTCGAGTTCATTGGAGTCAGGGGTGATCTTGGTTTTGGGAGGATCAATCTTGACGTTTATATGGATCCTCGTTTACTGAGTGGAGTTAATAATTATGATGTTATACTGACAAATTAAATTCAATTGAGAAGTAAATTAAATAATTGCTATTAATGCAATAATTTGTGGAAATATAACAGCGTGTCTGATGAACATCCAAGTTTTGAAAAGCGAATCCCAGGGAGGACTTACTACAAGTCAATAATCTAGTTATAACCCATAATGTATCATATAATTGTGAGTCAAGATTTCTAGCTTTTGTGGTATATTTTTGAAATGCACAATAATAAATTTCAGTAACGTGCTTCAGCTTTAATTATTTTTCTAAGCACGATTATAGGTGTAATAATAATAATCTGATTAATGAAACAGTAGAATAAGGTTTGATAGTCACCGATTTAAGTAGCACGTATTTTTATATATCAGGCATATCTACGGATAGTGCTGATTATTATGGTTGTTTAAGGTATTATGCTTGTTGAAGCTTTTTCATGTTGAGGATTGAGCCAGTAAGTGCAAATCATGATAAGACTTAATGAAGTCTCACACCAGATGTTTGGAGAATTAAATCCAAGTGTGGGGTTGTAATAATGTAACGTGTTTTTCGAGGGGATTTTACGCCACTGGCATAAGTCAGTAGAAAGCTATTCTATATTTATTAACGCGGCAAATTGTTCAGCCAAGAGAAGCTTTCATGTTAATTTATTATTATTATTATTAACTTATTATTATTATTAAGGTATTTTTTTGGAGCATTTCATTAACTTATAAGCATTCAGATAGGTTTTCTATGTTATAGAAAACACTATCAAGCAAATTATTACGAACTACATTATCATAGAAAATTATATGATTACGGAATTTTAAGGAGTTTTGTCAGTTAGGTTATTATGAGAGAGATGACTCACTGGGAATTCAGATACAGGCTTATTCTGGTCGAGAAGCATGTCGCAAGCCTGGGTTGCAGCGTCAAGAAAAGGCGAAATAGTCTGGAACGGCAAACGACATCATCCGCGCGCCGTGTGTATTGAGCCTAAGGAGGGGAGTAGCGTGGTGGCACAGCCAATCAGTGGAGACCACGTAAGGTGGAAGTCGGCAGCGGAGTGGGGAGCCGACGAGTGCATATATCGTTTGCGCGCCCTGGAGCGAGGACAATCTGTGTAGAACTTAACCAGTATGGTTGCGCGTGTGTGTGGCTCCGAGGTTCCGTGGAGTGGTCGACTATCTTTGTAAAACTTAACCGGTGTGGTTGTACGAGTGTTTGGCTCCGATGTTTGGACCATAAAGTTATCATATCTACCAGGATATCATCAACTAACAAAGAAGATGACGACGTCCAGGAGACAGTGGGAAGCTCTCTTCATCATCCAGTACGAGGGAAATGCTTCGGCAATTTCCGGGGTAAGCGCGAATGACGCAGAACTACGCAATCTCTCGTTTCTCTTTGTTTTATATTCAGTATTCATTAACTTCATAGCTTGAGAATAAGAGTAAAATCAGTAATTTATCCGAATCCGTTTTCACGTAATTTTCTAGCGGTAATATTCAAATCGCAAAGCTCCAATTTAAATTTTAAACTTATTCTTATTATTAATTTTGCAATACTTGTTTTATATAATAAATTCATTTCTTTTAACCATGCAATCTTTGCTTTCAGTAGGTAGCATTAGATATAGACCAATTCCTTCTCCTGATACAATTGTTTGTTGGGCTAATGATCAAATCATACCACGAACTGAGTGAATAGATTCTTGAAGGTGTTTTACCAGAGCTAGGTGTTGTTAAATACAAATTTAGATTTCAACATTGCGTTGAGGTCTTGGCGCCCATTAAAACAACATATCTTAGGCAGAGTAAATATTTCAAAGTGCAGTAAGGGCCAGTCAAACCGTTACACTTGTACGCTCAACGAGGAGCAAAGTAAATACCGTTTCATTTGTCGCCGACAACTTGGGGATGAAAACCTAATAACATTTGTGGAAGGAGAAGGGTATATATTTCTGTGCCTGTATTTTTTTTTTCATTTATCGGTGTATATCATTATGGGGGATGAGAAAGAAAGACAGATGAGGTTACGTAGTGGTCATCAACTGGAGAGTGATGATACGAGCAGTATGTCGAGTGATGGTAGTACCGGGGTAGCGGAAGTAAATCCCGATACTGGCTCCGCAAATAGTTGCAGAAGTAAATGATTTAAGAGAGAGTAATAGAGGGAGTGTAGGCGGCCAACCAGAATTAAAAACTTTACTTCTCGAGTTCATGTTTCAGAACAAAACTAGTAGTGATGCCTTAAATGCAAGATTAGAACAAAACAGTAGGGAAAATAAAGAAAGTACAGATGCCTTAAACGCCAAATTAGAACAAAACAGTAGGGAAAATAAAGAAAGTACAGATGCCTTAAACGCCAGATTAGAACAAAACAGTAGGGAAAATAGAGAGAGTACTGAAACTATAAATGCTAAATTAGAACAAAACAGTAAACAAATGATCAATAAATTAAATGAGAAATTTGAAGAGAACAATCAAAAACTAGATAAGAAATTAGAGCAGATTAGAGGAGAAATCAGAGGGGTGATGGAAGAGAAGGCTAAAGAGATTATTGCAGATGTAGACAGAAAATTAGGAAAAGTACAGGAGGAGTTAGAAATTAGAATCAGTACACAGGCTGAAAATTTAAAAGAACTAGTGCAACTGGAAACACAGCAGGTCACAAAACAATTGGGGGGAGAAATTGACAAAATTCAGGTAGCTACTAAAGAGGTTAAGGAACAGCTGGGGGGTAGAATTGAGAAAGTTCACTCACAAATAGTTGCAGAAGTAAATGATTTAAGAGAGAGTAATAGAGCATTAGCAAGATTGAGGAGAAACAAGCAAAGCTATATGATAAAGTAGAAGAATCAGAAGGAAACATTAAATTAACAGTAAACAGTATTGAGAGGAAGGCTGAGGAGAAAATCGCAGAATTAGAATTAAAATTAAAAGCTAGGATCAGGCAAGAAAATAGTCAGAATAGGCCAGTTTTTGTGAATAGCACACACAGGGAGGTAGAAATGGGTAAGTTCAGCAATCGACAGGGGTGCCCAATGGAGTTCATGAATACTATAGAAAATAAATTCGGGGAGAGGTTGGAAAATGGTAGTATTGAGTGGTGCCAGGTAGTTGAAATTTTAGAACAAGTGTTTGTGGGGGAAACGAGGAATTGGTTTGCTGTCTACAGAGACAAGTTTACTGATATTAATGATTTTAAAATGAAATTCTGTGAAAAGTTCTGGAATGAGGTTATTCAGTCGCAGCATTGTGAGGGAGTAGTGTGTGGTAAATATAACCCTAAAGGAAGCTCCACCATGACCGAATACTTTTTAGGGCAGGTATTAGTGTGTAAATATCTTGATGGCTTGAAGGAGGAAAGTGATGTGGTGAGGTTGCTACTTAGGCACTTTCCCTATAGGATCAAGGAGGCTGCTTGTATCCAGAATGTAAATACAATATCACAAGTAGAAAATTTGTTAAGCACATTTGATGCACTAGGGAGAGGGGGTTATGAGGACAATTTCAATAGGAACCATGGTAATAATAATAATAGGCCTAATGAAGCCAGGCATCAGGAAGTTCAAGGGAACGGTGGCGAAGGGGCCAACGCTCAAAATAGAAATAATAATGATAATAATAAGCTAAATCAGAACAGAGGAAATGGCTATGGTAATCAGTATCAAGGGAGGAACAATGATTTCAGGGGAAATCAAGGGAGAAACAATGATTTCAGGGGAAATCAAGGAAGAAATTATAATGACAATAATTACAACCAGAATAGGGGTCAAGGAAGAGGACAGCCTAGTGGTAGTAATATACAGCCAAACAATGACAACACAGCCCAGAACAACCAGACCAGTGCAGTAGTTAGTAGTACTACAGCCCGCTGTAGCGGTTCTTTAAACGCTAACCAGGCTGCGAAGTAAGGTCAGAATCTCAGTCTGTAACATGCCCTGTCCATACAATTATACAGGAACCCTATGACCTAAATGTAAGAAATGAATTATTACGTGAACTAAATGATGAAGGTATTATTCAGGAGGTGGTCAGTAAGAGTCCCATAGTTAAATTTAACGTGTCCGAGGCGTACACAGATGTTTTAATTGATCGTGGTTGTATGAAGAGTTGCATAAGTAGTGCATTTTATGATAAAATGAAAGTAACTGGAGTAAATTTTGTGGAGATGCCAATTAAAAGCACTTTTGTTATCACAGCTGTTGGGAAGAGGTCTAAAGTAATTTCTAAGCATGTTTTAGTAGATATTAAAATTAATAATCATATAGAGAAGCAGATTTGCCTTGTAATTCCAAATTTAGTATTCAGTGTTATCTTGGGTTCAGAGTAGCTAATTAGAGTGTCTGGTAACTTATGTTATGATGTAGGGAGTTTGAAATTGAAATGGGGAGATTCTGAAGTAGAAGTAGCGTTCAATGACCATATTCAAAAAAGTAGTATTGTAGGTGTAATTTGTACTTTAAATGAGATATCGCCAGCCGTAGAGCGGGGTTCTCCATGTTTTGTGGGCAGTGTGATTACGAACGGTGGTCTAGAGGACTCGTTACGTGATGCTGCATTTCAGGGAAATATAGAGGTGGAACAGTGTGTTCGGCTCTATGATGTGTTATTGTGTAATAGGAGAGTTTTTGAGGATCGCATTGGTATGGCCAATTGCTATACACATTCATTGAACGTTATTGATAGGTCAGAATTCACAGGACATAGATATCCTGTACCTTTCAATTATCAGAGTGCAGTTGAGGCACAAATTAACCAGATGCTTGAAGATGGGATTATTGAGCACTCTAACAGTCCGTATGTTAATTCTTTGATCACGGTACCCAAGACCGACGGCACAGTTCGTATTTGTTTAGACGCTCGTTTAGTTAACAGTAGAATCAGTTCAGATCAGCTGAAGTCCATGTCCATTGAAGAGTTGATGCAGACATTTGGGGGGAAGAAGTATTTCACTTGTGTAGATTTGAGTTCCAGTTTTTGGCAAGTGCCTCTTTATGTACGAAGATAGACCATTTACAGCTTTTAGTCATAAGTATAACCTTTATCAATTTTGTAGAACACCTTATGGGTTAAAGAGTAGTTCAGCAGCTTTAATTAGGGCTTTAAACATCGCATTAGGGGATGACACAGGAGAGTTTGTAACCATTTACATTGATGATATGGTAATTAGTTCACGCAGTTTTGAGGAGCAACTACGTCATTTAGATATAGTTTTTCAGAAGTTAGATCAGGCAGGGTTCACTTTGAAGCTGTCTAAGTCGTCATTCTGTCAGTCAGAAGTGACATTTTTAGGTCATAGAGTGTCGAGTAGAGGTGTGACACCAGAGGAAAGTAGGGTTAGCATGTGTGGACAGTAGCAACAGGGCATCGTTACAGACCCTGAGAAATATGTTAGTGGAGCAACGTGATGACATTAAGGATGTGTCATAAAGTGAGGATGTTTAGCTGGCGAGCCAGCCTATCAAATGAGTAAGCGGGGTATTTGGTGCGTGGTAGATATGGTCTTCCAGGCAGGCGTATCAGAAGTCACACAGGGGGGTAGTATGTAAGTAAATGAGAGTTTTTAAGGTACAGGGAAATATGACGGGATTGTCGGATGCTCTTGAGCACTAAAATGTCTCGATACACCGAGGCCAGAATTTGGTAGCGCTGGTGAATTCCCATTTGTCTCCTAGAGATGGGTGAGCGCTTGAACAGGGTATTTTTGCTTAAGGCGTCCACGAGACAAAAGATGGGCCATCAGAAGGCGAGAAAGTCCTTCATGAAACTCATACATAACAGCACACGTGATTTCTGTTTACGGCCTCGCCATGTAAGATTTGTAAGTGAGTAATTTAGGGTGATTTGTACAATGATATTATTTGTGTGAGGAGAACTGGTCTGTGTTGAGAACTAGTAGTAAGTAGAATATGGTCTACGGGAACCTAAGAAGACAGGGCGATTACGGCACAGAAATAATTGGTGTTATATGTAATGCGCATTTACTGGTTTTTTTTTTCAGAAGTCAATATTAATTTCGTCTGTTATAAAGAGAGATTAAGTATTATGGTCACGATGCGCTGCCACAATAGTGTGATCGTGTGCTCAGTGATAAGTGGGATTACATTTCACAATAAGGAAGGAACCTCCAGTGAAATTAGGAAGTTCTATGGTGATATACATATATCAGAACACCTTGATGCGTGTGATGTGACATCTTATATACATAGTGATCACATATTATTTACGTCAATTTTTCCAACATAGAGAAATTTGAGAGGCGGAAATATCCGTGAAACATTGTTCTATATGAAAAACATTGGACTGGTTGCAAAGTGCAATCTATAGTGACAACAAACTTTGACGCAAAGTGCGTAAAGAAAAATTATGGGTGTATATATATGTAATTTAGGGTGATTTCATTTATGTAATATGTATTTTGGATGGGGTTTATTAACGTGTCTGGGATAATCGGATAATGGACCGTCGTCACGGTAAATCATCCGATGATCCGAGGCGAATATGTAACGTGTTTTTCGAGGGGATTTTACGCCACTGGCATAAGTCAGTAGAAAGCCATTCTATATTTATTTACGCGGCAAATTGTTCAGCCAAGAGAAGCTTTCATGTTAATTTATCATTATTATTAACTTATTATTATTATTATTATTATTATTATTATTATTATTATTATTAAGGTATTTTTTGGAGCATTTCATAAAATTATAAGCATACATATAGGTTTTCTATGTTATAGAAAACACTATCAAGCAAATTATTACGAACTACATTATCATAGAAAATTATATGATTACGGAATTTTACTGAGTTTTGTCAGTTAGGGTATTATGAGAGAGATGACTCACTGGGAATTCAGATACAGGCTTATTCTGGTCGAGAAGCATGTCGCAAGCCTGGGTTGCAGCGTCAAGAAAAGGCGAAATAGTCTGGAACGGCAAACGACATCATCCGCGCGTCGTTTGTATTGAGCCTAAGGAGGGGAGTAGCGGGGTGGCACAGCCAATCAGTGGAGACCACGTAAGGTGGAAGTCGGCAGCGGAGTGGGGAGCCGACGAGTGCATATATCGTTTGCGCGCCGTGGAGCGAGGACAATCTGTGTAGAACTTAACCAATATGGTTGCGCGTGTGTGTGGCTCCGAGGTTCCGTGGAGTGGTCGACTATCTTTGTAAAACTTAACCGGTGTGGTTGTACGAGTGTTTGGCTCCGATGTTTGGACCATAAAGTTATCAAATCTACCAGGATATCATCAACTAACGAAGAAGATGACGACGTCCAGGAGACAGTGGGAAGCTCTCTTCATCATCCAGTACGAGGGAAATGCTTCGGCAATTTCCAGTGGTAAGCGCGAATGACGCAGAACTACGCAATCTCTCGTTTCTCTTTGTTTTATATTCAGTATTCAGTAACTTCATAGCTTGAGAATAAGAGTAAAATCAGTAATTTATCCGAATCCGTTTTCACGTAATTTTCTAGCGGTAATATTCAAATCGCAAAGCTCCAATTTAAATTTTAAACTTATTCTTATTATTAATTTTGCAATACTTGTTTTATATAATAAATTCATTTCTTTTAACCATGCAACCTTTGCTTTCAGTAGGTAGCATTAGATATAGACCAATTCCTTCTCATGATACAATTGTTTGTTGGGTTAATGATCAAATCATACCACGATCTGAGTGAATAGATTCTTGAAGGTGTTTTACCAGAGCTAGGTGTTGTTAAATACAAATTTAGATTTCAACATTGCGTTGAGGTCTTGGCGCCCATTAAAACAACATATCTTAGGCAGAGTAAATATTTCAAAGTGCAGTAAGGGCCAGTCAAACCGTTACACTTGTACGCTCAACGAGGAGCAAAGTAGATACCGTTTCAATAAGATGTCCTAGGAGACATGAGCAGCTGTTCATTAATGTCAGAATAGACCATCGTGGTGATTTGTAATTTATACTGAGCACAGCATTGATTCAGTTAAGTGGATTGTCAGATTTAATAGTACAATAGTGGAGTGTGGATAACGATGCCAGAACAATTATATAAGTCATGATATACTTTTATTAAATATTGAATTTAACTTAAAATTCTGCTAAGCTTAATCGCTCGTTGGAATTAACCAGGATTGGATTAAAATACATTAATAATTGAATTAAATATTACCCAATGCGAATGTCGTAGGCAAGTCAGTAAGAGAAACAATTAGGATTGTTCTCACATAAGTGAATAAATTGTAACTTATGTAAATACTATCCAAATAACTGAACAGCATTGGAAAGGAGTAAAGATAATAAATATGAAAAGTGTGATTAATAATAACTGCTATTTATCAAGAGTAAGATAGACTAACATTAACGAAGTGGATTCAATATTTCCTTTTATGGGATAAATGCTAGTAAATTTGTCTTAGGAAATTGGAATTTACATCCAATTGTGGGCACCTCAGTTTTGGTGAACCACGTGCCTCATTTAAAAAAATATATATAATCCAAGGACTTTTTGTGGATTATATAGGTCGATCTGACGACATTGATAATTTTGTTTTACCGTGTTTATTCTCTGAATACATTTTCTGTGTTTCCGATTTTAAATGTATTGCTTAATGCTTTATAGAGGTGATGGAAGGTCGCGTTAAGAAGGTCATCGCTAGGTATTTCTGGGGTATATCTCCCTCTCGAGATATTATTCTTGGAAGAATTTCGTGTTCTATGAGCTAGTTATTTTTTCTTTCAGCCATGGTCGTTCTTAATGCCACCTGTTAGGATTACTGTTTACCCTATTATCCCTTTACTTGTTGGTAGGATCTGTTTTTTTTTCTAGCCGGGGATTTTCAGGTTCTACGATCCGGCTGTCATCGAGGGATTTCAACAGAATGGTAGGTAATTTCGGGTACAGTACCTAACGTAAGACCACGGCCGCCTCCTTCCCTCTTCCTTGCCTATCCCTCCCAATCTTCCCATCCCTCACGAGGCCCTTGTTCGCTTTGCAGGTGAGGCCACCTGGTCGAGGTGCTCGTCCCAGCTCCCCAGTTGTATCCCCCGATCCAGAATTTCAAGCTCCAGGACACTGCCCTGGAAGTGGTAAAGGTGGGATCCCTCGCTGGGTCTGAGGGAAAAGCCAATCCTGGAGGGTAAAACGACTAAGAGAGAAAGACATAAATAATTTTGGTTTCAACTTTGTTTTGGATGGTTTGTTTGGATTTGATTATGTTTTAATTTTTGTTTGTTTCTTGTATTTTTTTTTCTATTTTTAAATTTTACTTTGGCTTTTGTCTTCGTTTTGGTTTCATCCAGAAGGTACAGTAGTTCGAGGAAATACAGTATGTTTGGTTTTCATACGTATTAAATACTAGCAACCCGCCCAGGCTTCGCCCGGTATCTTTAACGGTTTGCCCAGCGTATGCTTAAGAGGCGCACGAGGGCAGGTTTTTATTTGACTCGATGCCTTCTTTCGGAGGGGAAGCAAAGCCGGCGGGTCCATTTCATAGATTTATGGCATGTAAAAGAGCCTTCCACTACCTAAACTTGTGTGAAGCAAAATTTGTAGGTTAGGTTTGAGTAATGCTCTTAAGTGCCAACGTTCATCACCAGGCGCTGGTTGCGATGGCATCTAGTAGTAGCCAAGTTCACAGCTCGATATCGTTGACAGTAGCATTTGGTAGCGAAAGTAGGAACTAATTGAAATTATCGTCTGCAGTCCTTACTTGAATTAAAAACTGATAACACACACTTATACAGTCATCACAATTAACACCGATTATCAGACAGATTCTACTCACACCCAAAGTACACGGGGCTGCATGACCGCGTTGTCGCAGCCCCTAAACTAAGGAACCAACCATCACTGAAATCGTTACTGCTCGGCTTCCTTTGTTCAAAAATGAATGTTTTTCTACATAAAATTTCCTCGAGAAATCCTTTACAGAATGGTAAAAACTGCATCAAAATCCATCCAGTGGTTCTCGAGATTACCCGTTATATCCAAGAATAGGGGTTTTGGTTTTATACTAAGTAGAGATTCAACCATTATCTGCTCTGATGATATTTGTACAGTGTCCTTATGGTAGCGGTTGTTATACAAACCGCTGACACTATGAAGGTTAAACACACAACAACAGAATGTAATATATCTCGTTCCACACTGATTGTGAGTTCTGCAGCATCTGAATGCAAACCAGAGTAAGGGCGTTGGTAACGGCATTGCCCCAGCCACTCCTTGCGGGAAAACTGCCAAACCATGACTTGCCGATAAACAGACCAGACCGAACTATTCACATTCCCGGTCAATGCATGTGAGATTTTCGAAGTGAAATGCCATGTCCTGTGGTTCGGATTCCACGTAAAAAGGAGGTCCCGTGGCTCATGATCTCAAGATTAACGGTCACGTTAAACTACAAGCTTCCTTTCCTTTTTTTGAACTATTCACATCATTAATATCTGAGCAGTTTAATACGTTTTGCAATCTTTTTAAGCAAATGACTGACTCTCTGTCATAAAAGGAAACACTTGTTTAAAAATTCCCTCTGAGGTAAAATCCATGCCATGTGCTAGGAGGACTGGAATGGGACAATACAATAGTGAAACAGAATGCAAAGAACATCATTATTAACCACCCGGCGAGCTCAAAGAACTAACGTGATTTCATTTGAAACCTTCAGCTGCTCAGCTGTTTGCATTAAGATAATGGAAATATATAATACGCTTAGTTCATCCGTCAAAAAACTCAAGCTTCTGAACCAGAGGGAGTTAGAAGGTGTGTTTTGTACCAAAATCTTCCAAATCGTCTCAAAAGTACAGGAAAAATAATGCATATCTTGAAAAGTCAACGCAAATATATGTTTTTTAAAATTGTGTTTAAACAAATAAACAAGACGATAGCCCTTGACAGAACTGTGTCGCGTCCAGCCTGCATAGCACTAGAGCCGGGTAGGTAGTCTATACACATGGGGCGCACACAACCCATTGTGCATTGAAAAGAATATTAAAACGGAATTATCCGCAACAGTGATGAATTGTACTCTGATTTCATAAATATCGACAATTTGTTTAAAAAGTGTGTTTAAACAAATACAAATAATTATAGAAGCCCGCATAACAGTAACGCCAGGCGGGTGGTTGGTTAATGGACATGCGGGATTTCTCACACAGGTCGCCTGGTTCTGATAATAACTACTTCTCAGCCTACTGATGTTTATAAGAAAAGAAGACCATATGGGAACCTTCCACCCCCTTCTTCCTTCAATCAGACAACATGTTGTTGCGGGTCCTTTCTTTGGAATGAGGGGTACAAGTTTATTCATAACCTGGCCGCAGGAATTGGACAAAAACCATCAAGACAAAATTATGACCAGTATTCTCAAATGTTCGGTATATACAGTATAGTGCGACACCATCGGTATGGCAATTTGAAATATAATAACCCCTGGCACTACAGCCCATGAAGGGCCTAGGCCGACCAAGCGACCACTGCCCAGCCATTTGGCCTGCAGATATTGGGGTGACGCGTGATCAGCGCATCGGGTCCCCTCGGCCGTTAATCTTGGTTTTCGTGATCGGGGCGCGTTGCCTCACTGTCAGACAGCTACTCAATTATACTCACGAGGCTGAGTGCACCCCGTTCAAGCCCTCACGTCCGTTTCTAAAATCCCCGACGGAGCCGGGAATCGAACCCGGGGCGTCCGGGTGAGAGGCAGGCGCGCTACCCCAACACCACGGGGCAATTTGAAATATTAGAGTCCATTTTTTTCAGTATTGCCTAAGTAATCTATTAGTAGAAGCTTTTCGGTCGGTCAACATGACTGTGTGGAGTGAAGTGAAGTGAAGTGAAGTGGACGTCAGTACAGGAACTTCCAGAAATCAGCTAAGGGAAATTCGGGCGGTATCGGACACTTGAACATTATTCATGACCATCTCGTGATGTAGTGGCTAGCGTTCTTGGCTGTCACCCCGGAAGTCTGGGTTCGATTCCAGGCTCTGTCAAGAGGTTTTAATTCTGGTGTGAGGGCTGGAACGGGGTACGTTGACGCCTGCTGTGACCAAGGTTGCAGGATCGAATCCTTGTGCAGTCAGTTGGCATTTAAGGGTGCACAAATGCGAAGGAGGCGTGTCAGTACATTTACAGCCACGTTTAGATCCCATTCGGGGTAAAATTCCGTCTCTAAAAGCAGCAGTAGTTAAAAGGGACGTAGAACCAATAATATGATTACCAACTGTCGGACCCATCTATTTACCATTGAATAACTCATCGCATTTTTTCCGTTTCGCAAATCTTCTTCACATTCAAAAAACAAATGAAGATCTAATCTCACAAGCAGTGGGATTTTCAATCTACTTCACCATTTGGTTGGTTCCTCTGTTTAGGAGCTACGACAACGCGGTCATGTAGCCCCGTGTACTTTGGGTGTGCGTAGGATCTGTCTGATAACCT
Source organism: Meconema thalassinum (assembly GCA_946902985.2). Classification (NCBI taxonomy): domain Eukaryota; kingdom Metazoa; phylum Arthropoda; class Insecta; order Orthoptera; family Tettigoniidae; genus Meconema; species Meconema thalassinum. The sequence goes on along the minus strand of OX336388.2, from coordinate 775,919,659 downwards.
GTGTTAATTGTGATGGCTGTATTAGTTTTAATCAAGTTTTTAATCAAGTAAGCACTGCAGACATTCAATTTTCAAGTAGTTCCTACTTTTGCTACCAAACGCCACCATCAACGACAACTAGTTCTGAACTTGGATACTAAATGCCACCGCAGTCGGCCCCTGGCGACGATCGTTGGAACCTAAGAGCGTTAGTCAAATCTAACCTATAATTTAGCTTCACACAAGTGTAATTAGTGAAAGGTTCTTTTACATGCCATACATCTGTGACATGGGACCGCCGGCTTTAATTCCCCTCCGAAGGAAGGCATACTGAAGGATTTTTAACGCTCTTAAAAAATCCGACGACTTCGGCCTGTTATGAACACGCGACCTTGGGCATAGAAGCTCAGCATGCTACCAACTACGCCACCGAAGCCGCCCTTTGCCATTCCAACCAAGCATTATACATCGTAAACAACAGACAGCGATCTCAAAATGCCGTCATCGTCATCTCCTTTTCCTTGAATCAGCGCCGAACTGCGATTGCAGGGACACCGGGACGTATCTAGTAGTACAATTACAAGTTAAAAATGAAAAGGACAGTTAGACACGTACTATTCCTAATTAAGGGTAGATTGTGATAACTCACGTCAAGAAGTAGCGAAATTGATTCCAGTGACAGAATCAGCGACGGGAGTGTGCGACTCCACTGAGCGTTAATTCAGGTATTGACCACATGACGTCATACTCCAACTTCCGTTGGGCAGACTTTAGGGTGGCTATCTTGTAGTGACTGTTTGAAGTGTCTAATCCTTTAGAGGGCAAAACTATTTTATTTTCTATTTTCATATTAATTTTGATTTTTTTAAATTGTATAACTTATGTTTTTATAGATTTAACTAGCAACCCGACCCGGATTCGCCCGAGAACAGTTATGAATGCATTACGTGGTAAGAGCTTTTTTTTCCAATGCCAATGAACAACGACCAATATCCGGTGTACGTCTAGGCATGATGGGTTAAAATCACTGACTGGACTATTAATTATATTATCATGTAGATGCATGTGCAGCAAATTCTTGTTAGACATAATTTAAGAATGGCGAAACACAAATCCCCCTTCCATCCAATCTTAACTTCTGTGAATTTTGCGGAACGAAAAGTTCACAGGCGAAATGAAGAAAAGCCGAGTTGCACTTCCAGGGAAACTCCAAACACAACCACTCTTTTCTAAAGTTTTTAACTCAACACGACTCGACAGTTTGCTGCTGGCTGTATCTGGAACAATAAGCTCGTCCGCTAGCTAAGCTGTAGCTGGGGTGATAGACTCGCCCCTAGCTAGCTCGTAAACTGTTGCCTCAGTAACTGAATGGATATTGTTGGAAGAAATGAAAACGTAAAAACACTTATACACACATCAAAAAAAGTTTTGCATCACCTCGGTTCCAAGAGTTCCGGAACCGTTAAATACAAAGGGAATAGAGATCAACACAAACAACATTTCAGCTCGTTTTATTGCTCATGAGACCCACACATTGCATGTTGTACCATCATACAGCTAGACTTTCAGCATTTGTGGTCCAGATTGCAGTACACACCACTACCTCTAATACCCAGTAGCACGTCCTCTTGCATTGATGCATGCCTGTATTCGCCGTGGCATACCATCCACAAGTTCATCAAGACACTGTTGGTCCAAATTGTCCCACTCCTCAACGACAATTCGGCGTAAATCTCTCAGAGTGGTTGGTGGGTCAAGACGTCCATAAACAGCCCTTTTCAACATATCCCAGGCATGCTTGATAGGGTTCATGTCTGGCGAACATGCTGGCCACTGTAGTCGAGCGATGTCGTTATCTTGAAGGAACGCATTCACAAGATGTGCACGATGAGGTCGAGAATTGTCGTCCATGAAGACAAATGCCTCTCCAATATTCTGCCGATATGGTTGCACTATGGGTCGTAGGATGTCATTCAGGTATCGTAAAGCCGTTTCGGAGCCTTCCATGACCACCAGTGGCGTACGTCGGCCCCACATAATGCCACCCCAAAACATCAGGGAACCACCACCTTGCTGCACTCGTTGGACAGTGTGTCTAAGACGTTCAGCCTGACCAGGGTGCCTCCAAACACGTCTCCGACGATTGTCTGGTTTAAGGCATATGCGACACTCATCGGTGAAGAGAACGTGATGCCAATTCCGTGGGGTCCATTCAGCATGTTGTTGGGCCCATCTGTACCGCGCTGCATGGTGTCGAGGTTGCAAAGCTGGACCTCGCCATGGACGTCGGGAGTGAAGTTGCGCATCATGCAGCCTATTGCGCACAGTTTGAGTTGAAACACGACGTCCTGTGGCTGAACGAAACGCATTATTCAACATGGTGGCATTGCTGTCAGGGTTCCTCCGAGCGGCAATCCGTAAGTAGCGGTCATCCACTACAGTAGTAGCCCTTGGGCGGCCTGAGCGAGGCCTGTCATCGACAGTTCCTGTATCTCTGTACCTCCTCCATGTCCGAACAACATCGCTTTGGTTCACTCTGAGACGCCTGGAAACTTCCCTTGTTGAGAGCCCTTCTTGACACAAAGTAACAATGCGGACGCGATCGAACTGCGGTATTGACCTTCTAGGCATGGCAGAACTACAGACAACATGAGCAGCGTACCTTCGTCCTGGTGGAATGACTGGAACTGATCGGCTGTCGTACCCCCTCCGTCTAATAGGCCCTGCTCATGCATGGTTGTTTACATCTTTGAGCAGTTTTAGTGACATCTATGAACAGTCAAAGGGACTGTATCTTGGATACAATATACACAATCAACGTCTATATGCCGGAGATCTGGGAACCGAGGTGATGCAAAACTTTTTTTTGATGTGTGTAGTAGGCGATGTATTGAAGATAGAGATATGCTCTCCCGGGTCTTTTTGTAGAACTTTTCATGCTGCATAATTCTTACACTCATAGTATACAAATATGTTTAACGGTTTGCCCAGCGTAAGCTTAAAAAGCGCACGGACGCCATTTTTTTTCGACCTTTTCACTGAAATCGTTAGTGCTTGGCTTCCTTTGGTCATAAATAAATTCTTGTCTACAGAAACCTTTCTCGAGATATCCTTTACAGAATGGTGAAAACCGCATCAAAATCCATGCAGTAGTTCTCGAGATTACCCGTGACATCCAAGAATCGGGGACTTCGTTTTATACTAAGTAGAGATTATATGCCAATCAGTATAATTTAATTTAATATAATCCCCCTTCCGTCCAATCTTAAATTGACTGTGGATTTTGCGGAACGAAAAGTTCACAGGCGAAATGAGAGTTGCACTTCCAGGGAATGGCGAGGTGAATACAACTCAAATCCCCCTTCCGTCCAATCTTAACTGACTGTGTTTCACAGGCGAAATGAAGAAACCCCGAGTTGCACTCCAGGGAAACTCCAAACACAACCACCCTTCTCAGAAGTCTTAACTCAACACGACTCAACGGTTTGCTGCTGGCTTTATCTGGGGCAATAGGTTCGCCCGCTAGCTAGGCTGTAACCGGGATGATAGACTTGCCCTTAGCTAGCTCGTAAACTGTCGCCTCAGTAGTTGAATGGACATGGTTGTAAGAAATTAAAACCTAAAAACACTTATAGTGGGCGATGTATTGAAGATAGACATATGCTCTCGCGGACTTTTTTGTAGAACTTTTAATTCTGAACAATTCTTACACTCATAGTATTTAGATATTTTTAACAGTTTGCCCAGCGTAAGCTTACAAAGCGCTCGGACGCCAGTTTTTTTCGACTTTTCCACTTAAATCGCTACTGCTCGGCTTCCTTTGATCATTAATAAATTATTTTCTACAGAAATCATCCTCGAGATATCATTTACAGAATGGTGGAAACCACATCAAAATCCACCCAGTGGTTCTCGAGTTTACCCGTAACATCCAAGAATCGGGGACTTAGTTTTATACTAAGTAGAGAGTTTAATATTTATGATCAATTAAATTATTAATTGATTATTTACAATTGAATTCTATAAATATTTTCATATTTATTTTTATAGTTAGTCTAGTTATTATTATTATTTTGATTTTTATATTTCATTCTTCAATCGTCATCATCTTCCTAGCATTAATCCCGCTTTATTGCAGGGTCTGCTTTTCTGCACTTTTTCTTCCATACTGCTCGATCCTGAGCGTCTCTAGTTGTGGCATTCACTAGTTGCATGTCCTCCCGCATAGTATCCAGCCAGCGCTTTCTCGGTCGCCCTCGTGGTCGTCGGCCTTCTGGACTGATGTCAAGTGCAGTTCTCGCGACTGAAGAGTGATTGCTACGCAGTACATGGCCATACCAACGCAGACGGCTTTCCCGCATTTTTTCATGGATTGGAGCCACACCAAATGTAGCTCGAACATTGTCATTCCTGATGCGGTCCAGTCTAGTAAGTCCCTGTGTCCAGCGAATCATCTTCATCTCCATGACATGTAGTTGTTGTTCATGTCTCTTCGTTACTGGCCAGCATTCAGTACCGTACAGTGCTACTGGTCGAACGATGGTTCTGTAAATTTTCGACTTCAGATATAGTGGCACATTCCGGTCAAAAAGGACTCCAGTAACTTGGCGCCATTTCAGCCATGCAGCGTTGACTCTGTTTCGGGCATCTGGGAGTGTTTGACCATCTGAACAGATTAGCGTACCCAAGTATTTGAATGCAGATGATTTTCGGAGTTCAGTGCCATCAATGTGAATAGATCCTTCACTTGGTACTCCACACTCCATATACTCTGTCTTCCCAATATTAAGTCGTAGACCATGGGTGTCTAGTGCAGTTTTCCAACATTGAACATGTTGTTCCAATTCTTGGCGAGACTTGCAGGCTACAATGATATCGTCAGCATAGAGCAAGGTCCAGGGATGTGGTTGCAGTAGTTCGGCTGCGATGGTGTCAAGACAGATGATGAACAGGAGCGGGGACAAAGCTGACCCCTGATGAACACCAACTCGGATGGGAAAAGTTGCGGAGTTTCCTGAAGCACATCGGACATAGCTGGTGACATTCCGATAAAGAAGCTGAACCCATTGAAGATATGCTTCTGGTACCCCATGCTGTCGTAGTGCATACCATATTAGATCACGAGGTACCCTGTCGAAGGCCTTTTCAAGATCCAAGAAGGCTATATGGAGTGGTTTCCGCTTTTCTAGGTGCCTTTCCATCAAAAGACGAGCAGCGTGAATAGCATCGATTGTCCCTGTACCTTTCATAAAACCACACTGGTTTGAGGCAACCTTGATTATGTCACGAAGGCGTGTATCCACGATACGCTCAAATATCTTCATAGTGTGGCAAAGCAGACGAATCGGTCGATAATTTGAGCAGCTGTGCACATCTCCTTTACCTTTCCATATTGGTATTGTTACACTGCTGAGCCAAGTAAGAGGAGCTTCGTTTTCATTGATGATCTTGTTGAAGAGATCTGCTAGAAACTGAGCTGCTTGTGATCCAAGCATCTTCCACACCTCCGATGGGAGATCATCCGGTCCAGTTGCCTTTCCATTTTTCATTTTCTTCATAGCGGTCTCCACTTCGGCAACCGTGATGGCTGGTACTGGACCAAGTACAGGATCCGCAGCTGGTAGTGGCGGATGCGGAAATTCTTCGTTGCTAATATTTTCGAAGTGCTGTTTCCATGGGTTAAGGATCTCATTAGGTTTCCGTAGAGGTTGTTGATTTTCATTCTTAATGATCATAACATGTCCAACATCTTGAGTGGAACGATGGCGATTCTTCGCTAGTCTGTAGATATTATTTGCTCCTTCTGGTGTGTTGAGCTCTTCGTACATGCTCTTGTAATGGCCTGCTTTAGCCTTTGCCACTTCCTGTTTTGCCAAAATTCCTGCCTGATATCTTTCCGTGGTAGAATAACTTGTATCCTTCACCAATATCCTTGGATTTTGAGCCAGACCATTTGGTTTCCTGGATGCAGGCAATATCTACTTGTCGGTTCTTCAAGGTATCTGCAAGTTCTCGGCTTCGACTCGTAAGAGTACCAATGTTAATGGTTGCCATTCTGATTTGTTGGACTTGCTTCTTTAGCCCACCCCGTCCTTGAGTGGGGAGCCCTTGCACATTTCTCACACCATTCGGGCGATGATGATGCGCGTCGCCTACAGCGGGGAACGCCCTAGCAGTTTCATCCATAATATTTATTCTAGCCAGTGCATTGAGATACAACAGAATTTGTTTTACCGACCGGCTTGTTGTTAAGCCTGCCATCGAACCCTCCTCCTTTCTCATCCCGGACTTGGGACCGGGCAATGGCGGAGTTTCAATCGTAATTTTTATATTACTTATGATATTTTTATGACCTTTGTTTTTATTTAATGTATATTTTAATAATTTTAATTTATACGAGTAAATTTAAATTTTATTTTATTTTTACACTTTAATTCTTGTTTTGTTTTTATTTTTCCTTTTTTAAAATTGTTTCTGGCACCTTAGGTCAAGAAGATGTAGGCTATATATAATATTTGAGTTTTAGAAATACTAGCATTTTCTTCTGAAAATTCTTCGAAATATGGCTGAAAGATTGAACCATCAGCATCTTTGACAATGTAAATTGTCCTACCAATAGGTGGTTAATATACAGACCATCAACCTATAAAGGGTTAAGACAATAGACCAGCCCGTCGACTGTGAGATACGATCCGCGATTCGTTCCTTGAATGCATGAAGCAATAAACCAGTTGACATTCACCGAACCCGGGGCGTAGGCGTGCTCGTTAAATCGTTCCCCAAGACAGTGAGTGCACCTGCAGCAAGTTCGGAGATGGGAGGTTCGAATCCCGGCGCAGATAGCGATTATCCTGAGCGTGCTTTCCCTATGGGTTTTCCCCACACTCTCTCCAGGCAAATGCCTTATTTCAAATCCCTCAGCCCTCAGCTATACACACTACTAGAGTCATCACATAAATACAGGTTATCAGGCAAATTCAAAACACACGCAATTACACGGGGCTGATGACCAAGATGTCCAAAGACCCTAAAATGAATTAACAAACAAAGGCATTCATTAGTCACCAAAATATGAAAGGGCAAAGTTGTATGGAAAGGCAAGGAAATGGTTTGGAATGTTCAATGAAGATTGTCAAAATATGAATGAACCTACAGTCCTGATTTAGCGCCAAGTGATTGACATCTTCACCACGTCGCGGCGTAGCGGCTAGCATTCTTGGCTGTCGCCCCGGAGGTCCGAGTTCGATTCCCACATCGGCCATATTGGATGTGGTTTTCCGTGGTTTCCCATTTCTATTCCAAGCAAATTGCTATCATTATTATTATTATTATTATTATTATTATTATTATTATTATTATTGTTGTTGTTGTTGTTGTTGTTGTTGTTGTTTCATTTAAGGCCACGGCTATCTCCCAATCTTGACTTTAAATACAAATACAAACACTAATACAGCCGTCACAATAACACAGGCTATCAGACAAAAAGAAAACACACACAAAAGTACACGGAAATAAATGACAACGATGTCGGTCCAGAGATCCGAGTTCGATTCCCGGCTCCACCAAGATACGGTATTTAATTCTTGAGTGAGAGCTGGAACGGGATACACTCAGACTCGTGAGGCAAAACTGGTAAGAGGAGGGTTTGATGCCCACTTCAGCCAACCTAGACGAGGTTTTCCCCCACTTTTACTCCAGAAAAAAAGCTGTAGTGATACCTAACTTAAGATCACGGTCACCTCCTCCCCAATTCACAAATACACACACTGGTAGTCATCAAAAGAGCAGAGGTTATCACTCAAATTACATACACAAATACAGGGGGTATATTACCACGATGTCGCAGTCCCTAAAATAAGCAACAACAAAAATGGGTTAAAAAGGCTAAAGAAAGGACTAATAAGTCAAAAAGCGCAGGAAAAGGCTAAAAGGACAAATAAAACTCAACGTTAGCTGACCTGCAGTGACCCAAAATAAACATAATATTATGCTGGAACCCATCTTTGTACACTAAAAAAGAAAAAAGATTTTTCGTCGTCTTCCGAGCCCTACTAATCTCTACTTAGTATAAAACAAAGTCCCCGATTATTGGATATCACGGGTAGTCTCGAGAACCACCGGATGGATTTTTATTCGGTTTTCACCATTCTGTAAAGGATTTCTCGAGGATGGTTTCTGTAGAAAATAATTTATTTGTGACCTAAGGAAGCCGAGCAGTAACGATTTCAGTTAATCGAGTCGAAAATAAAACCTACCGTCCGTGTGCCTTTTAGGCTTAGGCCTACGCTGGGTAAACCGTTAACAATATCTATAGCCTATACTATGAGTGTAAGAAATGTTCAGCATGAAAAGTTCTACAAAAAGTCCGGGATAACATATCTCTATCTTCAATACATCGCCCACTCTAAGTGTTTTTACGTTTTCATTTCTTACAACAATCTCCATTCAATTACTAAACTCGGAGACAGTTTACGAGCTAGCAAGCGAGCCTATCACCCCAGTTTCAGCCTTCGTTCCGCAGAATACACAGTCAAGTTAAGATTAAACGGAAGGGGGATTTGTGTTTCATGCACCTCACCATTCTTAAATTATATCTGACAAGAATTCGTTGCACATGCTATCCCCATGATAATATAATTAATAGTCCAGTCAGTGATTTTAACTCATCATGCCGAGACGTAAAACGGATATAGGTCGTAGTTCATTGAAATCGAAAAAAAAAAAAAAAACTTTAAGCTTACGCTGGGTAAAACGTTGAAGATGCCGGGCAAAGTTGTAACTAAATATAATAATACTGACCGATAAATAAACCTGTTATGGTGGCTAGTAATTATGAACTAAAATAACTCTTGCTCCCACATGATCGCCGTTAAAGAGAATATTGACTTAATTGATTGGCCACTTGTGCATTGGGTAAGTCCGTAAATGAATGAGCCAACAGCCCAATTACAGGTGCTGCCGTAGAAGCAAAGCGAGTCTTCTCGCACCGGAAATGTACGACTTTGGGCAGCCCTCGGCAGGGAGCATTCGAGTTTTTGGCACGAATTTCTCAAGTGATTTGAAAAACCGGTCCGAGGTCCGTGTGTCTGAGGAACGTGTTGGTGCATTTGGAGAGGCTATGACTTGTCTGGCTGGCTACTGGCGCGACTTCTTACAAACCTTCATAGCCACGAGACGTCTGAAGAGCAAAGGGGAATGATTCGATCCTAGGCCATGGCTACGTCAGTTTACTATTCATTCGTGACATTGAGTGTCCCATAGAATTCTGTCGGAACCGCGAGATTTTCTGTGAATAAACTATGACAGTCCAGGTAAAACGGAATATATATGGAAAGCCTACTCATGGTATTTTTCCCGCACTCAGTCTTTAGAAATAAAATAAAAATAAAGCTTTGTCTCCATAAGTTTGATTTTAGTCACTAATAATAATAATAATAATATCGTATGGCCTCGGGTGCCGGATGCAAGCTTTGTTAATTGACACCCAGAGGGCAGCTTGCGTGTCAAATTTAATGCTCCTTGGAGCGCTATGAATGTCAAGGAGGTTAGATATCTAAGCTCCTTGACACTATACCGCTTTCTAGTAGAGACATTAGAAACTTTGCGTTGGCGGAAAATCCCGAGATTAATTTTGCCATTATGAACACGGCCTACTGAATTCAAATGGGTTCTTTAACATGCCAACGACGTGTGACATGAGTGTCGTGATTTTTGTCGCCTTTCAAAAAAAATCACTTACCACGGCCAGGAGCGTACCTGCAAGCTTGGGGTTGGTAGTCCGACACTATAATCACTCACCCACCGTGGCAAGCTATTTTAGTCACTGATGAGGATGGAATTTCTAAAATTTGAGCTATTTAATATGAAATGCAGTTATTGAAAGCCAAAAGACCGACAGCGGTAGCTACGCTCACTAACGCGTAGTGCTAGGCCGTGGGGCCAAGCTATCTTTGGACTCGGTAGACGTGGGTTTGAGCCTCGCCGTGGGCCGTCCTAGAAATGGGTTACCGTGGTTTCCCCAAATTCATATCCAGGCAAATGCTGGGACGATACCTTCTGACAGGCCATGGCCGATTCCTTCCATCTTCTTGGTCCAGATTCATTCATTTAATCTCTAATTAACTCCTCTCATTAGGTTGGTGTCAGGAAGGGCATCCGGCCGTAAAAACCCATTATCCAAATAGAATGTCATCGCAACTTATCCCCGACCCCGTTGAAAAAAGAACCAGTAACAATAAGGGGTAGACATACATTGTAGCTTAAGCCATTGTTTTGTTGTTGAAAATAGCCACATTCCTTCCTTCATAATCTAAATCAGTGTGGTCCAACCAGCGGCCCGCCTGTTCATTTTTGTTGGCCCTTGCCCTTCTTACTGCCCTTTACTCTTCGACAGTTATAATCAGTGGCGTGCCTACTTTAATTATCAATTTCATTCATTAATGTTACGAAGGAGCAGGAGGGAAAGGAAAGATCCCGAAAAATACGCGAGTAATCAGAATTGTCTTTCCACGAATATGTACGGCGCGAGAAGCCTCCAGGCGACAACTGGTTGGCCGCCAGTGATTGGCTGCCGATATGTTCTCGATCGTTCGAGTGTTGCGGCGGATTTCCCTATAAAGGAAGCGCAGGGCTGTTCGAAGAGGTTGTTTTTGACGAGAGAGGTTGTTCGAGAGATATAATACGACGAGAGTTTGTAGTCATCGTTGTTGCGAGAGCGGTACCTAATATGGCGGGACTTAATAAACGGCGTGTTGAAGATGAGAAACGACAATTTCAGTCGACGAGGCAGGAAAGTTACTTTTTTGTTGTTGAACATAATGGAAAACCACAGTGTGTTATCTGTTCTCAAGTCGTATGTGTTTCGAAGGAGTATAACGTGAATAGACACTATACCAGCTTGCATAAATCAAAATACGATCAATACTTGGGAAGTGCCATAAGTTGTGTTTTTAAATGATTTGAAGCTGAAACTAGCAAGACAGAAGAATATATTTCAGCAACCATCAAACACTGCCGGTTTAAAGGCATCCTATGAGGTATGTTTATAGCTAGCTAAAAGTAAAAAGTCTTTTAAGGATGCTGAGTTCATTAAGAGATGTGCCGTAAAAATGGCATCTTCATTTGGAGATAATTGGATGGCTAAACATTTTGAAACATTTTCCGTGTCTCATGAGAAGAATTAATGATATGGCTGGTGAAGTTTCAGGTTCTCTCAAGAGCATTGAGAAAAATGTGAATTTTGCTCTCTAGCTCTAAATGAGAGCACAGATATAGCTGACATCGGCCAGCTCCTTATCTTTGTCAGAACAATAAACGAAGAATTTGAAATTCATGAATTGGAATTAAGATCATTAGAAACCAGCAAAAGGTATTGACACATTCAACGCACTGGATGATGTCGTTTCTAAATATGGAGGTTTTGTGAAGTGTTCTGGCATTGCAACAGATGGAGCTAAAGCAACGGTTTGTCCTAACATTGGTTTAGTAGGACTGTGTAAAGGAAAAGGATTGATTTTTTTGTTTTTCCACTGCATTATCCACCAGGAGGCTCTGTGGAAAAATTATAAGGCTCAGTGAGACAATGAAAACTGTTGTAAATACTGTAAATTTAATAAGGGGAGGTAAGAAAGCCTGTAGACACAGAGCATTTATTGCATTCCTGGACAATTTGGATGCTGAGTATGGTGACCCATTTCATTGTACTGTGAAGTGCGTTGGCTAAGTGCTGGAAATTGCTTACAACAGTTTTTTTGGTGGGGGGGGGGGTTGAGGAATGAAATTCTTGCTTTTCTCTAAAATGAAAGCATTGGGCATGAGTATCAAGAAAAACTGGAAGAAATCCGGTTTTTAAATAATCTTGCTTTCCTGACAGATTTAACATCCCATCTAAATGCTTTATACCTGAAACTACAAGGCAGAAAACAAAATATCTCCCAGCTTTATGGACATATTGAGGGCTTCCGCAAAAAAAAAAATAACTTGATATAATGCAAATTGCATTGAAGGTAAATAATATGGCACACTTCCCATCTTGTCAGCAGCTGATAGAAGAAAAAAGTGACTTCAATTTTACTATGTTTCATGAAATAATAGATATCAGGAGAGAGTTCCAGAACAGATTCCAGGATTTTGACTCCGTAAAACCAAAACTTGCACTGTTCAACAACCCCATGGATATTGATGTAAGTGAGGTGCCCTACGACCTTCAAATGTAAATTTGTGATCTTCAGGATGACCCATTATACCAGACTAAAAAGTTTAATGTCCCTGAAAATTTCTGGACACTGATTTCTAAAGAACGTTTTCCTAAAGTGCTTAAATTCTCTCTGAAAGTTTTATCGCTGTCTGTCAGTACGTATGAGTACGAAAGTGCTTTTTCCGATTTCAAACAAATTAAATCAAAAAAGGGAAATCGAATTGAAAGTGCTTCACTGGAATCGAGCCGGAGACTTTGTCTTACTGAACTTGCAGTGGACATTGATACACTTGTATCAGGAAAGCAGTGCCAATCATCATATTGATTTCTCGACTGAAAAATGAAGTGGTATATTAAACTAGTAATATTAAACTTCTTTTAATATAAATGTTAATAAATGTTTTTGAGTAAAATATGTGATATGTCTCTGGCCCTTACATTCCTATACTAAAGTTTGATTGGCCCTCGGGTAACTAAAGGTTGGACCACCCTGATCTAAATAATATACAGTAATTCTGAAAACACTTACAAATGCCACTGTCCAGTAAGAAGCAAATTTATAAGATATATCAAAATAACTAAGCAATTACACTGTATATGCAAGACTGCAACATCACTTTTTATCCAATAAAACCACTAATTGTATACCGGGTGAGTTAGCCGTGGTCGTTACGGCGCGGCTGCTGGCAGTCACTCACATACGGGAGGCGAGGAGGTTCGAAATTCGAATTTCCAATCCCCCCACCGGCAACCTTGAAGCTTGTCTTCAGTGGTTTCACGTCTTCATTCCAGGCAAATGCCGTGGTTGGTCCCTAACTATAGACCACAGCCGCTACCTTCCAATTCCTCGTCCTTACATTCACACTTTCCTCCCCAGACAACACTCCATACGCGACGGTATTTGTAGCTCACCCCATGGGTGTCTGCATAGAAGCAGCTACCTCGTTTGCTGTTTTTCTAGATCCTCGATTATCACTCTAGTATTGTTTTTCACCTCCAGTTTCTGAACTTTTTCTTATTATCTTTTCATTTATGTTTTTGGCTTTTTCCGTTTACTGTAGATAGTTTTGATTTTTCTGTAATAATTCTTTTTATGTTCGACCCTGACTATTATATGTCAGAAAACTGTACTATAATGAGGCTCATTATAACACTATTGTTCATTATGAAACAGTTTCTCCCACCAATCAGAGCTCAAGAAACAGTTGTTTGACCAATTAGACTACTAGATGCGCTGAGTTCCACGGCCTTCTAATTTAAATTTCACTGCCTGGCCTAGTGTCATAGTAGAGTAATCGAGGAGGCCATGGTCAAATACAAGGCATTCTCTGCGTCTCATGCGCTCTGTTCAGTACATAAAACTGGCGAAATCTCGACAGATATTTATGAATATTTATCTTCGAACATAAAATAGTTATAATAATCGTCGAACATAAACTGTCGTATGCAACTCGCCTATAATAATAATTAAGACACTCGTATGGAAATTATAAAACTCGCATACGCTCGTTTTATAAACATACTCATGTCTTAATCATGCCAGTATAGGCTCGTTGCATAATGTACTATAATGTTTCTTGTACAAAGGGATTGTATGAATGAATGCTAGAGTGAGCGTCTGTATGGTTGTGGTTGTTGATATATACAGTAATAGTTTATTTCTATTTTTGTTCGTGTTTGTTGTTTTGTTTTGTTTTGTTTTGTTTATAGGCTACTTGTAAATTTTATTGTTAATTATTATATTGCCACTAGAGGAGCCCATCTGTCTGACAATAAAGAATACATACCGTAAATGAAAATCCACAACCTGCTTCCAGTCGACTGACCAGGTCAGGGAATGGAATGAATGAAGCCCCCATCTAGCGGCGAAGATATGAACTGTGCCAGCTGCCGAAGCCTGTCGCACTCCCCTGGGGCAATGATTAAATGAATGACGGATGAAATGAAATGAGAGTGGAGAGTTTTACTGGAATTAAATTGTTACAGGGAAAACTGGAGTACCCGGAGAAAAACCCGTCTGCCTCCGCTTTGTCCAGCTCAAATCTCACATGGAGTGACTGGGATTTGAACCACGTACCCAGTGGTGAGAGGCCGGCGTGCTGCTGCCTAAGCCACGGAGGCTTACACAAACTGTATATATCTCTACATAATATAAAAAAGTCCCCGATTCCTGGATGTAACGGGTAATCTCGATTTTCACCATTCTGCTGGATTTCTCGAGGAAGGTTTCTGTAGAAAATATTCATTTATGACCAAAGGAAGCCGAGCAGTAACGATTTCAGTTAATCGAGTCAAAGAAGAACCTGCCGCCCGTGCGTCTTTTAAGCTTACGCTGGGCAAAACGTTAAGGATACCAGGCGAAGCCGGGGCGGGTTGCTAGTATTGTTACGTGCCACCCCCTAGTGGCACTTTCGTTAACTGGATTACGGTGGGGGTACAAAGCACAACACCAATTACTGCTTAAAGAAATAATTAACTTTATTGTGGCCAGAAAATTACACTAATCAGCAGATACAAGCAATTAGGAGCCTTCTCCAGTTTCCTCAAGTCTCTTCCATATGCGCTCTTGGCCCCTTTCACTTGCAACAGACCACAGAAGTTAATCCGTCCTAATGAGTCTAGTGGCCTTGACAGAACTACATGCAACTTCTTTCTAATGTGCGCCTACTACAGTACTTACGGGCACTTGCTGCGCGCTGTTCACCAGCTGGGAGAAACAATGTCACTTAATTTCGACACCACAATATCTGACACTCAGTGAAAGCACACTTACTCAGAACACGGCAGTCCCCTGTATGTTCCTCACTTCGCCGCTACACTAGGGGTTTCGCAAGTCACCACACTTCTGTCGCTCAGAATAAACGCTCACACTAGCTCGTAAAAAACAACAACCACTGCTTCACGGGTCACTCTTATATAGCAGGCCGGTGACTCAATAAATGGTTCTAGATCCATCCAGAGTCCACGGCTTCTCGAGGTTTCCACCGCTGGTCCAGTCACGAATCTTCTGGACTATCCCTTTGTCTGTAGTAGCCCTGTTGCATAAGGCGCGCGCAATACAGGAGGCAAGCCACAGCCCAGCCCCTGGGGCAGTTGTGACTCAAGCGGCGAGCGATGACACAAACTCACAGCCGTAACACCACCCCCTTCCTAAAAAGGCTGATCGTCCCGATCAATCATTGGTCCGTCTGTGTCCCTCCGTAGGCTGCCAGGCGATCTCGATGCACGATCTTCATCTTCGCCCTCGGGCTCCGCTGGATCCTGTAGACGAAATCGTTGATCCGTTTCACGACTCGGTACGGGCCCTCCCAGGACTTCTGCAGTTTGGGTGATAGGCCTTTCTTCCGTAATGGGTTGAAGAGCCAGACCAGGTCGTCCTCGTGGAATCCGCCGGCATCCGTCTGCTGGTCGTATCGGGTCTTCATTCTGTCGGTCTCGATCGGCAGTTTCCTCCTCGCGAACGCGTGCACGTCCTCCAGTTGGTCGACCAGTTCTTGACAATACTGGCTTACCGGGATCGGATCATTCCCAGGTCGGCCAAAGGCAAGATCGACAGGTAGACGGAGCTCCCTCCCAAACATGGCCCGGGCTGGTGTGCACCCGGTGGCTTCATGCACGGCGGCGCGGTAGGCCAGGAGAAATAGTGGAAGATGTTTGTCCCAATCCCTCTGGTGCTCGCTGACGACTATTCGAAGATGGTTCTCGATGGTGCGATTGAATCGCTCTACCATCCCGTCGGACTGAGGGTGTAGTGGCGTTGTCCTTGTCTTCCGGATTCCCAGCAGCTGGCATAGGTTCTGGAACACCTGCGACTCGAAGTTCCTCCCTTGGTCGGAGTGCAGCTCCAGGGGTACTCCGTACCGGCTGACGAATTCCTTCACCAGGGTCTCTGCAATCGTCGCGGCTTCTTGGTTAGGGAGCGCATACGCCTCCGGCCATTTGGTAAAGTAGTCGCTGACGACTAATATGTAGCGGTTCCCTGCCTCGCTTAACGGGAATGGCCCAGCAACATCGATGGCCACTCTCTCCATGGGGGCGCCCACGTTGTAGGTCTTCAGTGGACCCCGTCGTCTTCGTCCTGGGCCCTTGCTGGCTGCGCAATCGTGGCACCTCGCGCAGTGGTTCTCCACGTCTGTTCGGCATCCGATCCAGTAGAACCGCTCTCTCAGCTTCTCCAGGGTCTTCTTTATCCCTAGGTGTCCACCAGATGATCCTCCATGAACTTCCTTCAGGACTTCCTCCGTCATAGCCTTTGGAACGACGACTTGTTCCCGAGATGTCTTCCCGTCGGTGCTCTCCCAGGTACGGCAGATGAGGCCATCCCTTACAATCAGCGAGTCCCACTGTGCCCAGTAGGACTTAAACTTTGGGCTGCAGTCACTCACAATGTTCCACCCGGGTCTGGGGACACAGGCCCTCTTCCATTCGGCTATCAGTCCCAGGTCATCATCTTCCGCTTGCGCCCGCGTGAAAGATTCGCGGCTCCAGCTCCCTTGAAGTTCCACGGTAGTCCTTCGGCACTGTATCCCGGTGTTCTCCTCCCTTCGGGCACAGAAGGTGCAGTTTTCTGGGCACGGTCTTCGTGACAGGGCGTCGGCGTTAGAATGCAGTTGGCCTTTCCTGTGCTGAATCTCAAAGTTATACTGTTGAAGCCTCTCTAACCACCGCGCGAGTTGACCCTCGGGCTGCTTGAAGTTCAGGAGCCACCGCAGGGATGCATGGTCGGTCCTGATGAGAAATTCTTGCCCGTACAGGTACTTGTGGAAGTGTTCAATGGTCTTCACGATGGCGAGCAGCTCCTTCCTGGTGACGCAGTAGTTCCTTTCTGGCTTTGACAAGGCCTTGCTGAAGTAGGCCACTACTCTCTCCTCGCCGTCCACTACCTGCGACAGGATTCCCCCTATGCCAAAGTCGCTGGCATCGGTATCGACGATGAACCTTGTTCCAGTTCTGGGGTAGGCCAGAATAGGCGCGGTGCACAGAGCCTGCTTGAGTTGCTCGAAGGCATTGTGGCATTCTGCTGTCCACGTGAAGAGTTGGTCCTTCTCAGTCAGTCGATGTAAAGGTTTGGCGATGTCGGCGAATCCTCTCACGAAGCGACGATAATAAGTGCAGAGTCCCAGGAAGCTTCGTAGTTGCGACTTGTCCTTCGGAACTGGCCACTCCCTCACAGCTGCGGTCTTCTCTGGGTCGGTGCGCACCCCTTCCTCGGAGACGATATGCCCAAGGTACTGGACCCGCTTCTGGAAGAGCTGACACTTCTTGGGGCTCAACTTCAGCTGGGCAGCCCGTAGCTTCAACAAGATCTCCTTCAGGTTGCTGTAGTGCTCCTCGAAGCTCCTCCCCAGAACGATGACGTCGTCTAGGTATACCAGGCAGGTCTTCCAGTGTAGTCCCCTCAGAATGGACTCCATTAGCCTTTCGAAGGTTGCAGGGGCGTTGCACAGACCGAATGGCATGACGGTGAACTGCCAGAGCCCGCTGCCCACAGAGAACGCCGTTTTCTCGCGGTCCTTAGGGTGGACCTCCACCTGCCAGTAGCCACTCTTCAAATCCAAGGTGGAGAACCATCTTGATCCTGATATGGTGTCCAGTGTGTCGTCGATCCGGGGTAGAGGGTAGCTGTCCTTTTTCGTGACGTCGTTCACCCGCCTGTAGTCCACGCAGAACCTGGTGGAACCGTCCTTCTTCTTCACTAGCACGACCGGAGAACTCCAAGGACTATGTGATGGCTCGATCACCCCTTGCTCCTTCATCTCTTCTACCATCCGGTCGACTTCGGCTTGCTTGGCGAGCGGGACACGTCGGAATGGGGCCCTAATCGGTGCGCTGTCCCCAACGTCGATTCTGTGCTGGACCAAGCTTGTCCTGCCGAAGTCTTTGCTCCCCACGGAGAAGACATCCTGGAATTCGCGTAGCAGGTCCTGAAGTTGGCGTGATTGCTCTTCGTCTAGATGGTCCTGGGATCCTTGGTACAGCTTCTGTAGTTCTTCTGGCAGGGCGCGTCTTCTTCGGTTGTCCGTCTGCAGGTGTCCGTCCGTCGTATCTGTGATACGGGCAATCCAGGTAACGGGCTCGCAGACTCCTAGGTTGGTGTCCCGGTGAACCGTAATGTCGTAGTCGTTCAGGTTGGACAGGCGGACGTACGGCCGAGACGTCGTGTTGATGAGAGTCTTGGCAACTAGCAATCCTTTTGTCTGGATGTCCTCATATTTTGGCTCGATAACAGCCGCCACTCCCTCAGCAGTTCCGTCGACAATTACGGCAGCGCTGACCTCCGTCCTGGCGGGAACGATGACGTCCTCTCTCAGCCTTACTCGTCGTGCGGTGACGGCCTCGTGTGCTGGTTGCAAAGCAAGTTCCTCACCTCCGAAGTGTAGAGTGTTGGTACTCAGGTCCAAGATGATGTTGTTCTGGTCCAGGAAGTCCAGTCCGATGATCACTTCGTTTGATACGTCAGCCACAAGCACTGGATGCTTTATCACCCGTCGACCAATAACGAACTCCAGTGATGCTTCGCCATGTACCGGTGCGGTCTCTCCGGTAGCGGTTATTAGCTGGAGGTTCCTTTGTGTGGGTTGCACTCTCCACTTCGGGATCACAGTGGGATTGACGATGGTCCTCGATGCTCCCGTGTCGATTAGCATGGGCCAGCTCACTCCGTTGATGACTCCGTCGACCATCAGGCTGCTATTGTCCCTCCGTAACTTCGTCACACGCACTTGGACTGCCGGGGCTTGACGACTGTCACAAGCCAACCTTTGCCCCCCAAGGCTGGCTAATACTCGTTTCCCTGGGCCGCGCGGTTTTCAGACGACTGATTTCCCGTCGGATACCCTCGGCGGCGGCGATCACCGCAGTCCTTAATCAGGTGGCCTTTCTTACCGCAGGCCCAGCAGGTCGGTAGTCCTCTTCCAGGCCGCCTCTCTGGTTGTCTTCCGGCTGTGTCGTTGCTGGTGGTGCCGCGACTATCGAAGAAACGGCTTAGCGCCTCCATCAATTCGTCGGCCAGGGGCTTGGTCTCGTTGGTTTTTGCTGGTTCGTCGACGTCCACTTGACGCACCCGCGCGTGCATTCTGGATGCCTGTTTTGCCGTCTCGAATTCAAGTGCGTGGCTCAGCGCATCTGCCAGGGTCTTATTGCGCGCGAGTCGCAGCGCCTGTTGAGTGTCCGAGTCCCGTAGCCCGTCGGTGAAAGTCTGCGTCGCTATCTGCTCCAGAAAGTCGGCCGGCGCTGTTGGGTAGGCGAGCCTTACGAGGCGTGCGATGTCCATCTCGAACTCCTGCAGGGTTTCCGCGTTCTTCTGTACCCGGGTCCGGAGCTGCATCTGGTAGGCCTGCTGAAGATGGCTATCTCCATATCGGGACTCCATATGGGCGATCAGTGCAGCGTAGTCCTGGGATCCAGTCGGGATGGCCTGAAGGACGTTAAGGGCGTCGCCTCTCAGCGCTACAATGAGAGCTGTAGCCTTTTCTGTGTTGTTCCAGTTATTTATGGAACAGGCTGCCTCGAACTGACGTAAGTAGGTGCTCCACGGGACCTTTCCGTCGAAGGTTGGGGGCGTCACTCTGCTATGTCCCGTTCCTGATATTCCCGGTGTAACGGTGGGCGGGCGTTGGCGCAGCTCGGCAACTTCCTCTCGTAGAGCGTTGAATTCCTCTTTCACCCCCGTCAGTGGGCGTTGGCACAGCTCGGCAACTTCCACTTGTAAGGCGTTGAATTTCTCCTCCACCCCCATCAGCGGGCGTTGGCGCAGCTCGGCAACTTCCACTTGTAAGGCGTCGAACTTCTTTTCCACTGCCGTGACTTCCTCACGCAGACCCAGTTCTAATTTCTTCAGGTCCTGTGTCAACTTATTCTGACCGTCTTCCATCTTCTTCTGGCCGTCCTCTATCCTCTTCAGGTCCTCCGCTAGCTTCTTCTGGCCGTCTTCTAGTTTGGCAGTTAGGTCCTCGGCTAACTTCTTCTGGCCGTCCTCCATCTTCTTCTGGCCGTCCTCCATCTTCTTCAGGTCCTCCGCTAACTTATTTTGGCTGTCCTTCAGGTCCTCTGCTAACTTCTTCTGGCCATCCTCCATCTTCTTCTGGCCATCCTCCATCTTCTTCTGGCCATCTTCCATTTTGGCAGTTAGGTCCTTGGTTAAATTCTTCTGGCCGTCCTCCATCTTGGTTTCCATGCCATTTAACTTTTCTAGCAGTGCTGCCAATTTCTCCTCCATTTTAGTTGTTTGTCTTGTAAAGGGCATGCACTCACAGGAAAATTAGAGAAAATGACCTGCTCGGGTTTTGAAACCAGGACCGTCAGGTGTTGTGCTTGAGTTCGTAATCCGGCTTCTGACACCAGTTGTTACGTGCCACCCCCTAGTGGCACTTTCGTTAACTGGATTACGGTGGGGGTACAAAGCACAACACCAATTACTGCTTAAAGAAATAATTAACTTTATTGTGGCCAGAAAATTACACTAATCAGCAGATACAAGCAATTAGGAGCCTTCTCCAGTTTCCTCAAGTCTCTTCCATATGCGCTCTTGGCCCCTTTCACTTGCAACAGACCACAGAAGTTAATCCGTCCTAATGAGTCTAGTGGCCTTGACAGAACTACATGCAACTTCTTTCTAATGTGCGCCTACTACAGTACTTACGGGCACTTGCTGCGCGCTGTTCACCAGCTGGGAGAAACAATGTCACTTAATTTCGACACCACAATATCTGACACTCAGTGAAAGCACACTTACTCAGAACACGGCAGTCCCCTGTATGTTCCTCACTTCGCCGCTACACTAGGGGTTTCGCAAGTCACCACACTTCTGTCGCTCAGAATAAACGCTCACACTAGCTCGTAAAAAACAACAACCACTGCTTCACGGGTCACTCTTATATAGCAGGCCGGTGACTCAATAAATGGTTCTAGATCCATCCAGAGTCCACGGCTTCTCGAGGTTTCCACCGCTGGTCCAGTCACGAATCTTCTGGACTATCCCTTTGTCTGTAGTAGCCCTGTTGCATAAGGCGCGCGCAATACAGGAGGCAAGCCACAGCCCAGCCCCTGGGGCAGTTGTGACTCAAGCGGCGAGCGATGACACAAACTCACAGCCGTAACACCATATATAAAGAATGCATTTCCTTTAAGATGAATTGGTTCGAGACTGCAACATAAATAATTTCACTGTATGGATAACTATCATAGCACATTATTCTAATAGACTAATACAGTCATCACAATTAACACCGGTTATCAGACAGTTTCTACACACACCCAAAGTACACGGGGCTACATGACCGCCTTGTCGCAGCCCCTAAACTTAAGAACCAACTAACCAACCAACATTATTCTAGTCAAGTCTGTAGAAGTCATTTACAGTCGGTCAATACGATTGTGCCCAATTATATTAGGAGGGGAGTACAAATATTTAGCCACCTCGTTGCGTAGAGGCTAGCATTCTTGGTTGTCACCGCGGAGGCTCGGGTTCGATCCCCGTGTCTGAACACTCAGCCGCGTGAGTCAAAACTGAGGAAAGGTGGGTTCGATTCCTACCTCAGCCATCCTGGAATTGATTTTCCGTGTTTCCCACTTCTACTCCAGGCAAATGCCGGGATAGTACCTAACTGAAGGCCACAGCCACTTCCAATCCAAATCTTACCTCAATTACAAATACTCAGACTAATACAACCATCACATGGACACAGATTATCAGACAAATTCTACACACACGCAAGAACATGGGGATACATGACCACGATGTCACAACGTCTCTAAAGAATCAACAACAAATATTTTAACACCGGACATTCATGCACTCAAAATGATCAAAACATGCATTACAAATTGAAAAATATGCACTAAACGATAAGCCAATCTTATCCACTCTTCTTTCCCTCCTGTGCTGTAATATGTGCAGATGTTTTTGCATGTTGTTCAAGTTGAAATTTATTTTCACATTTTCACATTTCACTTCCTTTGAGCATATTTGACAATAGACAACAACGACATCAGTTGAATAATCACTAGGGCTCGGATTTTTATTTAAATACATATTTTAAGCATTTTTTTTCTATAAATACATAAATTCCTGCTTTTCACTTATTAACACATAAAAAGACATAATATTTACATCTTTTAAATCAGTATGCTAGATCTTTCAGTTTATTGCATTTTTGTTCTGTGTTACTTCAACGGGGAAGAACCTGTGAGCTATCTAATCTTCATGCAGAGCGTATGTCAGCATGCAACTGTGTTATTTTTAACTTATCGCCCCAAGCCACTCACCGTGGAAGCCAGGGATTTCCTTGTTCATAGCCATATTGCACTACGTGCTAAACCTCCCCTCCCCCAGCTACCAGGAACCAGTGTCACTCACATGCAGTTCATTTCTGGCACTGTGAAGTGTAAAGCAGTTCTACGATGCCTAAAGTAAAAGCAACTACAAGTTATCGTCTGTTGCATAATTTAAAGATAATTTTACTTCTGATGGGGGGGGGGGGTTCTGTTCTGCCGACCATGTGGGAAAACAATCAAGACTGAACAGCGATCTCAAGTTACAAAACACAAGGGCAAGAAACATATTGCCTCAGTTTCGCGCCTTCAGAAGAAGTGTTTCGCGATAATCGTCAGTCATTTGTAATGGACAACCTGAAGATGTATCTCGTTGTAATGCTTCAACAGTCAGTAATACATAGATTAAATTACATTCGTGAGTACTGCATTTTGTTTATATTCACATTAATAAACTAAATTATAATTAAATAATTTTACTTTTTTGTCACATATTTCAGGTATTTCAATACATAAAAAATAAATATTTTCCTGATTTTCAGCACCTAAAAATCCGAGCCCTAATCACTATTACCTGACACCAACTGATTTAATAAATACTTCTGCTGCTCTTCTCTTTAGGTATTTTGAGTTAAGGATATGCAGACTAAGAATAAAGTAACACATTAATAACTGAAGAAACTCCTCAGAAAACTAACCCTGGGCTACTGGCTGTCGAGATGATGAAATGAACGTCACACCCCATTTCTTTCTTGAAATAGCCAGGCAGCGTGCTTGCGTAACATACTGTTATCTCGTTATCTGTTACTCAGAAAGTTGCTTACAAGGGATGTCCAACACGCAGGCGAAACCAATTTAGTTCAAGATGTTTTAAATTAAACTTAATTTCAAATATATAAGGTGCGTTCAAAAAGTAACGAGCCGGAGGCATAATTACAGAAACCAGTACCTGTATGTTAGAAGTATTGGCCCTGGCTGTTGAGGCACTTGTCCCACTGTGACACGAGGCGGTGAATGGCTGTCTCATAAAATTCCCTGGGCTGCGATGTGAACCAGTTCCGCACGTACAGCTGGACGTCGGCGTCCGAGGTGAATTGTTGGCCCCCCAGAGCCCTTTTCAGGGGACCAATCATGGCGTAATCACAGGGAGAGAGGTCTGGACTGTATGGAGGGTGGCAGAGAACCTTCCATTTGAATTTCTGCAGGAGTGCCGCGACTGTGTTGGCCGTATGAGGTCGTGCATTGTCGTGGAGCGACCACGGCGGCTATGGCGTTCACTGTCACTCGGTGGTCCTGGGTAATGAGTGCATCAACCAGCTGGACGTTGTCATCGGTAATGCAGGGGGGTGCCCCAGACCGGGCATCATCGGCTAACGACACCCGTCCTTCCCTGAAGCGCTTGTGCCACGCCTTGACCCTTGCAAGGGACATGTAGTGTTCGCCGTACACTTGTGACATTCGGCGATGAATGTCCGTTCCCCCTACTCCTTCCGCTGTCAGAAACCGAACAACACCTCTTTACTCTTCGTTTGACGCTTCCATGTCACTGTTTGCAGCGTTGGACGATTGCTGCATGCTGCTGCTCGCATTGTATCGTCACGTGACGTGCACTCGTGCCCTCTAGCGACGGACTGTGACCTTCCACGCTCTGGTCGGAACCACACCTCGTTACACACGCCACGATTAGCCGATGTCGTCACCGGTTTGCGCATTCCAGCCTCCGGCTCGTTACTTTTTGAACGCGCTTTATATATGCTAAAATGTGCTATTACGTTTAGTATATGCAATAAATCCAATTAACCCCCAAAATATGCATGTGCTTATGCATTTTCAAAACATCCAGTTCCTACATATCAGTTAATTAACACACTTTGTGTTCAATGAGAAAAGGACGTGGGGGGATTAAATTGGATGACATGTATCGATTGTTATGCGATCATCATCAGGATTATTAAATAAATACCTCTCCACCTATTTAATACAAAAAGTGTTTTACGTAGTTAGCCTAGGTGGAACATAGTCTATTTCATGTAATATTTATTTCAGGCCAGTGTGTTTAAATATTTGTACTTCCTGTCTAAGCCAGAGGTTACAAACAGCCAGATGACCAACATGCACTAAGCATCTTAAATGAAACAACAACAACAACAAATGTTTTTAAGCTATCATTAATCATTTTAAAATTGGATTTCATGAACATTTTGAAAATATTACATGCCTATAAAGAGGAATTTACATCAAAAATTTCAGCTTTGTATGTTGAAAAGTTCCGAATGAAAAAGGGGAAACTTTGTATCTAATAAAACACGTTAGCGAGAAATTGGAATTAACGATTTTTCCGGTTTTTAGAACATACCATTACCCTAGGATTCCTTATTATGGAGTTTGAGCCATTTTTAGCCTTTTTTATTTTATGAAAAAAAAAAAAGGCTTATGAGATCACCTTTTGTCCATGTGTGTGTGTGTGTGTGTGTGTGTGTGTGTGTGTGTGCGGATGTGTGTGTGCCCCCCCTCTCTAATAAATTCTAAACGGCTGGAGCGATTTCAATGAAACTTGGTGAGGTCATAGTACTATTTTGTCCGACTCCGATCGTGCCCTTCAAATTTTACTACGTTTCACCAATATATCATGGCGGCTGTGCGAAATATTTAACCAGCATTCAATATCTCCGAAAGTATTATCGATATCACCCTGACATTTCGTACGGTGATAAAGAGCACTACTAAAAGTTCACATATTGAACTTTCAAAAACCTGGTAACTACTAAACCAACATGGCGGCTAGGCAAAGTTGCGACTTTTAAATAGACTTTTCTCACGATTTAACCCTTCAAATGCAATGAAACTTGGTACAGCAAATATTTATACACATTGTAATGCACTGGAGATTAATTTAGTTCAATTGTTTATATAACCTCAAGATGGCGGTTGTGCGAAATATTTTACTGGCATTCTATATCTCCGAATTTATTACCGATATCAGCCTGAAATTTTGTACGATAATAAAGGGCACTACTGCACGTTAATCTATGTATTTTTTAAAAGCCTGTAAAGTACAAAACGAACATGGTGGTCAAGCGAAGTTGAAACGTTTTAATAGATTTTTCTCGCAATTTAACCATCTGAGCGCAGTGAAATATGGTATAGTATATGATTATACATATTGTAATGCACTGGCATCTAATGTAGTTCAATTTTTTACATAAACTCAAGATGGCGGCTGTGCGAAATTTTAAAATTAAATTTTTATTTCTTGTGTCATAATCATGCGATCGAAGTGGAATTTTGCATAATGAAGCTACTCAATAATTCTCCTTTAAAGGTACATAACTCTATTGCCTATACATACAACAATCCAAAATGGCGACCATCCGAAATATTTAGACGGTTCTTAATATCTACAAATCTTTTACAGCAATCAAACAGATTTTTTTAATGTTCATAGAGGCTATGGTCATACGTTCACCTATAGAACTTTCAATAACCTGTAGGGCAAAATCCAACATGGCGGTGACGCGAAGTATATATATGTTTAAATGGACGTTTCTCGCGATTTAACCATCCGAGTACGGTACAGTGAAACTTGGTACGGTAAATGCTTATACAAATGTTAATCCACTGGCATGTAATTTATTTCAATTCTTTTCATAACCACAAGATGGCAGCTGTGCGAAATTTTAAAATGCCGTCTTGTCCTAATCATGCGATTGATGTTTGAATACTACACGTACACAATAATCTTCATGTAATAACACATAACTCTAAGACCTACAGTACATATATAAAAATCCAACATGGTGACCATCCGTAATATTAGACGGTTCTCAATATCTACGAATCTACTACAGAAATCAAACTGAAATTTTGTATGTTGACAGAGGCAATTAACATAAGTAGGATGTATGAAAATAGGCTTTAGTTCTTCACAGAACTACTTGTTCAGTGTTGCCTTAGTAAACAAAAGTTTACCTAATCCTGGAAAAAAAACAACCAAACATGAGATTAATAAATACACTTGGATGACCAGTTTCGATCGTCAAGCGATCATCATCAGATCCATTACACTTGGGCTATAAGATCTATGTCTGAACGTATGGGTGAAAATATTTACAATAAGTACACTCATCTAGTTGCAGTGTTAGTTGCGATAATACAACTCGTCAGCATTTGTTAATTGTAGCCTATGTGATGTTTTGTTGAGATACTGGAAGTGGTGATTGACTTTCGGAATTCGCCTGTCTGGAGTGAATAAGTGGTTGTTGTAAATGGTCAATTCAGATTGTATTGTACAGGCTACATATCTGGTTGAGTCTTGCGCGGTCCTGTTGAGAACAGTTCACTTGGTCAAGCCCGCCGGCTTTACTTCCCCCTCTGAAGGAAGGCATACTGAAGGATTTTAACGCACTTAAAAATCCGACGACTTCAGTCGGGTTTGAACCCTCGATCTTGGGCATGGCAGTTCAGTATGCTACCGACTACGCCACCGAAATCGCTAATAGCTACAGTAACTTCAGAATGGTAGCCTATAATAATTTTTGTAAGATATTGGCAAGCCGAAAAGAAAAAATTATACTCCATAAAAAATAATAATTAAAAATAAATACGCTGGTTGGAATTTTATCCTAATATCAATGAACTAAATAGGTTAACATTCTGAAGTTAGCTATTCTCAGTGTATGAAAAAACGTCGAGAGCGTTTGGTTCGAAAACAACTGACATACAGTACGGTAAGAGTTTATGATCAAACAAATGTTGCTTTTTTTCTAATTTCCCTTTGTTGCAATTTGTATTCATTTTCTTGATGTTCTAAGCTTAAAATATCATCATCCCGTTCAGAATAAGTCACTCTTTGCACGTTACAAGAGTCTTAACCATGGCTTTACCACAAAACGAGAAAATGCTTTTGGTATAATGATGCCTGGTAATATAGACTACATAATTCACATTCTGAAGTATCCTTAATATGGGTGGCTTCGGTGGCGTAGTTGGTAGCATGCTGGGCTTCTATGCCCAAGATCGTGGGTTCAAACCCGGCCGATGTCGTCGGATTTTTAAGAGCGTTAAAATCCCTCAGTATGCCTTCATTCGGAGGGAAAGTAAAGCCGGCGGGCCCATGTCACAGATTTATGGCATGAAAAAGAACCTTCCACTAACTGCACTTTGTGGAAGCTAAAATTTGTAGGTTAGTTTGATAACACTCTATTAGTTCCAACATTCACCGCCAGGTGCTGACTTCGGTGTCAGTTAGTAGCTACGTCCGCAGCTAGGTGTCGTGGACGGTAGTATTAGGTAGCAAAAGTAGGAACAACTTGAAAAAATTAATCGTCTGCAGTCCTTCTATCTGAATCACTGATATCACACACTAATGCAGCCATCACAATTAACACCGGTTATCAGACAGATTATACACATACCTAAAGTGCACGGGGCTACATGACCGCGTTGTCGGAGTCCCTAAACTAAGGAACCAACCAAACATCCTTAATATGGCGCAAAAAAAAAACAACTTGAAGATTTTGGGCATTCTGTGTCCCCTTAATTAAATAATCTAATATGACATACTGAGGGAAGGAGAGCTGATATTCATAACCAATACTATTTTCAGAATCTACGGCCCAAGAAATCCCCAAAAAGGGACTAACATCTCAATGCACCATACTCCAGGATCAGGCGATGCTCTTTGTTCGTGGATACGTGCACTGTGTGTGAGTAATGTGGCGCAAGTTTGCACATTTCTTTAATTCCCTGCGGAGTTAGACGACCTGGTGTGATCAATACTCGACGTGGTCACGTCCTGGCCTAGTGTTCATTACGGCGTAAGGTGCGCGCTTCAAGACATTAGCATTATGTGCACAGCTTTGGAGCTTCTAAATAGAAATTGAGATTACTGAGCTCTCCTGGCGTCTAGCCAAGTACGCTCTCGAACGATGATGGTGATGATCTTGAGGCTGTTTGTTACTTTGAGGGGTTATTGACCCGCTACAGACATTTTGGACAATTAAGAAAGATAGATGGCACAACCCCTGGGAGAAAACAGGGTCTAGTAAAGTTGCGAGGATCTCCTTAATCTGCCCATAAGACTACAATCAGCACCAAAGCTAAGTTTGATAGTCTACTAAAAGAAATTCTGTATGTGTAATGATGGCTATTTTGAGATTGGTTCATATTTTCATACCAACCCTCCAATACGTAGCCTATGTCATTACGCCTAGATGTAAGGCCCACCCCAACGGAGAAAAATTGATGTGCTTTGATGTCCGCTAAACGGGGCTACGCTAGTGTTTTTTGTTAAACCCAGAGAGTCCAGTCAGCTTACGCTAATGGGTTTAGGAAGACAGTGGGGGAGTGGAGGTAGGCAACCTCTCCTGAGATGTTTGTTAGGCCATGAATTGACTGACAGCTACATACACCTGGACACCCTGAAGTTTCCGTAGATACAATCAGCGCAGCTAACATGCTATCCGGCAGACGAGCCGGCCATCCTTGAAACGGTTTCCCATTTTTAACTCCAGGAAAATACCAGAACTGATAGGCCACGGCCACTTGCTTCCAACTCGCTGCCCAGTTTTGTCCACTCCTCTCATGAGGTTGGCGTCAGGAAGAACATCCGGTCGTAAAAACCACCCCATCTCATCTCCGACCCTGTTGAAACGGAAATAATGAGGGGTAGACATGCAGAGACAATGGGTCGTGGTTCAGGCGCGACAGATGTGGGCCTACAGTATGTAGTAAGTAGACACATAGGGTAGGGGAGCGTCATCAAACCTGTTAATGCCTCAATGACTCATGTCTTTCAAATTTGCCTTCCCCTCTCCGAGTACTGTTAGCGGGACGTAAGTTGGCAACCACGGGACCCCAGATGAATCCGGCATTGCTTCCTCTTACTTGTGTCGGGCTCCTCTCTTTCATCTTTCCTGTGCATCTTCCTTGGTCAACTCTTGTTCTCTTCTGACCTCGACGATATTAGGGTATCTAAGTTCTAGGGTGTCTTCCATTTTCCCACCTTAATTGGCCCTTGTCTCATCTTCCCTGATAATCTCATTCTTCGAGAGGTCAGACATCCTCTTTTCTTTTTATGCTATCTCCTGCCTTCTGTCCAATGCCATAAAGGAGGCAAGGTGTGTAGCCCCACCATTCATGGTGCACCCAGATAGTGCTACACCCTCAAGGGCTCACAGCTGGTGAGTTCGGGAATTGGCGACCCCGAGGGATTCCTGAGCTGAGTTCGGTTTTAATCCTTTTTCCAGTGCCTTTGGGGCGGACACTCTCCCTTTCCCTTTCCTATCTGTCTTTCATGGCTCTCCTTCCTCCCAAGTCCCTCAACCTTCATTTTTTGAGAGCTGAGGACATTTCTTTTTTTCTTTTTATTTCTCCATTTCTTCTCGTATGTAAGTTAGTGATAGAGTAAATATATAGCTAGTAATACTAGTTGTAGCAGTCGTTTCCATTTCATCATTTTGACTATCACCCAAACCAATAGGGGCCATTAAACTCGATGTTGTTAGGCCTCTTAAAAAAGCAATTATCATCATCATCATCATCATCAGCGTACCCAGCCGGCGTTCTTTCATCCCCATAATCCTCCCACTCACTCCCAAACAACTAGTAATGAGGGCAACAGATGTCCCTCGTGATTTAAAGGTACCGGTATTTAAAGGTACTGTGGCTGTAATAACTATTGCCGTGAAGATATAAAATTTAGAGCCAACCTCCACTTAAAGCCCCAAAACCTCATAAAACTGTCCTTTTGCTGGGAGAGAAACACTAATTGGCTGAAGATCAATCGCATGCCGATTTGTTTGAAACAGCCTGGGACTCCGTTAACATACCAATATATTGTTCTCAGGGTTTGTATTTATACTCCGGATGCAGACGTGCTGGTTTCTATTCCCGGCCCTGCCCAAACCATTTTTGAGATCTGAGGATTAGGGCGGGGTAAACTCAGCCTCGTAAGGCAAAACTGAGAAGGGATGGGCTCGTAGATTCCCCACTCATCCATTCTAGAAGTGGTTTTCCGTGGTTGGACACTTCTACTCGAGGCAAATACCAAGATGGTTCCTGAATTAAGGCCACGGCCGCCTCCTTCCAAGTCCTAACAATTAAAATGACACAGGTTATGAGACACATACACATGGGGTTACATGACCAAGATATCCCGAAGCCCATAAAAATGAATCAAGCAAAATAATTATTAATTGTTCTTGTTTCGTGTAGGGGCTTGTATTGGGAATCTGTCTGATAACCCGTAGTATTGTGATGACTGCGTATTTCTATTCCCATTTCTACGGGGTGGAGGTTGCGAATGAGTTACTTAGTTAGTTATTGTTGTTTTAAGGGGAGGAACTACGAGGTCATCTGCCCCTCATGCGAATGAATTTCTATGCTTAGTAGATAATGAGAATGGGAAGAAACCGGCCGTGGCACAATAGAAGGTGCGTCCGGATATTTGCTTTCAGTTAAAATGGGAAATCATGGAAAATCATTTCAAAGACGGCCGACGCGAGGATGAGGTTCGAATCCACTCGTCAACCGAGTCCGAAAATCCTGGCCCCACGGGTTTGCGTCTTAGTGCTCGTAGCAGTCGGTTGGAAAATAACAAAACTGTATATCAAAACATCACCCTCAACAGTAAAAAAGTCCAAATGGATACAGGAAACTAAATACCTCAAACAGCTGAACATCACGATGCACGACATCAATGATCGGGTTAAATTTAGAAAAACCATAATGAAACATACATTTGATAAAGAACTGCCACCAAAGATGCCAGGAAAAAAGTGGACGGACGAACGGAAGAAAGAACACAGTGCACGAATGAAGAGAATTTGGGAAGAACGTCACCGCAAGACTGGGTTGTCATGAAAATTGTTCCAGTTCACACGCTCTCTTAAAAGGGAATGCCATAATAATAATCATTTATTGAACAATTAAATCCAACGAGCCGGAGGCTCTTACATAGTAAATTGTACAATACAAATTTATTGGCGTCTACTACAATTTTAATATCATAGATAGGGTAGTGCACTGTCACCCCTTCTCTTTATTGTGGTTATGGAATGACACGGGTAGCAGGAAATTCAGGAGCAACTGAAGGCTTGGGAAGAAACAGTGGGAGAGTACGGATGGAAGTTCAACATCAGTAAATGTGAGATCCTGTTATCGACCAGGAAAAGGGACAGACCAATGAGTGGGATAACACTTGGAGGTGAACAGCTGAAGAAGGTGGAAAATCTCAAGTACTTGGGAAGTATAGTGGAGGAAAATGGGAGAAATGACAAAGAGATTACGGAACGTGGCAGACAGGCAGAAGCATTAGGAGCTTAGTGTGGAATAAAGATGTCCCACATAAAAGCAAGGAAGTGTTATACAGAAGCTACTATATCCTGATACTGACCCATGCATCAGAAACGTGGATAATGAAGAAAAGAGACATAAGCAGAATACAGGCAAGTGAAATGAAGTTCCTACGATGTAGGATCGGAGTAACAAGAAGAGACAGGGTGAGGAATGAAAAGGTCAGGGAAATAGTGAAAGAGGAGCCCTTGCAAGGTAGGATTGAGACATCAAGACTGAGGTGGTATGGACACTTAAAGAGAATGGAAGAGAAGGAGATTCCCAAGAGGATACATGAGATGCAGATGCAGAAGAAACGACCGAGAGGAAGACCAAGAGATGGATGGCTGATAGGAGTGGAGGAATGTGTCAAGAGAGAGTCGAGGACTGGACTAGAGAGACAGCGGAGAGGTGGTGGGAAGAAAGGACTAAGTGGCGAGGCTTATGTTCCAAACAGACCCAGCCTGGGGTTGGAAACTGTACAAGATGATGATGAGATAGGCCTATATAAGTTACGGTACCTTACATACACATTTGCTGCATGATTAAGTTTATTGTCAACAATGATACTAGACCTAACACTGTAATTACGGTACCTTACCAAAAGAAAATTTACAATAAAAGTACAATAATAATGTTATTAATGCAGAGTGAAATGTGACATGCTGATTCACTAAATTTGGCTACCTACCGATTCTAAAGCAGTCTCTTTAATTTAAATGTGAAAGCCAACAGATTGGAAATTGATTTTTAATCACTTGGAAGACGGTTGTAAGATTGAATGGCTGAGAACTTAAAGTAAAGCTACAGTTACCAAAATTATGGCATGCCACGGTGGGTGAGTGGTTATCGTGTCGGATTACCAACCCCAAGTTTGCAGGTTCGCTCCAGGCCATGGTAAGTGTTTTTTGAAAGGCGTCAAAAATCACCACTCGCATGTCATATGTTGTTGGCATGTTAAAGAACCCATTTGAATTCAGGCCGTGTTCATAATGGCAAAATTAATCTCGGGATTTTCCGCCAAAACAAAAGTTTCTCCTTTCTCTACTAGAAAGCGCTATAGTGTCAAGGAGCTTAGATATCTAACCTCCTTGACTTTCATAGCGCTCCAAGGAACAACAAAATTCATCATGCAAGCTGCCCTCTGGGCGTAAAATAACAAATCTTGCACCCGACACCCGAGGTCATACGATATTATTAATATTATTACCAAATTTATACTGTGCAGGAAGTTGCTAATGCCATCAACCATCTTAAGAACTACAAGGCACCCGGGGAAGATGGCATCGTTGCAGAAGCCCTGAAAGCAGGTGGAAATACGATCGCAGAGGCCCTATACCAGATCTTAATCGAATGTTGGGAGGCTGGCAGGATCCCTGCTGACTGGAAATCAGCTATCATACACCCTTTACATAAGAAATGCGATCACAGTTATGTCAACAACTACCGGGGGATATCTCTGCTGTCAATAGCATACAAAGTGCTCTCCAGGATTTTACTGGACAATGTAGAAAGTCAATGTGATCAAACAATTGGTGAATATCAAGGAGGAGCAGATATTCAATCTGAAAACCATTCTCCAACTAAAACAAGTAAGGAGTACGAACATCACTGTGGTTTTCGTCGACTTCGCAAAAGCTTATGATTCCATCGACCACCAGACACTCTTCTCAATATTGCAAGAACGAGGTGTGGATTATAACACACGCACCCTCATCAAACAAACTCTAACGGATACAACCTCTAAGGTGAAGTTCAGAGGAGAACTATCTCGGAGTTTCAAGATCAAAACCGGAGTACGATAGGGTGATGGCCTCTCGCCCATTCTGTTCAATCTGGTGCTTGATAGTCATCAAGACTTGGGAATGCGCATTGAGGAATCTAGGAATCAAACCAGTTGCCATTGGAGCTGGAACCCGAAGTATCGAGATCAGGTGCCTTACCTTCGCAGATGACATTGAAATCTTAGCCAACAACTCTAAGGATGCTGGCATAGCTGTCCAAGCCCTGCACGAGATAGCGGTGAAGTCTGGATTACAGATATCTTACGATAAGATCAAGTACTTTGAGAATCGGCACTCCGGAAACACCCCTTTGACGACCATACATGGAACGATTGGAAGAGTCAATCGCTTTCGTTATCTTGGTGAATGGTCCACCCCAATGGTAGAGATGGCACCTCCATATTAGCAAGGCGTAACAAACTCAACGCAGCATACCAACTATCCCACAATTTGTACAATAAGAAATGCATTTCGAGGAATGCTAAGATCTGTCACTACAGAAATGCTGTCAGACCACAGTTTCTCTATGCCGCAGAGACCCTCTTGATGAACAGAAAAAGCACCATGGATGACCTGGAGAAAGCCGAAAGACGTATCCTCAGGAAAATCCATGGCCCGAGATTGCTCCCAGATGTAACCTACCATTTGAAATCTAATTCTGACCTGTATCGACAGTTAGAATCAGCCAATACCAGTATGCGACGTAGGTGTTCTACGGGCACCTACAACGAATGAACAGCAACAGGCTTACCAAGAAGATCTTCTCCTTGGTTAAAAGCTACAAGACTTGAAGCCTGTGGCTTAATGAAGTACTAAAGGACTTGGTTTCGGCTGGAATTGCTGACCTTGATGTAGAAGATCGTTCTAAATTTTGTGCTATGGTAGAATCTTGGACCCCACCACCTAGTGTCCCTAAATGTCGGAAGCCCCTTTCGCAGGAGAGAAAGGAGAAATTATCAGCAGGGCTCAAGAGATATTGGGAACGGAAAAGAGCATCGAAGAAGAACTAGTCATAAGCGCTCCGTAGTGGGCTTAAATCAATAATAATATACGAGTGGATTTGAAAGAGGGCTACGTCATTTGCTTGTCGCGTGTTATAAGTATGAATGTTAGAATTTAGGGTGTAGTCACTGTAATGCAGGACATTGTTTTGTTTAATTCTGTGTATTAGTATTACTGACTTTAATTATGCACACATTAACATTGGCAGTATTTTACTCTTGGCGTATAAATCTCGACTGTGTGTGTTAAAGGGTAGGTTATATATATTTATCACTCTATTTTGTATTACCATAAGTTCATGAAGGACTGTTTTTTTCTTTTCACTGAGTCCAAATTACATTTAGATACTGCAAGTGACTGTGTACGAGTAATATACTGTGATTAGAAGTTTTCTAGAGATTAAGTATCTCATATTTCTCAACAACCCAGATGCTGGAGCTATCTACTTCGCAATATAATGAACATGTGCTACCCAGCTTCGATGTTTATCAATGATTAGCCCCAAATAGCGGCTTCGGTGGCGTAGTCGGTAGCATGCTGAGCTTCTATGCCCAAGATAGCGGGTTCAAACCCGGCCGAAGCCGTCGGATTTTTTAAGAGCGTTAAAAATCCCTCAGTATGCCTTCCTTCGGAGGGGAAGTAAAGCCGGCGGTCCCATGTCATATATTTATGGCATGTTAAAGATCCTTCCACTAATTGCACCTGTGTGAAGCTAAATTGGATAGGTTATGAATGTAAACAACGCTCTTAGGTTTCTATGTTCGTTGCCAAGAGCCGACTGCGGCGGCATCTAGTAGCTCAGTCCTGAACTTGGCCTAGTAGTCGTTGACGGTGGCGATTGGCGGCAAAAGTAGGAACTATTTGAAAAATTCTTAGTTGCAGTACTTAAATTAACAAACAGATAACACACACTAATACAGTCATCACAATTAACACCGGTTATCAGACAGATTCTACACACACCCAAAGTACACGGGGCTACATGACCGCGTTGTCGCAGCCCCTAAACTTAAGAACCAACCAACCAGCCCCAAATATTTAAAATGTTCGACCTCGTTTATTATTGTGTTGTTGCTATAGATATGATCATGTTC
The DNA here is from genome assembly GCA_946902985.2 of Meconema thalassinum. Classification (NCBI taxonomy): domain Eukaryota; kingdom Metazoa; phylum Arthropoda; class Insecta; order Orthoptera; family Tettigoniidae; genus Meconema; species Meconema thalassinum. The sequence continues at coordinate 775,883,999 of OX336388.2, read as the reverse complement.
AATATTTTTTCATACTGCAACAATTAATTGTTAATATTTGGAGGAAAGAAGTTATTCCAAGTGAGTGGAAAAGGTGATGCCACACAACCTTCTAACTACCGAGGGATTGCCTTACTCGAGATAGGATATAACATTTTTACCTCACTGCTTATGAATCGACTTAAGCCATTTTTGGGAGACATTATAGGCTCATACCAATGTGGTTTTGTATCTGGTCGGTCTACTATCGACCACATCTTTACATTGAGGCAACTCATGGAGATATTCTACGAATTTGACAAGGAATTGCATTTAATCTTTATTGATTTTCGTCAGGCCTATGCCAGTAAAAACCGTATAGTATTATGGACGGCTATGCACGAGATGGGCATTCCAATTAAGTACATCAGGTTGATCAAGACCTGTTACTCTGACTCTAGTTGCCAGGTGCGGTTTGCAAATCAAGTATCATAATCCTTTGGCGTTCAAAGTGGACTAAGACAAGGAGATCCTCTAGCCCCAGTCCTTTTCAATATAGCATTGGAAAAGATAAAACGTGGAACTGGTTGAAATAGGGAAATGGATATGGTCGGATCCGACATAATTCTTGCATTTGCTGATGATGTGGTGATCATGGGGAACACTTTGGATCAGGTAACGACTGATACATCAAGATTCCTACTGGAAGCAAAGAAAATGGGGTTGGTGGTTAATGAATGGAAAACAAAATAAATGATTATATCACGTCGACAGAATATTCCGATCGCTATCGACGTTGGAATGCACAAATTTGAGACAGTTGAATCATTCAAATATTTAGGATCAATATTGTCAAACAAAAGTGAAATAGAAAAGGAAATAAGACAAAGAATCACCAACGCTACTCATGTTTCCTATAGCATGAATATAATTTTCACGTCACGCCTAATATCTCAGGAGAACAAGATCCACCTATGCATAACCCTAGTACGACCTGTTTTAATGTATGGATGTGAAACGTGGGCGACTCCAAGAACTTTTGAAGAACGTATCTGTGCATTTGAAAGAAAAATGCTGCGGAAACTCTATGGCCCAAAATACTGCCCAGAAACCGACAGTTGGGAAAGACGGAGGAAAGAGGAGTTATATCGACGTTACAAAAGGGCAGACATCAGTAGAGAGAGAAGAAGATTACAATGGTTAGGACACATTATCAGAGCAGAAGGTACTCTCCCGAACCATGCGTTCAGTTTTCAACCAACGGGGAAACGTCCAAGAGGTCGACCAAGAACAAGATGGAAAGATCGAGTTATGTTGGCACTGAACCAGGTGGATTCTGATGCAAGTATGGAAGATGCCAGGGATGGAAATCGTTGGTCTAATATATGCAACCATTATTTGAGAAGCTGAAATCATTCTTTCTGTTATGAAGTACAATGTTATAGCCTATATTATGTTATGCTTGCTATTTATAGTATTCCCTTGTTTCTCTGCTAAGGGTCTTAATGGCCTGTCACATGCAATAAATGATGATGATGATGATGATGATGACTAGGTTTTGTCATTATCATATATTTTGTTTTCGTGACATTCATAGTCAATTTATTAATATTGAGCCACTTGATTATTGCGTTTATTGTGTCCAATTTCCTATCAGTATAGAAAACATTTCGTATCATCAGTGTAAAACATAATTTGACCTTTTAAATTGACTTTACTTCAATCATTTATATATATTAGAAACAAACATAGGGCCCAAAATAGACCGTTGAGGAACCCCACACGATACAGCTTTTTACGCACTTTGATAGCCATTCATGGCAACATATTGCTTTCTTCCACTAAGGTAGCTATGGAACCATTCCAATGCAACGCCTCGAATTCCATCATTCTCTAATTTTGATAATAGAATTTGGTGATATACGGTGTCAAAAGCTTTAGCGAGTTCAATGAATAACCCAGCTGCTATCTCGTTGCAGTCAATGCTTCCCTGAAGCATTGAAATACGATCAGTAATTGCCAGTTCCAGCTCCAATGGCAACTGGTTTGATTCCTAGATTCCTCAATGTGACTTTATCAAGCACCAGATTAAACAGAATGGGCGAGAGGCCATCACCCTGTCGTACTCCGGTTTTGATCTTGAAACTCCGAGATAGTTCTCCTCTGAACTTCACCTTAGAGGTTGTATCCGTTAGAGTTTGTTTGATGAGGGTGCGTGTGTTATAATCCACACCTCGTTCTTGCAATATTGAGAAGAGTGTCTGGTGGTCGATGGAATCATAAGCTTTTGCGAAGTCGACGAAAACCACAGTGATGTTCGTACTCCTTACTTGTTTTAGTTGGAGAATGGTTTTCAGATTGAATATCTGCTCCTCCTTGATATTCACCAATTGTTTGATCACATCGACTTTCTACATTGTCCAGTAAAATCCTGGAGAGCACTTATGTATGCTATTGACAGCAGAGATATCCCCCGGTAGTTGTTGACATAACTGTGATCGCCTTTTTTTTAATGTAAAGGGTGTATGATAGCTGATTTCCAATCAGCAGGGATCCTGCCAACCTCCCAACATTCGATTAAGATCTGGTATAGGGCCTCTGTGATCGTATTTCCACCTGCTTTCAGGGTTTCTGCAATGATGCCATCTTCCCCGGGTGCCTTGCAGTTCTTAAGATGGTTGATGGCATTAGCAACTTCCTGCACAGTATAAATTTGGTAATAATATTAATAATATCGTAAGACCCAGGGTGTCGGGTGCAAGATTTGTTATTTGACGCCCAGAGGGCAGCTTGCATGTTGAATTTTGTTGTTGAGTAAATTGGGATTTGACCAGTTTAACTCTGCTTAACTTGAAAAAAAAAACAGTTATATTTATTAACATTCCTACTACTTGCGTAGTTATTAAACGATTTTCAATAACATCTAGATTAATAAATCATTATAAGGTTGGAGAGATAAACCTATGCCCCCTTCTTCCCAGCATTCCACTGGAATTGAAATGAAAAGCCACGGAAAACCACTTTTAGGATGGGTAAGGTAGAAATTGAACCGTCCTCTTCTCAGTTCTGTCTCAAGAAACTGAGTGTACCCTGTTCCAGTCCTCAGACCAGAATTAAATTTCTTGCCTGAGCCGGAAATCGAACCAGACCACCATGGTGACATTCAAGAATGCTGGTTGGTATATATCTTAACTATAGTTTACTCTTTGATTTTTCCTTCCTCTATTTTTCGTTTCTTCTTTAGCTTCCCTTTTTTCGTAAACGCCAACAGAGATGCTCTCTTTTTCTGTTCTCTGTGCATATTCTTATCCTGTTTGGGAGTAGATGACATCGTTGTTCCACCCTTTAAAACAACAATAACTAACTAACTATCCTGTTTGAAAGTTTGTTTCAGATGTGCATTTTCCTTGTAAGCCTCTCCACAGCTCTCCATGAGGCAATTCGTTGAACCCCTTGATTCCAGTCATTTCAAGAACTACGACTGCAAGTTCTACAACTTTGAAGTAGATGGCGTCCTTGCCTTTATCTACAATCTCCATGAAGACTTCTATTCTAATGTATCAAAATTGTATTATGTGTTTTTTTTTTTTTGATGTTACCTGTTCCTTTGTTTCCCCCGCCCTTCCTCTCGCCGCTCTGGTTCTCTGAGTGTTCGATTCTCTCGTTCACTTCCGGTGCTTTAGTGTGACAGTTTGGCTCTCTTCTCAGGAGAAGCTACCTTTTTCAACCATGTGTAGAACTTTTAAATAGACGCCATGTCTTAAGTTTGGTGTAACGGCTGGCCGGAACCATCAACTACGCTGCAATGAAAAGATAAGTAACCATCTAAAGTGTTTGTAAACCACATTTTTAAAGCTTTTAAACTACTCTGAAGGCTTTTAATGAATACTTTCGGCAGTATTTAAAATTTCACATTATTGTGCAATCTCCTAACTGCCCTACGAGGGAAATGTCTTTGTCTTCGCTGAACTAAGCTTGCCATTGAAAATCATGCAAAATCCTAGTACTTCTTGTACGAAAGAGAGATACTTTTCTCCAGTGTGGGAAGTTTGCTAAACTTATAGCTTGAGAATCATGCTTTCTTCTTCGTGGGATAGGTCTACTAATTCTTGAAACTGTACAAAGTTATTCTTCAATTTCATCGAGGGATTTTGCTCTGCCCCATTTTAGTTTTGTCTTCAACTTGTGAAATTCCAAATTTTGCAATAGACTCTGCCCAGTCATAAACTATACCGGCTAACTCCTCAGCTCTATAACGTCAATTTACCGCTAACTTTCAACTCAGTACAAACTACATAAACTGCAATAGTGACATTTCACTCATGTTCAACAAAACTGTCAGTGCTACGAAAGGTGATCGTGTGGCTATCATCCGCGCCGCGTTCCGTTCGAAACAGTAAAATCGGCCAGACTTTAATTCTCCATTTCTTATATCCCCAATTTTCCTATTACTAACAATTTAGAATAATTTAAATAATTTTCTTGCAGTTCTCCTATGAGGCCTTGCCTATTAATAGGCTCCCTCCCTTCTTTCATGTATTACATCTCGTAATTACTGAATAAATACTCTATGTGGTTATAAATCCACATTTTAATCCGCACTTTCGTTTTCCTGCTGCGTTCAGGAATTTTGAATTTGTTATTTCCCAATTGTTAAAACGTTTGTATCCTTTCTTATGTAATCGAGGCTTCACTAATGTGACCTCTCCAATTTGTATTTAACGTCTCGTAATTACTGCTTTAATAATCTAAGTGGTTATAAATCCACCTTTTAATCCACGTTTTTCCTCTCCTGCTGTGCCCAGGAATTTAAAATCATTTGTTTAAAGCTCCTTTTGATTTACTACAAAAGCATTCGAATAAACCATTGGTAGCCTACTTAACCAATCTAACGAAATATCTATCTATTTTGTAAAGTTTCTTCTTATTATTATTATATTAATTAATTGTACAAATTGTTCGAAATTCCATGTGATGGTTCTTATTATTTATGTTATAGGTCTCAGACCTTCGAATTGTACAAATTGTTCGAAACTCTTTTTATTGTTGAGGCAATTAAAATTGCTATAATTTCCTGGAGTTCAATTATATTTGCTCGGAGAGCTGCTACGTATGGCCTTCCTTTTCCCATCTCTCTTGCATTTAAAGAAATAATCACGAGTACTGAATATCAGGTTCATTGTTTGTTGCGTTTATGGCAAAACTCTTGCTAACTCTACACATAAAGTTTACTTTACTTATCTCCTGTAAATGCAACATAGTATTGACGAAATTGTGAAATACTGTGAGGACTGGAACTTAAAAATTAACCTGAGTAAGACCAAAGTTATGGTGTGCAAAAAGGGAGTTAAACTTGCTAAGAATGAAAAGTGGGTCATGTATGGGTCACAGTTAGAGACAGTGAAAAAACTTGAATATCTAGGAACGATAATGGCGAGTAATGGAAAATGGACCGAACAAATTAAAAGGGCAAAATCGAAAGGGCTAGCGGCATTGGCGAGTGTCAAAATGTTAGACCGTAAGTTACCGAATCTTGAATACAAAGTGTATAAGAATGTGTTTAACGCACTCATCGTTTCAAGAGCACTTTATGGAGTGGAAGTATGGGGTTTAGAGGAAGGAACGGCAACCCTGGACAGTATTGTAAGTAGGTTTGCCAAGATAATTTTGGGGCTACCTAGTTGCACGGCGAATTGTGGAGCGAGAATGTTGTGTGAGGATGTAAGCATTAGACAACATATCATAAAAGGGGTCATAAAGTCTTGGATTCGTTTAAAAACAGGTGGAGGGGGGGGGGGGGGAATGTTAAAGGTAGCCTACCTGCACCAAATGAAGCATCAGAAAGAGGGCTACTGGGTGGACGGGGTAAGAAGTGTACTGGAAAGATTAGGAATGGGTTATCTATGGGATATGGACTTACGAAGAGAGGAAGGTAGGGTGTGTAAAAAAGTGTGCAGAAGGGTTATTGACGTAGAGTTGCAGGTGCTAAGAGAAGAGTGAACCAACAGGAGAACCTTAACGGAGTTCTGCGAAATAAGGAACTTTATGAGCATAAAGCCTCAATGTCTTATGAAAAGAGAAATGAGAGGGATAATTTGGTGGTTAATGGGGGTGTATAAGAACAAAACGTTGAGAGAAGTAGGAAAAGAGGATCTTTGCCTGTTTTGTGGGAAGGTTATGGGTGCAACACACCTGATCAGGGAATGCAAGGAGATTAAAACGATAAGAGTAAAGTTTGTAGACAAAGCAGATCTAAACAGAATAGAAAATGAAAATGAGTATCACACTTTAATTAAATTACTAAAAAGGGAATGGGGGAAAGCAGGTCAATTAGCAAAATATTTCAATACCATCAGGGCAATGTGGAATAGGAAAGCGTCGGATGAGATTCAGAGCAAAGATGCATGTGAAGTAAGCATACGAGTACAGAAGATGGCTTCCTAAGTGTGTCATGGCGCAGAGTAACACGACTAAGGATCGGCTCGTGGAAATTGTGTACTTGGCAGGTGTAAACGCAGTGTAGAGAGGAAAAAGAAGTATAGTGTGAATCAATTCAGTTAATAAGCTTTAGCTGGTGAGATTATTTCACACTCATCATCCTTTACATTAATCGTAAAAACTAAACAGTGAAATGTCTTCTAAGAAGAGCAAGCAGCAGCAACAGCAGCATCAGACAGGTAACGACAGTTCCAGTTCTACCAACTCCATAGAGGAAGTAGTACGGCGTGTGATGGAGGATTCCTTGCAGTCAAAATCATTTGTGGACCTAATTGTAAGTACTGTAGTGGATAAGATCACGGAATGTGTATTAAATAAACTTGAGGAAACGATCCAATTCAACGTGAATCTTTGTGAGGATCTCAAAGTTCAGATAAAGAAACGGGATAAAGAGATCGAAGATCTCAAATCGGAAAGCAACTCCAAACACGATGAACTGGAGCAATACCAAAGGAGGCAAAATCTCCGTATCTTCGGTGTGCCAGAGCATCCTAACGAGGACACAGATAATTTAGTGTTGAAAGTTGCCGGGGACATTGAGGCAAAGATCGCTCTTGCGGACATAGACAGAAGCCATAGGTTAGGCCCCAAGATTGCGACCAAACCCAGCCCAATCATAGTAAAATTGGCGACGTATCGTGCTAGGCATGAATTGTTCAAAAACAAGAAACAGCTCAAAGGTACCCCGGTGACAATCAGGGAAGATCTCACAGCCACAAGACTAGCGATTATGAAGGCGGGAATTGCAAGATTTCAGCAATCCAACGTATGGACTTACGATGGCGTAATTTACGTGAAGAAAACAGATGGCAGCAAGCACCGTGTTACAAAGATGTGTGAGTTACCCAAAGATTAAAGTAAGGCCACTTAACATATAGCAATAGTTTGTTTTAGTAAGCAAAAGTTGGTACACCCTCTAAGATAACCCACACCACAATCTGTCTGTCTCTCTCCCGCATAAATGTTCATTGCATACCTCCCCTGGCGTGTTGCTGGTGCTATTTCAACCTTAGATCATAAATCATAATTTATGCTCGAAGTTTCAAACTGACCTTTCACTTTCCTCCCCTCAACAGCTGAATTCCACTCCACCCCTCCCTCCAAGATATCTCACAATAACTTGACCGCTAACACTTAACACTTTTCCTAATTCAATTGTATGAACACATATGCAGATGATTATGTAAAATATCAAATTCGGTCAGAGGTGGGGAAGAGTATAGGTGAGTGTAAATACTTCTTAGATAGACATGAAGATAACAATAGTTTAAAAGTAATCCATTCTAATATTAGAAGTCTTGCAAAACACAAGATTAGCTTAGACGTTACTCTGAAGGCTTATGAAAATATATTTGATGTTGTGGTCTTAACGGAAACGTGGAAATTAAATAACGCAAATGTTGCTAAACATAGCTGCTATAAATCGTACTATAATGAAAGTGAAATAAATCAGAATGATGGAGTAGTCATCATGATAAAAGATGGATTACAGCATGAAGTTAAGTGTGTAGCATATAAAGATTTCAAATTTATTCGAGTAGTTGTTAATAAAAGCGTCAACAAAATAGCAATAACAGGGGTGTACTGTACCCATGTGAGTAATCTCCATGGAAAATATGCCTCCGCCTCCAGCTAGCGTCAGGTCTCAGGCGTGTACCGTTCCCCCATTGAGCAGTTGCATATTTTGGATTTGAGACTAAGAGGTATCAACTCTACAATGATAAGGCACAACTCTATTCTAAAGATTTTAATTCAGTACTAAAATCATGGCTTCAAACAATAAAAAAAAAACAATCCCAACAAACATAAAACAAAATCAAACAAAAATTACTTCCACAATCCACTAATATTAACATAATATCATCATAATAAACTCATATCATAACTCAAACCTTTACCCTTATATTGATTTCACACTTCATTCTAGTGCGCTGATGCACATGCAACTTTCATAAACAAAACTGTACTTTTATTCTTCTGTCAACTAATGTGACCTCTTTACTTTCACAAAATTACTTATTCCTTAAACCTCATCTTACTTTGACAATTATGTGTACCGTGTGTGTTTGGTCTCTCTCTTCCCACCAAATGCTTTACATGCATTAGCCTATTCAGGTGTTGCACAACAATCTACGTGCAACTCCATAATTATGTAAAGCTACCCCTACACTTCCTTCCTTTTATAGTTCCACTGCATGCCGTTGTGATTTCATCTTCAAAACTTTTGTTATTGCTGTGTCGGATGGTATTATTAAGCTACCCTTGCGAGCGTAGCCTGTGGCGTCAAGTAACCAACTTTTGAAATACGTGTCAGTGACAGTAAAAATGCAACTTCCAACCATTCGTTAGATTGCTAAAATCATGAACCATCAGGGTGATCTATAATTACCAATGTGTTCTTAAACCACATGACTTCATTACTCAATATAACAATGTTTCCTTTCATGTTACTACTAGGGTCTAAAATCTGCCCTTTGTTAAACCTTAACTTTCACGGTTCGCTTGACAGCTCAGCCCCTCTCCGAGCGGCTCGTATACAATGGAGTGGAGTGGGGTTACCGCAGTAAACCGTCTCCCTTCTTCCTGTCTCATGGCTTTCATCTTCCCAAGCAGTAGTAAGATTCTAAAGACAAATACCGTGGTCACAGTGACGCACATATCCCAATGGATTTAAACTGAATATTATGCAATAGGTTCTGGACGAGCTTAAATATTTATTCCTAACCTTAGGATATTAATAACGGCCTCAACAGGTCCGTTCCAAATGAGAAGGCACGAGATTCATAAAAACATTGGTCTAGTGGGTAGCCGGTATCTTAATAAATGCTACGGTCAGTCCCATGCTGCCGTCCATAAGATTCGCTTCACAAGAGCCGAATCACTCAATAATAAGTTCCCGGGCGATCAGGTCTGATGCAGAGGTGTCCAATGTTCTCCTCTCACCTACCACAGGATTCGAACCCGGAACATTCCATCATCAGAGTTAGGGTCCAATCACTAAATACACTCTGGCACAAAGTACATATCTCAGTATGCCCACGGCTATACGAGATTTCATACGTCGAATAGATTACCTGGCTCCTGACCTAATGCTATGATCTTCGTCCTTTAATTATTAAGAGAAATCTATCAATTACTCTATAAGCTTTTGCACAAGCTGCAAATTCAATTCACTAGAAAGCTCTTCCATTTCCTTGCATAATTATATTCCCATTAATACAATATATTCTGATATTAAATTCTTTTCTCATCCCTTAATGTAATCTTACTGCTTGGATCGATAAATATTCCAATTAGCGTAAATATTTCTTGCTTACAACATTTTTCCTGATGTATTCATTCATAAATTTTATTATTATTTATTATTATTATTATTATTCCTGACATAAATTACCATAATCCGACACAACATAACCATCTTAAAAATCGAACATCCGTGTTCGTTACGTTAAGTTTACATAACTGATTTGCCATTTTATTAATAGTGGTAACGATTAATCCACTCACTGATGTATAACAACATCTCAACTCTACTAAAATCAACACAACCATAATTAAACCTGGAGGGTCTATCTCCTAATACTGATTCTTACTTGCATATTTATATTATAAGTCTGAAATCACATTACATGCAGTGGGCTATCCTTCTATATAATCATAATTTGTGGGGTACTCACATATCTAGGCTTATCCTGGCTGCTCCAACCACCTATATCCTTCCGGGTCGCCTGCCATTTGCAGAGTTATCGCGACATTTGCATATTGAATATACACATTTTATGATACATTTCTTTCACCAACCACACGGCACTTTTCATTTGCTTCCAAAACACATGACACTTTATAACACTTATTATACCATTAATTTAAAAGATATTTCACATATGATTTATACATAACACACGTAACTTTTTACACTTTTCATTGGTTGAAATTCCCTGGCAAAATATCAGAATTGCAGGTATTTGACGGCATCTTCCGTGCTCCTACCAACTCCTGATTGAAAGTCTGGTTCATCTGCCTCCGGGTTCACCAACAGTCTATCAATTATCCTACGATAAACTTCCTGCTGTTCATAAATATGCTTACTTCCGTCCTGAGCGTTACTATTTGGTATTCTTAAGACATTTCCAAATGCTTCATAAAGTTTCTCCCAGCGCAGTCCGGCGTAATAAGACATGTGTAACCAGTCAATACATTATACACTGCGCTTAACATTGCATAGTCTTTACACAAAATTATTACTTTCAATGTTCTGCAACTTATATCACACGGTACTTCCTATGTGAACACAAACCATTGCTCGTACTGCTGACTACACCTGCAGCACGACTGTCATTGTCACCTTGACAATGAGCCTCCCAGCCCTCCCCAACCCCTGTCTTCGTCTCCCCCCACCCGCAATCATCTGGAAAGGGAATTTTCCGCATTTCCCCGTTCACTGCTGTGTGCACATGTTAATGCCCAGTCCATAATAGCACATCACGCTGAGCTCCAAGCTATTTTTGAAGGAAGCATGGTAAACCTTGTAGCAATTAGCGAAAGCTGGATGAGAGACTCTGTCCCTTTAAACATGATAAGTCTAGTAGGATACAATTCGCTCTTTCACAACCGACTGAAGCGTCGAGGAGGAGGAGTAGCTTTATTCTATAAAAACAATTTGGCGGCAAAGATTATAAAAACATCGAACCTATCTACTGACCCCTTGACCGAATATATGTTTGTTGAGCTCACTGTTGACGTGACTAAAGTGCTTATTGGTGTAGTATATAAACCACCTAAAGAAGGGAACTTCATGGATTTTGAAGAAACTCTACTAAGACTGTTACCTACCTACGAACACGTACTTATATTTGGTGACTTTAACACAAACATATTAATAGACTCCACTGACGCAAATCGTTTACGGAATATGTTTACCTCTTGTAACATGACAATATTACCACTCGGTCCTACTCACCACGTACACACCCCCCAAGGATCTTCACGCACTCTAATTGATTTAATTATCACAAATAACCCACAGAAAATACTAAAACACGGACAGATTTCAGTACCTGGCATATCTTTACACGACCTGATTTATTTAGCTTATTCTCTAAAAACTCCAAAATTTGCACCTAAATACATAACATATAGAGACATGAAAAGATTGAACCTTCAAGAACTAACACAAGACGCAATTCTCTGTCCATGGAACGATATACTACACTTGACTGACGTTGATGAAAAGGTGAGCAGATTTAACAAAATACTGCTGGAACTATATGACAAACATGCACCTAAACGAACAGCAAAAGTCACTCGTAAAGCTGCCCCCTGGCTATCAAGTGACATTAAATCCGCAATGGCCGAACGGGACGCATTTCACAGACGTTATAAGCAGACCTTATCAAGTAACGATTTTGAAAAATATCGTGTGCTTAGAAATCGAGTTAAACAAATGATTCGAAATAAAAAGTATGCCTACTTCCAACAGCTAGCCGGCAACTTGAATGCTAGGAGCACCTGGCAGCAACTCAGGTCGGTAGGTATTGGGAGGCGCACTAAAAACACCAATGAGCAGGATATTAATCCTAATGAATTAAATGCTCACTTTGCTCGAGAAATAATTAGTACTGATCCCCAAATAATACAAACAACAATAAATACACTGCAATGTGTCCCACTACCTCACCGACCGTTATTCAAGTTTCGTGAAATAGATGATACTGTCGTAAGAAAAAAAATAATATCTATCAAATCACAAGCAGTCGGAATAGATGACATCCCAATTTCCTTTATCGTTAACCTGATAGAAGTATTACTGCCAATTATTACGCACATTTGTAACACATGTCTTTTAGAAGGTTTCTTCCCAACAATATGGAAAGATGCTTTAGTTATTCCAGTTCCGAAAAATTCTCTTGCAAATTCTCCATCCGACTATCGACCTGTAAGCATACTTTCCTCAATTTCCAAAATACTAGAAAAACTTATGCATGAACAACTACTTCAGTACTTGACGCAATACTCACTACTTGATCCGTTACAATCTGGATTTAAGAAAGGACACAGCACATCTACTGCACTCATTAAGATCACCGATGACGTAAGACGAGCAATGGATGAGCGTAAAGTGACAATACTCATTCTCCTAGACTTCAGCAGTGCATTCGACACCATTAACACGGACATACTTATGGCTAAATTGCAATCCTTCCATCTTAGCCCCGTTGCTCTCAGATTATTCGCCTCCTATCTTCATAACCGAAGACAACGTGTACTCCTTAATGAAAACAGAACTGATTGGAAGTTCAAAATAAATGGAGTACCTCAGGGTTCAATTCTCGGCCCCCTTATATTCATTTTATATCTGAACGACATCTCTTCGAAACTGGAAAACTGCAATTACCATCTATATGCTGATGACCTTCAGATATATTGCCACACAAAAGTAAATGACATAGATGCGGCAATTGAAAATATGAATCTAAATCTAAAGAGGATCAGCCGCTATGCAACTGAAAATTCTCTTGCCATCAACCCAATTAAAACACAAGCTATCGTAATAGGGCAGACTAAATTGCTTTTCCATTTACACAGTAGACCGCTTTCTTTAATTCAACTAAATGGTGTTGCTATCCCGTTCTCTAAATCGGTAAAAAGTCTTGGAGTCACACTAAATGAAACTTTGAATTGGGATGGGCACGTTACTAATACATGCAGGAAAGTTTACTCGTCACTTCATCCACTTAAGATTCACCAGTCCGTTCTACCCCGTAACTTGAAAATAAAACTCGTCCAAACCTTGATACTCCCTATATTTAACTACTGTGATGTTGTATTAGTAGATGCTACCGGTGAACAAAACAAGAAACTTCAGAGAGCTTTAAATTCCTGCATTAGGTTTATTTTCTCCTTGAAATTTTCCTCACATGTGTCTCCTTTTTATGATCTACTTTCCTGGCTAAAAGTAGAACAACAAAGGAACCTGCACATATGTACCCTCATCTATCGACTTCTCAATGAAAGTACTCCTCACTATCTCTCTTGTAATTTTCGTTTTCTTTCTTCTTTTCATGATCGTCACACGCGATCTGGATCTATAATTGCAATTCCTCTACATCATTCTTCTGCCTTCAGCAACTCTTTCCTCGTGTCGGGAACTAGAATTCGGAATAATTGTCCTCGTGACGTCAGAAATTGTACATCCCTTACAACTTTCAAACGTGCATGTAAAGATTTCCTCTTGAATTCGTAGGTCAACTAGAACAATTTGTGTATGAATGTGTGAGTGAATGACCATAGTATAATTTTGTTAAAAATGTATGTCATGTAAATTGTATAGCTTAGCTAATATCACGCAGTCGCCAATTTAATTTAATTTAATTTAATTTTATTTTATTCTAGTATTTAAGGTTTTCCTAGTATTTAAGTTTGGTAGGTTAAGAATAACATATGTGAGTATTCATGTAAGTTGCACTGTCTGTGGTTAAGTGTAAGAGAGGGCCTAGAGCCCTAACTTCGCCACAATAAAGGCACCGATAAATAAATAAATTAATTAATAAAAGCCTCCTAAAAGTTTTACTGCACGGCTTCCCAAGTTGAAGTCCGGGCCTCCTTCCTTGACTTCGGTAATACGCATTTCACACAATAAAGTTCGTTGATTACCGTACTTCTTATTACTTCCTGACTATGCATTATTATCTTATCACTTGGTGCATTACACTGCACGGCGAATATAATGATTAACACTCAAATGTTCAAGTCTTTTGTGTGAGCGTCCTTTCCTGAGCCAGAGCGACATACGTTCCGCGCTCGAGTCTCTTCCAACTGCAAGTTCCGACTGACAACAACTGTGTGGGTCCACACCCTATATCCGTTTCACACAAAAAGTAGACCTAGAATTCCCGCACTATATCAACTCCTCTCCCAGGATGATTCTGGTCTCGAAACAATGCTCATCGGGTTCCTTTTTCTTCACTGATCCCAGAACTATCTGCGTGCTGAAGGATCGATCGGCCAATTAATTAATATTAATTGCTTTTTCCATGGCGCGGGGACGCGGTTTCCGGTGTAAATCCCCGGTGACATGGTCAAACCCTGACGCGAATACCCATAGTCCTGTGTCCTTACGCACTCCATTAAATATGCCTCAATTTCGCAGATTAAAGGCTCTAAAATTAGCCTCCTGGCTAAAGATTCACCTGTGTGCAACTCTCATGTCATTGCGTTACTCCAATCACGAGTAATCAATGATTTTCCTTGGGATCTCTCCCCTCCCTTCCTGGTTCCATTCTCAAACGGGGAATAACTGGGTCATTATTCAACCCCCCCCCCGACCTCTTGTAGACGACTTAAGTAGGTCAGCGAGATTGACAGGGCTCCATGGGTCTCCTCCCACAATTCTGGGGGTATTAGTAAACTGTCAAACTCTCTACTTCTGTGTTTCAAGTCCAGCATAGCCTACTCCATGTAGTCCACTAATGCTATAATCCGCTCATTTTCCCTGCATTATTTCACTAAATAATGCCAGTATCAACTGATATCACACCAGTGATTAAATATGTACTTTCCTCCAGGGGTTTTTACAACGAAACTCCCTCAGCAGATCTTGGGTTCGTTCCCTGGTGGAACCTTTATTCTGAGATCACAGTCTCTGAGATCCACGTTCGATATCAGTTAGCGTGACCCCCTCGGGTTCAGTACAAACCACCAAAATACAACAAAACTTTATTTCTGGAGAATTTAAATAACTATATAAAACAAATTGTCAGCTAGAAAATGAATTAATAATTGGTGGCATGAATATTAATTTATTCGAAAATCAAGATTCAGATGATTATTTAAACCTTCTTAATGAATATGATTTCAGATCTATAATCAATGGTACAACTAGGGAAACTGAAACTAGTAAATCATGCATTGACCACGCATTTCTTAAAAGTAGGCTTTCGAATGAAAATATTCTCTCTATCATCTCGGAAAGCAAAATAACTGATCACAATACAACAATAATTAGCCTAAACTTTAATCAAGTTAGTTGTCAGAAAAATAAACCAAACATTAGGTGTTATCAAAGACATAAATTAGATTATGTGGAACTAAAACAGAAGTTAAACAACATCAACTGGGATAATAAACTTGGAGAAGGACATTTGGAAACTAAAGTAAATATATTTATTGAAACAATACAAAGCTGCACCCATGAATCTACTAAACAGTTAAACTCAAAGCGAGTCAAAAGAAAAGAGTGGATAACCCTTGCATTTGTAGAGTCCATAAATACTAGAGATAAATTATACCGCGATTATATGGCAAATAAAAATAATGAAGAATTAAGAGAGAAATATAAAAAATACAGAAACAAATTAAATGAGCTAATGAACTGGGCAAAAATAGATTACTACAGACATTTACTAAATGCTAGTTCAGGAAATCCTAAAAAGATTTGGGGTATAGTTAATGAGGTAGCTCAGAGAATTAATCAAAAAGAGCAAATTAGTGAAATAAGGTATCAGAAAGAAATTTGCAAAAGTGACACGCAAATTGCGAATAAATTTAATGAATATTTCATAAATAAGACAACCGAGATGTCCAAATGTATAAAAAAAGTGGAAACCCCACACTTAATATAACTAGCAATAAGAGCTCATGCTTCATGGCCCCGGTAAATTCCACTGATTTGAAAAAAAATCCTAGGTGACATAAGTGACAGTAAAGCTATAGGAATAGACAATATTTCAGTAAAGGTTATAAAACAAAATATAGTATCATTAGAGAAACCGCTTTTAAATCTCATAAATCAATCTTTTACAGAAGGATATTTTCCAAAGCAACTGAAGTCAACAATAGTTAAACCAATCTTAAAATCAGGCAATATTATAGACATGGAAAATTATAGACCTATATCTCTGATTACAATAATAGCAAAAATATTTGAAAAATGTATCAAGAACAATATTTTCCAGTTTTTACTGAAGCATGACATTCTATCAGCAAGGCAATATGGATTTATAAAAAGTCGAAGTACTGTGGATGCAATTGCAACACTAACTAAACAAATACAAGAAAAAATAAATTGCTCCAAACCATCACTAGGGATATTTTTAGATCTTACTAAAGCTTTCGACACTGTATCACATGATATTCTCCTCCAAAAAATGGAAAAATATGGTATTCGAGGCACAGCTCTTAATCTCATCGGAAGTTACCTTACTGACAGAATCCAATATGTAAAAATAAATGACACATTGAGTGCACCGATGCAAGTAAAAAGGGGCATACCACAAGGAACAGTCTTAAGAACACTATTTTTTTATTATATACATTAATGACATAGAAAAATCAATAAATAATCAAAACAATAGTTCAATCATCACTTATGCAGATGACACCGCTATATTTGTTGAAGGGAATACATGGGAAATAGTCAGGCAAGAAGCAACCGAAGCTTTAAAAGGGATTACATTATGGCTGGATAATAATGAATTGTTTCTGAATGTAAATAAATCAAAATTTATTATTTTCACATTAAAAAAAAGCAAAATTGCTTCAACGAGCTTACAGTACATCGGGAAAAATGTAATACAAGCTGCAACTGCATAAAAATCAACCGCACACAAAATATAAAATACCTAGGAATTTATTTTGATGAATACATGAAGTGGAGATCGCACATTAATTTCATCACAAAGAAAATAAGGAGGACAGTTTATGTATTTCATTGTCTGAAACACATTTTCAATATTAAACTACTGAGAGATATCTACTTTGCACTTATTCAGTCTACTCTCACGTATGGAATAATTGCATGGGGAGGAGCTTATCAAACTATTGTAAAAAAAAGCTCAAGTAATGCAAAACTTGGTGTTGCGTATCATGTATAAAAAGGAAAGGTTATATCCTACTAAAAAATTGTATGCGGAAGCAAACGTCATGAATATAGGACAACTTAACGTGACGGAAGTCTATAAATATATCTATAAAAATAAAAATTCAGTCATAAACATGAGCCACACCTACCAAACAAGAGGTAGAACAGGAAATATGTCTGTCCTCTTCAAACCAAATCTATCTATTGCAAAGCGTAATTTTCAATACTTTATTCCTAAATTTTACAATATCCTTCCTAAACCCATAAAAGAGCAGTTACATAAATCTACAAAGTTTATACGTAACGCAAAGATATTTGTTCGAGAAAATAAAAATGCCATTAAAGATATATTAAAGTAGCTTAATCTATAAATTAGCATTACCACTGCTACCTAGCTATTTCACAACGCTTATTTTAATATATACAGTATATGTAATATATTCTTAACATGAACACTTAACGTTATAATTAGGTAAGTAGACCTAATATGCCACCCACAAGGCCTTGCCTTACGTGGTATAGCTTACATGTATTCTTCCCTAACTCGGCTGAATTTGATATACTTCACATAGATCCCAGAATGTACATTTTTAGACCAATACGTTTACTTAGATAATAATCAGAAATAGACTAAAGTTACGATATGATGAAGATTGTACATATTTAATATAACGGGACTCCAGTGATCAAGAGAACAAGTGACTTATACAATGTTGTAGTGCAAAGGACAATGTTTATATAGCACACGCGATTTCTTGAACTTAAAAAGCTATGTGTGTATATATTTTCTTGTATTGCTGGATGTAATATTGATTATTCTTAATAATAATAATAATAATAATAATAATAATAATAATAATAATACAAATAATAATAGCCTAGGAGAGCTTATCTGTATTAACTAGGTACGGTATACTATTACTACAGTACCGGTACATCCATATATTGCTGCCCATGCTGTGAGTTTGATGATATTCTTTCTCTTTTTTTTTCCTTCCTACAGTACAAAACTTATCAGTCTCTTACAGTCAGTAAGGGCTCGATAGGAAAATAAAGTAAATTTTTCTGTGAAGTATATACGGAACATGCCATATTCAGGTAGCTCAAATGTGTCTCCCATGGAGAGCTGGCAAAAATGAAGAACACTGTCCACATTATACTCTTTATGATCAAGAAAGAACTTTGTGCAGTCTCCATCAGAAAAGTTGCCCAGTGATATTTTGAATGAAGATAACTACTGCAAAAGCATTATCAAGATTTTGAAAAAAAAAAAAAAAAAAAAAAAAAAAACTAGGAAGCTAGTAAATGCCGTATGAACATTTGGTTTATTTATCTAATGCCTTATTGTAAATTTATGTAATCGATGTATTTATTGTCTGTATGCCATGATATGACTCTCTGGGTTAAAGTGACAATAATCAAGTAGATTGGGTTTGGTTGGTTTAAAAAAATTAATTAAAATTTTTAAATAAAATAAATAAATAAATAAATAAATTATCTCCTGTAAATTATTAAAGACAAGTATAGCTTGCTCAGCCAGCTTCCTACTTGAGGCGAATTTGCCTAGTCCTATAATTTACCTTTGAGTTATAGTTTTGCCCAAAGTTAGGTTGTTTTTCTCACCCTGTCTAAATTTTTAGTCGGCACCTTGCTGGATAACAGTTTAGCCAAACTTAAACGCAACAATTGTTTCTCTCAAATACCTTCTACTAGTTACAAAATTCTCATAAAAACTTAGAGGGCTTTCTAGCTCTGTTTGCATTGAGGGCAATCGGTCCCCCTCTTAGGGATCCATCCTCAGCGGGGAACAAAATTATACCAATTAATCCAAATATCTCCTGAATTTCAAAATGCTTCCTAAAATATTCACTTTTTGTGAGGAAAAGAAATAATTCCATTTCCTCTTGTCTACACTCGTTCGCCAGTGAACTGCGTTCCCACATAATACCCGAATTCTGGCTCGAGAGGGAAAGTGCACCTAGCGCTTGCTTGCCGGCAACCTCAGCTAGCGTTGCTCGCACCATTATATTTGCTTATAAGTACTTGGTTATACACACTCTCGGTTGCCGGTGTATTTCTTGGAATACACGTTTAGATTGAGTTAGCAGTCGCTGCTCTTTGCTTTTCTCTTTTCATTAGTTCTTTTATTTCCCTTCTCGCAGACACCAACAGTGACCATTTATGTATTCCCTTTTCTTTGAACATGTACTTATTTGTATGTAAGTCTGTTTCAGTTGTGTTTCCCTGCTAATTTTAACGACGCTCCACACGGCAACCTGTCGAAGTTTTGGATTCAGCAATTTCAAGAATGGTTCCAAACCACTCAAGCAGATGTCGTCGTTGTCGTTATCTGCAATCTCCTAGAAGACTATATTATACGAATTAAATTGTATTATGTAGAGTGTTTTATTTTATCAAGTTACCCACTCTGGTTTTATTCTCTTTGTTTTCCCCTCCCTCCCCGCTTGTTAATGCTCTCTGTGTGTTCAAATTTTCTCGCTCACTTCTCGTCTAGTCGGCTACGTGAAAAGTTCAGCCCTCTCTCAGAGGCTTGCCTCCTCTCTAAATGAGGTAATTTCAAATCATGCCATGTTCTAAAGTTGGATCAAACGGCTGCAGGAAACATCATGGAAAGCTAAGTACCTACCTTCAGGTGATTTTAACCATGTTTTAAAAGGGGTTTAATCTAAACAGAAAAGCTGTAATGGATTTTATGGGCAGTATTTTGATTTTCGCAATCTTCCACGCGGGAATTGTCATACTTAGCCATCGCTACTAAAGTCATGAAATCTACCAATTCTTGTACTAAATAAGGGAATACCTTCCCTGCATCGTGGGATTCTGCTAAAACTTAGAGCTGTCTAAAACTTAACTGTTTTCCTCCGTGGGATTTCTACTGCCTCATTCAACTGACATTACATCTCTGGAAATTTCTATTCGAAATAGACTCTAAACTGTGAAAACTGTATTCAATAACTTCAAATTATTTCTAAACTTCAATTCAAAGTGAACTTATTATCTGCAACATCATGACTCCATAATGCTAAAAACCCGCCAAAGTGTAACTCAATGAACCTATACATACTGCAGTAGTGACAATTTACAATCATTCAACTAACTTTAGTGCTTCAAAACAGTGCCCGGTTAACGATCTTCCACGCCGCGAATCTATGAGAGCAATAAAATTGGCCAGGACACTGATTCCCCATTTCCCATACTCCCAATTTCCTTTACTAACAATTTAGGGTATGTTTAAACTATTTTTGTTTTGTAATTCAACGAGCCTTAGCCTAAAATTAGACACCCTCCCATCTTTGCTATATCCAATCTCGTAATTTCTGTACAAATATCAATGTGGTTATAAACCTACATTTTAACAAGCATTTTTTCCTGCTGTGACCAGGAAGTTAGAATTTTCTAATTGTTAAACATTCATAATTAATTTGTGTAATCCAGGTTTCGTTAATGTGACCTGCCCCATTTTAAATTTAGCATCTATTACATTCTGTTTCAATATTCCCGTGGTTATAAATCCACTTATTAATCTCCTTTTCCTTCTCCTGCTGTGTCCAGGAATTTAAGATTGATTATTTATAGTATTTTCGTTAGCTACAAAGGCATTCTCAAAGTATTGATATTCTACCCAACCAATCTAACGAAATATTAAACCAAATTGTAAGTCCTTTATTATTATCATTCTAGACTTTAAACCTTTTAATTGTATGCACAGTTCGAAACCCCTTGTAAGGTTTTTTAGTGCTTGCA
Source organism: Meconema thalassinum (assembly GCA_946902985.2). Classification (NCBI taxonomy): domain Eukaryota; kingdom Metazoa; phylum Arthropoda; class Insecta; order Orthoptera; family Tettigoniidae; genus Meconema; species Meconema thalassinum. Next base: position 775,862,920 of record OX336388.2, on the reverse strand, counting down.
ATAGGTCTGAGACCTCCAAATTGTTGAACATTATTTGTTAATTGTAAAACTCTTTATTATTATAGGTCTGAGACCTTTAAATTGTTCTAAAACAACAACAAATGTTCTTTAGCTCAAAATAGATCAGAGATCTAAATTGTTACTATTCTTTAACTTCCTCACTTTGTTAAATAAAATCTCTATTATTTGTTTTTTTACTTCTATTGCTAGAAGAGCTGTTAGGTACGACCTTTCCTCTCCCACAGTTTATTTTGAATTACTTCCTTTTCAAAGAAATAAATAAAATCACCGAATGCTAAGATTGCTACAACCTCAATCATTTATTGCGTTTAGAGCAAAACTTCTGCTAACATCACTTAATAAGTTTCTTTTAGCTATCATAGCTAATTCTAGTAAATTATTAAGGCAAGTATAGCTCGCTCAGCAAGCTTCCTACTTGAAGAGATTTTTTGCTCTGTCTTATGATTTATTGTTTAGAATTTTGGTTTTGTTCAAGTTAGGTTTGAGAGTTTCATCCTTTCTGGGCAAGAGTTAAGCCTTCTTTAAACGCAACAATTGGTTTTCTCCAACGATTTCTACTAATAATAATAAAATTCTCACTAAAAGCCCAGAAGGTGCTTTCTCTCTGCCCACTCTGGGGGGCATTCAGCCTTTCTGTTGGGGATCCGACAGTGGCGGGTAATAAAAATATCCCGGCTAATTTAAATTCCTCTAGCATTTCAGAATGCTTTAGAAAATCTCACCCTTTTGAAGGGAAGTACATAAATCATTTTCATCTGGCATACCTTTGCTCGCCAGCGCAGTACCCTTCCCCATAGTACTAAAATTCACGCTCGGGAGGGAAAGAGCACTTAGCGATAGCTTGCCGGTAACCTCAGCTCACGCTGCTCTCTCTCCGTTATTCATGCTTAGGCTCCCACTTATTTAAGTTGCTTCCACAAGTTTCGCGCAACATAATTATTTTTTCTCACTACCTATCACTTATTATTTTGGCTTGGATTATCTTCCTCTCTGCCTAAGATCGTTTCCACTCCTAAACCTTTTTCCTTTTCTTTTCACCTCATCTTCCCTCAGGTAGTGTCTGAGCTCCGGCTTAACCTAGGCCCTACCAGTTGCTCTATGCGCAAGCAAGACTGTGTTCTCCTTATCAGTTTCATTCTTCAAGTTTTTGTTAGTTTTTTGACAATTAATCAGTCTTTGAAAAATGCCATATTAATAACTCAAACTTTCGAGGCTAGTATTTGCTTTCTCGCCTTGCACTCACCAGCCTTAATCAAAACCTTGTTTTTTTTTTTTTTTCATTATCTAAACTATATTATTCCTTTCTTGGCTTGGATTCGTTCCTTTCTGCCCAGAGTTAATCTCCACTGCCAAATCTTTTCCTCTTCTCACATCATTTTCCCTCCGATAGTGCTTAAGCCCAGGCTTGACCTACCACTGGTCACTGCTCAAACGACATCAAAAACTTGATAGATTTCACTACCCACAGGAGGATTGTGTGCGATTAACCGTACTTTCTCTTATTTCTATCTTCATCTGTCTTCTCTGGCTATTTTGCTGTAACAAACATTACATTAGCGGTTTCGGTGGCGTAGTTGGTAGCATGCTGAGCTTCTATGCCCAAGATCGCGGGTTCAAACCCGGCCGAAGTCGTCGGATTTTTAAGAGCGTTGAAAATCCCTCAGGATGCCTTCCGTTGGAGGGGAAGTAAAGCTGGCGGGCCCATGTCATAGATTTATGGCATGTAAAAGAACCTTCCACTAACTAAAATTGTGCGAAGCTAAATTTTTAGATTATATTTGATTAACGCTCTTTAAGTTCCAACGTCGGCGCCAAGTGCCGGTTGCGCTGGCATCTAGTAGCCAAGTTCACAGCTAGGTGTCGTTGATGGTAGGAATTGGTAGCAAAAGAAGAAACTACTTGAATTTGATCGTCTGCAATCCTTACCTGAATTACAGATAATACACACCAATACAGCCATCACATTAACACCGGTTATCAGACAGATTCTACACACACCCAAAGTACACGGGACTACATGACCGCGTTGTCGCAGCCATAAACTGAGGAACCAACCAAACATTTCGTTGATATAGAGATGTATTTTATTCGTTTATTGGGGCAAAACACTTCGATCAAACTTATTAACACACACCAACGAACGCGCACAAACAGAGTCAAAAGGAAGTCTCATGAGTCTATTTTTCATATGATGTTAATGCCTACATCCCCTCCTTTTCCAATGTAGGCAACCCTGGTGGAATAAACAGTGTGATGGTCCTAAAATGACGTTGAAAGAAACCTTCCTAATCTTTTCACAGCAAGGAGTGTAAGTATTTACATAAATTAAAATTAAAATCATTTAAAAGAAATATCACTGTCGCTTTCACACCGAAGCAAGTTTTCCTTGGGCATGTCGCCAAGAGCGACTGCCAGCTCGTCAGATTACCCTGGATAGAGTTACTGGTCAGTGAATTGACACTTGGAGTCGACGTGGGCGAGACGTCTCGCATGGAAGGTTAGGTGTTATTCGTCCCGGAAGAATCACTTAATGCAGGCCCCTAGCCAGAGGACCGGGACCTTACAAACCCCAATTTGAAGCGGAAAATGTTTCATCCAGAAATGTAATAAGTCAAAATACTTTCTCTTATTTAAAAATACAAATATAAATTCATTCCATCTCTGAGGTCCGTGTTCATTTCTCGGTTCTGCAAAGAAATTTAAATCTTTTCTGAGGGCTGGAACGTTGTACACTCAGCCTCGCGATGAAAGACTGAGAAAAGGAGGGTTCGATTCCTACCGGTATCTCAGTCATCCTGGAAGTGGTTTTCCGTGGTTTCCCCACTTCTACTCCAGAAAATGCTGGGATGGTCCAAACTTAAGGCCACGGCCGATTAATTTACAAATACACGTACTAGTACAGCCATCAAAATTACACAGGTTATCACTCAAATAACACACATCCAGATACACGGGGCTATATGGCCACGATGTCGCAGTCCCTAAAATAAGCAAAAGCAAGTGTAACAACTTGATTAAGTACCTACAGTTTTCTTAAAATACCAGGAATATGCAAGGTATCGGAATGTTTTGGAGTAATATTGTACACAATACCCAACTTACAAGTGTAAAAATTAGTTGGTTGGTTCTTAAGTTTAGGGGCTGCGACAAAGCGGTCCTGTAGCCCCGTGTACTTTGTGTGTGTGTAGAATCTGTGTGATAACCAGTGTTAATTGTGATGACTGTATTAGTGTGAGTTATCTGTTTTTTAATTCAAGTAAGGACTGCAGAGTTTTGAATTTTTCAAATAGTTCCTAATTTTGCCGCCAAACGCCACCGTCAACGACTACCAGTTAAGAACTTATCTACCAGACGCCACCGCAGTCGGCTCTTGGCAACGAACGTAGGAACCTAAGAACGTTGTTTACATTCTTAACCTATACAATTTAGCTTCACACAGGTGTAATTAGTGGAAGGTTCTTTAACATGCCATAAATCTATGACATGGGACCGCCGGCTTTACTCCTCCCCCCCTCCCCCTCCTCCCTCCCGAAGGAAGGCATACTGAGGAATTCTTAACGCTCTTAAAAATACGACGACTTCGGCCGGATTTGAACCCGCGATCTTGGGCATAGAAGCTCAGCATGCTACCGACTACGCCACCGAAGCCGCCAGTAAAAATTACGCCCAAATATCCGTTTTTTCATTTTTACAATGTGGTCGCCTTGAATTACACAACGAATAGTCCTCGCCCGGGGTAGCTAATTGGTTAACTTAAGCTGTCATGGCCGAATCTATGAAGCGCCATAATGGTCACTGACAAAAGATTCTGTTGTTTGCATGGCGCTTGTCGCGCACTCTATTGTCTAAATCGGGCATCGGAAATTGAAGATTCTTAGAATTTACTTTAGAGTAGTACAGAGCATCTCTTAGGAGGACATACTCCGGGGCGTACGTTTTGGAAATGAGACCACCGTCAGGATTCGAACCCGAATAGCTACCAGAGTGCATGGTCATCGACATGCAAAGGCACAGAAGCTATGATCACATACTCTTTCATAGATTCAGTCAAGAGTTGACAAATGAACTGGTATTGGTACGCGCATCTGGTCAGAATGAAGAAGATTCGGGTTCGAGTCACGACAGTGGTATCATTCTAAATGCTTCCGCTCGAGAGTATGCCCGCTTTATGAGAGACTATTCTCTAAAATTTGTCTATGAATCATCATATATATTATTTCCCTCCTGCGGCGTTCACAAGCGATCGATCGTGATAAATGAGCATTCAAATGAAAGAGAAAAGAGAATAGACATTAGCAGTGACGAATTGCACTCTAATTTCATAAATATATATATAATTTATTTTAAAAAATGACTTAAAAATGTACGAAGTGTGCGATTTGCAGATACTGTTGCTGTAGGAAAATACACTCCATAATTGCTGTCCACTTCACATTTTGGCCACTGCGACGCCTGTTTCATGTCATTTCAACATTCTGAGGTCCTTTTTTTAAATCATTTTGCATGGATTTCAGAAACAGTATATCAAAGGAATGAGTACCGTACTCAAATCGTATAATTTCATAAATATCGAATAACCGGTGAGTGTTATGATGATCCAATTTCCAATGATTGCCTGCTTCAGTTAGGGAACGTAGAACTTGGAATTCTAACTGAAATGTAAATAGTGTTCTATAATCATTTGTTTGAAATAAAAACATAACAACCTTTCTCCTTAAGTCTCTCATTATAAACCTATTGGGGAAAGTGTGGTTTATGAACATGCAAGATTTCTCGCACTGGTCCGCTATTATAACAAAATCTCATTACAACATCCAAAACTATAAGATAAGGAAACCGATATTGTGAATAAAGGATGATAAATCTTTCTTATGTGATATTGATGGGAAGCAATGTTGTACAGATTGCGAATAATTGTGTGCAACACTAACTCGTGGTGTAGTGGCAAGCATTCTTGGCTGCCCCCTCGGAGGTCCACCGGATTCGATGCCAAGAAATTTAATTCTGGTCAATCACCTCACTCAATACTAAACCCCCCAGGGGCTCACATCTAGCGGGACATGGGATGGCGACCACAGGATCCCGGCTGAGTCCAGCATCGCTTCCACATACTTGTGCCGGGCTCCTCTCCGTCTTCTTTTCCGTCGACCTCTCTTGGTCAACTCTTATTCTCTTCCGACCCCGACGGTATTAGAGTATCCGAGGCCTAGGGAGTCTCCTTTCCCGCCTTAATTGGCCCTTGTCTCATCTTTCCTCTTACCCTCCTTCTGCGAGGGGTCAGCCTTCTTTTTCTTTTCATGTTATCTCCTGCCTTCTGCTCAAGGCCCTCAAGGAAGCAGGGTGTATGCAACACCACCTAGAGAGAAAGCCTTGCAATACGATTGATGACGTCATAGCCTTCCGGCCGTCAGCGAGCGCGCTACCCAGCGCTGCTGCTATGAACAAGCTGTGAGGAAACGCGACTGAGTGTTTATGTATCAAATTACGTTCTACAGACGAAAATAAATAAATAACGTAACCATAAATGAAACATATGGTCAGAAGTTGATGCGATCGTTACATTACACTAGCTAATAAATCGACGTTTTCGATCATATTCGATAAGGATGCATTTCGAACCTTGCGAGTGTGAACTTGACCGAAAACACTGACGTCTCAATAAATGCGATATATAGAAGAATTCAATAGAAAACTTGAAAAATATTCACCCCATTTTAACGTGAGATGTCGACTACACAACGAGAAGAAAAGACACATACACAAATAACCAATTAATCTGTAACAGTTAAAACAGAAATTAATATCTACAGTATAGTCAATTATATCTGTCCAAAGGTCCAGGTTTGATTCCCATCTCTGCCGAGAAATATAATTCTAGTTAGTTATTGTTGATTATTGTTGTTTTAAGGGGCGCAATTACGAGGTCATCTGCCCCTAAAAATATAATTCTGATTTGAGTATGAAATGAAATTCACTCAGCCTCATGAGTTAAAACTGACCTGAGAAGAAGTGGGTTCGACTTCTCCTTTCTCCTCCAGGTAAATGCTGGGATTGTTCCTAGCAGAAGACCATGGTCCCCTCCTTCCCAAGGGCAGATGACCTCGTAGTTCCTCGCCTTAAAACTACAATACCTAACCTTCCCAATTCTAGCATAACAATACACACATACAAATTCTACCCATATCCAAGTACACATGGCTGATGACAGTGATGTCCTAACCCACTAACAAAACAACAACAACTAGCCACAGAAAGTTTTCATCCGTGATAAGAAAACAGGCTAGTAATGGCATGCCTATGACAGAAAAGGTTACCTACTGAAATGGAACAGAGCAGCAGTCATGAGACATGAGAACATTTACAAAAGAGGAAACTTGTTGTTGTTGATGATTCCTATAGGGGCTTGATGATGTGGTAATAATTTAGAAACAAACACTTGATATAGAGTAACCCTACAGTAGTTTTCATATTGCAATATTTACAATATCAGGCATGGCATACCCGACAATACATAAAACATGCTAATTCCCAGTTTGTTTTGAACAGAATACAGGGAGTCATCTGCAAAAACATGTTGTTCTCATATTTTCTATGTTACACAAACTGTGCTGTTTAGTAAAAAAAAAAAAAAAACTAAAAGATGACCATTATCCTTCACTAGTTAAATAAATATAGCCTTTTCGAAAGATCCTTTCTACTTTTCAATACAAAATTGTTGTATTCCCTATTATATTGGTAGCACTGAATGAAAGTAGAACGAGCGATAACATTTTCTATAGTACATGAATTAGCCAAAATACCTTATCAAACGATGAGAAATAAATCAGGGAATTATGTTTTAAAAGATGTTTCCTCCTCCACTGTCTGTGACCCACCCAGCCATCCCAAATAGGATCACGACTTATATAGGCAAAATTCCAGCTGTGGCCACCATTGTCCACATCAATCATCATCAAACCGGTATTGCTAACCTCGCCCTTATGGTACAATGCCACACCAACACCCTTCGATTTGTCCAATCCAATGGTTTTTGACGCATCCAGATCAATGGTTTTGTGTCAACCATACCCCACTGCCTGCGCTCGGCCAAGGCCGCACCTACCACCGACCATTCTAACCTTTGTTTTGTCCTATCCAATGGTTACAGCCTAACGCGTCCAGATCAATGGTTTTGTGTGAACTGCGCGCTGCCAAGGCCGCACCTACACCCTACCTTCTAACCTTCGTTTTGTCCAATCCAATGGTTCAAGACAATGGTTACAGCCTAACGCGCCCAGACCAATGGTTTTGTGTCAACCGTACCCCACTGGCTGCACTCGGCCAAGGCCGCACCTACCCCCGACCATTCTAACCTTCGTTTTGTCCTAACCAATGGTTTTTGACAATAGTTACAGCCTAACGCGTCCAGATCAATGGTTTTGTGTGAACCGTGCCCCGCTAGCTGCACGCGACCACTCTAACCTTCGTTTTGTCCAATGCGATGTTTTTTGACAATGGTTACAGCCTAACGCGCCCAGATCAATGAGTTTTGACAATGGTTACAGCCTAACGTGCTCCGATGATTTTGTTTTGATCAACAGTGATTTTGTATCCCACTTCTTTTTATCAACAGTGATTTTGTATCTCACACGTTGGGAACAATATGTCCACCCCGGCGCGTGCCGCTAGAGTGAGCCTTGATGACAGTTGAACGAGATGCAAGCGCTGTCGAAACATGGCAGCCGTTTTTAAAATACAGTAGCAATAAATAAAAAAAACATATTTGCGAACTTGAGCACGCATATGAGGTTCAGTAGTGACGATTCAAATTGAAATCAACGGTAGCTCTGAATGAAGATAGAACGAACGATACAATTCTCTACAATACATGAATCAGCCAAAATACCTTATGAAACGATGAGAAATAAATCAGGGAGCGACGTTTTAATAGATATTTCTTCCTCCGCTGCCTGTGATCCACCCAGCCATCTCAAATAGGATCACGACTTATATAGCGAAAATTACAGCTGTCAGCGCTATTGTTCAAATCAATCGTCATCAAAACAGAGCTTTAAATTCCTGCATTAGGTTTATTTTCTCCTTTAAATTTTCCTCACACGTGTCTCCTTTTTATGATCTACTTTCCTGGCTAAAAGTAGAACAATAAAGAAACCTGCACATATGTACCCTCATCTATCGACTTCTCAATGAAAGTACACCTCACTATCTCTCTTGTAATTTTAGTTTTCTTTCTTCCTTTCATGATCGTCACACACGATCTGGATCTATAATTGCAATTCCTCTACATCATTCATCTGCCTTCAGTAACTCTTTCCTCATGTCGCGAACTAGAATTTGGAATAATTGTCCTCGTGACGTTAGAAATTGTACATCCCTAACAACTTTCAAAACGTGCATGTAAAGATTTCCTCTTGAATTCGTAGGCCAACTAGAACAATTTGTGTATGAATGTTTGAATGAATGACCATAGTATAATTTTGTTAAAAATGTATGTCATTTAAATTGTATAGCTTAGTTAATATCACGCAGTCACCAATTTAATTTAATTCTAGTATTTAAGTTTTCCTAGTATTTAAGTTTGGTAGGTTAAGTATATCATATTTGAGTATTCATGTAAGTTGCACTATGTGTGGTTAAGTGTAAGAGAGGGCCTAGAGCCCTAACTCCGCCACAATAAAGGCACCAATCAATAAATAAATGACAGTTCTGCCAATCTCGCCGTTATGATACTATGAAAATCAAAGAAGCGCCCAGTTGTCTCTAGTGCACATCATTCGTGCGCACCACTCAGTTCATTACATCGTGCACCGAATTGAATCGTTTTTTCACCATGGATTGCGGAAATTGGCTCATAACGATCTGTAATTTAAATCGGCGGTTCTATGATCAACTGTAATAAATATTTGGTTTTTTCCCCCCGCATAACTGTGGTTTTGAAAATGTTTACAGCCTAACTCACCCAGATCAATTGGTTTTGTATCGACCGTGCCCCGCTAGCTGCGCGCGCCTAGGCCGCATCTACACCCGACCATTCTAACCTTCCTTTTGTCTAATCCAATGGTTTTTGACAATGGTTATAGCCTAACGCATCCAGATCAATGTTTTTTTTACAATGGTTACAGCATAACACGTCCCGATGAATGTTTTTTTAATCAACAGTGTGTGCCGCTCGAGTACGCCTTGTTGACAGTTCAACGAGATGCAAGCACTGTCAGAACATAGCAACCGTTTATAAAAAGAGCAATAAATAAAAACACATATTTATGTACTTTAGCACATAACTTATATGAGGTGCAGTATTGACCAGGTTTCCTCATTTCAAAGCTGATGCAAGTGTATAAACCGCGTTCTACTTTCATTTAGAATTAATATTATATTATTTACAGGGTGGATCAATTTTTCGGCATTTGCACCTTCAACAGTCCTTATGCGAACACTTTCTAAAAATACTCTCTAGCACGTATCATGCTACATTAGATTAAAACTTTTAAAATAGGCCTACATTAACGTTCATCCAATGAATCTAGATGTAAAATTCTTAAAGAAACTTGCAAGACTTCATTCAGTCCATTGTTAAAAATCTGTACAAATAAAAATTTGTTCAGTGCAACATTCTTCCTATACTTCAGTGGTGGTCAGTAATAAGGTTGCAGTATTGCACAACGACCAGATTAATTCAAGAAAAACAATTAATACCGTAATAATATTTTTAGTAATAAAAGCTGTACGTTTCCTTTTATATGTATAGGATTTCATAATTCTGTCCTTTAATAATTCAGGAAATCTTATAGAAAGTTACTGTGAAATGTCTGAGAAAGCAAAACGCGCCAACCGGCTAGGAGCCAGGCCCGAGCACCAACCAGATCTCAATAGTGAAGGGTATGGCTGAGATGCTAGACCGAGTAGGTCCTAACCCAACTCGGCTGGTCGTTGTCCGCTGATTGCAACAAGGGACACTCACGGTTCTTTCTCGCCCTCGTATTATAACTTACGTTGTTTTGTTCTTGTGAAGGTTTTCATGTAGCCTAACTCTTTAATCCGGTGATCCAGTGACAATGTGATGTTCTCTGAACTGCGGCATTCGGGATGAATGAGGTACATCCGTTTTACCGCGCAATTGAATACAGTTTTCTTTGATATCAAGCAGTCTTTTACCCCCCCCCCCCTAATGAAAAAGGACAAAACCCATAACAATTATCCACCAGCCGCCACTGCTATACTTATTTTAGTAATTAGCCATGTACAGAATTGGATCAAGTAACACAATATTAATTGAACTACATGGTCATTATCTTGGTGCGCCCCGAAAATCGCGACAACCTGTGGCGTCATTTGACTGGTCAGGTGCGGAGCGAGTGGACCTCGCAATACCCCGCTCCGCTGACTCATATCGATAGTTCACACGTGATTTGTCATTCATATGGATGTGTATCTGCAAAGTATTGTGATTACTGTGATTGTTGGTCATGCCTAGACACCAATTCACATTGCACGAAAGTGTGTATATCCATAATTCGTAAATGAAAAGCAGAAAGTCTTGTTCTGAAACAAGATGAGAATTTCGAATCAAGTTTCCAGGAAGACCTGTGCCTAATGCCAGTACAATTAGGAGGCTCGCTAAACGATTCAAGAAAACAGGCTCTGTAAATAATAAGCATTTTAACAGACAACGCTGTGTTCTTACAGAACGGGGACACCAAGAGCCTGCTGATAGCCAGCTTGGTGTCCTAGGCGAAACACCACACAAGACACGGCACAAACCTAGAAGAATTGCTGAGTTTTAATTCTCTGGCTGTGAAAGCCCATATACCATCTTTTTAGATGAGATTGTTGTCCATTCATTCATCAGAAGATGTCAGGTGTGTGTTACAAGAGAGGGAGGACATTTTCATCATCGACTATGAGCACTGTAAGTACATAGTATTGAACATGGTTGGTAAAAGTGTTCAAGTGTGTGCCAACCACCGACTAAACAGTTCACTTTAAAAAACCATACGAGCAATAACCACTGATGTAGTGTCACGGTTGACTCAAAACTCTTTGATCTGGGCGTGTTAGGCTGTAATCATTGTCAAAAACCATTGGATTCGACAAAACGAAGGTTAGAAGGTAGGGGGTAGGTGTGGGCGCGCGCAGCTAGTGGGGCACGGCTGACTCAAAACTCATTGATCTCGGCGCGTTAGGCTGTAATCATTGTCAAAAACCATTGGATTGGACAAAACGAAGGTTAGAAGGTAGGGGGTAGGTGTGGGCGCGCGCAGCTAGTGGGGCACGGCTGACTCAAAACTCATTGATCTCGGCGTGCTAGGCTGTAACCATTGTCAAAGACCATTGGATTGGACAAAACAAAGGTTAGAAGGTCGGGGGTAGGTGTGGGCGCGCGCAGCTAGTGGGGCACGGTTGACTCAAAACTCATTGATCTCGGCGCGCTAGGCTGTAACCATTGTCAAAGACCATTGGATTGGACAAAACGAAGGTTAGAAGGTTGGGGACAGGTGCGGCCTTTGGCCGCGCGCAGCTGGCAGGGCACGGTGGACTCAAAACTCATTGATCTCGGCGCGTTAGGCTGTAACCATTGTCAAAGACCATTGGATTGGACAAAACGAAGGTTAGAAGGTCGGGGGTAGGTGTGGCCGCGCGCAGCTGGCGGGGCACGGTGGACTCAAAACTCATTGATCTCTGCGCGTTAGGCTGTAACCATTGTCAAAGACCATTGGATTGGACAAAACGAAGGTTAGAAGGTCGGGGGTAGGTGTGGCCACGCGCAGCTGGCGGGGCACGGTGGACTCAAAACCATTGACCTGGGCGCGTTAGGCTGTAACCATTGTCAAAGACCATTGGATTGGACAAAACGAAGGTTAGAAGGTCGGGGGCAGGTGCGGCCTTTGGGAGGCAATTTCCACAGTCCATGATCAATAAACAATTCAATGGGGCGCACTATCTATGAATTGAGTGATGCGCACGAATGATGCACACTAGCGACTGAATTGGGCCCTTCTTTGTTTTTCATACTACCGTAAGCGCGAGGTTGGCAGTACTGTCATGGTACTGTTTTAATAACGATCGATGAGAATAATGGCGCTGACAGCTGCAATTTTCGCTATGTAAGACGTGTACCTAGTTTTGCTCTATGCTTTGAAATATTTTTCTGTGACCAAGGCCTACTTATATGGAGCACCATATTAAGTCTATTAGCCATTTGTTTTTTTGAGTGCTACGCTATTTTATAATTTTCTTCAGGTATTAATATTGGCTGATGAAGGGGATAAAAGCAATTAATCCCTGAAACATGTACCAGGAGCAAATCTAATTATATTTTCTTTTGCTTATGTATTGACTAAGGCGGATGTATAATTGTTGTTAAAATCTATGAAGGGAGTTGGTCGTTATTGGTTCCTGAAGAGGACTCCTCAGGCGTTTAAGTTGCGATACAATCATTTTATCACCTTGCATTACATTAATTACACTATTTATTCTAAATGTATTCAATCACCAACCTGACTCACACACACCACTTTCCCCATCCCAATAAGAAATGTAATGAATGAGATTACTGCAATAGATAAAAAATAGATTAATCAGGACCTGCTACAGGTTATCGGTCTCTAACCTCGTGCAGTTCTTGCAATTTAAACTCCAATAAAAATGAGAATACTACCCACTTACACCACCCACTTGAAATTGATAGCCCCATAAAACAAATAAACCTAACCTACGACAGTAGCCTGTAGCACATAATTTAGGTTAAAATATTCTGATTTCTACATCTAAATTAATTTTCGAACAGAGGCGCTAGCCTATGCTAAAATTTAAGGGTAGGACTATCTGCTTACTAACATTTAATAAGTCTCGATTTATACAACGGTGCAGTAACTAGCTTTGCATTCTTTTCATCATACAAACTAGTGCTCCATTCAATCTCATGTGGCTTGAAATGGAGCCCACACACCTACAAGAAAAGAGACTTGTTACAAGGTTCCTTCCTCCCATTATACTAAACTTGTGAGAATTGGAGCATAATTGATGTAACACGTACCATGAAATATTTCGTAGGAATAAAATCCTTGCGGTGAATGGCTCGAATCCATTTCGTCTCTACCTTCATCATTAGGGAAAGAGAAAACGTTTACTTTCGGTCCATTGGCATAATTGTATATACAATTTGGTACACTGCACTTATAAGGCATAACTTTACACTGCACTGATAACCATTAAGTATAACCGGGTAGGAATTCGCAGAAGATCAGTACCTGGAACTGTAAACACGAAACACAACACGCGGAAACCACACCATAACCTCCATAACTCGTATGTTATGTCTCAATTTTCATGGCCGGTCCTCCGTGACGTCACTCACTTGTCAATTCCATATCGCAAGGCTTTCTCTCTAGGTGGTTGGTGTATGTATCCCCACCACTTCTGGTGCACCCTGGAGGGCTCACGGCTGGTGAGTTTGGGAGTTGGCGACCTCGAGGGATTCATAAGCTGGGTCCGTTTTGTCCCCTTTTTCCTCTGACCTTGGGGCGCGCCCTCTTATCTTTCCCTTTCTTATCTGCCTTTCATGGCAGTCCCTCAATCCTCATTCTTCTAGGGTTGAGGGCATTTCTTTTCTTCCTGTCCTTTATTTGCCTTATCCGTTATTTGTTTACCATTTCTTCTTCTAGTATGTAAGTTTGTAGTTAGTATTAGTTATAGTTGCAATTCTCATCTATCTTTCACTATCACCCAAACCATTAGGGGTCGATAACCTAGATGTTAGGCCCCTTAAAACAACAATTATCATCATCATCATCAATACTCGATGCACCGCACAAGAAATAAAGCTCAAACCACAACACTTAGCCTACACAAACTAATTTCACCAAAAGGCGGGAGTTGAAGGCAATTAAATTGCAATTCATATTGCCGACCTACTAAAGGTCTATACTATTTCGACTACTACTATAATCAACCCACTTGCCCAAGATCGCAGGTTCAAACCCGGCCGAAGCCGTCGGATTTTTTAAGAGCGTTAAAAATCCCTCAGTAAGCCTTCCTCCGGAGGGGAAGTAAAGCCGGCGGTCCCATGTCATAGATTTATGGCATGTTATAGAACCTTCCTCTAATTACACCTGTGTGAAGCTAAATTGTATAGGTTAAGAATGTAAACAACGCTCTTAGGCTCCTACGTTCGTTGCCAAGAGCCGACTGCGGTGGCGTCTAGTAGCTAAGTTCTGAACTAGGCCTAGTAGTCGTTGACGGTGGCATTTGGCGGCAAAAGTAGGAACTATTTGAAAAATTCAAAGTTGCAGTCCTTACTTGATTAAAAAAAAAAACAGATACACACACCAATACAGCCATCACAATTAACACCGGTTATCAGACAGATTCTACACACACACAAAGTACACAGGGCTACATGACCGCGTTGTCGTAGCCCCTAAACTGAAGAACCAACCAACCAATCAACCCACTAGTGGTCTATCTACCTTCACAGATGCTGCTGCAATAATCAAAACCAAAGCTTAAAGCAAACAAAATTCAAAAATCACCGGCCGCAGCGCAAAGCTGCTGAGCATCGGATAGGTAACGAAGGTCATCGGCAACAGCTAGATCTAAAGAGGTTATGGATCCGAAGCAGTGCTACTACTATTCTCTAAAAACCTCGCTAAAAGTAGACAAAATTACAAAAGCTATTTCCTAAACGAATGTATGTGTTGTAATGCTTTCTTCACTCCAGCAAGGTACAATATGCCCAGGAATGCAGATATTTTAGGCTCGATTCTTGTGTTCCTGGATTACGCATTAATAGTTGTGTATTCAACATTCACCGGAAGCTGTTTCCCGATAGTGAGAACTAGATTTTCCTCACTAGGCGGTTCATCTAAATCTTTCAGCCTTAACATTTGTTGGACAAAGAATTCGGAATATTTCGTGTGGTTGGTACTATGGTATTTACGTGAATATAATTCCATCCTTAAGCTTTGCTGGTACGAGGGACTCCAAAACTTCCTTAAAAACGCCTCCTTGAATTTGTCCATCGTTACACCAAAGAAGTATTTTCTATCTAAATTGCATTTTGTAAATATTGTCAATTCAAATAACAGTACAGTAAGTATGTAGTTAGTTTTAGTTGTAAGTAGGTAGTTAGTTTGTCTATTAGATATATGTCATTGTTCTATTAGACTGTGGTGTGTGAGTGTGTCTGGTAGCAGTTGCATTGTTTATTAGTTATAGTTCATTGTTTCAGTAGACTGTGATGTGTGAGGGTGCATGTGAGTGTGCCTGGTGACAGACTGTTTTAGTGGTAGTATCTGTTGTTGGTGGAACTTTAGTATTATTTTTTGTTAGTAGAATTTTGGTATTTAATTGTTAGTACGGTAGAAGGCTAGTATTTTTGTTAGTAGAATTGCTCTTTACTTATTCTGAAAGGGAGTAGCAGCCTTTCAGAATAAATCAAATCTTTACTAGTCTTATAGACGGTTAAGGTATTGATAATATAAGCCAAATAATGGCTACACTGCGTCCTGCTGCACGGCTGAAAGCAACGGGAAACTACAGCCGTATGCTATTCCCGAGGATATGCACCTCTCTATGCATAATTACATGTGATGATGGCCTCCTCCCTTGTAAAATTTCAATCCGGAGGTAAACTAGTCCCCCGTTCGGATCTCCGGGTGGGGACTACTCGAGAGGGGGTTAACATCACAGAAGTGACAAAGAGGAAATCTGACATTCTACGGATTGGAGCGTGGAATGTTAGAAGTCTGCTAGGAAGTGGAAGGTTAGAAAACTTAGAAAGGGAAATGGATAGGTTGAGGTTGGATTTGGTTGGGATTAGTGAAATGCGCTGGCAGGAAGAACAGGACTTTTGGTCAGGAGACTATAGGGTCATTAGCACTAAATCAAACAATGGCCAAGCAGGGGTTGGCCTCATATTGAGTAGGAAACTTGGACAGCGGGTGGAATATTATGAGCAATATAGTGAACGGATTATTGTAGCAAAAATCAATACTAAACCTACCTGCACCACAGTGGTACAAGTCTATATGCCTACCAGTCAAGCTGATGATGAGGATGTTGAAAAGGTCTACGAAGAAATAGACGAAATTCTGAGGTATATCAAGGGTGATGAAAATGTTATAGTAATGGGAGATTGGAATGCTGTGGTAGGAAAAGGGAGAGAAGGGAAGATAGTAGGAGATTTCGGATTAGGTGAAAGGAATGATCGAGGAAGCAGGCTGGTAGAATTCTGCACCGAGCATGAATTGGTCATAGCTAACACCTTATTCAATAACCACAATAGAAGAATATACACATGGATGAGACCAGGAGATACAGGGCGTTATCAAATCGACTTCATTATGGTCAAGCAGAGGTTTCGAAACCAGATTGTGGATTGTAAAACATATCCTGGTGCTGACATAAACTCTGACCACAATCTGGTTGTAATGAAATGCAGATTAAAATTGAAGAAACTGAAGAAAAGTCAAAAGCCAAAAAGGTGGGCAATAGACAGACTGAAAGAGAAGGATGTAAACGAAAGATTCAAGAAGAGTATAAAGGAAGGACTAATGAAAAACCCTAAACAAACTTCAATTGCAGACGAATGGGCACTTTTGAAGAATGAAATAACAAAATCCGCAAAAGAAAACATTGGTAGGAAAGAAAGAATAGGTAGAAAACCGTGGATCACTCAGGATATACTAGAATTGATGGATGAAAGGCGGAAACACAAGAATGTAAGAGATGAAAAGGGGAAAGCAGAATACAGACGTCTGAGAAATGAGGTTAACAAGAAGTGCAAGGAAGCGAAAGAAGAATGGTTGAAAGAGAAATGTGCAGGTATAGAAAATTGCCTGAAATTAGGAAAAGTAGACACAGCTTATCGAAGGATTAAGAATATTTTTGGGGAAAAGAAGACTATGTGCTGTAATATTAAGGGCACAAATGGAAAGCCTCTAACAGATAGGGAAGAAAAGGTTGAGAGATGGAAAGCTTACATAGAGAGTTTGTATAAGGGAAAGGAGATTGAGAATCATGTAATGGAAAGGGAGGAGGAAATTGATGAGGATGCGAAAGGAGATTTAATATTGAGATCAGAATTTGATAGAGCTTTGGAAGACTTAAGCAGGAACAAAGCACCAGGCATAGATGATATACCGATTGAGTTGCTATGCTGCATAGGAGATGAAGGTCTGATCAGGTTATTTCACTTGGTGTGTAGGATTTATGAGACAGGTGAGGTACCCCCTGATTTCAAGAAGAATGTAATCATCCCTATACCAAAGAAAGTGGGAGCTGACAGATGTGAAGATTACCGTACAATCAGCTTGATTACTCATGCTTCAAAGATCCTGTCTAGAATAATTTACAAGAGGATTGAAAGCCAGATAGAAACGGAGTTGGGTGAAGACCAGTTTGGTTTCAGGAGAAATGTAGGAACAAGGGAAGCTGTACTAAGTCTTAGGCTGATTTTGGAAGGTAGAATAAGGAAAGATAAGAGAACGTTCATGGCTTTTGTAGACTTAGAAAAGGCTTTTGATAACGTTGATTGGACTAAATTGTTTGACATTTTGAAATCGATTGGAATAAAGTACAGGGATAGGAGGGTGATATACAATCTGTACAGAAACCAGATAGCAGTCATTCGAGTTGAAGGACATGAGAGAGAAGCTGGTATTCAGAAAGGTGTAAGGCAAGGCTGCAACTTATCACCCATACTTTTCAATCTTTACATTGAACAAGCAATGAAGGAAATTAGAGAAAAATTTAAAGTGGGAGTGAAGATTCAAGGAGAAATAATTTCAACTCTGAGTGTTGCTGATGACATCGTCATCTTGGCCGACAAGCCTGAGGATTTGAATGAGTTTTTGAATGGTATGGACTCCGTATTACGGAAAGAATTCATGATGAAAATTAATAAATGTAAAACAAAAATACTGGAATGCAGCCGAAATAAATCAGAAAGCTCTATGGAGATCAAATTGGCAGGTGAAAAGCTAAAGGAAGTAGGAGACTTCTGTTACTTAGGAAGCAGAATAACCAGTGATGGACGAAGCAAAGAGGATATAAAAAGTAGGTTGGCTCATTCAAAGAAAGCATTTCTACAAAAAAGGAGTCTGCTGACATCGAATATAGATTTAGGTAATAGGAAGTCATTTTTGAAAGCCTTTGTCTGGAGCGTGGCGCTCTATGGAAGTGAAACTTGGACTATTGGTGCAGCAGAAAAGAGGAGAATTGAAGCATTTGAAATGTGGTGTTACAGGAGAATGATGAAGATCAGATGGGTAGATAGGGTTACAAACGAAGAGGTATTAAGACGAGTGGGAGAGGAGAGATGTTTCTGGCGACTGCTAATGAAGAGAAGAGATAGGTTGGTAGGACACATACTAAGACACCCAGGAATAGCAAGCTTAGTTATGGAAGGAAGGGTCGAGGACAAGAACTGTAGGGGTAGACCAAGGTTAGAATATGTTAAACAGATTGCCTCGGATGTAGGGTGTCGGAGCTATGTAGAGATGAAACGATTAGCTCAGGACAGGGAGGCATGGAGAGCTGCATCAAACCAGTCAAAAGACTGAAGACTCAAACACAAACACAAACGAATAATTACCAACCTTACAAATATAATACTTGGCTTAAGACAATAAATTGCAATAAACCGAGTTAAATTAACCTATTTAAAAAAATCGTTTATATAATTAATTAAACAACTTCACGGAAATAGAATGACAGAAGCCTAGCTGATTGCTCAACCTGATTGCTCGCAATCATAACCGCCAGAGAATAGTAGTTCGAAGGCTGGAACGGGGTACACTCAGCCTCGTGAAGCATCCTGGAAGTGGTTTTCAGTGGTTTCCCCACTTCTACTCCAGGAAAATGCTGTGATGGTTCCTAACTTAAGGCCACGGCCGCCTCCTTACCGAGCTTCGCCTGAATTACAAATACACACTACTACTATTACTACAGATATCAGGTTATCAGGCAATTTATTTAATTACGGTACCTAAATTGATGCCAAGGCCGCTTCCTATCCAAATCCTAGTCCCGGTTACAAATACACACACCTTAATAGAGCCATCAAAATGACACAGGTTATTAGACAGATTTCATACATCCAAGTACCCGCAGCTACATGACCACAATGTCACAAAGCCCAAAAATCAATCGACAAGAACAATATATCTGCTAACACAGATTCAACAAATAGTGACTCATGAATTAAATACAGCATTAATAAGGAAAACCTGAAATGTGAGATAGGGAAAGTAATGTTAAAATACTAAATCACAAGACATTTACAAGTTGATTTGTGATGCATTTTAACAATGCCTCTGTTCTTTCAAAGGCAGCCTCTGAAGAGGTTATGACTGCTTGCTAGGAATATTCAACAATGGTCATTCAGACTTTCTAAGAGTGAAAATGAAAGAGAGGGAAAAATTGTTTAGGAAATAGAAAAGATGTTCGGATGAAAATATTGATCATTAATAGAAACTAAAAAATGAATATAATGATGCTAGAAACGATATTGTGGGTAGAATAAGCATTGGGAAAAAATTACGAGCCTTACAGTAGTCGCATATGATGTGTAACATCTGACATGCTATCATACTATGAAATTGAGATGAAATATATGTGAAGTCAATTTTTTTCTGCTGTACTCCTCCAGTTTTTAATTTTTTCTCACGTTTCTTTTGTCGATAATTTCGCATATATTCTGCTCTGGATTTACCCATCTCTGCAAATCACAAAATCACCCCGAGTCCTACAACACCTCATACAGCATTATTGGTTCGCGAAATATTAAAAAGCCGATGACTTGGTTAAATTATAGGGGCTATAGGAAAACGGGGGGGTGTCATCCCGAGTCCTAGGACACCTCATACAAGTCCCTAGCATTATTGGTTCGCGAAATATTAAAAAGCCGATGACCTATTAGTTTTGGGTCCTTTGGCTAAATTAAGAGGGGATAAAAACGGGGGGCGTCATTCCGACTCCTAGGACACTTCATATACAAGTCCCTAGCATTATTGGTTCACGAGATACTAAAAAGCCGATGACCTATTAGTTCTGTGTCCTTTGGTTAAATTAAGGGGTCTATAGGAAAACAGGGGCGTCACCCCGTGTCCTAGGACACGTCATACAAGTCCCTAGCATTATTGGTTCGCGAGATATGAAAAAGCCGATGATTTATTAGTTTTGGGTCCTTTGGTTAAATTAAGGGGTCTATAGGAAAACAGGGGGCATCACCCCGTGTCCTAGGACACCTTATACAAGTCCCTAGCATTATTGGTTCGTGAGATATTAAAAAGCCGATGACCTATTAGTTTTGGGTCCTTTGATTAAATTAAGAGGGGATAAAAACGGGGGGCGTCATTTCGACTCCTAGGACACTTCGTACAAGTCCCTAGCATTATTGGTTCACGAGATACTAAAAAGCCGATGACCTATTAGTTTTGTGTCCTTTGGTTAAATTATGGGGTCTATAGGAAAACAGGGGGCGTCACCCCGTGTTCTAGGACACCTCATACAAGTCCCTAGCATTATTGGTTCGCGAGATATTAAAAAGCCGATGACATTAGTTTTGGGTCCTTTGGTTAAATTAAGGTGGCTAAAGGAAAACGGGGGCTGTCACCCCGAGTCCTAGGACACCTCATACAAGTCCCAAGCATTATTGGTTCGCGAGATATTAAAAAGCCGATGACCTATTAGTTTTGCCGGGAGCGCAAATCCCTTGTTAACAGTGAACTCTGTTGGTCATTGAAATAAATAATTGTAAAACTCCAGTGCCAAATCCTGACCGGTGCACATGCGCGAGTTACGTCGTGGTACCAATGATTTATTGTAGGAATATCTTTAATGGGGCCTCCAAATCTTGAAGTAAACCGTATGCGATATACATTCCATAGCAAAAGTATGAAGATTTAATTAATAAATCATAATTGTTTTCAGCAAATATGATATAATGAACATTTTCACACCAAAGAACGACAACTTGAAGATGATTTATTGTAGGAATATTTTTAATGGGGCCTCTAAACCTTGAAGTAAACCGTATGCGATGTTTCCTCTTACACATTTCCGTCCCGTTTCCGTCCCTTTTCCAAAATCACTCCCACAAAAATTATCCAGCAACCGAGTGGATAGATGTTACACATCAAAAAGAAACGACATTTTATTCAACATGTACAGGAGTGATATGAAGAACGTGTGGAAGATGGTAAATTATATTCTGAATATTACAAGGAAATCGGCAACCACATACAAAATAATACAGAAGTACTTTGCTAAGACAAAATCAAAAACGCTGTGAAAACTTTTGCTCATATAGCCTATTTAAAGAACAGGTTGCGAATACTGTAGTATATGACTGTCCAGTAAAGAGGTTTCCTGTGCAAACAAATTGACACGTCCCTTCCTGCTTTCTTCGTCTTGCTGACCTTCATGATATTATCTTAGGTTTAATTGATTGAATACATGAATATTTATAGGTTAACGAGCAAAGATAAAATCATGGTGAAGAAATTGTAGATCCAATCATACTAAATTAGTGAATAAGATTATCTTAACCGGGAAATTTTCAAAAGACCTTATGATCTCAGTAGTAAATATCGCAAACCTCCGATAAAGTAATTGAGAAATACAGGGGGATCTCTCATAAGAAATGTCGTTTTTTTTTAAGAAAATTTCATTTGGAAATTGTTCTGTCAAGAATAAACTATTCAACGTCGAGACTATCAGATTCTATGGTGTTGAGCCATCTTACAGCGAGGTTTCTTATTCCGCGACGGTACCAGTTTTTTGGGTTTTGATGCGAAGAATCCGGCGAGACACACTTCCACAGC
This sequence comes from Meconema thalassinum, assembly GCA_946902985.2. Lineage (NCBI taxonomy): Eukaryota > Metazoa > Arthropoda > Insecta > Orthoptera > Tettigoniidae > Meconema > Meconema thalassinum. The sequence goes on along the minus strand of OX336388.2, from coordinate 775,841,072 downwards.
TTCAATGTTTTCGAAGTTTCTTCCACGCAAGAAATGGGCTGTGGATCGAAAAAGATGGTAATATGAAGGCGCAAGATCAGGGCTGTATGCTGGGTGTGGTAAAAGTTCGTATCCTCACAATTCATGAATTTTTGCCAAGTTTGTTCGTGCAGTATGAGGTCTCGCATTGTCCTGCTGCAAGAGAACTCTAATTCGGTTAACTAATGCTGGGTGTCTCCGTCTCAAAATGTAATGAACTCGTTCCAGTTGTTGAGAATAAAGATCCGCATTGACTGCACGCCCGTTTGGAACAAACTATCATTGAATCACTCCTTCAAAACTCCACCAGACTCACAACATCACTTTGGGGCCGTACCGATCCTTTTTAACGATGACTGGCTGGTTGACGGGGACTGAGCCACTGTTTCGAGACGTCAGCGTTGCGGTAATAACCCCATTTTTCATCACATGTGACGATTCTCCTGATAAATCTGTCATCCATGAGGTTACCGATAAGCTGACGACAGATATCCACTCTACGTCGAGCCTGTTCAGGGGTCAATTCATGCGGTACAGGTCTACAGCTTCTGTTTGACTTTCCAAGTTTCTTAATCTGGCGATGCATCAAGTTCTTCTGACAACCTACGAGTACTTCTTTGTGGATTTTCTTCCAAAACTCTGCGTGTTTTCTCAATATCCCATAGTTTAGGTCTTCCAGAACGCGATAAATCTGTAGTGTTTTTTGCTCCACTGTTGAAACGTTGGAACCATCGTTATGCCACACGCTCACTAACGACACCTTCTTCTTCCACTTCAAATATTCTTCGAGTCGCGGCAGCAGCTTTGTAATCTTGTTTCCAGTAGTGCTAACCCTAACCTCCAACTTTGTAAGTTCCATTTGTGATTGTGTATCATCAACTGATGACTGATACATTCTCGCAATATTCGCAATGATAGTCATGGCCTCCTGTAAATGACATTGGCGAACCAAAGAAAACCAATACTGTCTTATAAAACACCAAATTAAAAAAAAACCATTACTTATGAGATATCCTAATACTTAGCTAAATATCTAACAGAATACATGAAGAAATACAAGATATTGGATGAGAGTTTACATATCAGAGAGGAAAGGTCACAACTATCTTGATGGAAAAATTTGCCAAATCAGTTAACAGAAAACTAAATTAAGGAATGCACAAGATTGCTATGCCAATTGACTTTTATCAAGTTTTTACTCTATCTCACATTTTGAAGTCTTGAAATCTTTAGAGCCTATTGGTGTGAGAAGGGTAACTCTTAAATTATTTAGTAGTTACTTATTTAATTAACAGTGAGAGTAGGAACTGCATACAGTGACCAAATATCCTGTGGGGGATGAATGCTCCAAAGGAGTATATTAGGGTCACTACTGCATCTTATCTTGTTTTCCAACATGCAAATATTTCATGTATGCAGATGGTAAGCTCGACAATGAAATCCAATAGGTGCAGAATAGAATCTCCAGAGAGAACTTAGCAAATTTCAGTCATAGGGCCATGGTAAGGGCTTAAAGGCCCGTATCACACGACACTCGCTAGCATGGAAGCTGCTACCAGTACGGGTATACACGCTGGTATAGCCGCGTCTAGCACCGGGTGATTTCTACCTTCTATACTAGATTCTGCCTTCCATGACAGCCTTCATGGCAACTCAGTTGATATTAAATCAAGATCAAGACAGAGCAACACAGCACGTGGGTTGAAGCACGGTTGATGGCAGAGTATAGGCTAAGTCCCAAGCAAAGAGAATTAATAATCAAATCAAAAATCAAAGATAACCTACATTTTCTATAACTTCCTTGTACAAGTCGACAAATTGGCCAATCTAGCAAACACTTTCGTTTACTAGCTACTACAGACGTGACTGCTATGTGCTAAGCACCTTTGGATCACGACTTGTGACGTCACATCCGGAATATTAGTCGACAATCTAGTTCACTACAGCTGAAAATGTAGCTTTGGGACCTCGGCATGTGGAACGTTGTAATCTACGGATAATAGCTCACCGCATAGAATGTGTTCATGCCAATAATGTGCAAGTATGCAATTGTGATACCTTAATAGAGGTAGTAGATAACATTAATAATAGATGAATACATTTTATGGAAACGGCACATACGCCATCTCTGACGCTTTGTTCAATAAAAATGCATACGTTAAAAGGCATAATTCCAAGAAATGAAATGAAAATCCACAGCCTGCTTCCAGTCTCCGACCGGGTCAGGAATGGAATGAATGAAGCCCCCATCTAGCGGCGAGGATATGAACTGTGCCGGCTGCCGAGGCCTGACGCACTCCTCCGGGGCAATGATTAAATGAATGACAGATGAAATGAAATGATAGTGGAGAGTGTTGCTGGAATGAAATTTTGACAGGGAAAACCGGAGTACCCGGAGAAAAACCTGTCTGCCTCCGTTTTGTCCAGCACAGATCTCACATGGAGTGACCGGGATTTGAACCACGGACCCAGCGGTGAGAGGCCGGCGTGCTGCCGCCTAAGCCACGGAAACGTTATGAAATTAGTTTACTGCTTACATCATTCGTATCCTATGGGGTTCTGCATCCCATACCATACCGTACAGAAATACTGAAAAATATAAAAAATAATATTATAACATGTTAAGTGTGCACTCCGATACAAGTGGTGCGGATTATGTTAGCCGTTACACCATATGCACACAGTCGTCTTTGGGCGTATTCGATGGCAATCATGAACTCGTAAAGATAGGTGGTAGGCTACATGTGCAGTCATTCATTCCGTGCATCCTGTAACGTATTCCACCTTCATCACTGAGCTCATGTGATGGTACTTGTATGATAGTGACAGAAACACTATTACCATTACATGAGCTCAGTGAAGTAGGCGGGACAGGTCACAGGATTCACGAAAATAATATGTTCGGACTAAGTATGAGTATACGTGACTGTACATGCTACGAGATCGTAGGACGGAATGCCTGACTCCAAACTTAATCCTAAATGCTAAGCGTAGCTCGTAAACGATCGTCCGTTGGGCATATGTCCATAAGGACTTTTGTGTTGTTTTGGGCTGTATTATTCACTCCTAGATTACTTCTCACATGTTTGGGAATACGCTGTATCTACAGGCATACACTTAGAGCTTTAAATAATAACAGTGTTATAGCCGGTGTTAAACTCTGAGTTAATACCAATCTGCCTGTCTTAATATGTCAACTTGACTTCCCTGGGTCTTTGCTTCCAACACCATAGACCATTTTCTGCGGGAGCCGATTATTATGAAGCATATCAGTTAGCTGAATTGGAGTTAATTATACAAACAACAAAATCAGGGACGCTCTGCGTGTCATGTAAACGACGATGCCGCAATCGGATTGGCGGAGGAAAATTTTCCTTTCCAGAAAATGAGGTTACTTTGTTACTTCCGGGCAAGCGATTCAAATCGACGAGCTCGCCGTATTTGCTGAGCCAGAGCGCAAGCCGTTGGCCACTGCTGTGCTTCAGGCAAGGGAAGAGATTGTGATAGGAGACAGAGATATGCTGGCGGGAATGCACAAGATCCTCGTTCGCCTATTGTTCTTGTCCCTTTCAGGCAATATCCAAATTTGTTTACTAAGCAGCCGTAATCGCACACACAGTAATAAAGACACACTTGTCAGTCATGAAATGTACCCGATAGTTTCGCTTCTCGTCTGTTCATCTCAATAACTTTCTCTATTATTTGACATACGCAAAGATGCCGTTGTACGATCGTGCATTCATTTACTCACAACATTGTAAATGGAATGAAATACTGAACGAAATAAACAATAAACCCAATGGTATGATTACCGTAAATGTTCAATGCATTTCGATGCACAGTTCGCAGCGGTGTATTAGTGACATTTTGACTCTGGTGTGTTACGAATGACTTGGAAAGCTGCCCGGATTCTTGTTATAAGTTCATCTAGTTTTACTACGGAGTTCGCATACACTTAAGTCTTCACGGACCCCCCCACACACACACAAAAAAAGTCCATGGGAGTTAAATCGGCCCACCACGGCCTACCCATCTTCCTGGATAATGAGCAATGAAGTGTCGTGTGACACGGTGAGCAAAATGCGGTGGAGCACCATCATGACACAGCCACATTCGCTGCCGAATACCCAGGGGAACGTCTTCCAATAAATCAGGCAGTGATTCCGCCAAGAAACGGTAGTATTCCTCACCATTCAGACGAGGAGGATGGGCATACGGCCCAATTAAATAGTACCAACAATGCCGGCCCAAATATTAACACTAAACCTATGCTGGAATGAGCGAACCACTGGAGTAGTGGTTTTGTACGGGTTCCGCAGCCACCTCCACCTCACAAGATGGCGGCAGCCCGATAACTCCCGAACCCGTGGTCGGATTTTGACGAATGAGGTGTCATTGAACTCGGGATGACACACCCTTTCCAGTGGACAACATATTTCCACCCCAAAAATAAAACCTACCCTACTAAGGGGTGAAATTGAATTTTTTAGAGAATCTCTCTTTCCAATTGCAACATGTGAGAGTTTGAATGCTAATATGGAATGAAACGTTGTTCTACATAAAGTGCATGTGTTCGGTGGAAAGCCACTATGAATTAACAAGCTAGTTTTTTGTTTTTACACATGTCCACTCATAGGTTTGGTAAGAGGGCGGGCTTTTTTAAAAATGGTGGCTGTAGTGTAACCTAACTCAACCTAACGGGTCCTTGTTGACAGGTCCTTGTGGACGAGTCCTTGTGGACAGGTCCCTGTTGACAGATCCCTGTGGACGGGTCATTTTTGACGAGTCATTGTTGACGGGTCCTTGTTGACGAGTCCCTGTGGACGGGTCATTGTTGACGAGTCCTTGTGGACAGGTCCTTGTGGACGAGTCCTTGTCCCTTTGGACTGATCCCTTTGGCCTGGTTCCTACGGACTAGCCCATGAATTTATTTAAATTATTTCAAAGGGCCTAACTACATTTGTGTGTGTTGAATTGACGTTGTTCACTAATCCCCCACTACTAAAATGTAATAACGATATGAAAGGAAAGTGATGAAATACATGTGAACACGTGTGAGATGTCATTATTAGCATTCTCCTTGTGAAACAAGTCACATCCTGTTTTGATTCATACGTGAGAAAATGCGAGTTCATGTGTAATATGATCTAACACACAGGTGTTCACATGTGCACGTGCACGATAAGAGCTAACAAGTCACAACCTGTTTTGGCAGTGGTGGGAATAAGGCTAGAGACATGTACGAGTAGTCAAATTACTCCGGCAGACAACCCCTTTCCTATGGATAACTTATTTCCACTCAAAAATAAAATCTACCCCTACTAGGGGGTGAAATAATAATTTTTAGGTAAAAGTAGCTTTCCATGTGCAACATGTGGGAGTTTATATGCCAATATGAAATTAAACTCGTTCCACATAAAGTGCATGCATACAACTGAATGCCGCTATGATTTATCATTTTTGTTTTTTGTTTTACGAATGCGCAATTGAGGTTTTTGTAAGAGGGCGGGCTTTTTGAATAATGATTTATAGATACGTTTTTTTTTTTACAAATTAACCAAAGATCAAAAAACTAATAGGTCATCGGCTTTTTAATATCTTATGAACTAAGAAAGCTAGGAACTTGTATGAGGGGTCGTTGGACTTGTGGTGACGCCCTGTTTTTGAATGTAGTATTCATTTTTTGTCAAAAGGGCCTAACTGCACTTTCGTTAATATCTCGCTAACTAATAATCACAGAGGGTCGAGTGAGGTGTCATAGGACTTAAAATGGCCAACCCCTCCCCATGACCAATGAATTTACCACAAAAAAAACCAGCAAGGTCATTAACCTAAGATTGTATCAACTAATAATCAGAGAGGGACAAGTGAGGTGTCACAAGACTCAGGATGGCCAACCCTTTTCCATGACCAACGAATTTACCCAAAATACCCAAAACAGCAAGGTCATTGACCTAAGATTTTATAAACTTATCAGTAGAGAGGGTCAAGTGAGGTGTCATAGGACTACGAATGGTTAACCCTTTCCCATGACCAATGAATTTACCTCAAAAATTCAAAACAGCAAGGTCATTGACCTGTGATTTTATAAACTAATAATCGGATATCAACATGTGAGGTGTCATAGGACTTAGAATGGTCAACCCTTTCCCATGGCTAATGAATTTACCCAAAAATACCCAATACATCAAGGTCATCGACCTGAGATTTTATAAACTTATAATCGGATATGGACATGTGAAATGTTTACAGTGAGTGATGAAACATAGCTAGGTAGTGAAAGAATTATTGTAGGCTACATGTATGGTGACTGACAAATCTTTCACCATTGGAACTTGTTTTCAGATCAAACTGCAGTACAGAGAGAGTATAGGTTGTAGGTATGGGATAATAAATGACAAATGGTGTATACAAAATCTGATTAATCGATTCAAGAAATAAGAGTAGTCAATCTTTAAATGATTGGTTAAATAGGATAGCTAAAATCCAAAATGGTGACTACATTGAACTAAACTGAACCAAGCTGAATCAAATCCAACCAAACCGAACCAAACTTAATCAAGAACAAGCCAATGGTTTAAGTGTAAAACTTGTGGTTGAATGTGGGCATTGGTAATGTCAGAAAGGAAAGGGATAACGCTCTACCTATACAGGGTAAGGTAAAGCTAGTGCATGATGCTAATGCACACACACACAAGTACATGAACCACACACAACCATCCTATGCAGTTATTATGGGTTGACTGTTAAAACTTGCTCAGTGGTTACTGGGACAAGATGGTCGCTACACACAACAAGCTTTAAATACCTGAGGCTAATAATCTATACACACACTCACACACACTTGTTCTAAACTAAACTGTCTTGCTGGCAGAGCTCACACAGTAGGTAAATGACAGAAATGCTTGGCTAACAGAAATACAATCATTTTCGGTTGTCTAATGTTACCAGCTAAACATTACGTGCTATAGTGGTGAGCACATGTGCCTCTTTCACTGGAGATCTTAACTCGATTTCTAGCTCTAAGGCCTAGAACGAATCAAACTAAGAAAAAAGGGTGTGGTGACGCAGTGGTTAAACTGTTAGCCTTTCACTAAGGTAGACTAGGGTTTGATTTTTGGTTAATATGCATGTCATAAACAATCAAATAAAAGCAGAGATAATGTTTAAAACTGATTACACTTGTCTCTTTTCAAATTATTACTTAGATTACAAATACAAACGTGGACTGGGTTTGACATACAGTTAATGCTTCCTATCACATACCAGACTGCAAGAAAGCCAAACAAGCAAAAGCAGTGGTAAAATCGCTATGTGTAGAGAAATACCTAACGGTTTTTATGAACTGGCAAAGGTATGTCGCATAAACAGTGCAGGATACAATCCAGCAACCATAATTTTTATCTCGTGGACAAGAGAAAACATATATATAGAGAGAGATATATAGAAAGCTTGTGTGTGTGTGTGTGTGTGTGTGTGGGTAGCATTGGTTGTTTGACCAGAGAAAATACGGTGAGGTAGGGTGGGGAGAGGGAGTATTAGCACTTATATATGAATGGAAAATAGATTTTTTTCAATCGTTTTGTTTTTCAAATGTAGTGGTAGATAGTCGTTTTTTGTAAAACATTCTTACTTGCAGTAGTAATAAGCCTCTATGGTTCCGCTAACACATAGATAGACTGTATTATTGCCATGGTCAAGCACTCACATTAAGATCATTTACAAAATCATAAAATGAAAAATAAAAATCTTGTTTTGGAAATATCGTTTTTCAACATACACACAAAATAAATATATAAAAAAATTGTAAACAGCAAGTTGGAAAATCCATGTTTCCATATAGACAAAATTTAAAAACCTTAAACGGACATTTAAGAAAATATAAGCAAATGGGAAATTGACAAATGTGTAAATATGAAAATGGAAAAATCCATGTTTCCATATCATGAAATTGAAAAACATCAAACTGTCATTTTAAAAAATGCAAATGGAAAATTGACAAATTGCAATGTGTGAAATGTGAAATTGAACAAATGGCTATCATTATAAAAAAAAAGAATATGGTGCTCTATGGTTGAGGTGTGAATCAAACCCTCTCTACTTATTTGGACCACTCGAGACTGAGTAGACTAGTTTTAGTTGTCATACCACTTTTAAAAGTTTTTGTTAAATCTAGGAATTGAACCCAAGAGCTTGTAGGGGGGATCCAAGGTTATAATATGTTAAACAGATAGCCTTGAATGTAGGGTGTGGTAGTTATATAGAGATGAGACGTTTCGCTCGGGGCAGGGAGGCATGGAGATCTGCATCAAACCAGTCAAAAGACTGACGACTCAAACAACATGTAGAGCTCACCAAAATAATGTTGTGTAACGGTAAATGTTAGTCAACGAACAGTAATGCATTACTAAAACCCATGACACGATACCTAAGAGCTTTTCTAAAATTATTTTAAAATGCCTTTAACCCTATATTAAACACCCAGTTCACAAGACTCATAACTGCAATGTTATGGTCAAACAAAACAAAATCTATATTTCAAAACAAACAAGTGGTTTAGTCAATGTATACTGGAAAAAGTTTTATAAACACTCAAGTCCACAAAAATAATTAAATTAGTAACTGTCAGGTTGACCGAGTGGTTATGGTGTTTGACTTAAGTTCAAATTTTCTGTACAAGAAAGCAAGGGTTCGAATACCTTACCTGATATAACTATTGCCTCAACATGACTTGACCACACTGTATTATTGTGTACTCGGTACACAAACCATAGATAGAGTGTATTGTTTAAGGTCACTCTCTTTGCGAACATAGTCAGAGACTGTTGATGGTTAACAATTGCATTAATAGTGGGACATAGGGATAGCAATTAAGAAAAACAGACAATACCCATACAAAACTCAGCAATTCTTCTAGGTTTGTGCCGTGTCTTGTGTGGGGTTTCGCCTAGGACACCAAGCTAGGCTCATCGGCGGGCTCTTGGTGTCCCCGCCCGGACCCGCACAGGAGTGACGACCTGCGCGCCACCTCCCTTTATATAAGGTGCAACTGCACCACTTGACTACGAGAACTAAAAGCTCAAGCAGCCTTAACCTCCCTATGAAGGCTTCCAAAAAGATGGTATATTGGCTTTCACGGCCGGTGAATTAAAACTTAGCAATTCTTCTAGGTTTGTGCCGTGTCTTGTGTGGGGTTTCGCCTAGGACACCAAGCTAGGCTCATCGGCGGGCTCTTGGTGTCCCCGCCCGGACCCCCACAGGAGTGACGACCTGCGCGCCACCTCCCTTTATATAAGGTGCAACTGCACCACTTGACTACGAGAACTAAAAGCTCAAGCAGCCTTAACCTCCCTATGAAGGCTTCCAAAAAGATGGTATATTGGCTTTCACGGCCGGTGAATTAAAACTCAGCAATTCTTCTAGGTTTGTGCCGTGTCTTGTGTGGGGTTTCGCCTAGGACACCAAGCTAGGCTCATCGGCGGGCTCTTGGTGTCCCCGCCCGGACCCCCACAGGAGTGACGACCTGCGCGCCACCTCCCTTTATATAAGGTGCAACTGCACCACTTGACTACGAGAACTAAAAGCTCAAGCAGCCTTAACCGGCCGTGAAAGCCAATATACCATCTTTTTGGAAGCCTTCATAGGGAGGTTAAGGCTGCTTGAGCTTTTAGTTCTCGTAGTCAAGTGGTGCAGTTGCACCTTATATAAAGGGAGGTGACGCGCAGGTCGTCACTCCTGTGGGGGTCCGGGCGGGGACACCAAGAGCCCGCCGATGAGCCTAGCTTGGTGTCCTAGGCGAAACCCCACACAAGACGCGGCACAAACCTAGAAGAATTGCTGAGTTTTAATTCACCGGCCGTGAAAGCCAATATACCATCTTTTTGGAAGCCTTCATAGGGAGGTTAAGGCTGCTTGAGCTTTTAGTTCTCGTAGTCAAGTGGTGCAGTTGCACCTTATATAAAGGGAGGTGGCGCGCAGGTCGTCACTCCTGTGGGGGTCCGGGCGGGGACACCAAGAGCCCGCCGATGAGCCTAGCTTGGTGTCCTAGGCGAAACCCCACACAAGACACGGCACAAACCTAGAAGAATTGCTGAGTTTTAATTCACCGGCCGTGAAAGCCAATATACCATCTTTTTGGAAGCCTTCATAGGGAGGTTAAGGCTGCTTGAGCTTTTAGTTCTCGTAGTCAAGTGGTGCAGTTGCACCTTATATAAAGGGAGGTGGCGCGCAGGTCGTCACTCCTGTGGGGGTCCGGGCATGGACACCAAGAGCCCGCCGATGAGCCTAGCTTGGTGTCCTAGGCGAAACCCCACACAAGACACGGCACAAACATAGAAGAATTGCTGAGTTTTAATTCACCGGCCGTGAAAGCCAATATACCATCTTTTTAGAAGCCTTCATAGGGAGGTTAAGGCTGCTTGAGCTTTTAGTTCTCGTAGTCAAGTGGTGCAGTTGCACCTTATATAAAGGGAGGTGGCGCGCAGGTCGTCACTCCTGTGGGGGTCCGGGCGGGGACACCAAGAGCCCGCCGATGAGCCTAGCTTGGTGTTCTAGGCGAAACCCCACACAAGACACGGCACAAACCTAGAAGAATTGCTGAGTTTTAATTCACCGGCCGTGAAAGCCAATATAAAATCTTTTTGGAAGCCTTCATAGGGAGGTTAAGGCTGCTTGAGCTTTTAGTTCTCGTAGTCAAGTGGTGCAGTTGCACCTTATATAAAGGGAGGTGGCGCGCAGGTCGTCACTCCTGTGGGGGTCCGGGCGGGGACACCAAGAGCCCGCCGATGAGCCTAGCTTGGTGTCCTAGGCGAAACCCCACACAAGACACGGCACAAACCTAGAAGAATTGCTGAGTTTTAATTCACCGGCCGTGAAAGCCAATATACCATCTTTTTAGAAGCCTTCATAGGGAGGTTAAGGTTGCTTGAGCTTTTAGTTCTCGTAGTCAAGTGGTGCAGTTGCACCTTATATAAAGGGAGGTGGCGCGCAGGTCGTCACTCCTGTGGGGGTCCGGGCGGGGACACCAAGAGCCCGCCGATGAGCCTAGCTTGGTGTCCTAGGCGAAACCCCACACAAGACACGGCACAAACCTAGAAGAATTGCTGAGTTTTAATTCACCGGCCGTGAAAGCCAATATACCAATACCCATACACTTTTTTTTTAAATTTATTTAATGTAAGTACTTGTACAATAGTTATATACAAACTACAACTCTCTTTTGTCTATTACTATCTAGTCCTTTTCGATCCACTTGCATAACAAGGCAGATGACTTTGTAGTTCAGCCCCTTAAAACAACAACAACACTACCTCTTGCATAGTCTGTGATGTTGATGACTCTTGAGGCGTGGAAGATGGATACAACATAACTTTTACAACAGGGGTTAAACGTTGCTCAACAATCAATGCACTATTTTGAGTAGCAACATCTTTCTCTTGTACTAACTTATTAGCATTCTGATAATTTTTTGCCAACACCATCAGTGTTTTGTCTGGAGCACTACATTGATGATCACTCACACTTAAAACCACACCATTTCTACTTTTCATATTGCCTCGACATCTTGTTGACCTCTGTTTTGAGCATCGCCAGAATATTATTCCTTTTACATTTTGTCGTCTATAGTTATAAGAGTAGCCTTTATAGAGTACACGTTGTTTACCTCGGTTAGTTGTAGTAAGTTCCATAGTAGTAACTAACCTGTTAGTATGATTTGCACACTACAAAGGTTATCTCTGTTCTGGTAATAGAATTATTTAGCGTTGGCTTTTATATTTAATATGTACAGTTAAAAGTGATAGAAAAGTGGTAGAAACGTGGTAGCAAAGTGGTAAACAAGTGGTAGACAATTGGTAACATAGTGGTAGAAAAGTGGTAGCAAAGTTGTAGCAAAGTGGTAGAAAAGTGGTAGAAAAGTGGTAGAAAAGTAGTAGAAAAGTGGTAGCAAAGTGGTAGAAAAGTGGTAGCAAAGTAGTAGAAAAGTGGTAGCAAACTAGAAAAGTGGTAGAAAAGTGGTAGAAAAGTAGTAGAAAAGTGGTAGCTAAGTGGTAGAAAAGTGGTAGCAAACTAGAAAAGTGGTAGCAAAGTGGTAGAAAATATTACATGTATTGTTAAGAAATAGTTTAAGCGGTTACATGGATTCATTACACTATAATTTTAGCATTACGAAGCTCATTTTCTATATCCAAAAGTTCTTCCTCATATTTAGTATGACCAGCCTGTTTACAGGTATGCAAGTACTGAAGCCGCTGGATTAGCTTATTGGGATTGTTCCAGTAAACAAATTTAACAAATGATTTTTTTGGGTGTAAACCATTATCATCCTCCTCCTCATCATCATCATCATAATCATCATCATCATCATGGTTATCATCATCAATATAATTATCATCAATATAATCATCATCACTATTACTATCTAATCCTTTTTGTTCATCTTGCAATGCAACAACCTTTGGCATAGTTTGTGTTGTCTTTGATAGTGTTAGAGGTTTCTTAGACGTTAACGACTGTCCTAACATGTCTTTTTCAGGAGATAATAAATGCTCTTTAACAAACAAAGCACTATCTTGAGCCACACTATTTTTTTCTTGGTCTTGCTTTTTTACCTTGGTTAGAGTATTTTGTCCATTTAAATGAGTATTATTTTGAGATTTACAATGATGATCGATTGAAATAAATATGTTGGAGCCTTTTGTTTTAATCATTCCTCGACACTTTTTAGATCGTTGTTTCGAACAGCACCAAATAACAGTTCCATTTTTATTAGTTCGTTTTACAATATATGCATATCCTTTATAGTAAGCACATGGCTTACCATAGCTAGTCGTTGATACTTCCATGTCGACTGTTGAGCATAAACTAACCTCTAGTAAAGTTAACTCGATAATAAAAATGATAGTTTGTAGTATGTGCAGTTTAAAGTAAGAGCAAAAGTGAGAGTCAAATGGTAGAAAAGTGTTAACAAAGTGGTGGAAGAGTGGTAGCAGTTTATAGTAGTCATGATCTTTTTTTACCAGAATGTGATTTGAGTAAATGTAATTTCTAAACCTTAGCAGTGAGTAGTAAGTTAGTCTTAGTTCAGACAAGCGTAAACAGTTCTCCAATGAATCAGAGATCAAGATTTTCATTATGAAACAGTTGTGTGTAACCAATTAGGTATCGGTACTTGATAGCTTCACACATGAACAAAAATTCCAACATATCTGACATCAGATTTTCATTATGAAACAGTTGTGTGTAACCAATTAGGTATCGGTACTTGATAGCTTCACACATGAACACAAATTCCAACATATCTGACATGAAATACATGATTTGAAAGTTGACAAAGAATATCCAATCAACCATTGTAGTTGCAATGTCAAACACAAAGACGAAATCAGCATGAACTTTTAAGTTACAGGAAAATTCTATGAAATAGACTATGCATGAAATTTGGAAATACACATTAGAAGTTTGCAACACCATCCTTCTAGCCTATATAAATTATCGACATGGAAAGTGTGCACTGCCCCTAACATTAAACCAATTTATCAATAACGCAAGTCAACAATCAAAACATTTTGTCTTGAGTCTATCATTTAATGCATATATTCTGTCTACATTGAACAGTAACAAAAAACGCCATTCATAATTAATTAAGTTTGCTTTAATTCGTTATGTAATGATAAATACATATTTAAAGTTTTGGCTGACTGTTCAGAGTGAATCGGCTTTGAACACATAAGAGAGGGAATATTTTAAGACTTAACCTCTGCTCACCTAACATAACCTAAATTTACCTAACCTAACCTTGTCATATAGGTAAGAAACGGGTCAAGCTATGCTTTCGACTACCGAGTTTCAGCTACTTTTCAAGGTTACTCTCCCGAACATTGCCGGAGACTGCTGATAAACACTTATGTTCCCACGGCGGCGGTGCGCAACGACTTACATGATGCGCTTCCCCCTTTTCATTGATCCCTGTTGATTTGTCCCTTTGGACTGGTCCCTGTTGACTAGCCCCTTTGGAAGGGCCCTTTTTGAATGGAGTCATTCTTGACGGGTCCCTGTGGACAGGTCCTTTTGGCTGATCCCTTTGGACCGGACTGGTACCTATGGACTGGCCCATGCAATTATCCAAATTATGTCAAAGGGTCCGGTCCAAAGGGATCAGCCAAAAGGACCTGTCCACAGGGACCCGTCAAGAATGACTACATTCAAAAAGGGCCCTTCCAAAGGGGCTAGTCAACAGGGACCAGTCCAAAGGGACAAATCAACAGGGATCAATGAAAAGGGGGAAGCGCATCATGTAAGTCGTTGCGCACCGCCGCCGTGGGAACATAAGTGTTTATCAGTAGTCTCCGGCAATGTTCGGGAGAGTAACCTTGAAAAGTAGCTGAAACTCGGTAGTCGAAAGCATAGCTTGACCCGTTTCTTACCTATATGACAAGGTTAGGTTAGGTAAATTTAGGTTATGTTAGGTAAGCAGAGGTTAAGTCTTAAAATATTCCCTCTCTTATGTGTTCAAAGCCGATTCACTCTGAACAGTCAGCCAAAACTTTAAATATGTATTTATCATTACATAACGAATTAAAGCAAACTTAATTAATTATGAATGGCGTTTTTTGTTACTGTTCAATGTAGACAGAATATATGCATTAAATGATAGACTCAAGACAAAATGTTTTGATTGTTGACTTGCGTTATTGATAAATTGGTTTAATGTTAGGGGCAGTGCACACTTTCCATGTCGATAATTTATATAGGCTAGAAGGATGGTGTTGCAAACTTCTAATGTGTATTTCCAAATTTCATGCATAGTCTATTTCATAGAATTTTCCTGTAACTTAAAAGTTCATGCTGATTTCGTCTTTGTGTTTGACATTGCAACTACAATGGTTGATTGGATATTCTTTGTCAACTTTCAAATCATGTATTTCATGTCAGATATGTTGGAATTTGTGTTCATGTGTGAAGCTATCAAGTACCGATACCTAATTGGTTACACACAACTGTTTCATAATGAAAATCTGATGTCAGATATGTTGGAATTTTTGTTCATGTGTGAAGCTATCAAGTACCGATACCTAATTGGTTACACACAACTGTTTCATAATGAAAATCTTGATCTCTGATTCATTGGAGAACTGTTTACGCTTGTCTGAACCAAGACTAACTGACTACTCACTGCTAAGGTTTAGAAATTACATTTACTCAAATCACATTCTGGTAAAAAAGATCAAGACTACTATAAACTGCTACCACTCTTCCACCACTTTGTTAACACTTTTCTACCATTTGACTCTCACTTTTGCTCTTACTTTAAACTGCACATACTACAAACTATCATTTTTATTATCGAGTTAACTTTACTAGAGGTTAGTTTATGCTCAACAGTCGACATGGAAGTATCAACGACTAGCTATGGTAAGCCATGTGCTTACTATAAAGGATATGCATATATTGTAAAACGAACTAATAAAAATGGAACTGTTATTTGGTGCTGTTCGAAACAACGATCTAAAAAGTGTCGAGGAATGATTAAAACAAAAGGCTCCAACATATTTATTTCAATCGATCATCATTGTAAATCTCAAAATAATACTCATTTAAATGGACAAAATACTCTAACCAAGGTAAAAAAGCAAGACCAAGAAAAAAATAGTGTGGCTCAAGATAGTGCTTTGTTTGTTAAAGAGCATTTATTATCTCCTGAAAAAGACATGTTAGGACAGTCGTTAACGTCTAAGAAACCTCTAACACTATCAAAGACAACACAAACTATGCCAAAGGTTGTTGCATTGCAAGATGAACAAAAAGGATTAGATAGTAATAGTGATGATGATTATATTGATGATAATTATATTGATGATGATAACCATGATGATGATGATGATTATGATGATGATGATGAGGAGGAGGAGGATGATAATGGTTTACACCCAAAAAAATCATTTGTTAAATTTGTTTACTGGAACAATCCCAATAAGCTAATCCAGCGGCTTCAGTACTTGCATACCTGTAAACAGGCTGGTTATACTAAATATGAGGAAGAACTTTTGGATATAGAAAATGAGCTTCGTAATGCTAAAATTATAGTGTAATGAATCCATGTAACCGCTTAAACTATTTCTTAACAATACATGTAATATTTTCTACCACTTTGCTACCACTTTTCTAGTTTGCTACCACTTTTCTACCACTTAGCTACCACTTTTCTACTACTTTTCTACCACTTTTCTACCACTTTTCTAGTTTGCTACCACTTTTCTACTACTTTGCTACCACTTTTCTACCACTTTGCTACCACTTTTCTACTACTTTTCTACCACTTTTCTACCACTTTTCTACCACTTTGCTACAACTTTGCTACCACTTTTCTACCACTATGTTACCAATTGTCTACCACTTGTTTACCACTTTGCTACCACGTTTCTACCACTTTTCTATCACTTTTAACTGTACATATTAAATATAAAAGCCAACGCTAAATAATTCTATTACCAGAACAGAGATAACCTTTGTAGTGTGCAAATCATACTAACAGGTTAGTTACTACTATGGAACTTACTACAACTAACCGAGGTAAACAACGTGTACTCTATAAAGGCTACTCTTATAACTATAGACGACAAAATGTAAAAGGAATAATATTCTGGCGATGCTCAAAACAGAGGTCAACAAGATGTCGAGGCAATATGAAAAGTAGAAATGGTGTGGTTTTAAGTGTGAGTGATCATCAATGTAGTGCTCCAGACAAAACACTGATGGTGTTGGCAAAAAATTATCAGAATGCTAATAAGTTAGTACAAGAGAAAGATGTTGCTACTCAAAATAGTGCATTGATTGTTGAGCAACGTTTAACCCCTGTTGTAAAAGTTATGTTGTATCCATCTTCCACGCCTCAAGAGTCATCAACATCACAGACTATGCAAGAGGTAGTGTTGTTGTTGTTTTAAGGGGCTGAACTACAAAGTCATCTGCCTTGTTATGCAAGTGGATCGAAAAGGACTAGATAGTAATAGACAAAAGAGAGTTGTAGTTTGTATATAACTATTGTACAAGTACTTACATTAAATAAATTAAAAAAAAAGTGTATGGGTATTGTCTGTTTTTCTTAATTGCTATCCATATGTCCCATTATTAATGCAATTGTTAACCATCAACAGTCTCTGACTATGTTCGCAAAGAGAGTGACCTTAAACAATACACTCTATCTATGGTTTGTGTACCGAGTACACAATAATACAGTGTGGTCAAGTCATGTTGAGGCAATAGTTATATCAGGTAAGGTATTCGAACCCTTGCTTTCTTGTACAGGAAATTTGAACTTAAGTCAAACACCATAACCACTCGGTCAACCTGACAGTTACTAATTTAATTATTTTTGTGGACTTGAGTGTTTATAAAACTTTTTCCAGTATACATTGACTAAACCACTTGTTTGTTTTGAAATATAGATTTTGTTTTGTTTGACCATAACATTGCAGTTATGAGTCTTGTGAACTGGGTGTTTAATATAGGGTTAAAGGCATTTTAAAATAATTTTAGAAAAGCTCTTAGGTATCGTGTCATGGGTTTTAGTAATGCATTACTGTTCGTTGACTAACATTTACCGTTACACAACATTATTTTGGTGAGCTCTACATGTTGTTGTTTGAGTCGTCAGTCTTTTGACTGGTTTGATGCAGATCTCCATGCCTCCCTGCCCCGAGCGAAACGTCTCATCTCTATATAACTACCACACCCTACATTCAAGGCTATCTGTTTAACATATTATAACCTTGGATCCCCCCTACAAGCTCTTGGGTTCAATTCCTAGATTTAACAAAAACTTTTAAAAGTGGTATGACAACTAAAACTAGTCTACTCAGTCTCGAGTGGTCCAAATAAGTAGAGAGGGTTTGATTCACACCTCAACCATAGAGCACCATGTTCTTTTTTTTTATAATGATAGCCATTTGTTCAATTTCACATTTCACACATTGCAATTTGTCAATTTTCCATTTGCATTTTTTAAAATGACAGTTTGATGTTTTTCAATTTCATGATATGGAAACATGGATTTTTCCATTTTCATATTTACACATTTGTCAATTTCCCATTTGCATATATTTTCTTAAATGTCCGTTTAAGGTTTTTAAATTTTGTCTATATGGAAACATGGATTTTCCAATTTGCTGTTTACAATTTTTTTATATATTTATTTTGTGTGTATGTTGAAAAACGATATTTCCAAAACAAGATTTTTATTTTTCATTTTATGATTTTGTAAATGATCTTAATGTGAGTGCTTGACCATGGCAATAATACAGTCTATCTATGTGTTAGCGGAACCATAGAGGCTTATTACTACTGCAAGTAAGAATGTTTTACAAAAAACGACTATCTACCACTACATTTGAAAAACAAAACGATTGAAAAAAATCTATTTTCCATTCATATATAAGTGCTAATACTCCCTCTCCCCACCCTACCTCACCGTATTTTCTCTGGTCAAACAACCAATGCTACCCACACACACACACACACACACAAGCTTTCTATATATCTCTCTCTATATATATGTTTTCTCTTGTCCACGAGATAAAAATTATGGTTGCTGGATTGTATCCTGCACTGTTTATGCGACATACCTTTGCCAGTTCATAAAAACCGTTAGGTATTTCTCTACACATAGCGATTTTACCACTGCTTTTGCTTGTTTGGCTTTCTTGCAGTCTGGTATGTGATAGGAAGCATTAACTGTATGTCAAACCCAGTCCACGTTTGTATTTGTAATCTAAGTAATAATTTGAAAAGAGACAAGTGTAATCAGTTTTAAACATTATCTCTGCTTTTATTTGATTGTTTATGACATGCATATTAACCAAAAATCAAACCCTAGTCTACCTTAGTGAAAGGCTAACAGTTTAACCACTGCGTCACCACACCCTTTTTTCTTAGTTTGATTCGTTCTAGGCCTTAGAGCTAGAAATCGAGTTAAGATCTCCAGTGAAAGAGGCACATGTGCTCACCACTATAGCACGTAATGTTTAGCTGGTAACATTAGACAACCGAAAATGATTGTATTTCTGTTAGCCAAGCATTTCTGTCATTTACCTACTGTGTGAGCTCTGCCAGCAAGACAGTTTAGTTTAGAACAAGTGTGTGTGAGTGTGTGTATAGATTATTAGCCTCAGGTATTTAAAGCTTGTTGTGTGTAGCGACCATCTTGTCCCAGTAACCACTGAGCAAATTTTAACAGTCAACCCATAATAACTGCATAGGATGGTTGTGTGTGGTTCATGTACTTGTGTGTGTGTGCATTAGCATCATGCACTAGCTTTACCTTACCCTGTATAGGTAGAGCGTTATCCCTTTCCTTTCTGACATTACCAATGCCCACATTCAACCACAAGTTTTACACTTAAACCATTGGCTTGTTCTTGATTAAGTTTGGTTCGGTTTGGTTGGATTTGATTCAGCTTGGTTCAGTTTAGTTCAATGTAGTCACCATTTTGGATTTTAGCTATCCTATTTAACCAATCAATTAAAGATTGACTACTCTTATTTCTTGAATTGATTAATCAGATTTTGTATACACCATTTGTCATTTATTATCCCATACCTACAACCTATACTCTCTCTGTACTGCAGTTTGATCTGAAAACAAGTTCCAATGGTGAAAGATTTGTCAGTCACCATACATGTAGCCTACAATAATTCTTTCACTACCTAGCTATGTTTCATCACTCACTGTAAACATTTCACATGTCCATATCCGATTATAAGTTTATAAAATCTCAGGTCGATGACCTTGATGTATTGGGTATTTTTGGGTAAATTCATTAGCCATGGGAAAGGGTTGACCATTCTAAGTCCTATGACACCTCACATGTTGATATCCGATTATTAGTTTATACAATCTCAGGTCAATGACCTTGCTGTTTTGAATTTTTGAGGTAAATTAATTGGTCATGGGAAAGGGTTAACCATTCGTAGTCCTATGACACCTCACTTGACCCTCTCTACTGATAAGTTTATAAAATCTTAGGTCAATGACCTTGCTGTTTTGGGTATTTTGGGTAAATTCGTTGGTCATGGAAAAGGGTTGGCCATCCTGAGTCTTGTGACACCTCACTTGTTCCTCTCTGATTATTAGTTGATACAATCTTAGGTTAATGACCTTGCTGTTTTTTTGTGGTAAATTCATTGGTCATGGGGAGGGGTTGGCCATTTTAAGTCCTATGACACCTCACTCGACCCTCTGTGATTATTAGTTAGCGAGATATTAACGAAAGTGCAGTTAGGCCCTTTTGACAAAAAATGAATACTACATTCAAAAACAGGGCGTCACCACAAGTCCAACGACCCCTCATACAAGTTCCTAGCTTTCTTAGTTCATAAGATATTAAAAAGCCGATGACCTATTAGTTTTTGTATCTTTGGTTAATTTGTAAAAAAAAAACGTATCTATAAATCATTATTCAAAAAGCCCGCCCTCTTACAAAAACCTCAATTGCGCATTCGTAAAACAAAAAACAAAAATGATAAATCATAGCGGCATTCAGTTGTATGCATGCACTTTATGTGGAACGAGTTTAATTTCATATTGGCATATAAACTCCCACATGTTGCACATGGAAAGCTACTTTTACCTAAAAATTATTATTTCACCCCCTAGTAGGGGTAGATTTTATTTTTGAGTGGAAATAAGTTATCCATAGGAAAGGGGTTGTCTGCCGGAGTAATTTGACTACTCGTACATGTCTCTAGCCTTATTCCCACCACTGCCAAAACAGGTTGTGACTTGTTAGCTCTTATCGTGCACGTGCACATGTGAACACCTGTGTGTTAGATCATATTACACATGAACTCGCATTTTCTCACGTATGAATCAAAACAGGATGTGACTTGTTTCACAAGGAGAATGCTAATAATGACATCTCACACGTGTTCACATGTATTTCATCACTTTCCTTTCATATCGTTATTACATTTTAGTAGTGGGGGATTAGTGAACAACGTCAATTCAACACACACAAATGTAGTTAGGCCCTTTGAAATAATTTAAATAAATTCATGGGCTAGTCCGTAGGAACCAGGCCAAAGGGATCAGTCCAAAGGGACAAGGACTCGTCCACAAGGACCTGTCCACAAGGACTCGTCAACAATGACCCGTCCACAGGGACTCGTCAACAAGGACCCGTCAACAATGACTCGTCAAAAATGACCCGTCCACAGGGATCTGTCAACAGGGACCTGTCCACAAGGACTCGTCCACAAGGACCTGTCAACAAGGACCCGTTAGGTTGAGTTAGGTTACACTACAGCCACCATTTTTAAAAAAGCCCGCCCTCTTACCAAACCTATGAGTGGACATGTGTAAAAACAAAAAACTAGCTCGTTAATTCATAGTGGCTTTCCACCGAACACATGCACTTTATGTAGAACAACGTTTCATTCCATATTAGCATTCAAACTCTCACATGTTGCAATTGGAAAGAGAGATTCTCTAAAAAATTCAATTTCACCCCTTAGTAGGGTAGGTTTTATTTTTGGGGTGGAAATATGTTGTCCACTGGAAAGGGTGTGTCAGCCCGAGTTCAATGACACCTCATTCGTCAAAATCCGACCACGGGTTCGGGAGTTATCGGGCTGCCGCCATCTTGTGAGGTGGGGAGGTGGAGGTGGCTGCGGAACCCGTACAAAACCACTACTCACTGGCTCATGAGGGTTTTCATCCGCCCAAAAATGCCGACTTCTGGAGTTTGCCACGCCTTCTCTCATAAATGTAGCTTCACCCGTGAAAAGGAGCGATGACAAGAAGTGTGGAATATCTGTGTAAGAGCCACCTGTTAGCTGTTGTGGGTAATCCAGAGGTGTTAGTTCTTGCTCCGATTGATAGTGATAAGGGTATAATGCCTGGTCCTTCCAAACCCTCCACACCGTCATATGAGAAGCGCCAACATTCCTCGCGACAGACCTCGTATTGGTTGAAGGATTATCATTTATTTCCTTTAAAGCAGCCTCTTCAAACTCTGGGGTCCGTTCCGACGACGTCCTGCCAGCGTCGTGCATCTGAAGCACGAAGCTCTCTCCTTCCCGCAGTCGCCTGTCAATTGACAGGAAGGTTGAATGATGAGGTTGGCGGCGGCTTCTCTCCCGTTGCCATTTGCTGCGCCATAAGCTAGGTGCACATCAGCCATTTCTTCGTTAGTGTACCGAAACGGAGCCATTCTCACCAAACTATGCCGCAAAAGTAGTAGCCAATGTGTGCAGAACAAACCGTACACTGGCCACTGGGGCCGAGTAGGGAGTGTGTCAGTCGCACCAGCATATCTCTGTCTCCGTCTATCATCCCTTCCCTTGCCTGAAGCACAGCAGTGGCCAGCGGCTTGCGGTATGGCTCAGCAAATACGGCGAGCTCGTCAATTTGAATCGCGCGTCCGGAAGTAATAAAGTTACCTCATTTTCTCGAAGGGAAAATTTTTCTCCGCCAAACCGATTGCGGCATCGTCTTATACATAACACCCAGAGCGTCCTGATCTTTTGTCAGTATAATTAAAATACACCCTAAACGACCTGAAACACAGGTCCTCGTAGAGCTTGACTATCCTTGCTTGGTGAGAGCGGCTGACCATTTTTAAAATTTGCTCATGTTTAAACACATAACTGGTGTAAAATGAACTGTTTAAAACCTTTCTCTTCACGATTGATTTATTTCTCATCACTTACATCAGTTTTCGAGTATAATACTCTTTATAGGGGGCCATCTAAAGCACCTCCACGTGCCATTTATTTAAAAGGCTTGGTCTGTATCCTTGAGTAAAGTTCGCTTCATTTTCTTAAGTGGTAAGTGGGAAACCACGGAGAGGAAAGCCTCTTCGAGGATGGACGAGACAGGGATTCTCAGTTGTCCCCACGAAGATGAGTGATTCGAATTCCTTCCTCTATCCTCCATGGATGTGTGTGCAGAAAGCTTACCACCTCATCTTTAGGGAAACAATCATATTAAAGCCAGTTCATACAGTAGGTTTCTTTGTACTCTCAGAGCAATAACTAACTGGAGATAGCGATGTTTTATTCAGAGCCGCAAGCGACCCCTTCCTTGTCAACACACTGTATTTGTTGCCATAAATAACAAAGTCCTACGACTGGCTTCTAGAATAAACATTATCACTGTAACAAAACAAGACTTAAACTCACAAAGGTTTGATAGCATTCCTGGAGTTATTATTTTACTTCATGCGTACAATTCAGATCTCCAAACGTTAGTAGGAACAACTAGACATATTTACTGCCCATGTTTACATCAGCAGATCCACCCGGTTGAGAATCACATCAAAGATGTATACATACAATGCAAGTATTTTTTTTTCCCCGATATTCGTGGGTTCGCTTTTTCTAAAGACTTCCAGACTGGTTGATAATAAATGCGTGGGAAAAGAACATTTCTGTCTGTCCCTCCATCTGAGTGCACGATTTAAGGTTCAGGACGATTGGGCGGTTTGGAATATCCACAAGCGTGTATCAAAACATTGCTAAATATGGTACTTTTAACAGGATGACTCATCTTGGCTAGTGTGCCAGAGAAACGAAGGTTATGAGACCAATTCAACATACACCCAAGGGCCATATCAAATTTGGACCAATAGACAACTTGTTTGGACCAGTAAAAGCAAACCATTAGACCCAGTCGGTCGAAGAAGGACAACATTCTCCTTCTCATTTTACACAATCTTAGGGCTGTCACCAAAGTGGCTATGGTTAAAAGTAAGTGTTGTCCTTAAAATCCGAAGCAGTTCCTCATTGTCAGAAGTCTAAAATAAAAATCTTGCATTTGTTTTGTCATTCCTACAGTTTTAATATACTTCAGCTGAGTTATTTTCCTTTCCTGAATTTCAGTCAATAATAATTGACGGGGTATAATAATAATACTATCGTATGGCCTCGGCGCTATGAAAGTTAAGAAGGTAAGATATCTAAGCTCCTTGACACTATAGCGCTTTCTAGTAGAGAAGGGCGGTACTTTGTGTTGGCGGAAAATCCCGAGATTAATTTTGCCATTATGAACACGGCCTACTGAATTCAAGTGGGTTCATTAACATGCCAACAACGTATGACATGCGTGCCGTGATTCTTGTCGCCTTAAAAAAAAACACTTACCACGGCCAGGAGCGAACCTGCAAGCTTGGGGGTTGGTAGTCCGGCACGATAACCACTCACCCACCGTGGCAAGTTTTAACTGTTGTTTCTCTTCTTACAATATTTTGTTTTTCTCTCTTAATATAAAAAAATCGTTTAAAATTCATTTAAAACATTCCTATTGCACTGAAGATTTGTTCATCTGAACAATACTTTAATGGGTTAATTTTGAGTTGTATAGTATTAAGCACTGTTTTCCCCTTTAGGTTTCTACCGTATTTTATTTAGGCCTATGTTCATACTGATGCAAGTTACAGGATGCCAAGCGGCGTGCTTCCTGCAACCCACAACTGTTGTGGCGACGCGTTCTGGCAACCTACGTATGCACCAAAGTGATTGAGGGGTGGGGGGATGTTCGGGCAGTCTGCGTACAACAAGAAGCAGAAGAGGGGTTGCTGTTGTTAGAGTCTTCAGTCTTTTGACTGGTTTGATGCAGCGCTCCATGCCTCCCTGGCCTGAGCTAATCGTTTCATCTCTACATAGCTACCACACCCTACATCCGAGGCAATCTGTTTAACATATTCTAATCTTGGTCTACCCCTACAGTTCTTGTCCTCGACCTTTCCTTCCATAACTAAGCTTGCTATTCCAGGGTGTCTTAGTATGTGTCCTACCAACCTATCTCTTCTCTTCATTAGCAGTCGCCAGAAACATCTCTCCTCTCCCACTAGTCTTAATACCTCTTCGTTTGTAACTCTATCTACCCATCTCATCTTCATCATTCTCCTGTAATACCACATTTCAAAAGCTTGAATTCTCCTCTTTTCTGCTGCACCAATAGTCCAAGTTTCACTTCCATAGAGCGCCACGCTCCAGACAAAGGCTTTCAAAAATGACTTCCTAATACCTAAATCTATATTCGATGTCAACAGATTCCTTTTTTGTAGAAATGCTTTCCTTGCCTGAGCCAACCTACTTTTTATATCCTCTTTGCTTCGTCCATCACTGGTTATTCTGCTTCCTAAGTAACGGAAGTCTCTTATTTCCTTCAGCTTTTCACCTGCCAATTTGATCTCCATAGAGGTTTCTGATTTATTTCGGGTAACCCCGGAAAACTACTTCCAGGATGGCTAAGGTGGGAATCGAACCCACCTGTCTCAGTTTTACCTCACAGGCTGAGTGTACTCCGTTACATCCCTCAGACCAGAATTAAATTTCTTGCTAGCGCCGGGAATCAAACCCGAACTTCAGGGCAGACAGCGAAGAATGCTAGCCACGTGGCGAACAGCAATAATACTATGCTGGCGGGTCAAATGGTATGTTACATGGTTTATGTTCGACCCTGACTATTATATGTCAGAAAACTGTACTATAATGAGGCTCATTATAACACTATTTTTCATTATGAAACAGTTTCTCCCACCAATCAGAGCTCAAGAAACAGTTGTTTGACCAATTAGATAAGGTTAGCATCGCACCTGCGCTGAGTTCCACGGCCTTCTAATTTAAATTTCACTGCGTGGCCTAGTGTCATAGTAGGGTAATCGAGGAGGCCATGGTCAAATACAAGGCATTCTCTGCGTCTCATGCGCTCTGTTCAATACATAAAACTGGCGAAATCTCAACAGATATTTATGAATATTTATCTTCGAACATAAAATAGTTATAATAATTATCGTCGAACATAAATAGTCGTATGCAACTCGCCTATAATAGTAATTAAGACACTCGTGTGGAAATTATGAAACACGCATAAGCTCGTTTTATAAACATACTCGTGTCTTAATTATTGCCATTATAGGCTCGTTGCATAATGTACTATAGTATCCTATTTTAAGGTGACGCGAATTGTACAGAAGGATGCTTGTGCAGAATCGAACAGACACGTCACAGACGGACCTGTGTAAGCTGCCAGACTCAACTCCAGATCCGGCCAAATTCCTTGAGTGACCAGTCTCTGTCGCGCCGTGGAGGGAGGTACCCGGAGGTACCGGTATGTGAGGCGAGAGCCTCAAGGACCCGTGCTGCAGAGGTTGAGGCGTACACTGTGCTTGCTAATTCTCCAGCACCAATCATCCTGCAACAAGTCTTGAGGCATTACACCAATCCTAGACTCAAATAATTACCATTACACACAATAATACAGGCTATAAGCAGTGGCGTACGCAGGATTTCCTTCCGGAGGGGGGGGGGGGGTTCATTAATATAATAGGGTAATTGTGTACATTATTAAAGGGACAGATGACCTTGCTGTTCCGCCCCTTAAAACGACAGTCATCGTCATTATTAAAATATTTCGATTAATATTCATAAAAAAATCAATAATTACATGACCGTTCTCTTTACCGACAGTAGTGGCTACGCTGGCTAACGCGCAGCATTAGGTCATGGGGCCAAGCTCTCTGCTGACTCGGTAGACGCGTGGGTTCGAGCCCCACCGTCGGCCGTCCTTGAAATGGTTTTCCGTGGTTTCCCCATTTTCAACACCAGGCAAATGCTGGGACGGTACCTTCTGACAGGCCACGGCCGCTTCCTTCCACATCCTTGCCCAGTTTCACTCACCAGCATTCATTTAATCTCTCATTAACTCCTCTCATGAGGTTGGCGTCAGGAAGGGCATCCGGCCGTAAAAACCATCGCCACAAATACTTCCATCGCATCTCATCCCAGACCCCGTTGGAAAACGGGAATAAAAGGGGTAGACATACATACATACATGACCGTTCTCTTTGCATGAAAACTATTTTATCCGCATTATTTTTTCGACACAATAAATAAATGAAAAAATATCTGAAAAATATGTAAAACAGTAACCAAATATTAAAACTGAAACGATGCAGTGGTATCATCATGATAATAGTTACGTGATTGATTATAATATTGATATTATGAGAGAGAAAAATAATATTTTGCGCTCCGTGTTCCTACTGCAATTACTATTGATTCTCAAAATCTGCCTATCTTGATGACGTAATCTGTATCATTAATTGGAATAAATTGCAGAAACTCCTCACGTACTGAATTATTTTTAACGAAACGGACACACAATTAAAGCAACCCGAAGCGATGTGAAAAAGGTTAGCGATCGCACACTTTAACAGTAAAACTGGTCCATAGCTAGCTCCAACACTGAAGGAGGAGCCTCGCTGCGAGTAGAGTGCGGGTCATTTACCAAGTGACGAACATGATCACTTTTAAAATATATACAGGAGTTACGACGCTTCACTGTGAATAGCGGTAGCGTAAAACAGGCGATAGATGAGACAATATAAAGGTTCAAGCAAAGAAATGTCTCTCGGGGGGGTTAAACCCTACCCCCCTCCGTCTGTACACCACTGGAAGACATTCTCAAGTGCGTGTGTTTGAGTCTTCAGTCTTTTGACTGCAGACTTTGAATTTTTCAAATGGTTCCTACTTTTGCCGCCAAACGCCACCGTCAACGACTACTAGTTCAGAACGTAGCTACTAGACGCCACCGCAGTCGGCTCCTGGCAACGAACGTAGGAACCTAAGAGCGTTGTTTACATTCTTAACCTATATATAATTTAGCTTCACACAGGTGTAAGTTAATTAGTGGAAGATTCTTTAACATGCCATACATCTATGACATGGGACCGCCGGCTTTACTTCCCCTCCGAAGGAAGGTATACTAAGGGTTATTCATAATGTTGAATTTTGGGCTTATGCCGTGTTTTATTATATTGCAATACGACGCGTTTCGAAAGAAACCATGTCTTTCATCGTCAGGAATAATCTGGAATACGACAATGTTGCTAAGAGAAAGCAACGAAGAACATATAGAAGGTGCCCAAAGATGGACGCCATTATAGCCCCATGTTAGGGACAACGGAAAGCAGCAGTGAATTACTTTCTCAGGGTTCTGATAATAGGTAGCCAGGATTCACTGAGATTGTAGCCGGTGTCGCGGTTGAAATTATCTGGGTGTTTACGTATTTCAACCGCCTCCCTGATGATTCTGGGACGATATTGCTTTATACGGGCAAGAACATCCACCCCTTGGAACATGACATCATGGCCAGGTGTTAAAGCATGATCGGCAACAGCTGATTTATCAGGTTGAATGAGCCTGATACATCTATTATGTTCCTTAATGCGAGTGCATATTGTTCTCGAAGTCTGCCCGATGTAAACCTTGCCACAAGTACAGGGAACTCTGTAGATACCCGGTTGTTGCAATTTAGGCAAACTGTCCTTAGTTGGTCGCAGGAGTTGCCTAATCTCAACAGAAGTTCCAAATACAGTCCGTATGTTGTATCGAAGGACAGTTTGCCTAAATTGCAACAACCGGGTATCTACAGAGTTCCCTGTACTTGTGCGATACAACATACGGACTGTATTTGGAACTTCTGTTGAGATTAGGCAACTCCTGCGACCAACTAAGGACAGTTTGCCTAAATTGCAACAACCGGGTATCTACAGAGTTCCCTGTACTTGTGGCAAGGTTTACATCGGGCAGACTTCGAGAACAATATGCACTCGCATTAAAGAACATAATAGATGTATCAGGCTCATTCAACCTGATAAATCAGCTGTTGCCGATCATGCTTTAACACCTGGCCATGATGTCATGTTCCAAGGGGTGGATGTTCTTGCCCGTATAAAGCAATATCGTTCCAGAATCATCAGGGAGGCGGTTGAAATACGTAAACACCCAGATAATTTCAACCGCGACACCGGCTACAATCTCAGTGAATCCTGGCTACCTATTATCAGAACCCTGAGAAAGTAATTCACTGCTGCTTTCCGTTGTCCCTAACATGGGGCTATAATGGCGTCCATCTTTGGGCACCTTCTATATGTTCTTCGTTGCTTTCTCTTAGCAACATTGTCGTATTCCAGATTATTCCTGACGATGAAAGACATGGTTTCTTTCGAAACGCGACGAATTGCAATATAATAAAACACGGCATAAGCCCAAAATTCAACATTATGAATAATAACACGGGCCGTGAAAGTCTAAATGACAATACTAAGGGTTTTTTAACGCTCTTAAAAATCCGACGACTTTGGCCGGGTTTGAACCCGCGATCTTGGGCATAGAAACTCAGCATGCTAGCAACTACGCCACCGAAGCCGCTGATATGGATTTTAAGCCAAGTTGATGAATACGTGTTGCCATGGTAACCATATAGGAGGCTTTGATGGCAACTAGCTGTCAGAAATTTGTCCACGCCTAGGGATCGGATCTTTAAGTTTTCAAAATTCTCATTTTAGGTTTCCGTTGTCGCAGCCCCTAAACTAAGGAACCAACCAACCAAGGTTTTCAAAAACATAAAATAGGGTTTTCAGGGTCTTAATACGTAGAATCCGATTTTAAATAGGTTTTTTATAATTTAAGTGTAGCAAAAATTGACATAAACTTCGCAAAGCTTAAAATTGATGTTTTGTTAGTTGAAAATCTGATTGCAGCAAGAGTGTAAATATTTTACATAATGATACGTCATCAAATTATCACCGAGAACTTATCACTTTTAGGCAATATTTGCTTTCCCTAAATATGTTAATTATTCAAATTCAATAAATCCAAGGATGTCACAGGTGATTTTCACACTATAGGCCGTTTTATTAACTTGGTTTATTTAGCATATAGGGAACTTGGAAACAATAAGAGATTTATCCCCACTTTCCAGACAGTAAGAATAAGAAAAATAATTCGCCGCATTTTTCTTGAGTACATTAAATAACCAAGTATCTCTTTAAAAATATGGACTAAAGATTCAAGTATACTACAATAAATGGAACAAAACTGCAATTAGGTATTTTAGGTAGGCCTACTCGCATATCATTTAGTTTTCTATTAGGTACTACAAGAATATGGCTCTTTTGAGTGTGATTCGGAAAAGTAAAATATTTTGTATTTATAAGTAAGGAGAACAATAGGTAAAAGCCTAAGAATCCGGTCCCTGCTAATTACAGATAGGCCTCCAGCCCTCAAACAGAGCAGTCAGCCGAACCTTGGACCAGAACAGTGTACACAGGCAGACAGCATACATGCGTTGTTCCTGTGCAAGGCCGAGCTGACCATTCTGTCATTGCTAACTGACGTCGTCTCAAATTTACTAATGCTTCGAGCAACATCTTGTGCGAAATAACCTTGAAAACCACTTGCCACGGTCGGTGAGTGGTTAACGTGTCGGTCTACTAACCCCAAACTTGCAGGTTCGCTCCTGGCCGTGGTAAGTGATTTTTTTTGAAAGGTGGCAAAATTTACTACTCGCATGTCATACAATGTTGGCATGTTAAAGAATCCATTTGAATTCAGTAGGCCGTGTTCATAATGGCAAAATTAATATCTGGAGTTTCCGCCAACACAAAGTTCCTCATTTCTCTACTAGAAAGCGCTATATTGTTCAAGGAGCTTAGATATCTAACCTCCTTGACTTTCATAGTGCTTCAAGGAACAACGAAATTCGACATGCAAGCTACCCTCTGGGTGTCAAATAACGGGTGATACCGAGCTCCGTTGATGAGTTCTCTCCACGGGGGTCAATTAGGAAAATCCTAGCAGGGGAAGTTGCCTGAGGCGTGTTTTACTGCCCCCCACTCCAAACTGGACGTCAAGGTAGTAATATTAACGGAATGTGTCAACCTGCGATGATCTTCACTATCTACTCTTGTTATCTCAAACACGTAGTCCATACCACTCATTAGAAATTCTAGGCGTACTATACAAATCAATATGCACATTTTAATTTGTATGTTGTAGCTTTGGAAAAATGTTATCATATGAAAGTTATAACCAGCAGTATGAGCATTACAACGATATTCTGCTACAAGGTGCAAAACTGCAGACAAAAGCTTTACTTCCACTGGCAGTTCGTGGAGTTAACGTTAAAACTTTGACGGTATGAAAATAATTCATCTTCTTAGTATTTTCAATCAATCAAGACTAAGTACTGGTATAAGAACAAAATTGAATGTAGAAATTTTATGACACATCGTTTAAGTCTTAAGAGAATAAAAATAACCTTTACCACAAGGTGATTTCTTAAAGTCTGCAAATGTGTAAATTGGGGGATCAAAGTGAAACGATCATGGTGGGGGGAATTGTGTTTAAATGTACCTCCTGTATTAGTCCAATAACTAACCAAAATACTCATTCTACTAATATTTAATATAACAACCGCTATTCTTTTTTTTGGTGGGGTGTGAAATTTGTCACCGCACTGGTAGCCCCACTAAACTACATTTAGTGGCAATATACCTAAACGAAACCGGGTGAGTTAGCCGTGGTGGTTACGGCATGACTGATGGCAGTCGCTCACATCCGGGAGGC
Organism: Meconema thalassinum; assembly: GCA_946902985.2. NCBI lineage: Eukaryota > Metazoa > Arthropoda > Insecta > Orthoptera > Tettigoniidae > Meconema > Meconema thalassinum. The sequence continues at coordinate 775,809,643 of OX336388.2, read as the reverse complement.
GAGGAGGTTCGAATCCCCCCGCCGGCAACCTTGAAGATGGTCTTCTGTGGTTTCCCATCTTCCTTCCAGGCAAATGCCGGGGTTGGTCCCTAACTATAGGCCACAGCCGCTACCTTCCAACTCCTCGTCCTTACAATCCAACTTCCCTCCTTAACGGTACTTGTAGCTCACCCATTGGGTGTCCGTCTCGAAGCAGCTACAAAACTGGCGAGCCGAACATGTCCTCGGACACTCCCGGCACTAAAAGCCATACGCAAAAAAAAAACCTAAACGAAACCTTGTTATTGTCACATTGCATTGCATTCCATTTGCATATTCCTTGTTGGTGCACACTGGTTCTTGAAGATACTTAGTTGAGTTTATTCTCGACTTATCCATATATTTTGGCCCATCAATGTCCAAGTATTTCATTCAACCTATAAATATACTTGGCAAATTGAATTATGATATGAACCTGGCGCAGTCAGCTGGCATTTGAGGGTGCGCAAATGCGAGGGAGCCGTGTCAGTACATTTACTGGCACGTTAAAGATCCCCTTCGGGGCCAAATTCCGGTACCCCGGCGTCTCGAAACGCCAGTGTAGTTATAAAGCACGTAAAACCAATAACATTATTATTATTATGATATGAAATAAATCACCCGTTTGGACAGCTAGTTCTACAGAGCTAACCTAGAAGTAGGATCCTCTGGTTTTATTCGAGGTTAGTTAGTTAGTTAGTTAGTTAGATGGTTTTATCATTTATAAAACATATTTACGGTGTTCGATCATCTGGAAACAACATATTGTAACCACAAATATATTTCAACAGGACTCTTTATAAGGTTAGATGACTTCAAAAATCTTAAGCATTGTTCCATATCAGTATGCCTGGCTGGAAAAAACATCCCATAGCATCCATCAGCGACATTAATAATAATAATAATAATAATAACATATGGCCTCGGGTGCCGGGTGCAAGCTTTGTTATTTGACACCCAGAGGGTAGCTTGCATGTCGAATTTTGTTGTTCCTTGATGAAAGTCAAGGAGGTTAAATATCTAAGCTCCTTGACACTATAGCGCTTTCTAGTAGAGAAATGAGGAACTTTGTGTTGGCGGAAAATCCCGAGATTAATTTTGTCATTATGAACACGGCCTACTGAATTCAAATGGGTTCTTTGACATGCCAACATCGTATGACATGTCGTAATTTTTGCCGCTTTTCAAAAATCACTTACCCCGGCCAGGAGCGAACCTGCAAGCTTGGGGGGTTAGTAATCCGACACTATAACCACTCACCCACCGTGGCAAGCAATATATTATTATTTAGCCGTATTGAATAAATCCAGTCCAATATAGGCCTAATATAGAAAGTTTGGGTTCAACTAGAACGTTTTTCAAGGTTAGAGGACTTTATCAGTCAAAAATTGTTACGCATTTCACCAATTCTTTATATGTGGAAACAACACCTTTTTGCAATCAATAGGAGATCCGATTCATTATATTGAACCATAGTGAAGAAGTATAATGTAGACAATCTATTAAGGTACACACATCAAAAAAAGTTTTGCATCACCTCGGTTCCAAGAGTTCCGGAACCGTTAAATACAAAGGGAATAGAGATCAACACAAACAACATTTCAGCTCGTTTTATTGCTCATGAGACCCACACATTGCATGTTGTACCATCATACAGCTAGACTTTCAGCATTTGTGGTCCAGATTGCAGTACACACCACTACCTCTAATACCCAGTAGCACGTCCTCTTGCATTGATGCATGCCTGTATTCGCCGTGGCATACTATCCACAAGTTCATCAAGACACTGTTGGTCCAAATTGTCCCACTCCTCAACGACAATTCGGCGTAAATCTCTCAGAGTGGTTGGTGGGTCAAGACGTCCATAAACAGCCCTTTTCAACATATCCCAGGCATGTTCGATAGGGTTCATGTCTGGCGAACATGCTGGCCACTGTAGTCGAGCGATGTCGTTATCTTGAAGGAACGCATTCACAAGATGTGCACGATGAGGTCGAGAATTGTCGTCCATGAAGACAAATGCCTCTCCAATATTCTGCCGATATGGTTGCACTATGGGTCGGAGGATGTCATTCAGGTATCGTAAAGCCGTTTCGGAGCCTTCCATGACCACCAGTGGCGTACGTCGGCCCCACATAATGCCACCCCAAAACATCAGGGAACCACCACCTTGCTGCACTCGCTGGACAGTGTGTCTAAGACGTTCAGCCTGACCAGGGTGCCTCCAAACACGTCTCCGACGATTGTCTGGTTGAAGGCATATGCGACACTCATCGGTGAAGAGAACGTGATGCCAATTCCGTGGGGTCCATTCAGCATGTTGTTGGGCCCATCTGTACCGCGCTGCATGGTGTCGGGGTTGCAAAGCTGGACCTCGCCATGGACGTCGGGAGTGAAGTTGCGCATCATGCAGCCTATTGCGCACAGTTTGAGTTGAAACACGACGTCCTGTGGCTGAACGAAACGCATTATTCAACATGGTGGCATTGCTGTCAGGGTTCCTCCGAGCGGCAATCCGTAAGTAGCGGTCATCCACTACAGTAGTAGCCCTTGGGCGGCCTGAGCGAGGCCTGTCATCGACAGTTCCTGTATCTCTGTACCTCCTCCATGTCCGAACAACATCGCTTTGGTTCACTCTGAGACGCCTGGAAACTTCCCTTGTTGAGAGCCCTTCTTGACACAAAGTAACAATGCGGACGCGATCGAACTGCGGTATTGACCTTCTAGGCATGGTAGAACTACAGACAACATGAGCAGCGTACCTTCGTCCTGGTGGAATGACTGGAACTGATCGGCTGTCGTACCCCCTCCTTCTAATAGGCCCTGCTCATGCATGGTTGTTTACATCTTTGAGCAGTTTTAGTGACATCTATGAACAGTCAAAGGGACTGTATCTTTGATACAATATACACAGTCAACGTCTATATGCCGGAGATCTGGGAACCGAGGTGATGCAAAACTTTTTTTGATGTGTGTAGATTTATATTAACTTTAGTCTTGTTTCGTTTATGTATTTTTCTTGTTTTTTGTGACCTTTCATTTTATTTAAAATTTAATGTGTATTTTGTAAAGAGATCCATTTAACTATGGCATTAATTGTTAACATAGTTTTTAAGATTGTTTTATTATTTCAATCTACGCTGACGATTATCATTGTATGCCGAAGCATGTACGTATTAACTTAAATAATATTAAACGTCTTTTAAGTGTTTGACAAGGCGGCTATTATAATTTGAGATTAATATAATGAAAACCAAAATGTTAATGTATAGTCTATATCATTTTAAAGCTTATAAAACAGGTTACAATGTTAATACTGAGAGCTCTCCGTTATTTTTTTGACGGAGGTCCATGTTTTATTCCCGGCTCTGCCAAGAAATTTAATTCTGGTCTATGGGTTGGAACGGGGTACACTCAGCCTCGCGAGGAAACACTGAGAAGAAATGGGTTCAATTCCCACCTCAGCCATCCAGGAAGTTGTTTTCTGTGATTTCCCCACTTCTACTCCAGGCAAATGCTGGAAGGTTCCTAACTTAAGGTCACGGCCACCTCCTTCCCAATCCTCCAGTCTAGTCTGCAAGCCTATGTTTGTGAACAGGTCACCTCCATGATCCCCTATTAGCAGTTAGCACCGCGGCCTCCTCTGCTTCTACACCTCTACATTGAAATAGTTCAACACTGAATCTAACCATCACCTCCTAGGTCAACCTCTACTTCTCTTACGCTCTACAGCCGAACTCATTAACCTCTTAGGTAATCTCTCCTCCCCCTTTCTCTTCACATGACCCCACCATCTGAGTCGGCTCATACGAACATCCGGCGTGTTTATTTCTAACTTATCCTGCTTCTCTTCATTTACATACAACAATACTTAAATGTTCCATCTATAAAAATAGTTTCTCTTTTACACAAGTATTTCAAATTTGATGCAGTAGAAAACATAATAATGTTATTCTCTCTGTCTTTTACCAGAAGCATATTTTCTTTTAGTCGGCCCCGTGGTGTTGGGATAGCGCGTCTGCCTCTCACCCGGACGCCCCGGGTTCGATTCCCGGCTCCGTCAGGGATTTTAGAAACTGACGTTAGGGCTGGAACGGGGTTCACTCAGCCAATATTAACGGCCGAGGGGACCCGATGCGCTGATCACGCGTCACCCCAATATCGGCAGGGCAGCGGTCTCTTCGTAAGCCTTCACAGGCTGTAGTGCCAGGGGTTATTATTATATTTTCTTCTAAGTTCGATCGAATGTCCATAATGGCTAGAGTATCATGAACTTCTAGCTTATTTTGAGGCAGAGGTGGTAAGTTTCTCAGTCGCAATATTATTTTAAATCCTCTCTATGCCATTTGATAGTAAATTATCAGACAAGTGCTTAGGGGTAGCAAGTATATCCTTTCTCATTAACTTCGATGGCCGTTCACATATATTGTCACGTACATTTCTTTTTACACAGTTTGGCGGTATTAGGGTATCCGAGGCCTAGGGAGTCTCTTCCTTTCGCGCCTTAATTGGCCCTTGTCTCATCTTTCGTGACACCCTCCTTCTGTGAGGGGTCAGCCTTCTTTTATTTTCCTTTTACCTCCTGCCTTGTGCTCAAGGCCCTTAAGGAGGCAGGGTGTATGTAGCCCCACCACTTCTGGTGCACCCTAGATAATGCTACACCCTCAGGTGCTCACGGCTGGTGAGTTCGGGAGTTGGTGACCCCGAGGGATTCATGAGCTGGGTCCGTTTTCCCCTTTTGTCCCTTACCTTTGGGGCAGACCCTCTCCTTTCCTCTTTTCATTATATTTCCTTTCTCTTTAAGGTTCCCGCACTGTTTTTGTTACTTGGTTCCCTGTGTATCTAAATTCCCTTTTAGCGATTTTTTAAGGTATTTTTAATCTACGTTGCATTTTGTAAGTTTTTTCGATCTAAATTACATCTCGCGATTGTTTTCAACTTCAATAGCATTTTGTAAAGATTTACAATCTAAATTGCTTTTTGGTAAGTCTTTCAATGCAGGTAGCCGGGCCTTTTAGTGAGAATTTTGAATTTCAATTGCATTTTGTAAGTATTTTCAACCAAAACCGCATTTCGCACGAATTTTGAATCTAAATTGCATTTTGTTTGGTGGGCATTTTGCACATATTTTGATTCTTAATTGCATTTTGTGGGTATTTTGAATCTAAATTGCATTTTGTCAAGTATTTTCAATCTAAATTGCATTTTGTAAGTATTGTCAATCCACATGAGTCGTTTGAATCTACCGTACATTTTGTAAGCATTTTCAACTTCAATTGCATTTTGTAAGTATTTTGAATTTCAATTGCACTTTGTGAATAATTTGGATTGGAACTGGGATATTTCAATCTGAATTGCATCGTGTATTTTCAATTTCAATTGCATTTTGTAAGTATTTTGAACCTCAATTGCATTTTGTACGTAATTTCGATCTCATTTGCATTTTGTAAGTATTTTGAATTGCAATTGCATTTTGTGGGTATTTCGACGCTACATTGCATTTTGTACGTATTTTGAACATAGCCTTCATTTTGTGGGTATTTTTTTTTTTTTCAATCTATTCCTTTTGTGAATCTTTTCGTTCTAAATTCCCTTCTGTAAGAACATTTTGTGAGTTGTTTCAATCTGAGTTCCTTTTTGTAAGTATTTTCCGTCTCACTTAATTTTCGTTCTGGTTTCCGTTTCATTATCATTTTCGCTATCACCCAGATCATTAATGGCCGATAACCTAGATGTTAGGCCCCTTAAAACAACAATTATCATCATCATTTTTACACAGTTTGAAATAAATTCTTGATTATCGTACATGGTTCGTGATTGTGAGACCCACATAACAGAAAGTTACCACCATTTGTAAATAAATGGGCAGAACATTCCTTGACACCTCCACTGTTGGCCCCATTTTGACTACTCACACTTATGAAATTTATAGTTTCCTATAATTCGCAATTCTCCAACTCTTTGACTGTACATGGATAACATGTTCGCTGCACTGATTATATCTACAGAAGCCCCAGGGGGTCCAGGTGTATGTAGCTGTCAGTCAACTCATGACTTACAAACATTTCAGGAGAGGTTGCCTACCCCCACTCTCTTCCCAAACCCATTAGCGTGAGCTGACAGGACTGTTTGGGTTTAACCTGATCAGCGGAGTTCGACCATCCCGCAAATAACAAAGCTTGCACCCGGCACCCTAGGCCATACGATATTAATTATTATATTACCTTGAAAACCGACGCAACGACTTGCTTATTATACCTAGATGAACAACACCAAGCAAAGGAGTCTCCGTCAATGGATCTAAACGTACAGTAATCATCAAGCTCCGGATCTCTGACCTGTTTTATTTTACTCTCGAAACTTCTTATTATTTTTAAGTTTTAGGTACCAACAAGAAACGTACTTCAAATTTACAAAGCCTATTTACCTCATTTTACGTTATGACTTAATAAGACCTATTTTTCGTGATAAAACCTAAAAATACCTAATTTGGTTACTGAAGCTCAGCGTGGCAAATGTTTTACGCTGCTGTAATATACTGGGGAAGTGCAGAGCTAACTATCGGTAATCGTCTTTCCATCGCTCTATAAATGTTAGCAACTCTGGTTCAGTATATTGCTGACAGTTGGTCCCCCTGCTGGAAGGGCCGTTGACCCATTAAGAAAGGGGTCGTTTTCTTACCTGCGTCAAGCAGGACTCACTTGCTTACAGGTAACACTGGCTACCGGACATGGTGTCAGCCTATGTCATGTACTATTGTTACTAAGTGACGTATGGCAACGTTGCAAAGCAAGGTGAAGGTAGAGCAGTGTAAATAGTGTGACAATCTGTTTGCTCTTATCTTATGTTTAACAACATAACCTCTTGTTTCTCTCCAGTGCCTTCGCTCTTATGAACGAACCAAGAACAGCAACAAGTGCCCTTGAAGCGTGTGACATAAGTTTTTTTCCCTAACTTTTATACCCTTATCAAAATTTTGGCAAATTTGCCTCTCTCTGTAGCTACTGGTACTGCCGAACGGAGTTTGAGTTGGTTGAAAACATACTTAAGAAATTCTACTTCTGAAAACAGACTCAACAGCCTAGTATTGTCATCTATTCACAGATACATACATCTCACTGACGATGAAGTTATGAACCGATTTGGCAATGCTTCAAAGCAAGATGATAGTATTAATAAAGAAAAACATAAAATGGTCTTAGTTGTGTTTGACATTAACCAAACATAAAACATCACAACAAATTGGTTGAAAAAGTGATGCCAGATAGCCATAAAACTCATCATTTTGCACCAAATTATACAAAGGTTTCCCGGGGAGAAGCCCAGACCCCCTATTCTTTGGGCCTATACCATGCCCCCTAACCCCCAGTTGGGCACCCCCCGAAAGAAAACGACCCTGGTGTCAGCGCATGTAATATGTACTTAAACAGTGTTTAATCATGTATATACAATGTCAAATATATTTCGTTATACAGTCCACCACATCTTATTCTATGTGTTAGACATAAGTTTTGGTCCTCCGGGCCGGATTTCTTTGATAGTGTAATACCGGCCTAACACAAGCTATCCCTCAAATTCTACACACACCCAAACGGGGCTATATGAGTGCGATATCACAGCCCATAAAATAAACAACAACTTTTTGCATGCTACCGAATTATACTGTATATACTTAACAGTATGCAGACTCAGCGTCCTCCGAAAACAAATCACGACTACACACCTGGTATGTTGAGGTTGCGAGCCAACAACGGCAGTGAGAAGAAAACCTGAGATGCAAATTAGTGTTGGAAGACATGAAGATATCATGACAAGGAACAAGGACTGTGGACATGCGGCAGGTGTGCTGACTAGCAGTGGAGGACACAATCCACTCCTTTCTCTTGTGCGTTCAATTAGGGGTATTGCATCCTTCGTCATCAGACCTGTGCACCTGTCTGACGCAATAGTCAGTTTTCTACGGGGTCTGCTATTAGGTGAGCAGACTTTCTATGGGATTAATTCGTTTTTATGATCGGATGTCGTTCCTAACGCCATCCTCAGCAGAGGAGTTAAATAAAATGAATGAAACCAGGCAAAAGTTGGGAGGAAGAAGAAGAAGATGTTCCAGCTTGGGTATGTACCTTTGGTAATGTTTGGGTCGCATTCTGTTTGGATCAATTGTCACTAATTATCGTCATTTTGAACAACTTGTTTGGACCAGTAAAAGCAAACCGTTTGGACCAGTCGGCCGAACAAGGACAACATCCTCCTTCCCATTTTAAACAGGTTTAGAACTATCAACTGTTAGGTCGAATGTACTTAAAATTCGAAGCCACAAGTATAACACACAAATCATACACGTACACGTGTTGATTAATTGATGGCCTTTGCGGCATCGTGGTTATGTATCCCCGTGTACTTGGATGTGTGTGTGGAATTTATCTGATAATCTGTGTTGTTGTGATGACTGTATTAGTGCGTGTATTTGTAATTCAGATGAGGATTCGGAAGGAGGCGTCCGTAGATTTCAGTTAGGAACCATCCTGGCATTTGCCTGGAGTAGAAGTGGGAAACTACGGAAAACCACTTCCAAGATGGCGGAGGTGGGAATCGAACCTACTTCTTCTCAGTTTTGCCTCACGAGGCTGAGTGTACCCCGTTCCTGCCCTCAGACCAGAATAAATTTCTTGGCAGAGCCGGGAATCAAACCCGGGCCTCTGCGATGACAGCCAAGAGTGCTTGCTGGCCACTACGCAACGAGGAATCTCGCTCTGTTGAGTCCTTCATACGGTTTTTATATAGGGTAGAGTCAAGTTACTCCGTGATATCAAGTAACACCGTGATAAAGCGTATTTCCTCTATCACTACGTAGGTTCAATTACGAAAGTTCTAAGTTTTTACCAACAGATGTCAGTAGAAACCAGGATTCCAGGAATCTCTTGCGTTCTATTTTTGACGAACTCAGTGAGGTTTAAAATAGTACATTATGCAACGAGCCTATAATGGGTATAATTAAGACACGAGTATGTTTATAAAACGAGCGTATGTGAGTTTTATAATTTCCATACGAGTGTCTTAATTACCATTATAGGCGAGTTGCATACGACTGTTTATGTTCGACGATAATTATAACTTTATTATATGTTTTAACATAAATATTCATTAATATCTGTTCAGTCACTATAATGTTGTGATCGGGTGCTGCGCTGGGTAGTATATCTCTGTTTTCCAAGCTCTCTGGCCAACCGACGCATGCGCTCTGTGTGCTTCAATGCCATATGTTCAGATTGTGCACCAATATTTAGTAAAACTGTCACCGAAGTCGTTTCAAAACAACGCGCTGTGTAGAAATTGGATTTGGGGATATTAAGGTACAGTGCTATTTCTTGTCTCATATTCACCAGTTTATTTACGCGAACATATGGACGGTGCACTTTCGGCAATTTATATAGACATGTTAGATTTTGAGCTCATGCGCGAAGGTATCCATATCTAATTAGTCACACAACTGTTTCTTGAGCTCTGATTGGTGGAAGAAACTGTTTCATAATGAAAAATAGTGTTATAATGAGCCTCATTATGAGACAGTTTTCTGACACATAATAGTCAGGGTCGAACATAAAATATATTAACAAAGAGTTGACATTTCAACAAGTGATCCACATCTAGTGAAATCTGTGGTGAAGATTTTAATTTCTTATAAACAGCTGTTTCATTGTAAAAGTTTCATTTTAACACCAGTCATGCAGACCATTCGCATACAAAACTTACATGCATGTAGTGTTACGCATGCAAGGTATGTGAGCTTTGCAATAAGTACGTTTTTCTTAGGTTGGACGCTGAAATGGCGCCAAAACGGAATAAAAAGGCTCGCTCCTACACAGCTGAAACACTTAAAGAAGCATTGAGGTCGATGAAGGAAGATGGATGATCAGTATACAAGGCCAGTAGACGTTTTAATAACCCGTGGAGTACACTAAAGGATTATTGCACAAAATATTCAGCCGATCCAGGAAGTGCAACCCTTGCAAATACTGGAAAGCCATTCGTTGTATCACCCGAATTTGAAGTGAAGATGGTGTGTCAAGATAGACACAATAGATCGGTCTTGGCCTAATTCCAGACCCCAGAACAAAGACGATGATGGTTGTGGTGCGTGAGGTGGCTCCCCTGGCGGATGACACCAAGAGGAAGAATGGAGCTGAATGGATTGTTTCTCAGTTTTGTAATGTCTGGTACCTATAACGTCTATTTTATGTGTACAGGTGTGAGGAATCTCATAGTGACTAAGAAGACTTAAAATATGTTTAATGGAATATTTGTAATAGAATGTTTTTTTATTACAAAAAACTGTGTAGTGAAATGTTTCAATATGGGGTAATAGAAACTTACAGTCTACATACGATTTGAACACTTTTATTACATTAAACATTAGTTTTCACGATTATAAAGTACACTGAATGGTGAACACCATTCTATCACGAAGTAACTTGAATATCACGGCGTTACCTACTTCTACTACCGGATTTTGTTAGTTAATAGTACCTTGAAATAACTTATGAATATTTGTAAGATAAATGCCAGAAATGTTCCGTAGGGTATTCCTCTTTAACATGAAATGAACCGAAATAACTGAAATCTAAAATTTCAGAAATAGTAACAAATAAATCTTAGTATCACGGAGTTACTTCTAACCCTACTGCAGTTCAGGCATTTTTCCTTCCTGACACTGCATCCAATAAGAATCTACGGGGTCAAATTTTTCTGTGGTCTCTTTTCTTACAATATGTTGTCTCTCTCTCTTAATTGACACTTCATTTCGAAACTCGCTTAAGAAAACATTTAAGATTTTTACATCCATCTGAAGCTAATAGACCCATCCTTTAACAGATTCACTTCAATACTCGTAGTTGTATCTTATCAAGCACAGTTTTTATCTCTGCGTTCAATGTATTTATTATGTTCATACTGATGCAAGTTACAGGATGTCCAGCGGCGCGATTCCTGCAACCTAAGCACACCAAAGTGACTGGAGCGTGTTTGGGCAACCCGCCTACTGGTCCAAACATACTGTAGATTTGAATAAAAGACTACATGGAGCCTAGTCAATACGGGTTACTATTACTGTTCCAAACTTACTTGGATCCGACAATGGTGCTAATTTTACTTCACCGCACTCCCCTAAAGCCATTTTGAAGAGCCATTGTCGGTTAAGCTCGGAGGATACCAAAACCATTGGTCTGCCGAGGTTAGGTCAGGTGGACACTCAAGCCATCGGTCAATGAAATGGGTCCGATGGACACTAAAACTATTGATATATGAAATGGGTCCGATGGATACTAAAACCATTGATCTATGAATTGTGTCCGATGGATACTAAAACCATTGATCTATGAAATGGGTCCGGTGGATAATAAAACCATTAATCTATGAAATGGGTCCGATGGATACTAAAACCATTGATCCATGAAATGGATCCGATGGATACTAAAACCATTGATCTTTGAAATGTGTCCGGTGGATACTAAAACCATTGATCTATGAACTGTGTCCGGTGGATACTAAAACCATTGATTTATGAAATGTGTCCGGTGGATCTAAAACCATTGATCTATGAAATGGGTCCGATGGATACTAAAACCATTGATCTATGAAATGTGTCCGATGGACACTAAAACCATTGATCTATGAAATGGGTCCGATGGATACTAAACCATTGATCTATTGAACCCTACGGTATTAGGCTGACTGGTGTCGAACCTGGATCTCTGGGAAAATGAGAACAGACTAGAGATGCCAGCAAGAAACGAACCCAAGGTCTTTTGAGGGAGTTTAAGTCATAAAAACCCCTAGAGAAAAGACATGGTAAATCACTGTTGTGATATAAACAAATTCTGACATTATTTGTTAATATAATGTAGAAAATATTAGCAGAATACGGCAGTATTGGGCTGTAAGATGCATACAATTCTGGACTTAGCGCAGAATGTGGGAACTCTTGACAGGTTGCAAATGAGGCTGGAATATAGGCGTGGTTTCGTGGCGCCATGCCAATCACTGGGATCTATTTACGCTGTCTGAGACAAGGGAGGACAGTAATATATGGTCAAGTGAATCCCCTACATATAAGAGGAAGCACAGTGGGGTGGGGATATGCCAGAATAATTTAATGATTACTCGTGATTGGAGTAACTCAGAGACATGAGGACTGCACCTACGTGAATGAATTGCAAGGAGGCTAATTATCAAGCCGTCAAACATTGAAATCGAAGCAGATTTAACGTAACGCGCAAGGACACTGTAGGACTGAGTCCAGCGCAATACTATGACCATGCCGTGGGGGAAGAACCACTGACGCGGCGTGGGGTCGCGCTGGCAAAGGCAATTAATATTAATTAATTGACCGATCGATCCTCGTGCACACAGGCAGAGATGTAATCAGCAAGGCAAGATGGACCAGGAAAACGTCATTTCAAGACCAGAGAAGTACGGAGAGAGGAGATGGAGCTCCAAGGAAATTTTAGACCTACTTTTCGGCTCCAAACAGATATAAGGTCAGTGGAGCAGACAGTCGGGGTCAGTTGAACCATACTCTAGTGCGGAGCGCACGCCGCCCGAGTCCAGAGAGGGGCGCGCGTACTTTAACAGTTTAAATGCATCCACATATTAACCATGCAGTATAACGCAATAATTAAGAACAATTAGTATAGTCAGTTGAACCATACTCTAGTGCGGAGCGCACGCCACCCAAGTCCAGAGAGGGGCGCGCGTACTTTAACAGTTTAAGTGCATCCACATATTAACCATGCAGTATAACGCACTAATTAAGAACAATTAATATAGTCAGTCGAACCATACTCTAGTGCGGAGCGCACGCCGCCCGAGTCCAGAGAGGGGCCCACGAGTTAAGTTTGTCGCTTAACAGTCTTCTTTAGTGATGTACTAAGAAGTTGTCGCTACTGCTAAGTCAGTAGGTCTCGTGGTTCTTACTTCTGATGAGTAGTATCTGCTTTCTATGAATGAGAACTCGTTGGTTAGTTTTGTAGATGTATTTATTAATCTTTGACAATCCAATATATACAAGTTAACACCATACAGTCAACCTGTTCGGTCGCTGCTGTAACTGGAAGAGAGCTGTGCTCCTCAGCGCAGGGCTTTTATACAGTTCCCTTCACAAGGGAGAGGGAAATGTGCGTCATACAGGATATTGATTCATGGTTCCGATAACAGGAATTCCATGAAGTGAACACTCATAGGCAGTGTGTCATTTCCTTGGTTCCGAGAATAAGAATTCTCTGAATTGGGGCTTTTATACAGTTCCCTTCACAAGGGAGAGGGCAACGTGCGTCATACAGGATATTGATTCATGTTTCCGATAACAGGAATTCCATGAAGTGAACACTCATAGGCAGTGTGTCATTTCCTTGGTTCCGAGAATAAGAATTCTCTGAATTGAATACAAGCGAACACTCATAGATAGTGGGGTAAACATATCGAGATATACAGAATGACAGATACACGCGGCATCTCTAATAATAATAATCATAAGTCTTAGTTTAGAATGGGGTCTGGAGTTCGACCTTAGACGGAATACATAACTCCTCCACCCTTTGTTGGTCGTTATCGTCCTCGATAACAATTTTCTTAAATCTATTTTTTACAGATTTAATACATTGATTTATCCTTGTTCTATATATTAACAGGATAACACAGAAAATAAGTATTATAATACTTGTGTTCACAGACACAAAAGTCTTCATTTTAGTATTATATTCTTGAATGGGTTTTAAATCTAACTTCATTCCTTTCACATCGAGGTGGGATGAATGGAAATTTATTTCGGTCTTAACGTATGGATCACTTGGAGTTGTCAGGAGTGGAAACAGGTGCACATAATTTGTAGGTTGCTGTAGCAAAGTTATGCCCATACTTGTAATAGGGCAAGACTCATTTGAGTAGATAACATATGATCCTGCTAATTTTATAGTTCTCTGAGATTCTGGGCTGGTTTGCAAGATTATTTGAGGAATTTTGCTAGAGAAAAGGCTATGCTTCTTATTTAGTGGTTGAAATAGTTGTACCTCGTTTTTTACAGTGGCAAATTGACATCTGGTAGTGTCCGTTAAATTACATGAAGTTATTCTAGTATTAAAGAGTATACATGCGTAATATTGAGTAATTTTTATTCAAGGTGCGTTAGACCATCTTAAGGTAGGTCCTTGCAAGTAATATTTTTCCGGAGGGATTAATATTAGATTATTGCTAGGTACAGGAGAAATTTTATACAATGTGTAAGTTTTAGCATCAGTGATTGGCATATATGAATTATAGTTTTTGTTGGGTAGATTAGTTGTAAATGTTTTTCAACATTTGTTAAATCCTTTTGGGAGAACATCTTGATATTTGTCATTTCATTAAATGACAAGCTAATAGTATCTTGCATCACTTGTAATTTGTTCGTACACAAGAGCACATATTGTTGATGTTCCAGAAGGTTAATCTTGAAGTCTTCTTCTTGTAAAATACCTTTAATTACCTTCATATTATAGTTTACATGGTTCATTTCATTATAGAACTTTTGAGCAATGGAGTTACTGAATGATACTAATTTATTAATATGTTTAATTTCTTTGGCGTTACTTTGTTTTAATGCTTTTAATTGTTCTTGTAGATTGTCTAGATCATCTTGGTCTAGATTACCTGATATGAATTTAATTATACTACCTAAACCATTTATAAGACCTCTCTTACTTCTAGGTGTAGCAGGCAGCAACTTATTTAATTCCTTTTTTGTTTCTTTAATTGATTCTCTTAATTCTGATATTAGACAAGGAAAAGTATTATTGCTTCGTGATACGAGACTTGAGATAGTGTCTTGAATATTATTATAAGATTCTTTTAAACTCGTTAAATTGAAATGAAACATGAACCGGTGATAATCGTTAATTATTAAGGCTGGTCCTAATGAGTCGGCATAGAATCCTTATGTCTGGATGGGCTGTGTGATGATGGTGCCATATCCGGGCAGGAATCTAGAATAAGAAATTTTCTTTTGGTTTAATGTCCCGAAAATTCCTTACATGTGTTTTACCGTTTCTCATTTTACAGTATACCCTGCTTTCTTCAATTTTGGTAATGATACATTCGTTGTACAGGTTTCTTGATTTCTTGTTTCTGGTGAGGGGATCTAATACGTAGACAGTTTCATTAATTTGGTAATTATGATTGAAAGTGTCGGTGTTCGGTTTAGTATGACTCTCTTTTACAATTTTCAACTGATTTCCTTGTCTTTCAATGTATTCATTGATTTTGAGACATGGCGAGAAGACGTGGTCTAAAGCCTTATAGTAGGGTCCGTATAGAACGTTGAAAGGAGGTTGTTTAGTAGTGGAATGGATTGAAGAATTGTAATACGTGATTATGGTGGTCACGAGCTCTGAGAGCGGAGTGAACTTATCGTGATCTCTGGAGATACGAAGTTTCTCTAGAAGGGTCGAATTCAGTCTTTCTACTGGAGAATTAGATGAAGAATTCAAAGGGGTAGTAGCGTGATATTCGATGTTCGTGGCTTTACAATATTCTTTTATGACATTGTTTTCGAACTCTCCTCCTTGGTCATGTGTGATTTTCCTTGGGAATCCATGGTGGGAAAAGTAAACTTGTAATTGGCTTAGTGTGGCCAGACCTGTACCATTTGGTAAAATGTAGGCTTGTCCATACTTTGAGAAAATGTCAATTATAGTTAATATGCGACTTTGCTCGAAGTGAAACGTGTCGATGTGAATTTGAGAGAAAGGGTGATCGGCGGTGATGGGACCTTGGTTCGATACCTCGTTAGGGTGTCTCTCGTATTTGTTTCTCTGACAGAGGTTACATTGATTGATGATTGTCCTAATTTGTTCTCTTAAATGAGGCCAGTAGTATTTGGTCTTAAGATGTTCGTAAGTTTCTACTATACCATTGTGGTTTTCAGAATGATAGTGTGAAATCAGCTGTCTCTGAGTTTCGGGGCTTTCAATGTCTTCCAAGAATTTGGATGACCTGATAATGATTAGTTCAGAAGTAAATAGCTTCTGGCATGCCCTGATGAATGGGATCTCGAGAGTGATATCGTCAAAATAAGTAGCGTACTTGTTTGAGGTTAGTATTATTTTGAGGAGGTGATTTGCTAAATCTTCCTGAAGATTCTTCTTTGTGACAATCATTATGTGTCTGGTACATTTTTTAAACAGGTTTTGTTTAAGTACCTTGGGATAATTACCATATTTTACAATAATCTGATTGCGGTTTTGGTTTAAGTTCCGTTCAGATATTTTCAATGTGAATATGGGGTCTGCTTGGTTTGAATGGACAGTTTCATTATCCATATCATTTTGGTAGGTGTCATCTCCGGGGATGGCAATGATTGAAGCTGCTTCATCAGCCATGTTAATCTCTACTTTAGAGAGTGCGTCTGCGACATAGTTAGTTTTGTCTTTGACGTAATCAGACTCTCCTGGTTTTGTGTGGGGATATTCTTGAATGTTACCGTATGTAATGGAATTTATTTCCATTGGCTCAACAAAAATTGGTTCCTTAAACTCGTGTTTTAGTTGTCTCTCTGTGGGCTGTATGGCTTGGTGAGTTTTGGCATCTAAGAGATACATTTCACCATATTTAAAATTCAGAACATACTCTTCTTCTTTTTCGATATTGACGGGAATCGCAGTGTTAGCTGTATCTACCGTGGGTTGAAAATGATTCACTTGATTATGTGAAGAATGAAAGTGAAACGGTATGTCTGTGCTGTGGTGAGTGACTAGGTTCGAGGCGTAGTCAATCTTTGCGTCTAATTGAGCGAAATCTGCGCTACCTAAATTATTTAAGTCTTCGATTTTGATGGCTGGGCCAAGCCAAAATCCTGAGACTGTTCCTCTGTATCGTACTCATATTCATAGTACTGAGTGTCGTACTCTTTCGGGTAGTTTTGTATGTTGTACTCATCTACATACTCTAGTGATTGCTGTATGCGACCAAAAGCTTCCTGTTCGATGTCTTCTGAAGGTTCTAAGTGAGCATTCAGATTACCTCTAATGGTTGAAACACCTGACATCGGCTGTGGAAATCTTTGCTGGTTAGTGGGTGTGAAACGTCGGCCAATATTATTGGGAGTTGGGTAAGGACGATTCATGGAGTTTGGTGGCTTGAAAGGCTGAGTGTTCGGAGCTTGAGCATGTCCGAAAATTGGTTGTGGTTTATCTTTAAAGAAGGGTCTGTGGGTTTGATTTTGCATGAAAGGTTGGTTAAATGGGTTCCTTGGTGGAGTGGGGTTAGAATTCGAGAATGGATTGTGTGCTGAGTGGCCTAGTGGTCGAGCTGTTGGAAACTTGCTAGGAGGTAGTTTTCCTCTTAGTTGGTCCATGTAATCTTCATGGGCACGATCGTTATCATAAGACCTGCATAACCTGAGACAATGATTCAGGTCTGTAATCTGTGCATATCTTAAGTATGAACGGTAGGGTTCCAACACTCCTGCTTTAAATGTATTTAGGCTTAACTCTTCAAGTTCTCTTAATTTCAATTCCAAAATTTGATTTTGGTAATTGACTTTGCATAAGCTTTTGCATTGCAAAGTCAATCCTTCCAATTTATCATGGTAGTCATTGTATGATTCGTTTCTTTTCTGGTAGCAATTAGAGATCTCCTGGATGAGAAGTCTCTCGTCTTTGACGTTACCGTATTTTCTTATGAGTTTATCTTTAAATTTTTCATAAGTACTGTTGGCTTCTAAGTCAAGAATGCTACATGCTTCACCTTTTAGTTTTGACTTTATGACGTTAAATAGGAAGTCATTTATTAATACTGAGTTTGTAGCTGACGCTATTCTCTTATGAGTGTTTAGAAACGATTCTGTTCTTGCTAAGAAATAGTCGACTGCAAGAATTAGTGCCGTTAAATTCAGGCAAGAGCTGTATCTGAGCATATTCGAATTTTGAAAGTAACTCGGTTTCAGGCATTTTGTTTGAATTTATAAAGACGGTTTTCAAAATTGTTTATAATAAATATTTAATTTGCTAGATTAAATTTTGTAACAGTGGTTACTTTTAAAAGTTAATTACTTACTTATAAGTGTTAATATTAATCGAAATATATGTGAAAGAGCCCTGGTTAGGTTTTCACAATAAAGGAAATAACTTATTATTATTAATAATCAAAATATATGTGAAAGAGCCCCGGTTAGGTTTTCACAATAAAAGAAATAACTTATTATTATTATTATTATTAATCAAAATATATGTGAAAGAGCCCCGGTTAGGTTTTCACAATAAAGGAAATAAGTTATTATTATTATTAATCTAAAATGAATGATATGTGGATATCTCGTTTAGATTCTCCACAATATGAACTAGTAAAATGATAAAATTAATGATATGTCTTCTGAAATGAGGATGATGATTGATGATGATAATAAATATTTAATTATTTTATTAATTCCTTTAAGAAGCCTCCGTGGCTTAGGCGGCAGCACGTCGGCCTCTCACCGCTGGGTCCGTGGTTCAAATCCCGGTCACTCCATGTGAGATCTGTGCTGGACAAAACGGAGGCAGACAGGTTTTTCTCCGGGTACTCCGGTTTTCCCTGTCAAAATTCCATTCCAGCAACACTCTCCACTATCATTTCATTTCATCTATCATTCATTTAATCATTGCCCCAGAGGAGTGCGTCAGGCCTCGGCAGCCGGCACAGTTCATATCCTCGCCGCTAGATAGGGGCTTCATTCATTCCATTCCTGACCCGGTCGGAGACTGGAAGCAGGCTGTGGATTTTCATTTCATTAATTCCTTTAATAGTGTCAAGCGAAAGACCAGTATGGGCTGCACTAACTCACTTTTGTTAGGAAATTATATTACTTTATTATTATTTTTTGTTTTAATTGTTTAGTTACAATATTAATTCAAAAGTAAATAAAGAGTGTAAGGTCTGCTAATTAGAACCCACTAAATTATTTCCTCTTGAAAGTACAAATATTTATTATTATGTATTTATTATTTGTTTTAAGTTTATTAAGTTTAATTCAAATCGAAATGACAAGGCAAACTCTACTAGTTAAAGTTTACTGTAATTTGTTTTCGTTTGAAAGGGAAAGAATGTATTATTTAGGTTTTATTATTATTATTGTTGCTCTCCCAATTTGTTACTTGAAATATTGAACCATGCTTTACAAATAATACTCTAGTTCACAAATAAGGTATTATTTGGAGTTTGACTTACAGACAAGAAAAGATGATCAGTGCTGGCTGCATCCTCTTGGAACTGCGGAGTCGGTTGGTTCTCTTGTGTCGTCGTGTGGTCGGAAAGCGCTTCTGGAGGGTTGTCGGCACGTACGGCGATGGCGGTCGGTTGTTGCGAAAGGCGTTTTCTTGGAGCGTGAGCTTCTTGGAACGTTTGTCGGCGAACTTCCCTCCTTCCGTTAAGTTAGCAAAGTTGGTTGTGGACGAAAGGCGTCTCTCTTGGTACGTTGTCAGTTCCACTTCTAACTTGCTTCCTTCAAGTTGGCGAAGTCGTTTGTGGACGAAAGGCCTCCCTGAGGTTGTCAGTACCACTCCTGGCTTGCTGGCTGATTCATAGAAACGATGACTGCATCTAGTACTGAAGATAGGTACCTTGGTGTCGCTAGTATAGTGACGAAAGGCCTCCTTGTGAGGTTTGTCAGAACACTGTACCAACTTACTCGTAGATTATCTGGCAAGGATAATCGTTACCTATTCCGGACTGGGCCCCCAGTTAAGTTTGTCGCTTAAGTCTTCTTTAGTGATGTACTAAGAAGTTGTCGCTACTGCTAAGTCAGTAGGTCTCGTGGTTCTTACTTCTGATGAGTAGTATCTGCTTTCTATGAATGAGAACTCGTTGGTTAGTTTTGTAGATGTATTTATTAATCTTTGACAATCCAATATATACAAGTTAACACCAGACAGTCAACCTGTTCGGTCGCTGCTGTAACTGGAAGAGAATTGTGCTCCTCAGCGCAGGGCTTTTATACAGTTCCCTTCACAAGGGAGAGGGCAATGTGCGACATACAGGATATTGATTCATGGTTCCGATAACAGGAATTCCACGAAGTGAACACTCATAGGCAGTGTGTCATTTCCTTGGTTCCGAGAATAAGAATTCTCTGAATTGGGGCTTTTATACAGTTCCCTTCACAAGGGAGAGGGCAATGTGCGTCATACAGGATATTGATTCATGGTTCCGATAACAGGAATTCCATGAAGTGAACACTCATAGGCAGTGTGTCATTTCCTTGGTTCCGAGAATAAGAATTCTCTGAATTGAATACAAGCGAACACTCATAGATAGTGGGGTAAACATATCGAGATATACAGAATGACAGATACACGCGGCATCTCTAATAATAATAATCATAAGTCTTAGTTTAGAATGGGGTCTGGAGTTCGACCCTAGACGGAATACATAACTCGCGTACTTTAACAGTTTAAGTGCATCAACATGTTAACCGTGCAGTGTAACGCACTAGTGAGAACAATTAGTAAGGACAGTCGTGCCATACTTTTATAGTCGGCAGTACAAGTGATTAATATTGAGTACACAGTAAATGCACAGTGTGGTGTACAAGTTAAGACAATGTCATATTAGGTCAATCGTACCTCATGACGAGGAGATATTATGTGGTATCATAATAATGTACGTGGAACTGTCCAAGGCTTTGTTATAAGCAGATCATTCAAGGAGACTGTAAGTTCAGTCGAAGGACAATCGAAAGTGGTAATTGTACAAGTACAATGTACAATGGACGAGCGCAATATATAAGCTATTGTTAGACATAATAATAGGATGTCGAACTGCGCAGGTATAAACTTTGTTATACGAGTGATGCATTTTTCGCAGGGATACCACTTCAATTGGGGCAGATGACCTCGTAGTTCCGCCCCTTAAAACAACAATAACTAACTAACTACCACTTCAATTAATGTTCAGGACGATATGGAAGCATATCTATGCTATATCGGGAAATTATCTAAGGATAGGAATTGATAGACATAGGGGACCGCTAGGAATCGTCAGGCAGAGTATCGAGACTTTCGAACGAGATACGGGGGAATTTATGGAAGAAAGATCTTCAACGCCTGCATTTCTGAAATTCTGCAGAGAGGGGTCAGCCAGTAAGAAATGTACATAGTGATCGTGTGATTTTTAGTGATGGTCATTTAAATATGTGTAAATTACTAGTGTAATAATTGATATAACGTGTTTTGTGAAAAAAAAAAGCGATAGCTTCGATATGAAGAAGCAAAGTGTAGAGTGTTTTGTAATGGAAAGAAGTATGTAAAATGTGTGTGGAAAGTGTAATAATGCCTTGCTAATTTGCAAATGATGGCGGGCATTAACGGAAAAAATGTGTGGTCGGAGCCGCCGGATTAGCCAATGTAAGTACCCAAAACCATGATTTTGTAGTGAATGTGGAGTCCACTGTATGATGAGTAGTTTCAAAAAGTGTAGAATATGCCAATGAAAGTCAAATTTGGGAGGTAGAACCTTCAGATATTAATGTTGTGTTGATTTTAGTCAAGTTGAGATGTCTTTGTACATCATGGTGTGGATAAATCGTTACCACTAACGTAGAAATGGCAATTGAATTAAATAGAAAGTTAACGTAACGAACACGGATGTTCGGTTATTGATTATATAAATACGGTTACGTTGTGTCGGAGTAGGAAAATTCATGTCAGTAATAATAATAAGAATAAGAATAAATACACATCAGGGAAAAATGTTTGTAAGCAAAATATATGATAATTTGAATAACTGTGTATCCAAGCAGTAGTATTACAAGTGATGGGCCAAGCAAAGGAATTTAATATCAGAGTATATTATGATAATGGAAAGAAATATGCAAGGAGATAGGAAATGGAAGTGTTTAATAGTGAATTGAATCAGCTTGATTAATAAGCTTATAGGAGTAATTGGTAGAGATTATCTTATTAATTAAAGGACGGGATCATCTCACAATGCTCATGGGAGCCAGGTAGTCTAATCGAAGTGTGAGATCTCGTATAGCCAAGGGCATACAGAGAGATATTATTGCAATCGAGCGTATTTAGTGAGGAGACCCTAGCTCTGAGTATTGCTATGAAACGTTCCGGGTTCAAATCCAGTGGTGTATGGGAGGATAACATGGACACCTCATCATGACACCTGATATCGACCGAGAACTAGCTATTGTGTGAATAAATTCAGCTCCTGGGAGTGAATTTGGACGGCAGGAAGTTGCCCTGACCGTGTTATTTGACAAAAGGATGCCGGCTATCCCAAATCGACATGTGTTTGATGAATCTCGTTTCCTTCATATAAATGTAAATGGACCTGTTGAGGCCAGCTATTAATATCCTAATGATAGGAATAAATGCTTAAACAATTCCATATTCCGTCTTGCATTCAGTTGAGTTAGATCATCTGTGTTGTGTGGGTCATTGAGACGGCATTATTGTATTTGAAGCCACGGGCTAATGCTTGGACAGGAAAGGGGCGTGAAGGGAAGTAACGAATGTCTTGTTACAGCCCGGCGCGGAGCCCATTGTATCCAGAAAGGGTCGGGGGAGGAGAAGAGACCATTCCCTACCCAGGCTTGGAGGATAATGTTTTAAGAAGGAGAAACTATGAAACCCTGTTTGTTATAAAAGAATCATTGTAGTATTGTATAATGAATTTGTGTGGTTTGAGACACATTTATAATTAAGGATCATTCTGATAACTTAATATTTGGCAGACTTATGAGATGTCAAAAGTTGCGTTTTTATACTGACATTGTCACCTATTTCCGAAGGTGGATACCAGATGTCACACGCTACGCCCACGCAAGGGTAGCATAAGATCCCACCCGATACAGCGGTAACGGAATCATTATGAAAGTACACTCTTTACGGCATACAGTGGACCTACAAAAAGGGTAGAATTACAAGTAACAGTAGAGTTGCAAGTAAATCTGATGTGCAACTCACAAATTGGTTAATGCATGGTAGAGCATTTTGGTGGGAAGAGAAATACAGAACATAATTGTACGCATAATGTAAAGTAAAAATGTGTTGATAATAAGTAACTAGCTTGTGAAATTAGAGTGGTCTCAATAAGTGACGTAAGATTGTAAGAACAGTTGTGTGTGTATCGTACCAGTGCATCAGCGCACTTGAGAGTGAATTTCATGTTAATCTCATGGTAAATAATGCAATAATAATTTGGATTTGCGAGGATAAAATGCGAATAATGGTGGATTGAAGGAATAAGTTTTGCATTGCTTTGTGTATTATTGTTGGGATTGTGTTTTTGTCTGTGTGAAGCCATGATTTAAAGCTCAATTAAAGTATTTAGAATAGAGTTGTGTCTTATTATTGTAGAGTTGATACCTATTAGTCTCAGATCAAAAACAAGATGTTCAGTAAAGAACATATAGCCTACTTTCTCCTAAATGCATGGGTATTGTTATAACTCTTTGTCCTTTTTAAGGAGTATAATTGAATGTTGGTTGTAGTAGCTTGTTGAAATACAACGTGCTATAGGGATATTAAACATGAATATGAGGTGCCCTTTGCTAGTGCTACCTCTGTAAAAAAATTCAAATTCGGTTTCACCGTGTTTGAATTGATCCGGGGAATGGATTTGCACACATACATGGCCGCTATTTGCAGACTATTGGGCTGATAACCTTGTAGTCAGTCACAAGATGCTTTCCACAAAAAGGCATGTTGTTGCAAAATCCGGTAGAGATCAAATTATTAGGATGGGCGAAATTTGATTTAATCTTTTAACATTTGGGTGGCCGTCATTCCGTTTCCGTCAAGATGGCGGCGATATAAAACATGACACTGATGTGCCTTTTGCTAGTGCTATCTCTGTACCAAATTTCGTTCAATTCGGTTTCACCGTGTTTGAATTGATAGAGGGAATCGATTTGCACACATACTTGGCCACCATCTGCAAACTATTGGGCTGATGATCTAGCAGTTTGGTCAGAATATGCTTCCCACATAAAGATTTGTTGTTGCAAAATTTGGTAGAGACTAGATTATTAGGTTGGTCGTAATTACATTTTAGCCTTTAACATTTGGGTGGCCGCGATCACGTTTCCGTCAAGATGGCGGTGATATAAAACATGACACTGAGGTGACCTTTTCTAGTGCTACCTCTGTACCAAATTTCGTCCCATTCGGTTTAACCGTGTTCGAATTAATAGGGGGAATCGATTTTCACACAAAGATGGCCGCCATCCGCAAAATATTAGGCTAATGACCTATTAGTTTGGTCAAAGGATGCTCCCTCCATAATGGTATGTTGATGCAAAATTTGGTAGAGATCGGATGATTAGGTTAATCGTAATTTGATTTAAGCTTTGAATATTTGTGTGGCCGCCATTACGTTTCCGTCAAGATGGCGGTGATATAAAACATGACACTGAGGTGCCCTTTGCTAGTGCTACCTCTGTACCAAATTTCATTCCATTCGGTTTCACCGTGTTCGAATTAATAGGGGTAATCGATTTTGACACAAAGATGGCCGCCATCCGCAAACTATTAGGCTAATGACCTATTAGATTTGTCAAAGGATGCTTCCTCCATAAAGGTATGTTGTTGCAAAATTTGGTAGAGATCGGATGATTAGGTTAGTCGTAATTTGATTTAAGCTTTGAACATTTGTGTGGCCGCCATTACGTTTCCGTCAAGATGGCGGTGATATAAAACATGACACTGAGGTGCCCTTTGCTATTGCTACCTCTGTACCAAATTTCATTCCATTCGGTTTCACCGTGTTCGAATTAATAGGGGTAATCGATTTTGACACAAAGATGGCCGCCATCCGCAAACTATTAGGCTAATGACCTATTAGATTTGTCAAAGGATGCTCCCTCCATAAAGGTATGTTGTTGCAAAATTTGGTAGAGATCGGATGATTAGGCTAGTCGTAATTGGATTTAAGCTTTGAACATTTGTGTGGCCGCCATTACGTTTCCGTCAAGATGGCGGCGATATAAAACATGACACTCGGGTGCCCTTTGCTAGTACTACCTCTGTACCAAATTTCGTTCCATTCGGTTTCACCGTGTTCGAATTAATAGGGGCAATCGATTTTCACACAAAGATGGCCGCCATCCGCAAACTATTAGGCTGATGACCTATTAGTTTGGGCAAAGGATGCTGCCCCCATAAAGGTATGTTGTTGCAAAATTTGGTAGAGATCGGATGATTAGGTTAGTCGTAATTTGATTTAAGCTTTGAACATTTGTGTGGCCGCCATTACGTTTCCGTCAAGATGGCGGCGATATAAAACATGACACTGAGGTGTCCTTTGCTAGTGCTACCTTTGTACCAAATTTCGTTCAATTTGCGCTCACCGTGTTCGAATTGATAGGGGGGGGGGCAGACATTCAGAGTACACACTCACACACACACACACACAGACTCACACACACACATACACACACACAGACAGACACACTTTTTTTCGCCCTGTAGTGATCTCATAAGTCTACTTTCATTTTTTGCAAAAATCGAAAGTAGGCTAATATGCAACTGCTCAGTGGGTGAACGGTACACGCCTGAGGACTGATGCTAGCTGGAGGCAGAAGCATGTTTTCCATGGAAATTACTCTCATGGGTACCCTATGAAGGTTCCAATAAACGAAGCGTGCGGAGCATAAGGGCTAGCTAGTCTATGCCTGATAGTATCCCCGTACACTTATGATTGATAAGCTTGCCATGGTGGAAGAGTGGTTAACGTGTCGGTCTACTAACCCCAAGCTTGCAGGTTCACTCCTGGCCGTGGTAAGTGATTTTTGAAAGGCGGCAAAAATTACGACACGTATATCATACGATGTTGCCATGTCAATGAACCCATTTGAATTCAGTACGCCGTGTTCATAATGGCAAAATTAATCTCGGGAGTTTCCGCCAACACAAAGTTCCTTATTTCTCTACTAGAAAGCGCTATAGTGTTAAAGGAGCTTAGATATCTAACCTCCTTGACTTTCATAGTGCTTCAAGGAACAACGAATTTCGTCATGCAAGCTACCCTCTGGGTGTCAAATAACAAAGCTTGCACCCGGAATCCGAGGCCATACGATATTATTATTATTATTATTATTATTATTATTATTATTATTATTACGATTGATACCCGAATCACTGTTTGTCATAGATTTATGGCATGATAAAGAATCATCCACTAATTACACGTGTGTGAAGCTAAATTATAGGTTATATTTTACTAACGCTCTTAGGTTCCAACGTCCGTCGCCAGGAGCCGACTGCGGTGGCATCTAGTAGCCAAGTTCACAGCTAGGTATCGTTCACGGTGGCGTTTGTTAGCTTAAGTTGGAACTACTTGAAATCGAATGTCTGCAGTCCTTACTCGAATTAGAAACAGATAACACACACTAATACAGCCATCACAATTAACACCGGTTATCAGACAGATTCTACACACAACCAAAGTACACGGGGCTACATGACCGCGTTGTCGCAGCCCCTAAACTGAGGAACCAACCACCAACCGAATCACTGTTGTCCAAAAATTACTGATAAGTGACACAACAGACCTAAGCGAAGCGACTCCATGTTTCAAAATGAGCGCAAATTCCTGCGATCTAGCGTCAAACGCAATCATGTTGACACTACTGAAAAAAAATGTAATAGCACCCTCTAGCGATAAAATGTCCAACTACTCTTAGTCACATTACATATTCCTACTGTATAGTCAGTTTTCCAGATTTTCATGGCAGCCGAGTCGAGTTCCTAAATGCTCAAGGAGTTGGAAAGAATCGGCCGTAGGTACCATCCTGGCATTTGCATGCAGTTGAACACGAGAAAGCACGGTCAACGGTGGGATTTAAACCCGAGTCTCCCGAGTGCGGAGCACTGGTTCAAATGTTGACCTGTCGTGGTTCGGTTCCTACAGGTGTTATTGCTACTGTAATTTATAGCCGCTGGCTGCCATAGGCTACGGGCAAGAAGGCCTTAAGTCTAATGCAAACTGCGATAAGCCAACTTGGACAAGTTTTATGTTCGACATCCAGGTTTTGTTCCGCTCGGTCTCCACTTGCCTACTCAATCGTAACTGTGGTCACCTTTCACTCACAGTACATTAATACAAGCACAAAGTGCCCCGTAACTTCGCCATCACAAGCAAGGGACCTCCGTTTTAGGTGGACGTGACTATGAAGGCTCGAAAATCTCACATGCATTAACCAGGAAACGAACCCGGACCAATAAAGGGAGAGGCAAGCAGCTAGACCACTGCGCTTAAACACCCTTTACGTTCACAGAACGTGAATAATAATAATAATAATAATAATAATAATAATAATATTAATAATAGATATTAATAAAAAACATCAGGTGGATGGTCAATGGCGTCTATTACCAAATGAAGTGGTTTATAAAGAAACTGAGTCTATAGTCGATACTATGCGAAAAAGGCGAATTGCATTTTTTTTTGTCATATCTCTCGCCTGCCGGATACCAGACAATTAAAAGTATTATTTAATTATTTTTTCAAAAGTAAATCAAAGAACTCTTGGTTTATGGAAATTCAAAATGATCTGGATGAACTCGGCTTTACAATGTCCCAAATTGCTAACAAAGATGAGAAGAATATCTTGAAAAACAAGAACATCCGACTTCCCTTAAAAACTTTTACCCGCAAAACTTACACCATAAGCGATGCAGAGAGAGCGGCAAGGTCAACTAGAATGAAAATGTTTTGGGAAAAGAAGAAAAATATTGTTACGTGCCATCCCCCTAGTGGCACCTTTGTTAACTGGATTACGGTGGGGGTACAAAGCACAACACCAATTACTGCTTAAAGAAATAATTAACTTTATTGTGGCCAGAAAATTACACTAATCAGCAAATACAAGCAATTAGGAGCCTTACTCCAGTTTCCTCAAGTCTCTTCCTTGAGCGCTCTTGGCCCTTCCACTTGTCAACAGATCACAGAAGTTAATCCGTCCTAATGAGTACGGTGGCCTTGACAGAAACTACCTGCTCCTGTCCTTTATGTTCACCGACCACAATTACTTACGATCACTTGCTGCAGGCTATTTCGCTGTCCACAAGCTGGAGAAACAATGTCACTGGATTTCGTAACTCGCACAGCACTTCGTCACCACACTTCTGTCGCACAAGATAATCGCTCACACTAGCTCGTAAAACACAACAACAACTGCTAGACAGGTCGCACTTATATCGCAGGCCGGTGACTCAATAAATGCTTCTAGATCCATCCAGGGTTCACGGCTTCTCGAGGTTTCCATCGCTGGTCCAGTCACGAATATTCTGGACTATCCCTTTGTCTTAGTAGCCCTGTTGCATAAGGCGCGCGCAATACAGGAGGCAGGACACAGCCCAGCCCTGGGGCAGTTGTGACTCATGCGGCGAGTGATGACACAAACTCACAGCCGTAACAATATGTATATACTTGTTTTGGTTAAGTGCTCCAATGAGGGCGTAACATATGTAAATAAATAAATAAATAATAATAATAATAATAATAATAATAATAATAATAATGTCGCCTCCGTAGCGTAGCGGTCAGCATGGTTAGCTGCCGCCCCGGAGGTCCTGGGTTCGATTCCCGGCTCTGCCATGAAATTTGAGAAGTGGTACGAGGACTGGAACGGGGTCTACTCAGCCTCGGGTGGCCCAAATGAGTAGAGGGGGTTCGATTCCCCCTCAGCCATCCTCGAAGTGGTTTTCCGTGGTTTCCCACTTCGTCTTCGGGCAAATGCCGGGATGGTACCTTCTTCAAGGCCACGGCCGCCTCCTTCCCTCTTTCTTGCCTATCCATCCTCACCATCCCTTACCTTCCCTCATGAGGCCCCTGTTCGCTCTGCAGGTGAGGCCGCCTGGGCGAGGTGCCAATCCCACATCACCAGCTGTATCCCTTCCGATTCGATGTTCCCAGATCTAGGACACTGCCCGTAGAGGCGGTAGTGGTGAGTTCCCTCGCTGAGTCCGTGGGTTCCACCAACCTGGAGGGTAAACGACTTAAAAAAATAAAAAAAAAATAATAATAATAATAATAATAATACATACCTGGTCCAAACTACAAAAACGGGATCTACATAAGAAAATCCAGGCAAGAAATCTATTCTAAGATAGAGAAGAACACAGACACAATGCGGAAACGCAAGGCTCGCTTCTACGGTAACTTGCGACGGACGGACGACTCTAGATGGACAAAACGTATATTTAACAATTTCGATTCAAAACAAAACAGTTCCCTGGTACGTTAAGGTCAAGAAAGACCTCCAAGAAATGGGCCTACGACCATATGACGCGCACAAACGGGACCTTTTCCGAACAAGCATCGTGACTTTTGGGACTTTCCGAGATGAGAAATGGACAACTGGTCCAAAGTGGTCGGATGAACGCCGTGCTCGACACAGCAAGCTAATGAAAACCTACTGGATCAATCGTAAATTGAATAAACGCTAGAATGTATAGTGGAACTTATCGTAGTCCCTAGTTGGTCGATTCGCGAATAATAAATAAATAATAATAATAATGACAGATTCACAGGTGGTGGGTAGTGGAACAACCTTCATATGTAGCGGGTAGCTGCGACCTAATACAGGCATCCTGTAGGTCTTATGCGATTAAGATCGTTTAACTCACAAATAGTGTATTCAAGGAAATTTTCGATAACGACTGTCATTACGTAATTTATCAAACCTTTGCGAGGTCATAATGTGAATGTAAATCAAACTTCAAAAGTGGTTCGAATCTTTATAGGAAATTAAAATTAAAAAAAAAAAAAACTCACGTGAAATTGTTGATACACCGGTATTTTATATTGTGGTAAGCTGTTGACTGGTAAGAAGAAGAATCTTAATTGTGGTCTTGTGGCTATCGAAACACACTTGGGATGGACAATCATGGGGAAGGACAAAAAATTACGAGCAGTCGCATATGATGAGTATCATCTGACATTGAAGAAACCTCACGTGAAATTTTTGATACGCCGGTATTTTATACTATTATTGGCACAAATATTAATCTATTGCCAAAGGGAGTGTTTTACAGATATTGTAGTTTATAATACGGAACTCATTTTATTAGATGATTTGTAGCTTCCACCAGCACTAGCCTAAATAAAGAATACGATATGGATCAACTAGACTAATAGACGCGACACCGCTCATAACCTTAAATTCCTTATAAACAGGTCCTCTTGATTCACAGACCAACACGTAATTTCATATGGATTCTGTTAAAATGAGTCATATTGATATGATAAATATCGTTTAAAATGATCATCTGGTAGCAATAATATCTACCCCGCCCAGGATTCGAACCCAAGAAATCTCTAGATTCACAGTCATACGCAATAACCCCACCGCTTTTTCGACTACGCAAGTATTGTGCACAAGATGGTGACTTATTTCCACGTTCCAATAATACTGCATTACGGAATTAAGTTTCATTTAATTTTTGCTTATTTCGATAATGTTCCTGAGTGACACTGAGTTTAAAATGCCTTATGCCAATGCAATGCCGACTTCTTACAATGTTTGATATTAAGGCATTTTACCATTTAAATACTGATACGAAGACTTCGATTCGAACATGTACCATGTCAGTTGTTTAAATCACTTGACACCAGAGTTCGCATGAGCGTTTTCCGTTCAGTATGTCATATACATTCCACATGGCCAAGAGTGCGTCATGGTATAAATTTTCGACACCGCCGCTGATTGTTTCTATTACCAGTGCCAGCTGGATCTATCGATCGAGTTGGCAGTGCGTCTTATATTTCCGTTCGATCCACCACTGTCAGCTAGGGCACACTTCCATTCGATCGATCGAGCGGGCAGTGCATACTTCCGTTGTCCACCACTGCCAGCTAGTACACTTCCGTTTGATCGATCGAGCGGGCAGTGCATACTTCCGTTGTCCACCACTGCCAGCTAGTACACTTCCGTTTGATCGATCGAGCGGGCAGTGCATACTTCCGTTTGATCCACCACTGCCAGCTCGATCGTTCCGATCCACTTCCGTCCCCAATTTTCAAAATCACTCCCACAAAACTATCCAGCAACCGAGCGGAAAGATGTTACACATCAAAAACTCGCATGCAGATATTCTACGCGGGATATAGGTCTACCACAAGAGCGAGCGCAATGCTGCTTGACTGGTGTGCAGACTGCACTGTCACCACTGAGTCCCCCTGCTCGTCCCAAAAGCCTCCAGAAGTTATGATCAACAAACGCTAGCGCAGCTAAGTTCAGCGGCAGTCGTATCTTGAAAGGCTAATGCCACTATTCCATACAGCTTTAGTTCATTTTATTCCTGCGACCCTCCCTGGCGCTACAAATGTACAAGGGTTCTTGTTGGTGGAGATTATGCATTAAGGAGTGGAACATTGAGGTCATCTGCCAGTAATGAAAATCAATGCATGAAATTGACACCGACAGCGGTAGCTACGCTCGCTAACACGCAGCTAAGGGGTGGAACATTGAGGTCATCTGCCAGTAATGAAAATCAATGCATGAAATTGACACCGACAGCGGTAGCTACGCTCGCTAACACGCAGTGCTAGGCCATGGGACCAAGCTATCTGCGGAGTCGATAGACGGCCTGTGATAAAGTTTCTACGGAAATTGCGACACGCCATTCAAAACAAGAGGCGAGGAATGCTCAGTAGAGGTGTTGTCCTAATCCATGATAATGCTTGACCACACATGGCTCGACACACAGCAACTGTTCGGCAGGAGCTCGGTTGGGAGCTGTTTGATGAACCACCGTACAGTCCTGATCTTGCTCCCAACGAACTCCATCTTTTATTGCAACTCAAGAAATTCCTGTCATCTAGTCAACATTTCCACAGTGACGAACAGCTGAAGGCTGGTTCCATTCCCAGGCGGCAGACTACAAAAACTGATCCCACAGAATAACAGGTGTCTCAATTTTTTCTGATTGTGATTATATTGAAAAACAGCTGAAACATTGGTGTATCTGGTGCCAATAAAGTTTTCACGTAACTGCGTTTTCTTTTTATTAAAAAATAGGGAAAATTAATTTCTGTGTGGTTCTCGTACATTTTACATACCTCACATAACATGCAGTACATTTCATGTTCGTGCTCTTCACGAGTCTACTTCGTTTGTTGAATGAGCTAAGTTGTCATATGAATCAACTTCGAGTCGTGCTGAGTGATGGACCGGAGTGTTTTCTCCAAGGAACTTCCTCACGATATGGCATGTGCTTTTAACAGAACTGCCTTCTATAGTTCAGTGTCCTTAACCGTTTATGGGCTAGTGGGCAGTCCTAGCAAAAGGACAATTTACATTGTCAAAGATGCAGAGGGTTGAATCTTTCACTCATATTTCAACTAATTCTTGTGGAAGTGTTAGTGTTACTGTAAACCAAATATTATTATTTTATCTCCTTGACCTAGGGTGCTAGATACATATTTTATTAAAAACAAATAAAAAGTAAACATAAAAAAATGGTAGTAAAATCATACATTTTTAATTTTAATTGTTTACTATTTTTAATTTTTTTATTGATTCTTTATATGCCTCTAAATGTTGAAAAGAAATAAGCTTATAAAAATGAAATTTATAATAATTTTACCATCTTAATTGATTTTTTCTTCTTCTTTTGTAGTCAATTTTACCCTCCAGGTTGGTGGTTCCCACGGACTCAGCGAGGTAAATCACCACTACTGCCTTTCCAGGCAATGCCCTAGAGCTGGGAACAATTGGTCGGATTGAATACAACTGGGGAGGTGTGATCAGCACTTCGCACAGGCGGCCTCACCTGCAAAGCGAACAGGGGCCTCATGATGGGGATGGGAAGGGAGGGGAAGATTGGGATGGATGGGCAAGGAAGCGGGAAGGAGGCGGCCGGTGGCCTTACAGTAGGTACCACCCCGGCATTTGCCCGAAGACGAAGTGGGAAATCACGGTGGGAATCGAACCCTTCTACTCCTTTGGGCCACCCGAGGCTGAGTAGATCCCGTTACAGTCATCATACCACTTTTCAAATTTCGTGGCAGAGCCGGGAATCGAACCCAGGACCTCCGGAACGGCAGCTAACCATGCTGACCGCTACGCTACTGAGGCGACCCATCTAATTTGTAAAATTATAAAAGTAATTATGAGCATTAAAATGTTAAAGAAAACAAAAATTAATAATAATTACAGTTAGGCTAAAAAATGTAAATAAATACAAGTAAAATATATTCTATGTTCGACGATGTCGAAATGTAAACATTTTGTGTCAGAAAACTGTATCATAATGAGGCTCATTATAACACTATTTTTCATTATGAAACAATTTCTCCCACCAATCAGAGCTCAAGAAACAGTTGTGTGACCAATTAGGTAAGGGTACCTTCGCGCATGCGCTCAAAATCCAACATATTTCTGTGTTGGCAAGCAAAGTGAATGGTCTCTGCTTTCGGAGTGCCTTGACCCGCGCTCTGTTCAGTCAGCAAAGCCAGCGCGCCCTCTTCACAAACTCAATTAACTGAATCCCACAGATATTTATGAATATTTACGTTAAAACATATAATAAAGTTATAATTATCGTCGAACATAAACAGTCGTATGCAACTCGCCTATGATGGTAATTAAGACACTCGTATAGAAATTATAAAACTCGCTCACGCTCGTTTTATAAACTTACTCGTGTCTTAATTATTGCCATTATAGGCTCGTTGCATAATGCTCTATACTACTGTACTATTCTGTCCTATAAAGGGTTAGGCGAGTACAGATTCAGTACTGACAGACCATTGTGAAGGGTTTTAGGTACATCACCAGTACTGGCTACAATTATTCGGATTGTACAGTAGGTACCAACTCAAGTTTCAACATCTGCTTTATCTCTACATGATTATCATTATTTTTTGATTTGCTATGCCCAACTAAGGGCTCGTTAGAACTTACTCTTTTGATCCCAATCTCTCTTCATCCATTCACTGTGCTTTCTTCTGTCCATCCTGCAGTCTACCGTGTAGGTTTCTCGGCAAATTTGTGTCTGTTTATTAGGGTTCTAAATGTTGGTCTATTGTGAATGATTTCTTATTTTATACCAATTACTTGCACGCCTGTTTTATTTCTATCAGCCAATTGTGATTTTTCAAAGATAGTGCTAGGTTTAAAATTTTCTTTGTTAGCATATACGGAATGAATGAAAATAAAATTTCGGTACGCTGTTTTTAATGGAATCTGTAATTTTGTCCATACTGTACTTTGATGGAATTCATGTACGGTAGTTTTTTTACATCCAAACTCCGTTTTATTATTTTTACCCCAAGATTTTTCTGATAATTTTTCTCTCATGTTTCTCGATGTTTTTGACTTGTGATCTGCCCCCAATTATGAACGTTTCAGCTGCGTAAAGTGCTTCTAGTTTGACGACAGTGTTTTAGTGTTGAAAGTTTGCGTTTTGTGATATGGATTTTATATTATATCTGTCGTAGGTAATTGTATACGCTTTTTGTAATTTTGCAATTCTTTGCTTCTACGATTCTTGATTTAACCCTGCTGGCTGAATAATTTCTCACTTGGATTTATCTACTTGAGATATGTTTATTATTATAATTATCATTCATAAGTTCACCATGTCATTGGGTACAATTCACTATTTCATCGGCATTTGTTGCAATATGGTGTGGAGTTCTCTACTACGGTAGGTTGAGGATCGAACGGACTATGGAGCAGGTCTCTAAAATAACTACTTTCTGCATACTGGTATGCAGATTATGGTGGAGCAACAGTTTATCGAGGTTGACCTTCAGCGACTTCGGTATGATCCCTGTGGAAGATATTATGATAGGCAATACAGTGACAAATTCCTGTCGCCACATCTGTCGGAGGCATGTATTTGGTCACTTTCTCAGCATAAATGTGTTGGATATTATGCGAATTAGGGACTGCAATGTCTATTAGAAGAGTTTTCTTTTGCAGTTTATCAATAAGAATAGTGTCTGGCCTGTTTGCTGATATAGGTCTATCTGTGATCACTGACCTGTCCCAGAGAAGTTTGTGTGTATCGTAGTCCAGAACAACATCAGGAATATATTGATAGTAAGGCAGAACATTCGGAGTGCTTCTTTGTCAGGTTCAGCTGGATTATCATGGCTACTTGGTCATGCCTCTTCAAGTAGTAGGCTACGTACGTAGATCAAATTGTTGTACAGCCCCCTGTGATATGCTGGATGGTCTCCAATCCGCGATGGCATCTCCTACATAATTCCAGGTTGGTGGAACCCACGGACTCAGCGAGGGAACTCACCACTACCGCCTCTACGGGCAGTGTCCTAGAGCTGGGAACATCGAATTGGAAGGGATACAACTGGTGAGGTGGGATTGGCACCTCGACCAGGCGGCCTCACCTGCAAAGCGAACAGGGGCCTCATGAGGGAAGGTAAGGGATGGTTAGGATGGATAGACAAGGAAGAGGGAAGGAGGCGGCCGTGGCCTGGAAGAAGGTACCATCGCGGCATTTGCCCGAAGACGAAGTGGGAAACCACGGAAAACCACTTCGAGGATGGCTGAGGGGGAATCGAACCCCCTCTACTCATTTGGGCCACCCGAGGCTGAGTAGACCCCGTTCCAGTCCTCGTACCACGTTTCAAATTTCGTGGCAGAGCCGGGAATCGAACTCAGGACCTCCGGGGCGGCAGCTAACCATGCTGACCGCTACGCTACGAAGGCGACTAATAATAATAATACGGTAGTAATAATAATAATAATATAATAATAATAATTATTATTATTATATTGAGCGAGGTGCTAAGGGTCCCTACCTTTTAAGTTGCGTTCGTGAATCTGTCCCTACGTCCTCGCACAGATGAAGAAGCAGAACTAGTGATTTGAGCAAAGAAGGGAAGGGAAGGAAATAGTTCACAAGAGTATCACTCACTTGGCGAGTTCACAGGTGCATGTTTCACGTTCTAGTGAGGTAAATGACCGCGCTCCGTACTGCCCTCGCGTGCGCCTTCACATAGCTTACTGATCCATTAAAGATCACTTCGTACAGTACGCAGTGGCGGCCCAACCAGTTCCTTCAGGGAGGGCCGCATGCAATTTTAAATACTCATTCATAATTAAAATTCAGCTGTACTCCAAAGGTTGCCCACTGCGCCTTGCTGCTCGACGTGAAGTCTCTTTACGCAGAGCAGCCAGCTAAAAGAGCCAACTACAATTCACGCCATCATTTCCCGACAAAATGTGCAAAGGTCATCGTCTCCGAATTACACTTGTTAACTCAATTTAATAATTACTACAGTTCTACAAAATTGAGACATAATAAGATACATGCTTCCCTTGAGATTTTCTCCTCCTAGCAGTAGTATTTCCAGTTAGTTGTTGTTGGTTCCATAAGGGGCTTGGGTGTGTATGTCTGATGGCTATACTACAGTAGTGTGTGCATTCTGGACTACTGTGTAGGTAGAACGCGACCGTGGTCTTCATTTAGGTACCATCCTGGCATTTTCCTGGGCTAGAAAAGGGAAACGGAACGAAAGGGAATGGAAAATAACTTAAAAATAATAATTATAATATTATTTGTTTTACGACCTGTTAACTACTGCGGTTTTTAGAGACGCTAGGGTGCCGGGATTTTCCCCCGAAGGGGATCTTTAACGTGCCAGTAAATCTACTGACATGGCTCCCTCGCATTTGCGCCCCCTCAAGTACCAGCTGACTGCGCCAGGATTCAATCCTGCAACCTTGGGTACAGCAAGCGAGAACGTTACCGCTGAGCCACGCAGCCAGCCGGAAAATAACTTCTAGGAGGCTGAGGTGGAAATCAAATCCACCTCTTTTTAGTTCTGCCGAACAGGGTGCATTCAGTCCCGTGAGGACAATTGAGTAGTTGTCTGATCAGAGAGGCAGCGCATCGGTCAAGAAAGCCAAGATTATCGGCTGAGAGGGATTATCACGCGTGACCCTGCAAGCTGTAGGCCAAATGGCTGAGCAGTGGTTGCTTGGTAGGCCAGGGCACTTAATGGGGGGATTTACTGTACATACAAATATAATCAAGAGCAATTATTGGCATCAAAATGAAGACAAAAGTTTGGTCATTCACAAAAATAAAAAAACCTGGGGCATTTACAAAAATAAAAATCTGCCGCATTCACAAAAACAAAACACTGGGGCATTAACAAAAATAAAAACCTGCCGCATTCACAAAAATAAAAAACTGGAGCATTTACACAAATTAAAATGTGGGCATTCACAAAAATAAAAATATGGGTCATTCACAAAAATAAAAATTCAAAATAAAAAACTGGGGCATTCACAGAAATTTTAAGAACTAGGGCATTCACAAAAATAAAACCTGGGGCATTCTTAAAAATAAAAAAACTGGGTTATTCACAAATATTAAAAAGTTGGAGCAGTCACAAAAATAAAAAAGCTGGAGCATTCATAAAAATAAAAAACTGGAGCATTCACAAAAATACGGAGCTGGGGCCATTTACAAAAATAAAATTCTGGGGTCAATTAAGGTATAAAATTTGAGCATTCAAAAAATTAAAAAATGAAGCATTCACAAAAATAAAAATTTGGGGGTCATGTATAAAAAATAAATCGGGAGAATTCAAAGAAACCCAAAATCTCGGGTCAATGCATTCAAATACAAATCGGGGGTCACAAAAATAAAAGAAAATATGGGGTCATTCACTAATACCGAAAGATCGAGGATCATTCTAAAAATGGGGCTGTTAAAAATATAAAATATAGAACTCACAGAAATTAAAATCTCGGGCCACTGCATTCTGCAGCCATTCACAAAAATAAAAGTGCAGGTGTCATTTGATAAAGGCAAATAAAAATTTGGATTCATGGTATTAACAAAATCCGCAGTCTTGAAGAAAATTACATTTTGAACTCAATGAATATAAAAATCTGGGGTTTCATTAAAATCTGTGTTAATTCATTACTAGTAAAATGTAGGTCATTCACAAAACAAATTAAAATAATCTGGCTTCATTTAACAAAAGTTAAAATCTGGGACCATTTACAAAAAATTAAAATATGTTAATTCGTAAAAAATGAAAGCGTTGTTGTAGCTTATGTTAGGGGCTGCGACATTGTGGTCATATAGCCCCGTGTATATGTGTGTGGAATTTGCGTGATAACCTGTGTTATTGTGATGGCTGTATTAGTGTGTGTGTATTTGTAAATTTGGGATAGGATTGGGAAGGAGGCGGTCGTGGCCTTAAGTGAGGAACCATCCCTGCATTTGCCTCGAGTAGAAGTGGGGAAACCACGGGAGACTATTTCCAGGATCCAGGATAGGGGCAAATGACCTCGTAGTTCCGCCCCTTAAAACAACAATAACTAACTATTTCCAGGATGGCTGAGCTGGGAATCGAACCCTTCTCTTCTCATTGCTGCCTCACGAGGCAGTGTAACCCGTTCCAACTCTCACACCGGAATTAAAATTTCTTGGCAGAGCCGGGAATCAAACCCGGACCTCCGGGGCGACAGCCAAGAACGCTAGCTGCGACACCACGAGATGAAAGCAACATACTGTTTTATTGTTTACTTGTAGATAAAGACTAAAGTAAAGTTGTGGATCGTTAAAGTGCAACCGCAAGGTTAACGGTCTCCGACAAAAGCGATTCAGAATGTACCCTAAAAAATGTTAAACTGTGCACGGTGATTAACACCATCTAGTGACTAGGCAGCCTATACGACCTTTATACCGTACGCATAAATGCTTCATTAAAGCTGTAAGGGGTTACTAAAGTTTTATTATGTGTTAATAAAATCATAACAGTTCAAATCCTATAGCGCATGTAATGCTATGACCTATAGTCATAGAACGCTGACAGCTGCTGTCAAAGCGGCGTCGGTGGCCTAGTTGGTAGCATGCCCAAGGTCGCGGGTTCAAACCCGGCCGAAGTCGTCGGATTTTTAAGAGCGTTAAAAATCCCTTAGCATGCCTTCCTTTGGAGGGGAACTAAAGCCGGCGGAACATGTGATAGATTTATGGCATGTAAAAGAACCTTCCACTAATTAAAATTGTGTGAAGCACAATTTGTAGATTAGGTTTGATTAATGCTTTTAAGTTACAACGTTCGTCACCAGGCACTGGCTGCAATGGCATCTAGTAGTAGGCAAGTTCACAGCTAGGTGTCGTGGACAGTAGCATTTGGTAGCGAAAGTAGGAACTACTTGAAATTATCGTCTGCAGTCCTCACTTGAATTAAAAACAGATAACACACACTAATACAGTCATCACAGTTAACACCGGTTATCAGACAGATTCTACACACACCCAAAGTACACGAGG
The DNA here is from genome assembly GCA_946902985.2 of Meconema thalassinum. Classification (NCBI taxonomy): domain Eukaryota; kingdom Metazoa; phylum Arthropoda; class Insecta; order Orthoptera; family Tettigoniidae; genus Meconema; species Meconema thalassinum. The sequence continues at coordinate 775,770,338 of OX336388.2, read as the reverse complement.
CTACATGACCACGTTGTCGCAGCCCCTAAAACTGGGGAACCCAACCAGCTGTCAAAGCCAGCATGTGAGAAAATACCACCTTGCCACTCTGATAGGTTATATCAACGTGAATTGCTGTATGTGCGTGTCACAACGGAGGCCCGGGTTCGATTCCTGGCTCTGCCAAGAAATTTATTTGTGGTCTGAGGGCTGGAAAGGGGTATACTCAGCTTCTATAGGCAAAACTGAGAAGATACAGGTTCGATTTCAGCCATCTTGGAAGTGGTTTTCCGTGGTTTACCACTTTTACTCAAGGCAAATACTGGGATGGTACCTAACTTAAGGTCATGGTCGCTTCCTCCAAGGGCAAGGAGGGACCTTCCCCCCCCCCCCTTCATTGTCACACCGTAGCTACCCCTCTAAATTACCCATAAATAATAAAAAATCACAAAATTACTACCCGGAAATACCCTAAACAGGCCAAAAACCAACTACCAATCACAGTCCAGCAAAGTTACCCGCCCAGCCAACACGTTCAAATACAGCCATCCACAGCGCACCAGCTAGCTTACAACTCATTACAAGTCATTCTCATCTCATTTTCCCCCAAATTATCAGCGAAGCTTATTAAAATCAATATATTATTTTAACTAAATACCTACTACAGGTCTATACTGAGACCGTTAGTCGAGTCAACAACCACGATGACTTTCCTAACATCCCATAAGTCGAATAAAATTACCGTGAGGATCAGGTGAACTTCCTAATAGGCTAAGCGGCACGAGACACTGTAGTCCACGGGGATCGTGATACATGGTGACGATGGTCATAGACTGCCTAAGGAAAGGTTCACCTTAAAACTAGACTGAGAAATTAAACATCCAGACTTAAGTAAAACACCGTGAAAATTTATTAAAATACACAAGCCCCTAGCCTAGTTCGGAGGGTTATGATCGTCTAGTCCGCAAACTAATAAACAAAAGAAAATAAAGAGCAGGTCCCTTCCTGAGAAGTTACTGAAAAAAAAAACCTCGCGAAAGATCTAACTCACAATAATAAAGCAACAACTGCAACACTAGGAAAATGGTACGACGCAAGTCCCTAGTTCAAGTTACAAGATTAAGCTAATATCAGAATTTACATTTAACAGGGTAGCAAAACAAATCTAAGTTAGGATGATACCATTTCCACATTTACATTTAACGGTAATTATCTAGCTAAGTCCTAACAGTTAATAACAAAATTTACGGCGATGACGTCCGTAACAGAAAACAATTACAACAAATCTAAGTGTACAGCCATGAAAAACAACATTTAATTGGATACCTATCAGTAGAAAGGTGCTAAGTGCCATTTTTTGAAAAAAGCGTTTTTTTTTTGCTTAAATGGTGCTATGTGCGATGTAGCATTACTTATCAAAAGGGCTAACTCCTCAGTGGTTTCGAAGGACCATCCAAGAGCAACACGAGATGGCACTAGTGGTACGTCCTGCAGCTCTTTCAGAAGAAAGGTGCAATGTGCCAATCATTTGTTCTCATTTCCCTCCAACATGTGCATTGTTGACAGAATTGTTTAAAGAACTTAGAATACTCAATTATTAGCAGTTCGTACTGGTGGGAACCTGTGTACGGATAGCATAGTTGTTTCCTGTTGGACACGCGGCTTTGCCATGCATTAGTCTCGCAAAATCTCGAAAACTACTGCTCCGATTTCAGTGAAAATTTTACAATTTGTTGTCATTATGGTAGACAGTGTTTAGAAAGTGGTTTGAACGAAATCAAATTGGCAGTATTTTTAAATTAATTTACATTAAAAAGCCACGCCAATATTGAATCTAATAACTTGACGGACAGATGGTGACACAGTGCATCCACATCGAAATCTTCTGTGAGCAAAGATAACATCCCATACCATACCCTTTGATCAATACGTGCAATAAAATAATACTTAACGTAACAGAATCATACTGTATAATCCAATTACATTTCACGTTAATGTGTTTCGACCAACATATCTAATGTGAGAACGTACTACTAACGGAAAGGATGTCAATAGATTTGAGTTACTATGAAAATAATTCCGTGTCGTTTTACAGTGTCCATTACATTACTCAAATTCCGTGTCGTTTTACAGTGTCCATTGCAATGCCAAGGAGAGGAAGAGCTGACAGAGGTCGTCGAAGCCAGTTAAATGCGCGGCGAGCTACTTGACGTGCAAACCACACTGATGACCAAAGAGCGACGGATAATGAAAATAGTCGTATGGACATGTCTGACGTACGTTCGAAAGCGACTGAAAATGAACGAACAGCGAATAGATACAGAATGCAATGAGTTCGTGAATATCAAACACAACGTCAGCGAGCACGACACAATGGGCATGACCGATTGCGCCGACGCGATACTCCTATGAACCTGGAACGTCAGTTGACCGAATCAAAGAAGGAGCTCATTCGGCGTGTTTTTCCGAACGTAGCGCAGAACTTCAAAAACCATAATTGGCTGAGCAAACGAGCCATCTTGGCAGAGAAAAATAAAGATCCCAACAAGTCCATTCAAAATTTCATTCCGGGACAGTTGTTTTCCTTCAAATCGGTTGACTTAGTTATCAACCTGGATGAGGTAGTCAGCCATCTCACAGAATTTTTGAATTCGCTGGAATTGCCTGGATTACCACCTCACAATTTTCGATTGAAAGTAGGCTCATCATCATGTTGCGTACCATCAATCAACTTCGATTATGCAATGGAACACGACTGGCTGTGGAAAAGCAAATGAACAACATCATCGATGGAGAAGTTGTTTTGATTCCGCACATCCCAATGTTTCCACCGGACGTGCCATTTGATTTTAAACGGTTGCAATTTCCCATGCTTCTGGCCTTCACAATGACCATCAACAAATCACAAGGTCAGTCGTTGGAAATTTGTGGAATCAACTTGGAGTTTCCGTGTTTCATGCATGGACAACTGTATGTCACGTGTTTGCGTGAAGGAAAGCCGTTATCTTTGTTTAATTAGCACGTAGCACATTCGTAAAGACTAGTGGACTTTGCACCTTTCACAACTTCTAACATTTCACTCAAACAGAATTCCACAGTTTTCATATTATGAACCTGTATCTGCCACTAGATAGTAAGGAATACTATATCTGTATGTTATTCAAATTAGAAGAATAAATACTCACAAATAAACTGACTAAACACTTTTTACTATAATACTCAATGTTCATAAAAATGGCACTTAGCACCTTTCTACTGATAGGTATCCAATTATTCTTAATTACCACGTGCTATCAGCACACAATAAGGTAACATGTAGGAATTACACACTTGTACATCATAAATAAGTAATGAAATACTGTAGACACAAATTTTTATTAAATTCCTGCCTACACCTTGGTTTACTCTTTGTAAGCCATAGTCATCTAATGTGTGTAATTACGGTGACGAATGCGTAGTTAAGACCACGTCTGACATCGCATGGCCTGAGCTCCACAAGCTACGAACTCTAGGTTCGCACATGCTTCAGGTCGCTACAAAAGTGTCAACTGTCCTAGTCATTTCCACACAAGGAAATTACCTTCAACTGCACGGCTATGTCAACAGTTCCAAAATGCAACAGAACAAAGTTAGATAGAAAGAATTCATTAGTTAGCTTTTGTTTTACCAAAGTTATGCGTTTTATTATTAAGATGTCGGTTTAGGTTTATCGTTGGTTTATGGCGAATAATACTGACAATAGCTCGGGCACGGAGTGTCTACACTGAGTTCATTCTCCACCGAAAAGCCTCGACTCAACAGTCGGAATAAGATCAACGAGCAATAACAACTCGGACACACAATAACACGGGTTACCAGCGGCGCAAAGCTCGCATTCAATAACTCTGGGATAGGCTTGTCCACAACAGTTACCTTCCAATAACATCTAGTCAACGGGAACCCTCCCGGACAAGTTAAAAACAAGTACCTTCATACAATAAATTCCTGCATTTAACAGGGTCGCCTGCAACTCACTATAGAAAACCTGACCTAATTGTACACGTCAAAACGGTACACGCAAGAAGTGCGCTCAACTAACAAAAAGCAATCTATAAAACATGTGATCTGAGACAGGGTTGAAAACTGGGTTACATAAGCTAAGTTGCAATGAAAGAAAGAGCGAATACAATTGCATTCTGTCTCTTGTCAAAGTAGTCCTGTCTCACAAACAAATGAAGCGTGCTCTCAAGGGCACTGGATTACAAAACCAGTTTATGTCACCAGCAGGCTACCACATTCCTGCGTTCGGTCGACACAAAACACACATTATTCAAGGCCGGCGATTTAATCAAAATAAAACTATACATCTGGCCTGTTCATAAAAAACTTTACCATAGGTTATGAACCTCTAAAGAATACGTGTATAAAATACACGCAATAAATCTGAATAGAATAATATAATTCCGTCTTTCTACCAAAGACGTCTAAATGATAGTAATCTTACAATTACTGGAGCTCTTTGCTCTCGAAATACAATTCAGTAGTTGCTAGTACAACATCAAATAAAAACGTGTCTTACATGACACAAGCAAAATGATAATTGTGGCGCAGATTCCATACAAGGAATGATACGTTGGGAACCGAGTTCGATGCTAGGCAACGAAACGTTCCTTCCAATAGATAGGTTCAAACTTGACCAAGAATAGCTTCTGAGCTTATTCAAAATGAAAATATAATGCATTTACTAAACTGGCAATTACAGTCGATTGCCTAACTGATACGACTGTTCTAACGAAAGTCAGGGGTGTATCAAACTGGCTGCAAAGAATGCAGTTAAAGAAATAACCATGACATCTGATTGTCATAACTAAAGTCAGCAAAGACTTGAAAAATCACCCCAAACAGGGTTGGACAAAATAGCCTCGAATGACTACGGTCACATCTAGCAAAAGATAGGCTTTGACGTTCTACGACGTTCATCAAGCTGCACCAGGGTTAACCAAAATGTCAGACCCAAGGGTGTCTCACTATACTGAAATAAATGACATTAAATTAAACTAGATACAATCCCTACCTGGAAAAATGGCTGACACAGAGTGTGGTTGATTCGCAAACTACATTAAATCTAATATACCACCAGAACTAGAACAAGAGAAGGGATGTCCAAAAACTCACGACATGGAGAAGCTATCACGCAGCCCTCTATTCAATAACCAGGGTTGTACAAATTCCTCTCTGGATCTCTGGAACGGTATTATCCTCATCAGGAATCCCATCTGGACTCCTCCAAAGACCAGGGTTCGATTCGTCCCTGTCGACAACTCCGTGAATATGCTGGATATGCCTGGAAATGGCATCTTGGATTCCTTCCTTCTCGTCCTCGGTTCTGCAAGCTCCACCTTCATGGTAGTTCTCGTAGAAACATCACCCTCATACCAGGATGGTATTAGCCCATGATGACTGATTCAAGCATGGTGTGGAATAGTCTGGTCACGTTGACGGTGAAATAAATTATGAAATTCATTCTTTCACTTTCCAAAAATATAATGTTCGTCGTAAGTATTGTAGGCTTTGATAGTAATTGATAACACAGCCTTAATTTCGTGGATGTGAATAGATACGTGAGCTAGCACTGATCTATGATTCTGCACGTGCTAATGACGCTACTTTTCTATCATGCAGCATCGGTAAGATGTACGTCGTTTTGGAAATAAAAAACTTCACTCTGGCAATCCAAATATGTTACACTATCATAATCACACTTATTTGAAGTAGTTGCAACACATTTACCTGTATATTTTCCACAAGGCATTTGGCCCTCCACAAACACGTGGGTACTAAAATGTGGTGTTCCGGTAAAATTATATAATTCACTAATACTTGCCAATAATTATCTTCAATATGTTTCTGTGGCTCACTGTGCATAAATACCAGTATTTTACAATATGCCAGTGCACGATGGCACCTGATAACCAAATCAACGCTAACAAGCGGATATTCTTCTATGTCTTACAGGACAAATACACTTACACGCCTATACTGGGCGGATTCTCCAGACGTAGTGCAAGTAACTCACTATAATTCTTACTTATAACTTGTATCGTTGTTTATTCGTGCTCGATGGCAACTAATTGTAATTTCCTCGCTAAACAGCGGATATTTCCTACGTCGTACAAGACGGATATGATTCCACGCCTACACAGGGCGGATTCTCCAGACGTAGTGCAAGGCACTGGGTGTCTCAAGGAAGTAGGTCGTCAAACCGAAGTCGTTGAGCGACTACTTACGTTCCTATTTGCGTATCTGCAAGGGTATTACCTTACCTTAAGCTAAAATAACATTCTCAAAAATGTTTTAACAATGCAGCATGACGAAATGGAATATTCTGAGTCGTGTGAAAGAATAAAATTAATTAATAAGACCTCAGATAAATAATTAGCAGTTTTCACCAAAGTCAAAAGTGCGATCCAACGCTACTTCAAAGAGTATCGCGTGAGCTCTCAGCTCCACGTGGCTTCCTGGGTGTGTTCAAAGGTACAACATCCCATCATAAATGTTCTGTCATAAAAAATATCACATGAACCATAGCTCAGCGGGTTCATCACTCTTTCATACTCCAAAAACCAACCTCCTACGGTCTTTCTTTCTTCCTAAAGCTTAACAAATTTTAAAACTTAACATTTTCAACTTCCAAATGTTTATTATTATTACAAGCTGTACCCGGCAAGCGTTGCAATGCCAATCAAAGAAAGTGTTGGCGTTGAAATTCTGTTTCTTGAAGTGCTTTTGGATACACAAAATGTTAACTGCCTCTAAGCTATCGTAAAATGGATTTTCTAATTTAGAACCATTCGTGGAAGCGTGCACAACAACTTTCAAAAGTTTCATCACTGTCACTCATTTGTTGAATCTACTCGTACGCTACCTGTTGTGAAATGGATTTACTAAGTCGAAACCCTTCCCTGGCGTGTACACAATAACTCATCAATGATTCATCGCAATCGGATGAATTATATATGCACGTATACGGGGTTTTGTTTAAACGATTCGTGCGCTGTCACTCATTTGTTGAATCTACTCGTGCGCTACCTATTGAGAAATGTATTACTAAGTCGAAGCCCTTCCCTGGCGTGTACACAATAACTCATCAAGGTTTCATCGCAATCGAAGAATGTTATATGAACGCAATAGGGGATTTTGTTGAAACGCTTCGCGCGTCGTCACCCATTTGTTGCATCTACTCTTGCGCTACTTATTGTGAAATGGATTTACTAAGTCCCCTTCCCTGGCGGGTACACAATAACTGATCAATGTTTCATCGCAATCGGAAGAATAGTATATGAACGCATTCCTGATTTTGTTTAAACGATTCGCGCTCCGTCACTCATTTGTTGAATCTACTCGTGTGCTACCTACTGTAAAATGTATTTACTAAGTTAGAAACCGTCACGTAAGTGTCCACAACATCTCACCCAATTTTCATCGCTATCGGACTAATGGGATATGAAGACATAGGGGACTGTATTGAAACGCTCCGCATGTCGTCGTTCATTTGTCGAATCTACTCGTGTGCTACCTACTGTGAAATGTATTTACTAAGCCAGAAACCTTCCTTGGAGTGTCCACCATATTTCACCCAAGTTTCACCGCTAACGGCAGAATGATATATGACCTTATACGGGACTTTGTTGAAACGCTTCGCGCGTCGTCCCTCATTTGTTGAATCAACTTGTGCGCTGCATATTGTATAGTGGATTTACTAAGACAGAAATTTTCCATGACGTGTACACAACATCTCACCCAAGTTTCATAGCTACGGACGAATGGTACATGAATGCATACGGGAATTGGTTGAAACGCTTCGCGTGTCGTCGCTCATTTGTTGATTCTACTCTTGCGCTACATATTGTAATATGGATGTACTCAGCCAGAAACCTTCCCTGAAATGTACACAGCATCTCACCCAAGTTTCATCGCTATCGGATGAATGGTAGGCCTATATGAAATTATATGGGACTTTGTTGAAACGCTTCGCGCGCCGTTGCTCATTTGTTGATTCTACTCGTGCTCTACCTAATTTTAAAGGGATTTACTAAGCTAGAAACCTTCCCTGGAGTGCACACAAAATCTCAGCCTAGTTTCATCGCTATCGGACGAATGGTATATGAACGCAAACGTGACTTTGTTGAAATGCTTCCGGCGTCGTAGTTCATTTGTTGAATCTACTCGTGCGCTGCCTATTGTAAAGTGGATGTACTAAGCCAGAAAATTTCCCTGCAGTGTACACAACATTTTACGCAAGTTTCATAGCTATCGGACGAATGGTATATGAATGCATACGGGACTTTGTTGAAACGCATTGCGTGTCGTCGCTCATTTGTTGAATCTACTTGTGCGCTATCTACTGTGAAATGTAATCACTAATTTTGAAACCTTCACGTAAGTGTACACAACATCTCACCCAAGTTTCATCGCTATCGGACGAATGGTATATGAACACATACGGGACTTTGTTGAAATGCTTCGCGCATCGTCGCTCATTTGTTGAATCTACGCGTGCGCTACCTATTGTAAAATGGATTTATTAAGTCAGAAACCTTCCTTGGAGTGTACTCAACATCTCACCCAAGTTTCATCGCAATCGGACGAATGGTATATGAACGCATAGGAGACATACATACCCACAGACAAACTATCACGTTACATTGATTTTTAGCCTATTTTCAATTTTGAAAAAATAGGCTTATGAGATCACCTTTTGTCCGTGTGTGTGTGTGCGTGTGTGTGTGTGTGTGTGTGTGTGTGTGTGAGGTGTGTGTGTGTGTCCCCCTAATAAAATCTAAATGGCTGGAGCGATTTCAATGAAACTCAGTAAGTTCATAGCACTATTCCCGGCGACCTCGACCGTGCCCTTCAAATTTTGTTACGTCTCACCAATCCAACATGGCAGCTGTGCGAAGTATTTCACTAGCATTCAATATCTCCGAAACTATTACCGATATCGCCCTGAAATTGTGTACGGTGATAAAGGGCACTACTAGAAGTTCACCTATGAGACTTTCAAAAACTTGGTGACTACAAAACCAACATGGCGGTCAAGCGAAATTGAGACTTTAAATAGACATTTCTCGCGATTGAACTATCCAAACGTAATGAAACTTGGTACAGCAAATGTTTATACACATTGTAATGCACTGGGGTCAAATTTAGTTCAATTGTTTACATAACCTCAAAATGGCGGCTGTGCGAAATATTTCACTGACATTCTATATCTCCGAAACTATTACAGATATCATCATGCAATTTTGTACGGTGATAAAGGGTACTGATACAAGTTTACCTATGTATATTTCATAAACCTGTAGAGTACAAAACGAACATGGTGACCAAGCGAATTTGAAATATTTCTCGTGATTTAACTCTCTGAGCGCAGTGAAATGTGGTGCAGTAAATGATTTTGCAGATTGTAATGCACTGCCATCTAATTTAATTCAATTGTTTACATAACCTCAAGATGGCGGCTGTGCGAAATTTTATAATTAAGTTTTTATTCTTGTGTCGTAATCATGCGATCGAAGTGAAAGTTTGAATAATGAAGCTAGGCAATAATTGTCCTTGAATGGTACATAACTCTATGGCCTATACATATAACAATCCTAAATGGCGAGCTTCCGAAATATTTAGACGGTTCTCAATATCTATGAATCTTTTACAGCAACCAAACTGATTTTTTTTAATGTTCATAGAGACTATGAACATATGTTCACCTATAGGACTTTTAGTAACCTGGTGAGCACAAATCCAACATGGCGGCGACGCGAAGTATAAATATTTAAATGGACGTTTCTCGCGAATTAACTATCCGAGTGCCGTGAAACGTTGCACGTTAAATGCTTATACAAATGTTGATCCAATGGCATGTAATTTATTTCAATTGTTTGCATAATCACAAGATGGCTGGTGTGCGTACTTTTAAAATCTCGTTTTTACTTCTTGTGTTCTATACATGCGATTGAAGTTTGAATACCACACGTACACAATAATCTTAATGTAATAGTACAAAAATAAAAATCCATCCTGGCGACCATATGAAATATTTAGACGGTTCTCAATATCGACGAATCTGTTACAGCAATTAAACTAAAATTTTGTATGTTGATAGAGACAATTAACTTGAGCAGGATATATGAAAATAGGCTGTATAGTTCTTCACGGAACTACTTGTTATATATATAGATTATTACTAAGCTGAAGTCGTTGCTAACGCCGGCCATGGCGCACGCTACATTTTAAAGCCATACCACTTGGCTAATCAGAGCTTGTCTGCTATGACAACTGTTTATTCCCCGCGACAAAGCAAAAATTAAATTAGTTTACAATCGCAAGCTTATTCATAACAGCAATTTAAAAACATTTTACCAATTTTATACACGTAACCGCCGAAGCGACTGCCGCCCGCTACGCTACGCGGCCGACAATCGCTTGCGCCGGAAAACTTTATTATTATATTAATATAATAAATTTATATTTACAAAAATTCAAATTATCCCCCGTAAAGTAACATACATCAGGCAAAGTAGCGCATTGTCGCAACGGTACCTGGTCCCCAAACGCCGCTGGCCTGCTCGCTTCGCTCGCAGCCAGCGACTTCAAAACAGATTAGCAGCATTATCACACCAGTTTATTTCATAAATTGAAGTTACTGATAGTTAACTGATTAAGATGTAGGAATAATTCCACAGTTATATTTAACTTAGTAATTTAGGATTATTTGAAAAAATCTCCAGTTATTTAGAAAATCGGCGAACTGGAATAGGCCTAATATTACCATTTTAATGTACTGCTTGATTTTTATTTTTGTCGATACATTCTACCTGTTTTTAAGAAATGAACATTATGACGATGATTCACAAGAAAAGCGAACTTCTATGGACAAAAACTCTGAACTAAAAAAAAAGTCTATTCCTCCCATTCATGCCATAACGATAATGTACCCAGCGGTTTCAGAGCAGCCACATAATAAAGAAATTAAATGCAAATTGTGGTATATCTTATCATCACCTAGTGACAAGTAGGTAATGAAATAAAAATATTACTTGCCCCCTCCCCCCTGGAAAAAATTCTGCGGGCGCCCATGCTTCCTACCCAAATCCTACCCCAATTACAAATACACACACGTGGCCTACGAACGTTGGAATCTAAGAGCATTAATCAAACCTAACCTACAAATTTTTCTTCACACAAGTTTATTTAGTGGAAGGTTCTTTTACATGGCATAAATCTATGACATGGGCCCACCGGCTTCACTTCCCTTCCGAAGGAAGGCATGCTGAGGGATTTCTAACGGTCTTAAAAATCCGACGACTTCGGCCGGGTTTGAACCCGCGACCTTAGGCATAGAAGCTCAGCATCACCTTAGGAGTGGACGACAGCAGCTGTGAGCGTTCTTCTTTCACAATACAGACTATAGTCGGAGTGTATGAGCCCGTCGCGAAATCGCGAGTTATGCCATGTCACACTGAGTAAAACAATATCATATTAAATGCTTCTATGAGATATTGTTCCTGAATTCCATCATCAGACCATATACAAAGATGCCTTCCATCGGAGGGGAAGTAAAGCCGGCGGTCCCATATCATAGATTTATGCCATGATAAAGAACCTTCCACTAATTACACTTGAGTGAAGCTCAATTATAGGTTAGATTTGACTGACGATCTTAGGTTTCAACGTTCGTCGCCAGGAGTCGACTGCGGTGGCATCTAGTAACCAAGTTCAGAACTAGTTGGTCGTTGACGGTGGCGTCTGTAGCAAAAGTTGGAACTACTTGAAAATCGAATGTCTACAGTCCTTACTTGAATTAAAAACTGATATAATAATAGTCTAATAATAATAATATCGTATGGCCTAGGTTGCAGGGTGCAAGCTTTGTTATTTGACACCCAAATGGTAGCTTGCATGCCGAATTTCGTTGTTCCTTGAAGAACTATGAAAGTCAAGGAGGTTAGATATCTAAGCTCCTTGAACACTACAGCGTCTATAGCGCTTTCTAGTAGAGAAATGAGGAACCTTGTGTTGGCGGAAACTCCCCAGATTAATTTTGCCATTATGAACACGGCCTACTGAATTCAAATTGGTTCTTTAACATTCCAACATCGTATGTCATGGTGTTGTCATTTTTGCCACCTTTAAAAAAAACTTATCACGGCCAGGAGCGAACCTGCAAGCTTGGGGTTAGTAGACTGACACGTTGACCACTCACCCACCGTGGCAAGCATTAAAAACAGATAACACTTACTAATACAGCCCTCACGATTAAGACCGGTTATCAGACAGATTCTACACACACACAAAGTACACGGAGCTACATGACCGCGTTGTCGCAGCCCCTAAACTAAGGAACCAACCAACCGTTCCAGACTCTTGAACAATACTGAACATTTAACTAGGAAGCTCAATCACCCTCATTTAATCGTATTTATTAGTGGTGGTTTCTTGTGTAATTTATCAACACGGATTCAAGACCTATCATTGATGATTTTATCTGAATTATTAAATGAAGGTGACAATTATGCAATTAATATTGCAACTTTCCGTCGGTCAACACAAACACCATTCCAATCCCTGGAATATGTGAAAAATAACCTGAAATAAATTACATGTTATTAAGATTTTTATATATTGTTACGTCGCCAGGTGCCGGTTGCGGTGGCATCTAGTAGCCAAGTTCGCGGCTAGGTGTCGTTGACGGTAGTATTTGGTAGCAAAAGTAGGAACTACTTGAAATTGATCGTCTGCAGTCCTTACCTGAATTACAGATAACACACACTAATACAGTCATCACAATTAGCACTGGTTATCAGACAGATTCTACACACACCCAAAGTACACGCGGCTACATGACCGCGTTGTCGCAGCCCCTAAACTAAGGAACCAATCAACCACACTGTCTGTGGGTGTCACTGCAGGTTTGGTAGTGTTTTGTAGAGCTATTTGTCTTGCATTTGATCTGATGATGCTCGCTTGGCGAGCGAAACATGTACCATCCCTTAGTTTCTTCTTCTTCTTCTTCTTCTTCTTCATCATCAGTCTGTAACAATGTATATAAATTTATTTCAGGTTATTTTTCACATCATCATATATATTATTTCAGTAATAGATCCCTCCTGCGGCGCTCAGAAGCGACTGATCGTGACAAATGAGCATTCAGATTAAAGAGAATAGACATTAACAGCGACTTATCGCACTATAATTTCATAAATCTCTATAATTTCTTTAAAAAAATACTTTTTTTAAATGTATGAAGTGTGCCATTTGCAAACACCGTTGCTGTAGGAAAATACGCTCCAAAACTGCTGTCTGCGGGCCGCTGTGACTTCTGTTTCATGTCATATTAACATTCTGAGGTCTTTCCTTTAACCTGAAATGTAAATTAGTGTTCCATAATCATTTGGTTGAAATAAAAACATAACCTTTCTCCTAAAGTCTCTCATTATAAACCTATTGGGGAAAATGTGGTTTATGAACGTGCGAGATTTCTCGCACGGGTCCGCTTGTATATATTATTTCAGTAGTATGCATCCCTTCTGCGGCGCTCACAAGCGACCGATCGTAACAAATGAGCATTCAAATGAAGGAGAATAGACATTAGCAGTGACGAATTGCACTCTAATTTCATAAATATCTATAATGTCTTTAAAACATGACTTAAAAATGCAGGAAGTGTGCGTTTTGCATATACTGTTGCTGTAGAAAAATACGCTCCATAATTGCTGTGCACTTCACATTTTGACCGTTGTGACCCCTGTTTCATATAATTTTTTAAGATTCTGAAGTTTTTCCTTTATCATTTTGCATGGATTTCAGAAACAGTAAATCAAAGGAATGAGTACTCAAATCGTATATTTTCATAAGTATCGAATAACCGGTGAGTGTTATGATCATCCAATTTTCAGTGATTGCCTCCTTAAGTTAGGGAACGTGAACTTGGAATTCTAACTGAAATCTAAATAGTGTTCTATAACTATTTGAATGAAATAAAAACATAACCTTTCTCTTTAAGTGTCTCATTATAAACCTATTGGGGAAAGTGTGGTTTATGCACATGCGAGATTTCTCGCACGGGTCCGCTAGTATTCCAGTAATTGGAATAATTTTATGTTGACCAACTGGAATTTACAATATTAATTGTTAATAAAGCAACACAGAAAATGGCTTCAAAGCTCTCTTTATCTTAATTAAGCAATTGATAATAATTGTTCAGTTAGGAAAGAGAAGATCGGATATTCAAAATAACGCTAGACAACACAGGTTTAAAATTAAACAAATTAAAACATACCATGACAATTCAAGAAATCTATACTAATATAATAAAGCTAAAGAGTTTGTTTGTGTGTTTAAACGCACTAATCTCTGGAACTACCAGTCGGATTCAAAAAATTCTTTTTGTATATGATAGCCAGATTCAAGAGGAATAGTTTAGGCTATGTAGCATTAGGCTACACCTCTCAGCTAACCTTAAAGATTGATTTTTGTTCAGCAAGTCGGAAGCACAAGCGTTCCCGAACAGCTTCAATAATACCTAAGTCTATTGTTGCCTGGCATTGCGGGCTGCATCACGTCACCCCTACCAGTGTTCTGGTGCGGAATTGCGAGCTGCTTATAAATTGCAGTCACGGGCAGTAATTAGTGCAAAAAGATTTCTAGGGCCCCTTAAAACAGTTATCATGACAATAGTATGCCTCTGAATAAGGGCGATGGTGTTGGTGCAGTGTAGTGAGGTTATCAGCTGCAATAAGCGTTGGTGCTTTCCGATCCTTATCCTTGAGCGCTCCAGTTCTGTAGTAGTATTCATTATCATTCATACATAAATCCACCGGGTGAAGCCGGGCACTTCTGCTAGTTAATAATATAGTTTAAAAATGCATCAGAATACAATATTTTAGGGTGATATCAATTACAATTTCGGAGATATAGAATACCGGTGAAATATTTTGCGTGGCCACCATGTTGGATTGGTGAAACGCATTGAAATTTGAACGCCACGGGCTAAGTCGGCAAGTCATAGAATGTTCTTACCGAGTTTCATCGAAATAACTCTAGCCGTTTAAGATGTTATTAGGGAGACACACTCACGGACAAAAGGTGATCTCATAAGACTAAATGCTAAAAAAAATTACATTTCCTTTTAACATGAAATCCCATAATCGATATTTTAGCCACATAAAAAGGTACGGTCACAAGTGGGGAAAGTATACAGAAGAGTTAAATAGATTGGTATTAAAGATTAATATGACTCAAAAAAACTCAGCAATTCTTCTAGGTTTGTGCCGTGTCTTGTGTGGGGTTTCGCCTAGGACACCAAGCTAGCTCATCTTTTTGGAAGCCTTCATAGGGAGGTTGAGGCCGCTTGAGCTATTGGTTCTCGCAGTAAAGTAGTGCAGTTGCACTCTATATAAAGGGAGGTAGCGCGCAGTTCGTTTCTCCCGTGGGGGTCCGGGCGGGGACACCAAGAGCCCGTCGATGAGCCAGCTTGGTGTCCTAGGCGAAACCCCATACAAGACACGGCACAAACCTAGAAGAATTGCTGAGTTTTAATTCACCGGCCGTGAAAGCCAATATACCATGACTCAATAAAACTAAAATGTGGTTATTTTGCTAGAGTTCTTATCTGAATGCTGACAAACTAATTCCTCATTGTTTTAAATATAAATGCTGACGAGCATAACAAATCCAATCTTACATTAAATGAGTTATACTGCATGTTTAAATATTACTTTGTAGGCCTATACATGAAAAATTGAGTTTTATAGCCATAATCACTCATGGTAGGATGTTAAGTCATAAACAGTGACTTCCACAAAGGGGTGTTTATCAATTCATATCACAAAGAAACATTACACATGTATGGAAACATAATATTAAGAAAAAAAATGAATGAAAAAAGTGACAGTCAGTCTGAAAGACTAGACTTTGTATCATTTTAAATGCTACAAATGCTGTAAAATGCTAGAAAGGCTCTTGACATGTTAGAAAATTATCTGCACAATACTTATCTTGCTTTATAATACTTTACCTTGTTTCAAATTACTCGCGAACGGCAAGTGCAAACCAAGGGCAAAGCAAGGTCAAGCGCACGGAGGGAGATGGCTGGATGACGTGCCCCTTCCATCCAGTCTAAAAACAATTATAGTGGGCGATGTACTGAAGATAAGAGATATGCTCTCGCTGACTTTTATGTAGAACATTTCATGCTGACCAATTCTTACGCTCATAGTATATTGATATTGTTAACGGTTTGCCCAGCATAAGCGTAAGAAGCGCACGGACGCCAAGTTTGTTTTTGACTTTTACACTGAAATCGTTACTGCTTGGCTTCCTTTGATCATACATAAATTATTTTCTACAGAATCTTTCCTCGAGATATCCTTTACAGAATGGTGAAAACCGCATCAAAATCCATCCAGTGTTTCTCGAGATTACCCGTGACATCCAAGAATCGGGGATAGAGATTGTCGGGGTGCACATGCACCAAGCGGTACTATGACGTCACACACCTCAGTGCATCTGGGTACATTTCGTCCCGTCACAGTAACGTAACGCCAGACCCCAGCGTAACGACGAAGTCGACAAGATCATTTAAAATGATAAAATGGTATTGTAGTAATAGTTTAGAATATATTAAACTCCTATTTATAGCAACAACAAAAGACATATACTGTAATTATACAGTATGTAGCCTACAATGTAAGAAAACAGAAAAATATATGAAGGGCACAGGGGAAAAAGGATGAATGTCACAAAATTACAAACATTGAGATTTCTTATTTTTAATGATTGTACTGTTCCCTAGTAACATTCAAGAGCCTAAAACTGGTTAAAAACACTTGAGAGTCACGATTTATGGGGCTTTGAAAATAATGTGTGCCGCGGAAAAACGATGAAGGTCCTTGGCTTTCAAGGCAATAACGATGATAGTCCATTAAATCTCTATAAAACAGCAGCTTAATATTTCAGAATTATGTTTTACCGTTTACTGAGTAGTGTAAGTTGTGAAGTATTTGTGATTAACAATAGTTTTGACACAAATAATACTGGTGTGCATTATTTAGGGAAAAATGGACATTCATCTCTTTTGCACTTGCTTTTGCCAGAAAATGGACATTCGTCGTTTATGCACGTTAAATTGTGCAGTTAAGGACAACAATATAAAATAATTAACCTTTAGGTATACATTGTTGGGTGAATTGTTACATAATTTACAAACCTATATAATCCTTTCCGTACTACATAAATTTCAGATAACTGTAAGCAATATTATAAGAGTTATAGCGTTTGAAAAGCTAAAATTAATTTATCTCAGCTTGAGATTCATGTGAGATTCATCGTTTTTCCCCTGTACCCTTCATGTTTTGCAGTAATTAAGGGTATACTTTTATAAAAATACCAATTATATAAAATACTAGCAGTAGTACCCGGCTTCGCCCGGTGGAATGATGATAATGTCTCAAAGTCTCCTTAGAAATATAATGGACTTAAAATCTAGGTCATTTGCCCCGAAAGACAATGAGGGCGTAATATCTAGGTCATTTTCCCCTTTGATAAGGATGATAATGAAAACTACTGTTGAATTGACACGTCAAACTTACAATTAATGGTGTAGTCTAATGGGCGTAACATCTAGGTCATTTGCCCTTATGATGGGGATGATAAGGGAATCTACTACCGGTATTGAATTGGCACTTCAATAATGTACACAATGTACTGTAATAAAAATAAATATTTTAAAAATCACAGTCGAGAAAGACTTTATGCGGCGGTGATTAGTGGTATGATGCGCATAACATCTTGGTCATTCGCACTTATGATGATAATAATAAGGTAATTAAAAATGACTACTAAACGAACATGGTGTAATTTTAAAACTGATATAGGTAATCCAGATGTCTAGCTTCGATGTCTTCCAAAGTCTCAACCTTATTTTCTGGCTTAGGCCTGTACTCGACGCGTCTAGTGAAAGAGCTTATGGCGTACTGCTCGGCAAAGAATATGGGTCCAAGCTGCACGAACCTGAGATGATCGCAGATGATGACGAAATATGATGACTCACGTTCGGGGTTCCCCGACCTATTTAAATTGGCCGGGGAATCACTCACTCTTTCGCAACACCACAGTGGCTTGAGCAACGGCCGTGTGCTGGCGTCAGCACGGCGGGCTCTGGAGAGTGCTCTCATGTCACCTCGCGATGAATCAGCAAGCTATTCTCACAATTGCCCCCTCCCAGGGTCTCACAACTTGTGGGGCGTGGTTTGGCGACCACGGGACTCCAGCTGAGTCTGGCATCGCATCTACTTCGTGATGCCGGGCTCCTTTCAGTTCTCTTTCCTGTCGGCCTCCCTTTGTCAACTCTTGTTCTCTTCCGACCCCGACTGTATTAGGGTATCCGAGGGCTAGGGAGTCTTTCAATTTCCCGCCTTAATTGGCCGTTGTCTCATCTTTCCTGATACCCTCATGCTTCGAGGGGTCTGCCATCTTTTCCTTTTCATAATATATTCTGTCTTCTGCTCAAGGCCCTCAAAGAGGCAGGGTGTGTGTAGCCCCACCACTTCTGGTACACCCTCAAGGGCTCATGACTGGTGAGTTAGGAAGCTGGCAACCCCGAGGGATTCCTGAGCTAAATGCAGGGAATGGAGTGGTATGTCAGAAATTTCAAGTGGACAGTGTTACTCGCAGGGTTCCGAAGGGTAAGTATGTAAAATTTGGTTCTGATCGGTGAAACGGTGTAGATTTGTGCCAAAGGGCCTAAATGCAGGGGATGGAGTAGCCTCTCCGCAATTTCAAGCAGTGTTAGTCGCAGTGTTCCAAATGGTAAATACACAAATTTTGGTTGAGATCGGTGAAACGATGTAGATTTGGGCCAAAGGGCCTAAATGCAGGGAATGGGGTGGTCTGTACGAAATTTTAAGTGGACGGTGTTACTCGCAGGGTTCCAAAGGGTAAGTATACAAATTTTGGTTCAGATCGGTGAAACGGTGGAGATTTTTGCCAAAGGGCCTAAATGCAGGGGATGGAGTGGTCTGTCCGCAAATTCAAGCAGACAGTGTTACTCGCAGGGTTCCAAAGGGTAAGTATACAAATTTTAGTTCAGATCGGTGAAACGATGTAGATTTGTGCCAAAGGGCCTAAATGCCGGGAATGGAGTGGTCTGTCCGCAATTTCAAGCAGACAGTGTTACTCGCAGGGTACCAAAGGGTAAGAATACGAATTTTGGTTCTGATCGGTGAAACGGTGTAGATTTGGACCAAAGGGCCTAAATGCAGGGAATGGGGTGGTCTGTCCGAAATTCTAAGTGGACAGTGTTACTCTCAGGGTTCCAAAGGGTAAGTATACAAATGTTGGTTCAGATCGGTGAAACGGTGTAGATTTGTGCAAAAGGGACTAAATACAGGGAATGGGGTGGTCTGTCCAAAATTTTAAGTGGACATGGTTACCCGCAGGGTTCCAAAGGGTAAGTATACACAATTTGGTTCAGATTGATGAAACAGTATAGATTTGTGCCAAACGGCCAAAAGCAGGGAATGGGGTGCTCTGTCCGAAATTTTAAGTGGACAGTGTTACTCGCAGGGTTTCAAAGGGTAAGTATACAAATTTTGGTTCAGATCGGTGAAACGGTGTAGATTTGTGCCAAAGGGCCTAAATGCAGGGGATGGAGTAGCCTCTCCGCAATTTCAAGCAGGCAGTGTTAGTCGCAGTGTTCCAAAGGTTAAGTATACAAATTTTGGTTCTGATCTGTGAAACGGTGTGGATTTGGAACAAAGGGCCTAACTGCAGGGAATGGGGTGGTCTGTCGGAAATTTGAAGTGGACAGTGTTACTCACAGGGGTCCAAAGGGTAAGTATACATATTTTGGTCGAGATCGGTGAAACGGTGTAGATTTTTGCAAAAGGGCCTAAATGCGGGAATGGGGTGGTCTGTCCGAAATTTAAAGTTGACAGGGTTACCCGCAGGATTCCAAAGGGTAAGTATACAAATTTTGGTTCAGATCGGTGAAACGGTGTAGATTTGTATACATAACAGACAGACAGACAGACAAACTTTGTGCTTTATATATATAGATTACTAGCAGTAGTACCCGGCTTCGCCCGGTGGAATGATGATAATGTTTTAAGGTCTCCTTAGAAATATAATGGACTTAAAATCTAAGTCATTTGCCCCCAAAGACAATGAGGGAGTAATATCTAGGTCATTTGCCCTTTTGATAAGGATGATAATAAAAACTACTGTTGAATTGACACGTCAAACTTACAAACTACCGTAATAGAAATACATATTTCAAAATTCACAGGCGAGGAAGACTTATTTTGTGTGGTGATTAATGGTGGTGTAATGGGCGTAACAACTACTGTAGGTCATTTGCTCTTATGATGAGGATGATAAGGGAAACTACTACCGGTATTGAATTGACACTTCAACGTATAATGTACACAATGTACTGTAATAAAAATAACTATATGGCGGCTTCGGTGGCGTATTTGGTAGCATGCTGAGCTTCTATGCCCAAGATAGCGGGTTCAAACCCGGCCGAAGCCGTCGGATATTTTAAGAGCGTTAAAAATCCGCCAGTATGCCTTTCTTCGGAGGGGAAGTAAAGCCGGCGGTCCCATGTCAGATTTATGGCATGTTAAAGAACCTTCCACTAATTACACCTGTGTGAAGCTAAATTGGATAGGTAAACAACGCTCATAGATGTCTACGTCCGTTGCCAAGAGCCGACTGCAGTGGCGTCTAGTAGCTAAGTTCCGAACTTGGCCTAGTAATCGTTGACGGTGGCGCTTGGCGGCAAAAGTACGAACTATTTGAAGAATTCTAAGTTGCAGTTTGTACTTAAATTAAAAAACAGATAACACACACTAATACAGTCATCACAATTTACACCGATTATCAGACAGATTCTACACACACCCAAAGTACACGGGGCTACATGACCGCGTTGTCGCGGCCCGTAAACTTAAGAACCAACCAACCAAAAATAAATATTTTAAAAATCACAGTCGTGAAAGACTTTATGCGGCGGAGATTATTGGTATGATGCGCGTAACATCTAGGTCATTTGCACTTATGATGATAATAATAAGGTAATGAAAAAATGACTACTAAACGAACATGGTGTTATTTTAAAACTGATATAGGTAATTCGGGTGTCTAGCTTCGATGTCTTCCAAAGTCTCAACCTTATTTTCTGGCTTAGGCCTGTACTGGATGCGTCTAGTGAAAGAGCGTACTGCTCGGCAAAGACAAAGAATATAGGTCCAAGCTGCACGAACCTGAGATGATCGCAGATGATGACGAAATATGATGACACACGTTCGGGGTTCCCCGTCCTATACAGATTGACCGGGAATCACTCACTGTTTCGCAACGGCCCTGTGCTGGCATCAGCATAGACAGCAGAAGATAACACGGCGGGCTGTGGAAAGTACTCTCAAGTCACCTCGCGATGAATCAGCAAGCTATTCTCACAACTGACACCCCCCAGGGTCTCACAACTTGTGGGACGTCGGTTGGCGACCACGGAACCCCAGCTGAGTCTGACATCGCTTCTACTTCCTGGTGCCGGGCTCATTTCAGTTCTCTTTCCTGTCGGCCTCCCTTGGTCAACTCTTGTTCTCTTCCGACCCAGACTGTATTAGGGTATCCGAGGGCTAGGGAGTCTTTCAATTTCCCGCCTTAATTGGCTTTGTCTCATCTTTCCTGATACCCTCATTCTTCGAGGGGTCTGCCTTCTTTTCCTTTTCATAATATCTCCTGTCTTCTGCTCAAGGCCCTCAAAGAGGCAGGGTGTATGTAGACCCACCACTTCTGGTACACCCTCAAGGGCTCATGACTGGTGAGTTAGGAAGCTAGCAACCCCGAGGAATTCCTGGGCTACATGCAGGGAATGGAGTGGTATGTCAGAAATTTCAAGTGGACAGTGTTACGCATCGGGTTCCAAAGGGTAAGTATACACACTTTGTTTTCGATCGGTGAACGATGTAGATTTGTACCAAAGGGCCTTAATGCGGGAAATGTAGTGGTCTGTCCGAAATTTCGAGTGGACAGTGTTACTCGTCGAGTTCCAAACGGTAATTATGTAAAATCTGGCTGAGATCGGTGAAACGGTGTAGTTTTCTGCCAAAGGGTCAAAAAGCAGGGAATAGTGTGGTCTGTCCGAAATTTAAAGTGAACAGTGTTACTTGTCGGGTTCTACGGGTAAGTATATAAAATTGGGGTCAGATCGGTGAAACGGTGTAGATTTGTGCCAAACAGCCTAAATGCAAGGGATTGAGTGGCCTCGCCGCAATTTCAAGCAGACAGTGTTATTCGCAGTGTTCCAAAGGGTAAATATACAAATTTTGGTTGAGATCGGTGAAACGGTGTAGATTTGGGACAAAGGGCCTAAATGCAGGGAATGGAGTGGTCTGTCCGCTATTTCAAGCAGACAGTGTTACTCGCTGGGTACCAAAGGGTAAGTTTCCGAATATTGGTTCTGATCGGTGAAACGGTGTAGATTTGTGCCAAAGTGCCTAAATGAAGGGAATGGGGTGGTCTGTCCGAAATTTCAAGTGGACAGTGTTACTCGCAGGGTTCCAAAGGGTAAGTATACAAAGTTTGGTTCAGATCGGTGAAACGATGTGGATTTGTGCCAAAGGGCCTAAATGCAGGGGATGGAGTAGCCTCTCCGCAGTTTCAAGCAGACAGTGTTAGTCGCAGTGTTCCAAAGGGTAAATATACAAATTTTGGTTGAGATCGGTGGAACGGTGTAGATTTGGGCCAAAGGGCCTAAATGGAGGGAATGGAGTGGTATGTCCGCAATTTCAAGCAGACAGTGTTACTCGCAGGGTTCCAAAGGGTAAGTATACACATTTTGGTTCAGATCGGTGAAACGGTGTAGATTTGTGCAAAAAGGACCTAAATGCAGGGAATGGCGTGGTCTGTCCGAAATTTCAAGCAGACAGTGTTAGTCGCAGTGTTCCATAGGGTAAATATACAAATTTTGGTTGAGATCGGTGAAACGGTGTAGATTTGGGCCAAAGGGCCTAAATGCAGGGAATGGAGTGGTCTGTCCGCAATTTCAAGCAGACAGTGTTACTCGCAGGGCACCAAAGGGTAAGAATACGAATTTTGGTTCTGATCGGTGAAACGGTGTAGATTTGTGCAAAAGGGCCTAAATGCAGGGCATGGGGTGGTCTGTCCGAAGTTTAATGTTGACAGGGTTACCCGCAGGGTTCCAAAGGGTAAGTATACAAATTTTGGTTCAGATCGGTGAAACGGTGTAGATTTGTATACATAACAGACAGACAGACAGACAGACAGACAGACAGACAGACAAACTTTGTGCTTTATATATATAGATGTATTTTGAAGCCATTCTTTCTTCCCCTATCATTGGTTGCCCTCACCTAATCTAAACTACACCCTCACGTACATCACATTGTTGCTTCGTGTGTGTAATTGGAAATGTTTGTGCCTGTCCTGATACCTAAAATCGTGAATAAGGATGAGCTCTCCAAAAACGCGTGCTCGCTTAGCTAAGTAGATTTCTATGGCTCCTGCCGTTTGTCTCGGGGTGCAAAATTTTTAAATCAGTTTCTATATTAGTGAAGCTATGAAATTTCTATGAAATACTGTTGGTTGGTTCCTCAGTCTAGGGGCTGCGACAATGTAGTCATGTAGCCCCGTGTACATTGGGTGTGTGTAGAATCTGTCTGATAACCGGTGTTAATTGTGATGACTGTATTCGTGTGTGTTATCTGTTGTTTTTTTAAATTCAAGTAAGAACTGCAGACTTTGATTTTTTCAAATAGTTCCTACTTTTGCCGCCAAACGCCACCGTCAACGACTACTAGTTCAGAACTTAGCTACTAGACGCCACCGCAGTAGGCTCCTAGCAACGAACGTATGAACCTAAGAGCATTGTTTACATTCTTAACCTATATCATTTAGCTTCACACAGGTGTAATTAAGCGGCTTCGGTGGCGTAGTCGGTAGCATGCTGAGCTTCTATGCCCAAGATCGCGGGTTCAAACCCGGCCGATTTCGTCGGATTTTTAAGAGCGTTTAAAATCCCTCAGTATGCCTTCCTTCAGGGGAAGTGTCAAGCTAAATGATATAGGTTAAGAATGTAAACAACGCTCTTAGGTTCCTACGTTCGTTGCCAGTAGCCGACTGCACTGGCGTCTAGTAGCTAAGTTCTGAACTAGTAGTCGTTGACGGTGGCGTTTGGCGGAAAAAGTAGGAACTATTTGAAAAATTCAAAGTCTGCAGTCCTTACTTGAATTAAAAATCAGATAACACACACTAATACAGCCATCACAATTAACACCGGTTATCAGACAGATTCTACACACACCCAAAGTACACGGGGCTACATGACCACGTTGTCACAGTCCATAAACTGAGGAACCAACCAGGTGTAATTAGTGGAAGGTTCTTTAACATGCCATACATCTATGGCATGGGACCGCCGGCTTTACTTCCCCTCCGAAGGAAGGCATAATGAGGGATTTTAAACGCACATTAAAAATCCGACGACTTCAGCCGGGTTTGAACTCGTATAAAATACTGTAATCTATTTAAATAAAGCGCTGATATATTTTGTAGGAACTACAATAAACTACATTATATTAGTCATTACAACTTCTTTCCGTTTAATATGCTGTCCCGCTTAATACGCCCATTTCATGCTGTCCCTTGATTAACGTCTTAAGGAGGGTTTACTGTATTAAATAATACTTGGGGGAGTGCAGTTCCACCCCTTTAAACAAGCCATTAGGCCTACCACCACTACCACTCAGTGGTGCCAACCGTTGGGACATGTCCTTACACATAGGTAGCCTACTGTCGACCAAAATATTATGTGCACTCGAGTTTGAAGGTTGTTTGTGAAGTAACCTACATAACATCCAATAACATCATCATTTTCGTTGTTCTATTCTACGTTAGTTCATGTAGGTTTGGAATTTTAAATTTATATTTTAATATTTTTTATTACAGTTGAAACACAAAAAGTGCCCATTTTTAAGCGTTTTTCAACCATGTGTCACATTTAAGAATTATTATCTCACAAACCCGTTATCAGATGGAATCCAAATTTTAACACAGTATACATTGGAATGTTGTATAACTGGTTTATTAATTTCAAAATTTTGTGTGTTCAAGAATGAATGTTGTTGTCATTTTTGAAAGGTAACTTTTTCTCGGCTCGGGGTCGTTGGAAAATGTAGTTCTTGGTTGCGTTATAATCCTTATTCATCAAAAAGTTATGCTGTATGACTGTGAAATACGTAAATTAATTCACTTATTTTATATCGGTTTGTATTTGTACGGGGAATTAAGACATGGTTCACCAGCTAGCCGCTCCGGGAAATGCTGTACAGTCCATCACTTCTGAGCGAGGCGCGCCATGACGGGTGATGGAGCCCATCTTTGCAACGCTGTACAGCTTTCACCGGAGCGGCTAACTGGTGAACCATGTCTTAATTCCCCGTACAAATACAAACCGATATAAAATAAGTGAATTAATTTACGTATTTCACTATCATACAGCATACCTTTGTGATGTATAAGGATTACAATGCGACCAAGAACTACATTTTCCAACCACCCCGAGCCGAGAAAAGGTTACCTTACAAAAATGATAACAACTTTGTTTCTTGGACACACACATTTTTTAAATTAATACACTAGTTATACAACACTCCAATGTATATTTTGTTAAAATTTGGATTCGATCTGATGACGGGTTTGTGAAATAATTCTTAAATGTGACGCATGGTTGAAACACGCTTAAAAACGGGCACTTTTTGTGGTCCAACTGCGATAAAAAAATATTAAAATATAAATTAAATATTCCAACCTACATGAACTAACGTAAAATAGAACGACAAAAATGATGATGTTATTGGATTTTATGTAGGTCTATTGGTTACTTCACAAACAACCTTCAAACTCGAGTACACATAATATGTTGGTCGACAGTAATTTTGGTTGTTTTCACCACTAGTTGTGAGGTATTTATTATAACTCAACTCCTAATGTTGGACTTTAGTCGCTCCCTGCTAATAAAAAGTATCAAAAATAACGTTTTACGAATACTTTATAATAATGAACAATCTATTTCAATATAGCCTACTGTATTTTATTGGTTTTGTGTCCCTTTTAACTACTGCGGCTTTTAGTGACTCTTGGGTGCAAAATCTTTTACCCGAAGGGGATTTTAACGTACTACTAAATCTACTAACACGGCTCCCTCACATTTACGCACTCACAAATGACAACTGACTGCGCCAGGATTAGAGCCTTCAATCTTGGGTACAGCAGGCGAGAACGTTACCGCTGCACCACGCAGTCAGTCGAATGTATTTCTCAACTATGAAAGAATAGTTGTACAAAATCCTTTCACGAAAGTGTAAAGCACTTGTTATCAATTCCTGAATGGGGAGTTAAATAATGAATACCTACTGTAACATTGCCATGTTATTTTACCTCGTGGCGCAGTGGCTAGGATTCTTGGCTATCACCCCTGAGGTCCGGGTTTAGTTCAAGGATATGCTGAGAAATTTAATTCTGGTCTGAGGGCCGGAATGGGGTAGCTACACACAGCCTCGTGAGGCAAAACTGAGAGCGAGAAGGGTTCGATTCCAACCTCAGCCATCTTACGTGGTTTTCGGTGGTTTCCCAGTTCTACTCCAAGCAAATACCGGGATGGTTCCTATCTTAAGAACACGGCTACATCAGTTACAAACACACACACTAATACAGCCATCACAATGACACAGGTTATCAGACAGATTTTACGCACTCCCAAATACACAGGGATACATGATCATGATGTTACAAATCCACTAAATGAATCAACAACAACTTAATGATAGGCTACTAATATTGCAAAAAATGTCTGATGAAACTCCAGTCAAGGTGGCTTCGGTGGCGTAGTTGGTAGCATGCTGAGCTTCTATGCCCAAGATAGCGGGTTCAAACCCGGCCGGAGCCGTCGGATTTTTAAGAGCGTTAAAAATCCCTCAGTATGCCTTCCTTCGGAGGGGAAGTAAAGCCGGCGGTCCCATGTCATAGATTTATGGCATGTTTAAGATCTTTCCACTAATTACACCTGTGTGAAACTAAATTGGATAGGTTAAGAATGTAAACAACGCTCTTAGGTTGCTACGTTCGTTGCCAAGAGCCGACTGCGGTGGCGTCTAGTAGCTAAGTTCTGAACTAGGCCTAGTAGTCGTTGACGGTGGCGTTTGGCGGCAAAAAATAGGAACTATTTGAAAATTCAAAGTTGCAGTCCCTACTTGAATAAAAAAAAACAGATACACACACTAATACAGTCATCACAATTAACACCGGTTATCAGACAGATTCTACACACACCCAAACTACACGGGGCTACATGACCGCGTTGTCGCAACCCCTAAACTAAGGAACCAACCAACCAAACTCCAGTCACCCCAGGAAATTAATTATTAAATATTTTCTTCACCTAAACTACCAGTAGTTTACGTCAGTACATGGCTTCGTAATAAGATGACCTTCTTTTAAAAAAAAATCTCTAGCAGTCTATATCACAATTTTTTCACATGTGTTGGAATTTTAAGTGTACAGTATAGGCTATGGGGGGCATTTCAAGTATTCTTTAAGGTCATGACAAAAATTGAGTTGTGACACTGCTAATGTCGTAGAATATTCACATACCAGAAGTGACGAGCCCTGGAGGTAACTTCATATTTCAAATGTAATAACAAGGTGTTCATTTTAAAATCCTAGGAAGTGGAACTTCATTAATGGGCTTTAATTCCAAGCTGCTTGCCTGGCGGGGGAACTGGAGGGGTGGAAGTGAGCTCAAAGAGCTCTAGCTCATGGCCGTTCGAGCGTGATCTTACCCGGTTACTTCTGCACTAAGAGATTGCTTGATCGACGTCTGCCAGTGTCGGCGTTCCTTACCTCTTCC
The DNA here is from genome assembly GCA_946902985.2 of Meconema thalassinum. Taxonomy (NCBI): domain Eukaryota; kingdom Metazoa; phylum Arthropoda; class Insecta; order Orthoptera; family Tettigoniidae; genus Meconema; species Meconema thalassinum. The sequence continues at coordinate 775,742,389 of OX336388.2, read as the reverse complement.
AAGGATCGTACTGGTCGCCTCGTATGGAATCTTTGGGGGAAGATGACCTCATTTTTCCACCCTTAAAATAACCACCATCACAATCTATCTGATAACCTAGGCTACGATGGTGTCTCTCTCTACTAGAACACTACCCCTGTAATCGAAGCAGAAAGCCTTGAAAAGCACTTCTAGAATGCCAGAGATGAGAATCAAACGTAGTCATTCTTGTTTTCCTCACGAGGTCACTTTAGGGAATTTTAAAATCTAGGCCTACTTTAACCCTTATAGTGGTAGGGGACCGATATATCGGTCGAGGGGGCTTTTGCAAAAACGTCATCGACCCCGTTCTTAAATTTTTGTTTATTGTTATTATTTCCAGCCACATAGTGCTATCAGTGTTGTAACTGAAACAACGCGAGATCATTCTCTCTCTGGATATATCGATGTGTTTATAAGTTCCGTGAATAACTGGATTTTTATAAGTATTCTTTGAACAAGCTGCAGTCAGTTGACTTCCCGCACGTGTTGTCTTTTGAAGTCGTATGTTTTTACGCTCTTCCTCGGAGCTAAATAAGATACACTGGCGGAAAACAATATCGTAACAATAAGAAGGGATTGTGCTACATTAACGAACGTTGGTAGGCGTGTCTATACATCTGAAAGACGACGTTGATTCAAATTTCCTGCAAATCGCATTAGCGTGGTGGGCGCTAGTAGTGGCCCCATGACGTTGCACATCAGGTTTGCTTCAAATACGGATTGTGTGAGAGCGCTAGTTACCTGTAAGATTGGACGGAGTGACTGTGAGTGGGTCAAGAATGCCTTTACGACGACGACGAGGCCAGTTTCAACAGATCACTGCGTTTCAACGAGGCCGTGTAATAGGGCTACGTGAAGGTGAATTTTCCTACCGCGCTATTGCAGAACGATTTGGCAGGAATGTCTCCACTGTGCATGCGTGCTGGCAGCAGTAGTCACAAGATGGTACGGTCGCAAGAAGATCGGGCTCCGGACGTCCCTGTGGCACCACCGAGAGGGAGGACTGCCGTATTCGGCGTATGGCTTTGGCGCATCGGACGGCGTCTGCAGCAGCAATTCGAGCGACATTTGGCACCACAGTGACGCAACGAACTGTTCGAAATCGGTTACTTGAAGGACAGCTCCGAGTCAAGACGCCCTGCGGCGTGCATTCCATTTACCCCAAACCACCGCCATCTGTGAATTCACTGGTGTCAAGCGAGAGCTCATTGGAGGATGGAGTGGAGGTCCGTTTTGTTTTTCGATGGAAGCCGGTTCTGTCTTGGTGCCAGTGATGGCCGTGTGTTTGTTACAAGGAGGCCAGGTGAGTGCCTGCATTCCACCTGTCTGCGGCGTCGATACACTGGACCTAAACCAGGTGTTCTGGTCAGGGGAGCAATTTCTTATGACAGCAGGAGCACTCTCGTGGATACCCAACGCACCCTGACTGCAGATGAGTACGTCCGTCTGGTGATTCAACCTGTTGTGCTGCCATTCATGAACAGAATTCCCGGGGGTGTTTTCAAACAGGATAACGCACGCCCCCATGCCACTGTTGTAACCCAACATGCTCTACAGAGTGTCGACATGCTGCCTTGCCTGCTCAACCTGTCCCAAATCGAGCACGTACGGGACATCATTGGACGACAACTCCAGCGTCATCCACAACCGGCATTAACCGTCCCTGTATTGTCCGACCAAGTGCAACACACAACACGCATTGAACTCCATCCCACAAGCTGACATCCGGTACCTGTACGACACAATGCATGCACGTTTGCATGCCTGCATTCAACATTCTGGCAATTATACCGGTTATTAATGGACCAGCATGGCACATTAGCGATGACTTTTCTCGCGCGAACATCAACCTGTTGTCTTGTACCTTTGATCAATTACGTATGTTACCTCGCCAAATATATTGCCGAAATTTCCGTTCTCTATATTCCTTATATCATGGTGTTGGGATATTTTTTTCCCGCAGTGTATATGGTGATGAACGAAGATGAAGTATGGTTTTAAATAAACACTATTTTGATTGTGTAGACTGTCTAAATTATATTCAAATTCACAATTTAAATTTTAAAAAACTTTTGAAGTGTTTTGTAATGAAACAAATGAAATAACGTATTAATTGCTTGGCATTTAAGACGTTTAAAATATATTTGCCAGCTACGGAAAAAAAACCATCCTAAACATGTAGGTAGGAGATATTTGTTTATCAAAACTTGTAACTTCACTTAACTTGGCGTGGCATTGTTAGCATAACCACTCATACTAGGTTGGCATCAAAAGGTTTAATCTCCTCCTCTTTTAAGTGGCCAACTCCTTTTTTTGGTGCAACACTATCACCAAAGGAAGCCGAGAAAAGATAGGGAAGCAAAAGTTTAAGAAAAAAACAACGTCCGTGCGCATTTTCAGCTTACTCTGGCATCAATATTATCGTTCAGCATAAAACATTGTAAAAAAAAGCAGCCCTCTATAAGTAATTTAAGTAGAATATGTTACACAATTGTTACTAATTGCAGCATAAAAACATTTTTATACCCATCATGCCAAGAAGGAAACCAAATATAGCTTGCGGTATATCGGACTCTAAATAAAGCGCTTATCCTGTAAACTGCTCACGTGCGAAGCCGGTAATAATAATAATATTAATAATAATAGAAGAGTGAGGTAGCCGCCCATTGGGTCGCCCAGGTACAGAGCATTTTAGAAGCAGGAGAACTGCGCCCAGGCCAAGCCATCCCCTCGCGGTATCCAATCAAATGTCGGGATGGGATGGTTAATCAATGAAAAAGATTTGTCCCCGCCGTTACTTAGCTCGTGTTCCGTACACCGCAGCACACACAACACAACTCACTAATATTAATGTCCTCATATTTCTCATGTGTAGGCTATACCTTCACCAGAAGCACTGATATTTTTCCTGATATAATGTGTTTTTCAACCGACGATAATGACATCTAAAAATTCGTTGTCAAATTCCTGGAGATGGGGCCTACATTCACCCGCCGAGTTCGTATAATAACTCCAGTGACTTGCAGGGTTGTTTCATGAAGGAGAATTTACCAGAGTAGCTGGTTGGGATATGAACCCAAAATCGGAATCATTGACAGTTTAGTTATTGTTCACCTTTATGATATACGGTACTATACTAGCAATCATGCCTCTCTCTCTCTCTAGTTATCAGCCGTGTGGGTCTCCATTCTTGTGATCTTTCGGGTTTCCTTTTCAGTTTGTAGTAGGAATCACATCTCATGTCTTCTAATTCCTGCGTCATGTACTCTCGTCTTGGTCGTCCTCAATGTACCCCTCAATTATATTCCACAATAATCCACCATGTCTTAACAGTATACTGTATGTCCTAAAGTATTAGATGATCAGTTTATCTGTCGTAAAATATCTCCTTTCTCCTGCTCTTCTAAATACCTCTTCATTCGTGATCATTTCTCTCCAACTAATTTTCAGTAATCTCCTATAGCATCAAGCTTCAAATGCAAGGAGTCTCTATCCTTCCCTTTCAGGTATTGTCCAAGTTACACTTCCATATAAAACGAGACTCCATCCATAGGTCTTCAACTGTTGTTTTCTCACATTAAGGATTTATATTTTTTGCTGTAAACAGCTTGTTGAAAGAATTCTTAGCTCTCCATCATGCCTATCATGAACGAACTCTTTCCGCACCAACCTCGTCCATAGAAATGACTCTCTGTTAACCCATATCTGAAGTAATAAACAGACATCTTTATGGCGTAGTGGCTCGAATTCTTGGCTTTCACCCCTCAGGTTCGGGTTCAATCCCAGGCCCTGACAAGGATTTTAATTCTGATCTGAAGGTTGGAACGGGATACACTCAGCCTCTTGAGGCAAAACTAAGCAGAAGTGAGATTGATTTCCACCTCAGCTATTGATGTAGTTTTCGTGGTTTCCTTACTCCAGGCAAATGCCAGGATAGTATCTAAATTAGGGCCACGGCAGTCTCCTTCCCCATTTCTAGTCTCTGTTGCAAATACACACACACTAATATAGCCATCACAATAACACAAGTTATCAGACAAATTCCACACACACCCAAGTACACGGTGCTACATGACCATAATATCGCAAAACCCCCAAAAACAAGAACTACAACAATAATAACAGATGCAAAATAGAGATGGGAATATCGACTACTAACGACTAATTCATTTTTCGGAATAACCATCGACTAATCAGTCGACTACGTTTAGTCGAATGAAGCACCCTTAAAACTAAATGTGTTATTTCAAGCATTGGACTGAACGTAGTCCTGCTATCGTAGTCGAAATACTCGATTTGCAGTGAGTTGTTTCCTTATAAATAAAGCCAGATTTTATATCAAGGGAATATTACAGTGATACAATCATCCCAAATATAGGCATTAGAAGCCAGGCTACATTGTTTGATAACCTGTGTGGTATCAGTAACACGGAACTTGAGATAAGACATGTTCCAACATTTTTCTGGTGTAGTCTAAATAGAAATTCAGCCGGATATCACAGTCAGCCAGGATACCAATCGAAAATTATCGTACTCTGAGATTAAACTATTTAACTTTGATTTTGTGGTACCGGTTCACTCATGGGACATACAGTCAAGGTGTTGATACAGTGCACAGCTACGAAGGCATCGGAAAAAGTATATCAGGTCCTAAAGTAGTATCCACGTGTTTTAGCATTTATATTTGTAAGGAATGTTCCTCTTTCAGAAGCCGATCTACAATTCTACACGTTATTTCATACATAACTTAAATTATGAAAATGTTTATTTCCGGTACGGTAACAGTTGTATCGGCATGATGAATAACGTGTAATTGGAACTATTTTAAAGCGCCTGATTCCAACGATTTTTTTTGTTGGTTGGTTCCTCAGTTTAGGGGCTGCGACAACGCAGTCATGTAGCCTCGTGCACTTTGGGTGTGTGTAGAATCTGTCTGATAACGGGTGTTAAGTTATCTGTAATTATTCAGGTAAGGACTGCAGACGATCAATGTCAAGTAGTTCCTACTTTTGCTACCAAATGCTACCGTCAATACCTAGCCGCGAACTTGGCTACTAGATGCCAGCGCAACCAGCACATGGTGACGAACGTCGGAATTAATACAGCATTAATCAAATCTAACCTACAAATTTAGCTAATGGAAGGTTCTTTTACATGCCCTAAATCTATGGCATGGGCCCGCCGGATTTACTTCCCCTCTAATAATAATATCGTATGGCTTCGGGTGCCGGGTACAAGCTTTGTTATTTGACACCCAGGGGCAGCTTGCATGTCAAATTTTGTTGTTCCTTGGAGCGCTATGAAAGTCAACTAGGTTAGATATCTAAGCTCCTTGACACTATAGCGGAACTTTTGTGTTGGTGGAAAATCCCGAGATTAATTTTGCCATTATGAACACGGGCCCTCTGAAGGAAGGCATACTGAGGGATTTTTAACGCTCATAGAAGCTCAGCATGCTACAAACTACGCCGATTTCTTTTGTTGAATTAATGTAGTCGTTTGTAAACGATTTGTTTATAGTACGGTGTGTATTCGTTATTTATTTATTTATTTATTTATCGTATGGTTTTTAGTGCCGGGAGTTTCCGAGGACATGTTCGGCTCGCCAGAGTCTGTAGCTGCTTCCAGCGGACACCCTTAGGGTGAGTTACAAGTTCCGTTCAATTTCAAGTAGTTCCAACTTTCGCTACCAGATGTCAATTAAATTGATTAAGGAGCGCTCGAAAGAGCATTAATTACAAGCTAAATGAGTAAACATAACACTGAAATATCTTTTACCAGAATGGGTATTAGTTTTCACTATAATCAGACAAAGATTTCATCCTTTTCCGGCAGACTGATGTGATACAGCGTACACCTCGGTCCGCATAATTCACACACACATCTTTCATTCGGCGAGTGGAAAAGCTTGTTCTCACAAATCTTGTGGTGGAAACCATGTATGGCCAGTCTCGTGATGATATGTCTTGGCTCCTGGTTCGTGTTGGTCCAGGTGCGATCGATCATCGCTGATGAATCGTAGAAGTCAATGTACCAGATGTCAATGATACCTAGTGGTGAACGTTGGAACTTTGATAGAGCGTTCCAACGAAATCTAACCTAGAAATTTAGCTTCACACAAGTTTAGTTTGTGGAAGGATCATTTACATGCCATAAATCTATGACATGGGACCGCTGGCTTTACTTCCCCTCCGAAGAAAGACATACTGAAGGATTTTAACGCTCTTAAAAAATCTGATGACTTTGGCCGGGTTTGAACCCGCTATCTTGGGCACAGCAGTTCAGCATGCTACCAACTACGCCACCGAAGCCGCTGTGTATGCGTTGAATTTAGTTGACTGTGTCTTAAAAGTAGTCGAGTAAAGCAATTGTTTTCATAATCGACTCTTTCGACTACTTCTAGTCGATAGATGTCCGTTGTAAATGGTATTTTACATGGCAAGTGAAAAGTAAGTCGCCTCCGTAGCGTAGCGGTCAGCATGGTTAGCTGCCGCCCCGGAGGTCCTGGGTTCGATTCCTGGCTCTGCCACGAAATTTGAAAAGTGGTATGAGGACTGGAACGGGGTCTATTCAGCCTCGGGTGGTCCAAATGAGTAGAGGGGGTTCGATTCCCGCCTCAGCCATCCTCGAAGTGGTTTTCCGTGGTTTCCCACTTCGTCTTCGGGCAAATGCCGGGATGGTACTGTCCCCGATATCCGGATAGTAGGCTGTCAGATATCCGCCCCCTCAATCGGATTGCCAATAATCAAACGCACCGGCACAGCTACATCAATGAAAATGGCACTGACAGATACTACCGAGATTAGAGCACAGCAGTTAACAAGAAATTATTGTGGAACACACCAAAATATACGGGGGTTCATACTTACCTTTACTTACCTCTTCAAATTAATCTCGGGTATGGGTTGCCAACTGGATCACTTAAAGTATGCCCACACAATAACCTCCACCATGATATTTAAAATGAACCAAGACGGAAACAAGAAACTTTAAACTGTACAATAATTTATTTCACATAAAGGGAATGATTCTAACAAAAATAGACAACAAAATATACGTGGCAATCAGAAGCCATTGTCAATATAATCATGTCCTCCTGTAGGACTTGTAGACGTTACATACAAAATTTTATCTTCCACTAGCTTAAAAAGAACGTAATAATAGTAATACACTTGGAATGGATGAGGGAATTGGGACGAAACATGTAGCAATTGTTTTCCTCATTCATAAACATCACACTTTATTTATAACTGCAAGCCTGTTACGTAGTCGACCTTGTCCTCTAACATACAGTTGTCAGGCCAGCTGCGATCCACCCTACATCATGTCGCATGCCTACGTCGTCAAGTGGACCCACCTGTCAAGTCAGCCTTAGCATATGCTCGTAACCTCAGAGCTTAGCTCCTTTTCAAACGCTTTAAATGTCCTCAACTCAACTCAAATATTATCACGCAAATCTTTTAAATGCTTCAATCACATATCACTGGATTACTCTAATCATCCCAAAACTTGTTTAATTACATAATCCATATGTATAATTAGCGTTCTTTAGAGTATATTAACAAAACTCTTAATGTTTATAACAAATGCTCATTAATTGTTTATAACAATTACAAATTGTTTATAATATTGTCAAATGACAATTGAAAAATCTATACACGCCTCTCTTAATTCCTTTCATTTCCAATTATTATTAAAGATAATTACATAATTTATTTACAATATTTATAATATTAATATTAGAAATACATTAAACCACACGTTTATCCGGTTGATAATTACTCAAATCGGGTTAATATAATCGACCAATGAAGGTTAGTTATATTTATGCTTATATTCAGGTTTAATAAGTTTTAATAATTATTATTATTATTTGTGACGGTAACCTCCATTCAAAATCGTTATCTCAAATTATTTAACACTCTTGTTAATTTTAACAGTAATTTCACATGATTAATTTTCAAAGGACCTGGACAATAAACTCAGCGGAAAAATACTTCGCTTCAAACGCACAAATTGCATAAAATAGGCCCAGAATTCATCATATATTTCAATATATATATGGCATAAAAATCTTCCACAATTCATACAAAAACCTCCACTTACAAATTCTTCAACATCATTAATATTACTGTGGGAATCTCCTTCACTTATTCAAGGGCATTATTCATCAGCGACTTTTACACGTCCACTGAACTAACGATTATACATCCATAGTTCCACTTCAAAAATTCTTATATTCATTAATTGTGTCAAACTGTTATTATTTTTAACCTTCGTGGGTTTCATTCATGAATCGATATGAAGTAAAAATTTGCCAATCACAAATAAATTTAATAGCAAATACGATTATACACGCCTTTCTGGTCTATCAAAATTGAGATTAATATCTCCTAAGTATCGTAGTATAAAATACTATCTTCAATCAAAGTTCATCTAAACTGCATAATAGTCGAATAGAATACAATTAGACTTTGGAGTGTAAACATTATTGTTCCAATCTAGTATTGAGAAAAATTCCTATGAAAAGTTCATTACTATAGTGTATTCAATAAATCGTAATCAAAGTTCATATTTCATAAAATTGTCTATAATGCAATGGTAATTTCAGAACTGACGATAAATGTCTATGTTGCAATCATGTTCATAAAACGACTAGTATTTCCAAGATCGTCGATACAGAAATAGATTTTAACGCTCTAAAATCTTTTAATTATTCTTCTTTCTTGAGGATGACAGAAAATTGGTCAAAGTAATTTACTGAAAAGAATTACTTTAATAAAATGACACGCTGTCTGAATTCAAATCTGCCATAGAAAATCATTAACTTTACAGTCAAATCGTGACTTCAAAAATATGCAAATTACTGAAAGAATATCTATTATCAGTCTCAACTGATCCAAAATTATTTAACTATGCCACTGACATAACAATGTCTTAATAAATCGTAGAAAAAGGCATAACTCATCAAAGTGTACTGAGTACAGAGATATCAAGCAAGAATATGGGGCAAAATATAGGACAGAAAATATGGGAAAAATGGTTGCTCAGATATCGCTAAATGGCTCAAATAAAACAAGAAACGTTCACGACTACCTTATCTGTTGATTGGAGTTCTAGAGGAAAATCTTCCAAAGAAGACTGGTGATGGTTCCATTTCACCAAAAAGATGTGCTCCGACCTCGAACCTGGAACCAGCGCCCTCGGAGAATAGAACTGCTTCCTCCTCCGGAAATTGCACTGCTCCGTGTATACGATAGACATCCTTCTGGCAAAACTCTTCTTTGTGAGCCGGGTCCACCCTGGCCTCTCTTGATAGTTCCCTGAAGTTCTGGTAGAAATTCGCCATGAAGTTTATTGCAGTTATTTCCGCAGAAATATTCATAATCGTGGAGTATGAAAATATTTCCACTGCCATTTGAAATGATTCAGCGTTGGACAACGATGCATGAGTGTAGTTGGATATTCACTACATGCTCGCTTTTGTAGAAAGACGATTAACGAAGTTCCATGCTGCTATTTCACTCCATTGATATATGTCCCAATTGCATTAAAGTCCTTAGCCTTCCATCTCCATTTCCGTTATAATAGTTGAAAGAACTGCCATATAATATTGTTCCATGTTAGAATGCAGCGTTATATCATCAAAAGCAATATGTAGTATCACGGTTGCACTACACGTGTCAGCCGTAGCGTAAAATGTGATGGTATAAAAGTGCTTCTCAGGTGGCGAGAAAATCACTTTTGTCTGCCGTCTTAAAATGCCAATATCTTCTAAATTATAATCTTGAAAATGTTCAATCTTTCTACACACTTTAATATAGTACTGCACAATCGAATTAGCTTAAAGGCATTAGTCAACTCTTGATATATTATCTTATAGACGCGTTAATGTGTGCGTTTCAACTTCGCCTAGTTTCAAACACCGTAAAATGGAACTGCGGCACTCTCGAAGCTCGTTCAATGCGGTGGGCTTTACCACACGCTAAAGACGACTGGTTTCACTTATTCACTCGAAAACGACTATATGACATCAGAAATATATATGCGGTATGAGAGCTCCTCTCTGCTGTGCAAGACCTTTTATCAACTTCTTAAGGGGCGTATCCATCCCTTCCATAGCTTGTTTCTCCGTCATTGCTAGAAGTTCTAACTTTGGCAATACTTGACGGATTTTCAAATTTCAAAAACTCAAAAATAATTTCTTCAAAATTCCAAATCAATGCCATAACTGAAAATAGATTTCCACAATTCTGCATTCCAAAAGTAATTAAATATGATAGTTTCAGTAATCTCCGTCTCCCTCCAAACTATCGTTCATTGGTTCGAGTCTTTCCTCCAATAGCGTAACTTCTTCCTTAGCACAATTCCATGTTTCCCTGCGACTGCGTCGTAAATCTCAGATCTTTCTCGAACAAAATCATGACGTCACCAAGAATCTCAGCTCAAGCAGCCTACTTGCGTGAAGTCTCCGTCATCCGTGCTTACGTCATGAATATCCACGTCACAACTATGACAGCCATAACTTTCTTCACATTTTCCAATACACCCGCCGTGGTCTCAATATAATTCAATTTACGGGGGCATTCTCCCTTCACCACGTTTTAAAAACAGTTGCAAATTGTTTTTAAACTCTGTGTTATAAATATCTCAATTCACTTGAACACGAAATTGAATTATTATTGGCTTACTCTTGGATAGTATTTCTTCAAGTTTCCAGCATTGAACTTGCCATATACGACATTATTCTCATCATCGTAGAGTTCATAACAGTTGTTTCCATAAGCATTCGTAATTCTGAACGGACCCATGAATACTATTCCAAACTTGGGATAGATTTTCTTACTCACATCAGCCTTGACAGGTCTGCGTAGTAATACTAGATTTCCAATTTCTAAGGGAGCACCAAAACGTTTTCCAGCTACTCTTTTCAATCGTTTTTGTGCTGCTTTCTGGAGTTGTTCCTTCGCTCTGTCAATTCTCTGCTGCCTTCCTAGGTCGGGATCTCTAGGAACGTGGTTAAAAAGATTATCCCATGGTCTTTCTGGGTTTCTTCCTAGATGAAGTCTCATTGGCACCTCTCCTGTGCTCTCCTGCACTGTAGAATTCAGACATTCCTCAATAAGGGGTACAAATCTCACCCAACCAGAATGATCATTCGGACAGAAAATTCGACAAAATTTCGAAAATTCAGCCATATATCTTTCTGAAGAATTCAATTCTGGATAGCGCACGCTTGAAAATAAGTGCTTAATACCAAGCCTTTCCATATCTGCAGCAAATTCTAAAGATGTAAACTGAGCTCCATGATCCGACAGTAGATATTCTGGTTTACCAGCTTTTGGAAATACAGCAAGTTCCAGTCTGCTTACAACATTCCTCGTGTTAGCTTTTTGCATGGGACTCATTGTTACAAATATCGAGAAGACATCCACGGTAACCAACAGATACTGATTACCCTGATATCCCTTCGGACAAGGACCAAATATGTCCGTCGCCATGAGTTCATTTGGTTTAGAGGGAATCATAGCCTTAGGTTTTCCTTTTAATAGAGCGGAAGCATTCTTTGCTCTTTGACATTTATCTCATGAACGAATGACATTAGCAATGCTGGAACGCATGTTAGTCCAAATAAACCTCTCTTTAAGAGTATCAAGAGTTTTATCCAGACCTGCATGACCAGTTGCGTGATGAGCTACCCACACTAAATTGACAACAAGTTTAGGTGGCACGACTATTCGGAGCTTTGTATGCGCAGAGTCAGCATACTTACATACGATGTCTCCACTCAAGACAAAGTGTCGTGAATCTCTCTGTGTAGCTGCATAGTCAACATCAGTATTGTCCATGTAAACCTTGAGGAACCTGTACATTTTCCTGATTGGAGCGTGTCTCTTCTGTGACACACCGATTCGGGCTAACCTCCTAACGGTCTCTTGATCTTGCTGCTCCAATTGTACATGGTGTATCTGCACATTTTTGATAGGGTTACGTGATAAATCATCAGCCAGTAAGTTGTCTTTCCCAGGCTGATGGACGATAGTGGCGTTAAACTGTTGGGTGAACAAAGCCCAACGTGTCAATCTATCACTAGACATGTCAGTTTGCAGCATAAACTGAAGTGCTTTGTGATCTGTAATAATGATAACCTTGTGTCCCAGCAGCATTTTTCTCCACGTTTGCAAAGCTGTTACAAAAGCTAACGCTTCTAGTTCTGTCGTAAAGTAGTTTTCCTCGTGTTTCTTTAACTTCCGACTAGTGAACGCAATGTAGTGCTTGTTGCCTGCCTCGTCTTTTTGGTATAAGACTGCACTAATGCCTATTCTTGATGCATCAGACTCAATATAGAACACCTTCTCAAAGTCTGGATACTCCAGTTTAACGTTGTTTCTGAGCATCTCCTTTGCTTTCTCAAAAGCCTCGTCTGCTGCTGTACTCCATTTCCATCTGTTATTCTTCTTGAGTAAGTCATACAGAGGAGCCATAATTTCAGAGTATCTCGGACAGTGAATGCTGATAAATTGGCATGCGCCTACAAATTCTCTGACTTGTTTCACCTTAGTTGGCTTTGGGAACCTTGTGATCGCATCTACTTTCTGCATATTTGGATGATATCCATCTTTATCAATCGTATGCCCCAAGTAGTTGATCTCCTTCTTCAAGAATTGACATTTTCCAAAATTGACCTTGATATTGGCCTCCCTTAAATTTTCAAACAACTTTCTCAAATGCACTAAATGTTCTGCGGCATTGGGTGAAGATACAATTAAATCGTCAATGTAGCAGATTACATTTTCCTTTACTTCGTCAGTGAGCTTGCTATCAAGTGCTCGAATGAGTGCTGGTCCACTGTTGACCATTCCAAAAGGCATTCTCACAAAGACCCATGACGTCTGGTCAAATAAGAATCCAGTGTACTGCATACTTTCTTCTTCTAGTTGAACTTGGTAAAACGAAGATGTCAAGTCAAGAACACTGAAACATGCTCTCCCTTTGAACTTTCGAAGCAGATCTCTAATCTTAGGTGGTCGGTCATTTTCTGGAAGAATCTTCAAGTTGATGGTCCGAGCATCGAGACAAAGACGTATCTGACCATTACTTTTCTTTACTACAGTGATGGGGTTTATGTAAGACGACGCCTGTTTTTTAATAATCCCGTCTACCTCCATTTTTCTGATCAACCCTCGTACTTCTTGATAGTATTTCTCAGGTATGGGGTATATTCTCTTTTGGTAAGGGGTTTCATCGGTCAGCCTTATCTTGTACTTATAGTCTTTAATCAATCCAGGCTTTTCATCAAAAATATCTTGGAATTCCTTTATCAAATCCTCAAATTCCCCCTGAATTTCTTCAAATCCTTCAGTTTTTCTACTGGGTATTTCTGTTAGATTCTCCACTTCATTGATAATGGTATTTAAAATCTCTTCCCTAAGGTCTATCTCCAGACTGTTTTTCACGTCCTGTTCTTCGATCTCTTCTGTGATCATGTACCCATCATTAAAGCTAATACTCCTATTCTTCATATCAATAATGGCTCCAACTTTCGATATAAAATCGATTCCTAGCACAATATCGAAATGGATCTTGTTCACCACAATAAAGATCTGTTCATAATTCCTTCCATTAATTTCAAAGTTCAACAACACTTGGATCTTGCATTTCACTGCCTTGTCTTGGAAAATTCCTCTCACTTTGACGGTAGAAACAGGTAAAACTGTCATGTTTTCTCCTTTTAACAGACTTTGATAGCATTCATCAGAAATGATAGAAATAATTGCGCCGGTATCCATAAGAGCTTTGTACTGTTGGCCATCTATCAGTACAGAAATAATAGGTAATGCACATGGTCTCTCCTCTTTGACGATTCCCCTCTCTTCTAATAAATCCTCATCAGTTACTTCATAAATTTCATTAATGGTAATTAGGTGTGGTGTGGCAATGTATTCATGGTTTCTCACTGACGTTGAGAAATCGGCGTTTTTTTTATGTTACCAATCTCAAAGTTCTGCTGGCTTGTAGAAGGACCAGGATCGATCACTACATCCTGTCTTTTCTTTTGGTTTTCAGCTTCCTTCTCTCGTAATTCCTTAAGATACTGCTGACTTTCTTTCTCTCTCTCTTGATATTTGTCGGGTGTCATAACTTGACCTTGAGAATTCTGATTTCGATTCTGGTAATTTATATTGTAGTTTCTATTGTAACCCTGGTTATTGTAGTATCTACCTCTTCCATTATTGTAGTTTCCTCTATTGTTAATCCAGCCTCTTCTTTGCTGATATGGACGGTAACTTTGCGATCTGTGGTTGCGAAAGTGATGGTTCCTGTGTGGACCTACATTTTCAGTTTTCTCTTCATTGGGCTTGTCAGTTTGCTGAACTTGATCCATATAGACTGTATTGATGTCTTTGAATTCGTGCCTCTGACCTTTTTGTACCACATTTGGCATTGGACTCGTGTAGTCAAGCCTTCTCAATAATTCGTCCATACTGGTCAAATCCCTGATGTTTGACGATATGATGAGTCTTCTCACCTCCACAGGCAGCATACGAGAAATCGCATCTATCAACTGCTCTGTTGACAATGGGGGTTGAAAAAATCTCAAGCGTGATAACTGGCTCGTGAAGAAATCAGCGTACCGTGTTGGAAGAGTACCTGAATACTTCCTTGAGTATACCTCAGCTCTTAATGATTTCTGTGCTTCGATGGACCAGAATCGTTTTATCAGTGCCTCTGCAAATTCGTCAAAATTACTGAAGGTGTAGCGAAATGCTCTGAACCATTCAAGGGGTCCTCCAGCTAGAAATCTCTCCACTATCCTCATCTCTCTTTCTCTGGGAATGTGAGCTTCAATGAAATAGTCTTTCAGGTTCCTGATATATTCTATCGGTGTTAGACTATCAGTATTACTGAATTTTTGAGGTTTGTCCTCGAAGTTCCGGATGACTGTCACATTTCTCGGATATGAATCCATGTAATTCTTCCCACTATCACGATATCTCCATTCAGGTTCAATATTCCTATCCTCTTCTTCTTCCCGGAATCTGGATATACGTTCCTCAGGACTAATATCTCTCTCTTCTGTATCGAGGTTACATCGTCTGACATAATTCCTATCATTTTCACCAGTCAAGCCTTCTGGATCCTTATCCGTGATTTCCGTGATGACTTTCCTGATCAACTCTTCTTTATAGGTTTCCATCATGCTGGCTTCTCCTAGTTTCAAATTCTGAAGTTTGCTCGTAGTTTCATTAACATCAGAGACAACCTTATGAATTTGTTCCTTTAATGTTTGCACGTCCTGACCTATTTGCGTTCTATCCTCTACCTGCTTTTCGGATAGCGAGTCCATCCTTATACTCAAATCTTTCCTAATTTGAACTACTTCATTATTTATGTCTACTTGTGTACTGGCAAGTTTTCTTTCAATTCGTTCCTGAATCTGAGTTACATGTTCCCCCACTTGACCTATTCCATTCATCTTTCCACACCGTTACATTTGCAGTTAACATTTCCGCAATATCTACTTCAATGTCTTCCTTAAGTAAACGATTATGATCTAAGACTTGGGTTCTCATGACCTCTACATCATACTTTAATCCTGCTAAAGAAGCTGTTGTCCTAACAGACTCGTCAACCAACCTAGTTGTTAATGCACTAATGTTACGAGTACAAAGTGTTTTTGAAGTTTCAATTTCTTCTCTTACTTTATTAACATCAGTTTGAACTTTAGCAATGTCTACAAAAACAGTGTTAACTTCTACTTGTATCTTAGTTATATCGCTTTGCATCTCATTTACATCGGAATGAATGTTATTAATGTCTACTTGAACATTTGACACATCGGTTCGGACATTTATAATCTCTCTTTGGACCTCTTCTACTTTATCTTGTACAGTAGCAACATCGTTCCTAACAACAATTACTTCAGCTCTAGCACAGGAAATATCACCCCGAACATTAGCAACATCAAGATTCAACATAGTAAGATCTTTCTGTACCTTAGAAACATCAGTCTTAACATCAGAAACATCTTTATGAATGTCACTTACAGCATTCTCGATTCCCTGGGTACTGATCTGTAAACGCGACATATCATTTTCTAAGTTTGCAGAACTGGTCTGAAGAACTTTCATATTCTCCTCCATTCTAGCAGACATATTACTAGAATTCTCCTCCATCATCTGCTTCATACTGCTATTCATGCTAGCTTTCAACTCCTCCAACATTATTCTCATACTCACATCTGCCATTTCAATAATATTTCAAGAATAGACTGCTTTAGGGACATACATCAAACAGAGCAAAATAACAACATCTGAGCAACATTTTTCACCATATATAAGTTTGAGCAATTTTCTGTCTTAAATCTAACTTATAATTACCTTATAATTAACCTTCGTAGACACCTTATGTTGAAATAAACTCAAGCACATGTTCAAATTTCTTTGGTTCATTTTAAAATATCCTAACACAAATAATTTACATTTACAATCCAAATAATCTAATTTTATCTTTAATATGACTAAACATGTCATAAGCCGGTCAAATAAAATAAGATTCCAGATCATAGGCGATTTTTCTAAGTTTCCAGCCTATTTAACCTCTCGCAAGTTGTTTAAGATCTGATCTTTTCTGAGTGAAATTTTCCTAATACAACACAACATTTAATCCCTATATAATCACACTCTCAAATTCTACAATTGGCCAAGACGTCTAACAAAGAATCAACCTCTTTATTTGAGTCTTCACAATCACATTGACATCGATAACTTGGTAATCCAATGTTATTCGAACACTCCACAAAATTGCGGTGCCAATTCTACTGCAATAACTTGGTAATCCAATGTTTTGCTGATTGTGCCAATCGAGCCAATCGAGCTGATCGTGCCAATCGAGCTGATCGTTCCCCACGTTTTAGGGTCGCCAATCCTACTGTCCCCGATATCCGGATAGTAGGGTGTCAGATATCCGCCCCCTCAATCGGATTGCCAATAATCAAACGCACCGGCACAGCTACATCAATGAAAATGGCACTGACAGATACTACCGAGATTAGAGCACAGCAGTTAACAAGAAATTATTGTGGAACACACCAAAATATACGGGGGTTCATACTTACCTTTACTTACCTCTTCAAATTAATCTCGGTTATGGGTTGCCAACTGGATCACTTAAAGTATGCCCACACAATAACCTCCACCATGATATTTAAAATGAACCAAGACGGAAATAAGAAACTTTAAACTGTACAATAATTTATTTCACATAAAGGGAATAATTCTAACAAAAATAGACAACAAAATATACGTGGCAATCAGAAGCCATTGTCAATATAATCATGTCCTCCTGTAGGACTTGTAGACGTTACATACAAAATTTTATCTTTCACTAGCTTAAAAAGAACGTAATAATAGTAATACACTTGGAATGGATGAGGGAATTGGGACGAAACATGTAGCAATTGTTTTCCTCATTCATAAACATCACACTTTATTTATAACTGCAAGCCTGTTATGTAGTCGACCTTGTCCTCTAACATGCAGTTGTCAGGCCAGCTGCGATCCACCCTACATCATGTCGCATGCCTACGTCGTCAAGTGGACCCACCTGTCCAGTCAGCCTTAGCATATGCTCGTAACCTCAGAGCTTAGCTCCTTTTCAAACGCTTTAAATGTCCTCAACTCAACTCAAATATTATCACGCAAATCTTTTAAATGCTTCAATCACATATCACTGGATTACTCTAATCATCCCAAAACTTGTTTAATTACATAATCCATATGTATAATTAGCGTTCTTTAGAGTATATTAACAAAACTCTTAATGTTTATAACAAATGCTCATTAATTGTTTATAACAATTACAAATTGTTTATAATATTGTCAAATGACAATTGAAAAATCTATACACGCCTCTCTTAATTCCTTTCATTTCCAATTATTATTAAAGATAATTACATAATTTATTTACAATATTTATAATATTAATATTAGAAATACATTAAACCACACGTTTATCCGGTTGATAATTACTCAAATCGGGTTAATATAATCGACCAATGAAGGTTAGTTATATTTATGCTTATATTCAGGTTTAATAAGTTTTAATAATTATTATTATTATTTGTGACGGTAACCTCCATTCAAAATCGTTATCTCAAATTATTTAACACTCTTGTTAATTTTAACAGTAATTTCACATGATTAATTTTCAAAGGACCTGGACAATAAACTCAGCGGAAAAATACTTCGCTTCAAACGCACAAATTGCATAAAATAGGCCCAGAATTCATCATATATTTCAATATATATATGGCATAAAAATCTTCCACAATTCATACAAAAACCTCCACTTACAAATTCTTCAACATCATTAATATTACTGTGGGAATCTCCTTCACTTATTCAAGGGCATTATTCATCAGCGACTTTTACACGTCCACTGAACTAACGATTATACATCCATAGTTCCACTTCAAAAATTCTTATATTCATTAATTGTGTCAAACTGTTATTATTTTTAACCTTCGTGGGTTTCATTCATGAATCGATATGAAGTAAAAATTTGCCAATCACAAATAAATTTAATAGCAAATACGATTATACACGCCTTTCTGGTCTATCAAAATTGAGATTAATATCTCCTAAGTATCGTAGTATAAAAATACTATCTTCAATCAAAGTTCATCTAAACTGCATAATAGTCGAATAGAATACAATTAGACTTTGGAGTGTAAACATTATTGTTCCAATCTAGTATTGAGAAAAATTCCTATGAAAAGTTAATTACTATAGTGTATTCAATAAATCGTAATCAAAGTTCATATTTCATAAAATTGTCTATAATGCAATGGTAATTTCAGAACTGACGATAAATGTCTATGTTGCAATCATGTTCATAAAACGACTAGTATTTCCAAGATCGTCGATACAGAAATAGATTTTAACGCTCTAAAATCTTTTAATTATTCTTCTTTCTTGAGGATGACAGAAAATTGGTCAAAGTAATTTACTGAAAAGAATTACTTTAATAAAATGACACGCTGTCTGAATTCAAATCTGCCATAGAAAATCATTAACTTTACAGTCAAATCGTGACTTCAAAAATATGCAAATTACTGAAAGAATATCTATTATCAGTCTCAACTGATCCAAAATTATTTAACTATGCCACTGACATAACAATGTCTTAATAAATCGTAGAAAAAGGCATAACTCATCAAAGTGTACTGAGTACAGAGATATCAAGCAAGAATATGGGGCAAAATATAGGACAGAAAATATGGGAAAAATGGTTGCTCAGATATCGCTAAATGGCTCAAATAAAACAAGAAACGTTCACGACTACCTTATCTGTTGATTGGAGTTCTAGAGGAAAATCTTCCAAAGAAGACTGGTGATGGTTCCATTTCACCAAAAAGATGTGCTCCGACCTCGAACCTGGAACCAGCACCCTCGGAGAATAGAACTGCTTCCTCCTCCGGAAATTGCACTGCTCCGTGTATACGATAGACATCCTTCTGGCAAAACTCTTCTTTGTGAGCCGGGTCCACCCTGGCCTCTCTTGATAGTTCCCTGAAGTTCTGGTAGAAATTCGCCATGAAGTTTATTGCAGTTATTTCCGCAGAAATATTCATAATCGTGGAGTATGAAAATATTTCCACTGCCATTTGAAATGATTCAGCGTTGGACAACGATGCATGAGTGTAGTTGGATATTCACTACATGCTCGCTTTTGTAGAAAGACGATTAACGAAGTTCCATGCTGCTATTTCACTCCATTGATATATGTCCCAATTGCATTAAAGTCCTTAGCCTTCCATCTCCATTTCCGTTATAATAGTTGAAAGAACTGCCATATAATATTGTTCCATGTTAGAATGCAGCGTTATATCATCAAAAGCAATATGTAGTATCACGGTTGCACTACACGTGTCAGCCGTAGCGTAAAATGTGATGGTATAAAAGTGCTTCTCAGGTGGCGAGAAAATCACTTTTGTCTGCCGTCTTAAAATGCCAATATCTTCTAAATTATAATCTTGAAAATGTTCAATCTTTCTACATGTTGGGGAATGAAACAAGGACAATGTGTTTATGTAACTTGCCGCTAGAGTGTGTTGTATGTTGTAGTTGCTAATGGAATAAAATAGTGAATGTCACGGTGTTGTTCTTCCTAACTTCACGCTATAATATCCCACACTTGGTGCCGAAAACTCCGATTTTAAGTGCTAGAGAGAATTACGTTATAGTGGTGAATAGTTTAAGCCAGCAGTCTACACTACGGACTAGCTTCACACACGAGGAAGAACGACCAACAGTATTGGGCAAGCTACCAACGAGCTACATTTGGAGACGCCATTACCTTACACCATCATACAGATGAGCTATTGAAAATTATACTAGCCTAGCTAATATTACTTTGTGATATCTAGCACATGTTGCATGCTTATGAAGGCAACACACATCTCATATTGTCAATATCGTTGTCATTAAAATAATTGATATTGGACATTCCAAGTAGTGGTGACTTGAACGCCATCTATTAGAAGTACGGGACACTGCATACAGTATTACATGCACGCAACTGCACGCAACCCTGGGTACTAATAAACTTCAACTGTCTGCGAGATTCAGAAACCATTAGTCCTCGCTTACCTCAAACACTTTCACATCAGTGCAGAAGTAACTAATGTATGACATCAAAAATTCGCATGATGATTTATGAAATTTGCATGAGATCTGCATGACAAAGAAAAGCAATAATATTCATTGGATGAAGTTACGGACGCAGCATTCAACTCAACGAGACGACAGTGACATCTATGAACACAACTTGATTCAGAGTATCTTCGCATGCTTCCTATAGAGATCGCTAGTAGCCTAGAATTCTTATCACGAACTCGTGCATGCACTCTAGGAACAATATTTGGAACTGTGTCTACCAGCGACCGTCACTGCATACTTCCCACGTCTCCGGCTGGTAGCAGAGGGATTACCGCCTGGCCATCTTGCAGCTCCACAGCCACGACAATAGCCTACGGGGCTACCTCACTTCCTTGTCCACAGCAGGTAGCCGAGGAATTACAGCAGCTGTCAACCCTTTGTCAAGTATTACAATACCCTACCCACTATGTCTAACCCGGACCAGCCTTCACAATTACAGAAATTGAAACGTCTCAGAAAGACGGCAAGAACACTTATTACCAAATTCACTACGGTAATAAATGATGCAACACCTAGCTCAGAGATCGACTACGAATACAATCAGATTAGACTTCAAGAAGCATTAGACCGTCTAACCACTCTCGATCAACAAATCCATGACGTCCTTCCTGACACCGAGTATAACGTTGACGTCATCTCGTGCGAAGAATATACCGATCTTGCCAAGAGAGCTATCCTCAAAGCGACTCGCGCCATTGGAGAAAAAACACCTGTCGATAATGTAAGTCTCGCGTCTGCCAAGGACGCCGCTGTGCCCCCTCCACCCTTAATGCACACAGTTAAACTTCCTGTGATCAGGTTGGAACCATTCTCAGGAGACGTAGAGAAGTGGTTCCGTTTCTGGGAACAATTCCAATCATCTATTGACGGCAACCCTTCCATTTCCAGTATCGATAAACACGTTTTTCTTCGCGGGTACTTGGAGGACGAGCCCAAGAACTTGGTCGACGGAATTCCAATCACCGCTGACGCATATGAGGAGACAAAGCAGATTCTCATTTCACGGTACGGTGACAAAAACAGAATAATCCAAGCCCATCTGGATTACCTGGAGACTCTACAGCCTATATCACACGTCACGCCCAACGCCTTAAACATGACATTCATCGAATGTAACCGGCGGATACAGGCCCTCAGGGCCTTGGGAGAAAATGTTGACGAATATGGCCGAATGCTAGCTCCGAAAATTCTGCGCGCGTTCCCGGAGGACATTGTTCGCCGTTGGATTATTCATGCCAAGAGAGAGAATATCATGGAAAGCCACATTACTAAATTGATGCGATTCTTAAACGAAGAGGTTGACGGTGCTCTAACCACACAGAAAATCAGAGGAAATCCTATAGCTTCAGCAACCCTTATCCCCACTACAGCTGCACTCCAAATTCATGCCAAATCAAGCAAATCGTCACCAAAAGCGAAGAAGACGATACTTCCATTCTGCGTATTTTGTGACCGACGAGGCCATTGGGGTCAAGACTGTAAAACCATAACAACCGTGTATGATCGCATTCAGAAGCTAAAATCGAACAAGCGCTGCTTTCTTTGTTTAAATCAAGGACACGTTGTTTCGGACTGCAGCAAGAAAGGTCAAACGCAGTGTGCTACATGTAAGAAGTTACACCATAGATCTATTTGTGATGGAGAACAGAGAACTCTTTCTACTCCGTCATCTCAAACGGCAGTAGGGAAAATAAGCGTAGCAACCTCCGGCTTTACTTACCTACAGACCGCTCAGGTGTGGATTACAGGACCCACAGGTTTAAGCAAACTTACTCGCTGTGTTCTCGACGCAGGAAGTCAGTCGACCTTCATCTCCAAGTCACTAGTAGACGATCTTCAGCTGGAAGTAATTAGACGACAAGAACTGACTGTTTGTGCCTTTGAGTCAAACCCTACGAGCTCCAACACTAGACGACTTGTACGATTCAATATGAAAGGGTTTTGGACTAACACGAGCGTCTCTCTCTATGGTTTCGAAAGTCTTCACGTTCTTTCACCACAACCGTCAGTTCCACAAGACATTACGGCATTGGCACATGCTCGTAAGTTACAGTTAGCTGATCCTAGGACGGATTCCCATGAAGATCTGCCAGTTGAACTCCTTATCGGTAGTGACCACTACTGGAAAATTATCAGAGACAGTCCTCCCTTACGTGTCTCCACGTCACTCGTGTTGGTTCCTTCTACCATCGGCTGGATACTCAGTGGGGACCGATCCGGTATGCACGTGAATTCAGCCACAGTCAATTTCATTAACCTCGAGCAGGCTTCTTTCCAGTCAGACGAAGACTTCAGAAGATTTTGGGACCTCGAGACTATTGGTATAACTGCTGATCAAGAACGCCCACATACGCCGAAGGATTCCAGAATCCTTGAGGACTTCAAATCATCTTTCCGAATCGAAGAACAGCGACGCGTAGTCTCGTTGCCAAAGAAGCAAGGCATTCTGGAACTACCCCATAATCTACACAATGCCGAGGCGCATCTGAGCAACCTTCAGAAAAGACTTCAAAGCAATGACGACTTCAACCAGATGTACTGTAGCCAGATGTTCAGCTACATTCACAATCAGCACGTGGAAGAAGTCAACACGACAAACTCACCCGAAGTCATGTTCTACCTTCCTCATCAAGCTGTGAAGAAAGAAAGATATGGAAAAACCAAGTGGAGAATAGTATTCGACGCATCATCTCATCAGGCTAAGTCACCCTCTCTTAATGACATGTTGGAGATGGGACCAAATTTATTACCAGAGGCTGTGGCAATTCTCCTGCGTTTCAGACTTCATCGACAGGGGATCATCAGTGACATACAACAAGCCTTCCTTCAGCTAACCCTGGACAGGAAAGACAGAGACTTGACCAGATTCCTCTGGTACAAAGTGATTCAAGACGACGGAGGACACTTCCACACAACAAATGACATAGTCACTTATCGTTTCACTAGGCTCCCTTTCGGCCTGACCTGCAGTCCTTTCCTCCTCTCAGCAACCATCAGGGAACATGCGGACAAACACACACTCTCCTTTCCTAACGCTGCACCACTAATCAACAGCAACACCTTCATGGACGACATTGTTGTGGGAGCAGCAGATGACAACTTGGCAGTCACCTTGTATTATGAACTCACTGCCTTAATGAAGATGCTCAATTTTCCTCTTGCAAAATGGGCAACAAATTCCGATGTACTGAGAGCCGTCTGGAAGGCAGAAGGACGAGAGACTGCGCTGCAGACTCAGGTGCTAGGAATAAACTGGTGCACTTCAAGTGATTCTTTTATGGTGGACACGAAGGAAATCCTTGATAAAATCCCAGAAGGACCAACCACAAAAAGACAGCTTTTGAAGATCGTCAGCAGCTTTTACGACCCACTTGGCTTGTTCACTCCGGTATCTCTTGTCGGGAAACGATTGTTTCAGGATACTTGGTGCCGGGGAATTGATTGGAATGAACTGTTACCCAACGATCTTGCCGCACACTGACATGCTTGGATATCTACGCTCTCCTCGCTCTCGCCAATACGCATACCGCGCTGGCTCCACACTTCAAGTAAAGAAGACACTCAGGTTCATGTGTTTTGCGACGCTTCAGAGCGAGCTTACGGAGCAGCCTTGTACATTCGCGCAACTAATGAGGACACTATCTCCACTCACCTAGCCTACAGCAAGTCCAGGCTGACTCCCGTTAAGAAAGTCACACTACCACGCCTTGAACTCCTTGCAGCCTTAGTGGGAGCACGGCTTCTACGATATTTTGCAAAAGCAACCAATTTCGACACTTCCCATGCTACTTTATGGACTGACTCCACTGTGACATTGGGTTGGATACGAGGAAATCCAAATAAATGGAAGACCTTCGTCTGCAACCGTGTGACGGAGATACAGTCCTACACAACACCATCACAGTGGAGACACTGCCCCGGATCTGACAACCCTGCAGATCACCTCTCTCGGGGACTTCTTCCTGGTCAGATCCAGTCCTTAGATATATGGTGGCATGGACCTTCCTGGTTAACAAAGGAAGATTCTTACGGGCCTCAGGACGCACCATCGCTTCCATCACTCCCAGAAACAAAGAACACTGTGCAGACTGTCCTTCACGTCGATTTGCCAGAATCGATCATAGACTCCACCCAGTTCAGTTCCTACACGCGCCTTCTACGCGTTACAGCTTGGGTACTTCGTCTGATGCGAATCCTTCGCCACAAAGACCACGAAAACGGGGAACTCACTGCTCAAGAACTTATTGCGGCGCGTACCTACTGGATAAAGGTCGTGCAGAAAGACTGCTTTCCTGCTGAACTTGGAGCTCTACAATCCAACGTCCCTCTCCCAGTAAGATCCAAACTACGATGCTACAACCCCTTTCTAGAAGACGGTGTTCTGCGGCTTGGAGGGCGACTGGAGAGTGCTGACATTACTCACCAGCAGAGGCATCCCATAATTCTCGATGGCGACCATCACTTTACACAACTTATGATCAGAGACACACACATCCGCCTCCATCACTTGGGAGTGCGAATTGTTCTTTCAGACCTTCGGATGACCTTCTGGATACTGCGTGCTCGTCGTGCCATCAAGAAGATACTATATCGCTGCCTTCCTTGCAAAATGGCCCGAAATCGTCCCAGTCAAGTACTTGAGGCGCAACTCCCTCCACAGCGTGTCATTCCACAGAAGGCATTTGCAGTAACAGGCATTGACTTTGCTGGACCGTTATACGTAAGGGAAGGTCATACAACTAAAAAATGCTACATCACGCTCTTCACGTGCGCAACGACCCGAGCCCTTCACTTAGAACTTTGCCGAGATATGAGCACTGACAAGTTTCTGCAAGCACTGCAGCGGTTTGTGGCGAGACGTGGCATTCCACACACTATCTATTCTGACAATGCCCAGACATTCCACTGTGCAAATCGAGAATTGGTGGGACTATGGGCTACCGTTTCCGATACGAAGGCTTGCCAGTACCTATCACGAAACAACATCACGTGGAAGTTCATCGCACCACGCGCGGCTTGGTGGGGAGGCTGGTGGGAAAGAATGGTTGGCTCCACCAAGCGATGCTTGCGAAAGACACTTGGGCGCTCTTCTGTAGATGAAGATGGTTTGCAGACGATACTGACATCTATCGAAGCCGCGCTGAACTCCAGACCACTCACCAAAGACGACGACACCAACGTGCTCACCCCAGCTCACTTCCTTGTCGGTGGACAACTCAATGCACTGCCCTCTGGACCTGAACCTCAGCCCGGTTGTCCCATTAAAGAATACAGACTTCAGCAACAACTGGCGGACCATTTCTGGAAACGATGGAGCAAGGAATACCTGCTTCAGCTTCAGAGTTTCCACCAGGTGAAGCAACCTAAAGGAACGTCACCACGACTGAGGCTCGGAGACATCGTTCTACTCCAGGACGAGGTGCGGCCTCGACATCTGTGGAGGAAGGCCCGGATTCAGGAGCTGAAACCAGGCAGAGATGGACTTATCCGGACGGTGATTCTATCCACGCCAGAGGGGACCCAGATCGCCCGACCTGTCCAGCTGGTCATCCCCCTTGAGGTTGACCAGGGTGGGGAGGATGTTGGGGAATGAAACAAGGACAATGTGTTTATGTAACTTGCCGCTAGAGTGTGTTGTATGTTGTAGTTGCTAATGGAATAAAATAGTGAATGTCACGGTGTTGTTCTTCCTAACTTCACGCTATAATATCCCACACTACACACTTTAATATAGTACTGCACAATCGAATTAGCTTAAAGGCATTAGTCAACTCTTGATATATTATCTTATAGACGCGTTAATGTGTGCGTTTCAACTTCGCCTAGTTTCAAACACCGTAAAATGGAACTGCGGCACTCTCGAAGCTCGTTCAATGCGGTGGGCTTTACCACACGCTAAAGACGACTGGTTTCACTTATTCACTCGAAAACGACTATATGACATCAGAAATATATATGCGGTATGAGAGCTCCTCTCTGCTGTGCAAGACCTTTTATCAACTTCTTAAGGGGCGTATCCATCCCTTCCATAGCTTGTTTCTCCGTCATTGCTAGAAGTTCTAACTTTGGCAATACTTGACGGATTTTCAAATTTCAAAAACTCAAAAATAATTTCTTCAAAATTCCAAATCAATGCCATAACTGAAAATAGATTTCCACAATTCTGCATTCCAAAAGTAATTAAATATGATAGTTTCAGTAATCTCTGTCTCCCTCCAAACTATCGTTCATTGGTTCGAGTCTTTCCTCCAATAGCGTAACTTCTTCCTTAGCACAATTCCATGTTTCCCTGCGACTGCGTCGTAAATCTCAGATCTTTCTCGAACAAAATCATGACGTCACCAAGAATCTCAGCTCAAGCAGCCTACTTGTGTGAAGTCTGCGTCATCCGTGCTTACGTCATGAATATCCACGTCACAACTATGACAGCCATAACTTTCTTCACATTTTCCAATACACCCGCCGTGGTCTCAATATAATTCAATTTACGGGGGCAGTACCTACTGTAAGGCCACGGCCGCCTCCTTCCCTCTTCCTCGCCTATCCATCCCAATCTCCCATCCTTCCCATCCCTCATGTGGCCCCTGTTCGCTTTGCAGGTGAGGCCGCCTGGGCGAATTGCTGATCACACTTCCCCAGTTGTATCCCTCCTGACCAGATGTTCCAGGCTCCAGGACACTGCCCATAGAGGCGGTAGTGGTGAGTTCCCTCGTTGAGTCCGTGGGAACCACCAACCTAGAGGGTAAATTGACTAAATAAAAAAAATGGTTGTAGCCGGACGTTCTTAAAAATCGTTTTCATACGGCGAAACAAAACTCAGTGATACTAAATTCATGGCCAGTAAAAGGCTGAATTACATCATTAGCCGCTAATAAGGACACTGCAATAGAAGGTGAGGGCAGTAAATTTAACGCTTCTTATTGACGCGTATGGTTAAATATCCAGCCTATTACAGTTAGATCTTAAATATTGATTGAATCGAAATGCATTCATTCAGTACCAGGCATGTTTTCAAATGTACTTAAACCAAGTTTCACGACTGCTTTACGTTAACAATGCGAATCAACTGTAAACTTCACCCCCGAACGACAACCGTCCTCCATGTTTTATGTCTTACAACTTGGCGCACGTTTTACGAAATACTGACGAGGATGAACAGAATCACACAGGATTTTTTACCATCGATCACAACAGCTTCCTTGCCAGCTTGTGTCGTGTGATACAGGCCTAATTAGGATTTAAAAAAACTTTTGGCCGTAAAAACTGGATTTCAGGATCGTCCGGACATTGTTTTTTGTTTCTCCCTGCACACAGCTTTGTTCGGTCTTTGTTTGACATAAGATATCACGTCAATTATGAAGCTGTTCCACCATAACCCCCCTTT
This sequence comes from Meconema thalassinum, assembly GCA_946902985.2. Lineage (NCBI taxonomy): Eukaryota > Metazoa > Arthropoda > Insecta > Orthoptera > Tettigoniidae > Meconema > Meconema thalassinum. The sequence continues at coordinate 775,714,261 of OX336388.2, read as the reverse complement.
TAATGAATGGTTCGGTGAAAACATTGTATCATTAATTCCATACCTGAAATATAGTAGATACCGACACCAAATTTCACACTGATCCATCCAGCCGTTCTCTAGTTAAAATCACGCGAGCAGACATACACAAAAATCATCGGGCAATTTAAAACACGTAGAAAAACACAAAACTCGAAGAAGTCCACAAACTACAGAAAACAAAAAATACATAGCCTATTTTGAATTTATAGACTGAGTATGATTTACTCAGTTGCCTGCTTGGTCTCGCGCCAACTCTTATATAAAGCTCTTGTTAATTCAATTTAGGGGCTTGGAACATCCTGGCCATCAGCCCCATGTAGTTGGGTGTGTGTTGAACCTGTCTGATAACCTGTGTTCCTGTGATGACTGTAATAGTGTGTGTAACTGTATTTGGGGCAGGAGGGAGTGTGGAAAAACCAGGGGGGAAACACACTCATGGAGAGCCAGCCCGCTGTCAGCGCTGGGATTCAAACCTGTGACCTCCGGACTTTCCCAATTACCCTCGAGGCCGTGGTGCACGATTTAACGAGCACAGCATAGGCCTACGCCGCGGGGTGATGCAACAATTCAAGGAAGGTACCCAATGCTTTTCTAGCTAATGTCTATTACTGCTACAGTAGTTGTATTAGGCTAGTTTTCAGTTGATTCTCATTTTTCAATATCATATCGTTAAGGACACCCGTACTCTTGGGCATACGAATTGTGCACATTAGCTGGCATCATTAGCCTATACTATGCATTTTCAGGGTTTCTTGTAACATATAAAAGTAGTATATTCGGAGCTGATTATGGCCATGAAATGACACTTTGCTTTTATAGAATGTGTGAAATGAGTACGAATTTTGACATAGAAATTTTCGGAAAGAAAATTACTTCAGGTAGGCCTACACATTTCTCAGTTGTTTACCGATCAAATACTCTCAAATTTTGTTCACAAACTGGGAATGGACAATGACAGACAGCTCTAAACGATACCTGTCGTATTATTACCGGATGTCTAAAGCCTACTACTTTGGATAAATTGTGCAGTCTTGCTGGCATTGCCCCTCCTAATATTCGTCGTGAGATTGCAGCAAAAATTGAGAAGAAGAAGGCAGTAACATCTCAAGCTCACCCTCTGTATGGATACAAGCCAGCTACTTCGAGACTCAAATCAAGGAAAAGTTTCCTCAGAATTACCGAGGCTCTTAAGGGGACACCTCAACAATCCCGAATCCATCTATGGCGTGTAAGCTGCAATCGCTCCGAAGAATGGCCGACACCTAGTGAAGAACTACCACCTGGTCATATGGAGAAATGGAGTACCTGGAGATCTCTGAACAGATTACGGGCAGGCGTGACAAGATGTAAAAGTAACCTGCAGAAGTGGGGTTTAGCCATCGAGTCCTCATTGTGTGAATGTGGTGTAATCCAGACTACGTCGCATTTGTTGCAGTGCAGCAGATGCCCTCAAACATGCACAGTACAAGATTTGCTTCAGGCGAGAGAAAATGCACTGGATGTCGCTAACTTCTGGGCAAAAGTAGTATAGACTCTTGTTTGTTTAGTGTGACTTTGCATTGTATTTAATCCAGTAAGAGTTTTAATGTATACATATATAGTATTAATGCTTCTGATACGAATAAATAAATAAATAAATAAATAAATGTGACCATAATCAGCTCAGAATATATTGCTTTTTAGATGTTACAAGAATCATAGCTGTACCTTTACCAGAAACCCAGAAAATGCATAGTATAATGATGCCAGCTAATGTGCACAGTTCGTATGCCCCGCGTGGTTTCCTTAAGGCCAAATTATCTAGATCACATCCACCACTGCGTCTTGCCGTTCTAAGGGACGGGTCACCACGTGAGCAGATATCATTGAATACAGAGGATGCTGAAGTTTTAATGTTTTCTGCCTCTACCAGGCACGTTACATAAACCTTGGAGCTAAAGTATAATATGAGCTTCCCTATCCTTTTGTAGTCTGAAAGGGGAAAAGAAGAGGTACATTGGCAGGCGATGGGGCAGGAATCAGTACGCCGTGCTTTAAAAAAAAAGTGAACTAAGTCAACGCAACATGAAATCGATAGTCCGATGCATGCCTGATCTAGAGGGATCCTGGCCACTAGCCCCATGCATTTGTGTATGGAATCTGCCCGATAGCCCGTGTTAGTATGGTGTCTGTAGTCATGTAATTATTAGGGTCTATGGGATGGATGCCCCCGGGACTTAAGATACCTACAGTGTTCAACACTTACCTGAAATAAGAGTGAAAATCTTGAGGGATAATTACTTTCGCCAGCGGAATTCGAACCCATTTACTGTGCTCGGCTGCGGAGGTCTAATCTTATTTTATGAAGGGTGCCAAAGAACCCTTCAACGTGAACATCAATGAAATATGATCAGACGTAGGAACACATTGAGAAACAATTACGCTCACCGGTGGGATTCGAACCCCTCACGGTGCTCGGCTACGGAGATGCTAATCTTATTTTATGAAAGATGCAAATGAGCCCTTCAACGTGAACATCAATGAAATATGATCAGACGTAGGAAAATCTTGAGGAACAATTATTACGTTCACCGATGGGAATCGAACTTCTTACCGTGATCGGCTATGAATGTGCTAAACTTAATTTATAAAGGGTTCTAATGGGCCTTCCAACGAGAGCATCAGTTGAATTATGATCAGTCAATGCAATAAAGCGCTAGTGTTTGAAATACAGCATTACAACCATTGAGCAAATGCCATTCCTCCTTCATCATGGATTGCAAAATCACGGTGGAGCTCCATGTGCATAAAGCCTGCGCCCGGGCAGCGCTTTGCCTAAACATTTCACTGTCATCTAACGAAGTTTTACACTGCCGCCTGCCAAACAACAAAAAGCTTTGTAGGACAATTAATTGATTTGTTTAGCAGCAGCGGCGGTGCTTCCATTCCGCGCAGAGGGGTGGGGAGAGGGTGGGGGTGGGGGGATCGAACGGTGAAGGGGCAGGTGCGAGGCTGCATGTTGTTTTGTGCAAAGATATGGATGGTGTGAGGGAGGCTCGCTTGGGCTTGGTTCGGCTTGCCTTGGCTTGGCTTGGCTCGGCGGACATTACAGAAAGGATCATGTAATATAAAGTGTAACCTGACCCGAGGAGTGGGAGGGGCAAGCGGGGCTACAGCCCCGGGGCCCGGCCGCCCGGGATGGCTTATAGTTGACAACTTCATTCAAATTCATTGCTATAGGGCATCCAACGTTTAGAATGAAGCACTGGTTAGATAGGGATATTCTTCTCTCTTTCTGTTGCACGCGAGACATGTATGACGCTGTCATTTTCTAGCACTCCACTGTTGCCATATCAGTCGAAAACTTTTCATTGTCGAAAAAACAGCATATTCGGGTAGAACTATGTTTTGCCGATCTTTTTTGTCCTATATTAGAACTACGTAAACTTGATAGAAATGCTAGAAATATTAGAAATCCATATTTTTTTTAAAAACTATAAACTGAGTCCCCTTTTTAGTAAAATCGATCTTATATCTTGTTGCATTGACTTTGTGATGCCTATTTTTCACACACGTGTAGCTAAATGTGCCGTCTTGATGGATGTTTGAAATATTTTATACTGGCAATATTACAATTTTCATGTAGGTAAAACTTCTGAATATTCTCTCATAACCGCATAGCAGCATTGAAAAAGTTCGTATGCTGCCAACTTTTCTATTTTTAAAGATAACCATGTCATGCCAGTTTGAGAGTTGTAGAGGAATGTTGGAGGAAGTTTTCTACCTGCCTACTCAGAGTGTAGGTTTAATTGTTTACACAGGCCGGGCTGTTCATTGACCGCGGATTATAAAAATGAAGTTTCGAAGGACAGCGGGGTGCAGCTTGCTACTCACAGCTTTATTACTGTGCCATTCGAGCTTGTATTTCAGTAGTTCGGCTGTCTATCTTGAGTGTGTGTGCAGCAGTTCTGTTAGATTTAACGTGTTGTATTTTACGTATTTCACGTAAACAATGGATAGTTTTGTGAAAAGAAAGCGTGGTCAAGTGCTCAGAAGGAGGGAGAAACAGGTCGTAATTAATGTGTTCAGGTATTTTAAGAACCTTAAACCCAACGAAAGTATAAATCATGAAAGGTAAGTCAATGAGTATTTTCTTTAATAACGTACTTGAACTTCAACTGCAGTCGAAACTTCACACATTTCCTTGGGCTTGTACTTTATTTACATTTATTTTGGTTGTTTTCTTTATGTCGCATTCAGCATACGTTATGGTTAATTTAATTTCGTTGTATGTGTTATGTTAGCCTACTATTAGTATTATTATACAGTACTTAATTCAGGTCTTCGTCACTGCACAATCGCTGAATGTGCGGAAAGTGTACGCAAAGCGCTTTGTACTGCCTCCTCTCATGGAGTGGCAACCCTGTCGTAACGCGCCATAAGACCAATGCTTCATTCTAAACGTTGGATGCCTTTTTTTTTTATATAGACCTTTTTTTTTGATAATGTAAATCAGCCAATGAATAGTATCCAAAACATTACCAGGAGAACTATAACGAACTTTATGTTCGACGATGTCGAAATGTAAATATTATATGTCAGAAAACTGTATCATAATGAGGGTCATTATAAAACTATTTTTCATTATTAAACAGCTTCTCCCACCAATCAGAACTCAAGAAACAGTTGTGTGACCAATTAGGTAAGGATAGCATCGCATCTGCGCTGAATTCCACGGCCTCCTATTTTAAATTTCACTGCGTGGCGAGCGTCATAGTGGGGTATTTGAGGAGGCCATGGTCAAATACAAGGTATTCTCTGCGACGCATGCGCTCTGTTCAGTACATAAAACTGGCGAAATCTCGACAGATATTTATGAATATTTATGTTCTAACGTAAAATAGTTATAATTATCGTCGAACTTAAACATTCGTATGCAACTCGTATGGAAACTATAAAACTCGCTTCGTTCGATTTATAAACATACTCGTGTCTTAATTATTGCCATTATAGGCTCGTTGCATAATGTACTATTATAAATATCCGTTGTGTCTTTCGCAATTCATCCGGGTTTTCAGAGTTGCACATTTAATTTCTAACTTACGGCGGTATTGGGCGGTAAGCTCGTAATTCAATCTCTGAAAAATTCCACTATATATTTTCTACATTTCTGAAAGAAGCACGGCTTTTTCTTGTGGAGCCCAAACACGGTCACATATAAAGAAAATGAAATTTTCAATGCACGATTATCAAAATCTTGAAGTAAAACAAGACGAAAAGAAGAGTGGCTGAAGAACTGAACACCAAGTAAACTGATATTCAATATGGAGATGCTAAATTCCACGGACTTAATTTTTTATGGGTTAAGCGAATTCTAGCTTAGTATTTCCAAAATAACGTCACAAGTTGAAAAGAAGTGGAGGGGCCCGGAAGACAGAGACCTAGGGTCCATTTTCGCTCTCCACGGCCCTGAGTGTAATCACATAGAAGTTATTTATTTATTTAGCGTATGATGAATACAATATTATATACAATATATACAGTACAACTACCATCACAAGTTCATAACTAAAGTTCCATGTTTAAAGTTGAGAGCCAAAGAAGGGCTTCGCTTGAGACGCAGTGTAAGTCTTCTATAGAGCCTCTGTATGCGCGTAAAGGACACTCGAATGTAATGTGGTCCACTGTCTGTTCCTCTTCTCCGCAGTCACATTGAGGTGATGCCTTCCATCCCCATTTGAAGAGAGTGGCTCCACATCTACCTTGGCCGTCCTAATACGGTTTAGCGTCCTCCACTGTCGTCTGGGAAGGGAAAATCCATCAGGGCACTTGCAGGGGTTCTTAATGATGTGATGATTTGGTAACGAGGATTGCAGATGCCATTGTTCTTTCCAGGCGTCCGATATATTAAAGGAGGTGTCCTGTAGAATCATTGCAGTACGCCAAGAAGGGTGTCTGGATTTCAGTCGTTTGGTTGGAGAAGCTGCTATATCAGAATGAATAGGGAGGTGAGGATTGTTTTCTATTTTCTTCCATAAGTTAAGCAGTGACTGTGATCTTCTTAGGGATGGAGGTGGTATGTGGCTTAGGGTGGGAAGCCAGTGTGTGTTAGTAGGTCGGATGCACCCTGTAATGATACGCATTGCCTGGTTCAGCTGGGTGTCTACTAGTCCAATGTGAGCACTGTTAAGCCAAGTTGAGCAACAATATTCAGCGACGGAATAAGAAAGTGCAAGAGCAGTGGATCTCAATACTTGAGCATTAGCACCCCAGGATGTACCCGCCAGCTTTTGAAGGATGTTATTCCTGGTCTTGATCTTGGCTGACACATTGCAGAGGTGATTCTTGTAAGTCAACGACCTGTCCAGGGTGACTCCCAGGTATTTTGGGTTACTACAGTATTGTAGGTTCTCTCCTCTGAATGGTATGGTTGGTTTGTACCCAGAACTTCTATTCCGCAAGTGGAAGGTAGACACAACAGTTTTCTGAGGGTTTGGTCTAAGGTTGTTCTGACGAAAGTAGCTGTCTAGGATCTTCAAGTCTGATGTAAGCATCGACTCAGGCTCATCGAAGCGATGGTGTTGGGCGACCAATGCGATGTCATCTGCATAGATGATTTTTTTGGATTTCGTTGCTGGGAGATCATATGCGTACAGGTTGAATAGTAGAGGGGCCAATACAGAGCCCTGAGGGAGTCCACCATTTATCCTATGTACTTTACTCCTGGAGTCTTCTGAAAATATCTGAAAGTACCTATTATTCAGCATGTTACTGAGTAATGTGGTGAGTTTCAGGCAAGGGATGACGATAATGGCTGGGGAGCGGAACTAAGAACTTTCCATACGGAAGAGGAAGTACAGTAGTAGTAGTAGTAGTAGTAGTAGTAGTAGTAGTAGTAGTAGTAGTAGTAGTCGTTGTTGTTGTTGTTGTTGTCTTCCAAAAACCGATTGACAAAATGATTGTTTGTGAGCGGTGGAGTGCTCTGAATCAGTTAGTAACCATGCGGTAGTAGACGATAGCAATAATAATAATAAATAATCACTAACTAAAAATTTAGAAAACCAAGAAAGGAAAATCTTCAGGAAAATATTTGGCCCAGTGTGCATAGAGGATGATGATGATTGTACCGTTGGTACAATCAAGCCTGGCAAATTGGAGGCTATCCTAAAATAAACCCCCTGGAAACATCTGAAATAAAGATCCAACAACTTCCCATTTTCCCCCAAATGTGACTTTCTGTGTGATTACTCCAATTCTACAACATGTGCAATAGTGACCAAACTTTGGTGGCACCCTGTAGGCCATGTCATCGTGGAAATTTCCAAGGTGCTGGTTGTGATCAGCAACATTTGGGCGCTAGTGTTTCTGTAGCAACAGTTATAACTCTCTAAGGTACCAACTTATGAGGACTCCAAACTTCCATTGGCATATGGCCATTGTTTTAATCTGTGATAATTTGTAGTGGTAGGCCTGGATTGGCCAAAATGGAGGATCCTAGCTCTGTGAGTTAGGCATGAAGGACTGTGTCTTTTATCGCCAGCAACTGAGGTAGGTGGATGTGAAAATTTCTACGGGAGACGCCGACCAGGCGGCCTCGGGTTCTGCCGAGGACTCTGCCATGTGAACAGGAAATTGTATCTTAAGTGGATCGGCCACGGGACTGATGAACATTTAAATTTCATTCTTTGTAAACTTGTTTCATTTTATTTTAATTCCGTTTCGTGTGCGTGGTCAGAATGTAAAGTTGACTTAGTTAAATTGCGTAGTAACGCGGGCCATATTTTCAAAAGTGCTAATTTTATGTATCATTTGTAATACCTTGCTTTCTGTTAGTAATGTGTATCGCCCGCCGTTGCATTTCAAGTCCATGTTGGTTTAATTTACGTAAATATTTTGTTTGCCTCGTGCAGGCCAAAACTTGTTTTAAAAGCCGCGTCCGTTGGTGACGCTTTTGATCTGACCACGTGCAAAGTTAATACTATAAAGAACACCAGTTATATTTTTGGTTTGATTTAGGAGATAAGCATTTAGGTTAAATTACTAAGTAAACATGGTTCTCGATTCATTTGATGGGGATTGATTTGGTAAATTGTGGGGTTTGTTGTCGCTAAATTTCGGCGCGAGGTCTGCGTGTTTGCGTGATGTGTTCTGGGTTATTAGTTATTGTCGGCATGGTATTTGTTTGTGCCTTTCGAGGTCCAACCAAGTAATTTGGTGGATCATTGGATCTAGGTTAATTAGCCTTCGGGGGGGGGGGGGGGGGGGGGATTTGCTGTTGAATAAGTATGTGATAGGCGTCAAGTTTATAAGACCTATATATTTGTTAGCATGTGTTTTGAGGTTAGCATGTGTTTTGAGGTTAAGTAATTCATAGGCGTCAAGTTTGTAAGACCTATTTTGTTGTGTGTTTGTCCTAGGCGTCAAGTTTGTAAGACCTAGAAAGTGTGAAGTAGGTTTGTTTGACCACTGGCAATAAGCTTCGTGCTTTTCCTTTTATTTGTACTTGCCAGGGTGATTCTTCTTACTATTGTGTTTTGTGAATGTATTTTCTTTATGCTTTGTGGGGAATTTCTATGATGGCAAGTTTGTCATTTTATTATGAAGGTAAACCTGTACCCCTGTCGACTGTTTCTGTTATTCCTCTACTCAGACGCGTGGACCGTCTAGCTCTTGTTCGTCTTTAGTGTTCCTTGAAATTATTTGCATTTGGGGGGAGGGGGGTATCATTTCAGCTTGTTGGGTTTTCCATTGTTAATTTCTGTTTCATTCATTTTAGTTTAATGGTATGGTGAGTGTATGTGCCGGCAGTGTGAGTGTGTTTTTCTTTCAGGTTAGGTTAAGTTTTGCGCCTTGCTTAAGCAGTAATAATTTTCTTTTATCGCCGAGTCTTCGTAGCTATTGTTCCATGCATCGTCCCAATATGTAACTTACAAACTTATGAATATCAATTTAACACTTTATTAAATGTAAATGGGTGCGACGTAGTTTAAGGTTCATTTATTTGTATTGTTTACTGTTATGGAATATATGATTGTGAGTTAAAATGATCATCTCTTTTCGTTAGCGACTATCCCTAGGAAACCTGTTTCCTCTTCCGGACCTCGGAGATTAGGGCTCACTTCCATCATCCCAAGTAGGGTACAAACGTAGCTTGAATAATTTGTACCCGAGTAACCACTACAAAAATTTATAGCATATTTGATTTTCTTTAGTTCTCCTTATAACCGGTTACAATGATCTTTGTTGTTTTAAAGGGCCTAACATCTAGGTTATCGGCCCCTAATAGTCTGGGTGATAGCGAAAATGACAATGAAATGGAAACCATAATGAAAATTAAGTGAGACTGAAAATACTTACAAATTGGAACTCAGATTGAAACGACTCACAAAATGTAGAGTGGAAATACTTACAAAAGGTACTGGTAATTTAGAAGGAAAATACTCACAAAAGGAATAGATTGAAAAATACGCACAAAATATAGTTTAGGTTCAAAATACGTACAAAATGCAATGTAGAGTCAAAATACTTACAAAATGCAATTGAAATTGAAAATAATTACAAAATGCAAATGAGATTGAAAATACACAATGCAAGTTAGATTGAAAAAGGCCAGTTCAGATTCAAAATACTCACACAGTGCAATTGAAATTCAAAATACTTATAAAATGCTTACAAAATGTATGGTAGATTCAAAATACTCATTTCGATTGACAATACTTACAAAATGCAATTTAGACTGAAAATACTTACAAAATGTAATTTAGATTCAAAATACACACAAAATGCAACTAAGGATCAAAATACTTACAAAATGCCCACCATACAAAATCCAATGTAGGTTGAAAACACTTGCAAAATGCGGTTGAGTACAAAATGCAATTAAATTCAGAAAACTCACAAAAATGGATCTTTTACTGCCCCTCCGAAGGAAGGCATTCTGAAGGATTTTAACGCTCTTAAAAAATCCGACGACTTCGGCCGGGTTTGAACCCGTGATCTTGGGCACAATAGTTCAGCATGCTACCAACTACGGCATCGAAGCCGCTAATAATAATAATCATCTAATGCCAACTATCGTGGCGTAGATATGTTGAGTTGGAGCCATTCAGGCGATCTGTTGTTTAACACTGCCATCTGGCAGTGAAACAGCAGAACTCTACTAGATAATATAATAATATCGTATGGCCTCGGTGCCGGGTGCAAGCTTTGTTACTTGACACCCAGAGGGCAGCTTGTATGTCGAATTTCGTCGTTCCTTGGAACGCTATGAAAGTCAAGGAGGTTAGATATCTAAGCTCCTTGACACTATAGCGCTTTCTAGTAGAGAATGGAGGAACTTTGTGTTGGCGGAAAATCCCGAGATTATTTGTGCCATTATGAACACGGCCTACTGAATTCAAATGGGTTCTTTAGCATGCAAACATCGCATGGCATGCGTGTCGTGATTTTTGTCGCCTTTCAAAAATCACTTACCACGGCCAGGAGCGAACCTGCGAGCTTGGGGGTTGGTAGTCCGACACGATAACCACTCACCCACCATGGCAAGCATTCTACTAGGTGAGCTATGAGTATGACGAATATTTAATTAATCTTGTCTTGTAACCACCACGTGTAACATGAGATATCTTTTACGGGCCAATATCGTACGAATCGGAGTGCCGTGGATTTTAGCCGCCCTTCAAAATTCCGACCTCCTAGGCCGGAAATCAAACCACGGTATCATGACTACCAGTGACCCATCGAGGATAAGTGTGCAAAGATGTTCAAATGATCTACAAGGCAATGCAATCTAAACAGTAGGAGCATATAATTTCACTCAACTGCTGGTGGAGAGTATTAACCTGTCCTGAGGTCACGGACGGGAGGAGGCACGCTACTGATCCCATCAGTCATATGCTGATGGTGTTTATTATGAATCGATTGCCTGTCTGGTTTACACACGCATTCAACTGCCCGCACTCGTATTCTAGTGGGTAGCAGTGCTAAGATCATTACAAACACACTTTATCCCGTTTGTTCGCACTCCTTATGCCCCTCTTTTACAAAATATATTACTGGTTCATTATTGAATGTTGGTATCTCTGTGCTCAGGCTGGGCGGAGAGAGTGGAGCTTGTTGTTGTTGTTGTTGTTGTTGTCGTTGATTAATTCAGGGGCTTTCAATATCGTGGTCATGTAGCCCCGTGTACTTAGGTGCGTGAATTTGTCTGATAACCTGTGTTATTGTGATGGCTGTATTAGTGTTTGTACAGTATTTGTAATTCATGCCGATAATTGTTATTTTAAGGGGCCTAACATCTAGGTTATCGGCCCCTAATGGTTTGGATGATAGTGAAACTAAACCTAAAACTGACTACAAACTAGAAGAGGAAATGGATAACAAAAATAAGAAAAAAGGAAACAAAAGACAGGAGGAAAGGAAATACCCTCAAATACAGTAATGAGAATTAGGGGGCTTGGAAGAAAGGAATGCCAGGAAATGCAGATAGGAAAGGTAAAGAGGAGAGGGACTGCCCCAAAGGTAATGGAAGAAGGAGAAAACCCGGACCCAGCTCGGGAAGCCCTCAGGGTCGCCAACTCCCGAACTCACCAGACGTGAGCCCTTGAGGGTGTAGCACAATCCAGGGTGCACCATAAGTGGTGCTACACACACCCTGCCTCCTTGAGGGCCTTGAGCAGAAGGCAGGAGATACAATAAAAAGGAAACAAGAGGTCTGACCCATCGAAGAAGGAGGGATCAGGAAAGATGAGACAAGGGCCAATTAAAGCGGGAAAGTGAAAGACTCCCTGGGCCTCGGATACCTTAACACCGTTGGGGTCGGAAGAGAACAAGAGTTGGCCAAGGGAGGCCGAAAGAAAAGGTGTCAGTGAGGAGCCCGGCACAAGTAAGTGGAAGCAATGCCGGACTCAGCTGGGGTCTCGTGGTCGCCAACCCACGTCCCACTAGTCGTGAGCCCCTGGGGGGGTATTTGCAATTCAGATGAGGATTGGGAAGATGGCTTTCAACCATCCCGGCATTTACCTGGAGTAGAAGTGGGAAACTACGGAAAATCACTTCCAAGATGGCTGAGATGGAAGTTGAACCCTCTTCTTTTCAGTTTTGCCTCACAAGGCTGAGTGTACCCCGTTCTAGCTCTCAGAGCAGAATTAAAATTTCTTAGCAGAGCCTGTAATCGAACGCGGACCTCCGGGGCGACTGTCAAGAATGCACTTATGTCTAGCCGCTGACAAGTGTGGCGCTTTCATCGTTGGAAATCGGCTCTATTCGGTCTCACTCGTTACAGTCCCCGCCCCGCCCTTCTGCACAAACAACGTGGCTTGTGAAAGGAAGTCAGGTGTGGACATGCGCGAGCAACACGACAATAACAATATTGTACTCACCCAAAATACTTATGATGTTGAAGGCTAGTAGATATATTCTCACGATAGAATCCACCGTCATTCAAAGCACAGTTGTTCCGTCACTTAATTTTCATGGAAGAATTCATTATGAGTCAGTCGCTCAAGGAATGAGAACGGTCTCCTTAATACACTAAATTACACATAATATTACGATAAATCACACAGTTTAGCCACTTCATTCTCACGGTAGAGTACACCAACTGCCAGTCACTCAACAAATTATAACAGACTCGTAACGCACTAAATTAAACGTGATATTAAATAAAACAGTTCCACTTCAGAAATAAAACAGTACTTAATAAAAAATTAATCTTAACAAAAGAATTTACTTTAACATGTAGGCCTAACTATAAAGTGTCTCGTGATTAGAGATTTACACCAACATTCGATTGAGTTTCAGGAAGTATCAACAACTGTGCTGCAATATTATCCTGTTCATCGTTTGTAGGTCTTGAAAGACTTAAACATTTCTTCTTTTGAACTTTTTTTGTAGAAAATAGTTTCCTTTGAGGTTCAAATTTAGTGATTTTTGCTGCAGTAGTCTCTGGCATAGATAGAAATGTTACTTTTGATTTTCGGGCCTGAAGAGTTGGAATAATGGGCTTAATTTGTTTCAGAATAATATCTATGTCTTCTTCTACAGTTGATCGAGAATTTCTTCGAATGCATGTAGAAGTTTTGCCTTACTTTGCTCTATATTTGCACATTTTCTTGTGGCATCTGTAGTTTGTAACTGTCTTAGAATAATATCTTGTTCCTCAATGAGTGGCTGTTCTTGAATAATTAGGCTACTTTCTGAAGACTCGTCTCCTCTCTCTGTAGTTGCTGGTGTCATTCTGCAGACAAGGTGAATATGTTTACACATATTGAATTTGATGGATGAATCAAGACAGCCGCAGATGTATTAATGAACACATGCTTTGCATTCAGTGCATTGTAGACTACAGCTGCAGCTTGGTTTGTCCGTCTTCCTCACTTCGTAAATTTCATTCCTGTTTCGTGATGAAACCCTCCATATTTCTCCCTCGCAGACGGCACTTTCCTCAGACAGCAGCAGTGAGCTGTGGTGTCGATGTCGAATCGCCGACAACTTGCTGGTAATTTTACCTTTGTGGAGGTGAATCAGTCTATCATACAGTTTATCTCTCACGAAAGTTATAAGCGTATTAATTGCTACATCCAACCTCTTAGGCTTTTTCCCACCCATGTAAATGTGTTTCAATACACCATGCATTCTTTCAAGATGCATATATGTGTTCAGCCCTGAATGCAGGCGATGACAGTAGGCCCAATTAGAAACACACGGCTTGTACTCATTTTCGAAATACAAACCAAAAACCCTGGTGCTTGGGTCATTTTTCAACATGATTACAACTTGTCCTAACATTTTAGAAAATGCCACCTCGTCCCTCTCTTCTAGTAAAGTCCGCAGCAGCTTGTAGACTTCAACCTGTTTCTCGCGACCGTTCACTTTTGAAAGATTTTTCCGCCAGGCGTGATCAACATGCCACGTACAAAATAGGCGAAATTCTGGAGGTAACATTACCGTAGACCAAGCATTATAATACATTTCTGCCATATCTGACATAAATACTCTCGGTTGTAGGGCTTCTGACAGTGCATTTCTTATAACAGATAAGAACAGTGTCATAACACATGTGTCACTTCTACTTGAAAACATAAAAGCACATGGAAATCCCTGAGAAAGATCATCTAGAACGAGAAGAGTTGTGTGTTCAAATCCATAATTGCTGAGGCCATGAGTACCATCAAAACATACAGAATCGTTGCCATACTGCCGAAGCATTTCCCTCTGTGCTTCATTCATCATAATAAGAATGAAGTCGTCAGCTTGCAACTGAGGATGGGTTTCTAGAAGAAACGACATCACCAGCAATCTCCATTTCATTAATCCACGATTCGACAGACGTACAGTCATTTGTGTGTCGAACTGCGGGTGATTTTAAACTGTACTGTTGCTGTACATTAGATAGATCCTTTCTGGTGAGTAGGTGGATACGTTCTAGCCCTGAGCTACCCAAGGAATCTCTAACGTCATCTAGTATTTTATTAAATGGAACTTGCATTGCAATCTTGGCTGCAATGTCAGTTTTTTCAGCTTGTAATAGTCTTAGACGACCTAACTCGGATTGATGACCTACGTGAGTTTTACAGTACAAAACTGTTACTTCGCCTGACGAATGAAAGCTTGCATCAATTTTTGCGGGACAATGTCCATTAATCTTGTTGCTCCCTAATATTTTACAGTGGCGTATATTTTTGCTTTCAGTCTTAAACTCACCATCGCGATGGCATTTAAATGACATTTTTGCACACTCATCTTTCTTACTAACATATTTTGACCGCCATACAACAAACTCACATACTTCTTCTTTTTCAGTTTCACTTTTCCAATTATAGAAGTCATCTTCACTCGAAAACTTGATTGTTTTATTCACGACAGATACCTTGTGCTATGATGTGTAGTGCTGCATAATATCCCGTTTTGTAGCGCGAGTCTCGTTACAAAGTGGACACTTGACATTATTACTTCCTGATCTTGGTGTTGAATGTTTCCCTTTCAAATGACGTGTCAAAGAAAATTTCGAGTCTGTTCTAAAATCGCATAAATTGCAGATAAACTGTGTACTCGAACCTGAATGCTTCAGCTTTATATGCTTCACCAAAGTTTTATTGTGACAAAGTCTTAGCGCAATGACTGCATGTAACGCGATCCATGTTTTCATTAAATGTTTTGTTTAAACAGGACATCTATCCTACAATATAAGTACAAGCAGCACATTAACATTCACACAATGCTGTAGCACAAGTAGTAGCAGTATTACTCTAATTAAATCTTCACTCACATAATAGAGGCAAAAACTGAGAAAACCAACTAATCAGCTGTAGGCTACACGTAGCAGAAAACAAAGTCTTAACTCACACACGAGAGACCACCACAGCCGAAACTACAGGGTGGCGCAGAGAAACGGGAAATTTTGAAATAATCATAATTAACAAATTAATTGAAAACAAAATTTTTTAATGCTCGCATACTCATCTTCAAAAAAGTAAGGTCCAATCACCCCACGACAAGACACTGCACACCATACAGTAACTTTGGGGCTGTGTAACGGACGTTGATGAAGTTCAGCGGGATTTCTGTGAGCCCAGTAACGCATGTTCTGCTTACTTTTTTGAAGATGGTTCCACTGTAACTGTCACATCTCAACGTTACATTCAAATGCTGGAGACATTTTTTGCTCCACGGCTTCATGCTTTTCCAGATATTGACATTCAGCAAACCTGGTTTCAACAAGATGGAGCCACCCCACACACTGCCAGGCTGTCAATGGTTGCATTGAGACGTTTGTTTGGAGAGCGCATAATTGCAAGGAACGCTAACATCGCTTGGCCTCCAGACCTTTCAGTATGCGTCTTCTTTCTATGGGGACATCTAAAGAGCGTTGAGTACCAGACTAGGCCAAGACTCAGATTGAAGAACACGTCGCCAACATCCCAGTGGACAATGATAAGTCTTCAAAACCGATTGAATGAATGTGTTAGAAATAATGGACAGCACTTAAATGATGTGATTTTTAACTTAACGAGTATTGTAATTTCCACTCTTGCCTTACACATTTTCAGCATTAAAAAATTTTGTTTTCAATTAATTGGTTAATTATGATTATTTCAAAATTTCCCGTTTCTCTGCGCCACCCTGTATCAGCGTGCAGAAGGGCGGGCCGGAGCCTGTAACGAGTGAGACCGAATATAGCCGATTTCCAACTATGAAAGCACCACACTTATCAGCGGCTATGCTACCCCCAACACCGACAGCGTACCTTCAAGGATCATGTAAGTATAAGAGATTCGTCACTTTTGGTTATAGAATTTCCGAGAGAGAACACCGCCTGAGGCTATGGATTGTACTGCCAAGTCTGGCAACATTAAAAGTAAAAAGCCATATGAATGTAGCCTTTATTACACGTAAATGAACAGTATGTTCTGCGACGAGTTATTGATTATTGATGAATATAACTCAAACATAACTGCGCCTTTAACTAGGTGCTGAAATATACGTCCAGATAGGAAAAGAATACATTTTGATATATATCAATGTTGGCAATGGATTTGTCACGAAAGACAGTTATGCCGTTCTAGAGCTTAATTCACCTCTAGGCTAATTAAAAAATGCTCTCATACTCTACAGAATAGTTGGGATATTCGATGAATATAAAGAAAATCGTCCAAATGCACACACTACATTGCCATAACCTCACTTTTTGCCTAGCATGCCCGCAACCACCCACCCCTCCCCGTAGCCCGAAAACAAATTTTATTGCAATGCAAAGGAGAATGGGTAAGGAAACAAACAAGAGATGAAATGCACACATTTATTCTCTATATATTTTTATTCGCGAGTAGTCCATATTGCCCACTAGTTTTTCACATGGTCAACACCAGGAAGATAAAAATTGCCGTATTGTTCTTACTATCATTATAATTCTTACATCCTGGTGCTTGGCAATTTTTCCTCCCTTGCAGTGGCATGATTGACTCTCAATTCAATTCAAATAAACAATGAAAATACTGAACAAATCAAAACAACCAACAACACCACGAGGAAAATCAATCAAAACAGACTATTCCCGCTTCCGCCATTCGGTTTGATGTGAACGTTCATGAGTGCCAACTACGGAACCTTAGTGCTAAAATTAATTCTTCATTGGTTGGCAGAACAAACAGTACAGGGCCTTACCCCGACCCACGCGCTCCCTATGAACTGTCGTCCCCCTGCGTACCTTGACGCGACCTACGTGATAGGTCTACGTCACAACGTTGGCAAAAGGTGTCGTACTAACAAGGTATTGGCAATTAATACTGCACCGGGACCAATCATGTATTAATGCGAGTACTCAATGATGATACAGCGGCCGAAATCATTGCTCTTATAGCTACATCAATATTGGAGAGGAGCCGCCTTGCCTGCAACTGTGTTAATGCACAAGAATGGGGAAATCAATAATGTGAACAACTTCAGACCCATAACCATTTTCTGTTCTGTCATCCGAAGAGTCTTCAAAATAATTCTCGATGAGCACCAACGAAGTTTCACAAACTCCCCATGGACATTAGTCAACACTTCTCATCATCAATCCGTTCTCACTTCATCAAAATTAAGACTGCCACCATAGTATTTCTGGATATTAGGAAAGCTTTCGACAACATCGGCCATTATTACCTGTCACACACTACAACCATTCTTCATCCACGTGAAAATTAGCTAACATTGAATGTCATTTAAGAAAGTGCACAATTACATATTTGTTCAACATCCGGTTTTTGGTATAGAATGTTGTCAAAGGGGTAGATACATGATACTGTACTGAAACGACTGAACTATGCCTACTTTTATGGAAGAAACAGATGCGAATACCCTCGTCATCAACTGTGCAAACACCGGGCCAGTTCGTCTGAACTCCGACAAAATAAAGGAATTATTGTTTGAACTGATGTATTACATAATATGAAGAACATAAGTCTTTTCAAAGTATTTTCTGCATGGCCTACTAACACAACTTCCAATGTTGTCAGATAAAAAATTGTTCCATCTTCACTTATGTTCGCAAATCCCGTACTTTCAATAATAATATTAAAAGTGTGATTTATGCATTCTATCACTTTTCATAGCTTTGACATTTATTTATGGTATATGTTTACCACATTCATTTAAGAAAGGGCAAAAATACATATATTTAAATTAAAATAGTGAGTTAATTAATATGTTCGCTGCACATTGCTCACTCCAATACTTGTATGCAACTAGTCTCTAGCCAAGAAACTAATATTCCCATTAATGTGACCAACCGTCCAGATAATACGTTTTTAGTGTCTCCTGAAAAATTAGGATCTATGTAGTCGAGCTCTTCCTTAAATGAAAGATTCAATTTTCAATCTCCAGAACATTAACGAAACTGAAATTGAAGTTAACCGTAGGAAAACCAGACCCATCAAAATTAGGAAAGAGGGATTACCATTATCCCCAGCTCTTTATAACTTGGCTACAGACAACGTTCTTAATGAGCTTTCAGAAGCGACTATTTCCCGGGAGTTTGGCTATGTTCTACTCGTAGTTTCTGGTTTAACACTAATAGCCATCCTAGGATTTGCAGATGACACCGCTATTATAGCTTAAGATGAAACTTCTGCAACTGACCTAACGCGAATGGCAATACAACACTTCGAACAAAACGGATTATCAATTCATTATTCTAAAGCAGTTGCAATCATATCTCAGAAAGGGAAAATTAAAAGTGGAGAACTCAGCATGACAACATTGCCATTACCTGTTCGTCACCACGGGACTGTCCGGCTCTGTGGCTAAATGGTTAGCGCTCTAGGCTTTGGCCCAAAATGCCCCGGGTTCAATTCCCGGCCGAGCCATCAGGGATTTTAACCTCCTGGGGTTAATTCCCGTGGCTTGGGGACTGGGTGTATGTGACGTCTTCATCATCATTTCATCCTCATTACAACGCGTAGGTCGCCCACGGGCGTCAACTAGAAAGACCTGCACTCGGCCTCTCTGGAGGCCACACGATCATCATCATCATCATCATCATCATCACCATGGGACTATGTTCCTTACTTGGGTGTGGACTTTGCACATGAACCAACAGCAAAAACAGCAGAACCTTAAAACCAAACTGGACTTGTTAGCCTCCTTCCCTATTCTACACACTGACCAGGAGTTTCGTATCCTCAATACTGCAATATGGTCATTACGTATTTATATCTTCCTAAGTACGCTACACCACTAAATAAAATACATGAGGTTCTTAGAAGACCTGAAGGAATCTGAAAGAAATCGCCCAGTGGGAGGCGTCACTTCAACAGAAAAACGGCCTAAGGTTACTAATTAAGCCCCATAATGTCCATAACAGCAGGAAACTCGAGGAAGAAAGCCGATCGTGTCTGAATCAATTTAATCTCAACGTGGAAGCTTCTCTGCTAAACACGAAGGACAACTTTCTAGATGGAGAAAAGTAAGGGCTAAACTGAGAGATAGGTCAAAACTCAATATTTTTTCTAGCGCACCTGCGCTTCTTAAGAAGGGAGGTAGCACGCAGTTTGCTATTCCTATGGGGGTCCGGGCACGGACACCAAGAGCCCACTGATGAGCCAGCTTGGTGTCCTAGGCGAAACCCCACACAAGACATGGCATAAACCTAGAAAAATTGCTGAGTTTTAATTCACTGGCCGTGAAAGCCAATATACCGTACCATCTTTTTGAGAGTTATTATTTTGACCTGTGGTGTCAGTTGAAACAGAAAGGGAAGGGTCTAGTCTCGTTTAAGGACTACACACCAGTCAACAGGTGGATATATCATCATCATAAGGGACTAACGTGTTCGGAGTGAAGAGGTGGGATCAAGATGGTTGGTAATGTAACAACACTTCGAGCCGTCCCGGGCAGAAGCCACGACAATATCCGTTGTCGGCATTGTTACGACGAGGTTGAAACATTAGGTGTCCATGGATTCGGGCATCACGGTGACGCGCTACGGAACGCTAGGCACCACTCGACCAGGGCCACCATTACCGATGCTCTTCTCCAAACCGGATGTGTCGTCCAGGGGTTAGCAGATCAAATACCCAAATACACGGAGGTGATGACAAATATATCTCAAGACCCTAAAAAGAAGTACCACAGCATCTCCACGACTGATGATTTCACCTGTTAGTGGCGAATAACGATCTGCGTGGTAATTGGCTCCGTTGTGAGACCTGATGGTGACACAGTCTCGGATGCCCGTGCAAGAGTGAATGCTGCATGGATGAAGTGGCGCCAGGTCCCAGGCGTTCTCTGTGACCGCAAGATCCCTTTGCGCCTCAAAACCAAGATCTATCAATCAGTCGTCCGCCCTGTTGCTTTGTATGGAGCTGAATGCTCGCCTAATACAAAGAAACATGAACAAGCCTTGCACTCAATGGAGATGCGGATGCTACGATGGTCCTTGGGAATTACACGGCTGGATCATATTAAGAACGAAGCCGTCCGCAATACTCTTGGAATTGCCCCTATTCCAGCCAAAATGAGGAAGACTCGGTTGCGTTGGTACGGGCATGTAGCCCGAGCAAATACAGAGTCCATTGTAAGCAAGTCACTTGCTCTCGAGCCTGATGGACAAAGACCACCAGGACGACCAAAAAGGCGTTGGATGGATACCCTACACGACGATATGCGCATCGTAGGTCTTCGTCTTATAGATGCAGCAAACCGCAACAAATGGAGAGCGAGGTGCAGAGTGGCGGACCCCAGAAAATAATTGGGAACAACGCCAGGAGGAGGAAGAAGAAGAAGAAGAAGAAGAAGAAGAAGAAGAAGAAGTGGCGAATAACGATATATTTTCTTGCTGTGCCGCTCCAGGAAATAGGCTATGCCCACAGGCCACCAATGTGTCGGTCTGATACTGGTTTGCAAGATCAAGTCCATTATTAACAGCTTGGGATATTGACAATTAAATATTAAAAGTACATCGGTTTTAAATGTAAAAGTAGCGTAATGTACGTATTAACTAACCGAACAGGGACTGGGAACCTCCGCACCTCACCTCTCCATCCGCGATGCTCATTTCCCTCAAGTACACAGGGTCGAGCAGTAGAAACACACCATTCTTAATTCACCCATTATTATTCATTTTTCCGTTCACAATTCACAATATACCTTCTGTCTAACACAAGTAGCGCACGCTTCTTGACTTAGTGCAGACTACACTCCGTCCTCCTGCTCGTCTTGTACGGCTCCAGTTGCTATTATCAACAAACGCTGGCGCAGCCAAGTTCAGCGGCAATCGTATCTTGCAAGGCTATAAGGAGCCTACCCTATAGATAGAGCCCTTCGTGGATAAACAAAACGTTGTCCGCATCCGCCACGCATCCACACAACTGTTATCCGCATCTGCCCCGCATCCACACAACTGTTATCAGCATCCGCCCCGCATCCGCACAACTGTTATCAGCATCCGCATCCGCCCCGCATCCGCACGACTGTTATCAGCATCCGCTCCGCATCCGCCCCGCATCCGCACGACTGTTATCCACATCCGCTCCACATCCACACAACTGTTATCAGCATCCGCCCCGCATCCGCACAACTGTTAACCGCATTCGCCCCGCATCCGCCCGCATCCACACAACTGTTAACCGCATCCGCACAACTGTTATCAGCATCAGCCCCGCATCCGCACGACTGTTATCCACATCCGCCCCGCATCCGCACGATTGTTATCCACATCCACCCCGCATCCGCATGACATTGTTCCGCATTTCCACATTTGTTATCCGAATCTACTGGCAATACAATAATACAGGGCGCCCGAGAATGTTCTCCGCAGTGGGTACGAGCAGCTGTGAGTGGTTGAGTCATGAGTTTTAGTTGGCTGCACTGCACTGTGTCCTTCCAAGCGGGACTTCCCCGTGTGAGCTGTCGATGTGTATCGCGATAAGCGCGCCAGCCTGCATGTCTTCAGCGTGTATTACAGTCAGCGAGCGTTCAGATAGATTATTATTGGAAGAGTGCAACAGTATACAGGTGGTAATGTTTACTACTGAAGAGAGTTTTTTTGTGGAATACGTTTTTCGCGAAGGCGATCGGTTTAGAGAAAATTTAAAATTAAGATTTCAGGCGCAGTTTCCTAATTCAGTGTCCAAACCGTGATACCGTTCGGGATTTGGTAAGTAAATTTCGTGTGACTGGCTCAGTTCACGATGTACCGGGAACAGGCAGGCCTACGCTTTTAACAGACGAAGAACTTGATGAAATCTCCGATATAATGCTGCGTAGTCCAAGTAAATCAACACGAAAATTAGCTCAACAAACAGGAATCTCTAAGTCGACAGCACATAGAGCTGTAAGAGACAAGCTTCAGTTGTTCCCTTATAGTGAGCGATGTATGGAAGATACACATATGCTCTCGCGAACTTTTTTGTAGAACTTTTCCTGCTGAACAATTCTTACACTCATAGTATTTAGATATTTTTAACGGTTTGCCCAGCGTAAGCATACAAAGCGCTCGACGCCAGGTGTTTTATAGAGTTTTCCACTAAAATCGTTACTGCTCGGCTTTCTTTAATCATAAATAAATTATTTTCTACAGAAATCATACCCGATATATCCTTTACAGAATGGTGAAAACCGCATCAAAATACATCCAGTGGTTCTCGAGTTTACCCGTAACATTCAAGAATCGGGGACTTTGTTTTATACTAAGTAGAGATAGAGATGTTGCAAGCGGCAGACGTGCTACCAACGTAACTGCTGTAGCTAGCTCTCCCAGACGCATGTAGGCGCTGCGGAGAACATTCCCGGACTCACTGTATTTCAATTTAGATAAAGCATAAATTACTAAAGCAACATAGTTAGACATTTGAGGAGAAAGTCGTTTCCTTAGGCTTTCTATGTCATGTGCTATGTTTAAAATGAATGTTATACAGCCCGAATTGCAACCCTTTCCTGCTCGGAGTGTTAATTATGCTTAATGACAATTTGAATGAGATTAACTCAAATCATCTTACATTTGTCATTAAAAAAATCATAACGGAAAAATAAGATACCGGTATGTCACTCATAAACATCCGGGTCCATATAATGATATTAAACAAGTTCGGATTGTATACTATAAACTATCCGCAAATTTTCTCCAAATATTATCCGCAGCTTATCCGCTATCCGCACAGCCATGCGAACTATATCCGCATGGCAAAAACATTTGCTTATATCCTCATCCGCGCAGGGCTTTACCTATAGAACGGGGGCCAAGTCACTGTGTATTACAGCGTGTTGAGCAAGGCACTGGTGCTAGCAGCAGCGTAGCGCCCAACAAGTTTAACACATTTACATTTTTAACGTATTTAATAATCATATTTACTTAACATGAATTTCAGAGTAGTTGCTAAAAATGATGTCCTTTATTTTCTAAACATTGCACCAACCTAGGAATTTTGGTACACTCGCTGTAATTATTCAGCCTCGCTGATAATTCGTATGAAAATGAAAATCCACAGCCTGCTTCCAGTCTCCGACCGGGTCAGGAATGGAATGAATGAAGCCCCCATCTAGCGGCGAGGATATGGACTGTGCCGGCTGCCGAGGACTGACGCACTCCTCTGGGGCAATGATTAAATGAATGTCAGATGAAATGAAATGATAGTGGAGAGTGTTGCTGGAATGAAATGTTGACAGGGAAAACCGGAGTACCCGGAGAAAAACCTATCTGCCTCCGTTTTGTCCAGCACAGACAGATCTCACATGGAGTGACCGGGATTTGAACCACGGACCCAGCGGTGAGAGGCCGGCGTGTTGCCGCCTAAGCCACGTATCTGTGTAGTTATTTCATTCTCGAGAGCCTCCAGAGTACGTGAATTGTTTCCGTATACCTTTTGTTTGAGATTCCCCCACAAGTAAAATCACACTGCGCTGAAACTTACGAACACATTTACTGAAATACTTATTGTTGAGAAGATAAGTTTCCACTAGGAAAATTCGATGTTTTGTTCCATAACTAACCTTGTTGACGGGATACCAGATAGCCTACAGTAGGCTACTTCACCAAAAGTCGTAATTATCTCAACTAAGGTATCTTGCCAGCTCCGCATGCAATAAATGCAACGCCACCATTCGGGGCTATCTGTCCTGCTCTTGTGTTATCGGCAAATGCTAGTCAACTGGCGCTGACAATTCACTCTCCACCCGTCACACGGGCCGGCAAAGCTACGTTCTACTATTATATAGGGAAGGCTCCCACTGTATAAGCTCAGACAAGCGTCACCACCACTCATTCTCGAACAAGTACCGCATGGCTTGTTCCCGCATCTAGCGTCTACTCTCTTCTTCGCTTGTTGTTACCGAGAATGAGTCATTAGCATAGGTTCATTAAACAATCGAGGACGATAGTAAATGGAGTTAGTGCACATGAATCATATTAAGCTAAGACACACAGGAAGTGTGCATTCAATACGCTTTTCAGACAATTAGCGACGGAAACAAATGCTGTAGTATAAGTGTTGCCATGAAGCCATGAGTTCTTATAAGTTCGAAGTAACATTTTCCTTGCCAGTGGCGATTCCTCCGTGTAGGACGTGAGGTCTAAGCTGTAACTGTTACAAAAAAAAAAAAATGTTTTTTAAACTAGTATTTGGGGCCATCTTGCGTGCCCTATCGATAAGCTCTGTCTCACAGTTACTGTTAGTACTTGTAACTAGTTCTTCATTTCACCCCTAGATGGGTGAAGTGTGAACTTTACCACCCGGAGTAGAACGCTGAGGGAGGAAGTCTTGCATCCTCAAAGCACGTGTTGATAGCTTTAGAAATGTATGGGTTGCCCTTGAGGGGGAAGGGGAAAGTTTGGTCTGTTTAATGGCGCTTTGAGGACGTCTACTGAGATCATCAAGTCTCGCTATTGGTTGAATTTAAACCAACACTACGGGCTTATTGGTTACGATTTCGCGCGGTCAGAATGGATAGTCTTTCAGCGTGTGCACATCTTTGGAGTGGTATTCGATTGCATTGTATTGTGTAACGTGTTAATAGTGCTGTGCGACTGAATAATTAATATTATACCGAGTCTAATATCTCAATTTAGCCCAGCTAAGTTAATAAGGGCCGTTTTCACTAACGTCAATTATCTCTTAATTCATCATTAAAGGTTATTTAACTTTGCACGAGCATTTCACCAAACAGAAACGCTCGTTAACTAACCACTAACAAGGAATTACGTTAAATGGCCAAATCTGGCCACTCAACTCTCTAAAGCATCTTTAAAGTGGTGAGAAACAGCTGAACTGTGCCTTGCGCATTTCACAATGGCGGTTTGTTTCCCGAGTTTCACACGTACTTTGAGCCGTATGAATAGGCTATATAATATGTTTATGACAATGAAATTATAAAAGATCACACACACTACTAAATTTTAATAACAAGAAAGACGAATATGGAAATTAAAAAAAAAAAAATCTGATGGGGGTTTCGAACTGCCCCCAGCGCTGCATAATGAACTGGGAGTCATCGCCTCTACCGCTTACGCCACGAAGACAACACGGAAGTGCGTCCTAATAAGGTATCTATTCGCACAACTGTCAGTTCTTCTAAATACTTTGTTCATTATCATTTGAAGCTTTTGCCACGAATAAGGTCTTCTGTATTTCCCTTCCTTTATAATTATGTTCCATAAAGTCTCGAGGAAGCATCGCAAACAACAATCAGTGCTTGACGCTTCTTCTTCTTCTGCCCGCCATGCTCTCCAAGATGAAACCGAGTCTACGCATGCGCGAGAGCCGTAAATCGTATTTAAGTAATTGCGAACCCAAATGGCCTCGTGAAATGCATCGAAGATAATCACGCATTAAATCTCGTATTTAAGTTAAATGTGAATTAACTAACTAATCGTTAGTGAAGTGTTGGTGAAAACGGCCCTAAGTAGCCAATCCTATTACGTCCTACACATTATAAAAATCAGGAGTCGCAACTGCTCCTTGCAGTGATATCTGTAGCCCTAGATACACACCAATGCATAATTTTACGTCCGCTAAGTTAAAATTGCATGACTGCTCATTTGACCTTATCCTGCCGCAGTCAGTTGGCATTTGAGAGTCAACAAATGCGAGGGAGCCGAGTCAGTAGATTCACTCGCACGTTGAAGATCCCCTTCGGGGTAAATTTACGTCTCTAAAAGCTGCAGTAGTTAAACAGGACGTAAAGCCAATAACATTATTATCATCATTTGGCCTTGTGCTCGTGACTGATGCAAGTGTGTAGGTTCCTAGGTTGCGCTGGAAAGGTGTGAAAGACGATTAATCTAGTCATTGATGTAGCGTACTTTCAAAAAGTCTGTGCCAAGGGAATCTGGAGAAAAGTACACATGCAGTGCGCTTTATGACAAGTAACACATTTGGGATACCGTATATCACATCACTGAGGAAGTGAGTACACGTATACGGGAGATCTTCCTTCTTTGTCAGATACCGGTACGTTACTCCTCATGACTACTCATGAACATGGAAATTGCTTCACCATGAACGAATCAATCGTTTGTATTGATTTTCAAGATAAGAAACGACGCCATGTAGGTGTTAAAACGATAACATTTGCATGCCCATTGATTTATTTTTACAGGTCTCCTCGCGTGATTGGTCGCGGAGGAACCACTTCCACTACACGGACCATAGTTGACTTGCACGCCTCGACGATAGAGAAGAGTGCGTTATCAACAACACTGTCGCAGTTTGAGAGCTCGGATAATGGTTATTGCACTGGTCTGTGTGAGAGTTTATCTCTAAGGACTGTAGCTGCATGTGTTGACCGACAGGCATCTACGGTACAACAGATATGGCAGCAGTGGTCAAATGAAGATATGCACACCGTAGACCAGGCTCAGGTCCAACTTGACGGACAACTGTGAGGGGGGATCGCTGCTCATTCGCATAGTCCGGACGGACCTCACGCAACAGTAGCGCGTATTCAAGCCAGAATGGCACACCAAATTACACAACTAGCAGTTGGGAATCCTCTGCGTGCAGGTGGCGTACGAGCCCGTGTTGTTGCGGGTGTTCCATTAACCCTACAACATCGACGAAAGGCTCGCGCGGTGTCTTGAGTCAACGAATGACATAGTGTCGTCTTTAGTGGTGAATCGCGCTACTGATCGCCGCAATCGAACCGGTGCATTGTGATCTGGGGAGCTATTATTGGCTTTAGTGTGAAGCCACAATTAGTGATTGTTGAGGGCAATGTGACTGCTCGCTAGTATGTTGACACTCAATCCAGTGGCTGCCCCTATGATGGCAAACATTGTAAATGGGATGTTTCAGCAGGGCAGTGCTCGCGTTTACACTGAACGCATCTCCAGGGAAATTCTCCATGACATAATAACCTTACAACGGCGTGTCAGATCCCCGGACCTCAACGTTATTGGACATGATGGCTCGACAACTCTCGATCTTCTGGCCCGTGCAGTGTAGCAAGCAAGGACCACAATTCCTCAGGAAGTGATCCAATTCAGTACTGCATTACAGCTCGAAGTGGACACATCCTGTATTGATTCTTGTTCACATTTCAAAGTATTATCAGCGTTTCACAATCAAACATTCATCCTACATGTTCAATTGTAGCAGTGCGGCACCATTCCTTCATGGAGTTGCAATTTTCATTTTCATGAATGTTTCGATTGTACTTGTTTGAGATAGCCTACGTGTTATCGTATTCATTCTTCTAGATGACACAGAGTGCAATGTGCCTACTACACAAAACTGAACACTTAGAGGATTGACTTCGAGAAAATCGTTATGTTTTGGCCTGTAAACGACAAGGACGCTGCATCACCAGCGAATTCAGAAGTTCGTACGCTTGCGGCCTCCAAGTCACGCAGAGTCTGATGTGACCAAAACACTCGTTCTTCAAGGACAAGCACTTGCTTCCGATGTAATAATAATAATAATAATAATAATAATAATAATCAAGTAGGCTACTTTGGTGTGACCAGATAAGAGAATGGATTAGAAAATGTCTCAGTGGGAGATCGGATGTCAAAAATGGAGAGAGTATAAATGGCTTGACAAGAAAATATCTACAATAGCAACTGCTTATCCTGGAATACCAAAGTAAAACGCTACACCACTGCGGTCAAAACAGAATGTTTGTAGGCTAAGCCAGTAAATAGCTGTCCACGAACTACTGAAAGCAGCTGGAAACTTCGGAAACAAAGAAGCTAACCAGAAGATGGAAAGAATCTCGGAGACCATAAAGAAGACTGTCGCTCCTGGTACATTTGTACAGAATGAACGACTGAAAACTTACGAAATAGATATTCGGTTACTTCTGGAGAAAGAGGTCCACTACAGATGGATTAAGGAAAACGAAAAATGTGGAAATGTTTAACTTATCAGAGGTCCAATTGTTAGACAGAAATACATGGGTTGGTTTTTTAGTTTTGGCACCTTACTTATAACTGGATTAATAACTCACTTAGATGGTTCCAAGTTTCACAGGCCCTCGATTTAGGCCCCACCGTTGTGTACAACGTGTTCCCAGCGATGCGGAAGTCGTTGGATCCCGTTGGCACTGCCCATCTATTGATGGTACGAAGAGAGCGCTCGGCAGCCTGCTTAACGTCTTCAATGGTACGGAAGCGCTCCCCGCGCATTGTCATCTTCATCTTCGGGATGAGATCATAGTCGCAGGGACTGATGTCGGGAGAATATGGGGGGATGGGGGGGGGGGGGGGTGATAGAGGACCTCCCAGCCCCAGCGATCAAACAATGCCGACACAACGCCTGCTGTGTGTGCCCTAGCATTGTCATGCAGAACGATGGGCGGTGTAACCATGTGGTGGCGCCGTTTCCTTCTCAGAGCTCCTCGGAGATGGTCTTGCAGAAACGAACAATAGTACGCCGCATTAACGGTTTGCCCTCGTGGAACAGTATGGTGAATGATCACACCATCCCAATCATAGGCAAGAATCAACATTACCTTCGCATTGGTGGGGGTTGGTCGAACTGTTCCGTGGTGTTCCGTGGTGCCGCCACTCGTTCGATTGGCGTTTTAACTGTGGCTCATAAGATCTGGCCCACGTCTCGTCAATGGTTATGATACGCCGTAAGAAGGCCTCTCCTTCGCGCTCATAACGCTGCAAGTGCATACTACAAGGGTCATATCGCAGCCATTTGTGCATGTCGGTTAAGTCATGCGGAACCCATTTGGACGCAATCTTCCTCATTTTAGTAAATCCTTCAGGATGTGGAGGACTGTTGAATGCGCCACTCCGGTATCTTGCTCTAATTGACGAATCGTTACGTTCCGATCCACCTCTACTAATGCGGACACCATCTGTACATTGCCATCACTTACTGGTGGGTGACCAGATCGAGGCATGTGCTCCACACGTTTGCGCCCATCTCGAAAGGCTGCAACCCATCTTGCTACCGTTCTGAACGGTAACGCAGCTGCACCGCACGCTTCCTGCAATCCTCGGTGACACTGTTTAGCACTGCGACCCCTAGCACACTGCATTTTTATCCACGTTCTCTACTCCTGCTTGGAAAACATTGCGACTGTCTTCCGCGAGCGCTGGTCTCACACTACTCATCTAACAGGCGCGACTGCGCACGAGCGGTGGTGAGGACGGGCGAGGTCATGTGCTCTGAGGGAGGGGATGCAGGGCAGCAACTGTCGGTAAAAGTGGCAGCGCCCAACATTGTTGCAACTTGGCATTGAAGCAATGGTGCCAAAACTAAAAAAAAAACAAAAAACAACCATGTACATTTGGTGAGACCAAATAATAGAATGGACTAGAAAATGTAAAATTTGTAAAGGGCTCCAGCCGCAGAAGAACTAAGAAGACCGGAAGAGCATGGACAGAAGAACAACGGAAGCAGGACAGCGAACGCATAAAGGATTATTGGGCACAGAGAAAACTCAGCACGAAGAAAAATAAATGAAATTGTAGTGTGATCCTAAGTGGTCAATTCGCTTGTAAAATGATAGCCACGATTATCATCGCATGACCTCACTGCACAGTGTAGATCTTTTGAATTGGTGCCATTTTTGGTGATTTATTATTCAATTTCAACGCTCCGCTTAGTACTGCCATCTGGTAGCAAACCTGGAAATCTATTGGGTGACCTATAACTGAGATTTAATTAATTTTGTGTTGTAGGTATTCATCAAATGTGATTGATACAAGAGATACTTTACGAGCAAACATCGTGCGACTCGGAATGCCGTGGATTCGAAATCCGACTTCCTGGATCGGGAATGAAACACACGAAGCATCGTCGTCTATAATCCTCAAGCCGTGCTGTTGGTAGAATTGGCAACACAGGGCCAGGGCCTTAAGTTGTATAAACACGTAAGTCACATGCTAAGTTTTGTTCATAAATATCGTATATTTTGATATGCCAGCTTCTAAAAGCAGTTCGTGTTAACTATTTCAACACCCGCGAAATTCCTCGTGGTACATCAGACCTACTGAAAGTTGTAGAAGTGAGTAGGCCTATTTCCCGTATTAAGTTGTAAGTGTAACCAATGCCTGGTAATGAATTTAACCAATAAATTCTTCACTAATATTTCATTAAAATATTTCAGATGCCTAGGAAGTGTTGTGTGCCTGGCTGTAAGTCAAATAAGTGCTTATACGTATTAGGCCTACTACGTTTTGATCACTACAGCGAGGTGAAATTTCTGTGCCTAGTAATTTAGCTTTGGTAGCCTATATATCTTCATGTGGCCTCTATTTTCCAGTATATTATGAACTGTACTCAGTTGGCAAGTGCTTTTACAGTAGGCCGATTTCATTAGAAAGTTGCCTATTTTAAAATTAAGTGACCAGTGAAGCAGTATTTTTAGACTCAACATTAAGCTTGGAGGCCTATTGTGACTATGATGAGTACATCTGTGGACAAAAAGTGAAGAATGTATTATCAAAGGCAGTCTCGAAGTTCGTAAGAATATCGTAGTCTTAAATATTTTTTTCTAAGTGCGTCAATAACGGCAGTGAGCATAGCAGCAAGAAAAGGAAACTTCAGGCATTTGGATATTGAGGTACAGTACCGTACAGCATTTTATGATTACCTTATCGGGAATTGACAGTACATAGCATGGTAATATTTATCCTTTATTTGTGATATTTACGTGTAGATTCAGCGGACGTTATATTCTGTTGTATTTTCGGAAACATTTCGCGTCAAAATCTATGTGTTTACGCAGCATAGCAATTACCATGTGATTGCGCTAGGCATCCTAGATGACAGATGGGCGGCGTTGTCCAACGTAATGACCTAATGACACTCTACGTTCATATAGCACCGTGACTTTTATTCCTAGGTTACTTTCTTAATTAAAAAAGTCACATTCGCGGCACTGACCAGCAGCACAGTATTGTACTCATGATCTCAATATTGTGGGTTTCATTTCTGGCTTGTTAGGGTGGGAAAATGCCACGTTGCACACTGGCATACATTTCGACGCGCTATAAAGTCTTCTTGTGTTACGTTAGGTGCCTTCAAGGCTAAATGAAACCTCTGCGATTGTACATTCACTACAGTGTATTTATTTTAAAGAAATTCTCGCGATGGCCGATAACCTAGATGTTAGGCCCCTTAAAACAAGAAATCCTCCACGAGGTCAGACATTACAGCGTACTTTCTAAGAAGGGTAAAAACCGTATGATATCCACTGATTGTCAGAAAACACTGTAAATTCGTTATGTATTTTCAATCACACATTATTTCAAAAATAACACTGCCTTATGTGAAATACAATTTATCGTGAGATGAACATACAGTATATAATAATATAGGCCTAATAACCTTTGGGTATGGAAAAGTTTTATCTACTATCCATTGCGTTCCGCTGTCCTTTTGGTATTCGGATAGGCACTCCAGCTCCAAAGCTTCCTATTTACATTTAATTCCCACTCTGTATAGTAGCTTAGTGTCATTCTCAGAATGTAGTCTTACACACATAAATCGCCCCACTTTGGACCAAGACATTTCCACAAGAGCACAGCTGAACGACGTGTGCGGCGTATCTTCCGCGTGAAAGATGAACCAATCAAAATTGGTCTGGCAATGAGGAAGGCTTTCTAAATAATATGCTACCCGGCACACGCCTCCCCAGTTTGCAAGACGACCTGTTTCGTATTATAGCCGTATTTAATTACCGCATTAAGCATTGATTTACGGCAAAAAGACCCAGTCGTTATTGCTCAAATACAGTCTTACACAGTCATGCACCACATGTCCTCAACCAAAAGCGCAGCAAATCACTGCAGTTACTGCACACTTTCCCTCTTACTTACGGTAATTCTTTCTTCATCGCACCAAATTGTCAAATAAAGTACTTTGCTAAATGTTTTATATAGAATACCTATGTAAAGTTTTGTACTGGAGATGCTTTCTGCCAGATTAATATAATAAAAGTGAAAGTATGTATGTATATTTGTTCCGTATATAAATCTACACCGTTCCACCAATCTCAACCAAATTGTGCATACACATAGTTTAGGACCCAGAAGGAACGGCTGGCTACATGGATTATCGATAGTCTTTCTCATTCTTCTGATATCGGCCTATTTGCACTCGAGCAAAGGCTAATAAATTCAGAAAATTAACTCATGAAGGAACGGCAAGGCCGGCCATCTCTATGGCAACAGTAGCACAAGACGGGTCCACCAAGTTTCATTCTATCTCGGTAAGAGACCATGCCACTCAATTTTCTCAACGGCAACACTATCTCAAGAAGTGATCACCAGGTTTCCACCTGTCTCTGTAATATGGGGCCATGCTACTCCATTTCTCCATGACTACAGTCAAGACGTAAACACCAGGTCATGGACCTCCATGTGTGTACAAATAAGAATAACACAATATAATAAATAAAAGAAAATTAGAGCATGCACTTGAATTATATTATGCATATGGTTACATATCTCAGCGGAGCCTTGGTCGTACAGTTGTTACGCTTTTGCCTGTCTACTCCCGCCGGGGTCATTGTGATCATAACTAATACATGTATTTTTTTCAAGGAGTTTATTTACTTATTCCTCGTATTATTGCACCCCGCACAGTCGTTGGACAAATTCATGTTGACCGACTGAAGAGTTACAACTGACAGTTTGTATAGGCAACACTGAAAGAATTGCTTCAACAGTTCACAAACAAGATGCATTATTTAAAAATAAATGTGACAATATATTTCAATTGAAAAAAAAATACTAGTGAGTACACATTTTCTGGGGCGAGGCAGCTCCGCTTTGCAGTCACAATGTTTCCAGCAATTGAAAATACTCCGCCAGCGCTGCAGGTGGTCGCGGGAAATGTCAAGTATTTTGTCGCTAGTTTAGCGAGCCTTGGATATATTGTTTACTAGCAACCCGACCCGGCTTCATCCGGGAACAGTTATGAATGCATTATGTGATAAGTGCTTTTTTTTTTTCATTGTCAATGAACAACGACCAATATCCGTTTTACGTCTCGGCATGATGGGTTAAAATCACTGACTGGACTATTAATTATATTATCATGGAGATGCATGTGCAACAAATTCTTGTCAGACGTAACTTAAGAATGGCGAGGTGCATGAAACATAAATCCCCCTTCCGTCCAATCTTAACTTGACTGTGCATTTTGCGGAACGAAAAGTTCACAGGCGATATGAAGAAAAGCCGAGTTGCACTTCCAGGGAAACTCCTAACACAACCACTCTTCTCTAAAGTTTTTAACTCACCACGACTCGACAGTTTGCTGCTGGATGTATCTGGGGCAATAAGCTCGTCCGCTAGCTATGCTGTAACTGGGGTGATAGACTCGCCCCTAGCTAGCTCGTAAACTGTCACCTCGGTAGCTGAATGGAGATTGTTGGAAGAAATGAAAACGTAAAAACACTTATAGTGGGCGATGTATTGAAGATAGAGATATGCTCTCCCGGTTTTTTTCCAGAACTTTTCACGGCGAAAGCGCTCGGACGCCTGTTTTTTTCTTCGACTTTTCCACTGAAATCGTACCTGCTCGGCGTCCTTTGGTCATAAATAAATTATTTTCTATAGAAATCATCCTCGAAATATCCTTTATAGAATGATGAAAACCGCATCAAAATCCATCCAGTGGTTCTCGAGGTTACCCGTAACATCCAAGAATCGGGGACTTGGTTTTATACTAAGTAGAGATTCATTTTCCACCTGTGAAAAAGGGTGAGTATGCAAGTCAGGCGTGAATTCCCAAGACAGACGTCCAGCTCGTCTTTGGCAATGATTGCAATATTTACGCTACATCTACAAGATTTCCTATTTTTTACCGCGCTTTTTATAACTGCACTACCATGAGAACATTGAGTTTTTATCGAACATGCATAAGAGTTTACTTTAGACATGCCTTCGTTCTTTTGAGTCGAAATTTAATGTTTTTCAGACGGTCAATACCCAATTGTCTATTGGGTGATTCCCTAATACTGAAAAAGACTTTTTACATGAGATTAATAAATACAATTGGATGACCAGTTTCGATCGTCAAGCGATCATCAGATCCTTTACACTTCGGCTAATAATCTGTGTCTAAAAGTAGCCTATTTACAATACATACACTTATTTAGTTGCAGTAGTATGTAGCACAAATTGCCAAGATATGTTATTTTTTGCTGAAATACTGATAGCGGTGTGATTGTTATTAAATGGTCAGGTTATTGTGTCAGCAAAAACGTCCACACGTTGTGCACAAAAACGGACCACACATCGCTCAAACTGCTAAGTGCACCATTTAATAACTATCAGTATTTCAACTAAAAGCACATATCTTGACTAGTTTGCTAGTTTAATTGCTACTGCAAATAAATAAGTGTATATATAGACGCGTGGATTCGAGCCCCACCGTCGGCCGTCCTTGAAATGGTTTTCCGTGGTTTCCCCATTTTCAACACCAGGCAAATGCTGGGACGGTACCTTCTGATAGGCCACGGCCGATTCCTTCCACATCCTTGCCCAGTTTCATTCATCTTCATCCATTCCATCTTTCATCCCGACGCGCAGGTCGCCCACGGGCGTTGAATAGAAAGACCTGCACTCGGCTTCTCAGGAGGCCACACGACAAAAAGAAAAGAAAAGTGTATATATTGTAATTATCATTCCATACTTCTCCACATACAGTAGATTTTATAGCCTAAATGTAATTGATCTGATGATGATCACTTGACGATCGAAACTAGTCATCCAAGTGTATTTATTAACATCATGTAGTTTTTTTTTTTCAGGATTAGCGAACGAATTTCGATTTCTAAGGCAATTCTGAAAAAGGGCTTCCAACACGGTAATCCTTGGAGTGAAGTTAAATGAAACCTCAAAGCGGGCGTTGGGCAGTGGCTAGCATTCTTGGCTGTCTCCACAGAGGTCTGGGTTCTATTACCGGCTCTGCCAAGAAATTTAATTCTGGTGTGGGGGCTGGAACGGGGTACACTCAGCCTCGTGAGGCAAAACTGATAAGAGGCGGGTTTGATTCATATCTCAGCCATCCTGGAAGTGATTTTCCATGGTTTCTCATTTCTACTCCAGGCAAATGCCGGGGTGGTACCTAATTTAAGGCCACAGTCGGTTCCTACCCAAATTCTACCTGAATTACAAATACACACACTGGTACAGACATCGCAGTGACACAAGTTATCAGACAAGTCTTAAACACACCCCAGTACACGGGGATACGTGATCACGATGTTGCAAAACCCCTAAAAGAATCAAAAACATCATCCATCATGGGACTGCCCAGGCTAACCATGTCGAGTGATTGCATTAAGAAACCAGGTTGTGTCATAGTTTGTTGATTCTGTGAGAGCGTAGCTAAAAGTGCGAAATACATTGATTAATCGACAAAACAAATCGAAAAGCCGATTAATCGATTATTCGAAAATCCGACAAATCGATTAATCGTTATTGGCGGCAACTAATCGATTATTCGATTTCTGAAATTAATCTATTAAAAGTAACAGCCCTAGTTCATAGATTCGGCACTGGTAACGTTAAAAGCTGTAGGCCTAAGACATTCTCCAAGTAGTGAGGTAAGAACATGGAACAAGTATTCTTGTTCCATGGTAGGAAGTTGGGGAACCAGAGGGATTTCTGAGCTTTTCCCATTGACTTTCGGAAGGATTATTTCCTCTGACCCTCTCTCATGGTTCTACTTCCTTCAAAGTCCTTCAATCCCCATTCTTCGAGATGTGAAGCCATTCCTTGTCCCTCTCCTATCTGTCTTTTATGGTTGTACTTCATTACAAGTTCCTCAATCCTCATTCTTCGAGATGTGACGCCATTCCTTGTCCCTCTCCTATCTGCCTTTCATGGTTGTACTTCCTTGTAAGTCCCTCAATCCTCATTCTTCGAGATGTGACGCCATTCCTTGTCCTTCTCCTATCTGCCTTTCATGGTTGTACTTCATTACAAGTTCCTCAATCCTCATTCGTTGAGATGTGACGCCATTCCTTGTCCCTCTCCTATCTGTTTTTCATGGTTGTACTTCATTACAAGTTCCTCAATCCTCATTCTTTGAGATGTGACGCCATTCCTTGTCCCTCTCCTATCTGTTTTTCATGGTTGTACTTCATTACAAGTTCCTCAATCCTCATTCTTCGAGATGTGACGCCATTCCTTGTCCCTCTCCTATCTGTCTTTTATGGTTGTACTTCATTACAAGTTCCTCAATCCTCATTCTTTGAGATGTGACACCATTCCTAGTCCCTCTCCTATCTGTCTTTTATGGTTGTACTTCATTACAAGTTCCTCAATCCTCATTCTTCGAGATGTGAGGCCATTCCTTGTCCCTCTCCTATCTGTTTTTCATGGTTGTACTTCATTACAAGTTCCTCAATCCTCATTCTTTGAGATGTGACGCCATTCCTTGTCCCTCTCCTATCTGTCTTTTATGGTTGTACTTCATTACAAGTTCCTCAATCCTCATTCTTCGAGATGTGAGGCCATTCCTTGTCCCTCTCCTATCTGTTTTTCAAGGTTGTACTTCATTACAAGTTCCTCAATCCTCATTCTTTGAGATGTGACGCCATTCCTTGTCCCTCTCCTATCTGTCTTTTATGGTTGTACTTCATTACAAGTTCCTCAATCCTCATTCTTCGAGATGTGAGGCCATTCCTTGTCCCTCTCCTATCTGTCTTTTATGGTTGTACTTCCTTGTAAGTTCCTCAATCCTCATTCTTCGAGATGTGACGCCATTCCTTGTCCCTATCCTATCTGCCTTTCATGGTTCTACTTCCTTCCAAGTCCTTCAATCCTCATTCTTCGAGATGTGAAGCCATTCCTTGTCCCTCTCCTATCTGTCTTTTATGGTTGTACTTCATTACAAGTCCTTCAATCCTCATTCTTCGAGATGTGAAGCCATTCCTTGTCCCTCTCCTATCTGCCTTTCATGATTGTACTTCCTTGTAAGTCCCTCAATCCTCATTCTTCGAGATGTGACGCCATTCCTTGTCCTTCTCCTATCTGCCTTTCATGATTGTACTTCATTACAAGTTCCTCAATCCTCATTCTTCGAGATGTGAAGCCATTCCTTGTCCCTCTCCTATCTGTTTTTCATGGTTGTACTTCATTACAAGTTCCTCAATCCTCATTCTTTGAGATGTGACGCCATTCCTTGTCCCTCTCCTATCTGTCTTTTATGGTTGTACTTCATTACAAGTTCCTCAATCCTCATTCTTCGAGATGTGAGGCCATTCCTTGTCCCTCTCCTATCTGTCTTTTATGGTTGTACTTCATTACAAGTCACTCAATCCCCATTCTTCGAGATGTGACGCCATTCCTTGTCCCTCTCCTATCTGCCTTTTAATGGTTGATTGATTGTACTTCCTTGTAAGTCCCTCAATCCTCATTCTTCGAGATGTGATGCCTTTCCTTGTCTGCCTATTTTATTCTCTTATTAGTTTCCGTCTCTTCTAGTACCGTACTGCACCTATAGACATCTATATGTAGGCCTAGGCCTATCCACTACATAAGGGCAGATGACAATCCCCACCAAAACCACTGAAGCAGCTGGTGAGTTAAGGAGGAAGTGTTAGGAGCAACTCGGCTGCTGAGTGGGTCAGTAGAGAAACAATATCTCCATTAACCAGCTTTTACGAGTCTGCAACTCGCTTTGTCTCTTTAATGACTGATTGTTGGCTAGGAACTACGCTTCCAAGTTTACCCGACTACAGCACGTAATGAATTAACAGCAGTACACAGAAACCATATAATGAGGCGTTTCATTCGCATAACTGTGAGCTTACATCAGATATGGGTTCACTTATTATTTGTTTCTATTGTTATACTTGAGTGTGTGTATGAGAGAGAGAGAAATCTTTCTGATACTTGTAGTAAGGTTGCCAGGTCTTCCGAGTTTTCCCTATTCCCGTCCAGAGGGAGGGACAAGTGGGCCCCGGGATGGCCCAGAGTAAATAAATTCACTCTATTTAATTTCCAAACAAATGTAAAATTTCCTGACAGGCCTATATTTATTGTAGATGAAACTAGTGAATAGTATACAAAATATTATCAAGGAAAGATAACATGCATTTTGTAAATAGCCATTTTTTTAAATCTTTTGCCAGAGAAATAAATATCAACGTTTTCAAATTTGTCAATCATTTATAGGTGGGAACATCTCTAGATAATCATTATAAAATTCGACATTTACAATTGGCAGTGTGTGAAAGGTGTTCGAATTGGTCTTGTGTAGCCAGTATGCTTTTCAATCAGATACAACGAAAATTAGTCTATGCTTAAAATTTATGTATTTAGCGTATGGCGTTTAGTGCCGGGAGTGTCCGAGGTCATGTTCGGCTCGCCAGAGGTTGTAGCTGCTTCAATGCGGACACCCATGGGGTGAGCTACAATTTCTGTTCAATTTCAAGTATGTCCTGTGGTTCGGATTCCACGTAAAATGGAGGTCCCATGGCTCGTAGAGGATCTGTAGGATGCATACTTTTACTGAAGATAATTTGGTTGGTTCCTTAGTTTAGGGGCTGTGCCAACGCGGTCATGTAGCACCGTGTACTTTGGGTGTGTGTAGAATCTGTCTGATAACTGGTGTATTGTGATGGCTGTATTAGTGTGTGTTATCTGTAATTCAGGTAAGGATCAATTTTCAAGTAGTTCTTACTTTTGCTACCAAATGCTAGCATCCATGACACCTAGCTGCAGACTTGGCTACTAGATGCCATCGCAACTAGCACCTTGCGGCGAACGTTGGAACTAATAGAGCATTAGTCAAATCTAACCTACAAATATTAACTTCACACAATTGAAGTTAATGGAAGGTTCTTTTACATGCCATAAATCTATGACATGGGCTTTACTTTCCCCTCAAGGTAATTTCTTAAATCTCACAATAAAATGAAAATAAATTCTTATGGTACCCTACTTAATAAAATCAATATTGTTTACTCAACGGCAGTTAAAAAGAAAGGAAATGAAATAATGCCACACAATATATAATATAAAATTAAATAGAATATTGTCAAGTTGTATTTCCAGAAACCCGAACAGTACTGTATATTAATTAATTCAGAGAATACAATTATAAATACTTTTAAGTGTTTGAAATGTGTATAATAACATGCGTTATTGTAGTGTATACCTAATTGTATTTGGGTCCAGAACTAGGATAGGTATCTCAGAGCTACTTGAAAAAGGGTACCTGGCTTGTGCAAACTTGGAGGGACCCCAGGGACCACCTTGTGGTGTAGTGACTAGTGTTCTTGGCTATCACCCCGGGTTCGATAACCGGCTCTACCAAGAAATTTAATTCTGGTCTGATAAGACGCGAGTTCGATCCTTACCTCAGCCATCCTGGATGTGGTTTGCCCCATTTCTATTCCAGGCAAATGTCGGGATGACGGCCGCTTCCTACCTCAATTACAAATACACACACTGGTACAGACATCAGAGTGACTCAGGTTATAATACAAATTCTACACACACCCAAGTACATTTGGCTAAGTGACCACGATGTCGCAAAGCCCCTAAATAATCATCAACCATACGTAGTCATGGCAACCTGTTTACAATTCGGTAGAATATATCGGCCAGACACTGAGTGGGTTTCTTGGGGTATGTATCTGAGCTCTTATTTTTTAAAGCAATCATTATCACTCATTGTTTCATTTTATTTCCTCTTGTTTATTTATTTATTTATTTATCGTATGGCTTGTGCCGGGAGTACCGACAGTAGTGGCTACGCTGGCTAACGCGCAGCATTAGGTCATGGGGCCAAGCTCTCTGCTGACTCGGCAGACGCATGGGTTCGAGCCCCACCGTCGGCCGTCCTTGAAATGGTTCTCCGTGGTTTCCCATTTTCAACACCAGGCAAATGCTGGGACGGTACCTTCTGACAGGCCACGGCCGCTTCCTTACACATCCTTGCCCAGTTTCATTCACCATCATTCATTTCATCTCTCATTAACTCCTCTCATGAGGTTGGCATCAGGAAGGGCATCCGGCCGTAAAAACCATCGCCACAAAGACTTCCATCGCATCTCATCCCCGACCCCGTTGGAAAACGGGAATAATAAGGGGTAGACATACATACATGGCTTGTGCCGGGAGTGTCCGAGGACATGCGACATCCGGGGATGAGGAATGTTTTTGGGAAGGCAAATATCGCTAAGCTTCAGACTACGAGGCATCGCCTTCTCAGCCGCTACATTCCTCTGCCTAGCATTGAAGTTAGTTCTCACCAATACTTAAATGCTTAACAATATTTGCTATGATACAATTGAAGGCATACATTTCTGCTGGTTTTAAAGTTTTATTTTTCCAGAAATCTCGAGAGCATTTCGGAGGAGGAGGAGGAGGAGGAGGCTGCATCACCTTTAGGCCCGTTCGCACTCTGGACACGGCCCTGGAAATCAGCATCGATTATTTTTTCAATAATAACACAAGTCAACAAACAAAGCATTTTGTGTTGAGACCGTTATTTAATGCATATATTCTGACTGTCTACATCGAACAGTAACCAAAAACATGTACAATAAAAAGTGCCTATCCTGGAATGCCAAAATAAAACACTACAACACCGTGGTGAAGACAGAATGTCTCTATGCCAGTGAATGTCTGTCTATGAACTACAAGCTGGATAAATTAGAGGTCTTGGAAAGGAGAATCCTCAGAAAAATTATGGGTTCTTCAAACCGAAAGTGGATGGAAACTTCGAAGTAATGAAGAAGTTTACCAGAAAGTAGAAAGAATCTCTGAGACTATGAAGAAGAAGAGGTTGAAGTTTCTCGGACATCTATACAGAATGGACCAAAATAGACTCACCAAACGGATATTTCATTACTTCTGGAGAAAGAAGACCACAACAGCATGGATTAAGGAAACAAAGGCGGATATGAAACGATTGGACATCTCTGAAGACCAACTGTTAGACAGAAATAGATCTAGGAACACACTGAGTAATTTGGAAGGGATTCAAGCTGCAAGAAGACCTAAGAAGACCGGAGGAGCCTGGATGGATGAACAGCGTAAACAGGCCAGCGAACGCATGAAGGAGTATTGGGTGCAGAGAAAACTTCGCACCAAGAAAAAGAAATGAAGTTGTAGCGTGATCCTAAGTGGTCCGTTCGCGTGTGAAAAAAAATAAAGTTTGCTTTTGTTTTATACAATGATCATGATTTGATGCCTCCGTTGCATATAAAATTAGGCCTCATGAAGTAGTTTGCAAAGGCCCTTCGTTAAGATTCTGAAGCTTTTCAATATTTAAAAACTTTTCCCCCTAAATTGCCAGAAGCTAAAATTAAAGCTGGTATTTTCGTCGGTCCTCAAATAAAGAAACTAATGGTCAGTGAAGAATTTCCACAATTACTCAATACCCACGAGAAACAAGCCTGGGGCAGCTTTAAAGCAGTGATCCATGGCTTCCTTGGAAGTAAGCTGAGAACTACAAAGAGCTTATTTCCACTGTGCTTCAGAACTCATGGGTTGCAGGAAGTCCCTTGAAGTACACATGTTACATGCTCACTTGGACAATTTAAAGATAATTCGGGGGCATCTTCAGACGAGCAAGGGGAACGTCTTCAC
The DNA here is from genome assembly GCA_946902985.2 of Meconema thalassinum. Classification (NCBI taxonomy): domain Eukaryota; kingdom Metazoa; phylum Arthropoda; class Insecta; order Orthoptera; family Tettigoniidae; genus Meconema; species Meconema thalassinum. The sequence goes on along the minus strand of OX336388.2, from coordinate 775,672,263 downwards.
CAAGACATGATGGACTTTGAGCAATGTTATCACGGACAATACATTATGATGAGAACATGATGGGTGATTCTGATTACTAGGGTTCGGAAGTTTAAGACCTAAAGAAGTACAAAATATGCAAGCAAATCTTCTTCTTCTTCTTCTTCCTGGCGTTTTTCCCAATTATTTTTTGGGGTCCGTCACTCTGCACCTCGCTCTCCATTTGTTGCGGTTTGCTGCATCTATAAGACGAAGACCTACGATGCGCATATCGTCGTGTAGGGTATTCATCCAACGCCTTTTTGGTCGTCCTGGAGGTCTTTGTCCATCAGGCTCGAGAGCAAGTGACTTGCTTACAATGGACTCTGTATTTGCTCGGGCTACATGCCCGTACCTACGCAACCGAGTCTCCCTCATTTTGGCTCGAATAGGGGCAATTCCAAGAGTATTGCGGACGTCTTCGTTCTTAATATGGTCCAACCGTGTAATTCCCAAGGACCATCGTAGCATCTGCATTTCCATTGAGTGCAAGGCTTGTTCATGTTTCTTTGTATTAGGTCAGCATTCAGCTCCATACAAAGCAACAGGGCGGACGACTGATTGATAGATCTTAGTTTTGAGGCGCAAAGGGATCTTGCGGTCACAGAGAACGCCTGTGACCTGGCGCCACTTCACCCACGCAGCATTCACTCTTGCACGGGCATCCGAGACTGTGCCACCATCAGGTCTCACAACGGAGCCAAGGTATCGGAGATGTGAAGCCTTTGGTAGTGGGGTGCCATCTACTATGACGGTCCCATCTGTCTGGGAACCACATTCAAGGTACTCAGTCTTAGTGAGGTTGAGCCGTAGTCCAAATTCACAGAGCCTCGCATTCCTGAGGTTGACCAAGAGCTCTAGATCATTACGGATCTCGCTTGCAAGCATGACATCATCGGCGTACAGTAATCTCCATGGTGGTTGCCTCTGTAAATCGGCAGTCACTGTATCCATGCATAGGATAAACAAGCAAATATTCCTTAAAAACTAGGTAAATATGACCTAAAAACTATAAAATATGACCTAAACTATGAAATATCACATGAATTTTTGGGATAGGTAGAGTATCACTAGCATACAGTAAACGTCTTAAGTCCTAAAGTGTGACATCCTGTTGAAAGGCGGAAGCACACTATCGTCATATTCCGTGAGCTCATGCGTACAGTATCGCAATCTAACTTGTCCAGAAAGATGTGCTAAAAGACGTCCGTAGAGAGGAGCGCCTTCTTGGAATCAGGTCTTCTAAACCTGCTATCTGCCTGTTCCGGGAAAAGAAAGAAAAATATATCTACTGCACTATTTGGAAATCCTGTGTTTGAAACTCGACGCCTACCTTGTTAACGATGCCTCAATTTAAACGAAAATGCTGAAATTATAACCAAATATGACCTTATATCACTAAAATATGACCAAAACAATAAAAATGGCCGAAATATGCATTTATAGGCAACATCAAATTGCTTTAAACAAGGTCAGGGACCCATTATTCAAACTTATTTTTCAGATTTTGGGTAAAATAAAAAAAACTATGACTTTTCCTTAACATCCGAACCGTACTGATTACATTTGGGGGCTAATACGAGAAAGTTCATACACACACAGAAGACGCACCAAAAATAAAGCTTTTTTTTTTTTGATTTGTAGACTAATGTTAAGTATGCTTTGTAAATAAAAGTGAAGCAAATATTATAAATTAATGTTTGTTTTCGTTTGAACTCATAGAAATACAGAATTTTCTTCAAATTTGAACTTTTGCTGTGGTAGCGACGAAAGCAAACTTTATTAGGTAAAACTATTTTTACTTTCATCAGTTAGGTATGACAAATCAAAATCAGACATACAGAACCCAGTAGTGGCGGCTGGCGGATAATTGTTCTGGGCATTGTAGTATTTTCATTAGGGGGGAGGGAGGTGGTAGGATGAAAGACTGCTCGATATCAGAGAAAACTGTATTCAAATTCGCAGTAAAACGAATGTACTTCATTCATCACGAATTCTGCAGTTCATAGAACCACATTATCATCGGATTAAATGGATGATAACTTAGTCTATATGAAAAACTTCACGAGAATAAAACAACGTGCAGTTAAGTTATACACGAGGGCAAGAAATAACCGCGACTGTCACAAAGTACGCGCAAATTACAAAACAAGACATAGTATCGGCAGTTGACGGAGCATCTCGGATGTCTCCGTCCGCACCTCGGCTCCCTTGTTGCAATCAGCGGGCAACGACCAGCCGAGTTAACTGTTGGGATAGGGCTTACTCGGTCTACCATCTCTGCCATACCCTTCACTATTGAGATCTGGTCGGTGCTCGGGGCTGGCAACGACCAAACGGAGCGCTCCTACACAGTTCACAGTAACTTACTAATACGATTCCTGAATTACTGTATTAATTTTAGTATTTGAATGGTTCATTATGGTTCCGTATTGATGAAACAATTAGTATTAATATTTTTCAGAAGTTCCGCCTAATCAATACCTTTATTGTAGTATATATAAATGATCACTTAGTGGTCATTGGTACATGTTTCGAGGCCTGATTGTTTTGGCTCCTTCATCAGCCGATATAGATAGCTTAACACTAATAAACATTCCCTTCAAAAACCTTATTATGGTGCACCTTAATGAAAGGTGAAAGATGTTTACCCCGAAGATAAGGGAATAAAATACATAAATATAGAAAGAAAGAAAGAACGAAAGAAGGAAAGAAAGAAGGAAAGAATGAATGAAAGAAAGAAAGAACGAAAGAAGGAAAGAACGAAAGGAAAGAAAGAAAGAAAGAAAGAAAGAAAGAAGGAAGGAAAGAACGAAAGAAGGAAAGAAAGAAGGAAAGAACCAAAGAAAGAAAGAAAGAAAGAAAGAACGAAAGAAAGAAAGAAGGAAAGAAAGAAAGAAAGAAAGAAAGAAGGAAAGAACGAAAGAAGGAAAGAAAGAAAGAACGAAAGAAGGAAAGAAAGAACGAAATAAAGAAGGAAAGAACGAAAGAAAGAAAGAAAGAAAGAAAGAAAGAAGGAAAGAAAGAAAGAAAGAAGGAAAGAAGGAAAGAAAGAAAGAAGGAGGGAAAGAAAGAAAGAAAGAAAGAACGAAAGAAAGAAAGAAGGAAAGAAAGAAGGAAGGAAAGAAAGAAGGAAAGAAAGAAGGAAAGAACGAAAGAAAGAGAGAAAGAAAGAAAGAAAGAAAGAAAGAAAACAAAAGAAAGAAAGAAAGAAGGAACGAAAGAAAGAAAGAAGGAAGGAAAGAAAGAAAGAAAGAAAGAACGGAAGAAGGAAAGAAAGAAGGACAGAACGTAAGAAGGAAAGAGAGAAAGAAAGAAGGAAAGTGTTGCGTATTCGAACCCTCAGAAATGTATGTTTTAAAGAAATTTCATCCTCAACAGTTGGTAACACATACAAACCACCAGAGACTCAGTTATCGATTACTCGAGCGACCAGAGCCGTTATCGTGGCGCACTGATCTGTATTGTTCCTTGTTCTGTATATATTGTTTGGCTTCCTCATAATAAATGGTCAATCTTAGAAAACACAAAAGTGTTGTCAGAAGTGGGATTGATAAATAACGTGTGCGGTGCCGAAGTTCAACTCCACGCCGTGAAACTTGTACAAAACGTGCTACCGAACGAAATTCAACTCCACGCAGGTTAGTGTATCAGTGAAGCATCTCCCTTCATCATGGCAGAAGGAATATCCACAGAACTTCTTCAGACTCTTTCTGGGATTATTGCTAGCGATATCAGGGAATCCACCACGTGAGGCGGCATCGGGAATGAGCCGATGTCACCTGGACGGCCTAGACCACCACAATTCTCAATGTCAGCATACCACGCCGCCGATGGGACCACCATAGGGGACTATTTCACGCGGTTCACATGGGCGCTCGGTCTGAGTAAGGTACCGGAAAACGAACACGCGCAGTACGCACGTGTCTACATGGGCGCCGAACTTAACGAAGCTTTGAAGATTCTAGTAAGTCCCGTCGACCCGGAAACTCTCTCATACAGCGAAATCCAGTCAAGATTGTCGAACCATTTCGACGCCAGCCGTAACAAATATGCAGAGAGCATAAAATTCCGGAACGTCATGCAGAGAGCAGGGGAGACGATCGCCAGCTTCACTCTCAGATTAAGACAAGCAGCAACACACTGTGAGTACGGAGAATTTTTAGACCGCATGCTAATTGAGCAACTGCTTAAAGGTTTGGAATCGAGGGACATGTGGGACGAAATTATTGCCAAGAAACCGGAGAACTTCACTGCTGCGTATGAGATAGCCTGCGCACTCGAAGCCACCCGGAACACTGCTGACGAGGTTAAGAATTCGAATATAACCTCAAAATCCGATTCAACCAATCGGATAGGCTTCGAAAAGCCACAGTCGCGGAGGGGTGGCAACCAATGGCAACGTGGGATATCGACCAATTGTCAACAGAAATCTGACCAATCAAGGCCTCAACAAGGATTGCATCCAGCAAATCAGGGAACATCAAGTAACCAATCATTGTGCGCTGGTTGTGGTGGGGAACATCCACGCAGTCAGTGCAGGTTCCTCAACGCTGAATGCCGGATATGTGGCAAGAAAGGTCACATTGCTAAAGTTTGTAGGTCCAAACCAAAGCAGCGGAATACAAATCACGTGGCCGAAGGAGAACAACCAGCTGACAGTGTTGATGTCATACATCATTTCAACAAAGTTGAGGTCATCGGAACAATGCAGTCTCCAGGGAAGCAGTTGATAGATGTCATCATAGAGGGAACCACCGTCAAGATGGAACTAGACACCGGCGCCCCCTGTTCAATGATGAGTAAACTGAGGTTAGGTATGATCAAACCAAATTGTATTTTACAGAAGGTTGATCGTATTTTGGCGAGCTACTCTGGCCACCGTATTAACTGCATCGGGAAGACACCAGTCACCGCTACCATTGGCACCATCTCCAGGAACCTCGACCTCTACATCGTCGACGATGAATTCGAGACACTCCTTGGTCGAGAGTGGATCTCGGAGTTTGTGCGAGAGATCAATTTCGAGCAGCTTTTTGGAAAACCAGAACCGTTCCACCAACTCTCCGTCAAACAGTCTCTGTCCCTGGACCAGCAAAAGGAACTTGACGCCACCCTCAACCGCTACCATGATGTCTTCAGTGATACCCCCGTGAAGCTGTCAGAACCACCAGTGAAGATGCACCTGAAGGATGGCGCCATCCCAAACTTCTCCCGAGCACGTGACAATCCTGTAGCCCTGCGAGATGCCTATGCCAAAGAAATTGACGCAAAAATCGCATCTGGTTTCTACAAGAGGGTCGACTACTCAGAGTGGGCGTCAACAACTCATGTCGTTGTGAAGAAGAACGGCAAGTTGAGAATCACGAGAAACTACAAACCTACTCTCAACCCGCGGATCATCATTGATGAACACCCGATTCCGAAAGTGGAATACTTGTTCAACCAATTGCGTGGTGCCATCCTCTTCTGTCACCTGGACGTCACAGACGCATACACTCATCTCGAGGTCGATGATGAGTTTAGCCAAGCCCTCACGCTCAACACTCCAACCCATGACCTAATCCGTCCAACTCGTTCTGTCTACGGAGCAGCCAACATCCCCGCTATCTGGCAACGGCGAATGGACACGGTTTTGCAGAAACTCCCAAATGTTGTGAGTTTCTTTGACGACACCATTATTTTTGCCGATAATTTTGGCAATCTGATGGAGGCCCTCACCGTGGTACTGGAGCGCTTTCGCCAGCACGGTCTCAAGCTCAACCGAGAAAAATGCAGCTTTGCAGAACCTGTCCTGGAAGCTCTTGGCCACAAGATCGATGCTTCAGGCATTCATAAGTCTGATACGCACATCCAAGCCGTACGGGACGTGCCAAAACCAACGACTCCAGAGGAACTCCAGCTGTTTTTGGGTAAAGCGACATACAACAGTGCCTTCATCCATAACCTGTCAACGAGAGATCGGCCACTCAGAGACATGCTGTTGAAGGATCCTCTCATATGGACACCAGACGGCGACAGGGCCTACCAGGACATCAAGGACGCTCTAACCTCACTGCAGGTCCTTATGCAGTACGATCCAACACTACCACTTTTGCTGGCAACGGACGCCAGCAAAACCGGTCTCGGCGCAGTGCTGTCTCACCGGCTCAGCAACGTACTAGAACGGCCTATCGCATATGCTAGTCGGACAATGTCATGTCCGGAGCAAAGGTACTCCCAGATCGACAAGGAAGCGCTCGCCATCGTTTGGGCAGTACAAAAGTTTTTCAACTATCTGTACGCTCGACACTTCACGCTAATCACGGATCACAAGCCCCTGACGCAGATCCTACATCCAGAGAAGTCGCTACCAGTCCTGTGCATTAGTCGCATGGCCAATTATGCCGACTACCTCGCACACTTCAACTACACTGTGGTTTTTAAAACATCGAAGCAGAACGCCAAAGCTGACTACTGCTCTAGAGCACCGTTACCATCGACCGTCAACAAGATCCAAAACTCAATCTCGCAACAGAGGGAGGAAACAGAGGATTACGACGACTTTGATTTTTTTACAGTTCACCAGACGCAGCAGTTACCAGTCAAATCCGAGAGGATGCCACAAGTGATCCGTGGAAACCGAACACCAACACCAGCTACTCCAGTTATACCGCGCATGTCTACACGCAAACGCCGCCAACCATTAAGATTTTCACCATAGACATAAATTCAATTTAAAAGAGGGAGAAAATTTTTCGTATTCGAACCCTCAGAAATGTATGTTTTAAAGAAATTTCATCCTCAACAGTTGGTAACACATACAAACCACCAGAGACTGTTATCGATTACTCGAGCGACCAGAGCCGTTATTGTGGCGCACTGATCTGTATTGTTCCTTGTTCTGTATATATTGTTTGGCTTCCTCATAATAAATGGTCAATCTTAGAAAACACAAAAGAAAGAAAGAATGAAGGAAGGAAAGAAGGAAAGAAAGAAGGAAGGAAAGAACGAAAGAAAGAAAGAAGGAAGGAAAGAAGGAAAGAAAGAACGAAAGAAAGAAGGAAAGAAAGAACGAAAGAAGGAAAGAAAGAAAGAATGAACGAAAGAAAGAAGGAAGGAAAGAAAGGAAGGAAAGAAAGAACGAAATAAAGAAGGAAAGAACGAAAGAAGGAAAGAACGAAATAAGGAAAGAAAGAACGAATGAAAGAAAGAAAGAATGAAGGAAAGAAAGAAGGAAAGAAAGAATGAACGTAAGTACGAAAGAAGGAAAGAAAGAAGGAAAGAACGAAAGAAAGAAGGAAAGAAAGAAGGAAAGAAAGAACGAAAGAAAGAAAGAAGGAAAGAAAGAACGAAAGAAGGAAAGAAAGAAAGAAAGAAAAAATGAACGAAAGAAAGAAAGAAGGAAGGAAAGAAAGAAAGAAAGAAAGAAAAATGAAGGAATGAAAGGAAGAAATAAATAATTGAAATTGGAAAAGACCGAAAATACAATGTGAAAACGCTCTAAAATTTCACCCTTTCTTGCTGATCACTGAAATTGTGCACTCTTCATGTAGTCCAAATCTTCTGAAATATGTGGCGACAATAACACTTTTGAGGATAAACCACACGCTGTATTATGGCTTGCAGATGTCAACGAAACTACAATGGCTCAGCTTTGTAGCAGTTTCACTTCACATCTTTCACCTTTCATTAAGGTGCACCATAATAATGTTTTTGAATGGAATGTTTATTAGTGTTAAGCTATCTATATCGGCTGATGAAGGAGCCAAAACAATTAGGCCTCGAAACATGTACCATTGACCACTAAGTGATCATTTATATATACTACAATAAAGGTATTGATTGGGCGGAACTTCTGCAAAATATGAATACTTACTGTATTAAAGAACAAATTATGAATTCCTATACATATAAAAGGAAACATACAGCTTTTATTACTAAAAATATGATTACGGTATCAATTGTTTTTCTTAAAGAATTCGGGTTGTTGTGCAACACTGCAACCTTATTACCCGCCACCACTGGAACCCAGCCTCAAAATTCGTGTTGACTTGTGTAATCCATAACAGAATACTATCTATAGGCTATGCCACTAACAGTTTGAATCGAACACCTCCATGATCAGATTTAAGAAACAGGAGTAATGTTTATCTCAAAAGCTGGTTGTAAAAATTAAATAAAGAATTGTTGAATTTTCTGAAGTCAAACCCAGATTTTGTCAGTACTGTATAATATAGCACATATTTTTACTGTTGGTGTAAGACAGATGAACTTGCTCTTCCACCCCTTAAAACCTTAACAACTAACTAACTAACTTACTGTTAGTGTAGTATTATTTTTATGAAAAGCAAAATCATTAAAATCCATTCTTTAATTTCTTGTGGACATGTAGGCCTACAGTAATTGTTGTTCCTCTGTTTGGTTGGTTCTTCAAAAAGAATCACCATAGGTTATGTGGATAAAAACCCACAAAAATCCCAATGAAGCACAAATGAGACATACTAGGCAACATGATGAGTGAGATAGTTTGCTTGTTTCCCTCACTGAGTCAGTATAGCTGTACTGACCCTATGCTCACAACATCCAAAGTAGAGGGAACAGTTTATGCCAAGATACTCTATCAAACTGAGTTTCATTAAGGTATTCATTAACTTTCCCTAATGCAATATAATTGTGAAATTCCCGTCAATCAATACATTTAAAATCTCTTATATCTAATTTAGTGGTACGGTACATGTTTCGGGGCATTCCAGTTCCCTTCATCAGCCACTCAATCACAAATGAATCTATCATCAACACACTCAAATATTCTTGATTACAAATTAAAATGGCACATATTAACAACAGTAGGTGAAAAAACTCCAATACATTAAAAGCAAACTAGCGGCCCCGTGCGAGAACTCTCGCATGTGTATAAACCACCCACCTGGCTTTACTGTTATACTGGCTTCTATAAATATATTTATTTGTTTAAACGCACTTCTTAAACAAATTGTGGGTTGTGCGCGCCCCATGTGTACAGGCTACCCGCCCAACTCTAGTGTTATGCGGACTGTACGCGACACAGTTCTGCCAGAGGCTATCGTCTTGTTTATTTGTTTAAAAGCACTTTATAAACAAATATATTTCCGTTGACTTTTCAAGAAATGCAAGATTTTTCCTGTACTATTGAGACGATTTGGAAGATTTTGGTACAACCACACCTTCTAACTCCCTCTGGTTTGGGAGCTTAAGTTTTGTGAAACATACACCTTAGCGTATTATATATATAGATGATGAAACCTTAAACACCTAACACTACACACATACATTGACGAATGCCTTGTTGCATATTCATTTTTATTTTTTTGTAAAACAAGAGCTCTTTTTGATACTTTCACATACAGTATATGGGCAAATCTTGTCTGTATTAACGAAACGTCACATTAATATTGCTCTATGACAACTTATTGTCTTTGCTGCATAAATGATGTCGGTGCGGATCCAGTGGGGAGAATGGGGAAATATCAAAGAAATCCCAGCAAGTATTGCTTGTCTGTAGATGAGAAAAAGATGGCTGATGAAGGGAGCTGGAATGCCCCGAAACATGTACCACTACATTAGATATAAGAGATATTAAATGTATTGATTGACGGAAATTTCACAATTATATTGCATTAATTATTTTGTCAATATGGACCAGAAATGGATGCAAGTAATCCCAGAATCAACTTTTCCTTCCAATCTTTTCTTGATGACAGTGGTGGCCAACTTTGTATGGACTGAGGGCCACACTATTGAAGGAAACATGTCGGCTACACAATATGCCTACTTCTTCATACGTAAGAACCATTGAATAACCTGTAAACTGGCCAGTGAGCGCCAAACTAACATTGCCAGCGTTGCCTAGTCTCATTCACGAAAAGCCACTAATAAAATCAGATAGGATCTTGGATGCATGCGGGACCAAACTTATAATTCTGAACAGTCCACATTTAGTTTCTTCGGAGTTGGTTTATGACAGATTTACAAAATTCACAGGACCAGAACCACCTTGGGAAATGTTTTGAATAAGAGTAGATCTTTAAGCTCACCACCTGCATTTTTAAGAATTTCAATTGGAAGGTCGTCAATACCAGGAACTTTCCCATTTGGTAGTGATGTCAGAGCTCATTGAATTTCTCTTTAGTCACAGGTAATAAGTTGTTCTTATTGTTGATATGAGAATACAGGAAGTCTTTTTTGTACAAATTTGTGATATATGTTTCCCAGTGGTTTTTGATCTTGTCTTCTTCAACCATCCGAAAGTTATCATTATCACAGAGAGCATTGTTAAGTTCCATTTTTGGATGCAGAAGATTTTCTTAACATAATTGACTGCTAATGAGGTCCTTTCTCTCAGTTATTGTTCTTTAGCTTTCCTGCATTCACGATGAATTTCTTCATGGAGTTTGATGCCCATTATCTGAATTGGTATTTTTCCATTTCCTCCTTTCATCAAGTTTGGATAGCACGTTCTGGATAATCCAAGATTGTTTAGTAGTAGATAACTGATCACCTAGCACCTCATAGGCAGCCTTGGTTAGAGTAGTTTTGATTGTTACCCAGCCCATTTCTACATTGTATGGTGTTACCGTCACTTCCTGGTCAGTTATCCTCCTTTGTACTACCGTCAAGTTTCTTCTCCTTTGTGACTGCAGTATTACTTTGTGACAGCGTGGCATCAACTCATATATTTTAATTTCACGCATTGGTATAATTTTCTCCAAGATTTATCAAATACAGTATATTCTGCCTCCTATTAGCGATTTTCCAAACTTCGTAATAACCTTAACTCTAAAGAGCGATATAATCTCTGTGAGTCTTGAAATCCCGCGTTTCTTATCTGTTGTGAAAATTTGTGTTGTAGTGGATTATTGGTTCGATATATTGCATTACTGGTTATTATAACTTGTTTTACTACTAATTGGCTCTCTTATGTGTAAATTTGAAGCGTGTGCGAAATTTGTAAATAGTGAAATCAACAGGTTTTTTTTCGGAACCGGCACCTGCTGGGGTAACTTTATGCCACACCGGAAAAATGTTTCAAAGTGATCCCAATGAGTTCATAGCACAGAATTCAAAGAGTATTATACATAAAACAGAGCAGTAAATATGCATAGTGTTGAATCCAAAGATATTTCACAGATGCGTTGGTAATATATGAAAATAAAATCTTTGATATAATTTGATAATATTGGGCAATAATAATCTTTTCATAACTTTTTTAAACATTATCTCAGTACCTCCAATATCTATTAGTCCAGTAAGGTCTTACTTTATGACATGGAGGCTGTATCTCATTGCTTTCCTTGAAAAATTGAAGTGTCACAAAGTTACCCTGAACCATAAGGTAACTTTGTGACATTTTATTTTGAAAATATTTTGTGATGCATGCGAGAAAATGAAACCATATTTTCCTTGATTAAAGAGAAAGGTTCCAGTTTCGATTGGGTGTCACCGAAAGAGTGCAATGACAAATAGTTAAGCTTTTATTTAAATAAAACCTTCAAAACTGTCACAAAGTAACTCCACCTTACAGTACTTCTTTTGCCACATTTTTTATTGTGGACAAATTCCACCTTCGTACTCAGTTGGATCCTGGTCAGTTATCCTCCTTTGTACTACTTCTTTTGCCACATTTTTTATTTTGGACAAATTCCACCTTCGTACTCTGTTGGATCCTGGTCAGTTATCCTCCTTTGTACTACTTCTTTAAACTCCTTCTTTTGCCACATTTTTTAGTGTGGACATATTCCACCTTCGTACTCGGTTGGATTTCATTGGTAATTTCCATCTCAACCAAGATCTCATTTTCAAAAGATAATCCATATTGGCATCTGTACCAGGTCATGTCATACATTTCTTGGCTTAATTTGTATACCCTTGTTTCACTAGAGTGAAATCAATTTGTTGCCGAAGATCATCTCCAGGGCTGATCCATGTATAAAGATGTTGTTTAGGAGCTTGAGAGAAAGTGTTGGTTACAATGTAACCTTGCTGATCACAGAAATCCACAAGTCTTTGGACTATCTCATTTCTTATTCTGAGACCATGTTGTCCAGTATTGGAACTAGAAGCACCTTCTCCACCCACAGCGTTCCAGTCACCCATTATGATAACATAATATCTTTGTCTAGTGTGGTCAGCAAAGAAATTCTCTAGAATGTCCTATTTATCTTGAATATGATGACAGCATCACTATTCGTTGTTGGCATGTACTGTATATCTGGATGAAAGGAGATGATCGAAGTCGAATGGCCATTATCCTAAAGTTTATCACTCGCACATCTTGAAGCATAGATACACTAGAAGTATGTAGTAGTATGGCTACTCCTCCTTGACCCCTTCATCATCATCATCATCATCATCATCATCATCATCATCATCATCATCATCATCATCATCATCATCAACTAGAGCAGTTTCCAACCGCAGGTTGGGTCTGCTTGGAGCACAAGCCTCTCCATCGTTTTCTGTCCATCCACCACTTCTCTTCTGTCACTCTTGTCCAATTAACTCCTTTTCTCTCGACACTTTTCTTCACCCTCTTTATCCACCTATCCCTTGGTCTTCCTCTAGGTCTCTTTTTCTTCCACTCCATTTCCAATATTTTCCATTGTATTCTCTCTTCTCCCATTCTTTTCACGTGTCCATACCACTGTAGCCTTGATTTTTCAATCCTATTCTGTAGGGGTTCTTCCTTCAATATTTCTCTGACTCTATCATTTCTGACTCTGTCCATTCAGGTTACACCTATACGACTCCTCTGAAACTTCTATTCCACTGCTTGTATTCTGCTTTTTATCTCTCTCCCTCATCAGCCAAGTTTCTGATCCATACGCTAGGATCGGCACAAAGTAAGTCTTGTACATGATCCCTTTACATTTCTGTGGCACATCCTTGCTCCATATCAGGCCTCTAACATTCTTGAAGAATCCATCAGCACCAGTGGCGGCCGACAGACTCTTAGGCTGGGAGGGCGATCACAGTATTTTTTCCCGCACCTCTTCATGAATCGGGTAAAATCGAGTTACTTTTATATCCAATGAAAATATCGCGTTATCTATATATATAAAGCTCAATGTTTGTTTGTCTGTCTGTCTGTTATGTATACAAATCCACACCGTTTCACCGATCTGAACCAAAATTTGTATACTTACCCTTCGGAACCCTGCGGGTAACCCTGTCCACTTGAAATTTCCGACAGACCACCCCATTCCCTGCATTTAGGCCCTTTGTCCCAAATCTACACCGTTTCACCGATCTCAACCAAAATTTGTATACTTACCCTATGTAACCCTGTGAATAACACTGTCCACTTAAAATTTTGGACAGACCACCCCATTTCCTGCATTTAGGCCCTTTGGCAAACTTCTACACCGTTTCACCGATCCGAACCAAAATGTGTATACCTACCCTTTGCAACCCTGCGGGTAATCCTGTCCACTTGAAATTTCTGACAGACCACCCCATTCTCTGGATTTAGGCCCTTTGGCCCAAATCTACACCGTTTCACCGATCAGAACCAAAATTTGTATACTTACCCTTTGTTACCCTGCGAGTAACACTGTCTGCTTGAAATTGCGGACAGACCACTCCATTACCTGCATTTAGACCCTTTGGCCCAAATCTACTCCGTCTCACAGATCTCAACCAAAAGTTGTTATTTACCGTCTGGAACCCTGCGAGTAACACTGTCTGCTTGAAATTTCGGACAGACCACTCCATTCCCTGCATTTAGGCCCTTTGGCACAAATCCACACCGTTTCACCGATCAGAACCAAAATTTGTATACTTACCCTCTGGTACCCTGCGAGTAACACAGTTTGCTTGAAATTGCAGACAGACCACTCCATTCCCTGCATTTAGGCCCCTTGGCTCAAATCTACACCGTTTCACCGATCTGAACCAAAATGTGTATACTTACCCTTTGTAACCCTGTGAATATCACTGTCCACCTAAAATTTCGTACAGACCACCCTATTTCCTGCATTTAGGCCCTTTGCCAAAAATCTATATCGTTTCACCGATCCGGACCAAAATTTTTATACTTACCCTTTCGAACCCTGCGGGTAACCCTGTCCACTTGAAATTGCGGACAGATCACCCCATTCCCTGCATTTAGGCCCTTTGGCATAAATCTACACCGTTTCACCGATCAGAACCAAAATGTGTATACTTACCCTTTGGTACCCTGCGAGTAACACTGTCTGCTTGAAATTGCGGACAGACCACTCCATTCCCGGAAAGAGGTCAGGGTCCGTCCCAAAGGCAATGGAAAAAGGGGTAAAACCGGACCCGCTCAGGAAACCCTCAGGGTTGCCAGCTCCCGAACTCACCAGCCATGAGCCCTTGAGGATCTAGCACTATCCAGGGTGCACCAGAAGTGGTGGGGCTACACACACCCTGCCTCCTTGAGGGTCTTGAGCAGAAGGCATGAGATATTAAGAAAAGAAAAAGAAGGCTGACACCTCGAAGAATGAGGCTATCAGGAATGATTAGACAAGGGCCAATTAAGGCGGGAAAGTGAAAGAGTCGCTAGGCCTCGGATACCCTGATACCATCGGGGTCGGAAGAGAACAAGAGTTTGACCAAGGGAGGCTGACGGGAAAGAGAACTGAAAGGAGCCCGGCACCAGTAAGTAGAAGCAATGCCGGACTCAACTGGGGTCCCGTGGTCGCAAACCCACTTCCCACAAGTTGTGAGACCCTGGTGGGTGGAGGGGGGAAGGGGGGGGGGGCAGGTGTGAGAATAGCTTGCTGATTCATCGCGAGGTGACATGAGAGAAATGTCCAGGCCCCGCCGTGTTACCTGGTATTGCTGACTATGCTGATGTTCATACAGGGTCTTTGCTCAAACCACTGTAGTGTTACGAAAGAATGAGTGATTCACCGGTCAATGTGAATAGGACCGGGAACCCCCCACCCGAACGTCTGTCATCATAATAATATCGTCATCATCTGCGATATTCTCAGGTTCGTGCAGCTTGGACCCGAGCAGTACTCAATAAGCTCTTTCACTACACGCATCGAGTATAGGCCTAAGCCAGAAAATAACGTTCAGACATTGGAAGACATCGAAGGTAGAAATCTGAATTACCTATATCAGATTTAAAATTACACCATGTTCGTTTAGTAGTCATTTTTCATTACCTTATTATTATCATAAGGGCAAATGACCTAGATGTTACGCCCAATATACCACTAATCACCACACACAATAACTCTTCATCGCCTGTGAATTTTGAAATATTTCTTTCTACCACGGTAATTTGCAAGTTTGTCGTGTCAATTCAACAGTAGTTTTCATTACCATCCTCATCAAAAGGGCAAATGACCTAGATGTTACGTCCATTATACTACTAAGTAACACCACAGTCTTCATCGCCTGTGATTTTTAAAATGTGTATTTCCATTAGATTGTAAGTTTGATATACCCGTTCAGTAGTAGTCGTATTGACAGGCCATGCCAAAGGAGAAGATATCTTCATTCCCCAAATTCCTATGATCCCTACTGATATGCTTTTTGATTTCAAGCGACTGCAATTCCCTGCACGTCTTGCATTTGCAATGACCATAAACAAGGCCCAAGGACAGTCGCTCAAGGTAGCAGGCGTTAATCTGGAAAGTCCATGCTTCTCTCATGATCAGTTATACTTAGCTTGCTCAAGAGTGGGCACACCTAAACATTTATTTATTTATACACCAGAGGGGAAAAACAAGGAATTTTGTTTATCCTAACGCACTCCATTAATTTCAATGTTAGCTACAAACATGTTAGTATTTATTAAATAACAACTGCGAAGTGAGATGAAATATTTCTCTGAAGTTCAACCATTACATCGTATATTAGGCCGTGTTACTTTGCGTGTCATCTGTCTAGGATACAATTTTATCTACTGTTACTGTATTCCTTCATTTATGTCAATGATCTGGTTCCTCTTCTTGAGAACCTGTACCGAAACATGTAAGCCGGTCACGTAGAAAATTCACAGCGAGTGTTATGGTATATCGTACATCTCTTTTCTATTTTATTCCTTTCATTCCTTTAAAGTATCAATTTTTTCCATTCGTTGATAAGTTATATGTGCCAGTAGTCCCTTCTATGTTTATCATCACTATGTAGAAGATGTTTTGCGTCAGAAGAAAAGACAACTGGATGCTCAGGAACGTTAACGATATATCGACTGAGAAATCTGGAAGCTTCTCTTGGAGGAATTGCTTCACACATTTGTCGTGCAGTTTAAACCTTAACAAGACGAAACTTTTAACCAGATAGCGATCTAAGTGGGAGCTCTTTGGCAAAAAATAATCAAGTCTTTCCCGAAATGTGAGTCCTAAAAATAACTTTTTCTATTATTTTCTAAGTTTCATATGTCAGTTATGTAGTAATTTTGAATATCATCCTGATCAGTAGGGCAAATTACCTAGATGTTACGCCCTCAACGTCATTGGGGGCAAATGACATAGATTTTAAGTCCATTATATTTCTAATCACCACCACATAAAGTCTTCTACGACTGAGATGTCACGAATTCTGGGACCGCTCGACTCGGACTGAAGACAAATATCACGAGAATGATCATTATTTTACAGAGCCTTCCCATAGTGACAAGTATAAACATTGTCACTGGGTTTGATATTGTAAGAAATGAATACATAAATAAATATAATTGTGACATTGAGTGTTAAGGAGACTGAAATATTATCATCATTCCACCGGGCGAAGCCGGGTACTACTGCTAGTTGCTCAATATTCTTGATGTCGGATCAGAGGTTTTTCTCATTCAGTATTACAACTATGATTTCATAGGGTAACAACACTGAGAACCTGATGTGAAAATTAAGTATAGACGAAAACGCAAAACGTGAATCCCAGCGAGCTTGTGTTTGGGTTTTTTCTTTATCATAGCATTATCCTTGTGGGCTCAAAACTTGACAAATCCCAGTTTGCATGAATACACGAATTAAACAACGATTTACCCAGTACATAATGACATAGAATGTACAATATTATTCTTTTAATAACTCCAAACTCAAGCCTAAAGTGTTGGCTGTTAAAATGTGGATATTGGATTATCACTTGAATTCGGCACAGAACACAAGTTTTTTTCTTTTAATATTCAAATTTGGAAATATACTTTAATATGCAAATTTGGAAATATACAAGTGCCAGTAACAATCAATGCCAGTGTTCGAGCTGACAGATGAATTTTAGGAAAACGTACCTCCCGAGTCACATTATGTTTCATTTTCATTCATTACCAAACTGTTGAACTGCTTTTTATTCTGATAGATTACTTAAATTTCTAGCAGAGAGTGAATTTAACTGCAAATTAAAAACGGGAATAATAATAATAATAATAATAATGTATGTCTACCCCTTATTATTCCCGTTTTCCAACGGGGTCGGGGATGAGATGCGATGGAAGTCTTTGTGGCGATGGTTTTTACGGCCGGATGCCCTTCCTGACGCCAACCTCACAACAGGAGTTAATGAGAGATGAAATGAATGATGGTGAATGAAACTGGGCAAGGATGTGGAAGGAAGCGGCCGTGGCCTGTCGGAAGGTACCGTCCCAGCATTTGCCTGGTGTTGAAAATGGGAAACCACGGAAAACCATTTCAAGGACGGCCGACGGTGGGGCTCGAACCCACGCGTCTACCGAGTCAGCAGAGAGCTTGGTCCCATGACCTAATGCTGCGCTTTAGCCAGCGTAGCCACTACTGTCGGTAATAATAATAATAATAATAATAATAATAATAATAATAATGTGGCAGGAGTTTAAGCGTAACATTTATTACACATGGACAGAGTTTGAGAATTTTTGCCCAACTCTTTACTTTTACAGTTTTTAGTTTGAATACGGTTATGAATGCAATGACGTAAAACATACTGGTTATGTCAGGAAATAAAAGAAAATCTTGCAACAATGTTTTTCCATAGGATATATCATTGTCGGCAATACACAAACTATGAAAGATAAGAAAATTACCAGGACAGGAGAATGTTCAAGTAAATAGACCTACCTTAATTTACTCTCTTGAAGATGAAGTCCATTCGCCGCTCTTTTTGCTCAGCAAAGTGGTTTATTACAAGCTCATTGAAGTCATTTGTGACCAACAGGTTCTTCTCAATAGAGCACATAGCTAAAGCGCACAGACGGTCTTCTTTCATTGTATTCCTACTAAAAGTTTTTATTCTTTTCAAAGTTGAAAAGCACCTTTCACTCTCTGATGTTGTCATGGGAATTGTGCATATACTGTAATTCGCAAGAGTTTTACTGTCTCAGGTAATACTGTCGCAAGATTGTTTTCACAAATGCAGGAAAGAAGTGTTAAGGCACCAGATGCATTTTCAAACTCATATCTGCTGTATAAAACGGTTAATTCCTGCCTGAGTTCAAGTGGAATTAAAGTGAATAACTTAGCGACCATTTTACATTCAGAGTCAGGAAACAACTCTCTAAATTTTGAAAATATGCTGGGCTGGAATAGCTTCGCTGCTGATAAATGCTCATTAAAACCGAAACGATCGGCAATCCCAGTTAAAATTACTTCGCACATCTCTTTTGCCACGACCCATTTGCTGCTGTCAAATCGAGCACGCTTTTCACTAGTGCCCGGGTTTTAACAACACAAGCTTAATGACTTACAGATTAATCATCACCAACACAGAGATTGCAACTGCTGAATATTACCACCTCTTTAAGACTTTCCAGCACGAAAGCGAAATAGCTCACTGGTGCCAACCTTCACTAACTGTAGGATGCTAACGAGAGGTCCGTGTTGCTTCATCCTTGCAATTTGAATCGAGATCCCTGGTCTCAGATGCTACAATTTAATATAATTATGTATATATTTTGTGTTCAAAGATAAAGATAATGATACTACATCATGGATTATTGTTATTTAATTTTAATTTTTATTATATGCAACCATGGAGATTTCTTTTATTCATTCATCTACTTTATTTGCTAATGGGGTAATACCCCAGCTGGGCACATGCAGTAGAGGGGTGTGAGAGAAAATGCTGCTGCTGTTCACTGTTGTCAAACCTGTGTCACAGCGGGTTGGGACCAGGCGACAGTGCTTGTCTAATGGAAGTTCAGCGTGCGGAAGCTGACAGCAGAATGATAATAATGACACATCTGACAACCCTGAACGATCTACTTCTTATTGGCTTCTGATGCTAGTCACAAGTTTTCTTACTAACCAATAGTAGTAGATACTGTTGCATGACGTCTAGAGTAGCGAGGGGAGATGATGTATTTACCGTGCTACAGAGCTGTTAAGGACTCCACCCGGCTTCAAGACAACTGCCCGCACACCGCGCCCACAGATTACCCCTCTGGCAGCCTGAAAGCGCACCAGTCTCCATGCTCCCCACACGTCTCAACCCCCTCGCCCGGGTACAATCTTAGGGCGGAAGGCCAAGAGTCCGTGACTCCATACTGACCAGTGTTCTGCGGTGTGCTGCGCGCTGACAAAGCGTGATACCACCAAACACAGTCTTCCTGATTGATAGAGCTACATGTAATTTTCTTAGCATTATTAGAGTTCAATTTTTGACTTAAAATATCAAGAGAAAATGTAAATCCCTTTTCATTCTTTAGGAAGGACACCGTCCTGGAGTCCTTATTGGCCAGCCGCTACTGATCAACACACCTTCCTCTTTCATCTAATTCCAAGGCATTTCCCCCATTTTCTTCAATGACACTTCCCAGATACTTGAAGCTCTGCACTCTCTTCAACTGCTCTCTGCCTAACTTTATCCCAGAGTATACTCTGTCCTTCTCACGTGTTGTTATCACCACTTCACTCTTTTGCGTCGAAAACTTCATTCCATAGGATGACACTACTTCCTCCCATGCATTGAGTTGCTCCTGTACATCTCTTTCCTTGTTTCCCCAGATCATCAAGTCATCTGCAAACACCATTGCCATGCTTCCCAAATGCACCACTCTGTATTCCCCACTCTGGAAATCACCCTCTTGTCTCACATAAACAAAGAATGTTCAAGTTGTTCTTCATGGCTTCTAACTATATATGTTCCAGCCCTAAAGGACTCATCATTGTGCGCACATTCCATGCAGCAATGTTTATGCAAGGATTTTGCATGTTGACCACCAGATAAGCCGGGCACGACTACCAATGCCCCTTGGTCTCCGGAATTACCAGGTACTACTATCATCTGTGTACTCATTTTCATGACATGAACTGGGGAGTATTGTGAGGTGGTTTCCCGTTGTCTTCCTCACCAGCAATAACCCATTTCAGGGGATCAGTGCGCTGACAGTTGTCCCCGTAGGATCCCCCGCTCACAGCATTAGGAAGGTCAGCGTGATTTGATGTTCTTCCAACAGGCAATCCCTACATAAGGGACTCACCTTATGGGTTTTACAGGGTTATCCATCCCCAACTATCACTACGAAGCAGTGATTTTCTCCTTAATTTACCCCCAGAAGCAGAAGTAGTCTCTTCCACCAGCTGCACCGTTCCATATTACGACTCGCATGTCATACATTGTTGGCATGTCAAAGCACCCATTTGAATTCAGTAGGCTGTGTTCATAATGGCAAAATTAATCTCGGGAGTTTCCGCCAATTCATAGATTCAGTGGAAGATTGTCAGGAGTTGGAAACCGTTAATGAGGCTGGAGAGGGTGAAACACATAAGGACACAAGTAGTTTCACCTTTACAAATGGGGATATTTTTAGAGAAATCAAGCTGCTTCAGCAAGGAAAAGCAGCAGGGTGTGATCAAATTACTGGGGAATTAATAAAGGCAATGGGGTGGTACATAGTGCCTTATTTAAAGTTTCTTTTCGACTATGTCATGAACAATAGTAGAATACCAAAGGAATGGAAGGAATCTATAATAATACCAATTTATAAAGGAAAGGGAGATAGAAGTAAACCTGAGAACTACAGACCAGTAAGTCTGACCAGTGTAGTTTGTAAAATCTTGGAGAGTATAATAGTAAAATATATTAGAGGGGTATGTGAAGATAAAAATTGGTTCCTGAGGAGCCAGTATGGATTTAGAAAGAAATTTTCTTGTGAGGCACAACTGGTGGGATTTCAGCAGGACATATCAGATCGGTTGGATCTAGGGAGACAGTTGGACTGCATAGCTATAGACCTTTCCAAAGCTTTTGACAGAGTGGAACATGGAGTATTATTAAAGAAACTGGAGAGAATGGGATTGGACTCAAAGGTTGTACGTTGGATAGGAACATTTCTAAATTCAAGGGTTCAGAGAGTCAGAGTAGGGAATTACGTATCACAGGAAGAGAAAGTTAAGAAGGGAATTCCACAGGGTAGTAAAATTGGTCCATTGCTTTTCTTAATATAGACAAATGATTTAGGGAAAAATATAGCATCAAAAATAAGATTGTATGCAGATGGCATTATCTTCTATAGGGAAATAAATAATATAGAGGATTGTAAAATATTACAAAGGGACCTCGATAGTATCCAACATTGGGTTGAAGAGAACCACATGAAGGTTAACGGAGGTAAATCAACTGTCACAATGTTCACAAACAAGAGATTAAAAACTGAATTTCATTATACATTGGATGGGGTAATCGTACCAAGAGATGACAAGTTGACAAGTGCAAATACTTAGGTGTGAGATTTGATAGTAAATTGCACTGGAAGGGTCATGTTGGAGACATTGTTGGGAAAGCATACAGATCGTTGCATGTCATTATGAGACTTCTTAAAGGATGCAACAAAGAAATAAAAGAGAAAAGTTACCTAAGTTTGGTTCGTCCTATATTGGAATATGCAAGCAGAGTATGGGATCCGCACCAGGAATACTTAATAAAAGAAATTGAGAGTGTGCGAAGGAAAGCAGCAAGATTTGTGACAGGGGATTTTAGGAGAAGAAGCAGCGTATCAGATATGTTAGAGAAGCTTGGGTGGGAAACATTAAGTAAGAGAAGGGAGAAAAACAGACTTGTAGGGTTATACGGAGCGCATACAGGAGAGGAAGCATGGGGGGAAATCCGTGAGAGGCTACAATTGGAAAGAAATTATATTGGCAGGGCAGACCACAAATTCAAAATTGGACGGCACTTTAGCAGAAGCGATTGGGGTAAATTTTCATTCATTGGGAAGGGTGTGAAGGAATGGAACAGTTTACCAAGGGCGGTGTTTGATCCCTTTCCAAAATCAGTCCAGATATTCAAGAGCAGAGTAGACAAAATCAGGTAAAAGAAAGAAGAGGTATAACTTAGTGCTGTATTCCTAGGAACATTACACGTGCTATGTAATTCCTACAGCAGTTGTGTGAGGGGAGTTCAATCAATGTGTGAATAGTACATTAAGTTACTGTATTCTTTTAATATTGTGTAGTGTTTGTAAATTATGTACCTCATTTGCCACCGAGGTTGACACCTCATTGCAAATAAAGTGATTTTGATCTACTACCTGGGGATGCACCCTCTAGGAATTACAGGTTCCCTTGAGTAATACGGTACTTAAATCCTTCATTTTCCATCATTGAGGTTATGAAAATCTAATTCTTGGAATCTATAGGTAGCCCACAGTTAAATAGGAAAGTTAAATAGAAATGGACGTTAACAAAAATAATGTTTTAAGTATTCATTTTTGAAGCTTGTTACTGTAAGAAGTTAACCAATCAAAGTGTTGACATACTTAACCACATAAACAATACTAACAATACAACATTTATAGAAGTGCTATTGACCAAATGAGTAATTAAATGAAATGAAAATCCACAGCCTGCTTCCAGTCTCCGACCGGGTCAGGAATGGAATGAATGAAGCCCCCATCTAGCGGCGAGGATACGAACTGTGCCGGCTGCCGAGACCTGACGCACTCCTCTGGGGCAATGATAAATGAATGACAGCTGAACTGAAATGATAGTGGAGAGTGTTGCTGGAATGAAATTTTGACAGGGAGACCCTGAGAAAAAACCTGTCTGCCTCCGTTTTGTCCAGCACAAATCTCACATGGAGTGACCGGGAGGTGAACCACGGACCCAGCGGTGAGAGGCCGGCGTGCTGCCGCCTAAGCCACAGAGGCTTTATTGACCAACTGAGTAATAATATCTGAAAATAATAAGATCAACACATTACACATGTTATAAAAAACTTTTGTAGTTTAATAATTGTAAATCGTGTTTTACATATCCGCTGAACCTAATCTAAGACTACGTTTAGGGTGATAAAATATTTGTTATTCCCCGCCCAATCTAATTGGACACAATTGTGTTTATTTATTTATTTATTTATCGTATGGCTTTTAATGCCGGGAGTGTCCGAGGACATATTCGGCTCGCCTGAGTCTGTAGCTGCTTCCAGCGGACACCCTAAAGGGTGAGCTACTAGTTCCGTTCAATTTCAAGTAGTTCCAACTTTCGCCACCAGATATCAATGATACCTAGTGGTGAACGTTGAAACTTTTGATAGAGCGTTCTGACGAAATCTAACCTAACAATTTTGCTTTACACAAGTTTAGTCTGTGAAAGGATCTTTTACATGCCATAAATCTATGACATGGGACCACCGGCTTTACTTCCCCTCCAAAGGAAGGCATACTGAAGGATTTTTAACGCTCTTAAAAAATCCGACGACTTCGGCCGGGTTTGAACCCGCTATCTTGGGCACAGCAGTTCAGCATGCTACCGACTACACCACCGAAGCCGCTTTACAATTGTGTTGACCGACTGAAAAGCATTCTGTTGATAGATTACTTAAGAGACACTGAAAAATGGCGTCTATGATAATATTTTAAAAGCTATTTAGTCCATCACATGGAAAATCTATTTAATTGAAGGGGAAGTTTTGAGTGACTATTGATACAGTGTGGCCAAGTAGGTGCTGATCTCCGTTGGCTGTGAGTTGCCATAGCATACTTCACCCTAACACTGTCTAGTACACACGCTGTTTTAACAGTCATAGTGTATTCGGCTGTACATACAGGCTGGAGAAGGGATTTATCAAGGAAGCCATTAGAAGGAAGCAATGGACTGCCATGGTTAAAAGAGGAGGATGGTCCTCTACTAATGCATCATGCTGATGTGAAGTAGAGTACTGGACATGAAACATCATACGGTATAGGAGATCTCAATACCTGCAATATTGTCTGCTTGAATAACTGACCTGTTATTTTACTTCACTCGATACTAGTGGCGGCCGGTCATAAGGTTGCAGTGTTACACAACGAGCAGATATCTTTAAGAAACATAATTAATACCATAATAATATTTTTAGTAATAAAAGCTGTACGTTCATAAATTTGTTCTTTAATAATTCAGGAAATCTCATAGTGTAGTAAGTTACTTTGAACTGTCAGAGAAAGTGAAGCACGCCAACTGTCGAGGAGCGCTCGTTGTTGCTAGCCTCAAGCACCGACCAGATCTCAATAGTGAAGGGTATGGCAGAGATGCTAGACCGAGTAATCCTATCCCAACAGTTAACTCGGCTGGTCGTTGCCCGCCGATTGCAACAAGGGAGCCGTGAGTGGATGGAGTCATCCGAGATGCTCTGTCAACAGCCTAGCACGTACTTGTGACATTTGCGGTTCTTTCTCGCTCTCGTATTATAACTTACGTTGTTTTGTTCTCGTGAAGGTTTCCAGGTAGCCTAACTTAAATCCGATGACAATATGATGTTCTATGAACTGCAACATTCGTGATGAATGAGGTTCATACGTTTTACCGGGCAATTGAATACAGTTTTCTCTGATATCAAGCTGTCTTTTACCCTACCACCTCCCCCCACCTACAGCGTAATGAAAATAATGCAACACCCAGAACAATTATCCGCCAGCCGCCACTGCTAGATTCACTTTGAGCTGCACTTATGGAAAAAATGAGCATCTCAAACAAAGAAATCCTCTTGTCACTTGAAAACCACCCAGTCCAAAAACAAACAAAAAAAAAAAATGTAGGAAAAATGTGAAATAGCCTATTTCTAATGTACCGTACCAGACATTGCAATGACAGCTATAGAATAGAATGCTATAATTGTTTAACTTATTATTTCTTCACTCAACAAGCCTGATACCACTTCCTTCCACATCAAATATTGACACAGTAATATAATATAATAATATCGTATGGCCTCGGATGCCGGGTGCAAGCTTTGCTATTTGACACCGGCTACCCTGCAGTGGTATGGAAACCATTGTAAAAATCTCAGGAAGCAAAATTGTAGACTGAAAAACACATGCTTATTGAGCAGGGAAAAGGCATTTTGGACAAATGTGGCAGTCAAAAACACTCAATTTAAAATTTTCTTGTGGAAATACATGCTTTGAAGTGTTCTGTTATCCTCTTCTTTCCCTAAGAACCCTTCGTAAGAAAGTATGTCTGGCATTTTAGAGTGTGTTATTAAGTTTCTCATAATAAAAGCTGACCCTTTTACCGGTGAAATAAAAATAATATGTTCCATTATTGGATGAAGTGTCCATAACATCATGGAGAGAATACTGATAATTCTTGCAATGCAGTCACTGATATTGTCACCCCATCAGAATACAAAGGTCAATCTACACATGTTTTAATGTTTATATTGGGTGGATTATCAATCAGCCTAGATGGAAACTGACACCTACATACTTTTTCACTGGAGACAGCACAGATGGAGCTGCAAATGGGAATATTATCTAATATTATAAAGAAATTCCAGGAAATAAGTTTAAACATTTTGGCAGTCGTGTCAGATAAACTGAACCTGCTTAACTTTGCCAGTGTATAGATAGGTCAGCAAGATCTAACTCAAAATTCTATGTAGCCTACATGCTAATAGTTAATAACGTAGGTCATTAACTTTTATCTAGGTTTCTGCGAGAATTTATCTCCATAAATTTCAGATATAGTAATACTTTCTTAATACCACCTACAACACTTCTTTAATCACTTACCTTAAATTCAATTTTATCACACAACTCTTTGTCGACACAAACATTTCACCACTTTGTAGTACAGAGAAAAAAAAAGAGTACAGCTTAAGGTTTGGGTAGGGATAGAATAATGTGCAATAATTACAACCATCATCATCGATTCTCCACTCCAGCAGGCCGGGTGTGGGAATGAACAAACCCCTTCCATAGCTGTCTATCCTGCCACCATTCTTCTTCCATTACTGTCGTCCACTCTAAGCTCCTCTTAGTCAATGCTCTGTGGACCTGCTTCATCCAAGGGCATATATAAGGGAGCTGTGGTGGCTCCAGGCCCCGCCCCTCCAAAAGCCATTAAAAATTAAGAAAGTGTTTCTTTGGTAAAAGCATAAAATAATTGTAAGTTTGGTTGAACCCTGATCTTAACTTATTGGCTAAGTTATAAACAATATTAAGATTGAAATTAGACTTCCTCGTGCTGTAGTGGCTAGCATTCTTGGCTGCCGCCCCGGAGGTCCGAATTCGATTCTTGGCTCTGCCAAGAAATTTTAATTCTGGTCTGAGGGTTGGAAAGGGGTACACTCAGCCTTGTAAGGCAAAACTGAGAATTCCACAGTATGGTAAAAAAAAAGCAAAGCCAACTCCGTACAGGCCATGGAGGCCCTGGGAGTAGTGGAAGGTAGAGGCTTCCACTTTTTGTGACATCGGCACTAGATGGGATGGAGTTGTCAGCTCCACGATTCCACAGTATGGTACTTTTGAGAAATAAATTATTAATGTGGGAATCGGAAGATGATGAACCGTTTGTGGGTTTCCCGCCAGTCTCGGCGCTACCCGGTGGTGCAGCGAAGAAGAGCCGAGGGGAAGATGTGAGAAAAAGAGGACAATCAGTGTGTCAGTTTTGTGTCGAGTGAAGTCACGCTAAGTTCTATGCAATCTCATCTGTTGTGATCTTATGTTTAAATACAGTTTTAATACTTAAAAATAATTCAAGACGTGTTTGGTTTATTCGCTTGCCAAAATCCCCTCCCACATTAATTTGTAACCAAAACAAAAACTGTTTACCTTTCTGCTCAACAAATTGACAAATATTTAGATACTTGCCATTCATACTCCATAGCCCATAATAGAAAATTCATTAAGTATAAAATTTTATTTGTGTGTTGTGTTGTATTTTACAACTTGCCACTAATTGTAGGCTATTATAAACTTAGAATTTTATAATAAACTCTTATCTAAAACAAGACACAAAGTTATATGCTCTAAGATATTGGTTAATATTTCTGGGTATTTTGTGGTGACAATCCCCTGAGAATACTCACAATTTTCCAGGATAGTCAACCCCCACCGCAAAAAAAAAATATGTATATACGCCCCTAGCTTCATCCACCTATCTCGATGTCTACCTCTTGCCAATTATCTCTCTTTCAAAATAGGCTTTAGGTGTTCTACAAGAGGGCATTCTCATCAGATGACCGAACCATTTCAATCTCGATCCTCAAGAATGTCAAGCACACTTCTTTTCAGCTCTAGCTTTAGGCGGACTGACTCATTACTAATTTTGTCTCATCTGGTGTTCTGAATACTTGATCTTAGAAATTTCATCTCAATTGTTTGTATCCGGCTGTTGTCCTGGGGAGTCATTGTAGCAGCTTCTAGACCATAGGTCAGTATGGGAAGTAAGTAGGATTTGTACAGGGAATCCACCTGGGGAAGACTCCCGATTCACCGAATTATGCAGTGGGCACTGAGGAAAAAGACATTGGAAATGCTTGAGCCGACCTGCATTTCAATCGCTGTGAATCACCTATGTCATCATCCCAGGAGTAAGACAGCCAGCCATACTTGTCTTACATAGGCTATGTCCCAGATATTTATTTCCATTCATCGTCATCTGCTTTTGAATAACTTGTGAACTAATGTTGTTATCTACAGAAAATAAAATATTTGTATTCATATTGTTATGTGCCATCCCCTAGTGGCACTTTTGTTAACTGGATTACGGTGGGTTGAAGCACAACACAGATTGTTCCTTTAAAGAAACGTATTAGGTTTATTGCGGCTAGAAAGATACACCACTCAACAGCAAATACAAGCAATTAGAACCTTACTCCAGTTTCCTCACGGAGAGAACACTTCCCTTTCACTTGTCCACAAGCCACAGAAGTTAATCCCTCGTAATGAGGTGGCCCCGTGCGCTGGCTGGAAATATCTGCACTCAGCCTGTCACGGTACTACACACTGTTTCACAATTCACCACAATCAACTTTGCCACACTGGAAAACACACTCGTTCAAGACACAGTTCCTCTGTAGGCTTCTCACTCCCTCGCTGTCCAGAGAATCAGCTTCACTAGGGGTTTCGCAAGTCACGTCGCCAACAACTGTCGCTCAAGGTAAACGCTCGCACTAGCTCGAAAAACACTCTCGACCCCGCTTGCCAGGTCGCTCTTATATAGCAGGCCAGTGACTCAATAAATGCTTCTAGACCCATCAAGGGTTCACGGCTTCTCGAGGTTTCCATCACTGGCCGGGTCACGAATATTCTGGACCTTCCCTTTGTCCTAGTAGTCCTGTTGCGTAAGGCACACTTAATACACTAGGCAGAGCACAGCCCAACCCGGGGGCAGTTGTGACTCATGCGGCGAGTGACGAAACAAACTCACAGCCGTAATACCACACCCTTCCTAAAAGGCTGATCGTCCCGATCAATCATTGGTCCGTCTGTGTCCCTCCGTAGTCTGCCAGGCGATCTCGATGCACAATATTCATCTTCGCCCTCGGGCTCCGCAGGATCCTGTAGACGACATCGTTGATCCGTTTCACGACTCGGTACGGGCTCTCCCAGGACTTCTGCAGTTTGGGTGACAGGCCTTTCTTCCGTAATGGGTTGAAGAGCCAGACCAGGTCGTCCTCGTGGAATCCGCCGGCATCCGTCTGTGGTCGTATCGGGTCTTCATTCGGTCGGTCTCGATCCGCAGTTTCCTCCTCGCGAACGCGTGCACGTCCTCCAGTTGGTCGACCAGTTCTTGACATTACTGGCTTACCGGGACCGGACCATTCCCAGGTCGGCCGAAGGCAAGATCGACAGGGAGATGGAGTTCCCTCCCAAACATGGCCCGGGCTGGTGTGCACCCGGTGGCTTCATGCACGGCTGCGCGGTAGGCCAGAAGAAATAGTGGAAGATGTTTGTCCCTATCCCTCTGGTGCTCGCTGACGACTATTCGGAGATGGGTCTCGATGGTGCGATTGAATCGCTCTACCATCCCGTCGGACTGAGGGTGTAGCTTCGTCGTCCTTGTCTTCCGGATGCCCAGCAGCTGGCATAGGTTCTGGAACACCTGCGACTCGAAGTTCCTCCCTTGGTCGGAGTGCAGCTCCAGGGGTACTCCGTACCGGCTGACGAATTCCTTCACCAGGGTCTCTGCGATCGTCGTGGCTTCTTGGTTAGGGAGCGCATACGCCTCCGGCCATTTGGTGAAGTAGTCGCTGACGACCAATATGTAGCGGTTCCCTATCTCGCTCAACGGGAATGGTCCAGCAACATCGATGGCCACTCTCTCCATGGGACCGCCCACGTTGTAGGTCTTCAGTGGACCCCGTCGTCTTCGTCCGGGTCCCTTGCTGGCTGCGCATTCGTGGCACCTCGCACAGTGATTCTCCACGTCTACTCGGCATCCGATCCAGTAAATCCGCTCTCTCAGCTTCTCCAGGGTCTTCTTTATCCCTAGGTGTCCACCAGATGATCCTCCATGGACTTCCTTCAGGACTTCCTCCGTCTTAGCCTTTGGTACGACGACTTGTTCCCGAGATGTCTTCCGGTCGGTGCTCTCCCAGGTATGGCAGATGAGGCCATACCTTACAATCAGCGAGTCCCACTGCGCCCAGTAGGACTTGAACTTTGGACTGCAGTCGCTCACAATGTTCCACCCTGGTCTGGGAACACAGGCCCTCTTCCATTCGGCTATCAGTCCCAGGTCATCATCTTCCGCGTGAAAGGTTCGCTGCTCCAGCTCCCCTGAAGTTCCACGGTAGTCCTTCGGCACTGTGTCCCGGTGTTCTCCTCCCTTCTGGTACAGAAGGTGCAGTCTTCGGGGCACGGTCTTCGTGACAGGGCGTCGGCATTAGAGTGCAGTTGGCCTTTCCTGTGCTGGATCTCAAAGTTGTACTATTGAAGCCTCTCTAACCACCGCGCGAGTTGACCCTCAGGCTGTTTGAAGTTCAGGAGCCACCGCAGGGATGCATGGTCGGTCCTGATAAGAAATTCTTGCCCGTACAGGTACTTGTGGAAGTGTTCGATGGTCTTCACGATGGCGAGCAATTCCTTCCTGGTGACGCAGTAGTACCTCTCTGGCTTTGACAAGGCTTTGCTGAAGTAGGCCACTACTCTCTCCTCGCCGTCCACTATTTGCGACAGGATTCCCCCTATACCAAAGTCGCTGGCATCGGTATCGACGATGAACCTTGCTCCAGGTCTGGGGTAGGACAGAATAGGCGCGGTGCACAGAGCCTGCTTGAGTTGTTCGAAGGCACTGTGGCATTCGGCTGTCCATGTGAAGAGTTGGTCCTTCTCAGTCAGTCGATGCAGTGGTTTGGCGATGTCGGCGAATCCTCTCACAAAGCGATGGTAATAAGTGCAGACTCCCAGGAAGCTTCGTAGTTGGGACTTGTCCTTCGGAACTGGCCACTCCCTCACAGCTGCGGTCTTTTCTAGGTCGGTGCGCACCCCTTCCTCGGAGACAATATGCCCCAGGTACTGGACCTGCTTCTGGAAGAGCTGACACTTCTTGGGGCTCAACTTCAGCTGGGCAGCCCGTAGCTTCTTCAAGATCTCCTTCAGGTTGCTGTAGTGCTCTTCGAAGCTTCTCCCCAGAATGATGACGTCGTCTAGGTAGACCAGGCAGGTCTTCCAGCGTAGTCCCCTCAGAATGGACTCCATTAGCCTTTCGAAGGTCGCAGGGGCGTTGCACAGACCGAATGGCATGACGGTGAACTGCCAGAGCCCGCTGCCCACAGAGAATGCAGTTTTCTCACCGTCCTTAGGGTGGACCTCCACCTGCCAGTAGCCACTCTTCAAATCCAAGGTTGGTTAGGATCTGTCAATGCGAGACCTCCTCTTTCGGGAAGGACTAGAAGTGAAGCTTCTAGTCTAATAAGCAAATGAACTTTACTAAGTAGGAACAGATTGAACATTGATGAGTAAATAGCAATGGAAACAGTTTGCCAATAACAGTGGTATTTTATTCAAAAACCAACTTTCAAAAGATTAACAATAAATAAATATATAAACATGTAATGGAAATGTAACCTTTGACAGGCCGACAACAAGCGAACAAGATTTCATAAGCTTTCAAAAGATTAACAATACATATATAAATATGTAATGGAAATGTGACCTTTGACAGGCCGACAACAAGCGAACAAGATTTCATAAGCTTTAATGCCAACAACCCTGAGAATAAGTAACCACTTTGTGGCCAGTTAGTCTAAAGTAGAACTATGCAGGGTAAATTAGCGAGTAACTATAGTACTCAATAATAGCTTAAAATCTAGCCTAGGACTGCACACCGAGAGTAGGCTAGTTTATTTAGAGAAAAATCAACATTTACATGCCAGTAGGGATAACATCCCACTAGTCGCCTGATAGTTACAAAGCGAGGTTGTTTACAATTGAAATGGGAGCATTCCCAAAAACACCTTGATAGATTAAGTAGAGAACAAGCCATACACTTCGTCAGAGAGGTGAACTGGTGTTAAGCCCAATAGTTTATACAAAAATAGAGAAAAGGATGATTTGTTTTGAAGGATAGTTAACATGTGAAAGAGAGAAAACAGTTGTTTTCTCATAGCCCACAATTTAAAGGCATAATACATGCTTAAACCACTTAATAGAAGGAAATAAGTTTAGTTTGGCATGGTTTGACAAGTTATTTAAGCCATGTGACATAACCCTAAAAAAAAAAAGAAAGATACATTTTTAAGTTTAGAAATGTTTTAGGTTATAATAAACACTTAGCTTGTTGGCGTTGGTGTAGAGGAATTTCCACATAATAGAAATGGAGGAAGAACGTGTTGATCACTTTTTTCCGTCTTGGAAATGTTGAAGACTTCGTGCCCAGCACAAAACTGACGTAGGCCAATTATCGATGTAAACTTATATAGACTTCGTAGAACTCGGCTTTGATCACTTTTTTCCGTCTTGGAAATGTTGAAGACTTCGTGCCCAGCACAGAAGAAAATTTGTTTATCGTTTTTGCTCACAACAAACTGACGTAGGTCAAGTATCGATGTTAACTTATAGAGATTTCGTAGATTTTAGAATGCACTGCTGGTTTGACTAGAAGCATTTTGCGATGTATTAGCACACAGCGTTGAGACACATTCAAGCGTTGTGCAAACAGCGTGAAGACGGCTGAAGATGAGTGACTGGCATTGTGACTTGCTGGAGACAGACAGTTGATGTAGGCCAGGGCAGGCTATATACCGGCCGACGTGCTGGATGCGTGATGTGGACAGATGACGTCGGCCAATACGAGAGCGTGGAGCTTTCTCGAAGCCGCTGAAGGCCAATCAGAGAAAGGGGCCAACTGAAAATGAGCCTCGTGACCAGCATTACTTCCGGAAAGGTTCAGTATCGCGGAACACGTGCAAGCTGGTACAAATTGAGAAAAAAAGGAGAGAATGACACTGACAGGTAAGAGGTTATGTTATAATAAAAATAAGTGAACTTTGTAAATTTCACTGAAAAGTGAACATACTGCCAGAGGGGCAACAGAGAAGAAGAAAAAAAAAAAACATAAAAGAGAAGAGCTAGAGTGGCAGAGGGCAAATGACTGAAATAGGACGAACACAGTGTCCTGATGAAGTTTTAAGTTTGACCACTCGAACTCTAGCATCTCTGCCATAATAGCATTTTATAACATGACCAGTTTTCCATACAAGAGGAGGACTTGGGTCCTTGAGAAGAACCAAATCACCCTCCTGAAGGTTAGGCCGAGAGAGCTGCCACTTGTTCCTCCTTTGGAGCGAGTGAAAATACTCAAGTCTCCACCTCTTCCAAAATTGAGCTTTAAGGGATTCTATCTTTCTCCACAAGATAGGCAAAGACAGATCAAGTTTACGATCAAGCAACGAAGGAGACGCAGCTAAGGAACTGCCCACCAGAAAATGACCTTGAGTCAAAGGAAGGAAATCACAAGGATCGCTGGAAAGAGGAGAAAGAGGTCATGAGTTGACAATTCCCTCAATGAGTATAATTAAAGAATTGAATTCTTCGTAAGTTACAATACTAGAGCCAAGAGTTTTCTTTAAATGATTTTTTGTGAGTTTCACACAAGATTCCCATCGTCCGCCATGATGGGGAGCATAAGGAGGGAAGAAATGCCATTTGAATTGGTTTAAGTGCGAGTAATTGGAGATTTGTTCTTTCGCACAAGGGGAACAAAGGGCTTTGTACCATTGCTGCGAAGCTCCAACAAAGGTTTTGGCATTATCAGAGAAGACTTCTGAAGGAATGCCCCTTCGTGAAATGAATCTAGAGAAAGCGGAAAGAAAATATGAGGTGGAGGCACTAGTTACGAGCTCAAGATGAATAGAGCCAGTGACCATACAGACAAATAGAGAAACGTATAGTTTTCCAAGGATTTTCCTTTTAGCACTAGGGTGATTTTGTTGATACACAAACGGACCGGCGTAATCAATGCCGGTGAAGGAAAAAGGTCTGCAAGGAGCTGAACGAAATGGGGGAAAGTCAGCCATGAGTTGCTGATTAGGTTTAGGCTGAGCTTTGAAACAAGTAATATATTTATGTATAACAGAAGTGACTTCGTGTAAACCATTAATAGGCCAGTATTTTTCCCGTATCAAGCATAGAAGGGTTCTAGAACCAACATGCAAGTTTTGATAATGAAACTGACGAATGATTATCCGAGTAACATGATGTTTAGACGGAAGGATAATAGGGTGCTTTTTTTCATCAGAGAAGTCAGAAAGAGAAAGTCTGCCGCCCACTCTTAACAAACCATCGCCATCTAGAAAAGGGCATAAGGCAAAAAGCCTGCTGTGTTTCTTGAGAGTTTTACCTTTAGCCAATATGTTTATTTCGACTGAGAACGCCTCTCTCTGGGTGAGCCAAAGAACTTTGATGGTGGCAATTTGTAGTTCAACAGCCGAAAGAAAAGGCTGAGAGAATAGAGGTTGATCTAGTACTAAAAATTTCCATCTGAGCACATAAGCAGTGATGCGCACTAGTTTTTGAAAAGAAGAGTAACGTTCCAACAAGGAAGGAGTGTTGGCAGTTACAAAGGCAGAAGCTTTTTTGCTGATTTCAGGAATATCCTCTAACTGGAAATTAGAGTTGGAAGGTCGGTTTTGAATTCTTTCAGAAAGCCATGAAGGGCCGTGCCAGTACAAACAGGATTGAGATAGTGACTTAGGTGAACAACCACGAGAAATGAGGTCGGCGGGGTTGTCTTTGCTAGAAACATGGTTCCATTGTTCTGGTTTAGAAACAGTTTGAATTTTCTCAACTCTGTTAGCTACAAAAGCTTGCCAATTAGAAGGACGTTTAGAAATCCATGCCAAAGCAATAGAGGAATCTGTCCAAAAATATGTGTGCGAGAACTTACAGTTGAGTGTTTGTTTGAGTTTGTTAGCTAATTCGGCAGCAAGTAGTGCGGCACAGAGTTCAAGACGAGGTAATGAAACGGGTTAGATTTAGCACATATCAAATTGGAGAAAAAAGGGGAGCGGCTTACAATGTAAGCACAACATCCGTATGCTTTGGTCGAACTGTCAGCAAAAAGGTGCAAATCCAGGACAAGAGAGCAAGAGAACGGAACTAGCACTCTAGGAATGTCTATTAATGAGAGATCACAAAGATTGTGCCGAAAGGCAAGCCGCTTTTGTAGAAGCGAAGGAGGAATGGGATCATCCCAATCCGAGTTCAATGACCATAGCTCTTGCATAAAGATTTTAGCTAGAACAATTACGGGTGCAATGAACTGAAGTGGGTCATATATCTTAGCTATTTCTGATAGCACTTGTCTTTTGGTTTGTGGAGGTGAGGAAGACAAATTTACTTCGTAAAAGAATGAGTCAGCTTTAGGATACCAGTGTATTCCCAAAACTTTAGTAGCATCCTCCAATTGACAAAGCTCTACTGGAGTATTAACAGGATAATGTGGCAAGAGATTGGATAGAAGTTCCTCAGAATTTGAGTTCCAACGATGAAGTAAGAATCCTCCTCTGAAAGTAAAGTTTTTAAACTTTGAGAGAGTTCGATAGCCTCAGATACATTCTTAAAAGAAAAAAGAAAGTCATCAACGTAGAAGGAATTTTTTAACAAAATAGGAGTTTCAGAAGGAAACAAATGACCATCTTGGTCGGCAAGATGTTTCAAAGTACGAATGGCGAGAAAAGCCGATGGTTTAAGCCCATACGTTACGGTTTTTAATTTAAAGATCTTTATGGTCTTAGTAGGAGCATCACGCCAGAGAATTCGTTGAAGATTTTGTTGTTCGGAATTAATCAGAATTTGTCTATACATTTGTTGTACGTCGGCTATGATTCCAATTGGAAATAGACGAAAATTTAAAAGAATAGACGGGAGATCAGACTGAATGGCAGGTCCAGATAGGAGAGTGTCATTTAAGGAAATGCCATTGGCATCAGGGGCAGAACCATTAAAAACAACTCTTATCTTTTCTTTGGTGGAGGGATTCTTCCAAACGGGATGGTGATTTAAATACACTGAATCTAAAGAAGGGTTGAAATCTTGAACAGTCTCCATATGGTTAGAAGCTTCATAATCCTCCATGAATTCAAGGTATTGTTTGCGAGTGGAAGGATCTTGCTTGAGTTGATTCTCAACTGCAAATAAAGCTTTAAGAGCTTTCGGATAGGAATCACATAAAGAAGGAGGAGAAGAAATGCGTGGCATTGTGACAATAAATCTGCCATCTGGGTTACGAACAGTGGTTTCTAAAAAATGTTGTTCACAAAATTCATCTTCTGATGAAAGAGAAGGAGCAGATTCAATGGACTCGATTTGCCCAAATTTTTCCAGACGCTGATGAAGATCTGCATTAGTGAAATGGCATTGAGAGGAACCTTGAACAGTTTGAAGAGGAATATAACCTGTGATAAGCCAGCCAAATTTAGTATGGTGGGCGTAGATACCAGATGAAATATTAACCCTTGACGGAAGAAGATTTGGCCAAAATGTGTTAGCGCCAAAAAGAATGTCAACGTGAGAGCTTTTATAGAATTGAGGGTCAGCCAGTTTTAGATCAGAGGGAAATTTCCATTCGTCAACGGAAAAAGAGCGACTGGGAGTAGGACTGCCAATACTCGGAATGGACAGACAGTTTAGATGAAAGTTAGTGCCATATTGGACTGAATCTTTCACCTGCAGCTTGACATAATTTAAGGAAGTAGACTTGCTGTTGTTGATACCAGATATTTCAATATTGGTGGAGAGTGGTTTGAGACCTAACCTTTCAACTAATGATGAGACTATGAAGTCATGAGTTGCCGCATTGTCGAGCAAGGCTCGTACTAAGTGCCAATTGCCGGAAGAATCTTTAACTTGGACCTGGATCGTAGATAACAAAACTTGAGCACTACGCCATGAGGGGGTTGTTTGATTGTAGGATTGGGCAACGGTATTTACAGTAGAAACAGAAGAGCTAGGTGGAGAAGCATCACTAGTGAGGCTCAGCGCAGGTTGGGCACTAGGATTTGAAACTGTTCCAGGAATAGACCGTGGCTTTTCGAAGCGGTGTAATGTAGAATGATGTCTTAGCTTGCAATGCATGCAAACTCCTTTCGAAGGGCAGTCCGCTAAGATATGCCTTGAAGAGAGGCAGTTAAAACCACATTTGTTTTGCGACACAGCTTTTCTACGATCGTCAACTGAAAGGCCTTTGAAGGTATTGCAGAAATATAAGGGGTGAGGATTATTGCAAAGAATACACGAGGTGTTATTACCTTGTATAGAGAAAACATGAGAATGTGAAGACTTTTCCGAGAAATGCTTGGTGGGTTTACTTTTGCTGACATCTGTGGCACCTTCAGCTTTATTGATTAAAGCAGAAAGAATTTGACAACGTTTCTTTATGAAAGAGATCAAAACTTTAAATGTGGGTTCAGGTTTGTCCACTAAATCGGATTCCCATGCTTTACGAGTATTAAGGTCAAATTTGGACGTAGTGAGATGTATAAGAAAAAAATCCCAATATTCAACAGGTTGTTTAAGATGTTCTAGGGCTCTTACATGAAGTTCAACGGTGTCTCCCAGATTTCTAAGGGATGATAAATTATCAGGGCGTGAAGCTGGTAAATTAAACAAGGCGTTCATATGGCGTTGAATCCTAAGTTTGGCATTGCCATATCGCTGTTGGATGAGGTCAATAGCTACCGAGTAATTCTCGGTTGTGAGAGGTAAAGCTTCAATTAACTTTAAAGGAGGACCCTGAAGAACAGACTTTAAATAATAAAATTTTTGAATCTCAGGGAATGATCTATTATCATGTATTAGAGAAGAAAAAAGTTCAAAAAAGGAATCCCACTGTTTTTCCTCCCCTGAAAAGGTAGGAAGTTGGATTTTAGGAAGAAACGGTTTGCTAACTTCGGTGTTTTGATGGGTTGCTAATTGCTTAATTAAATCCTTAGCTTCGCCATACATATTGTATTACAGTTCTTCAACAGAACTGCGATCCTGTTCTTGATCAGGTTCGATTGTTTCAATTTCGGTTTGCAACACATCATACTCTTGAAAATGTTGCTGATAAACGTTAAAACGTTGAACTAGAACGTCATAATTGTGATCATCAAAAGATTTTTTTTTTTTTTTTTTTGGCAAGATGAATGAATGATATTTATTCAATTAATTCCAAAGAGCCATAGGCTCGTACAGAGGAATTGTACAGTAATATGTGTGTTTACACACCAGGAAGAAAATTCTGAAGGTAACACAAATTGATGAATAAGGGCATAGGCCTATTAGTAAAGTTGATACTATATCTAAGATTGTTTAGACCAAGGTCTCTTAAAATGATAAGCACAGGATTTTTAAGCTTATTTGATGTATTACGATGCATCGAATTTTTCCCACAATACTTTCGTAGTTTTCCTCTTAAATACTGACAAAGTTGGTGCACTTTTTATTTGGTACCCAAAAACTGCTGAAAACGAGTAAGTTTGTTTTTACAGGCGGTTCTATTGGCTACAAGCTCCTTAGGAAGAGACATGGCGGAACTTTGAGTACTTTCACTCACCGATCTGCTAGACTGCCGAGCGTCTGAAGTGGTAGTAGTAGTATTTGTACTGGTAGAGGTGGTAACAAGGGACATCTCTGCTCACCAAAACACAGCTTTCATAGCGATCGCTGAAAAATACAATTAGCATTAGTAACAGAAGTGGAAAGCTGCAATAGCTTACCGAATGGCTTGGCAACCTGTTTCATACAATAAGCAATTATGAAGGTTATTTAAAGGTCCCGGGTTTCGGCACCAACATGGTTAGGATCTGTCAATGCGAGACCTCCTCTTTCGGGAAGGACTAGAAGTGAAGCTTCTAGTCTAATAAGCAAATGAACTTTACTAAGTAGGAACAGATTGAACTCTCTCTCTCTCTCTCTCTTCTTCGGCTTTTCCCAATTAATTGGGGTCACCGGAGCCAACCACGCTCATTTTTGTTTTGGCCGGGGATTTAAGGCCGGATGCCCTTCCTGACGCCACGTGATTTTTTAGCTGAAAATTCCACCCCGCTGTCACCGGGATTCGAACCCCGGCCGTCCGGGTGAAAGACGGGCAGCTAAGCCACTGCGCCATCACGCTCCCCTAGGAACAGATTGAACATTGATGAGTAAATAGCAATGGAAACAGTTTGCCAATAACAGTGGTATTTTATTCAAAAACCAACTTTCAAAAGATTAACAATAAATAAATATATAAACATGTAATGGAAATGTAACCTTTGACAGGCCGACAACAAGCGAACAAGATTTCATAAGCTTTCAAAAGATTAACAATAAATATATAAATATGTAATGGAAATGTGACCTTTGACAGGCCGACAACAAGCGAACAAGATTTCATAAGCTTAAATGCCAACAACCCTGAGAATAAGTAACCACTTTGTGGCCAGTTAGTCCAAAGTAGAACTATGCAGGGTAAATTAGCGAGTAACTATAGTACTCAATAATAGCTTAAAATCTAGCCTAGGACTGCACACCGAGAGTAGGCTAGTTTATTTAGAGAAAAATCAACATTTACATGCCAGTAGGGATAACATCCCACTAGTCGCCTGATAGTTACAAGGCGAGGTTGTTTACAATTGAAATGGGAGCATTCCCAAAAACACCTTGATAGATTAAGTAGAGAACAAGCCATTCACTTCGTCAGAGAGGTGAACTGGTGTTAAGCCCAATAGTTTATACAAAAATAGAGAAAAGGATGATTTGTTTTGAAGGATAGTTAACATGTGAAAGAGAGAAAACAGTTGTTTTCTCATAGCCCACAATTTAAAGGCATAATACATGCTTAAACCACTTAATAGAAGGAAATAAGTTTAGTTTGGCATGGTTTGACAAGTTATTTAAGCCATGTGACATAACCCTAAAAAAAAAAGAAAGATACATTTTTAAGTTTAGAAATGTTTTAGGTTATAATAAACACTTAGCTTGTTGGCGTTGGTGTAGAGGAATTTCCACATAATAGAAATGGAGGAAGAACGTGTTGATCACTTTTTTCCGTCTTGGAAATGTTGAAGACTTCGTGCCCAGCACAAAACTGACGTAGGCCAATTATCGATGTAAACTTATATAGACTTCTTAGAACTCGGCTTTGATCACTTTTTTCCGTCTTGGAAATGTTGAAGACTTCGTGCCCAGCACAGAAGAAAATTTGTTTATCGTTTTTGCTCACAACAAACTGACGTAGGTCAAGTATCGATGTTAACTTATAGAGATTTCGTAGATTTTAGAATGCATTGCTGGTTTGACTAGAAGCATTTTGCGATGTATTAGCACACAGCATTGAGACACATTCAAGCGTTGTGCAAACAGCGTGAAGACGGCTGAAAATGAGTGACTGGCATTGTGACTTGCTGGAGACAGACAGTTGATGTAGGCCAGGGCAGGCTATATACTGGCCGACGTGCTGGATGCGTGATGTGGACAGATGACGTCGGCCAATACGAGAGCGTGGAGCTTTCTCGAAGCCGCTGAAGGCCAATCAGAGAAAGGGGCCAACTGAAAATGAGCCTCGTGACCAGCATTACTTCCGGAAAGGTTCAGTGTCGCGGAACACGTGCAAGCTGGTACAAATTGAGAAAAAAAGGAGAGAATGACACTGACAGGTATGAGGTTATGTTATAATAAAAATAAGTGAACTTTGTAAATTTCACTGAAAAGTGAACAAAGGTGGAGAACCATCTTGACCCTGATATGGTGTCCAGGGTGTCATCGATCCGGGGTAGAGGATAGCTGTCCTTCTTCGTGACGTCATTCACCCCCGCCTGTAATCCACGCAGGACCTGGTGGAACCGTCCTTCTTCTTCACTAGCACGACCGGAGAATTCCGAGGACTATGTGATGGCTCGATCACTCCTTGCTCCTTCATCTCTTCTACCATCCGGTCGTCTTCGGCTTGCTTGGCGAGCGGGACACGTCGGAATGGGGCCCTAATCGGTGCGCTGACTCCAACGTCGATCCTGTGCTGGACCAAGCTTGTCCTGCCGAAGTCTTTGCTCCCCACGGAGAAGACGTCCTGAAATTCGCGTAGCAGGTCCTGAAGTTGACGTGATTGCTCCTCGTCTAGCAGGTCCTGGGATCCTCGGTACATCTTCGGTAGTTCTTCTGGCAGGGTGCGTCTTCTCCGGTTATCCGTCTGCAGGTATCCGTCCGTCGTTTCTGTGATGCGGGCAATCCAGGTAACGGGCTCGCAGACTCCTAGGTTGGTGTCCCGGTGAACCGTAATGTCGTAGTCTTTCAGGTTGGACAGGCGGACGTACGGCCGAGACATCGTGTTGATGAGAGTCTTGGCAATCAGCAATCCTTTTGTCTGGATGTCCTCATATTTTTGCTCTATGATAGCCGCCACTCCCTCAGCAGTTCCATTGACAATTACGGCAGCGCTGACCTCCATCCTAGCGGGAACGATGACGTCCTCTCTCAGCCTTACTAGTCGTGCGGTGATGGCCTCATGTGCATGTTGCAAAGCACGTTCCTCACCTCCGAAGTGCAGAGTGTTGGTACTCAGGTTCAAGATGATGTCGTTCTGGTCCAGAAAGTCCAGTCCGATGATCACTTTGTTTGATACGTCAGCCACGAACACTGGATGCTTCACCGCCCGTCGACCAATGACGATCTCCAGTGATGCTTCGCCATGTACTGGTGCAGTCTCTCCAGTCGGGGTTATTAGTTGGAGGTTCCTTTGTGTGGGTTGCACTCTCCACCTCGGGATCACGGTGGGATTGACGATGGTCCTCGACGCTCCCGTGTCGATCAGCATGGGCCAGCTCACTCCGCTGACGACTCCGTCGACCATCAGGCTGCTATTGTCCCTCCGTAACTTCGTCACACGAACTTGGACTGCCGGGGCTTGACGACTGTCACAAGCCAACCT
Organism: Meconema thalassinum; assembly: GCA_946902985.2. NCBI lineage: Eukaryota > Metazoa > Arthropoda > Insecta > Orthoptera > Tettigoniidae > Meconema > Meconema thalassinum. Next base: position 775,630,738 of record OX336388.2, on the reverse strand, counting down.
TTGCCCCCCAAGGCTGGCTAATACTCGTTTCCCTGGGTCACGCGGTTTTCAGACGACTGATTTCCCGTTGGATACCCTCGGCGGCGGCGATCACCGCAGTCCTTGCTCAGGTGGCCTTTCTTACCGCAGGTCCAGCAGGTCAGTAGTCCTCTTCCGGGCTGCCTCTCCGGTTGCCTTCCGGCTGTGTCGTTGCTGGTGGTGCCGCGACTATCGAAGAAATGGCTTAGCGCCTCCATTAATTCGTCGGCCAGGGGCTTGGTCTCTTTGGTTTTTACTGGTTCGTCGACGTCCACTTGACGCACCCGCGCGTGCATTCTGGATGCCTGTTTTGCCGTCTCAAACTCAAGTGCGTGGCTCAGGGCATCTGCCAGGGTCTTGTTGCGCGCAAGTCACAGCGCCTGTTGAGTGTCCGAGTCCCGTAGCCCATCGGTGAAGGTCTGCGTCGCTATCTGCTCCAGAAAGTCGGCCGGCTCTGTTGGGTAGGCGAGCCTTACGAGGCGTACGATGTCCATCTCAAACTCCTGCAGGGTTTCCGCGTTCATTTGTACCCGGGTCCAGAGCTGCATCTGGTAGGCCTGCTGAAGATGGCTATCTCCATATTGGGACTCCATATGGGCGATTAGTGAAGCGTAGTCCTGGGATCCAGTCGGGATGGCCTGAAGGACGTTAAGGGCGTCCCCTCTCAGCGCTACAATGAGAGCTGTAGCCTTTTCCGTGCTGTTCCAGTTGTTTATGGAACAGGCTGCCTCGAACTGACGTAAATAGGTGCTCCACGGGACCTTTCCGTCGAAGGTTGGGGGCGTCACTCTGCTCTGTCCCGTTCCTGATATTCCCGATGCACCTGTGGGCGGGAGTCGGCGCAGCTCGGCAACTTCCTCTTGATGAGCGTTGAATCTCGCTTCCATTCCCGTCGACGGGCGTTGGTTAAGCTCAGCAATTTCCTTTTGTAAAGCGTTGAATTTCTCTTCCACCCCCGTCAGTGGGCGTTGGCGCAGTTCGGCAACTTCCTCTTGTAAGGCGTCGAACTTCTTTTCTACTGCTGTGACTTCCTCACGTAGGCCCTGGCAGACGGTGTTGACTTCCTGACGCAGACCCTGTTCCAATTTCTTTTGACTTTCCTGTATTTCGTCAGCAGACACTCTTCCAGATTTTTCTGGCCATCCAGAAATTTGGCGGTTAGGTCCTCTGCTAGCTTATTCTGACCGTCTTCTAATTTGGAAGTTAGGTCCTCGGCTAAACTTTTCTGGCCGTCTTCCATCTTCTTCAGGTCCTCCGCTAACTTACTTTGACCGTCTTCCATCTTCTTCTGGCCGTCTTCTAATTTGGCAGTTAGGTCCTTGGTTAAATTCTTCTGGCCGTTCTCCATTTTCTTCTGGCCGTCTTCCATCTTCTTCTGGCCGGCCTCCATTTTGGTTTCCATTCCACTTAACTTGTCTAGCAATGCTGCCAATTGCGCCTCCATTTTAGTTGTTTGTCTTGTAAAGGGTATGCACTCACAGGAAAATTAGAGAAAATGACCTGTACGGGTTTTGAAACCAGGACCGTCGTGTGTTGTGCTTGTGCTTGAGTTCGTAATCCGGCTTCTGACACCAGTTGTTACGTGCCACCCCCTAGTGGCACTTTTGTTAACTGGATTACGGTGGGTTGAAGCACAACACAGATTGTTCCTTTAAAGAAACGTATTAGCTTTATTGCGGCCAGAAAAATACACCACTCAACAGCAAATACAAGCAATTAGAACCTTACTCCAGTTTCCTCACGGAGAGAACACTTCCCTTTCACTTGTCCACAAGCCACAGAAGTTAATCCCTCGTAATGAGGTGGCCCCGTGCGCTGGCTGGAAATATCTGCACTCAGCCTGTCACCGTACTACACACTGTTTCACAATTCACCACAATCACCTTTGTCGCACTGGAAAACACACTCGTTCAAGACACGGTTCCTCTGTAGGCTTCTCACTCCCTTGCTGTCCAGAGAATCAGCTTCACTAGGGGTTTCGCAAGTCACGTCGCCAACAACTGTCGCTCAAGGTAAACGCTCGCACTAGCTCGAAAAACACTCTCGACCCCGCTTGCCAGGTCGCTCTTATATAGCAGGCCAATGACTCAATAAATGCTTCTAGACCCATCCAGGGTTCACGGCTTCTCGAGGTTTTCATCACTGGCTGGGTCACGAATATTCTGGACCTTCCCTTTGTCCTAGTAGTGCTGTTGCGTAAGGTGCACTTAATACACTAGGCAGAGCACAGCCCAGCCCGGGGGCAGTTGTGACTCATGCGGCGAGCGACGAAACAAACTCACAGCCGTAACACTATGTACATACAATGTGCAATCGTACTCTACTTTCTACTGACAGATTTTCTTTATTATCGTGTTGGAAGCCATTTTTTCAGTGTTGCCTTAGTAATCGACATTAATGCCTTTCAATTGGTCAACACCATTGTACCCAAATCTAGTGAGGGTTTCCCTAAACCTGAAATAAAATCATACGAGATTAATAAATTCACTTGGATGACGAGTTTCGATTGTTGAGCGATCATCATCAGATCCTTTACACTTAGGCCATTAAATCTATGTCTACAAGTATGTGGGGGATAGTATTTACAATATATACATTTATTTAGTTACAGCAGTTATTATAAACTTGTTCAACTTGTCAAGACTTGTTAGTTGTAGGCTATCTGTTTTTTTGTTAAGATATTGTCAATCGTTATTGAAGGCGGCTTTGGTGGCATAGTTGGTAGCATGCTGAGCTTCTATGCCCAAGATTGTGGGTTCAAACCCGGCCGAAATCGTCGGATGTTTTAAGAGCGTTAAAAATCCCTCAGTATGCCTTCCTTCAGTGGGGAAGTACAGCCGGCGGGCCCATGCCATAGATTTATGGCATGTAAAAGAACCTTCTGCTAAGTACAATTGTGTGAATCTAAATTTGTAGGTTAGATTTGATTAATGCTCTATTAAGTTCCAACGTTCGCCGCCAGGTACCAGTTGCAGTGGCTAGGTGTCGTTGATGGTAGCATTTCAAAGTAAAAGTAGGAACTACTTGAAATTGATCGTCTGCAGTCCTTACCTGAATTACAGATAACACACACTAATACATCCGTCACAATTAACACCGGTTATCAGACAGATTCTACACACGACCAAAGTACACGGGGCTACATGACCATGTTCTCGCAGCCCCTAAACTGAGGAACCAACCAATGGTTATTGACCTTCAAGTTTGCTGGCTTAGTGTTAAATATTTGTAATTGTTCCTGAATGGTCAGGTTGGAATTCAATATGAACTTAGCTTGTTGTTTGAGCCAGGAATGCAGTGTTCTAGTACACATCTTTGCCACATGGAATGGAACTTACATTTCTGAGTGATGTAAAAACAAAACATTGAGGAAAAGTTATTTATTAGAGGCACTTGTTAATGTGGCTCAATAAATAATGTGGCAATACAGCACTTATATTATCATATGTGTACAAACTTTATTTATAATAAGCAATGAGTTTGAAATTTAAAGGATAATCTCTACAAATATCATACTTCAGGTCAGTGGTGGCTCGTGAATTTTACCGAGGGGGGGACTCAACCATTTAAGATATAAACCGTTTTTGTGATGTTTATGATTTCATACATGAATTGTGTTTTTTCTTCTCACATATTTTTGTAGCTTGATTTCCTTATTTCGTTTGGACTAGGCACTACTGTTTTTAAAGAAATAACAAAGGTATTAAAACTATTTGTTCCCAGTTACTGTAAAAAGAAGAAAACCCGACCCAGCTCAAGAATCCATCAGGGTCGCCAATTCCCAAGCTCACTAGCCATGAGCCCTTGAGGGTGTATCCCCACCACAGGGTTCACAACTAGGCCTAGTGGGACTTGGGTTGGAGACCATTGGACCCCAGCCGAGGCGGTTATTATTTCCACTTGTGCCGGGCTCTTCTCTGTCATCTACCTGTCGACCTCCATTAGTCAACTCTTGTTCTCATCCAACCCGGATAGCATTAGAGCATCCAAAGTCTAGGGAGGCATTCATTTTCCTGCCGTAACTGACCCTTATATCATCTATCCTCAATACTCATTCTTCGAAGATTGATTCTTGTTTTAAGGGGATGTACAGCAAGGTCATCTGCCCTTCGAAGATAGAGGGCATTCCTTTTCCGTCATTTATTTCCCTTATTCGTTTCTTTCTTTTATTATTGTTGTTCTCAAAAGTTTGGTGCTTTTCAGTCGGTCGACACGAATGTACCCAAAAAGAGCTGGGTTGTGCCCTAATCCTGAAATGAATTACATGAGATTAATAAATACACTAGGATGACCAGTTTTGATCGTCAAGTGATCATCATCAGATCCATTACACTTCGGCTATAACATCTACGTTTGAGAATACAGGTGAAAAATATTTGATAACGGCTCGAAGTTCCTGTAAGGAAGACCAACCGGATAAGTATCAGCCTGTAATATTACAGCATAACCATAGTTGATTTTGTATAACCTTATTATCACCCCAGACAAACTCCGGATTTTTATCACCATTCTAGCATTTCACCTAACATTAGATATAGGCCTACTACATTTAGCATACACTGACAGTTGTATTACCAATACTGCAACTAAATAATTGTACATATTGTAAATATTTTTCTCTATCGTTTCTTCCATTATCTTGTATCAGGCATCCCAGATACTTGAAACTCTCCACTTTCTTCATCTGTTCCCCACCAATTGTTATTCCCATTGTGGTTCTTTCCTTCTTCCATGTTGTGATCACCATCTCAATCTTATTTATGCTAAATTTCATCCCATATCCTTGTGTTATTTCTTCCCACACGTCCAACTGTTCCTGTACCTCCTCCTCGTTGTTTCTCCAAATCATCAAATCATCTGCAAACACCATTGCTTTCATCCTTCCTTCCCCAATTACTTGAGCCACTCGGGTCATTCTGTCATCCATCACCACAATGAAAAGTAACGGTGACAGTGCACTTCCTTGTTACAGGCCGTTTCTCTGTTCCAACCAGTCCGATCTCTCTCCTCCCACTTTCACACAGCTCACGCTTCCCTTGTACATCTCCTTTATCCTCCTTATAGTCCATTTTTCTACTCCTCTATCCTCCAGGGACTTCCATACTTTGTGTCTGCATGCACTGTCATATGCTTTCTCAATGTCCAGGAAGGCCATCAGCAGATCTGTTCCATACTCATAGTGCTGTTCTTGTAACTGCCTTACAGCAGAAATCAAATCCACTGTGGACCTTCCGGCTCTGAAGCCATGTTGTTCTTCCCTCATCCCTGTCTACAAGTGTGGGTTATGATTAAGGTTCAGATGTTGAGGACCCAAAGAAACTATAAATATGCAAGCAAATATGTCCTAAAAATACTCAAGTTTGATCCAAAAATGGTACAATATGACATATGGGAAGGTTATGGTGAGACTTTTATCGATATAGAAGAGGCATATGAAAGCATCCCTAGAACAAAGGTTTGGTAAAGCTTAACAAATAGGGGGATAGCAAGGAACTGAGAGACATGATAAATGGAATGTGTATGGATTGCTACAGTAGTGTGAAGACTAGAGTCTGGACATCGGAATGGTTTAAAATTGACACTGGACTAAAGCAAGGAAGTGTGTTGTCACCCTTATTGTTCTTAATGCTGATGGATGGCATCATGAAGGCAGCAATGAAAGACTATAGTAGGGTAAAGATGAAGATAATGTTGTTTGCAGACGACGTTGTGATCTGGGGCGAGGATGAGATGGAGGTACAAGAACAGTTACACGTAATAATTGAATAGGTTGAGCAATGGGCATTGAAGATAAATGTGGAGAAGAGTAAAACAGTGGTGATGAGTAGAGCTAAGAAAGAAGGAAAAGGAGTAATCAAAGTCGGAGATAAGGAATTGGAAGTGGTGAAACACTTCAAATATTTGGGAAGTGAACTGACCGAAGATGGAAGACTAGATTTAGAAATTAGCAGAAGAATACAACTCGGGAGTGCTTTCTACCAACAGGTACGGGGACTAGCATGGAACAAGGATATACCAATTAAGGCTAAAGAAGTTATGTACAAAGCATATTATGTGCCTATAATGACATATGCAGCAGAAACTTGGACAATGACGAAGAGGATGAGAGCAGAGTACAGGCAGCTGAGATGAGATTCTTGAGAAGTATGGTCCAGAAAACGACGAGAGATAGAGTGAGAAATGAAGATATACGGAAAGAACTGGGAGTACAGAAACTATATGACAAACTGGAGCAAAACAGATTGAGATGGTGTGGACATGTCAAATGGATGAATAAAGCAAGGCTACCAAGACGAGCACTGGAACGACGGATGACAGGGAAGAGAGGACGAGGAAGACCAAGAATGCGTTGATGGACTCGATGAAGTATAGCATTAGAAAACTGAACCTGGATTGGAACACCGTGTCGGAAGAGGAATGATGGAACGAGAGAACAAAGTGGAGAGGGACCATATTTGCCCCCAACCAGTGTCAGCTGGAAAAGGGGAAATGAAGATGAATGAATGAATGATGACATATATTTACATGCTTTCTAAAAACAAGTGTTAATAATGTAGTGAAATGTTAGTTTTATTATTAATTCCATATTTAAATCTAAAAAATTGATAAAATCTACGCTGATTTCATGAATAGGCCTACGATAAAAATGTTTTCCTCAAATTTTTATCGCAAAATGTTTCAAGACTCACGGAAAGCAGCGTATTCTTCACCTTTTCTCATGTACAAAACTGCGACACAAATCACATTTCCTGAAAAAGAGAAAGAAAATGCCTTAAGTTAAGAATACTACGAAATTTAGTTACAGTTAAATATTTTCTGATAGTCTTCAGAAATTGGCAAGTTTTTAAATTTTTAGCGCCACTAACACACAGAAACCTGGCAGCAGCAGCCAGCAGATATCATATTTTAAGTCTTCCTCTAAAATATTACCAAAATATCACCTTAAAACATTGATATTGATCAAATATGACAATAACTATGAAAATTGCCCAAAATGCATTTATATGCTCTATAAAATCCACCTAAAATGAATCAGGAACATTGAACTCCTGCTTAATTACAGTTATTAATGAAAATGTAATCAAGGAAAAAAATATGGCATTTCTTAAACATCCGAACCTTAGTTATAAAATTTACAATATACGCACTTATTTAGTTGCATTGTCAAATCAATGATAACAGGGACTTATGTCAAGAAATTCGCTGTAGAATTGAGCAGGTCAGAAAGTTCTTTCATGAAAATGCGAAAAGTTTTGACCAGCCGTGATTTAAGTCTGTTATTACGCACCCGACTGCTTCGATGCTACGTTTTTAGTGTCCTGCTCTATGGAGTTGAATCATGGACACTTACCGTGGTTTGAAGTAAGAAACTGATAGCATTTGAAATGAGGACGTATTGCAGGATTTTAAGGATATCATGGACAGCTAAAGTAACTATTGTGGAAGTACTGCGGCGTATGAATAAAGACTCGGAAATTCTCAGTATCATCAAAAGGAGAAAACTAGAATACTTTGGTCATTTCATGCGCAACAACAAATACCACATCTTGCAATTAATTATCCAAGGGAAGATTGATGGCATTGGGGGTCCAGGACGCAGACAAATATCCTGACTATAGAATTTAAGCCAGTGGTTTGGACTTGTCAGTGTTTAGAACAGCTATGGACAAACAGCAGATCATGCTACTGATCGCCAATGTTCTTGGAGGACGAGGCACTTGAAGAAGAAGAAGAAGTAATTAAACTCACCGGCCCCGTGGTGTTGGGGTAGAGAGCCTGCCTCTCACCTGGAGGCCCTGGGTTCGATTCCTGGCTCTGTCAGGGATTTTAAAAACTGATGTGAGAACTGGAATGGGGTGCACTCGGCCTCGCGAGAACAATTGAGTAGCTGTCTGACAGTGAGACAGCACCACGGTAACGAAAACCAAGATTAACGGCCGAGGGGACCCGATGCGCTGACCACCCGTCACCCCAATATCTGCACGCCAAATGGCTGGGTAGCGGTTGCATGGTAGGCCTGGGCCCTTCATGGGATGTAGCGCCAGGGGTTATTTTGTTATTTAGTAATTAAGCTAGCACAACCAGCCAAGATATATAATTTTTTGTAGAGATACTGATTGTGGTGATTGAGCTTTAAGTTTGCTTGCTTAGTGTGATTATGTGATTGTTATTAAATGGTCAGGTTATTGTGGATTGTGTACTTAGCTGTTTGAGCGATGTGTGGTCTGTTTCCGCGCAGCTGCCACTTTGCCTGCACTGAACTGAAAGGTATTTCCTGTCTTTTTATGCTATCTCTTTACCTCCTCGGCCTTTTCCCCACACTCCTTACTGCCTGTGTTTGTCGAGCAATGTAACATAATTTGTTGCCAAGTCTAGAACAACCTAATATGGGGTATGTTACTGTATTCTGGACTTCTTCAACTATTAAAGGCCAGTTTTCATTCTCGCCACCCGTAAGCTAAATAGCCCTAGAAGCGCTACCCGGTCTAATGAGAATGTCCCGGAACCTTTAATACTGCCTTGGTTTATTGAAGACTAGCAGTAGTGCCCGGCTTCGCCCGGAGGATTTATTTGTTTTATGGATGATAATGAATACTAACTTACTACAGAAATGATATTAAATCTAACAGAAAATGAATAATATAACTTTTTGTGATGGTGGTAGTGGTAGTGGGGGTGATAAGTAGTAGTCTACAGTCTAATTGACGTAACATTCAGGTCTTTTTCCCGTAATATAATGATAATAATGAATAGGGAAACGGCTATTTGCTAACTACTGTACTGACATATGTAATTTACAATCGAATTGAAAGATATGATTAGAAAGAGGAGGCAGTGAACTAAAAGACACTGCCTAGGGCCTATATCTCATTAGCTGTTCGAAAAATAGACACCAATAGTGTCGTCTCTTGTCGCATAGTGCCGTAGGAAAATATGCAGAGCAGTTTGGAAAAACGTCGGCTGGCCCAAGCTCCTGAGGTACCGGTAGCAAAAATGTTATTTATCGTCACATAGCACTCAACGATAAGGTTCAGAATAAATGAATGTAAATTTGAAAGCACCAACGCTTATTGTCGCTGATAACCTCAATGTACTGCACCAACACCATGGCACTTAAACAGAGGCATAATATTTTCAAGATAATAACTGTTTTAAGGGCCTAAGAAATCTTTTTGAACTTATTAGTCCCTGTGACTGCCATTTATAAGCAGCTTAAGATGTAATAATTTTCACAATTCTGCACCAGAACACTGGTAGGGGTGACGTGATACAGCCCGCATTGCCAGCCAATAAAATACTTATTAAAATATTCTTACAGTTACACTACTACGGATATGAATAGTTCTAGCGCCTTAAAATGTGGTTTTTAAGATCCATTTGTCTGTTGTTCTAAATATAAGGAATGGAGAGGGTTGTCCAAAATATCAAGTGGACAGTGTTACCAGTAGGGTTTCAAAGGGTAAGTACGTAAAATACGGTGCAATTAGGTGGAACGGTATAAATTTGTGCTAAAGGACCTAAATGCAGGGAATAGAGTGGTCTGTCCAAAATATCATGTTGACGGTGTTACTCGTCGGATTCCAAAGGGTAAGTATGTAAAATTAGGTTCAGATCGGTGAAACGGTGTAGATTTGCGCCGAAGGGCCTAAATGCAAGGAATGGAGTGGTCTATCCGAAATTTCAAGTGGACACTGTTGCTCGTCGGGTTACAAAGGGTAAGTATACACATTTTTGTTCAGATCGGTGAAACGATGTTGATATGTGCCAAAGGGCCTAATTGCAGGGAATGGAGTGGTCTGTCCGAAATTTCAAGCGGACAGTGTTACTCGTCGGGTTATAAAGGGTAAGTATACAAATTTTGGTTTAGATCGGTGAAACGGTGTAGATTTGTGCCAAAGGGTCTAAATGCAGGAAATGGGGTGGTCGGTCCGAAATTTTAAGTGACAGTGTTACTCGCAGGGTTCCAAAGGGCAAATATACAAATTTTGGTTGAGATTGGTGAAACGGGGTAGATTTGAGCCAAAGGGCCTAAATGCAGAGAATGGAGTGGTCTGTCCGCAATTTCAAGCAGACAGTGTTACTCGCAGGGTACCAAAGGGTAAGTATACACATTTTGGTTCTGATCGGTGAAACGGTGTAGATTTGTGCCAAGGGGCCTAAATGCAGGGAATGGGGTGATCTGTCCGCAATTTCAAGAGCACGGGGTTACCCGCAGGGTTCCAGAGGTTAAATATGTAACTTTTGGTTGAGATCGGTGAAACAGTGTAGATTTGTGCCAAAGGGCTTAAATGCAGGGAATGGGGTGGTCTGTCCGCCATTTCAAGCAGACAGTGTTACTCGCAGTGTTCCAGAGGGCAAATATACAAATTTTGGTTGAGATCGGTGAAACGTTGTAGATTTGGGCCAAAGGGCCTAAATGCAGGGAATTGAGTGGTCTGTCCGCAATTTCAAGCAGACAGTGTTACTCGCAGGGTACCAAAGGGTAAGTATACAAATTTTAGTTCTGATCGGTGAAACGGTGTAGATTTGTGCCAAGGGGCCTAAATGCAGGGAATGGGGTGATCTGTCCGCAATTTCAAGAGGACAGGGTTACCCGAAGGGTTCCAGAGGGTAAATATATAAATTTTGGTTCTGATCGGTGAAACGGTGTAAATTTGTGCCAAAGGGCCTAAATGCAGGGAATGGGGTGGTCTGTCCGCCATTTCAAGCAGACAGTGTTACTCGCAGGGTTCCAGAGGGTAAATATACAAATTTTGGTTGAGATAAGTGTAACGTTGTAGATGTGTGCCAAAGGGCCTAAATGCAGGGAATGGAGTGTTCTGTCTGCAATTTCAAACAGACAGTGTTACTCGCAGAGTACCAAAGGGTAAGTATACAAATTTTAGTTCTGATCGGTGAAACGGTGTAGATTTGTTCCAAAGGGCCTAAATGCAGGAAATGGGGTGGTCTGTCCGAAATTTCAAGTAGACAGGGTTACCCGCAGGGTTCTAAAGGGTAAGTATACAAATTTTGGTTCGGATCGGTGAAACGGTGTAGATTTTTGTCAAAGGGCCTAAATGCAGGAAATGGGGGGGGGGGGGGGTCTGTCGGAAATTTTACGTGGACCGTGTTATTCACAGGGTTACAAAGGGTAAGTATACAAATTTTGGTGGAGATCGGTGAAACGGTGTAGATTTGGGCCAAAGGGCCTAAATGCAGGGAAAGGGGATGGTTTTTCGGAAATTTCAAGTGGACAGGGTTACCCGCAGGGTTCCAAAGGTTAAGTATACAAATTTTGGTTCAGATCGGTGAAACGGTGTGGATTTGTATACATAACAGACAGACAGACAGACAGACATTGAGCTTTATATATATAGATATGGTACAAAGTAGAAAGTATGGTAACTGGTTGAGATATACTCTGAAAAAAATAAACATTTGCATCTTGCTTTTCTCGACCTTGAGAAGGTTTTAGATCGGGTACCACATGACTTAATTTGGTTAGCGCTCCGTCAAGACGGCATCCCAGAACACCTTCTTAAGTGGGTGCAGCTGCTTTACGCAGAACCAAGGAGCTATGTCCTAGCTGCCGCAGGAGCGTCCAATGACTTCCGCAGCAACGTAGGTGTCCACCAAGGCTCTGCCATATCACCACTGCTGTTTATTCTTGTGATGGACACTGTAACGTCAGACCTGCACCAGCCAATACCATGGACACTTCTCTATGCAGATGACGTCATGTTGGCTGCTGAGAGGAAACTTGATCTCCAACGTCAAACACAAGAGTGGTACAATCGACTTGTGCAATATGGTCTGCGCCTCAATAAAAAGAAGACGGAATATATATGTCTGATACACAAGAATTTGGGACTAATACCGTTGACGGAGAAGATCTACCACCTGTAGCGATATTTAAGTATCTTGGCTCCAATATCTCTGATGATGGGTGACTTACTGATGAGGTCAACACAAGGATACACACAGCCTAGACGAAGTGGCGAATGACAACTGGCGTCACCTGTGACCTTAGGATGAATGACCGTCTGAAATCCATATTTCGGAAGAATTTGTTTTACTCATTTCAAGCACTGAGTTAAAATATTTGTTGATATTCGGCACTTTTTTAAATTATTTAATTGTCTATATTCTTGGAGATGACGTCCATTTGTTGAACCAATCAGTACATGTATTCACTGCTTCCTGGAGCTCAGCGCAGTCGTCAGAACTGGAAATTTTTCTGAATATCTTGAGGTCATCAGCGTACAGGAGAAGGGACCGCGGAGAATTTTGCACACATGTGTTTATATCGTCCATATACAGCACGACATTCTTTAAGGGTTGCAAGACCTTGATGTGGTGAGAGTGCTTACGAGGTCTAATGATCCTTTGGGCTATGCCGGCGGTAGAGTGGCTACTGGCGAGGCCTGCCTTGCCAAAGGTGAAGATCCAGACTAAGAAGTAACTCAAGAAGATGTCCAACGACTCCAAATGCGGAAGAGGAATGAGAGTCCCAACGAAGGAGGAGGCGGAAGAGACACTCCAGGATAGGGAGGGGCAGACGAGGCTCCAAAGCCATGGTGAAGGCAGCTTATCTCAAAGTTGGATGCCTCGAGAACAATATCCCCATCCTCTGGTAGAGGCGTGTAAAAGATATCTTGTTGAGAAGGAACAAACACAGACTAAACCGGACGGATATTTTGAATGACAACCAAAACAAGTTAAAAGAACACGCATAAGGAAAATGGACGTAAAAAGGCTACTTGGAATGTAAGAACGATGTTACAACCAGAGAAGATGCAAGAAATTGGGAGAGAAATTAATAATTTTGGATTGGATTTAGTGGTGCTACAAGAGATGCGATGGAGTGGAAGAGGAAGAATTGATATTTGATATTTCCTGTTATGGAAGAAATGTAGCGGTTATAATCTTCTTTCATGTCAACTCTTGAAATTTTCAGTAGGTGAATCAATACATTGCGTGTATGAGGATTAGGAACTGATTTCCACAGTGACCATGCTCGAGTTTTGTTTTGGAGAAGGAGTTTGGTGTTTTGACTTAGCCAGTGCGGGTATTTGTTGGATTTGGGTATGGAGAAAGGCACGTGTTGCTTAATGGCTGAGTAAAGGAAATCCTCGAACAAGGACACTGTGCTATTTACGTCTCTCTCAGCTGTTAGCAGGCACCAGGGAAGATATGATAAATCCTGATTGACAGCTTGCCAGTCAACCTTCCTCCAAAGAGGGAAAGTATTCTTCTCGGCGGTTGGGCTGTTTTTATGTCTGCTGGCTGGGACAGGGAGGGTAGCTTCTATTGAACTGACGATGGTGTTGAAGATATTTCTCCCAACGGTCACGGTGACATTACGCAGTGTTGAAAATATGAAGTCCTGTGTTTGGGATTTCCTTGTAGGGTGTAGACTGAACTGTTTCAGATTCAGACCATTTATAAAATTTGATAAGATGAACGTATCGATCAGGGGAGAGTTTAAGGTACCATTGTCTATTGATGTCCAGGAGATATGCGAGTTAAAATCACCTAGCAACACTATTTCATTTTCTTGGTTGAGGGCAAGAACAGTAGAGTTGAAACATTCTTCCAAGAAGCAACCTACAAGTAAATTCTTCCTTTTAGGGATATTAATCTCAACCCATATCATTCTGGGTGTCAAATAACAAAGCTTGCACCTAGCATCCGAGGCTATACGATATTACTATTATTTTGCAGAAAGTCTCTGTCAGGCCAATGTTTTGCCTTCAGTTTGTTATGAACTGCGATTGCAACACTACCACCCCTTGTAGACCCATCGCGCTGAAACACATTGAACTCGGATGAAAACGGAAGTTCCCCCACATGATACAAAGTCTGAAAGCCATGTTTCTGAGAGACAGAGGATATCGAATTGATTAATTTCTGTTACATTTGCTAAACAGTCGGTTAGTTTATTTTTAATGCTCTGACTGTTCCAATAGTAGAGGTTAAGGGGTCCTGGGTTTAAATGAATGGCCAAGTGTGGGGTTCGAATCCACGCCTGCAGTGTCCACAGATAGCTTGGCGCTGCACGTTAGCGTGCGTAGCAACTGCTGCCGGTGTCTATGCCTGGTCACTGTCTCAGTGAACTCCAGCCCCATTTGGATGAGACACTGCTGTGTAGAATAGGTATTACCTGTCTGACGAGTCTTTGCCGTTCAGAAATGAGTGCGCTTTCAACTGTTCACATTAGTCTATCAGCCCGCCAGGGCTAGTGTGGAGCAAGACGGAAGGCATGTACACTCTGCATCAAGCGTTATTGACACTAGGATTTCGCGTACTGTTCTGCTGTTGATGCTAATACACTGTCCAGTCACATTAATGTGACCACCACCTATGCTCGACTCGAAAGTTCAATAACCCCGCACAGACGACAGGTGACAGCACTAGCAGTGGAGGGTATATAAAGCGTGTTGAATGGAAGCGGAAAACAGTGCAGTCCCTGTCGCGTGCCGTAAAGCGCGACAGGACGAATGACAGCCCGGCACATCTTAGATTCAAAGTTTAAATTATACACCAATCAATACTTACACAAATATATCTATTATATATTGTACCATTCAGGTAGTCGGCGAGGATCTAGCGCGAGTAACGAGATTCAAGTATCTTGGCTTCACGATCGCTGCTGATGGTCGACTTATCGAAGAGGTCAATGCAAGGATATCCGCAGCTTGGATGAAATGGCGAACAACAACTGGCGTCACTTGCGATAGGAGGATGAAAGATCACTTCAAATCTAAAATCTATCGTACTGTCATCCAACCTGTCGCACTGTATGGTAGCGAATGTTGGCCTACTATGACTGAGATGGAGCGTCGACTGGGAGTCATGGAGACCAGGATGCTGCGGTGGACAGGTGGTGTTACTAAACTGGATCGCATTCCCAATGAATGCATCAGGGAGAGATTTGGCATTACACCCATTCCCGAAATAATGCGCGAGAGTCCTTTAAGATGGTTTGGACATGTGCTGAGGTCAGGGGCTGACACTATAGCAAAGACGGGTTACATGTTGGAAGTCGCCGGTAATAGACCAAAAGGACGACCAAAAGAGCGATGGGCCGATACCCTTCACAAAGATCTGAAGAGCGTCAATCTCCACCCTGACGCGGTCCAGGACAGAACTAAATGGAGACATCGAATCCATGTAGCGGACCCTGCCACCAGGCGGGACAAACGCCGAAGAAAAGAAGAAGATATATTGTACATGTTTCGACCTGACATTGAGGTCTTCTTCAGTTCAATTAAGAATGAAATCAATTAAGTATAAAAGTAAAATACTATAGATGTACTTAAGTCTAATGATGTTTGATGTGAAAAATGTTTATGAGATAAATTGTAATTAAAAGAATGAAATAAAATAATAAAAATGGATATCCTTTCAATGTAATCTTCTTCTTCTTTATGTGCCGTCTCCGCGTCGAAGATTGGCGATCATCATTGCCGTTCAAAAGAGAGATGCTGAGTCAAGTTCAAACCATTCCCGCAAATTCTTGAGCCAGGAGATCCTCCTCCTCCCTGGTCTGCACCGTCCTTCAATCTTGCCTTCCATGATTAGCTGCTGGAGTCGGTACTTGTTATTTCGAATCACGTGGCCAAACTATTGTAGCTTCTGTCACTTGATGCTGTAGACCACCTCCATCTCCTTGCCCATCCCATCCAGGACCTCGGTGTTTCTCACCTTATCGGACCACGATATACGAAGCATGTGACGATACAGCCACATTTCAAATGCTCCCAACTTCTTCTCCAAGGTTTTGGTTAACGTCCACCCCTTGTGTTCATACATTAGTATGGGAATTTTGTAACACTTGAGGGAAAATGGTCTCGTTCTCATACTAAGATCTCGGTGACACAGCAGATTCTTCATTTTGATAAAGACACCCCTGGCTTGCTCAATGCGAGCTTTGATTTCATGGCTGCAGTCCCATTTGTCATTCAGGTAGCATCCTAGATATTTATACGAATGAACCCGTTCGATGGCTTTATCAGTAACTGATAAAGTGGTATCAATTACTTCTTTGCTGACAACCATGAATTTTGTTTTGCGAATGTTCATCCTTAAGCCATAATCATTGCTAACTGCTGAGCCATTTTTATGAGAACTATGATTTACTTCTTTGTACCATTTTTATCTGATGTGATGAATCTACGCCTTTGTGGTGCGTGAAACCTTGGTCTGTAAAGCTATTAATAGCCCTCTGATGTCTTAATACCATATATGGACATATCTACATCTTGTCCCCTTATTGGCCAGTGATTTATATATTGGAAGGGGTCGTGACCAATCAAATTTTACCACGCAGTTACCTTTGTGTTGCGTCGTCATTTGCTTTGTCTCGAGGCATTTTCTTTCTTGCAGCCAAGTAGGCTAGACGTATTCCCATATTCTAGGGGAAGTGCCCGTGTTCAAGGTGAAACCATGGCGAGGTGTCTGTATGTCGTAATCAATATTGCTTTACTGTAGTTCAGTTTCATATTTCGGCAATTTAAAACTCTTATTCTGTGTTATTTTCTTTTGGTCGCGTGTACTTGCCCCCTCCCGATATTTTCCCTCCGCCCTTTGTGTGCGTGTAATTGCTGGTGAGTTTTGTTTTGTATGGTAGTGTTATTTTCATTTATTTTGATAACGTAGTTTTTGTACTTCAAGGGTTGAAAGTTATGTATGTGGGCTGTCTTCGTTTTACTCTGGTGTGCGTGACGGTGGGTTTGCCTACCTTGTAGGGGACACCTTTGAGTCTGTCATCCAGAGTGTATCTTATCGTAGAACAACATAACGGGATTGGAGATTATTTTTCTTGCTTCCCGTAATGCTTTGTTCTTTATCTTAAAGAGTTCACAATAGGAGGTCTCACCATTGCTATTTGCTGGTGACCTAACCTGTGATATTCTTGTATCTGTGCATGCCCATATTTTTGCGCATCACATATTTTTGTCGTCATTGTGTGCCCTTATCTCCTACGCATACTTTCAATTTTTAAAGTATATTTTTGGTTTTGCCGATAATGTAATGTATTTTTTCCTTTTGTCTAAATTCCTATTTTTCTCGTAACTCACTCGATCTTGCATGTGTCTCCGCGTCTTTTTTCCTCATGCCTCCCCTCCCTCTCACCCCTCTCCGCCCCGTTCTGAACCATTGTACCCTCTCCTATTTTTTTCATCCCTTTGACACGCTTTGTCTAAATTTTTAGAACGTATCTTGACTTCGTTGAGTGTAGTCGTTTCTGAGTTTTGTCTTTTTATCTAATTGCGACATACTTACATTTAGTCATCGTTTCATCTTGCCTTGAACACGTTACCTCAACTTATCTTATTTTATTTCATTTTAATATAATTTAATTTAGTATATTTTCGATTTTATTCCTAATTTGTATTTTTCTTGCGGTAAACTAATTTTGTGGTTAATTTGTTGGTCATTTCTCTTCTTGCTTTTAATATCTCTGGGATCGTGGTACATTGTGGTTGTTATTTTAATACATTTTATCTTTGCCTAAGTGTCTCTGCTTTTGCGTCACGCCTTATTTTAATTTTAGTAACCTTCTTCGAGTTTTGTCTGGTTTTTGCTATATTTTGGTTTGTCGGTCTTATTAGCGTACTTGTGACGTTAATACGACCTACACGGCCTCTGATTTAAATTTGTTCATCTTTGGATTTTACTGTAGTTTAATTTTATTTAGCTTTGTAATGGTTTCTTTCGCCCTCACGTTGAGCGACAAGTGTAACGTTTTGCTAGCCCCTAACGTTGAGCGTACAATGTGGCAGTTTGGCTAGCCCACACTGTTGGGAGATAAATGTAACTGTTTACCTTTGCCTAAGCTATGTTGTTTTAATGGGCGCCAAGACCTCAATGCAATGTTGAAATCTAAATTTGTATTTAACAACGTCTAGCTCTGGCAGAACACCTTCAAGACACTATTCACTCAGATCGTGGTATGATTTGATCATTAACCCAACAAACAATTGTATCAGGAGAAGGAATTGGTCTATATCTAATGCTACCTACTGAAAGCAAAGATTGCATTGTAAAAGAAATGAATTTATTATATAAAACAAGTATAGCAAAATTAATAATAATAATAAGTACAAAATTTAAATTGGAGCGTTGTGATTTGAATATTACCGATAGAAAATTACGTGAAAACGGAGTCTGATAAATTGATTTTACTCTTATTTCCAAGCTATGAAGTTACTGAAATATGAAATGTAAAACAAAGAAAAATGAGAGAGAGATTGCGTATTTCTGCGTCATTTGCGCTTACCATTGGAAATTGCCAAGGCATTTCCCTCGTACTTGCTGATGCTGTGAGCTTCCCACAGTCTCCTGGACGTCGTCATCTCCGTCGGAATTTGATGATATTCTGGTAGATTAGATAATTCTATGGTCCGTACCTCGGACCCAAACACTCGTACAACCGCACTGGTTAAGTTTTGCAAAAGTTAGTCTTCAACTCCACTGAACATCGGAGCGACACGCACTTCCAACCGTACTCCGCAAGTTCTACACAGATAGTCCTTAACTCCACCGAACATCGGAGCCACTCGCACGCGCATCCATACTCGTCAAGTATTTCACAGATTGTCCACGTTTCACGGCGCGTCGAACGATATATGCACCTGTTGGCTCCCCCACCACGGTACCGTCTTCTAGCTTACGTTGTCTTCCCTGATTGGCTGAGCACGCCGCCAGTTCCCCTCCTCTGCCTCATTACACTCGGCGCGCGAGAGGGAGAAGTCGTTTTCCGTCCCAACAATTCGCCTTTTCTAGACCTTGCGACCCAGCCTTGCGTAATACCTCTCGACAGGAATCAGCTTGTATTCGAATTCCCAGTGAGTCATGTCTCTCAAATACCCTAACTGACAAAACTCCGTAAAATTCCGTAATCACATAATTTTCTATAATATTGTCGTTCGTAATAATTTGCTTGATAGCGTTTTCTAAGACATAGAAAACCTATCTGAATGCTAATAATTTTTATAAAATGCTCCGAAAATACCTTAATAATAATTATAATAAATTAATAATAATAATAAATTACCATGAAAAATTCACTTGGCTGAACAATTTGCCGCGTAAATAAATATAGAATGGCTTCCTACTGACTTATGCCAGTTGCATAAAACCCCTCGAAAAACACGTTACATATTCGCCTCGGATCATCGGATGATTTATCGTGACGACGGTCCATTATCCGATTATCCCAGACACGTTAATAAACCCCATCCAAAATACATATTACATAAACGAAATCACCCTAAATTACAGATATATACACTCATATTTTTTTTCTTCACGCACTTTGCGTCAAAGTTTGTTGTCACTATGGATTGCACTTTGCAACCAGTCCAATGTTTTACATATGGAATAGTGTTCCACGGATATTTCCGCCTCTCAAATTTCTCTATGTTGGAGAAATAGACATAATTAATGTGTGAGCACTATGTATTTATGATGTCATATCACACGCATTGAAGGTGTTCTGATATATTTATATCACCATAGAACTTCCTAATTTCACTGGAGGTCCCCTCCTTATGGTGACATTTAATTCCACTTATCACTGAGCACACGATCACACTATTGTGGCAGCGCCTCGTGACCATAATACTTAATCTCTCTTTAAAGTAGATTAAATTAATATTGACTTCTGAAAAAAAAAAAAACAGTAAATGCGCATTACATATAACACCAAATATTTCTGTGCCGTAATCGCCCTGTCTTGTTAAGTTCCCGTTAACCATATTCTACTTAATACTAGTTCTCAACACAGAAATAATACCATTGTACAAATTACCTTAAATTAACACTTACAAATCTTACATGGCGAGGCCGTAAACAGAAATCACTTGTGCTGATATGTATGAGTTTCATGAAGGACTGTCTCGCATTCTGATGGCCCATCTTTTATCTCGTGGACGCCTTAAGCAAAAATACCCTGTTCAAGCGCTCACCCATCTCTAGGAGGCAAATGGGAATTCACCAGCGCTACCAAATTCTGGCCTTGGTGTATCGAGACATTTTAGTGCTCAAGAGCATCCGACAATCCCGTCATATTTCCCTGTACCTTAAAAACTCTCATTTACTTACATACTACCCCCCTGTGTGACTTCTGATACGTCTGCCTGGAAGACCAACTCCTCCCACGCACCAAATACCACACTTACTCATTTGATAGGCTGGCTCGCCAGCTAAACACACTCACTTTATGACACATATTTTCGTAGACTATGTATATTATACGTTCCGTATAATCTGTTTCCCTCACTATTCTCCAGCACATATGCTGTTTTGCCAATACGTTTGGAAACTATAAATGTTTCTGCGTCACCTGCTTCCAACCTTGCCAGTGGCTCCCTTTAAATGAACGTCATCACGTTGCTCTACCTACCTATTTCTCAGTGTCTGTAACGATGCCCTGTTGCTACTGTCCACACATGCACATATTAAAATACCGTCCTCTGCTTTAACCACAGGATAATCCCTACATAAATTAGTGTCCCTCGATAGCATATCTGCAAGAATGTTATCTTTACCTTTAATATATTTTACTGTGAATTCGTATTCCTGCAGAGCAAGAATCCACCTACTAACTCTGTTAGAACTGAGTTTACAAGTCCTCATATACAGTAATGCATGGTGATCTGTGTGGATCTCAAATTTCCCCCCTACTAAATACATTCTAAATTTTCCTAAACTGAAAACAATACCTAAAAGCTCTAACTCAGTAATCGTGTATCTTTTCTCCGCTGCTGTCAGTCCTCGCGAGGCTAAAGATACAATGCACAGATTACCCTCATCATCTTTCTGACATAATACTCCAGCAATGCCTATATGTGAAGCATCTGTCATAACCACATATTCCTAATCTTTTAACGGATATTTCAGCACTACAGCTTTCTCAAAACCTTCCTTCAGCGCTCTAAAAGCCTGATCATGCTTGGACTCCCATCTCCATCGAGTCCCACTTTTAAGCAATTCCCTGAATGGTTCTACCAACCCTGAGTATTTAAGAACGAACCTCCTGAAAAAGTTGCAAATTCCCAGGTAAGTTTTTAACTGTTTAACATTCTGTGGCACCTCTGCGTTAAGTATCTTATTAACCCTACTTTCTTCTGGTGTTACACCTCTACTCGACACTCTATGACCTAAAAATGTCACTTCTGACTGACAGAATGACGACTTAGACAGCTTCAAAGTGAACCCTGCCTGATCTAACTTCTGAAAAACTATATTTAAATGACGTAGATGCTCCTCAAAACTGCGTGAACTAATTACCATATCATCAATGCAAATGGTTACAAACTCTCCTGTGTCATCCCCTAATGCGATGTTTAAAGCCCTAATTAAAGCTGCTGAACTACTCTTTAACCCATAAGGTGTTCTACAAAATTGATAAAGGTTATATTTATGACTAAAAGCTGTAAATGGTCTATCTTCGTACATAAGTGGCACTTGCCAAAAACTGGAACTCAAATCTACACAAGTGAAATACTTCTTCCCCTCAAATGTTTGCATTAATTCTTCTATTGACATAGATTTCAGCTGATCTGAACTAATTCTACTGTTAACCAAACGAGCGTCTAAACAAATACGAACAGTGCCGTCGGTCTTGGGTACCGTTATCAAAGAATTAACATACGGACTGTTAGAGTGCTCAATAATCCCATCTTCAAGCATCTGATTAATTTGTGCCTCAACTGCACTCTGATAAGCGAAAGGTACAGGATATCTATGTCCTGTGAATACTGACCTATCAATAACGTTCAATGAATGGGTATAGCAATTGGCCATACCAATGCGATCCTCAAACACTCTCCTATTACACCATAACACATCATAGAGCCGAACACACTGTTCATCCTCTATATTTCCCTGAAATGCAGCATCACGTAACGAGTCCTTTAGACTTCCGTTCGTAATCACACTGCCCACAAAACATGGAGAACCCCGCTCTACGGCTGGCGATATCTCATTTAAAGTACAAATCACACCTACAATGCTACTTCTCTGAATATGGTCATTGAACGCTACTTCTACTTCAGAATCTCCCCATTTAAATTTCAAACTCCCTACATCATAACATAAGTTACCAGACACTCTACTTAGCCACTCTGAACCCAAGATAACACTGAATACTAAATTTGGAATTACAAGGCAAATCTGCTTCTCTACATGATTATTAATTTTAATGTCTACTAAAACTTGCTTAGAAATTACTTTAGACCTCTTCCCAACAGCTGTGATAACAAAAGTGCTTTTAATTGGCATCTCCTCAAAATTTACTCCAGTTCCTTTCATTTTATCATAAAATGCACTACTTATGCAACTCTTCATACAACCACTATCAATTAAAACATCTGTGTACGCCTCGGACATGTTAAATTTAACTATGGGGCTCTTACTAACCACTTCCTGAATAATACCTTCATCATTTAGTTCATGTAATAATTCATTTCTTACATTTAGGTCATAGGGTTCCTGTATAATTGTATGGACAGGGCATGCTACAGACTGAGATTCTGACCTTACTTCGCAGCCTGGTTCGCGTTTAAAGAACCGCTACAGCTGGCCGTAGTACTACTAACTACTGAACTGGTCTGGTTGTTCTGGGCTGTGTTGTCATTGTTTGGCTGTATATTACTACCACTAGGCTGTCCTCTTCCTTGACCCCTATTCTGGTTGTAATTATTGTCATTATAATTTCTCCCTTGATTTCCCCTGAAATCATTGTTTCTCCCTTGATTTCCCCTGTAATCATTGTTCCTCCCTTGATTTCCCCTGAAATCATTATTCCTCCCTTGATACTGATTACCATAGTCATTTCCTCTGTTCTGATTTAGCTGATTATTATTATTTCTATTTTGAGCGTTGGCCCCTTCGCCACCGTTCCCTTGAACTTCTTGATGCCTGGCTTCATTAGGTCTATTATTATTATTACCCTGGTTCCGATTGAAATTGTCCTCATAACCCCCTCTCCCTAGTGCATCAAATGTGCTTAACAAATTTTCTACTTGTGATATAGTCTTTACATTCTGGATACAAGCAGCCTCCTTGATCCTATAGGGAAAGTGCCTAAGTAGCAACCTTACCACATCACTTTCCTCCTTCAACCCATCCAGATATTTACACACTAATACCTGCCCTAAAAAGTATTCGGTCATGGTGGAGCTTCCTTTAGGGTTATATTTACCACACACTACTCCCTCACGATGCTGCGACTGAATAACCTCATTCCAGAACTTTTCACAGAATTTCATTTTAAAATCATTAATATCAGTAAACTTGTCTCTGTAGACAGCAAACCAATTCCTCGTTTCCCCCACAAACACTTGTTCTAAAATTTCAACTACCTGGCACCACTCAATACTACCATTTTCCAACCTCTCCCCGAATTTATTTTCAATAGTGTTCATGAACTCCATTGGGCACCCCTGTCGATTGCTGAACTTACCCAGTTCTACCTCCCTGTGTGTGCTATTCACAAAAGCTGGCCTATTCTGACTATTTTCTTGCCTGATCCTAGCTTTTAATTTTAATTCTAATTCTGCGATTTTCTCCTCAGCCTTCCTCTCAATACTGTTTACTGTTAATTTAATGTTTCCTTCTGATTCTTCTACTTTATCATATAGCTTTGCTTTTTTCTCCTCAATCTTGCTAATGCTCTCTCTATTACTCTCTCTTAAATCATTTACTTCTGCAACTATTTGCGAGTGGACTTTCTCAATTCTACCCCCCAGCTGTTCCTTAACCTCTTTAGTTGCTACCTGAATTTTGTCAATTTCTCCCCCCAATTGCTTTTTGACCTGCTGTGTTTCCAGTTGCACTAGTTCTTTTAAATTTTCAGCCTGTGTACTGATTCTAATTTCTAACTCCTCCTGTACTTTTCCTAATTTCTTGTCTTCATCTGCAATGATCTCTTTAACCTTCTCTTCCATTACTCCTCTGATTTCTCCTCTAATCTGCTCCATTTTCACACTAATTTCCTTGTTGTTCTTATCTAATTTTGCATTATTCTGTTCTAATTTTTTATTTAAAGCTTCTGTACTTTCTTTATTTTCCCTACTGTTTTGTTCTAATTTTGCATTTAAAGCTTCTGTACTTTCTTTATTTTCCCTACTGTTTTGTTCTAATTTTGCATTATTCTGTTCTAATTTTGCATTATTCTGTTCCAATTTTGCATTTAAGGCTTCTGTACTTTCTTTATTTTCCCTACTGTTTTGTTCTAATTTTGCATTATTCTGTTCTAATTTTGCATTTAAGGCATCACTACTAACTTTGTTCTGATACATGAACTCGAGAAGTAAAGTTTTTAATTCTGGTTGGCCGCCTACACTCCCTGTTTCAGTATCGGGATTTACCTCCGCTACCCCGGTACTACCATCACTTGACATACTGCTCGTATCATCACTCTCCAGTTGATGACCACTACGTAACCTCATCTGTCTTTCTTTCTCATCCCCCATAATGATATACACTGATAAAGACAAATAACCCCCAAAATACAGGCACAGAAATATATACCCTTCTCCTTCCACAAATGTTATTAGGTTTTCAGCCCCAAGTTGTCGGCGACAAATGTAATGGTTTCTTTCGCCCTCACGTTGAGCGACAAGTGTAACGTTTTGCTAGCCCCTAACGTTGAGCGTACAATGTGGCAGTTTGGCTAGCCCACACTGTTGGGAGATAAATGTAACTGTTTACCTTTGCCTAAGCTATGTTGTTTTAATGGGCGCCAAGACCTCAATGCAATGTTGAAATCTAAATTTGTATTTAACAACGTCTAGCTCTGGCAGAACACCTTCAAGACACTATTCACTCAGATCGTGGTATGATTTGATCATTAACCCAACAAACAATTGTATCAGGAGAAGGAATTGGTCTATATCTAATGCTACCTACTGAAAGCAAAGATTGCATTGTAAAAGAAATGAATTTATTATATAAAACAAGTATAGCAAAATTAATAATAATAATAAGTACAAAATTTAAATTGGAGCGTTGTGATTTGAATATTACCGATAGAAAATTACGTGAAAACGGAGTCTGATAAATTGATTTTACTCTTATTTCCAAGCTATGAAGTTACTGAAATATGAAATGTAAAACAAAGAAAAATGAGAGAGAGATTGCGTATTTCTGCGTCATTTGCGCTTACCATTGGAAATTGCCAAGGCATTTCCCTCGTACTTGCTGATGCTGTGAGCTTCCCACAGTCTCCTGGACGTCGTCATCTCCGTCGGAATTTGATGATATTCTGGTAGATTAGATAATTCTATGGTCCGTACCTCGGACCCAAACACTCGTACAACCGCACTGGTTAAGTTTTGCAAAAGTTAGTCTTCAACTCCACTGAACATCGGAGCGACACGCACTTCCAACCGTACTCCGCAAGTTCTACACAGATAGTCCTTAACTCCACCGAACATCGGAGCCACTCGCACGCGCATCCATACTCGTCAAGTATTTCACAGATTGTCCACGTTTCACGGCGCGTCGAACGATATATGCACCTGTTGGCTCCCCCACCACGGTACCGTCTTCTAGCTTACGTTGTCTTCCCTGATTGGCTGAGCACGCCGCCAGTTCCCCTCCTCTGCCTCATTACACTCGGCGCGCGAGAGGGAGAAGTCGTTTTCCGTCCCAACAATTCGCCTTTTCTAGACCTTGCGACCCAGCCTTGCGTAATACTTCTCGACAGGAATCAGCTTGTATTCGAATTCCCAGTGAGTCATGTCTCTCAAATACCCTAACTGACAAAACTCCGTAAAATTCCGTAATCACATAATTTTCTATAATATTGTCGTTCGTAATAATTTGCTTGATAGCGTTTTCTAAGACATAGAAACCCTATCTGAATGCTAATAATTTTTATAAAATGCTCCGAAAATACCTTAATAATAATTATAATAAATTAATAATAATAATAAATTACCATGAAAAATTCACTTGGCTGAACAATTTGCCGCGTAAATAAATATAGAATGGCTTCCTACTGACTTATGCCAGTTGCATAAAACCCCTCGAAAAACACGTTACAGCTTTCCCCCTTCCTTTTGGGATTGCTTTCTGGTTTGCCTTTTAAAATTTGGGTCCAGCGAAAGCCAAACAAGACTGCGATCTCCCCGTTTTTCTTTCTTCTATTTTATTTTATTTTATTTTATATTTCTTCGGGGATAGGGGAAGAGCTTCAGCTACGTTTCCACTGACGTCTGCTGCGTACGTAAGTATATGTTTATTACTATTACTTCATCTAAGTTGCGTACACTGCATTCATGCGATTCAGCAATGCTTGGAGATCTTCAATGCTTCCGGTGATCAGGACTGTGTCATCTGCATATCGGAAATTATTGATGACTGTGCCGTTGATGACAATGCCTTGATGAAACCCATCCAAGGCTTCCGACATGATTGCCTCCGAATATAAGTTGAAGAGCATTGGAGACAGCACACAGCCTTGACGAACACCACGTCAAATTTTTACTTCATCGGACAACATGTTATCCACCCGAATGTTCGCCCGTTGATTCCAGTAGAGATTGGCAATGATTCCTACGTCACTATTGTCAATTCCAACTCGTTGAAGGAGTTCTAGCATTTTAGTGTGCTGTATTTGGTCGAATGCCTTCTCATAATCAATGAATCACAAAAATACATCCTTGTTCAAATCCTGGCAGCGCTGCACAAGGACTTGTATCGAGAACAAGGCATCCCTGCTGCCAAATTCACCCCGGAATCCGAATTGTGTTTCCGACATAAACTCTTCGCACTTTATGAAGATTCTTCCCTGAATTATTTTCAGAAACAGCTTGAGGACGTGACTCATCAAGCTGATCATTTGATGTTCTTCGCAGTGCCTTGCATTAGGCTTCTTTGGTAGTGGAATGAAAGTAGACTTGAGCCAGTCTTCAGGGATCAGGCCTGTCTGGTAGATCTTATTGTAGAGTGAGAACATTTATGTTTTCATCGCTCAGAACCCTTAGTATCTCGGCATGGACATCGTCTGGTCCAGGAGCTTTGCCAGACTTCATCTCACAAATAACCTTCATCACCTCTTCTCTTAGGATACTTGGTCCAATATCCGTCTCATCTATGCCATGATCTGCAACTCTGTCATCATCGAAGAGCTTGTGCACACACCGTTCCCATAACTTGATCTTGTCGCATGTCGTGGCAACCAAGTTATTTTTATCATCCATTAACACCCCGATGCTTCGGCTAGGCTGTCTCCCAATCGGTTCTTTGATCTTCTTGTGCAGGTGGAATGTGTCGTGTTTATTCTGAAGCTCTTCGATTTCGCGGCACTTGCTCACCAACCGTTTCTCCTTGGCTTTTCGGATCTCAGTTCGAATCAACCTCTGTAGAGCATCGTATCTCTGTTGATCTTTTCCTTTGCATTCTTGTCTTTTATACACTAGCACAAGAACGTCCGTTGTCATCCAGGTTTTGTGTTGCTTCTTTTTTTTTATCAACCTTCAGATGTTTCTGTCCCACTGAAGTAAGCACCGTCTTTACCTGATTCCATTGAACATTAACGTCAGCACAGTCCTCTATGTTACTGAGTCCTGAAATCAGTTCTTGTTAGACAGACTCTCGAATAGCATCCTGCTTTAGCACAGTCATGTCAATCTTGGCTTTGACAGGTAATTTCTGCATCGAACGTATCCTGACATTCAACTTTCAAACCAGAGGATTATGGTCTGATGAGACGTCTGCTCCTGGATCGGAATACTATTCTTGAACCGTCTATTCACCAAAATATAATCAATTTGATTATGGACAATATTTTGAGCATCATCCTGTGGCGACTTCCAGGTATAGAGCCTCCGAGGTGGTAATTTGAAGAAGGTGCTCATGACAACAAATTCCTCCTCTTGACAGAATTGTACCAATCGATCACCTCTTTCGTTTCGAAGTCCCAGACCGAATGGTCCTACAAATCTATCTACTCTCTCTTGACCTATTTTAGAGTTGAAGTCTCCCATTATGATGTTGACCTCGTGAGCCTTAGTCAAATCCAATATAGATTTTATTTCCTCGTAAAACGCTTCCACGACGTCATCATCTGCATCTGACGTAAGTGCATAAACCTGAATGATATTCACATCTACAGGCTTTGACTTAAGTTGGAGCATCATGATCTGGTCTGAAAATGTGATGAAATTTTTGATGGAACACCCAACAGTGACTCCATTACGATGGTGGTTATCGTCATTTCCAGAATAATATATGGTGTGATGGTCACTGTTGTATTGTCCTCTTCCTGGCCAACGCACTCCACTGACACCAAGAATGCTTATTTCCATTCTCTCCATTTCACGCTTGACATTGTGGTACTTGCTGCCTCATACATACTTCGAACATTCCAAGTTGCAATCTTAATGGCTGACCCGGAGATTCTTAGCACCCTCTGACCACTTAAGGCCTGCCGGGGACTGAGGGCCGTTTTAATGGATGTCTCAGCCATGATGATTGTACTAGGAAATAATACGTGGTAGTTTTCCGTTGCTTTCCACGCGCTGTAGCTTCGCTGTTTTTGGTGATTACTCCATCTACGCCTATGCTGTATTCAGTGGTAGCTGTTTAACCCATCTATCGGTTAATACCCATCATCGTACTGGAATGCAGCTGCCCATCCTAGGGTAGTATACAGGAGTGGTTTACCATTGCTTTCTCCCACACAGTGGTCCTTGGCGTTGTCACCCAAGTGATCATCCATCTCATGTTGTCCATACTGCTGCTGCCCAGTATAGGACCCGCAGGACATGGGAAACAGACGCTGCTTTATGGATTCGGGTGACATTTCCTTCACCCAGGGGACCATCACCCCAACTACAGGGGCTCATCCGCCCAAAGTCGTTGGCACCCTTAAGGGGTCGAGTTATTTACCGCCGCCCGACATTTGGCGTTGAGACGCTGGCTGTACGGTCTACTCCATTACCATAGCGGGATGTCAGGCCAGACAGGAAAATATAATATTATATTAATGTAATGTAATATTAATTATGAATAAATACAATAAAATATAATATAATATTGGGCTTCACATTCAATTTTCAAAATATAGACAATTAAAATAATTTAGAAATCAAGTGCCAAATCACTGGGGAACAGCCATTTTGTTGTCCTAGATCAGTGACTTGTTCTTTACTAATTTTTGGTCCCTGAATTCAAAAATGTTAGCAGTTTTTCTCTATTACGTCAAGTTTTTAAACTACAGGATACTCTCTCTTTACCCTATAAGTCATACAAACTGGGCATACAAAGGAAAATAAAGTGAGTACTAACCAAACTTATTAGATTATTAGAATATTTTATTCATTCATTCAAAGGTTATTATAATATTAAAAGTTAAATTGTGTTTATACAAATAATAATAAAAAAAAAGATGTTAGGGTACAAATTTTCGCTTATAACTTTTCCTACAATGTTCAATCTGGGGACATTCTCGCTTGATGCTCCAACAGTAGTCACCCATCATACTGATACCTTGCCTCCATGATCTTCAAATCTTGGTGGATTCACTCACCCTGTTCATCGCTAACAGCACCAAGATTTTCTGGAAAGTTAGCAAGATGGCTATGTAAGAAATGCAGTTTGATACTCATGTTACAGCCAAGCTTTTTAAAGCTCTCTAAGAGTTGTTGAACAATTTCGACGTAATTCTGGGCTCGTGTATTTCCTAGAAAGTCCTTGACAATACTTTTGAGTTTTGAATGCCAACCAAGCATTCTTTTCAAGTTCGGTCATTGTTTCTATGAAACGTTCATCTTTAATAAGTTGCCGAATCTGTGGCCCATCAAAGACACCAGCCTTTATCTTCTCATATGACAAGCTATGAAATGCCGAAATGATATACTTAAAACAGTCCCCTTCACTTGAAAAAGCTCTAATTGCTTCATGAGACCTAGTTTTATATGCAAAGGCGGAAATTTAAGGTTTTTTCTGTCGACAAGTGGCTGACTTACAATGTTTGGATCACCAGGTGTCAGGTCAGATCTTGGCGGCCACTTTGACTGTACCCAATGCTTCTCTCGAGCTCTGCTGTCCCACATACACAGAAAACACGGATACTTGGTATATCCGCGTTGCTGGCCAAGAAGGAAAGAAACCATTTTAAGGTCAACACAGATGATCCATTGGTGCAAGATATATTGCAACATGTCAATTACCTTCTTTATGTCTTCGTATTCTTCATGCAAGGAAACTGAATGGCCTATTGGGACTGAACCGTATAAATTTCCATTGTGGAGGAGAACACACTTGAAGCTACGTTTTGAGCTATCTATGAACAATCGCCATTCGGTTGCATTAGAGTCTGAAATTCCCAATTCTTTCATTAAACCAGGTATGTTGTGGCAATACACAAATCCATCAGGATCGCATGCGCAACAACTGTGAAAAATAAAAACGTGATAGGAAAAAACTCATTACAGGTTTGGAATCAGCATGTCAATTTACCTCTAAAACAGACTAAAAATCGAAGTTAACAGAATTCAAGTTACAAATTGTTCCCCTGTGATATCAAGAAATACTTCAACTCAGTGCTTGAAATGAGTAAAACAAATCTTCTTCCAAATACGGAGTTTGAATTTTGATCAGGTGCCAAGCAGTTCGTGCGTCGTTTGAATTAACCATGTTGTGTCGATGGAAAACATCATATAATTCACACAAGAACTTGAGTGAATGCCATATATACATATAAATAGATAGGTGGCAATTCAGAATTCATCCATGTGTTTTGAATAATTCTTAATTGATTTCATTTTAATTTGAGCTGAAGAAGATCTCAATGTCAGGTTTATACCTAGAAAAATTGCTGAGTTTTAAAGCCAATATACCATCTTTTGGAAGCCTTCATAGGGAGATTAAGGCTGCTTGAGCTTTTAGCTCTCGCAGTAAAGAGGCCCCCAGGTAGGCTTCATAAAAAGGGAGGTAGCGCGCAGTTCACTACTCCTGTGGGGGTCCGCTTTCATTTCACTGACCGTGAAAGCCAATATACCATCTTTTTGGAAGCCTTCATAGGGAGATTAAGGTTGCTTGAGTTATTTTAGCTCTCACAGTAAAGAGACGCATGTACACTTCATAAATAGAGAGGTAGCACGCAGTTCGCTACTCATGTGGGGGTCCGGGCACGGACACCAAGAGCCCGCTGATAAGCCAGCTTGGTGTTCCTAGGCGAAACCCCACACAAGACACGGCATAAACCTGGAAAAATCGCTGAGTTTTAATTCAAACATAACATTAGAAGATCCCTTTCATCCTCAATTCCAACCCCCTCCCCCACTCCCCCTCCTGATCCCCCCTACCTCAATCATTCCCTGCGACTTTCCCGAGATTTGTCCCTTGCTGTCATCACTGCCATTTGTTATTGTTGTTGTTTTTGTTTATATTATTTAAAATGTATTAAATTATTAGTGTAAAATGACCCTTTTATGGTTGTATCTAATAACTTAAATAAATAAATAAAAATCCTTGACACGGTTTTCCGTGGTTTCCCATTTTCAACTCCAGGCAAATGCTGGGTCGGTTTCATTCATTTCATCTCTCATTAACTCCTCTCATGATGTTTGCATCGGGAAGGGCATCCAGCTGTAAAAAACTCCTGCGATATAGACGTTTATCGCATCTTTTCCATGACTTCGTTGAAATAATTCACTGGCCTTCCATAGCCCAAGCTATTAAAAACTCTACTTCTATATTGCACCCCCACTCAGGGGCTCACAACTAGTAGGGTGTGGGTTGGCGACCACGCGGCCCCCAGCTGAGTCGAGCATTACTTCCACTTGTGCTAGGCTCCTCTCCGTTATCTTTCCTGTTGACGTCCCTTGCTCAACTCTTGTCTTCTGACCCCGACGGTATTAGGGAATTCACGGCATAGGAAAGTATGTTCCTTTTGGTCCGTCTCGTTGCGTAGCGGCTAGTATCGGTATTCTTGTTTGAACCACTGCTCTTATTTTTCCCCTCGCATGTGTCACTAGCATTAAATTATAAAACCCAAGCATAAAACATTATAAACTCAAATCAAATATTTTTGCGTCAAGATGCCTAAAAGTTATACCGTACCCAAAAGTTTTAAATTTCCCTTAAACATAAAAGTGACAGTCAGTCTGAAAGACTAGACTTTGTATCATTTTAAATGCTACAAATGCTGAAAAATGCTAGAAAGACTCTTGACATGTTAGAAAATTATCTGCATAATACTTATCTTGCTTATCTTGTTTCAAATTACTCGCGAAGGGCAAGTGCAAACCAAGGGCAAAGCAAGGTCCAGCGCGAGGGATGCCGCACGCTCACTAGAGCGCGCGGGGACTTCCCCTTCCATCCAGTCTAAAAACACTTATAGTGGGCGATGTATTGAAGATAGAGATATGCTCTCGCGGACTTTTTGTAGAACTTTTCATGCTGACCAATTCTTACGCTCATAGTATATTGATATTTTTAACGGTTTGCCCAGCGTAAGCTTAAGAAGCGCACGGACGCCAAGTTTGTTTTCGACTTTTTCACTGAAATCGTTAGTGCTTGGCTTCCTTTGATCATACATAAATTATTTTCTACAGCATCTTTCCTCGAGATATCCTTTACAGAATGGTGAAAACCGCATCAAAATCCATCCAGTGGTTCTCGAGATTACCCGTGACATCCAAGAATCGGGGATTTTTGTCTTATACTAACGAAGTAGAGATTGTCGGGGTACACATGCACCGAGCGGTACTATGACGTCAGACAGTGCATCTGTCCGTCCGTCACCGTAACGTAACGCCAGACTCCAGCGTAACGACGAAGTCGACAAGATCATTTAAAATGATAAAAACTCTGCCGGTTGTATCTTTCTACTTGACAGTTCGCCGATCAGCTGGGCAGTGTTGCCAGCGCGCCTGCGGAGCGCGGTCAGCTGATTCGAAAGCGACATATAACTCGCAAGTAACACAACTACACATACATATTCGTTCAAAACAATCATATAGAAACAAAAATCTAACGTAAGGGCATTTAATATTAACAGCTGTCAATATAAACAAGGAAAAATCTGAACAAATGGAATTACCGCTACGTCTGGGATCGCGTAGTATAGACCCCATTATATCCTCTGTTGTAGACTGCACTACATCGGGAACACGCCGCTAATGTCCGAGTCGCTTGTGCCACCCGTCGAACTCTCGTAACTATCACTTTCCAAAGAAATGACAAATCGCTCCATATTTTGCTCCACAATGTCCTCGTTTTCCCATGCCTCAAGGATTACAGTTCAAGTGTGTTTAACGACTTTACTCCAGTTTTCTGGAGTAACAGTTTCCACTGCTTCAAAGCAATCTTTCCAGTTCTGAAATTGTGAATTGCTTATTATTGGCCGATACATAACCCTTAACCTGGGCCCTTACTATTATTATAGAAGTGGCAATGATAGGGTGGAAGCCTGATGACCTTGTGTCCATGCAGTCTCGCTACCGGTATTTCATCTATCACATACACCAGACGTTGTATCTTGTGTTCTTTCATAAGATGCATAAGTTCCCCTTTTCTCATGTCATCCCGCACAGGTATGTTCCGGTTTGTCAACCACTCCATCGCAGTCGATAAGAATGCACTTCCTTGCTGCCATTGTTGGAGCATTGTCGTGAATAATGGAGTGATAGGGGGCGTTGTCCATAATATTATAACAGACTTCTCAGGCAAGTTGGACATTAACGAGTTTTCAAACCAGTTCTGAAATGTTGCCCTGTTCATGTCTTCATGGTAATCTCCGTTAAGCTTTTAGCTCTCGCAGTAAGATCTTTCTTTCGTTCGAAATACTCGCGTTCATTGTACAACATTTCAACTCCTCAGTGTGGAGTGCCTTGTTTAATTCCTTTCTTTCCCTTGGCATTCGCCTGCCTTGGGGTAGAACTGCCCGCTGACATTGTGAAATTCACTCAAAGATCCACCCACAGTAAGTTCACAAACACTCGCACGGACTTAAAATTAACCTACGACTACACTAAACTATTGAGCCTTATTATTTTACGTACCGTCTACCGGGGTGACTACGGTCCCAGGGGTGACTATGGTCAAAATTGAGGAAAATTGTTATTGTGGCTTATTTATATATTATATATTTTTAAAATCTCATTTTTCAAATCTTCCTCCAATCTAGGCACATTTTTCTCTCCAGAAAGGTAAAACTTGTGATTCAAACCTGAAATGTGCTTTGTTTACTTTCATTTGTTTCAGCACTTGTTTTTTGACAAAAACAATAGTTGGCTAAACTGTTCATTATTGCTCCTAGGTCATCACATCTAAATGTCATCTGGAAGTGTTGTTTACCTTTGTTTATTCATTGTTAAGGTATGTATGTAATTTTATGTTTATACGAAATTGTTTTGTACCTTAGAAGTGCAAATTTATAAACAATAGCACAATTATCTTGATTTTTGGGGTTACTATGGTCACGAGTATCAACTCATTGCAATTGCCTTAGAGGTTATGTTAGATTACTCTTCTTAAATATTGAAGGTAATTAATATATTTATATTTCATTCTTCACTTGTTTGTTTCACATTTTCATGTTTGTGTCCTTTTTATTTCAGTATTAGCGGAAAAATGGTCAGGAATTACAAAAGAAGGCCTGGTTCTCGATCCTATATGGATCACTCACCGCAACAAATGGCAGATGCTATTGCCGAGTTTAGTAAAAAAAAAAAAAAAAAAAAAAACGAAAGTGATGCAACTCCTCAAGAAGAAGATGAAGTGATCATTACATTTCTAAGAAGATGTCATGAATATTTTGTGTGGCCGAAAGAAGCAGACATTTCTGTTATAAATGTGAATGCAATTCTTAAAATACTACCCCCTGCAGGTGATCGAAGGAGGGGTAAACTAACCTTCTTTGTAAAGTTTACTGCTTCAACTTAAAATGAAATGAAAAGGACAAATTATTCAAAATGTATAGATTTTTCATTTAAGTTTGACACAATTGGAGTTTTTAGCTTTAGAATAGAGTCAAATATAAGATTTCTTACATCAATATGCTTGAAAAATTATGTTCTTTTTCACCATAGTCACCCCCTACTAATTCCTTCACATTTAGTAACAATTTTTGAGTGATTATAATACATGACCATAGTGTCCCCACCCCATGGGGTTACTATGGTCACTACATTTTCACATGTGAGACAATTACCTGATGTTCGAAAAACATATTTAAGTGACTTGATGATACCTAACACTGTTTACTAAATCGCATTTCATTTTTACATAGATATCTCAAAAAATGTGCAAGATTTTCACAAAAAAAACGAAAATAGTGACCGTAGTCATCCCAGTTGACGGTAATGGTCTTCAATACTACAAAGGAAGATTGTAGTTTTACGTGACCGTGAATCTTGTGATTATGAGCCACGGGACCTCCTTTTTACGTGGAATCCGAACCACGGGACATGGCATTTCACTTCGAAAATCTCACATGCATTGACCGGGAATCGAACCCGGACCGCCTTGGTGAGAGGCATACAGCTAGACCGCTGAGCCACCACGCCCCCTTTCAATACTACACTAGCCTATATTACCTAAGAGGAATTATTCAACTAACGACGAGATATTGTAAAGAACGAAGCAAACGACTGACAAAATAGCACAACACTTTGCGCGATGAGGGGGTTAGTTTCACCACGTGGGAAATATAAACAAAGACTGGCGGCAACAACGCCTCGCCAGATCGCCTTGTCAATGTAAGCTGCTGCCTAGGATTGGCTGGTTTAAAGTAATTCTTCTCCTCGCCACTTGACGGCGCTAAAACGTCTAGTTGGAAGTAAAGACCGACAGAGCAAAATATTTTTAATTTTGGTAATTTCCAGTATGATGTATGATGTATCATACACCACTGAAAGACAGCGTATATATAAGTTCATACACTAATAAAAATTAATAAAATATCATCATTATATCAAATACCGGTACCGTATGTATATTACGGACTACTGTAGACTACCATTCTTTACGACAATTACAAAATTAGTACTAACAATAAGCCCACAATAATTACCGGTACCTCTCTCTGAGCATCATTTTCGGCAATTATGGACGAACTTCAAACTGCTCTGTCAAAAGA
Organism: Meconema thalassinum; assembly: GCA_946902985.2. NCBI lineage: Eukaryota > Metazoa > Arthropoda > Insecta > Orthoptera > Tettigoniidae > Meconema > Meconema thalassinum. The sequence goes on along the minus strand of OX336388.2, from coordinate 775,594,632 downwards.
GAGGCGAGGTGGTCACAACAGAAAATCATATGCTAACAACCTGTAACAGAGCAATAACTCAACTTAGAATTGCCTAAAATGAAACACCGATAAGAAATATGTTGAGCGTATAATAAATCATACCATGAGCATTAATGGATTAAAACAAAATATATCATCATCATCATCAATGTTACACATTGTAACAAATGCGTTGAACTTCTAGTCGCATTTCGACGAACCGCCGCTAAATTTACGCCAAAAATATTTTCTCGCGCGCGGATGCTCCATTATTGTGTAGCGTATTTTGCCAAGGACTAGTTCGTTCATATCAGCTGTGTGATGGACCTTGATGGGCCCATCAACAACAAACAAGTCATATTATCATCAGACAAAGGAGCTATGATAGTGGATGTAGTGTACCAGGGGTCAAGGAAGTTATTTGTGTCCCGAAATATCTTTATCTCCTGTTTGACCTTCAGTCACACAGAACTTAATGCGCTAATTGTGTTTGGACATGTGTACCGAGAGATATACAACACGGAGGATAATTCATACTGTAAGTCATTGCAACTATATGTGTTGGTTGGTTGGTTGGTTGGTTGGTTGGTCAGTTTGGGGGCTGCGACAACAACTATATGTGTTTCTCACAAACAACTTGAACAAATAGTTCCATGAAGAACTAAATAGCATCTTATTATAGGCTATAATACGCTAAGGTGTATGTTTCACAAAACTCAAGCTCCTAAACCAGAGGAAGTTAGAAGGTGTGGTTTGTATCAAATCTTCCAAATCGTCCCAATAGAACAGGAAAAATCTTGCATTTCTCGAAAAGTCAACGGAAATATATTTATTTGTTTATAAAGTGCTTTTAAACAAATAAACAAGACGATAGTCCCTGCCTGAACAGTATCGCATACAGCTCACGTAGCACTAGAGCCGAGCGGGTAGTCTCCCGCCAATTATAGATTTTCCCCGTGATGGATAATATGGTTTTTATAATAAAGTAGACTGTAGAACAAACATTTCCAACTCAAAGCTCAAACATTGAATATTTTAGACAATAGGCTATACATTAAATAGCTGCCGGCCCCGTGCAGTTGGGGTAGCGCGCCTGCCTCTCACCCGAATGCCCCGGGATTTTAGAAACTAATGGGCACTCAGTCTCGAGAGGACAATTGAGTATCTGTCTGACAGCGAGGCAGTGCCCCGGTCACGAAAACCAAGATTAAAGGCGGAGGGGACACGATGCGCTGACCACGCGTCACCCCAATATCTGCAGGCCAAATGGCTGGGCAGTGGTCGCTTGGTAGGCCTAGGCCCTTCATGGGCTAGCTCGTGCCTCGCTGGCTTCGGGAGAGCGTGGGTTCGAATCCCACCTCAGCCGTCCTGAAAATGGCGGGACAATTCCTTTCAATAGGTTCACGGCCGATTTCCTTCCAAAACCCTCCTAACCCTTTCTTATTTGGACCTTAACCAAGCCTGCCCAATAGTCTCTAGGAGCTGGCCGCCCTGCAGATGCTATGTTTGACGCTAGAGGCGCTGCATACCCCCCTACATGATCAGTTCAGTTGACGGTACAGTATTTATACACATTGTGTACGCACGAATCAAGTTGATCAGCCCATACATACAGTCACTACAGCAGACGCTATTCCTTCAGATAGCGCTGCTACACCTGCTCCCCCAGCGTCCCCTCCCTCCACACCGGCGTCGCGACGCCCACCACACTCATCATTCAATGTTACCGCTGCCAAAGGCTCTATCACTCTGCACACGAGTGCAAATATGACGCTAGGTGTAACCGCTGCGGCGGGTCCCACCGTCATAGTGAATGTCAAGTGCCCAAGGACGTCCTATTCTGGATGTAAATACATCAAGGACGTGCTAAAACAACACCACTGGCAGTGGCAGCGCACATACATGCCCAGAAACATTCCCTCTCTTCTTTTCATGCCTATCTCCCTTCCAAGCCCAAGCAAACTCAACAACACTGCCCTCACAAGCATTTTACACATCCTCCAACAGCTAATTACCTGTTAATTAGCTCCCCCACACTCCAGGTACTCATTCATAACCCGTCTTGCCCCGCTGTACCGCTGCGCATCTGCTCGGGGGGTCGGCCACGGCCGGCCCCTTCCGGGATGGTGCTCAGTGGGCCACGGGCCCTCTGCACGATGCCTCAGGCATGTTGTTAGGCATGTTATTAACTGTCCTGTTTCTTTCCTCTTGTCTTGAAATAACTAAGTACGCTAAGAGCCCTGGCTCACTCTGATTTTTATGCTGCTGCATTCTACCTCTCCCAACCTTACCCATTTCCAAAATCCCTATTCGTTTCCCACCACCCTAACCTCAGGCCATATTCTGGCCAGCTTGATACAAAGCCCGAACCCAAATATTCCTAACCAATTCTGTTCCAATAAACAAGTTCCTTACTCTTGATAAAGCTCTAAAGGCCCCATAGATGGGCTGAGAGGCTAAAAATCACGCAACGAAGCCGGCTCGCTTGCTTGGGTGCTGACGAATCAAGTTATGTTACTGAAACAAGGCCATTATATTACGATGGTATACTGTTGCGTGCCGTTTTGTAAACAAGGCTCTAGAGAGAATATTCCTGGAACTAGTTTTCATGAATTTCCGAGTCCAGAGCCAACTAGGAAATTATGGATTAATGCAATAAGACAAGGTATGTAGGCTAGCCTACGCTGACCATGCGACTGAAAATTAGCCGATCTTGTATTATTGCTCCAGTTCTGATGATGATGATGATGATACCTGACCACCTCATCGTATAGTGTCTAGCATTCTTGGTTGTCGCCCCCAGAGATCCATGTTAGAATCCAGGCTGTGCCAAGAAATTTAATTCTGGTCTGAGTGCTGGAACGGGGTACACTTAGTTTCATGAGGTAAAACTGAGAAGAGGTGGGTAAGATTCCTATCTCATCCTTCCTGGACAGGTTTCTGTAGTTTCCCACGTCTACTCCAGGCAAATGCTGGGATGGTTCCTAACTTAAGGTCGCAATCCAAATAATCACCGGAATTACAAATGCACACGCCGCAATGACACAGGGTAGCAGACACGGGGCTAAATGACGAAATTTCTATAACGAGAGCTGCAATGGCCTATAGGCTATTGGAGGGTATTTGGTACGAGCTGTCGAGTCCGCATCGTTGCTTAGTGGCTAGCATTCTTGGCTGTCACTGCGGAGGCCCGAGTTCGATTCCTGGTTCTGAGGGCTGGAACGGGGTATACTCAGCCTCATGAGGCACACATAAGAAGAGGCGGGTTCGAATCCACCTCAGCTATTCTGGAAGTGTTTCCCTCTTCTACGCCAGGCAAATGCCAGGATGGTACTGGTACCTAATTTAAGGCCACGGCCGCTTCCTACCCAAATTTTACCTCAATTACAAATACACACACTATTACAGACATTACAGTGATGCAGGTTATCAGACAAATGCTACACACACCCAAGAACACTGGGCTACATTACTACGATGTTGCAACGCCACTAAAGAAACAACAACAATAACAACGAGCTGAAGACCATAGCCTACCTATATCATGTCAAGAGTGCTTGATAAAATTAGTAGTATCCCGAGTAGTACAGTAGTACAGCGAGGTCAACTGCCCCTCGGTATCAAGAGTCCATCTCCAGTATGTATGTCTACCCCTTATTATTCCCGTTTTCGAACGGGGTCGGGGATGAGATGGAAGTCTTTGTGGCGATGATTTTTACGGCCGGATGCCCTTCGTGACGCCAACCTCATGAGAGGAGTTAATGAGATGAAATGAATGATGGTGAATGAAACTGGCCAAGGATGTGGAAGGAAGCGGCCGTGGCCTGTCAGAAGGTACCGTCCCAGCATTTGCCTGGTATTGAAAATGGGAAACCACGGAAAACCATTTCAAGGACGGCCGACGGTGGGGCTCGAACCCACGCGTCTACCGAGTCAGCAGAGAGCTTGTCCCCATGACCTAATGCTGCGCTTTAGCCAGCGTAGCCACTACTGTCGGTAAGAGTCCATCTCCAGTAATGTCACTAATTTAAAATTCAAAGACAGAGGGAGAGGTGATCTCTGGTATCGTAAGCCAGGTTTTGTTTCGCTGGAAGAAGTAACGGACGAAATGATATCGGTTACGCTGAGCAGTCCAGGAATAGCATGAACATTAACTAGAATATTGTTGCCACGTGTTGCTAAAAATCATATTCTACAGTGTGGAGTAAGTGATCATCCTGAGGAACTGAGCATATAAAATTGCAAATGTTTCTGCGCCCATCTGTCACTGACTACACCAATGACACGAGACTACGTCTTGAGGAGAAAAACAAATTATGAAAAGAAAGAATCACAAAAATTAAGAAAAGTCGTTCCTTTTCACTGAAACTCTATGGCACACTGTTAAAATTATTCAGTGCAGCCATCTACTGACCGTACCGTACTCTTGTACTCTTGTAGGCCTACATACCAGATAGTTGTGCGTGCTACCGGTATCTAATAAGGGAAATCCGCAGTTGAAACGAACTCCTAGTAGTAAAAGATGAACATCTCTTATATTTTACTTCATTCTACTCAACAATGTGTATTCATGTACTGTAAATATAGTGTACCTTGTATGGGTATATTTTTGCTGGTTTTAGCTTGCGATAGCTACATGTAAATGTTAGGTGGGTACTCAGCGCTGCAGTGGTCAATACGCTCACTGCTAGGAGGACAGCGTTGATGCAGAGAACGCCACGATTGAGTAGGCCAAGACCGACGTATTGGAGGCTAAGATGGGACCCATGTTAGCGGTCGTCGTCTGGGCGATCGTCCGTCACCATCCCCAGTTGTATCTGCTGACAAAGTATCTTCAGCTCGCAGACACCGTCCTTGCGACGGTAGAGGAATGATCCCTCGCAGAGGCCATGGGTGAAGCCGAGCTGGGAGGATAAGCGACAAAAGTAAGAATAAAAAACTAGTGTCTGGCCTGTTTCAAACTTCCGGTAAACTCGCACACATGGCGCAACGCGTCGCGGGACGGAGCGTTTCAACAGTTGTTTTCCTGAGGAGGGTAGACGCGGGCTGCTAGTCAGCAGATTTGGCAATCCAAGCCTAACTGTCCACCCTAATTTCAGATAAAGCCCCGGCCCTAAAGCATATTCATGTTAACACAAACCTAACTCGGGAATCATCGAGCTCGACCAGTCCCAAGGTTAACTTGCTCCTGCGGTTCTAATACTTTCCTGGTTTGTCTGACGATGACGATGCATATAATGCTGAGCTATCGCAGACGAAAAAACAAGTATGTGTGATCAGCCAGACACACAACTCGAGGTTACAGTAGGTGTATAAAGCAGTCAGAAATATATACTCACTACCAGTAGTACCCGACTCGCCCGGTCGATTGATCATAAGGAATCAAAGTCTCTTTAAGTTCCCTGGTCTGATATGCTGATAACACACTCTAAGTGATGAATTATATTGTTCTTTATATATTCAATATCAAACTCAGTTCAAGGGGCAGATGACCTAGCTGTTCCGCCCCTTTAAACTCCAACAACTAACTAAAATCAGTTCATACTAAAACGGCTCATAGCAAAATTAAGGTGAAGAAATTAACAAAGAGAATCATTGAGGAAATAAACCAATATAATTTCTATTGTACAATGTGATCAAGATATCACAGGAATGTCTGTTCAAAGAGAAATGTCACACTGTAAGCATGAGTCAGGAAGAGTGTTTTGCTCTTTCCAATGGCTCTTTCACCACCAAATAAGTTTCCAACAGTCCTCGTACCCTTCCCACTTTTATCAACATGCAATAAGTGCACAGGGTTTACAGCTGCGATATCCGAAGTTGCAGCATGACTACATATCTAGAAAATCTACAGCCACTCTGCGAGGGATCATTTCTCTACCGTCGTGAACACATTTTTAACAGATACAACTGAGGATAGTGACAGGCCGATCGCGATCGCCAACTAGTTAGTTAGTTATTTTTGTTAGTGACGGATTAGCGAAGGAAGTGTCAGGGAAGGAACCGTCCTGGCATTTACCTGGTGGTGAAATGAGAAACTACGGTCGAGGGGGGATTCGAACCCACGCTCTTCCGATGCCAGCGAGGCACGAGAAAGCGCGTTAACGCTCTCGGCTACCGTGGTCGGTGCTTACTACTATTCTTTAAATTGGTCCCAATGTCAATTCGTTCCTGGCCACTCCAATTGGATGAATCATCATGCCTGCCAGTCTTAGTTACAATCGTCCTGGACGATAGGGATGGGAGTGTTTCGTTCTTAGTGTAGTAGACAAACGACAAAACCTGCATTTCGATCCAAATCACCTGTCATTTCTCAGCCAAACCTCCCATGTTATTAAAACACTCCAAGGATACTGACGGCTTCTTGAGGTCTAGGATGAACACATGCTAACCGAAGCAATGATTATCCTCCACCCGTAAAGTACGCCGCGCCGGTGCACAGTGGTTTACAATAGGGGCTTTGCGACATTTGTCTGATAACTTGTGATGTCTATGTTAGTGACGGTCTGAGTAAGGTTGCATGTTAGTGTTGTACAACGAACCAGATCTTTTAAATAAATAATAATAATTATAATACTGTAATAATAATCTTTTAACACCGACAGTAGTGGCTACGCTGGCTAAAGCGCAGCGTTAGGCAAAGCTCTCTGCTGACTCGGTAGATGCGTGGGTTCAAGCCCCACCGTCGGCCGTCCTTGAAATGGTTTTCCGTGGTTTCCCCATTTTCAACACCAGGCAAATGCTGGGACGGTACCTTCTGACAGGCCACGGCCACTTCCTTCCACATCCTTGCCTAGTTTCATTCATCTTCATTCGTTCCACCTCTCATCCTGACGCGCAGGTCGCCCGCGGGCGTCGACTAGAAAGACCTGCATTCGGCCTCTAAGAAGGCCACACGACAACAAAAAAAATCTTTTAACAGACAAGTGCAGGTGATAGCACATGCGGATGATGTAGCATTAATTGCAAGCAACAGTCAAGCATTAGAAGAGAGCTATGTCCTGTTGGAAGGAAAGGCACGAATGTTAGGATTAGAAGTGAATACACGTAAAACTAAGTATTTGAAGATGGGAGACTCCAGAGAGGCAAGAAGAGAGCCGTATATTAAATTAAATGGGAAAGAATATCAAATAGTAGAAGAATTCAAATATTTGGGCTCAATAATAACTGAGGATAACAGAACATCAGTGGTAATACAAGAAAGAATTAAAAGTGGAAACAGATGCTATTACGCTCTGCAAAGCATGTTTAAATCCACAAAAGTTAGTAGGGATACTAAAGTAAAAATTTATATTACAATACTCAGACCAGTGGTTATGTATGGACCGGAAGGTTGGGTTCTTAATAGAAGAGAAAAGCAAGCAAGCTTGTAGTTTAAACCTGACCGTTAATCTCGAGATCATGAGCCACGGGACCTCCTTTTTACGTGGAATCCGAACCACAGGACGTGGCATTTCACTTCGAAAATCTCACATGCATTGAGAAGACTGGCTGCGAAGATGGGAAAGGAAGATCTTGAGGAAAATATGCGGGGCAGTGAGAGAGGAGGAAGGTTGGAAAATAAGGGCAAATGTGGAACTAACTCTTCTGACAGGCAGATATTGTGGTCAAAATTAAGCAGGGGAGGATAAGATGGGCAGGACACGTACAGAGAATGCCAGAATCACGCAGCGTCAAAAAGGTGTTTACACAAAGACCGGATGGAAGGAGGAGAAGAGAAAGACCCAGGAGACGGTGAATAGATGACGTGGAAGACGACCTTAGGAGTCTAGGAATCAGGAACTGGAGAAGGAAGGCGGAAGATAGAGATGAATGGAGGCAGGTGTTAAAGGAGGCCAAGGTCCTTCAGGGACTGTAGCGCCGATCAGTAAGTAAGTAATAATAATCTTTTAGCAATAAAAGTTATGCATGTCCTCTTACATGCATAGGAATTCATAGTTTTGTTCCTCAATAGTTCAAGAAATCTTGTAGTATACAGTGAAGTGTTTAAGAAAGCGAAGCGCGCCAACAATATAGAAGCGCTTGCCTTGTGGTGGTTATCAGGCTCGAGCACCGACCAGATCTCAATAGTGGAGATGCTAGACCAACAGGTAACTCGGCTGGTCGTTGTTCGCTGATTGCAACAAGGTAGGAGAGGGGCGGGCGAAGACATTTGAGATTTGCCGTCTGAATTTGACACTTGCGGCAGGCAGTCTTTTACCCTACCCCACCTCTCTTTAGTTTAAATAGTGCCGCACCCAGAACAACAATCCATCAGCCGCCACAGTAGCCTACCAATCTCTGCGTGGAGTTCCTGTCGTGTGGGGTCTACTCTACCCCATCTAGGACATCCCCCATCACTATAAAATGGCTGGGTGCTATACGCCTACGCTACGCGTACTATTACTTCACCAGTCCAGACCAGAGGGTCCATACGGACGCTAGGTGTCCCTATTCATCACGATGTCTCCTGGAGGCATCATTCATCGCCTCAGCTGTAACTCTCCGATTACAGATCATCTCCATCTCAATGGCTGGCACCTACACTATATTCGACAAGCATGTGATTTCCAAGTGCCTTGCTTGCTATTTTTAACGAGATGGGCTCTTCTTTTCCGTCGATTATTAGCGATAAGAACTTGAGCATATCTATCTCGCCAATTAATAAGATAAATGACAATGTTCTTTCTTTGTAGATGTTCCGTACTTCTAGGGCAAGTCATAAAATTCTAAATTAACTGAACTTCAATATTAATTAGATCATACATACTTTTTTAAAGTGTACGGTACTTATATCTATTTATCAGTAGTAGTGGGATGAGGGGAAAGCTGCTTAAAAAAGCAAGTTGTGAGCCCCTGCGACCTTGGAATGGAAGGAGCCATGCTAGGAGGGCGTGCTTGGATTCGTTTTTTTCGTCTCGTCGTGCTCTTTACGGGAATGTAGGTGTCGAAAAGGTGAACTTAGGGTTTTGGGTCTAAAAATGCGTTTTTCACATTTTTGCCGATTTTTGGAAAACGGAAAACGTGATGATGACGTGTGTGATAGTATTTTTTCGTTTCAATGTCCTCTTTACGGAGATGTAGGTATGGAAAAGGTAAAAAGCTGGAAACACGGTTTTTGATGTAAAAATGGGTTTTTGTGATTTTCCCTCATATTGCGAAAACTGAAAACGTGAGGATGACGTGTGTGATAGTATTTTTTTTTTCGTCTCAATGTCCTCTTTACGGAGATGTAGGTACGGAAAAGGTAAAAAGCTGGAAACACGGTTTTTTATGGAAAATGGGTTTTTGTGATTTTCCCTCATATTGTGAAAACCGAAAACGTGAGAATGACGTGTGTGATAGTTTTTTTTTCGTCTCTTTATTCTATTTACGGGAATATAGATATGAAAAAGGTAAAAAGCTGGAAACATGGTTTTCTTATGGAAAAGGTGTTTTTTTTGTTCATTTTCACGTTATTTGGAAAACGAATGAGGCGATTTTTATGATGGGCATGTCGATGTATTTGTGTCGTTGTTCTGTTTACGTGAATGTAGGTATGGAAAAGCTGAAATCATGGTTTCCGTCATTTTTTTCGAGATCGTTGAGGAAAACGGGAAAAAAGTAAGAAACCAGATTTGAAGTCACGTTATGTTATGCGCTATGATGTTGGTAAAACACTTATGCATTATTATTATTATTTGTCATGGCTGGTCAGGGGCTCACACGCAGAGAGAGAACTTGCTTGATGAAATGAGAATTGAAAGCATTGAGGCTGACCCACAGCGAGCCAGACAAGACGTCTTATCATCGTACGTGCCTCGCAGCAGAGAGAGATAACAGGCATTTGTTCGCTTGCAGGTGGCTGTTATCTGACCCAGACGTGTAACTCGATATCGCGATGAAGGACATACAGCTCTGTCGAAAAGCTGATCATTGCATTCCCACGCACACTCATGCAGAGTTTGCAAAGCTTGTGAGAATCAGTCTGGCTTGTGCGCTCCATGACATCCTACTCGTAGGAACAAAAAAAAGTAATGTGTTAACTTTGCATGTTGTTGAGGAGACATATATGTTCTGAGGGTAAGAGAGACTCATCATTCTTGTGATCATCTTTGAAGGCGACGGGTGCAAGTGCCTTATGCTCTTTGTAAAATATTACGTGAACCGCGGCCATACTTGTACTAAGGTAGGTTCATTATTGTTAATTATGACATGATTGGTTTTATTGTTATTTTGTGTATGCATGAAAAGTAAGTTAGTGACTGATGGTATTTTTTGGGATTTCGTTTGTTGCAGATTAAAAAAAACGTCATTAAGTCTGGGAAAGCAGACAGAGAGACAGTGACAGTGACAGTGACAGTGACGGCAAAGAGCACATTTGCTGAAAGCAGCATTATAATTCATTATATGGTGAGTACATGTTGTTCCATTTTTTTGTTGTTGTTGTTGTTAAATGTATGCCATTTATTTCACGGAAATTTATAAACTTATGGCGTGTATTTATTATTGTTTCAGAATGAAGACGTGTATGGAGTGAATAGGTTTTAACTACCTTGACGCTTTCGATATTAAAAAAAAAAGGTGAGCTATGAATTTAGATTAATTCTTTTCTTTGTAAATGACCTTGTTATTTTCGAGTGAGTGTCTTATCTATGTGTGCACACTTGAAACCTTTTGTTTTTAGCAACTCTTATGAATGAATGAATGAATGAATGGATGAATGAATGAATGAATGAATGAATGCACATGTTTAATGTATATAACCATGACTAATAACGGATTGTATTGGTTTTTTTCCAGATAAATCATTGGAAACAAAAACAAGATAAACCTTGTCAGTGATACTAAAACTACAGCAACCTTGATGGTGATCATTTCCTGCTGGGGCCCAATTGCTACAACCATTGTGTACCTGTGAGCGTGATTGTGTGCCAGTCATTAAAAAGCGATAAGTGTGGCCGTTTGGAATTGCAGATTTTGGATTAACCTATTTTAAGGTAAGGGTTGCACGTTTATTTGTCCATTTTATAATCATGTCTATATCAGAGAGTGAAGTGTTAGTGTGGCAGCCTTTGGCCAAATGTTTCAAAACGCGAGTATGCTCTGGCCGAATTTACAATGCGAATCACTGTCTGTCACCTAAAGATTTTGTGGAATTATGTTTTCCATTTTTTTTGAGTGAATGTGAACAAGGCTTAAGATTGCATCAGACTTTAAAAATAAATTTCGAACTACTATGTGCATTTACGTTGATAAAAAATAATGTTGAAGAGAAACACACCTTCAACCTTTGTACAAAAATGGAGAAAGTACTGATAGCCGATAATTTGGAAACGTGGTATCAGGAGAAAGCTATTCAAGCGCTTATCACTAAATTTGATAAGTTGCAACAGGGTCCCAGTGGCTTGGCCCTCGATAGCATTGCCTATTTGCAAATCAATATTTGTAAATATAATCCATTGAATGCAGGAAGTAGCTATATTGCCACACCGAGCTTTATCGCTTCCAGAAAGGCAGTGATCAACATACGCAACAAAGACGATTACTGCTTTTTGTGGAGTATAGTTAGCTGTCTACAACCCTGTAAAGACAGAAATGGTCATAACCCAGGGCAGTACAAAGAATTGTTTAACCACATGAAACAAACTCTCAATCTCGAGCGTGTTTCATTTCCCATGCCTCTAGATAAAATTCATTTATTTGAGAAAGATAATCCAAATTTCTCCTTCATGGTGTATGGCATCGACGGATCCAATATTGTGGGCCCCTTGTATGCCACCAAACAGGTAAAGCAACATCACATTCACCTGCTTTTCCTGTCTGACGGGGATAAAAGCCATTATTGTTAGATAAAGAATTTAAGTAAATTGGTGAGCAGCCAAATTTCAAATCATCATCCTAAAAAGCATATTTGTGAGTGCTGCCTTCAGTATTTTGGAACTGATGAACTTTTGAAACGACATACGGAAGACTGTGAAGGGCAGACGGCAGTAAAGCTAGTCTTGCCCGAAGGGAATGACGCAGTCTTAAAATTTAAGGCCTCTAATAAACAAGACATGGTACCATTTACTGTTTACGCTGATTTTGAGGCCCTTACTGTTCCCATTCAGGGATGTGAACCAAGCCCCCATACAAGCTCAACCTATCCAGTGCAGAAACATGAGCCTTTTGTTGTAGCCTATTATGTTGTCTGTCACTATGATAATTCACAATGTCAGTATGTAAGTCACAAAGGTCAGGATTGTGCGCAGTGGTTTGTTGATCAAATGGCGGCTTTAGCAGGCAAAGTAGAAACTATTTTGAACAACCCTGTACCAATTCAGAAGAATGACGTACAGCAAAGAGAATATGATCAAGCCACCACCTGCCACATATGTGAAAAGCCAATCTTAGGTGGAGAAAAAAAAAGTAAGAGACCACTGCCACAGGACAGGGCATTTTAGAGGTGCTGCCCATAACGAATGCAATTTAAAGTACTCTACACCTCGCTTCCTCCCTGTCTTCTTGCACAATTTCTCCCGGTATGACCTTCACTTCATTGTAAAACAATTTGCTCATGTAGATAAGAGCAAATTCAGCATTTTGGCTAAGAACCATGAGAGCTTTACCTCACTTTCATGGAGAAAAGGAAGCATGAGCATTCGCTTTCTCGACTCATTCAAGTTTATGTCTAGTTCGCTGGATAGTCTTGTGAAAGGCTTAAGCGAAGATGAGTTGAAACATACCCATTCCCACTTTACGGATACAAATCAATTTGAATTGTGTGTTCGTAAAGGCCATTTTCCTTATGATTATGCGGGAAGTTACGAGGTGCTTGAAGAAACGACTTTGCCGCCAAGAGAAAAATTCTTTTCTCAGTTAACTCAAAGCACCATTAGTGAAGAAGACTATGCCCACGCACAGCATGTTTGGCGAGTGTTTGGCATAGAAACCATGGGCCAGTATGCTATGCACTACTTAAAATTAGACGTGTTGTTGTTGACCGACGTTTTTGAAACGTTTCGTCAGCTATATCACACGATCTATGGCCTTGACCCCGCCCACTACTATACCAGTCCAGGGTTAAGTTGGGACGCCGCCCTCAAATTTACCCACATTGAGCTTGATTTACTGACGGATCCCGATATGGTACTCATGATGGAAAAAGGGATTCGTGGGGGATTCGTATCGCTCAATCAGCGACATGCCAAGGCAAATAATCATTACATGCCTGATTATTATCCCGAAGAACCAGAATCCTACCTAATGTATTTCGACGTAAACAATTTATACGGTCACGCTATGAGTCGACCACTGCCGTACAGAAACTTTGTCTGGCTGTCTGAGAATGAAATTAAAGATTTTAATGTGCATAGCGCCAGCAAGCAACAGGACGTAGGGTATGTTCTTGACGTTGACTTAGCTTATCCCCCCATCTCAGACAGCGACATGGTGATTTCCCCTTTTGCATAGAGAAAATGGTGCCGCCCGAGAGTAAGGGCAATCATAAGAAATTGATGGGTACCTTGTATGATAAAAATCACTATGTGTTGCATATTGACATGCTGGTAGAATGTTTAGCCCAGGGCTTAACCCTGAAAAAAATCCATAGAGGTATTTCTTTTTGTCAGAAACCGTGGTTGAAACCATACATGGATTTAAATACCACTCACAGACAAAGTGCCACTCAGCCATTTCAAATCAATTTTTTTAAACTAATGAATAATTGTATCTATGGCAAGAGTTTGGAAAATGTACGGCAGTTTAGGGACATTAAATTGGTCAACACATGGCATGGACAATGGGGAGCTCAAAAATATATTGCAAAACCAAATTTCAAATCTTTAAACATTATTGATCATGATCTACTGACTATTGAACTTGCCAAAACTAAAGTGTTCATGAATAAGCCTATCTATTTAGGCCAAGTCATTTTAGATTTTTCAAAATTGCACATGTATAAATTCCATTATGGTTTTGCAATACAGCGATTTGGTACCATTTCCTTGTTATATACAGACACGGATAGTTTTATTTACCATATCCGTGACTGTGATCTGTATGTCGTTATGAAACAAAACCCAAAATGGTTTGACACTTCCTCGTTTAGTGAAAAGAACGTGTTCGATATCCCCCGTCTGAACAAAAAAGAAATTGGTTTAATGAAAGATGAGTGTTCAGACACCATGATGACTGAGTTTGTAGGTCTCGCTCCGAAAATGTATATTTTTTGACAGGTGGATCGATGCGAATCTATGCGAGCCAAATGGATTAGCCAGCATGTGGTTAAACGACTCTGTGTGGATGATTATTTACATGTCCTTCAGACCCACACAGCCATGGCACATAGTCAGTTTAGGATTCTCTCGAAAAATCATGATTTATTTTTAATGAAGCAGCGAAAACAAACACTCGCTTTGTTAGACGACAAGAGACAGTGGTGTCAGGATATGATGACAAGCGTCCCATTTGGTTACAACCAGTAATGGTTGTAGTTATTGTTGTTGTACAACACGGCAAGTGTTTGGTTTGTTTGCTATCAAATGCGAGATGCCATCTTGAGCCTCGGAATAAAAAATAAAAATTGTAGTGTATCATATAATTTTTGTTTTTTTAACCTGTGTGCATGAATGTATGCATGGATGTGTGAATGTCTTTAAATAGTTGTATATAAACTGTATGTCTAGTGCTATTTGCCTGTCAACACTTGAAGAGAGTCATACATCAACGTTTGCATGGCTCACTGTGCACAGGCTAGATTAAAAACATGTTGGCTTCTTTAGGTTAGGTTAGGAAAAAAACAAACAAGTAGCCACCCTCACTATTGTTGTCGCTTAGTAGGCCTCATGTTTCAGCAAAGTGTGCACTTTCTCAGTAGGCACAGCTTAATAGGCCAACTAGGGTGTGGCTTAGTAGGCCTCATGCAAGAACAAAAGAATAATAATCTGCTGCTTTTACTGTGGACAAACTCTCACTTTATGGCTAGAGTTATGAGTGGTGATATATTTGAAAACAACACCAGTCCAATATCTGAACAGAAATTGTTTTTTAACCTGTTGCATGTTATGCTTGAGGCCTACAGCTAAAGAAGTCAACAGACACATGGTTATTTATTTGTGTTTTGCTTATTTTTAATTTTCTTTTTGCCATTGACTTAGGGGACAGACACTGTATATAGTACATTGTATTTTTTTATTTATTCACTTAGTAAACGGCAACGACTACTTTTCAGATTCAATCATGAGCCACGGTGAAGATTGTTTTATCGTCACAAAACACACCACGTTCAATGAATATGCCACGATGATGTCTCATAATCCTCAACGTGTGGCCTATCCTTCAGAATATAGAAACACGAAAGTACGCATTGATACCACGTTTTATGACAGCTTCATTAATCGTGATGATAATGATGATGATTTGTTTCATGACCCAGGGCATCACTTTTGTAAATCCTGTATGCTGAATTTTGGCTTTGAAAATAATGTATCCACGCAAGTGATTCATAAAGCATGGTACGGTTTAACCATGAATCAAGTGATTGTTAAATTAGCTGACGAGGATCATTTTGCAGATTTCTGGTGTACAATATGTACAAAACCCCTGTTTAATGTTTATTTTCCAATAACCTCTCAAATGTTTTGTTTTCATTTTTATAAATTTCCTGCTGAGGAACCAATCACTTCGTATCGACAACAAGCATTTCGCCAACTTTGTCTTAGCTTACCTATCAATCAATATTCGCCTCATAGAATGAGATTTGTTAGAAACTAACAATATTATGTCATGATTACGGCTTTTTTTTACATTCGGCTTTCAGGTGCATACTTGACGTTTAGAATACATTTGGCTATTTTTTTTGTTTGTTTTAGTTTATCGTTTATTCACGTTGATGAACACATACACACTGGTTTAAATTTGTAGTTTTGAATTTTGTTTTGTTGGATGTAGACATGGTTATTAAATGCATAGCGTGTTAACTTTGCCTTTTATAGGTTACCAACAGCATTCAGATGTTTGCTCTTAGTATCTGTTGATACTATTTATTTAACAGAATGCTGTGTGAATTTGCACAACAACAGAGCAAACGAATACAAGTCATTCGACAAGGGAATGATAGGCTAATTCCCATTCACAACAGAGACATGAAAATGAAAATGATTCACACTTAATTTTGATAAAACATTTCCTATTAAATAATTTCCAAATGTATGCTTTGACTGAAAAATGATACAAACATTATTATTATATTTTTGTAAATTTATCCAATACTATCTATCTACAACTTCAGGTCATAAACACTCAGGATAAAAAAAAAACAACAACACACTTTGATGTACAGACAAAGTTATTGTTGTTGTAATATAAGAACGAGAGTGTTAGAAAGTAACACTCTTTTCTTTAATTATAGACAACCATGGACGCCTTGAACGCCATTGGTCAAGATTGTGGCTTTGCACGCAAGAAAATGAGTGAATTGCCTACGCAAACACCCTTTCGCATACATAAAATTCAAAAACTGAAAACCAAATTTGGTGAACGAGCTCTTTGCATTTGTCAAGACTTTGAGACATTTCTTCCCACACGATTTAATAACCTACCTGATAATGTCATGGAAGATGTCTATTCCAGTATTCACCCTGTCTATTTAATCTATGAGGGTGAAAAAAATAATCGATGCATGGTTCGTTTTGTAAAAATTGAAAACGAATAATCATTGTACGCTAGCCGTGACTTTTTGTTTATTCATGCCCTACTCTGCAATAACTATAATAAAATAAAATTATTTTTTTGTGCTCAACAGTTTGACGTTTATTAATTGTTGCTCAACGTCTACAATGATAAATAATAATAAAAATAAATTTTCAAAACTTATGCTTAATGGTAGAATTTTTTGTTTATAGGTTTAGTACAATTACCATGTATATAATTTTTTATAATAATGATGAAACTATTAGTTAAAATGATGGACTTTTGTCCTTTTTTTATTGTTTGTGATTTAAAATAGCATTTATTATTATTATAATGATTATAATTTATAATGATCAAATTCTAGTAACATGTTATTTTATTCAATAATAAGCGTTTAACAAAAAAAACCTGGTTCTAGAGTAGATAAAGATTTCATGTTGTCATTCGTTCCGCTAGACTGGCATTTGAAGCTGATGAATAATGATGGACTTTTGTCCTTTTTTTGATTGTTTGTGATTTAAAAAAATAGGTTTAGTACAATTACCATGTATATATAATATTTTATAATAATAATGATGAAACTATTAGTTAAAATAATGGACTTTTGTCCTTTTTTATTGTTTGTGATTGAAAAATAGATTTACTACAATTAGTAATTTTTATAACGATGCACTGCTGTCCCTTTTTTATTGTTTGTCATTTATGTCATTTTATTCATTTTATTTATAATTATAATGATGAAACTATGAGTGAATAATAATAATGAAAAAAAAAACACAACATGGACTCTTGTCTTTTTTTTGTCATGATAACAGTGATACTATACATTTTTTTAAAATAAATTCATTACGTTAAAGTCCATATCTAGATAAAAGTAATTTGCTCTTCATAGCACCAATCACTATAAATGCTGCCATTCGTTCTGCTAGACTGGCATCTGAAGCTGTTAATCGTTGCTTGGCAATGCTTAACAAGACTTTGTCGGCAATGCGTCTTTTAGTGTGGGATCACTGTTTTCATAGGCTTTATCGTGATTAAGGCATGCATGATCCAAAGCATTGATTACCATATCCCCTCTCCTCAAACGATCTTCAAGACGAGTACCAGGGCCGCAAAAGCTGTAAGCAGGTAAGAGAGCTTCGAAAGGTAAGTTTTTAATGATGTTATCAATAATTCCACGGCCAGTACACCTGGGACATAGAGGTTTCAATAGGTGAAAAACACTTTTTTTTTGTTGATTTTCTTGTTCTTCTTCTTCTTCTTGTTCTTTCTGTTGTTGTTGTTGTTGTTGTTGTTGTTGTTTGTCGGCGGCTGCTGACGAGCATGGTAGGTGGTGGTTGTTTTCCGCATGACAGCCATGGAATGATGAAACAATGTCTTTACACTGAGTTTTATGACCATGATATAATTTCATTAATTGGCATGTGCCACACTGTCGAATGGAAGGTATTTTTGCCATGGTTAATTGCTTGTGGTGAGGAAAGCAATGGCAAACTACCTCACTCCTCTTCTTGCCTAGAACGCCTCAAAATAGTGCTGCCTTGGGTTTTTGTGGGTATCTACTCACATAATGTAACGGCGGTACTTTTTGAGGATCCAACCAGCCTTCGGGCTGACTACCTAACAGACAGAATTGCTTGTGATGGGAAAAATGACTGCATGGTTGTAGTTCACTCAATACAGAGTCGTTAGTCCACTCTGCAGGCGCCTTTTCCCAAATTTCTTTGACAGCGTTGGCAGCAACATAAAAAAGAAATGATTTAGGTAGTGCTAATAATTCATGTTGTGTAAAGCTAATCAGTTTTTTCTTGCACACAAAGAACTTTACAATAGCCTTGTCGATTGTAGTGGCGTCCATGTCTATAACGTTGATGTTATCACCTCACGTGTACACGTCTCACTGCTATCATTGGACGATACACTTTCAGTTTTAATTTTATTGAACAACTCCCAACATGCACTCGTGGTGAGCCAATGAAACAATTGCCATGCATGCGCTAAGGCTCTATTCTGAATATTGTCGCAAGGACAAGTGTCCATGAGCGTTTGCAGGGATGGACAACCCAGATCTAAAAGGTCAATACATTGACAGTGAGAGGGTAAAAATGGTTGAAGCCACTGGCGTTTTTCACTCCCTTTAACAAATAAGACATTGGCCGCGGACAAATGGGCTTTCATGACGATGTCAAGATACTTGTATGAAATATCACCCTTGTTCCATGCTAATTGCAAATGATTTTCAATCCATTGGCTCTGTTTTTTTTTTATCTTTTTCACTAAGCAACTCGAAAGCATAGGGAGGTTTAAACACCAAATGAATAGGGTTAGACACCCAAACCGTACTACAATCGATAAAAGCGACTTCCTTAAATATAAATTTGTTGTTTGCAATTTTAAACCCCTGACAATCCACGATGAGTGTACGCATCATGCTTCTATTTTTACTTGTTACCTCATTGACGTCTAATCAACAACTAACCCATGCCATGGTTTAACATGGCAAAGTCAAAGGACTTTAGGAAAAAAATGAATTGAACAACAGCTAAATATTTTTTGAGGTTTTATTCATAACAAAAAAAAAACTTACACTTTTATTACAAAAGTTTGTTGGCTTAATTTGGAACAGCATTCAAATGAATAGTTTGCACATACGGTCCCCAGGTATCTCCTAGTTTTGCAGGGTCTGGTACAATAACAGGATAATTCAAACTCCATGGAATATTGCCCACATCATAGCGATTGAGGTAAGGGCAGGATGGACTCCATCGCTGATGATCGCTATAGGGTCGATCCCCTATTTCCCAGTTTCCAATTTCAATGTTGCAAAAATACACTTGACCACATCCCCACGTTTTAAGTAATAAAATCCGCTCGCAGCCAATTCTCCACAATCCATAAAGGGAACTGTCCATGTTTCAAAAGTTTTCTAACGATTAAATTCACATTTTAAATTCCATGGTTTGTCTGTCACGCTGTTGTCGTTGTTGCTGTTGCTTATTGAGGGACACATGATGTTTGTTGTTGTCGTATGTGCGCACAGTGCCAGAGCGCAACAGATACTGTGCATGCAGACGCTTATCATTAATCCTATGAATGATGATCTTTTTTTTTTCATTCGACCACAGATGGCTTACATGCTGGTGACATAATTGGACAAAGGATGATATTTCACTTGTCTAGCATGAATAATCAAACAGTAGGCACTGGTATGGTCTGGGACATTTTCTTGTGTTTCAAAATCTACCCTTAAATCAATGTTGGTGATTTTCGTAGATTCTTCTAGATACGAACAGTCGAAAACAATCAGTGGTGCTTTTGCTTTAAACCCTTGTGGCGACAACATATGACAATCCTGTTTTTCATAATAAGACGATTGAAATTTAGCGAACATGTCATAAAGGGGGCCAAACTTATTTTTTGAAAAATTGAGTTCCAACCCCTCATAGGGAAAGCAAACATTATTTAAAAATAGTCGTATATTTCTCAAGTGAATGTGATCAAACATGGTGACGTCTTTGCTTTGTTGGTATTTTCTATTGGTTTGAAAACCAATAATAACATAGAGGGGTCTCTCGGTAGAGCGAGCCGATTTGACACTCCAACTATGAGTGCCAGTGGTAGGTAGCAAGGGGTATTCATGCAGACACCAACTTCGAAAGGCGATAGGCAAGGCTTTATCTTTTTGCACCAAATTTAACATGCTTAGCTTTTTACGATCCGATAGCGTCACATGGGGCACTTTCCATAGTAATCGAAGCAGTTGAATCTTTGAGTCTATCACTTGGTCAGAGGCTCCTTTCAGTGCATTATAATCACCGCGGTCTCTCACCAGATACAAACTTTGTCTTGCGTTTAAAATAATACGCTTGTGATCTTCGGCAAAGCCAAGGAGTAATTTTAAGGGTAGAAAGCCTGTAAAAGTGCCATCGGTATGAACTAGCCAGTTATTGCTACTGTTGGGACACCATCCTGCCATAGAAAGCGTTTTACTTTCCTCCTCGCTATAGGATGGATATAATTTCATAAGACTAGTCATGCCCACATTTCGAGTCATATCTATGACAATATCATTTATCACATAACGTACTTCAGAAAACAGAAAAGCCAAACAATGATTCGCCAACGCAGACGTTGTGGGTGTGCTGCCATCTGCTTTCATCAATTTACCCTCAATTTGAAGGACACTTTCATGATGTAGAGTAAAACTATCTTGATTGTTAATGATGAATTGAATCTCGTCATTGTTATTCAGTCCTGTTGCTTGAGGTTGATAGGAATGCATATCAATGCGCACGACGCCATCTTCCACTTGTATGGGATTTAACACTTGCAACAGCTCTTTGTTCATGATTGGGGTGAAGCGTATAACCAATGCGTTGTAAGCGTTGTCGGTTTACTCGTGTCAACCGTTTCAGACACGGGGGGCAACTAACCGACCTCGTAGACGTTGTTGTTGCTTTATAGATAAATTTCATAGCGTCTTTAAAACCAACTTGTAGGTCACAGGGGTGTTGGCGTCCAAAGCAATAAGTTGTTGGTTTCTATTCACTAAGCGTAAGGTAATATTACTAATATCACTGACACACACAGGATGATATAGAACCACTGAAGGGTTTTCACGAATAATATAGCCGCAAGGAGAGGTGACAATAAAATCATACAGGGAATGGCTTTGTTCTTGATTCGTAAATACGTCTCTAATAATATTGCAAGTTACAGAAATGTGATGGTCCTCGATGAATTTCACTGGATAATCTGATTCATGGGGATGGTGAGCTGCCAACACTCTTGGTTTAAATCCTAATAAAGGACCAATAGAATGAACTCGTGTTTCAAAGTCAATGTTAAACGTAGAGAAAATACGACAGCGATGAGTTATTGTATTGGCTGTAAGTTCAAATTTGTGTGTCCCATCCGCAAATGGTTTGACACCAAATTGTTTTATCATCGACACGCTAATGGCCTCATGCACATCGTCTATGGTATAACCTCCAGGGGGTAGTGTCAACATATAATCAACATAATAAAATTTATCATTAATATCCAGTTGAATATTGTAAATTCTGTTGTAACTTTCCAATGAAGTTAATCCTAGCACATAGGATTGTTCTGGTTGCAATTCAATGGGGGGAAAAATCCAGGGAAACTTCAGGCCCGCGACTGTGCACGGTAAAGGTCTTGGCGTTGACATTCATAATGATGAAACTGTTGGCTTAACGCGACCTCTTATATAAAAAATGTAAACTCAAACGGCCACACTCTTGACTGTCAAAGGTTTGTTGACGATTCACATTATAGAATATCTTTACCCGGTTTCCCAAATAACGTAGCAACTCGATCGGGGGTGGTAAATTTCCATAACTGTCAAAGTACCATACTGTGGAACCTTGTTTCACATAGGCTACAAAATGGGTTCCTGGGCCTGCATCATCATCTAAATTCATCATGGCTCGTTCTTCTTTCCACGGTGCTTTGGGTAATTCATTTCGCATAAATACACCTCGAAAATGAGAAATCTTTAGTTGTTTGGCATAGTTTTCCGCTTCTTCATGGGTCATGGCATGACGAGGCAGTTGCCTTAAGCGCTTATCGATGATGGACATTTTTTTTTTCTTAGACGGTAGGCCACTACCTTGTGGATAAAAGACTGGCTTTAAAGGATTGCCATTTCTAGCTCCCATCGCAATGGCTTCTAACGTTTTATTGTGTGGCTCGCTTTCTTTGAGTTGTTGCTTGCCTTGCTCGACGGCTTTTATGGTTTTCGCTACAGCGCTGGCACCACCCAAAAGGGACCCCAAAGCTGCCAACCCTGCAAATAAAGCCGGCAAAAAACTCCCACGCTTAGCAACAGGAATGACTCGCCCACGTTTTTGCTTTCTTCCTTTTCTTTTTATCGATACATGATGCTGCGATTTCGGAGCTGTAGACAATCGCACCGCTTGTAAAGCTTTTTCGATAGCCACTCTTTTTAGATTTTTTTAGTTTTTTTTACGTTTTAACACTGGGTGTGAGGCAGATCGACTTGGTTCCCGACCTGGCTTTTTTCTCTTTTTGAGATTTGTTTTTTTTATGTTCATGGCATATCTTTTTTTCACCATGCTGCTACTTGGTGAACCTTTCACAGCAAACATTCGATAACAACTAACGTAGAGAACCTTATTTCATAGCAGTATATTCCAATTCTATATAAAGCGGAAAATCATTCACCGTTTTCCCAGCTTCCTTTTCCTCAAACGTAAGCATAAGATGAAAGGATAATTCATCTCCAACATTTACTCTTTGATGGTTGTGGGCCAACACTCTATCGCCGTTTAGTTGTATTTTTAAATGATTCTCATCAGGCATGGCATATTTAATATGAATTACACCATCATAATGCAGTTGATAACGACTTAAACCGGAAGCAAGCATATAGGTAAAATCATCATTCACCAGTGGTGGTGGGGAATGGTTTCTGTCATTGTCCAGTTTTTGATTTGACAGGTCTAAAAATACAGATGGGACAAATTTATAAAGCCTTTTCATTTGATAGGTCACATAACGTTTCGTGCAGACATCATTTTCGTCTCGAGGCTCTTGCACATCAATAATACGATGATGATTGGCTGAATAGCCCTCAGCGGTTAGTCTCGGGGCCATGTGATAGACACTTTGCACTTTGCGATCGACATAGCTTTTTGTTGCCACCTCTCGTGTCTGTTTTGACAAAGAGGCGGCCGTGGCCTTGGTTACATGAGCTCTCCCAAACACGTCCATGGTGATAGACGTTAACTAACCTATCCTACTCACCTCTTGCCTATATATATATAAACCTTATACACACATGAAAATAACTCAGTCGTCGACACAATGGAATTAATGAAACAACCCCATGCTTTGCCCGTCTCTGATTTGGTTTCAGAGCTATCACTGACCGTGTGCGAACCTAAACGTCATGGCACTCTATTCCCATCTACCGTTCGATGTATTATGGTAGGGCCTTCGGGTTGTGGAAAGACCAATGTTTTGCTGAACATTATTACCGCGCCTCATGGCCTACGATTTCAAAATATTTATATTTTTGCCAAATCCTTGTACCAGCCTCTGTACGTTTATCTGGAACAAATTATGTCTTCGTTAAATAAAGAAGCCATGGGCTATTTTACATTCACCTCACCTCAAGATGTCATTCAACCAGACCGCATTCAACCAGATTCCATTATAATTTTTGATGATATTGCCACTCAACGACAGGCCATTATTCAAGAGTATTTTAGTATGGGACGCCATAAACAAGTGGATTGTTTTTATCTGGCTCAGACCTATTCCAAAATCCCCAAACAGTTGATTCGCGACAATGCCAATCTCATCGTTCTCTTCCGCCAAGACTCTAGAAATCTCTATCATATTTTTCAAGATCATGTGAATCCAGATATGTCCTTTACAGCTTTCACGCAATTGTGTGCTTCGTGTTGGAACCATCATCCCCATGCCTGTTTGGTCATAAATAAACAGAGTGAACGATGTGAGGGACGTTATCGCTTGGGTTTTGATCATTTTATTTCTGTTTAAAAAGACCCAGGGTTGGACATTTCCTGTTAGTGTGTCTTTACCTTTACCATGGCGAACGCCATAGGGTACAAGAAACATGTTCAAATCATGCAGCGTATTATTGAGGCACGAAATACGATTCGACATAAATTTCGTGAATTGCAACGTTTAAAAAACGTCAATCCTTGACCCATGATAAAACATGCTCCATCATCGGTTGATCCCATGAGATTCAAACCTAATGCTTCTGCTGCTACTGCTGCTACCTCTCAAACCAAACCCATAACAAGTTCAAAATTTACTCAAACAAATTCCACACGACAGGTAAAATCCTCCTCCTCCTCTAATCTTAGTGAACAGGAACATCAAGAACATGAAGAAGAAAAAGAACAACATGAACAAAGTGAAAGCGAAAGCGTATTTAGTCCTGAAAGAAAAAAAATCCTCACCCCTTCAACAGTTTCTAAAAACAAAACAAAAATCTTCTGTCATAGCGGCAACACCGTCCTCCTCCACATCGTCTCCGTTTTCACAAGTCTTGGCAACCCCTCAAAATAAAGCTCAACTCAAAAACATTTTAATCAAACATTATGGGACAACCCTGGAACCATATCTGACCCTTCTATTTATTGGAAAGACAGATACCACGTATGGTGTTCGCTATGAGAATGATAGTTTTAAAATTGGGGATTCATCCATTAAATTTGCTCGTACGAAAGCTGTCATTAAAAAGATCAACTATAAATTAACACCAGGTCTGTTAAAGCTGCTATTTTCTCGCACTCCCTCGACACAAGATTTTACGTCCGAGGACCTTGCTAAATATAAATCCATTTTATTAGACACCAACGCTCACAAAAGAAACTATAAATCCTCTCAGCAGGTCAATGCCAATATATCCCAAAAATATAAAACCATCATTGCAAACATCTTTGGTAAGCAAAAACATCACTCTGCCTCTGGTGTAAGGTTTAAGAAATTAAAACCCTACCTAGATATAACCTTTTGGAATAATCCCAATCAGTTAGTAGAGCGCTTATACTTGCTTCATGCATCAAAACAAGCTGGTCACACTGGACATGAGGCGGAAATCGCCCACATTGAACAACAACTCCAAGATGCTAAAATTATCTTATAAGCCATCCCCCATCAAAGTGGACATTGCTCATGAATTGCATAAACCAGCCCGACGCATTTATAAACGTCGTCGTGTCATTTCCAAAGGAATCGATTAACTTTGGCAGGCAGACCTGGTTGAAATAATACCTTATTCTAACGTTAACGACGGTGTACGCTATATGTTGACCGTCATTGATGTCTATTCCAAAATGGCTTTTGTTCAACCAGTAAAAAATAAAACTGGTGTCTTAGTCACAAAGGCCTTTCAACATATTATTGAACAATCAAAACGTCAACCTCACTTGTTACAAACCGACCAGGGAAAAGAATTTTTCAACAAGGATTTCTCCAGTTTTCTCAAATCTAAGAATATTCACCATTATACCACCTATAGCAATCTCAAAGCTAGTGTAGTTGAACGCTTCAATCGAACATTAAAAAGTTATATGTGGAAAGAGTTTACAATACATGGTTCCTATCGATGGATAGACTGGTTACCTCAACTTGTGTCTCGCTACAACAACACCATTCATTCCACCATCGGCATGAAACCTCGCCTCGTCACCAAGAACCTACCCAGACTCAATAGACTGTTTAACCCTATAAAAAGGGTAGACCCAAGGCGACATCGCCTTAAAATTGGAGATTTTGTTCGCATTAGTAAACATAGAAGTGTGTTTTCAAAATCGTATTCTCCACAATGGTCAACAGAAATTTTTAAAATTCGCCAAGTCAAGCTAGGTCAACCAGTGACGTATCTCTTAGAAGATCAGAGCGGTCAACCCATTCAGGGACGATTCTATTATGAAGAAGTGCAAAAAACATTATATCCCAACGATTATCTCATTGAACGAGTAATTAAAGTCAAAGGGGCAAAATATTTTGTAAAGTGGTTAGGTTTTCCTTCCACGTATAATTCATGGGTCAATAAACATAATATTTTGTAATAAAACCCTATTTAATTATTTAGAAAAAAAAATATTTCCAAAAAAATGTATCATATGACCTTTCATTATTCCCATCCTTTTGTTCATTACATGTCCAATAACCGCTTTGTACAAGCCCTTGCCAATCTTTTATCATAATGTTATACACCCACTCATCGTTTCAAACTTTGCGTTGCATGATGAGTCCATAATGAACCTAGGCTATGACATACACAGTATAAATCCGCACACTGTATAATGACACCTGCCTCTTATCTCTCTCTGCTGCGAGGCAGATACGATGATAAGACGTCTTGACTGGCTCGCTGTGGGTCAGCCTCAATGCTTTCAATTCTCATTTCATCAAGCAAGTTCTCTCTCTGCGTGTGAGCCCCTGACCAGCCATGACAAATAATAATAATAATGCATAAGTATTTTACCAACATCATAGCGCATAACATAACGTGACTTCAAATCTGGTTTCTTACTTTTTTCCCGTTTTCCTCAACGATCTCGAAAAAAATGACGGAAACCATGATTTCAGCTTTTCCACACCTACATTCACGTAAACAGAACAACGACACAAATACATCGACATGCCCATCATAAAAATCGCCTCATTCGTTTTCCAAATAACGCGAAAATGAACAACAAAACACCTTTTCCATAAGAAAACTATGTTTCCAGCTTTTTACCCTTTTCACATCTATATTCCCGTAAAGAGAATAAAGAGACGAAAAAAATACTATCACACACGTCATTCTCACGTTTTCGGTTTTCACAATATGAGGGAAAATCACAAAAACCCATTTTCCATAAAAAAACGTGTTTCCAGCTTTTTACCTTTTCCGTACCTACATCTCCGTAAAGAGGACATTGAGACGAAAAAAATACTATCACACACGTCATCCTCACGTTTTCAGTTTTCGCAATATGAGGGAAAATCACAAAAACCCATTTTTACATCAAAAACCGTGTTTCCAGCTCCTAACCTTTTCCATACCTACATCTCCGTAAAGAGGACATTGAAACGAAAAAATACTATCACACACGTCATCATCACGTTTTCCGTTTTCCAAAAATCGGCAAAAATGTGAAAAACGCATTTTTAGACCCAAAACCCTAAGTTCACCTTTTCGACACCTACATTCCCGTAAATAGCACGACAAGACGAAAAAAACGAATCCAAGCACGCCCTCCTAGCATGGCTCCTTCCATTCCAAGGTCGCAGGGGCTCACAACTTGCTTTTTTAAGCAGCTTTCCCCTCATCCCACTACTATCAGTGCAATTTAAAAACTCTCTCGTTTGCATTTTCTTCAATGCGTGTTTTGGGTTTCTGCTTGTTCTGACCCGTACAATTTGTCAAAGTCGCACTTTCGTAATTACTGTTTAAATTCTCATCTCTGCCTACTTAGCCTACTATATATTTCAAGGCCGCACGGTCCCATTTATTGTTAACTTTTATCTCAACAGCCAGCACCTGTAACTTAAATTACATTCAATTATTCTAATCAGATCCAATCTTCTATTGACCTTTTTTGTCAGCCTCGTTGCGTACGGTAGTGGCTAGCATTCTTGGCTATCACCGCGAAGGTCCAGGTTCGATTCCCGGCTCTGCCAAGAAATTTATTTATGATCTGAGGGCTGGAACGGGGTACACTCAGCCTCGTGAGGCAAAACTGAGGTGAGATGGGTTCGATTCCTACCTCAGCCAACCTGGAAGTGGTTTTCCACTTCTACTCCAGGCAAATACTGGGATGGTTCCTAACTTCAGGCCACGGCCGCTTCCTACCCAAATCCCACATGATTTACAAACACACACACTAGTACAGACATCACAGTAAGACAGGTTATCAGACAAATTCTACACACACCCAAGTACACGGGACTGCATGATCACGATGCCCCTAAAATAATCAACAGCTCAACAACTCTTTGTTGCTTTAATGTATATTTAGCCTACTTTCGATTTATGCAAAAATGAAAGTAGACTTATGAGATCTACACAGAGCCAAAAAATGTGTCTGTGTGTGTGTGAGTGTGTGTACTCTGAATGCGCCCCCCCCCCATATAATTTCGAACAAGGTGAAACCTAATTGAACGAAATTTGGTACAGAGGTAAAACTAGCAAAGGCACCACAGTGTCATGTTTTATATTGCCGCCATCTTGACGGAAACGTAATGGCGGCCACCCAAATGTTCAAAGCGTAAATCAAATTACGACTAACCTAATCATCCGATCTCTACCAAACTTTGCAACAACATACCTTTTTGTTGAAGTATCTTATGACTGTACTACAAGGTCATCAGCCCAATAGTTTACAGATGGCGGCCATGTATGTGTGTTAATCGATTCCCCCTATCAATTCAAACACGGTGAAACCAAATTGAACGAAATTAGTTCAGTGGTAGCACTATTAAAGGACACCTCTGTGTCATGTTTTATATTGCCGCCACCTTGACGAAAATCTAATGGCGGCCACCCAAATGTTTAAAGCTTAAATCAAATTACGTCCAACCTAATCATCTGATCTCTACCAAATTTTGCAACGTTACACCCTTATGTATGAAGATTCGTTTGACCAAACTACAAGGTCATCAGCCCAATACTTTGCGGATGGCGGCCATGTATGTGTCCAAATCGATTCCCCCTATCTTTTCAAACACGGTGAAACCGAATTGAACGAAATTTGGAACAGAGGTAGCACTAGCAAAGGGCACCTCAGTGTCATGTTTTATATCGCCGCCATATTGACGGAAACGTAATGGTGGGCACCCAATTGTTCAAAGCGTAAATCAAATTACGACTAACTTAATCATCCGATCTCTTCCAAAGTTTGCAACAACATATATGCATATGGCGAGCGTCTTTTGACTAAACTACAAGGTCATCAGCCCAATAGTTTGCAGATGGCGGCCATGTTTGTGTGCAAATCGATTCCCCTATCAATTCAAACACGGTGAAACCGATGGTTGGTTGGTTCCTCAGTTTAGGGGCTGCGACAACGCGGTCATGTAGCCCCGTGTACTTTGGGTGTGTGTAGAATCTGTCTGATAACCGGTGTTAATTGTGATGACTGTATAAGTGTGTGTATCTGTTTTCAATTCAAGTAAGGACTGCAGACATTGAATTTCAAGTTGTTCCTACTTTTGCCGCCAAATGCCACCGTCAGCAACTACTAGTTCAGAACCTGGTTACCAGACGCCACTGCAGTCGGCTCCCGGCGACAAACGTCGGACCCTAAGAGCGTTTGTCAAATGTTTAACCTAACCTAATTTACCTTCACACAGGTGTAATTAGTGGAAGGTTCTTTAACATGCCATAAATCTATGACATGGGACCGCCGGCTTTACTTCCCCTCCGAAGGAAGACATACTGAGGGATTTTAACGCTCTTAAAAATCCGACGACTTAGGCCGGGTCTGAACCGCGATCATGGGCATAGAAACTCAGCATGCTACCAACTACGCCACCGAAGCCGCCTGGTGAAACCGAATTGCATAAAATTTGGTACAGAGGTAGCACTAGCAAAAGGCACTCCAGTGTCAAGTTTTATATCGCCGCCATATTGACGGAAACGGAATGGCGGACACCCAAATGTTAAAAGCTTGAATCAAATTACGACCAACCTAATCATCTGATCACTACCAAATTTTGCAACATTATACCTTTATGTATAAAGAATCCTTTAGCCAAACCGCAAGGTCATCAACCCAATAATTTGCGGATGGCGGCCAAGTATGTGCGCAAATCGATTCCCCCTATCTTTTCAAACACGGTGAAACCGAATTGAACGAAATTTGCTACAGAGGTAGCACTAGCAAAGGGCACCTCAGTGTCAAGTTTTAAATCGCCGCCTTCTTGACGGAAACGGAATGGCGGGCACCTAAATGTTAAAATCTTAAATCAAATTTCGACCAACCTAATCATTTGATATCTACCAAATTTTGCAACAACATACCTTTTTGTTGAAGCATCTTTTGACTGTACTACAAGGTCATCAGCCCAATAGTTTGCAGATAGCGGCCATGCATGTGTGCAAATCGATTCCCCATATCAATTCAAACATGGTGAAACCGAATTGAATGAACGATTTTACAGAGGTAGCACCAGCAAAGGGCACCTCATATTCATGTTTAATATCAGTTTAGCGCGTTGTATTTCAACAAGCTACTACAACCAACATTCAATTATACTCCTTGAAAAGAACAAAGAGTTATAGCAATACCCATGCATTTAGGAGAAAGTAGGCTATATGTTCTTTACTGAACATCTTGTTATATATATTTTTTCCTTTGGAATACCTGTTATGCACAAAAGTCAATGTAGTCATTTATGCTTAAAGTACTGGTGTATTTTTCATCCACGTTTATATCAAGCTAAATTCAATAAAGAATGTAATATTGTGAATTTTTCATTCTCATCGTTTCAAGGTTAATGATTTGTGTTTTTTCCAACTGTGTTATTCAGCCCTTCTACTTCAATCAACCTTCCATCTTCCCATGGTTCCCATCGTACTACTAGACTACCACTACTACATAAAACTAGACAGTGAAGCGATTAAGTATTACTTTATTGTTTGTTGTTGTTTGAGTCTTCAGTCTTTTGACTGGTTTGAAGCAGCACTACATGCCTTCCTGTCCTGAGCTAATCGTTTCATCTCTACATAGCTACCACACCCTACATCCGAGGCTATCTGTTTAACATATTCTAACCCTGGTGTACCCCGACAGTTCTTGTCCTCGTCCCTTCCTTCCATAACTGAGCTTGATATTCCTGGGTGTCTTAGTATGTATCCAACCAACCTATCTCTTCTCTTCGTTAGCAGTCGCCAGAAACATATCTCCTCTCCCACTCGGCTTAATACCTCTTCATTTGTAACCCTATCTACCCATCTGATCTTCATCATTAGCACCACATTTCAAACACTTCAATTCTCCTCTTTTTTTCTGCACCATTTTTCACTTCCATAGAGTGCCACGCTCCAGACAAAGGGTTTCAAAAATGTCTTCCTAAAAGCCTACCTAATCTATATTCGATGTTTATTATTAATAATAGATCGCTGAAGTAAGATTTTAATTTGAAAAATACTGGCTTCCATAGGAAGCTCTGGATGAGAGACTTTGACTTCTCATAAGTTGCCAAGGTTTCGCCCTGGCTTGCAATTTGGGGTCATTATCTGGTATGGCATCCTCACCATGACACTTACAGTATATTTTAAAGAAGCACTTCGCATCAGAACATATTATAGAAGTACGCACTAGTGAACTGCCAGGGCAAGATAAAATGCAAGACCACTAGTGAACGAGGGTTCTTATAATTAGTGCACTTTTGAGCGCTCTTAAAACATCATTAAACTTTCGAGACAGATCGATGGATCTTGTGCGCTTTCGATGTGAGCCACATTTAGTAAACATACATGTATGACACTGAATTTTCGGCACAGCTCGGCTGTCATCAATTCCAGTGGAAATGATCGGTTCATAGTCGTCACAGGTACGGCTCTCATCCATTCCAGTGGCAATGACTGGCTCATAGAGTTCACTAGCTCGGCTGTCATCAATTCCAGTGGCAATACACGGCTCTTAGACGTTACCAGCTCGGCGGTCATCAATTCCAGTGGCAATACACGGTTCTTAGATGTTACGAGCTCGGTTGTCATCAATTCCAGTGGCAATGAATGGCTCATAATCGTCACAGGTACGGCTCTCATCAATTCCAGTGGCAATGAATGACTCATAGTCGTCACCAACTCGGCTGTCAACAATTCCAGTGGCAATGAACGGCTCATAGTCGTCACCAACTCGGCTGTCATCAATTTCAGTGGCAATTAATGGCTCATAGTCGCCACCAACTCGGCTGTCATCAATTCTGGTGGCAATGATTGACTCATAGACTTAACCAGCTCGGCTGTATTCAATTCCAGTGGCAATGAACGGCCCATAGACTTCACCAGATTGGCTGTCATCAATTCCAGTGCCAATGAACGGCTCATAGACTTCACCAGCTCGGCTGTCATCAATTCCAGTGGAAATGAACGGCTCATAGTCGTCACAGGTAAGGCTCTCATCGATTCCAGTGGAAATTATCGGCTCATAGTCGTCACATGTAAGGCTCTTTTCAATTCCAGTGGCAATGAATGGCTCATAGACTTCACCAGCTCGACTGTCATTAATTCCAGTGGAAATTATCGGCTCATAGTCGTCACATGTAAGGCTCTTTTCAATTCCAGTGGCAATGAATGGCTCATAGACTTCACCAGCTCGACTGTCATTAATTCCAGTGGAAATTATCGGCTCATAGTCGTCACATGTAAGGCTCTTTTCAATTCCAGTGGCAATGAATGGCTCGTAGACTTCACCAGCTCGACTGTCATTAATTCCAGTGGAAATGGACGGCTCATAGTCGTCACAGGCATGGCTCTCATGAATTCCAGTGACAATGAACATCTCATAGACGTGACCGGCGTGGCTGTCTTTTTCAGTGGCAATGGACGGCTGTTTGACTGCATCGGTATTATACAGAACCGTTAATAAGTAATTCTTATTTTTCACCTTTTGGGTTCACTTATTATTATTATTACCGTATTATTTTATTTTGAAATCTCATTTAGTTGCCTTTTTTTTTGCCAAGTCGACTTTGTTGTCATTGTGGTACTATGACTTTGCAAATGCTTAGATAATAAACAAGGTCACGAAAGCTGTCACGCGATATTGTGACTCGCCAAACATGCACTATGCTCCGAACAAGGAGTAGGTGATTAGAGCAGGGCCATCTGTAACCAGTCGACTAGCGGAGCACTTGAGGACTGCACCATCATTACGGTAGGCCAGTCCAGCAGCAGCCGCTGCAGCTTGCTGTGATAAGCTATTATTGTGGCGTAGACAAGGGGGGGGGGGGGGGGGGGGGGGTTACTGGGGGTTAGAACCCCCCCATTGGAAAATCGGCATGGTTGTGATTTGTGTCTGTTTCACCACCGCACCGGCTACTTGGTGATGTACAGTTGTCACTTTTCGGCTCGACTCCACATTTGACGGTAGACACGTCTTCATGACAACATATAACCACAGTCGCGAAGCTTCGCTCATATTTTCTACCGGCGCTCATCGCACGTCAACAATGCTCTTACGCAGCCAGCAAGCATGTGCCGACTGCGCTGTGTAGGTGAATGTTATCGTTGCTGGATTTACTGTATGTTAGCATTGTGTAACAGTTGTATCTTTAATCATGTGTTTTACAAGAGGAGATGTGCAGTGCAATCAACAGATCAAATATTAAAAGCCATATTTCAGTGTTGCCAAGTAGCGGCTTCGGTGGTGTAGTTGGTAGCATGCTGAACTGTTGTGCCCAAGATCGCGGGTTCAAACCCGGCCGAAGTCGTCGGATTTTTTAAAGCGTTAAAATCCTTCAGTATGCCTTCCTTCGGAGGGGTAGTGAAGCCGGCAGTCCCATGTCTTAGATTTATGGCATGTAAAAGATCCTTCCACTAACTAAACTTGTGTGAAGCTAAATTTCTAGGTTAGATTTCGTTGAAACGCTCTATCAAAATTCCAACGTTCACCACTATGTGTTAGTGACATCTGGTAGCGAAAGTTGGAACTACTTGAAATTGAATGGAACTTGTAGCTCACCCCATGGGAGTCCGCTTGAAGCAGCTACAGCCTCTGGCAAGTCGAACATGTCCTTGGACAGTCCCGGCGCTAAAAGCCATACGATAATTAAAAATAAAGTGTTGCTAAGTAACCTATAGGATCGCTTTTCAGTCGGTCAACGCGAGTGTACGGTACTCAATTAGATTAGGCGGGGAGTGCCAATTTATCTCCTAGTGCCTGAAATAAAAATACATGAATTGTTTATACACGTATTAAAACATTTCTCGCATACAAGACGGAAGGAGTTTGTGTGAGAAACGTTTTATTAAGTGTATACATAATTATTGTATTATGAATTACACAGGGAAAATAATTGTTACTCCTCACCCAATCTAATTGGGAGTATTCGTGTTGACCAACTGGGAAGTCATTCTATTAATATAGACTGTTCAAATAACAATAAGAAGATACCCGAGTTTCAAAAGGACCCTAAAAGGTAAGACTTGAGCTATGGATTTTAGGCTAGTATTATAAAGCTTGTCAAACAAACAACGGAACTAGGTCTTTAACTGGTTATAAATCAATAATAATGTTATTGGTTTTACGTCCCTTTTAACTACTGCGGCTTTTAGAGACACCGCGGTGCCGGAATTTTGCCCCGAAGGGGATCTTTATCGTGCCAGTAAATCTACAAACACGGCTCCCTTGCATTAACGCACCCTCAAATGCCAGCTGACTGCGCCAGGATTAGATCTTGCAACCCTGGGCACAGCAGGCGAGAACGTTACCGCTTAGCCACGCAGCCATTCGGTTATAAATCAGAAGCATGTCTCGGTAGGATATCTATGCATGGCTTCGTAGTCGGTAGCATGCTGAACTGCTATGCCCAAGATCACGGGTTCAAACCCGGCTGAAGTCGTCGTATTTTTAAGAGCGTTAAAATCCTTCAGTAGCCTATGCTTTCCTTTGGAGGTGATGTGAAGCCGGCGGGCCAATCATAGATTTATGGCATGTAAAAGAACCTACCAGTACAATGGTAGTTTTTCCCCAAAATTTGTAGGTTATTTGTTTAGAAACGCTCTATCAAGTTCCAACGTTCGCCACTGGGTGTCAGTAACAGTGGCGTCTGGTAGCCAAAGTTGGAACTAATTGAAATTGGGGAGCCTAAAGGCGTTCAATTGAAATGCCCTTCTATGGCCATTGGCTGCAATTCAAATATAAATAATATCAATGAATTTTGAAAATTAAGAAAATTAAACGTAAATGATATCATCTCAAACACGTGCCGAATTTTAATTTTCAGGTGTAGAAAATGGCTTTCAAATAGTCAGAGTTGATTTAATAAATAAATATGTAGACTATTTTGTACAATAATATAAACTTTTTCTCGAATCGTTTTGATGTAAGCCAATATATGTCGTCAGGATAATGCACACAAACTTAGAAGTGGTACACTGTTCGTTAATTCTCTTATGAAATACCTGGTCTCCCACATGGCTGCTGTGAAGGTACGGTACACAATGTTGCTATTGCTGAAATTATTTGTAAAATTGACATTGTATTAATTTCTCAAATTCAGGAATGAAAGTTTTCAAAATCACAGAAAAAATACGAAGTACTTACAATTGAGCCATTTAAGACTTTAAGATCTTTTTATACTTTTCGTTTCACAAATCACACTGGTATTTTCTTAATTAATTATAATATTACTCAATTTTACGGAAGAACTAGCTTTTGATATGGTTAAGAATTTGATGTAGCATAGCTATTTACAATTATACCCATACTAGTAACCCCCCCTGCTTCGCCCGGTATCTTTAACGATTTTCCCAGCGTAAGCTTGAAAGGCGCACGGACGGCAGGTCCCAGACGCAATTCAGAAAAGCCTAGGTGAACAGCGAAACTCCAAACACATTATACTCTTCTCTGAAGTCATACCTCGACACGACTCGAAAGTTGATGCTGGCGGAAGCTGGGGTGATAGACTCGCTCCCTACCTCGTAAACTCGCTCCGAAGCTAGTAATTTATATTTCCACTGGAGATTGTTGGAAGAAATGAAAACGTAAAATCACTTATAGTGGGTGATGTATTAAAGATAGAGATATGCTGTCGTGGACCTTTTTGTAGAACTTTTCATGCTGACCAATTCTTACACTCATAGTAGGCCTATATAGGTATTTTTAACGGCTTATCCAGACTAAGCTGAAATGGCGCACAGACGACAGGATTTTCTTTGACTCGATTCACTGTAATCGTTACTGCTCGGCTTTCTGTGGTCACAAATGAATGTTTTTTTCTACAGAAACCTTCCACGAGAAATCCTTTACAGAATGGTGAAAACCGCATCAAAATCCATCCAGGGGTTCTCGGGGGTACTGTTTTATACTACAGTGTGTCGAGATGCCCGCGACTATCATTGAAACAAATACATGAATTATTTATAACTATTAATTCTACGTAAGACTCAATAATACGTCGTACAACTGTACCTAGGGATACGTGTAGAGGACTGAACTAATAAAAACAGAGCATTCTTTATGTTCCCATATTCATAAAACCCCTACAAAAGTGAAATCATCAGTTCCGCGAATAACGCGCTCAAGGCAGTTGCCAGCTTGCTGGCCGCCGCAAGCGCTAGCGTCGCTCCTTTTACCAAAAGAATGCAATTTCGTAACGCAGCGAGCTTCGTGACTGTATTTTATACTGTGATAATACAACTCCAGCCTCCCAGGTTTGCCAATCTAACTTTTCTCCCGCGAAATATAGCTTATTCCAAACTGAGGCTAGCGCCAAATAATTTTGAATCCCACATAGCGGCACAATATTAGCTTTTTTCTTTTCTTGGCGGGAGATAAGTTATATGTACATTAATCTAGTTGTTATTAAAAATAACGCGTTTTAATAAGGACCTAGAAAATTCTATGTGTACATTAACACTATTTCTGGGATCGTTATTAACTTATTGAGCATGAGAACGCCGTAAGCAGAGTTGCTTCATATAATGTTAATACAGTATACTGTAGGCCTATGTCCAACAATTCCGGTTATCTCCCGGTTACGAATGTGTGAAATTTGTCGCATGTGTAGTGTAAGCAACTGAACCTTTTTTCCGGCTGCAAGTAGCATTTGTAAGGTAAAAAGGACTTAGAAGGTGACAAAATCTTCGAAAATGTTTTTTTTACAGAACTGTTCTTGCTGTTGTTGTTGTCTTTTTTGCATATTGTATTACTCGAAAACTTATGGAGCAAAATACATGAAACTTTTCTTTTGTAATAATATCTAATTGAGAAATGGAAATATTTATAGAGTTGTTGTTAATTCATTTGAGGGGCTGAGACATCTTGGTCATCAGCCCCGTATATTTGGGAGTGTGATGAAGTTGTCTGGCAACCTGTATTGCTGCTATGATTGTAGTAATGTGTGTAAATGTATCAGGGACGGGGAGGGGTTAGACGCACCGGGACTTGAAGTAAGACACAACCCTGGAAATTTCCTGTAGGGAGTGTGGAAAAAACCGGGAAAAACACACTCAGGATAACCGCTGTCAGCACCGGGATTCGAACCTACGATATCCGTACTTACTGCAGCTGTCCTCGTGGCCATGGTGCACGTTTGACGAGCGCGGCGTCGGGACGAAATGCTTGTAGAATTTGGCTTCGAGTATCTATAACCCCCCCATCGGCCAATCCTGGCTACGCTACTGGGCTATTATTAGTGTCTCCTAATGTCAACATCTCGATATGTAATGTGTGTCGGTAGTTCGTAAAATGTGGCGTAAAATAAGCAAAGGGACTTAATAAATGTCAAAAAGCACACAAAATGCCATTCAAGTTTTTGGGGGAAAAGTCTAACACGAAATAAGAAAACTTATAAAAATCGGACGAAACTAAACTTACGTGACTGTATTAGATAGATCTTATAAAGTCGATTTGTTACATTCATTTCGCAGTTACTTTAGTTTTTGTCCACCCTATGGCGGACTGTCGCCTCGGAGAATCGGGTTCGATTCCCGGCCCTGCCCAGAAATTTAATTCTTGTCGTGGAGCTGGAACGGGGTTCGTCGTGAAACAGGACTGAGAAGACTTTAAGTTCGATTCTCATCTGTCATTCTAGAAGTGGTTTTCAGTGGTTTCCTATATCTACCGCAATTAAATGCTGGGATAGTACATAGTAGGTTATTAGACAGATTCCACACACACCCAGGTACATGGTCACGATGTCACAAAGTCCCTAAGTGAATCAACAACAACAATATTTCTTAGGAAATACGGTACTATTTTTTCTAGTGACGATTATACAGGATATTTAGTCAGAATAACAATAAACAACCTTTCTCGATATAAAATTTGTTATTAATTCATATTAGGGTTTTGAGACATCGTGGCCATGTACCTAGGTGTGTGTGGAATCTGTCTAATAACCTACTATGTACTATCCCAGCATTTTGTCTGATAACCTGTGTTTCTATGGTTGCTGTATGTAGCTGTAATTATTTGGGTCAAGGACGGATAGGTGCCCCGGGACTTGTTGTTTCATTTGAG
Source organism: Meconema thalassinum (assembly GCA_946902985.2). Lineage (NCBI taxonomy): Eukaryota > Metazoa > Arthropoda > Insecta > Orthoptera > Tettigoniidae > Meconema > Meconema thalassinum. The sequence goes on along the minus strand of OX336388.2, from coordinate 775,556,290 downwards.
AGGCTTGGACATCGTGGTCATTCAGCCTCGTGTACTTGGATGTGTGTGTGAATTATTTTCTGATAACCTGTGTTACTGTGATGGCTGTATTAGTGTGTGTATTTGTAATTCAGGAGGTGATTCGGAAAAGAGGTGACCGTGGCCTTAAGTTAGGAACCATTCCGGCATTTGCCTGGAGTGGAAGTGGGAAACCACGGAAAACCACTTCCAGGATGGCTGAGGTAGGAATCGTACCCACCTATTCTCAGTTCTGCCTCACGGGGCTGAGTGTACTCCGTTCCAGGACCTTAGACCAGAAATACATTTCGAGGGCAGCCGAGTGAGGACTCGTGGCGCTGACGGCCGAGCATGGAACTTCGCTAGTGTACAAAATATGAAGTGTTCGAATCACGGAATTACCGAGGGAATGTTGAATTTAATTTTCCACGAATTTTAAAGAAGATTTCAACGTAATGCGATGAGGCATCCCTATGTTATGAGCAATTATTATACACACATCAAAAAAAGTTTTGCATCACCTCGGTTCCAAGAGTTCCGGAACCTTTAAATACAAAGGGAATAGAGATCAACACAAACAACATTTCAGCTCGTTTTATTGCTCATGAGACCCACACATTGCATGTTGTACCATCATACAGCTAGACTTTCAGCATTTGTGGTCCAGATTGCAGTACACACCACTACCTCTAATACCCAGTAGCACGTCCTCTTGCATTGATGCATGCCTGTATTCGTCGTGGCATACTATCCACAAGTTCATCAAGACACTGTTGGTCCAAATTGTCCCACTCCTCAACGACAATTCGGCGTAAATCTCTCAGAGTGGTTGGTGGGTCAAGACGTCCATAAACAGCCCTTTTCAACATATCCCAGGCATGTTCGATAGGGTTCATGTCTGGCGAACATGCTGGCCACTGTAGTCGAGCGATGTCGTTATCTTGAAGGAACGCATTCACAAGATGTGCACGATGAGGTCGAGAATTGTCGTCCATGAAGACAAATGCCTCTCCAATATTCTGCCGATATGGGTGCACTATGGGTCGGAGGATGTCATTCAGGTATCGTAAAGCCGTTTCGGAGCCTTCCATGACCACCAGTGGCGTACGTCGGCCCCACATAATGCCACCCCAAAACATCAGGGAACCACCACCTTGCTGCAGTCGCTGGACAGTGTGTCTAAGACGTTCAGCCTGACCAGGGTGCCTCCAAACACGTCTCCGACGATTGTCTGGTTGAAGGCATATGCGACACTCATCGGTGAAGAGAACGTGATGCCAATTCTGTGGGGTCCATTCAGCATGTTGTTGGGCCCATCTGTACCGCGCTGCATGGTGTCGGGGTTGCAAAGCTGGACCTCGCCATGGACGTCGGGAGTGAAGTTGCGCATCATGCAGCCTATTGCGCACAGTTTGAGTTGAAACACGACGTCCTGTGGCTGAACGAAACGCATTATTCAACATGGTGGCATTGCTGTCAGGGTTCCTCCGAGCGGCAATCCGTAAGTAGCGGTCATCCACTACAGTAGTAGCCCTTGGGCGGCCTGAGCGAGGCCTGTCATCGACAGTTCCTGTATCTCTGTACCTCCTCCATGTCCGAACAACATCGCTTTGGTTCACTCTGAGACGCCTGGAAACTTCCCTTGTTGAGAGCCCTTCTTGACACAAAGTAACAATGCGGACGCGATCGAACTGCGGTATTGACCTTCTAGGCATGGTAGAACTACAGACAACATGAGCAGCGTACCTTCGTCCTGGTGGAATGACTGGAACTGATCGGCTGTCGTACCCCCTCCGTCTAATAGGCCCTGCTCATGCATGGTTGTTTACATCTGTGAGCAGTTTTAGTGACATCTATGAACAGTCAAAGGGACTGTATCTTTGATACAATATACACAGTCAACGTCTATATGCCGGAGATCTGGGAACCGAGGTGATGCAAAACTTTTTTTGATGTGTGTATGTTGGCGATGCGCAGATGGGAGGCGCAGGGGCCAGCGATGGGAATGGGAGAGGCAACCGGCTATATAAATCCAGGACCGAGGACGGCTATGTGAATATCCATCATGATGCCTGGTAAATTGCAACTGCAATCAGACAGGCGCTAAGCCTCAAAGGGCAATCCTTCTAAACCCCCATTCTGTTTCTTCTACCACTATAAATGTAGCGTGTCGGAGACAGCAGTATATCAGGTCGGCTGTCATGCGGGGGGTGCGGGAAACCTATCCCGGACCCCCGAAAAAAAAGTGGGGGGGGGGGGGGGGACCGGAGCTCTTGTCTTGTGTCTTGCATCGCCTGAGTTGCAAGCAAGGTCATCGTGTCGTTAGAATAGTGAGTCAGCTGTTTTCGGGACTGTGACTTTGCTGCGGGTACGAGATCTAGAGCTTTTTACGATATATAGCCGACAAAGTTGGGGGCTACTGCCTAGTCAGTATGGCCGGGAGAATATCCCTAGCCAAACGTTAGGAATTGATAGATGGGGCCAGTCTGTGTGACAGACTTAACGCTGGACAATCTTATTATATAATACGCTAAGACTAAGGGGAATGTAACACAATACTCAAGCTCCTAAACCAGAAGGAGTTAGAAGGTGTGGTTTGTACCAAAATCTTCCAAATCGTCTCAATAGTACAGGAAAAATCTTGCATTTCTTGAAAATTCAACGGAAATAATTTATTTGTTTATAAAGTGCTTTTAAACAAAAACAAGACGATAGCCCCTGCGAGGAATCTGTCGCCTACAGCCCGCATAGCACTAGATGCCAGGCGGGTAGTCTGTACACATGGGGACGCACAATCCGTTTATGCGAGAGTTCTCACACTGGTCCGCTAGTATCCATTATTTCCCTTTCACGAATTGATTGCCAGCGGTGGAGATGGGAACTATTCTTTGTGTACTTGTGTCACACATCAGCCTGCATCATTGACAGGTACAGTTGCGCGAGTAGGATATGACTCAGCTCCAGTACCCTTAGTCATCGTTTAACTGTCTGTGGTAACATGAGCTCCTGTGACGCTTATCCGACGCAATGCTGCTTGACTTATGTGACGACGGCACTCTGTCATCGCTGTGTCCTCCACTTCGCCCCGCGGGGATCATGCTACAATAAACATATACTCTGGAGCAGCCACGCTCAGCGGCAATCAAATCTAGAATTGGTAATACCCAAAGTTAGCTAGTCTACGATAACTGGAGCCAGTATGCTTGACAGATTCCGGTGGGAGAATGAATACCCCTAGTCCAGATAAAAATTTAGCCGTCGTAGTGGGACCAACTACGCTTGCCGTGTTGTCGTGGGAGAGTATCCCAAGCCCACAGTTGGGCATCGATGAAAATAATTTTTAGAGCAGTGGATAGCAGAATATGTATACAAGCTTAAGAAAGATCATAATAGTATCGCGCCAGTGTTAAGAGCAGACGCATAAAACTCTACAAGGTATTACAACTTACGTACGTGAAATAATGAGTGAGGGTGGTAAACCACTAACAGTTTCACGATTTTCGCTGTAGCACAAGCTACGAGCGTAGAAGTGTACTGGACGATACACCATGTTGCCGAAATATATTTACCATGGTACAGATTGCAAACCGGATAGCAGAGACTTAGTGATGGTTCAGGGGCGTATATAGAAAAACATTTCGGGGTGGGGTGGTGGGTGACTATCCTGGAAAATTGTGAATATTCTCAGGGGATTGTCACCGCAAAATACCCAGAAATATCAACCAATACCTTAGAGCATATAACTTTGGGTAATTATTTTAGATAAGATTCAAAGTTTATACAGCCTACAATTATTACTGGCAATACAAACAAAGTTGTAAAATACAACCCAACACACAAATAAAATTTTATACTTATGATCTATGGAGTATGAATGGCAAATATCTAAATATTTGTCAATTTACTAAGCAGAAAGGTAAACAGTTTTTTTTACATGTATTTCTCAAAAAACATACTGTGGAATTCACAGCTTTACCTCACAAGGCTGAGTGCACCCCGTTCCAGCCCTCAGACTAGAATTAAAATTTCTTGGCAGAGCCGGGAATCGAATTCGGATCTCCGGGGCGGCAGTGAAGAATGCTACCCACTACACCACGAGTTAGTATAATTTCAATCTTAATGTTGTTTATAACTCAGCCGATAAGTTAAGATTAGGTACAACCAAACTTACAATTATTTTATGCTCTTACCAAAGCACAATTTTCTTAATTTTTATTGGCTTTTTTGGGGGGAGGGGAGGGGGCCTGAAGCCCCCTCAGCACCCCCCTTATATACGCCCCTGAGATGGTTCAGTAAACGCAGAGCGGACGGGATGGCAGCTGATGTCTGGAAGTTGAGATGACAGGTTGATGACGTGGACGTGTCCCTGGAGTGGAGCCATGTGCTCAGGGGCGAGCAATACTACAGTAGGGCATATTCAACTAGTAACCAACGACTGGAAGATGGAGTCATCGCATTAACACAACATCGCCGATATGCAAGCTAGATCTTTACTTTATAGTAGCTGGATGTTATGAATTTGCAAATCTATATTCAACCCTTTCTCTGCATATTTAGATAATCGCAAGGAGTAGGAATTTTTGATATAGGACACGTCAGAATTTACATCTATAAAATAAAAGAACTAACAGGTATATATTACTAATATTATAACTATTTAACTTATTATAATAGCAAATCTTAATAGATACAATCTTATTGCACAACTATTTACACCTCACTCTATTATCATAATCATCATCATCATCATCATTTCCCCTTATCCAGCTCGTGCCGGGTCGGGGTATTTATGGCACTTCTCCACTTTCCTCTTTCCTTCCACCATTCTTCTTCCACGATCTTGTCCCAGTCCAGATTTCTTTTTCTTATGCTGTTCTTCACTGAATCAATCCACCTTGTTCTAGGTCTTCCTCTTGCTCTCTTACCCTTGCACTTCGCCTCCAGCATCTGTCTTGGTATTCTATTTTCCTCCATCCTCTTTACATGTCCAAACCACCTTAGTTTATTCTTCTCAATTCTCTCATTTAGTTTTCCCATCCCAACTTCGTTCCTAACATCTTCATTTCTCACTCTGTCTTTCCTTGTCTTTCCTATCATACTTCTTAGGAATTTCATTTCACTGGATTGGATTCTACTCTCTTGCCTGCTTGTCAGGGTCCAAGTCTCAGCTGCATAAGTTAATATGGGAACATAGTACACTTTATACATTACCTCCTTGCTTTTCCTTGGTACTTCCTTATCCCAAACAAGTTTTCTTACACTCTGATAGAATGCATTGCTCTGCTGTACCCTCCTGCCAATCTCCATGTCCAACCTACCAGTTTGCATCAATTCACTTCCTAGGTATTTGAATGTGTCCACAATTTCCAAACTCTGACTTCCAATTTTCACAGTGCCCTTTCCTTGTCTTTCCCCTCTTGTCATCACCATGGTCTTGCTTTTCTCTATACTGATTTTCAGGCCGTACTTCTGAATATTTTCGCTCAGTGCATCTAGTTGTTTTTGCACTTCTTCGGTGTTCCTTCCCCAGACCACAATATCATCTGCAAAAAACAGTAACTTCATTTCTTGATGTCCATATGCTTCCTTTGTTTCCTTTACAATTTCATCCATCACCATTATGAACAAGAGAGGTGACAGCACACTCCCCTGTCTTAGTCCAGTCTTGTTCTTAAACCAATCTGTCTTTCCAACTGGGGTCAGTACCCTGCTTACAGAGTTGTTGTACATTGCTTGCACCATTTCCAACATTTCTCTTCCCAGTCTCTTCTTAACCATGGTTTCCCATACCTTCTCTCTGGGGACACTATCATATGCCTTTTCTAGATCTATGAAAGTCATGATCAAATTCTCTCCATATTCCCAGTCCTTTTCCATCACCTGCCTCAAGCTAAAGATTGGGTCCACTGTGGATCTTCTGTAGCAGGATCACTTAGGCTGGGATGACAAGTGAAATGGTATTTACTTTGCTCCACGTTGAGCGTACAAATGTAGCAGAATTGCTAGCCCCCCCTTTGCCGAAGCTATGTTGTTTTAATGGACGCCAAGACCTCAATGCAATGTTGAAATCTAAATTTGTATTTAACAACGTCTAGCTCTGGCAGAACACCTTCAAGACTCTATTCACTCAGATCGTGGTATGATTTGATCATTAACCCAACAAACAATTGTATCAGGAGAAGGAATTGGTCTATATCTAATGCTACCTACTGAAAGCAAAGATTGCATTGTAAAAGAAATGAATTTATTATATAAAACAAGAATAGCAAAATTAATAATAATAATAAGTTTAAAATTTAAATAGGAGCGTTGTGATTTTAATATTACCGATAGAAAATTACGTGAAAACGGAGTCTGATAAATTATTGATTTTACTCTTATTCCCAAGCTATGAAGTTACTGAAATATGAAATATAAAACCAAGAGAAATGAGAGATTGCGTATTTCTGCGTCATTCGCGCTTACCACTGGAAATTGCCGAAACATTTCCCTCGTACTGGATGATGCTGTGAGCTTCCCACAGTCTCCTGGACGTCGACATCTTCGTCGATATTTGATGAGATTCTGGTAGATTAGATAATTCTATGGTCCGTACCTCGGACCCAAACACTCGTACAACCGCACTGGTTAAGTTTTACTAAAGTTAGTCCTCCAATCCACGGAACATCGGAGCGACTCCCGCGTGCATCCGTACTCGTTAAATTCTATACAGATAGTCGCTAACTCCACCGAACATCGGAGCCACTCGCTCGCGCACCCATACTCGTCAAGTATTTCACAGATTGTCCTCGTTCCACGGCGCGTCGAACGATATATGCACCTGCCGTTTCCCCACTCTTCATCCGACTTGTAGCTTGCGTGGTCCTCACTGATTGGCTGACCCACCACGCGATCTTCCCCTCCTCCGGGTCATTACACACGGCGCGGCGATGATGAAGTCGATTTCCGTTCCAACTATTCGCCTTCCCTGGACGCTGCGACCCAGGATTGCGTCATGCTTTCCGACAAGATTAAGCGTGTACTTGAATACCCAGTGAGTCACGTCTCTCGATATACCCTAACTGACGAAAACTCCGTAAAATTCCGCAATCACATAATTTTCTATGATATTGTCGTTCGTAATAATTTGCTTGATAGCGTTTTCTAAGACATAGAAAACCTATCTGAATGCTAATAATTTTTATAAAATGCTCCGAAAATACCTTAATAATAATTATAATAAATTAATAACAATAATAATAAATTAACATGAAAAATTCTCTTGGCTGAACAATTTGCCGCGTAAATAAATATAGAATGGCTTCCTACTGACTTATGCCAGTTGCATAAAAACCCCTCGAAAAACACGTTACATATTCGCCTCGGATCATCGGATGATTTACCGTGACGACGGTCCATTATCCGATTATTCCAGACACGTTAATAAACCCCATCCAAAATACATATTACATAAATGAAATCACCCTAAATTACAGATATATACACTCATAATTTTTCTTCACGCACTTTGCGTCAAAGTTTGTTGTCACTATGGATTGCACTTTGCAACCAGTCCAATGTTTTACATATAGAATAGCGTTCCACGGATATTTCCGCCTCTCAAATTTCTCTATGTTGGAGAAATAGACATAATTAATGTGTGAGCACTATGTATTTATGATGTCATATCACACGCATTGAAGGTGTTCTGATATATTTATATGGGGGGCGTGGTGGCTCAGCGGTCTAGCTGTATGCCTCTCACCAAGGCGGTCCGGGTTCGATTCCCGGTCAGTGCATGTGAGATTTTCGAAGTGAAATGCCATGTCCTGTGGTTCTGATTCCACGTAAAAAGGAGGTCCCGTGGCTCATAATCACAAGATTCACGGTCACGTAAAACTACAATCTTCCTTCCTTCTTTGATATATTTATATCTCCATAGAACTTCCTAATTTCACTGGAGGTCCCTTCCTTATGGTGAAATTTAATCTCACTTATCACTGAGCACACGATCACACTATTGTGGCAGCGCCTCGTGACCATAATACTTAATCTCTCTTTAAAGTAGATTAAATTAATATTGACTTCTGAAAAAAAAAAACAGTAAATGCGCATTACATATAACACCAAATATTTCTGTGTCGTAATCGCCCTGTCTTGTTAAGTTCCGGTAGACCATATTCTACTTAATACTAGTTCTCAACACAGACCATTTCTCCTGACACAAATAATACCTTTGTACAAATTACCTTAAATTACACACTTACAAATCTTACATGGCGAGGCCGTAAACAGAAATCACGTGTGCTGATATGTATGAGTTTCATGAAGGACTGTCTCGCATTCTGATGGCCCATCTTTTGCCTCGTGGACGCCTTAAGCAAAAATACCCTGTTCAAGCGCTCACCCAACTCTAGGAGGCAAATGGGAATTCACCAGCGCTACCAAATTCTGGCCTTGGTGTATCGAGACATTTTAGTGCTCAAGAGCATCCGACAATCCCGTCATATTTCCCTGTACCTTAAAAACTCTCATTTACTTACATACTACCCCCCTGTGTGACTTCTGATACGCCTGCCTGGAAGACCATCTCCTCCCACGCACCAAATACCACACTTACTCATTTGATAGGCTGGCTCGCCAGCTAAACACACTCGCTTTATGACACATATTTTCGTAGACTATGTATATTATACGTCCCGTATAATCTGTTTCCCTTACTATCCTCCAGCACATATGCTGTTTTTCCAATACGTTTGGAAACTATAAATGTTTCTGCGTCACCTGCTTCCAACCTTGCAAGTGGCTCCCTTTAAATGAACGTCATCACGTTGCTCTACCTAGCATATTTCTCAGTGTCTGTGACGATGCCCTGTTGCTACTGTCCACACATGCTAACCCTACTTCCTTCTGGTGTAACACCTCTACTCGACACTCTATGACCTAAAAATGTCACTTCTGACTGACAGAATGACGACTTAGACAGCTTCAAAGTGAGCCCTGCCTGACCTAACTTCTGAAAAACTATATCTAAATGACGTAGATGCTCCTCAAAACTGCGTGAACTAATTACCATATCATCTATGTAAATGGTTACAAACTCTCCTGTGTCATCCCCTAATGCGATGTTTAAAGCCCTAATTAAAGCTGCTGAACTACTCTTTAACCCATAAGGTGTTCTACAAAATTGATAAAGGTTATATTTATGACTAAAAGCTGTAAATGGTCTATCTTCGTACATAAGTGGCACTTGCCAAAAACTGGAACTCAAATCTACACAAGTGAAATACTTCTTCCCCTCAAATGTTTGCATTAATTCCTCTATTGACATAGATTTCAGCTGATCTGAACTAATTCTACTGTTAACCAAACGAGCGTCTAAACAAATACGAACTGTGCCGTCGGTCTTGGGTACCGTGATCAAAGAATTAACATATGGACTGTTAGAGTGCTCAATAATCCCATCTTCAAGCATCTGGTTAATTTGTGCCTCAACTGCACTCTGATAAGCGAAAGGTACAGGATATCTATGTCCTGTGAATACTGACCTATCAATAACGTTCAATGAATGGGTATAGCAATTGGCCATACCAATGCGATCCTCAAAAACTCTCCTATTACACAATAACACATCATAGAGCCGAACACATTGTTCCACCTCTATATTACCCTGAAATGCAGCATCACGTAACGAGTCCTCTAGACTTCCGTTCGTAATCACACTGCCCACAAAACATGGAGAACCCCGCTCTACGGCTGGCGATATCTCATTTAAAGTACAAATCACACCTACAATACTACTCCTCTGAATATGGTCATTGAACGCTACTTCTACTTCAGAATCTCCCCATTTAAATTTCAAACTCCCTACATCATAACATAAGTTACCAGACACTCTACTTAGCCACTCTGAACCCAAGATAACACTGAATACTAAATTTGGAATTACAAGGCAAATCTGCTTCTCTACATGATTATTAATTTTAATGTCTACTAAAACTTGCTTAGAAATTACTTTAGACCTCTTCCCAACAGCTGTGATAACAAAAGTGCTTTTAATTGGCATCTCCTCAAAATTTACTCCAGTTCCTTTCATTTTATCATAAAATGCACTACTTATGCAACTCTTCATACAACCACTATCAATTAAAACATCTGTGTACGCCTCGGACACGTTAAATTTAACTATGGGGCTCTTACTAACCACTTCCTGAATAATACCTTCATCATTTAGTTCATGTAATAATTCATTTCTTACATTTAGGTCATAGGGTTCCTGTATAATTGTATGGACAGGGCATGCTACAGACTGAGATTCTGACCTTACTTCGCAGCCTGGTTCGCGTTTAAAGAACCGCTACAGCTGGCCGTAGTACTAGTTACTACTGCACTGGTCTGGTTGTTCTGGGCTGTGTTGTCATTGTTTGGCTGTATATTACTACCACTAGGCTGTCCTCTTCCTTGACCCCTATTCTGGTTGTAATTATTGTCATTATAATTTCTCCCTTGATTTCCCTTGAAATCATTGTTTCTCCCTTGATTTCCCCTGTAATCATTGTTCCTCCCTTGATTTCCCCTGAAATCATTGTTCCTTCCTTGATACTGATTACCATAGCCATTTCCTCTGTTCTGATTTAGCTGATTATTATTATTTCTATTTTGAGCGTTGGCCCCTTCGCCACCGTTCCCTTGAACTTCTTGATGCCTGGCTTCATTAGGTCTGTTATTATTATTATCCTGGTTCCTATTGAAATTGTCCTCATAACCCCCTCTCCCTAGTGCATCAAATGTGCTTAACAAATTTTCTACTTGTGATATAGTCTTTACATTCTGGATACAAGCAGCCTCCTTGATCCTATAGGGAAAGTGCCTAAGTAGCAACCTCACCACATCACTTTCCTCCTTCAACCCATCTAGATATTAACACACTAATACCTGCCCTAAAAAGTATTCGGTCATGGTGGAGCTTCCTTTAGGGTTATATTTACCACACACTACTCCCTCACGATGCTGCGACTGAATAACCTCATTCCAGAACTTTTCACAGAATTTCATTTTAAAGTCATTAATATCAGTAAACTTGTCTCTGTAGACAGCAAACCAATTCCTCGTTTCCCCCACAAACACTTGTTCTAAAATTTCAACTACCTGGCACCACTCAATACTACCATTTTCCAACCTCTCCCCGAATTTATTTTCTATAGTGTTCATGAACTCCATTGGGCACCCCTGTCGATTGCTGAACTTACCCAGTTCTACCTCCCTGTGTGTGCTGTTCACAAAAACTGGCCTATTCTGACTATTTTCTTGCCTGATCCTAGCTTTTAATTTTAACTCTAATTCTGCGATTTTCTCCTCAGCCTTCCTCTCAATACTGTTTACTGTTAATTTAATGTTTCCTTCTGATTCTTCTACTTTATCATATAGCTTTGCTTGTTTCTCCTCAATCTTGCTAATGCTCTCTCTATTACTCTCTCTTAAATCATTTACTTCTGCAACTATTTGTGAGTGGACTTTCTCAATTCAACCCCCCAGCTGTTCCTTAACCTCTTTAGTAGCTACCTGAATTTTGTCAATTTCTCCCCCCAATTGCTTTTTGACCTGCTGTGTTTCCAGTTGCACTAGTTCTTTTAAATTTTCAGCCTGTGTACTGATTCTAACTTCCAACTCCTCCTGTACTTTTCCTAATTTTCTGTCTACATCTGCAATAATCTCTTTAGCCTTTTCTTCCATTACTCCTCTGATTTCAACTCTAATCAGTTCAAATTTGTCACTCATTTCCCTACTGTTTTGTTCTAATTTAGCATTTAAAGTTTCAGTACTCTCTCTATTTTCCTTACTGTTTTGTTCTAATCTGGCGTTTAAAGTTTCATTACTCTCTCTATTTTCCCTACTGTTTTGTTCTAATTTTGCATTATTCTGTTCTAATTTAACATTTAAAGCTTCTGTACTTTCTTTATTTTCCCTACTGTTTTGTTCTAATTTTGCATTATTCTGTTCTAATTTTGCATTTAAAGCTTCTGTACTTTCTTTATTTTCCCTACTGTTTTGTTCTAATTTTGCATTATTCTGTTCTAATTTTGCATTTAAAGCTTCTGTACTTTCTTTATTTTCCCTACTGTTTTGTTCTAATTTTGCATTATTCTGTTCTAATTTTGCATTTAAGGCATCACTACTAACTTTGTTCTGATACATGAACTCGAGAAGTAAAGTTTTTAATTCTGGTTGGCCGCCTACACTCCCTGTTTCAGTATCGGGATTTACCTCCGCTACCCCGGTACTACCATCACTCGACATACTGCTCGTATCATCACTCTCCAGTTGATGACCACTACGTAACCTCATCTGTCTTTCTTTCTCATCCCCCATAATGATATACACTGATAAAGACAAATAACCCCCAAAATACAGGCACAGAAATATATACCCTTCTCCTTCCACAAATGTTATTAGGTTTTCAGCCCCAAGTTGTCGGCGACAATTGTAGCAGGTTCGCTTAGGCTGGGATGACAAGTGAAACGGTATTTACTTTGCTCCACGTTGAGCGTACAAATGTAGCAGAATTGCTATCCCCCCCTTTGCCTAAGCTATGTTGTTTTAATGGGCGCCAAGACCTCAATGCAATGTTGAAATCTAAATTTGTATTTAACAACGTCTAGCTCTGGCAGAACACCTTCAAGACTCTATTCACTCAGATCGTGGTATGATTTGATCATTAACCCAACAAACAATTGTATCAGGAGAAGGAATTGGTCTATATCTAATGCTACCTACTGAAAGCAAAGATTGCATTGTAAAAGAAATGAATTTATTATATAAAACAAGAATAGCAAAATTAATAATAATAATAAGTTTAAAATTTAAATAGGAGCATTGTGATTTTAATATTACCGATAGAAAATTACGTGAAAAAGGAGTCTGATAAATTATTGATTTTACTCTTATTCCCAAGATATGAAGTTACTGAAATATGAAATATAAAACCAAGAGAAATGAGAGATTGCGTATTTCTGCGTCATTCGCGCTTACCACTGGAAATTGCCGAAACATTTCCCTCGTACTGGATGATGCTGTGAGCTTCCCACAGTCTCCTGGACGTCGACATCTTCGTCGATATTTGATGAGATTCTGGTAGATTAGATAATTCTATGGTCCGTACCTAGGACCCAAACACTCGTACAACGGCACTGGTTAAGTTTTACTAAAGTTAGTCCTCCAATCCACGGAACAACGGAGCGACTCCCGCGTGCATCCGTACTCGTTAAATTCTATACAAATAGTCGCTAACTCCACCGAACATCAGAGCCACTCGCTCGCGCACCCATACTCGTCAAGTATTTCACAGATTGTCCTCGTTCCACGGCGCGTCGAACGATATATGCACCTGCCGTTTCCCCACTCTTCATCCGACTTGTAGCTTGCGTGGTCCTCACTGATTGGCTGACCCACCACGCGATCTTCCCCTCCTCCGGGTCATTACACACGGCGCAGCGATGATGAAGTCGATTTCCGTTCCAACTATTCGCCTTTCCTGGACGCTGCGACCCAGGATTGCGTCATGCTTTCCGACAAGATTAAGCGTGTACTTGAATTCCCAGTGAGTCACGTCTCTCGATATACCCTAACTGACGAAAACTCCGTAAAATTCCGCAATCACATAATTTTCTATGATATTGTCGTTCGTAATAATTTGCTTGATAGAGTTTTCTAAGACATAGAAAACCTATCTGAATGCTAATAATTTTTATAAAATGCTCCGAAAATACCTTAATAATAATTATAATAAATTAATAATAATAATAATAAATTAACATGAAAAATTCTCTTGGCTGAACAATTTGCCGCGTAAATAAATATAGAATGGCTTCCTACTGACTTATGCCAGTTGCATAAAAACCCCTCGAAAAACATGTTACACTTCCACTCCTGAAGCCATACTGTTCCTCTTGCAACTCTCCTTCCACCTTTCTTCTCATTCTTCTTTCTAATGTCCTTTCCAGTATTTTTACTATCTGTGATAAGAGGGTGATCCCTCTATAGTTATCACACACCTTCTTGTCCCCCTTCTTAAACACTGGTATTATTAGCCCTTTCTCCCAGTCTTCTGGTACACATTTCCGTTTCCACACACACTTTAGCAGTCGATACAACCATTGCATACCAACAGGTCCAGCAGCCTTTATCATTTCTACACTGATTTCATCCACCCCTGTTGCTTTTCCCATCTTCATTCTCTGTACTGCTAATTCCACCTCCAGCATTGTTATATCATCTTCTGTTATAGAGTCATCAGGTTGTGTCACTTCCATCTCACCAGTACAATTGCTCACATTCAATAGCTTATCGAAATACTCCTTCCATCGTCCCTTTATCTCTTCTGGGTGTGTTAACAACTCTCCATCTTCCTTTTTCACTAGCTTTGTAGTAACTCTTTCTTTCCTCTTACTTCTTAGAAGCTCATACAGCATCCTTTTACTGCCACTTACATCTGTTTCCATTCTTCGTGTAAATTCTTCCCAACTTTTCTTCTTTTCTTCTTCTACCACTTTCTTACACCTCCGTTTGCTGTCGTGATACTTCCTTTTGCTTTCTTCTGTTTGATCTCGGTTCCATTCTTTCCATGCAAACTTCTTTTCTTTCACTGCTTTCCTCACTTCCTCATTCCACCACGGTGTCTCCTTCTCTTTCACTCTTGTTGACGTCCTACCACAAGCACTCTCTGCTGCACCAACAAATGCCTTTTTAAAGTGGGACCATTCCTCTTCTATGTTTTCCACTTCGGTAACTGGGATTTGTTGCTTCAATCTCTCCTGAAAATCTTCCTGTGCAGTTTTGTCTTTCAATTTCCATACTTTTATTTTACTTTCTCTGATCTCCTTTAGGTTTTCCAATTTTTCCCATCTAAATTTTGCCACCACAGCTCTATGGTCCCCATCAAATGCTTCTCCTAGTAGAACTGTCACATCTATCAGCTTTCTGCGGTTAGTCCTTTCCACCAGAAAGTAGTCAATTACTGATTTTGTTCTTCTATCGCCCCAACCATATCTCGTAATTTTCCTGCTGTTTTTCTTCCGAAACCATGAATTACCCACTATCAGCCCATTCCTTTCACAAAAGTTTACAAGTTCCTCTCCTTCCCGGTTCTTTTTCCCATATCCATATGGTCCAATGACTTCTTCCTTTCCTTGTCTCTCGTTTCTGACTTGTGCATTCATATCTCCGATGATCACCACTTCTACATCTGAAATTACTCTTTCTACATCCTCCAGGAATACTTCAATATCTTCTTCTCTGTTTCCAGTCTGCGGTGCATACACTTGTATGAAGTCCATCGCGTCATTTTTCATCTTCATTCTAATTTTCATTATTCTGTCACTCACACACTCGACCACTTCAACATACTCCTCCAGTTGTTTCGAGGTTATCAGTCCCACACCATTTTTTGCCTCTTGGCCACCACTCCAGTATAATGTATATCCTTTCCTCAATTTCTTCCTTCCTTTACCTTTCCATTTCACTTCACTCAGCCCCATCAATCCAACATTCTCCCTCTCCATGAAGTCTACCACCTCCTCCGCCTTGCCTGTCAGGGTCAAGACATTCATGATTCCCATTTTCATTTCGGTAACTGGTCGCCCATTTCTCACAGTTCCCCCAGTACCAAAAGAACTGCGCGTCGCCTGCAGGGTACGCCCTAACCTTCTCCGAATCATTTGAAGTGCCATTTCCATTTTAGGCTATTATTACGATGGGGTCGCCACTCCCAAAGGCATTTTATGAAGCTATTGCCAGCTATTATACAGGCCGCCCCTAACATGGGAAACAGACACCCTTGCAGCCGCCCCTAACCTGGGAAACAGACGCTGCCGATTGATGCTGTACTCATACTATTCCCTGAGTACTGGGTTGCCTCTTCCGCAATCTCCACCGTTCCGAAGTCCATCTTCTCCGCTGCAGATTCCGTTGGGGTCTTCGCACGTAACCCTGTGCAAGGGGCCTATGTTATACCCCATAGGACTGGGTCCTCACCAGAACTTAGCCGGTACTGTAGTTCCATGGTATATTACAGTACCGTTGCCCACCCCCGCGACGTAGACGCGCCTGGCAAGAATTATCCATGTAGCCAATTATAATTGCCTCATGGACCGGGTTAAGGAGCTGTCTAAATCCAGCCTCCAAGGCTCTATTTATCTATTATCATAATATGAAAACTTAATTCTATAAATACAACAACATACAGCTAGGTCATCATCATCATCTTGTACAGTTTCCAGCCCCAGGCTGGGTCTGTTTGAAACATAAGCCTCGCCACTTAGTCCTTTCTTCCCACCACCTCTCTGCTGTCACTCTGGTCCAGTCCTCGCCACTCTTCTTGACACATTCCTCCACTCCTTTCAGCCATCTATCTCTTGGTCTTCCCCTTGGTCGTTTCTTCTGCATCTGCATCCCATGTATCCTCTTGGGAATCTTCTTCTCATCCATTCTCTTTAAGTGTCCATACCACCTCAGTCTTGATGTCTCAATCCTACCTTGCAAGGGCTCCTCTTTCACCATTTCCCTGACCTTTTCATTCCTCACCCTGTCTCTTCTTGTTACTCCGATCCTACTTCGCAGGAACTTCATTTCACCTGCCTGAATTCTGCTTATGTCTCTTTTCTTCATTGTCCACGTTTCTGAAGCATAGGTACAGCTAGGTATTACAATTAAATTAAAAAAGTAAAATATAATTATAGATTTCATCGCTCCTATACGCTAAGATATTCAACTACTGAGTAAAAACAATGGCACTGCAGATAAGCTTTCAACATTCTATCAAAGGTTTTTATTTTTGGGGCCAGTTTTATATACTGGGGTAGTTTATTGTATAATTTAACTCCAGTGTGAAAAGTTCCTTTTTGATATATGCTTGTGTGTGTGTGTGAAATATGAATGTTTTGATTTTGTCTTGTGTTATGCCTATGAACATCATTGTTTTAAGAAAAACATCTTTATTCATTAAATTCTTTTTAAAAAACATAATACTTTCAAAGATATATATGCAGTATAGTGGGAGAATGTTTAAATCTTTAAACAGAGGTCTACATGATTCTCTAGAGTTTACATTTGCCATAATTCTAATCGCCCTCTTTTGTATCCTAAACGTGCTTAGTACATCTGGCGACATACCCCAAAATATGATCCCATATCTTAAGTATGAATGGAAATAAGCAAAATAAGTATTTCTTAATGTGTGCATGCTAGTGCAGGTTTTCAAAATACGTAACGCAAAGCACATCGAGTTCATTTTAGTATTCAGATATTGAATATGTTTATTCCATTTCAAGTCTTGTTGTATCCATAGTCCTAAAAACTTTGTTTCTGATTTATTTTCTATTTGATGACCATTTAATGTTATATTGGGCATCGCAGGATTCCTATTCTGTATAGTGTGGAAATTTAGACATACTGTCTTTTTATAGTTTATTATGAGGCGATTATCTTGTGACCATTTGGTTAACTCTCCTGTAAAGGAGTCAGCCGACTGCTGTATGACCTGTTTAGTTTCACCTTTTATTACGAGTGTTGTATCGTTCGCAAACAAAATTTCCTTATGTGAATGAACGTTCTGTGTTATATCATTGATATATAGAAGAAAGAGTAGTGGGCCCAAAACCGATCCCTGGGGTACTCCAAATTCAATAATTCCCTCATTGGACAATGTTTCATTAAGTAATTTGGTTCCATCATACTTGTGTCTCAAGCTTACTATTTGTTTACGCCTTGTTAAGTAAGACTCTATCCATTTATTAGCTAGACCTCTAATACCATATTGATTTAGTTTGTTAAGGAGGATTTTATGGTCAACAACATCAACATTGTTTACATAACCTCAAAATGGCGGCTGTGAGAAATATTTCACTGACATTCTATATCTCCGAAACTATTACAGATATCACCCTGAAATTTTGTACGGTGATAAAGGGTACTGATACAAGTTTATCTATCTAACTTTCATAAACCTGTAAAGTACAAAACGAACATGGCGGCCAAGCGAAGTTGAAACATTTTAATAGACTTTTCTCGTGATTTAACTCTCTGAGCGCAGTGAAATGTGGTACAGTAAATGATTATACATATTGTAATGCACTGGCATCTAATTTAGTTTAATTGTTTACATAATCTCAAGATGACGTCTGTGCGAAATTTTAAAATTAAGTTTTTATTTATTGTGCCGTAATCATGCGATCGAAGTGAAAGTTTGAATAATGAACCTAGGCAATAATTTTCCTTGAATGGTACATAACTCTATGGCCTTAACATATAACAATCCAAAATGGCGAGCATCCGAAATATTTAGACGGTTCTCAATATCTACGAATCTTTTACAGCAATCAAACTGAATTTTTTAATGTTTATAGAGGCTATGAACATATGTTCACCTATAGGACTCTCAGTAACCTGGTGAGCACAAATCCAACATGGCGGCGACGCAAAATATAAATATTTAAATGGACGTTTCTCGCGATTTAACTATCCGAGTGCAGTGAAACGTTGCACGTTAAATGCTTATACAAATGTTAATCGTCTGGCATCTAATTTATTTCAATTGTTTGCATAGATCTAGAAAAGGCATATGATAGTGTCCCCAGAGAGAAGGTATGGGAAACCATGGTTAAGAAGAGACTGGGAAGAGAAATGTTGGAAATGGTGCAAGCAATGTACAACAACTGTGTTAGCAGGGTTCTGACCCCTGTTGGAAAGACAGATTGGTTTAGGAACAAGACTGGACTAAGACAGGGGAGTGTGCTGTCACCTCTTTTATTCATAATGGTAATGGATGAAATTGTAAAGGAAACAAAGGAAGCATATGGACATAAAGAAATGAAGTTACTATTATTTGCAGATGATATTGTGGTCTGGGGAAGGAACACCGAAGAAGTGCAAAAACAACTAGATGCACTGAACGAAAATATTCAGAAGTATGGCCTGAAAATCAGTATAGAGAAAAGCAAGACCATGGTGATGACAAGAGGGGAAAGACAAGGAAAGGGCATTGTGAAAATTGGAAGTCAGAGTTTGGAAATTGTGGACACGTTCAAATACCTAGGAAGTGAATTGATGCAAACTGGTAGGTTGGACATGGAGATTGGCAGGAGGGTACAGCAGAGCAATGCATTCTATCAAAGTGTAAGAAAACTTGTTTGGGATAAGGAAGTACCAAGGAAAAGCAAGGAGGTAATGTATAAAATGTAATGTACCCATATTAACGTATGCAGCTGAGACTTGGACCCTGACGAGCAGGCAAGAGAGTAGAATCCAAGCCAGTGAAATGAAATTCCTAAGAAGTATGATAGGTAAGACAAGGAAAGACAGAGTGAGGAATGAAGATGTTAGGAAGGAAGTTGGGATGGGAAAACTAAATGAGAGAATTGAGAAGAATAAACTAAGGTGGTTTGGACATGTAAAGAGGATGGAGGAAAATAGAATACCAAGACAGATGCTGGAGGCAAAGTGCAAGGGTAAGAGAGCAAGGGGAAGACCTAGAACAAGGTGGATTGATTCAGTGAAGAACAGCGTGAGAAAAAGAAATCTGGACTGGGACAAGATCGTGGAAGAAGAATGGTGGAAGGAAAGAGGAAAGTGGAGAAGTGCCATAAATACCCCGACCCGGCAGGAGCTGGATAAGGGGAAATGATGATGATGATGATGTTTGCATAACCACAAGATGGCAGCTGTGCAAAATTTTAAAATCTCGTTTTTACTTCTAGTGTTCTAATCATGTGATTGAAGTTTGAATACCACACGTACACAATAATCTTAATGTAATAGTACATAAATAAAAATCCAACCTGGCGACCGTCTGAAATATTTAGACGGTTCTCAATATCTACGAATCTATCACAATCTTCAAACTGAAATTTTGTATGTTGATAGAGGCAATTAACATGAGTAGGATATATGAAAATAGGCTGTATAGTTCTTCACGGAACTACTTTTTCATTATCAGTGTTAAAACGTTAGAACTAAATGGAATCGGTCCAGACGTGTCACAAGAATACCGTATTTGTCTACTGTATTTGGGAGGATGTGAGGCAGATTTTTAAAGTTAAATTTTATATTTTATACCAACATACAGATAATTGTGGAATAAAGTACTTGTGCACCAAGAGACGAAGATTATGGCCATGACAATGAATTTCATCGTACTTTGGCTTGTCTCTTTGTTAAAGTTCTTTATTTAATTTACTTTTCACTCTTTAACAAAGCAAGAATATCATGGCTAGTATTGTGGGCCGTGAGAACCTTCATTGCCATATTAAAGATAATTGACGACTGTTCACAGGTCTCATGGCAGTGCTCTTCTCCTGGTGGCTGCTGGATGCTTTGGCAGTGTTAGCTACACTCCTCTTGGGTATTTATTTGTATGCAGCACGAAACTTCTCATACTGGCGCAAGAAGGATGTAACTCAAGTGACAAATCCATGGCCCTTCATAGGCAACCTCTGGGATGTGGTGTTCTTCAAAAAGTGCATAGGAGAAGAACTAGGAGAACTGTACAACAGGTAATGTACTCAGCACGAGGTGAAGAGTGCTGACTCGAGACAATGGTTCATTCTAATTACTTTTGGTCTATCCCATAACAGGCTGCTTATAGCGACTTGAGGCATCATGGATACTAGACAGAGTTGGGTAACATACTCAAAGAAAGTATTTTAGATACAAAATACCCTCAAAAATATATTTTAGGAACAAAATACAAAAAGTATTTTGGATGCAAAATACAAAAAGTATTTTAGATACAACATGTTTACAAAATGAATTTTAGATACAAAATCTCAGCTTTATTCGACTCCATAATGGAATCCATTAGGTCCGTATTGACAAGAAATGTTTTTTCCTCGAATTGTGGCATAAGATACAAAATGTTCACAAAAAGTATTTTAGATACAGAATGTTCACAAAAATGTATTTTAGATACAAAATGTTCACAAAAAGTATTTTAGATACCGTACATAATGTTCACAAAAATGTATTTTAGATACATGTTCACAAAATTTATTTTAGATACAGAATGTTCACAAAAATGTATTTTAGTGGCACAAAATACTCATAAAAAGTATTTTGATACAAAATACTAACAAAGTATTTTAGATACAAAATACTAACAAAGTATTTTAGATACAAAATACCCACAAAAAGTATTTTAGTTACAAAATAGGCTATTCACAAAAAGTATATTAGATGCAAAGTAAAAAATAGTATTTTAAATTAAAAACAATACAAAATACAGAGGAACGTCGTTTATCCGGACTAATTGGGACCGAAAGTATTCCGGATAATCGAACATTTGTTTACTTCATAGTACAACCATACTACAATAGCATAGTTTCTAAAGCAGTAAAAGCTTCTCCATGACTTGTTCTTTCTTCATCTTTCTCATCTAGGCTTTCATCCTTTTCTTCTTCCCCACTTACTTCTCGCACCAGAGAAACAATTTCATCATCATCTAAGATTTGAAAACCTGAGTCACTGTCACTTTCCAACCAAGCTTGTGCGCCTTCTCTATCACAGTCGGAAAATCCAGCAACTTGGGGGAATAACTCATTTGTCACTGCATCCAAATCTTCATCAACAGTGTCTGTGGTCTTAACGGTCTCTTGTTCTCATACCAAATATTCAATTCATTTTGAAGATTCTGAGCTGTTAAAATGTTCCATCCATCAGCTATCAAGTAACAGTAGTCCTTAAGAGAATGCTTTTTTGAAAAAGATATCACACTCTCCTCATCTTCTGCCAACAGTAAACAACGTAAAACTTCCTTCTTGTACATCCGCTTAAGCTGTTCTTTTTTTTTTCTCTCGTCCGGATAATTGATATTCCGGTTGTTTGACGTCCAGATAAACGACGTTCTACTGTAGTATTTTAAATTAAAATGTTTTCTTCCATTCAAATAACATAATATTACTTCTTCTTTTTCTTCCTCTGTTGATTTTGGCCTACTGTGGACAGCGATAAACAATCGGTCGACTTGCCAATCTCTTTTCTCCTCCCAGAATTTCTTCCTATGGTTGCTAAGTCTCCTTCTTCTGTCTTCAGAGCAGATGGCCTTGGTGTTTGAGCTATGTTTTTCCTGAAACCCTTTGTATTTATCAATCTTCCCTCGAATCCTTGTTCTGTTTACTTTTTCTTCTGGATTAATTGCAACTTCTTGGAGATCCTTTCTTGTTTCTTGAACCCATTTTGTGGTGGACTTCAAATTGGTAATGTAAATGAATATCCTTCTGGTCAACCTACTGTTGTTCACCCTTGTGAGGTGTCCATAAAATTCTCCGTCTGGCTGTACAAGTCACCACAATATATTACAATTATAGACATGATTGATCTGGATGGATACGCACGTTAGCGTGCATGGTCATCATCATTATCGTTTCTTCGCTCCAGAAAGCCGGGTGGGGTTATAAACGAGCCGTCTCCAATTAGTCCTGTTCATCCATAACTGTTGTTCTTGTATTTGATGCCAGTTCTTATCTCTAGCTTCAAGGTCCTTATAAATTTGCTTCTCCCACACATCGCAAGGTCTTCCTTTTGGTCTCTTCCCAGGGACACTCTGGCCAAAGTACACTCGAGGTATCCTATGGGGAGCCATCCTCTTCATGTGATCATACCATCTCAATCTCTTGAGTTCGAGTGTCTCCAGCAGGCTCCTTTCCAATCCCAGTTGTTGTCGGATATCCTCATTCCTTATTTTGTCAATTTTCATCCTTTGAAGGCAAGAACGGAGGAACTTCATTTCTACTGCCTGGAGACGAAGGTTTGTTGGTCCAGTAAGGGTTGCTGCTTCCAGTCCATATGTTAGTATAGGTATTAAGTATATCTTGAACAAACTAATCTTGGAAGCTTGTGGAAATGTTTCATCCCAAAGTACCCTGATAGAAATTGGAAGCATTCTGTATTCTGTTGTTAATCTCTTGATGTACGGTATGGTATTGTCCTAGGAAAGAATACTACCTCAATACTGGAATTTGTCTACAAGAGCAAAGGGTTCAAATCCTACCGTCAGTCTCCTTGAAATGGTTTTCCAGTACGATACTCTCAGATAGGCCTAGGCCACAGTTATTCCAACCCCTTGCCCTTTTGTCGTTTCCCATCAAGCCCTGTGATGTGGATGGCATCAGGAAGGGCATCCAGCCGTGATAATTACTGCCTCGTAGAAACTTATGTCACTTAGTCTCATAATGGGGAATGATATATATATATATATTATTATTATCATCATATGGCGTAAGCTACCTGGTGAAGATCTTTTGAGCAGGTGCCCTTAGGCGATCTTCTAGGAGAGCCATGGATTATTGCCATCCTTCAAAATCTGACTTCGTAAGCCAAGGTTCAAATTACCACTGATCCACAGAGTATAGTAGAGTAGTAAAAGTATAATAAAATCGGGATATCCGCCTGATCAATACACAAAATTTATATATGGGTCTATATTAAAACCATTTGGTACATGATTCGGGGCCTATTATGTTGGCCCCTTCATCAGCCAATAACATACAGATTATCAGTATAATCGTAGGATACATTGATAAAAGGTAAAACTAACATGTAAAAAGAATGGATGAAAATGGAACATAATCATGAAAAGATGATGTGGTGATAAAAACACTTGACTGTGACAAAATAACAGAGACATTTAAACATGTTAATAGGCGACATATGAAGAAACACATTAAAACAAAATTTAAAGGGGGGGGGCACTTTAAATGCTTGTCAAGACAAATCGTCCGTGTGTCCATATGAAAAAATACCAGCAGGGTATCGTGTCTAAAAGCAAAAGTTCATTCCATGTACCAAATGGTTTTAATATTGACCCATATATACATTTTGTGTATTGATCAGGCGGATACCCCGATTTTATTATACTTGATTGTCAATAAATACGGAACCATGAGTGAGTCTAGAGTAGTACAATACATTTTGCACCTACAGTAGAGTCCCACCAATCCGAACAGAGCTATGAAAAAATATCTACCAAATTTCTTTTGAATTTTAAAACAGGAAAATACTGTATGAAGATTAAGAGTAAGCTTGTTTTTCCAAGTAAAAACGTACATTTATTAGCCTAGAAGAAATAAATGCTACTGAAGTAAACAGTGAATCTGTCGGCTACCTTATACACGGAAACTCAAAAAACTATTAACAATGTGCATAGCAAAGTTTGACTGCAATTCTCTTTGTGTTAACGACAAAACAAACGGAAGAGAAAATCAACACTAAAGAAGTCAAGTCAGTGATTTTTATAAAAAACAGGGAGTAAGTTCATGTTTAAGTTTTTGAAACACCATGGTTTGGCCGATTTGCCGATTACTATTAGTGGAAGCTTATGTGTCGCAGAGACATTGCTGCACCCTCGGTAGACGCCAACATTGCTTATAAAAACATTACAGTACAGTGTTGGTTTTCGAGCCTTAAATTCAATATGTTGTCGTATTTGACAAAAATCCATCTAGTCCAAATTTTCGCTAATTCGAACAAGGTTTGGTCCCAATTGGTTCGGATTATCAGGACTCTACTGAATTTGGGAATTTCTTTTTATGTACATACTGTTAACTCTTGATAGAATGCTATATATCAAAGAAAGACTGCTGCCAACCTCAAGACACAGAATAACATTGTTCCACTTAGGGTCCAGCACGAATATTCTGCGCTATTCTGTCACTGAATACTGTGCCCCAGTTTGGATAAATAGCTTGTTGTTGATTTATTTAGGAGCTTTGCGACATCGTGTTCATGTAGCCCCGAGTACGAGATAGACTACAGTAATTCACCACAAGTCTTAATTATCTCAACTAAGGTGTCTTGCCAACTGCGTAAGTAATCAATACTATGACAGCATCCAGGGCTTCCTGATGCGCTGTTTTATAATCAATACACGCTAGTTATCTGGCCGTAACTGGCGACCCGTCCGCCGCACAGCCTTTGCGAGATTCCGTCATTTAGAGAAGACCTCACTGCAGAAGGGAGTGGGTTCGGGCCAGCAATCTAAATGATTTGTTTTGTAGTTGGTACTTTTGTTTGTCAGGAATACATTCATCTCTCTTCTCACTCTACTTCCCAGTAGGCCAAAACAAACTTTGATGCTGAGATAAGAGCAATTTCACATGCACTCCATCAGTTATTAGGCAGAAACATTGATTATCAAAAATGTGTTATCATTACAGATTCAAAAGCAGCCATCCAAGCCATCTCGTCAAATTATAAGCCCCAAAATAAAGAACTGAAATAAATTTTTTGTATGATAAAAGCCCTTCAAAGACTCCACAAACAGATCTCATTTCAGTGGATCCCTTCTCATGTTGGAATAGCAGGAAATGAAGAGGCAGACAGATTAGCAAAAAAAAGGTACCACACTACAACAACCTGTCAGTCAGACTGATTTTATGTCAGCAAAAAGGATCTTGAAAAATACTATCAAAAACAGGTATGAAGAAATGGCAAAGAAAACAGCAGAAACCAAATTATGGAAGGACATTGATGCCAAATGGGATCAATATAAATTAACACCAAGAAGAGAAGCTGTAGCCTTCTTCAGACTTAACACTGGCCATGACTGCCTTGCAGCTCATCTGAAACGAATCAACATCCTGAGATGTGAAGAATGCACACTTTGTCACGAACCTGGAAGTAAAATGGATGAGGGGCACCTGCTACATTGCAACAAACTTGATGTGACTGCTAGAACTTCAGGAAACCTCACACAACTCTATTGGAACGCAAGAAAGCTGATGGATTGGAATCCGGGCTAGCCATAGGAAACAACAACAACAGGCTCTTTACTTATTTAGGGATTCACAATTTAACTGTGATACAAGGGGCAGATGACCTTGCAGTTAAGCCCCTTAAAACAAGAATTAACATCATACTTTTATGCATTTTTACTGCAAATTATTAGTGTTATCTACAGGGTCATTATATATGTGCGCGCCGGTAAACACGCCAAGCTAAGCCGGCTGTGACTTGCGCAGATCACGGGCGCGCCTAAGCGGTTCAGCCAGTGGTTGGCACGCACTTTCACACTTTTACCAAACATGTTCAATAATGTGTACTTACAGTGCTCATAGCCGATGCTGAAAATGTCCTCCCTCTCTTGTAACACACACCTGATATCTTCTGATGAAAGAATGGACAACATTCTGAAGTTCCACAGCAGTGATGGCTTCGATTTCATCTCTTATCTACTGTTTAAGTTCATCAATAGAATGTGGATTTTCTCTATACACCCTACCTTTTAGTGTTCCCCACAAATAAAAGTCTCAGATTGTTAAATCCGGGCTTTGTGGAGGCTACAAATTCTTACTTATGATACGTTCAGGACCGCCAAAAATACGCCGCAATTCCATCATTGACATTTCGGCTGTATGAGGAGTGGCGGAATCCTGCTGAAAATAACTGGTCAGACGTTCAGCATAAGTAAGTTCGTCGGAGAAGATGTTAAGCATGTCACTGACATACCACTCACTGTTTTTCGTACCCTCGTGGAAAAATGGCCCAATAATGCGGTGTCCATTAATCGCACACCACAACCCTATCTTCTCATCATGTAAGGGTTTTTCAAGAACAATGTCTGGCTTCTGATCACTGTAGTAACGGTAATTTTGTGAAGTAACATGGCCATATAAATAAAACCACGCTTCATCACTAAACAAATTCAGGATCTAATTCCCCTAAGTTTACCTTTTCTAATACCCAGTTACAAAATCGCAACCTCTTAATTGTGATCTGGTTCATTTAGCGAGTGCACAACTGGAAGTTTGTATGGCTTCAGTTTCATTAATTTAGTTGCATTTCTTGCGGAAGATGCAGATACGCCCGTTTCTCGTGCTTAACGTTTTAAAGACTTTTGAGGGGTATGTTCCAATATTGTCTAATTTTTGTTCTGTAAGAACCCAACGTTGTCTGTCAACTCTTTTATTATTTACAGAGCCTGTTTCCTTGAATCGTTTAGCGAGCCTCCTAATTGTACTGGCATTAGGCACAGGTCTTCCTGGAAACTTTATTCGAAATTTTCGTCTCTTTTCAGAACAAGATTTTTTGCTTTTCATATACGAATTATGGATATACAAACGTTCGCGCAATGTGAATTGGTGTCCAGGCATGACTAACGATCATAGTGTTACGTGCCACCCCCTAGTGGCACTTTTGTTGACTGGATTACGGTGGGGGTACAAAGCACAATACCAATTACTGCTTAAAGAAATAATTAACTTTATTGTGGCCAGAAAATTACACTAATCAGCAAATACAAGCAATTAGGAGCCTTCTCCAGTTTCCTCAAGTCTCTTCCTTATGCGCTCTTGGCCCCTTTCACTTCGCAGTCCGTTGCGTAACGCGCATGCAATACACCGAGGGAGAGCAGTCCAGCCCTGGGGCAGTTTTGACTCATGCGGCGAGCGATGACACAAACTCACAGCCGTAACACCACCCCCTTCCTAAAAAGGCTGATCGTCCCGATCAATCATTGGTCCGTCTGTGTCCCTCCGTAGGCTGCCAGGCGATCTCGATGCACGATCTTCATCTTCGCCCTCGGGCTCCGCTGGATCCTGTAGACGACATCGTTGATTCGTTTCACGACTCGGTACGGGCCCTCCCAGGACTTCTGCAGTTTGGGTGACAGGCCTTTCTTCCGTAATGGGTTGAAGAGCCAGACCAGGTCGTTCTCGTGGAATCCTCCGGCATCCGTCTGCTGGTCGTATCGGGTCTTCATTCGGTCGGTCTCGATCCGCAGTTTCCTCCTCGCGAACGCGTGCACGTCCTCCAGTTGGTCGACCAGTTCTTGACAATACTGGCTTACCGGGATCGGATCATTCCCAGGTCGGCCGAAGGCAAGATCGACAGGTAGACGGAGCTCTCTCCCAAACATGGCCCGGGCTGGTGTGCACCCGGTGGCTTCATGCACGGCGGCACGGTAGGCCAGGAGAAATAGTGGAAGATGCTTGTCCCAATCCCTCTGGTGCTCGCTGACGACTATTCGGAGATGGTTCTCGACGGTGCGATTGAATCGCTCTACCATCCCGTCGGACTGAGGGTGTAGCGGCGTTGTCCTTGTCTTCCGGATCCCCAGCAGCTGGCATAGGTTCTGGAACACCTGCGACTCGAAGTTCCTCCCTTGGTCGGAGTGCAGCTCCAGGGGTACTCCGTACCGGCTGACGAATTCCTTCACCAGGGTCTCTGCGATCGTCGCGGCTTCTTGGTTAGGGAGCGCATACGCCTCCGGCCATTTGGTAAAGTAGTCGCTGACGACTAATATGTAGCGGTTCCCTGCCTCGCTTAATGGGAATGGCCCAGCAACATCGATGGCCACTCTCTCCATGGGGCCGCCGACGTTGTAGGTCTTCAGTGGACCCCGCCGTCTTCGTCCTGGGCCCTTGCTGGCTGCGCAATCGTGGCACCTCGCGCAGTGGTTCTCCACGTCGGTTCGGCATCCGATCCAGTAGAACCGCTCTCTCAGCTTCTCTAGGGTCTTCTTTATCCCTAGGTGTCCACCAGATGATCCTCCATGGATTTCCTTCAGGACTTCCTCCGTCATAGCCTTTGGAACGACGACTTGTTCCCGAGATGTCTTCCCGTCGGTGCTCTCCCAGGCGCGGCAGATGAGGCCATCCCTTACAATCAGCGAGTCCCACTGCGCCCAGTAGGACTTAAACTTTGGGCTGCAGTCACTCACAATGTTCCACCCGGGTCTGGGGACACAGGCCCTCTTCCATTCGGCTATCAGTCCCAGGTCATCATCTTCTGCTTGTGCCCGCGTGAAAGATTCGCGGCTCCAGTTCCCTTGAAGTTCCACAGTAGTCCTCCGGCACTGTATCCCGGTGTTCTCCTCCCTCCTAGTACAGAAGGTGCAGTCTTCGGGGCACGGTCTTCGTGACAGGGCGTCGGCGTTAGAATGCAGTTGGCCTTTCCTGTGCTGAATCTCAAAGTTGTACTGCTGAAGCCTCTCTAACCACCGCGCGAGTTGACCCTCGGGCTGCTTAAAGTTCAGAAGCCACCGCAGGGATGCATGGTCGGTCCTGATGAGAAATTCTTGCCCGTACAGGTACTTGTGGAAGTGTTCAATGGTCTTCACGATGGCGAGCAGCTCCTTCCTGGTGACGCAGTAGTTCCTTTCTGGCTTTGACAAGGCCTTGCTGAAGTAGGCCACTACTCTCTCCTCGCCGTCCACTACTTGCGACAGGATCCCCCCTATGCCAAAGTCGCTGGCATCGGTATCGACGATGAACCTTGTTCCAGGTCTGGGGTAGGCCAGAATAGGCGCGGTACACAGAGCCTGCTTGAGTTGCTCGAAGGCACTGTGGCATTCTGCTGTCCACGTGAAGAGTTGGTCCTTCTCAGTCAGTCGATGTAAAGGTTTGGCGATGTCGGCGAATCCTCTCACGAAGCGACGGTAATAAGTGCAGAGTCCCAGGAAGCTTCGTAGTTGGGACTTGTCCTTCGGAACTGGCCACTCCCTCACAGCTGCGGTCTTCTCTGGGTCGGTGCGCACCCCTTCCTCGGAGACGATATGCCCAAGGTACTGGACCCGCTTCTGGAAGAGCTGACACTTCTTGGGGCTCAACTTCAGCTGGGCAGCCCGTAGCTTCAACAAGATCTCTTTCAGGTTGCTGTAGTGCTCCTCGAAGCATTTTCCCAGAACGATGACGTCGTCTAGGTAGACCAGGCAGGTCTTCCAGTGTAGCCCCCTCAGAATGGACTCCATTAGCCTTTCGAAGGTCGCAGGGGCGTTGCACAGACCGAATGGCATGACGGTGAACTGCCAGAGCCCGCTGCCCACAGAGAACGCCGTTTTCTCGCGGTCCTTAGGGTGGACCTCCACCTGCCAGTAGCCACTCTTCAAATCCAAGGTGGAGAACCATCTTGACCCTGATATGGTGTCCAGCGTGTCGTCGATCCGGGGTAGAGGGTAGCTGTCCTTCTTCGTGACGTCGTTCACCCGCCTGTAGTCCACGCAGAACCTGGTGGAACCGTCCTTCTTCTTCACAAGCACGACCGGAGAACTCCAAGGACTATGTGATGGCTCGATCACCCCTTGATCCTTCATCTCTTCAACCATCCGATCGACTTCGGCTTGCTTGGCGAGCGGGACACGTCGGAATGGGGCCCTAATCGGTGCGCTGTCCCCAACGTCGATTCTGTGCTGGACCAAGCTTGTCCTGCCGAAGTCTTTGCTTCCCACGGAGAAGACATCCTGGAATTCGTGTAGCAGGTCCCGAAGTTTGCGTGATTGTTCCTCGTCTAAATGGTCCTGGGATCCTTGGTACAGCTTCTGTAGTTCTTCTGGCAGTGTGCGTCTTCTTCGGTTGTCCGTCTGCAGGTGTACGTCTGTCGTATCTGTGATGCGGGCAATCCAGGTAACGGGCTCGCAGACTCCTAGGTTGGTGTCCCGATGAACCGTAATGTCGTAGTCGTTCAGGTTGGACAGGCGGACGTACGGCCGAGACGTCGTGTTGATGAGAGTCTTGGCAACTAGCAATCCTTTTGTCTGGATGTCCTCATATTTTGGCTCGATGACAGCCGCCACTCCCTCAGCAGCTCCGTCGACAATTACGGCAGCGCTGACCTCCGTCCTGGCGGGAACGATGACGTCTTCTCTCAGCCTTACTCGCCGTGCGGTGATGGACTCGTGCGCAGGTTGCAAAGCAAGTTCCTCACCTCCGAAGTGCAGAGTGTTGGTACTCAGATCCAAGATGATGTTGTTCTGGTCCAGGAAGTCCAGTCCGATGATCACTTCATTTGACACGTCAGCCACAAGCACTGGATGCTTTATCGCCCGTCGGCCAATGACGAACTCCAGTGATGCTTCGCCATGTACCGGTGCGGTCTCTCCGGTCACGGTTATTAGCTGGAGGTTCCTTTGTGTGGGTTGCACTCTCCACTTCGGGATCACAGTGGGACTGACGATGGTCCTCGATGCTCCCGTGTCGATTAGCATGGGCCAGCTCTCTCCGTTGACGACTCCGTCGACCATCAGGCTGCTATTATCCCTCCGTAACTGCGTCACACGAACTTGGTCTGCCGGGGCTTGACGACTGTCACAAGCCAACCTTTGCCCCCCAAGGCTGGCTAATACTCGTTTCCCTGGGTCGCGCGGTTTTCAGACGACTGATTTCCCGTCGGATACCCTCGGCGGCGGCGATCACCGCAGTCCTTGCTCAGGTGGCCTTTCTTACCGCAGGTCCAGCAGGTCGGTAGTCCTCTTCCGGGCCGCCTCTCCGGTTGCCTTCCGGCTGTGTCGTTGCTGGTGGTGCCGCGACTATCGAAGAAACGGCTTAGCGCCTCCATTAATTCGTCGGCCAGGGGCTTGGTCTCGTTGGTTTTTACTGGTTCGTCGACGTCCACTTGACGCACCCGCGCGTGCATTCTGGATGCCTGTTTTGCCGTCTCGAACTCAAGTGCGTGGCTCAGCGCATCTGCCAGGGTCTTATTGCGCGCGAGACGCAGCGCCTGTTGAGTGTCCGAGTCCCGTAGCCCGTCGGTGAAAGTCTGCGTCGCTATCTGCTCCAGAAAGTCGGCCGGCGCTGTTGGGTAGGCGAGCCTTACGAGGCGTGCGATGTCCATCTCGAACTCCTGCAGGGTTTCCGCGTTCTTCTGTACCCGGGTCCGGAGCTGCATCTGATAGGCCTGCTGAAGATGGCTATCTCCATATCGGGACTCCATATGGGCGATCAGGGAAGCGTAGTCCTGGGATCCAGTCGGGATGGCCTGAAGGACGTTAAGGGCGTCACCTCTCAGCGCTACAATGAGAGCTGTAGCCTTTTCTGTGTTGTTCCAGTTATTTATGGAACAGGCCGCCTCAAACTGACGTAAGTAGGTGCTCCACGGGACCTTTCCGTCGAAGGTTGGGGGCGTCACTCTGCTCTGTCCCGTTCCTGATGTCCCCGGTGTACCTGTGGGCGGGCGTCGGCGCAGCTCGGCAACTTCCTCTTGAAGAGCGTTGAATTTCTCTTCCACCCCCGTGAGTGGGCGTTGGCGCAGTTCGGCAACTTCCTCTTGTAGGGCTTTGACTCTCTCATCCACCCCGGTCGGCGGGCGTCGGCGCAGCTCGGCGACTTCCTCTTGTAGGGCTTTGAATCTATCTTCCATCCCTGTCGGCGGGAGTCGGCGCAGCTCAGCAAATTCCTTTTGTAGAGCGTTGAATCTCTCTTCCACCCCCATCAGCGGTCGTTGGCACAGCTCGGCAACTTCCACTTGCAAGGTGTTGAATTTCTCCTCCACCCCCATCAGCGGGCGTTGGCGCAGCTCGGCAACTTCCACTTGCAAGGTGTTGAACTTCTCCTCCACTGCTGCGACTTCCTCACGTAGGCCCTGTTCTAATTTCCTTTGGCTCTCCTCTAATTTCGTCAGCAGACACTCTTCCAGATTTTTCTGGCCATCCAGAAATTTGGCGGTTAGGTCCTCTGCTAACTTATTCTGGCCGTCCTTCAGGTCCTCTGCTAACTTCTTCTGGCCGTCCTCCATCTTCTTCTGGCCGTCCTCCATCTTCTTCTGGCCGTCTTCCATCTTCTTCAGGTCATCCTTCAGGTCCTTGGCTAATTTCTTCTGGCCGTCTTCCATCTTCTTCTGACCGTCTTCCATCTTCTTCAGGTCATCCTTCAGGTCCTTGGCTAATTTCTTCTGGCCGTCTTCCATGCCAGTTAACTTTTCTAGCAATGCTGCCAATTTCTCCTCCATTTTAGTTGTTTGTCTTGTAAAGGGCATGCACTCACAGGAAAATTAGAGAAAATGACCTGCTCGGGTTTTGAAACCAGGACCGTCAGGTGTTGTGCTTGAGTTCGTAATCCGGCTTCTGACACCAGTTGTTACGTGCCACCCCCTAGTGGCACTTTTGTTGACTGGATTACGGTGGGGGTACAAAGCACAACACCAATTACTGCTTAAAGAAATAATTAACTTTATTGTGGCCAGAAAATTACACTAATCAGCAAATACAAGCAATTAGGAGCCTTCTCCAGTTTCCTCAAGTCTCTTCCTTATGCGCTCTTGGCCCCTTTCACTTCGCAGTCCGTTGCGTAACGCGCATGCAATACACCGAAGGAGAGCAGTCCAGCCCTGGGGCAGTTTTGACTCATGCGGCGAGCGATGACACAAACTCACAGCCGTAACAATAGTAATCACAATACTCACTAAACGTGCAATACTAACGTCTTAAGCTTTGCAGATACTCGCCCATATGAATGACAAAACACGTGTGAGCTAACAATATAAGTCAGTGAATTGCGCCAACCACCGGCTGAACCGAGTACGCGCGCCCGCGATCTGCATCAGTCACAGCCGGCTTAGCTTGCCGTGTTTACTGGTGCGCACATATATAATGACCCTGTAGAAGTATTTCTATAATAATTCAATAATGCTGCTGATGATGAAGTATACACTAACCTAAAACACCTCATAATTGAGAATACTACCTGTTCTCAGGTACAAGGGCTTGCCCTACGTGGGGATGTTCTCCTTTGACCGGCCTGTGTTGCTGCTGCGAGACTTGGATCTGGTGAAGGCCGTACTGCAGAAGGATTTCACCTACTTCCAAGACAAAGGCTTCACAGGCAGTAAGAGCGACCCACTGTTCGGTGACACGCTCTTCTCCCGTAAGGGCCAGTACTGGAAGGATCTACGTACCAAACTCACCCCGGCCTTCACCTTGGGCAAGATAAAGCGCATGTTCCTGCTCGTCGAGGAAAAGGGAGCCCTCCTTGACAACTATTTTGACTCAGAAGCTGACACAGGCAAGTGCTTCTTTCTTACACAGTCCAGCAGCACCGGTCTTCGAGGGCTGTGGGAACAAATACAATCCATACTGCAGCATACCTAACAGCATGGAGTACCAGTTCCCGGCTTTTAGTT
This sequence comes from Meconema thalassinum, assembly GCA_946902985.2. Classification (NCBI taxonomy): domain Eukaryota; kingdom Metazoa; phylum Arthropoda; class Insecta; order Orthoptera; family Tettigoniidae; genus Meconema; species Meconema thalassinum. The sequence continues at coordinate 775,522,441 of OX336388.2, read as the reverse complement.
TAGGAAATACAGTTCTGTTTAAACTGGAAACTGATAAATCATTAAATCTATTTGTGATGCATATTTACTTGCCTTTGACACAAAAGGTAAATGGAGGCAGAGTTCAAAGGTCTAGAATCATCATCTTATTATATAATACTCTAAGGTGTATGTTTCACAAAACTCAAGCTCCTAAACCAGAGGGAGTTAGAAGGTGCAGCTTGTGTCAAAATCTTCCAAATCGTCTCAATAGTACAGGAAAAATCTTGTATTTTTTTAAAAGTCAACGAAATAGTACATTATGCAACGAGCCTATAATGGCAATAATTAAGACACGAGTATGCGAGTTTTATAATTTCCATAAGAGTGTCTTAATTACCATTATAGGCGAGTTGCATACGACTGTTTATGTTCGACGATAATTATTATAACTATTTTATGTTCGAACATAAATATTCATAAATATAATATAAAGATTTCGCCAGTTTTATGTACTGAACAGAGCGCATGAGACGCAGAGAATGCCTTGTATTTGAGCATGGCCTCCTTGATTACCCTACTATGACACTAGGTCAGGCAGTGAAATGAAAATTAGAAGGCCGTGGAACTCAGCACATCTAATTATCTAACTGGTCAAACAACTGTTTCTTGAGCTCTGATTGGTAGGAGAAACTGTTTCATAATGAACAATAGTGTTATAATGAGCCTCATTATAGTACAGTTTTCTGACATATAATAGTCAGGGTCAAACATAAATATATTTATTCGTTTAAAAGGTGCTTTTAAACAAATAAACAAGACGATAGCCCATGCAAGAACTGTCACGTCCAGCCCACATAACAGTAAAGTCAGGCGGGTGGTCTATATACACAAGGGAAGTTCACAAGTAACCGATAGTGCGTTCGAAAGAAACAGAATTACCGGCAGAAATGACGAATCATACTCTGATTTAATAAACATCGACAATTTGTTTAAGAAGTGTGTTTAAACAAATGAACAAGAAGCCCGTATAACAGTAGAGCCAGGCGGGTGGTCTATGCACAGTAGACTGCATGTGTAGAACGACACACATTTTCTCAGGGTCTGGGAGTACTTGTTTCCCGTGATGGTTAATTGAAAAGTGTGTGTCCATATTGACTTACTAATTATAAAAGTTAATAATCTAACTTTCAGTCTGTCAACACAAAATTATACCAATTTCTGGAACATGAAAGCGATGGTGTGTGCAGATGATCTCATGGGCTGGTGAAACAAGGAGGAGGAAATTCAGGAGCAACTGAAGGCTTGGGAAGAAACAGTGGGAGAGTATGGATGGAAGTTCAACATCAGTAAATGTGAGATCCTGTTAACGACCAGGAAAAGTAACAGACCAATGAGTGGGATAACACTTGGAGGTGGACAGCTGAAGAAGGTGGAAAGTCTCAAGTACTTGGGAAGTATAGTGGAGGAAAATGGGAGAAATGACAAAGAGATTATGGAATGGGACAGACAGGCAGAAGCATTAGGAGCTTAGTGTGGAATAAAGATGTCCCTCAAAAAAGCAAGGAAGTGTTATACAGAAGCTACTATATCCCGATACTGACCTATGCATCAGAAACGTGGACAATGAAGAAAAGAAACATAAGCAGAATACAGGCAAGTGAAATGAAGTTCCTGCGAAGTAGGATCGGAGTAACAAGAAGAGACTGGGTGAGGAATGAAAAGGTCAGGGAAATAGAGAAAGAGGAGCCCTTGCAAGGTAGGATTGAAACATCAAGACTGAGGTGGTATGGACACTTAAAGAGAATGGAAGAGAAGAAGATTCCCAAGAGGATACATGAGATGCAGATGCAGAAGAAACGACCAAGGGGAAGACCAAGAGATAGATGGCTGAAAGGAGTGGAGGAATGTGTCAAGAAGAGAGGCGAGGACTGGACTAGAGTGACAGCGGAGAGGTGGTGGGAAGAAAGGACTAAGTGGCGAGGCTTATGTTCCAAATAGACCCAGCCTGGGGCTGGAAACTGTACAAGATGATGATGATGATGACTGGAACATGTAAAAAACAACCTGGGGTACCGGGACGTGTGATTGGCTCAAAAATGTCTTTTTTTTTAGCTTAAAAAATCTCCCATCTTTCCTGAAGAATCCGGTTTATCAATTATTGTGCTGAATTGATATTTGATGCAATGAAATTAGGTTTAAACATAATGTTTTAAGGCTATACTGTAGCTACTAGCCAAATATCCTTTTTGTGTTTTCCATAAGTCATATTTTTTGAAACTTCATGTACCATTTTCTCAGAAACTATCTCATCAATGTATAGGAAACTTGGTAGTCTCGAAGTCACTATATAGATCCACAAGTGGAAGTAAATTTATTCAGGTATCTTGATTAGTTCATGGAGCCCTGATTAAAAAGCACTGACAATTTTACAGAAAACTTCAGTTTTCAACTAGGATGTTAAATGAGAAAAAACATCTCCACTCCTTTAAACAATAGGACAATAATTTTACTTCAGTAGATCAAAAATGGTTTCAATATTATGCACACAAAGTTTGTTGGGTCTGGTTTGACTATTTGCTGACAAAAAGGGACATGAGTTAACGAAATTTTTAACAATATATTTTTTAAGATTGTTTTTGTAATGCTCTCTCTGACACAAAATATTTAACATAGAAGTTTCAAATTCTACCCAAATAATGACGAATGTACTCGGAATATACCAAAAGAACATTCATGGATATATCTATTGTTGTTTCTGAGATTTGTAACTAAACATCGGAAGGTACATTTTTCTATTGATTCACACGTCCCGGTTCCCTTAAGATTTTTATACATTGTTACGGACTCTTGATGAAGATGAAGAAGACGTTTCGCGCTCAAGCGAGCATCATCAGATCCATATATACAAGACAAATAGCTCTACGAAACACTACCAAACCCACAGACAGTCTCTGCCTTCCAAAAACAAAAACCTGTCAGAAACCTTAGTAAGTGTGGTAATTATTAGTGATAAATATTAGGCTAAGGCATTCTTCTTCTTCTTCATGTGCCGTCTCCACGTCGAAGATTGGCGATCATCATTACCGTTCGAAACAGAGATTCTGAGTCAAGTTCAAACCATTCCCGCAAATTCTTGAGCCAGGAGATCCTCCTCCTCCCTGATCTGCACCATCCTTCAATCTTGCCTTCCATGATTGACTGCTGGAGTCGGTACTTGTTATTTCGAATCACGTGGCCAAAATATTGTAGCTTCTGTTGCTTGATGTTGTAGAGCACCTCCATCTCCTTGCCCATTCGATCCAGCATCTCAGTGTTTTTCACCTTGTCGGTCCACGATATACGAAGAATGCGACGATACAGCCACATTTCAAATGCTCCCAACTTCTTCTCCAAGGTTTTGGTTAACATCCACCCCTCGTGTCCATACATTAGTAGCCTATGGGAATTATGTAACACTTGAGGGCTAGTCTCGTTCTCAGACTAAGATCTCGGTGACACAGCAGATTCTTCATTTTGATAAAGACACCCCTGGCTTGCTCAATGCGAGCTTTGATTTCATGGCTGCAGTCCCATTTGTCATTCAGGTACCACCCTAGATATTTATACGAATGGACCCATTCAATGGCTTTATCAGTAACTGATAATGTGGTATCAATTACTTCTTTGCTGACAACCATGAATTTTGTTTTGAGAATGTTCATCCTTAAGCCATAATCATTGCTAACTGCGTTCACGAGATTCAGCAATGCTTGGAGATCTTCAATGCTTCCGGCGATCAGGACTGTGTCATCTGCATATCGGAAATTATTGATGACTGTGCCGTTGATGACAATGCCTTGATGAAACCCATCCAAGGCTTCCGACATGATTGCCTCCGAATATAAGTTGAAGAGCATTGGAGACAGCACACAGCCTTGTCGAACAAAGGCAGTAAGCACTGAAAAACGAGCTATTTATTTTAATGTTGCAAAACGTAGAAATGACGATCCCATCAACAAAAACAGTCCTCCTCCCCAAAACTAATCTATGAAGGAGTAGCTACTATTGCTGTGATATACTTAAGCAGTAAACCCTAAAACTACTGTAGAATTGTAAACTAGTATGGGGAAATGAACTACACTTACTCTGTTGTGATGATTAAAAGCTGTAACTACAACATAAAATATGGTTTGCTCACTATCCACTAATAATCTCTCCTTAGTATAAAACAAAGTCCCTGATTCTTGGATGTTACGGGTGATCTCGAGAACCACTGGATGGATTTTGATGCGGTTTTCACCATTCTGTAAGGGATATCTCGAGGAAAGTTTCTGTATAAAATAATTTATTTATGATCAAAGGAAGCCAAGCAGTAACGATTTCAGTGAGAAAAAAAAAAGAATAAAAAACCTGGCATCCGTGCGCTTTATAAGCTTGTGCTGGGCAAACCATTACAAATATCTATATACTATGTGTGTAAGAATTATTCAGCATGAAAAGTTCTACAAAAAAGTCTTGGAGAGCACATCTCTATCTTCAATACACCACCCACTATAAGTGTTTTTACGTTTTCATTTCTTCCAACAATCTCCATTCAATTACTGAGGAGACAGTTAACGAGCTAGCTAGGGGAGAGCCTATCACCCCAGTTACAGCTTAACTAGCGGGCAAGCCTGTCACCCCAGATACAGCCAGCAGCAAACTGTCGAGTAGTGTTGAGTTAAGGCTTCAGAGAAGAGTGGTTGTGTTTGGTGTTTCCCAGGAAGTGCAGCTCAGCTTTTCTTCATTTCGCCTGTGAACTTTTCGTTCCGCTAAATACACAGTCAAGTTAAGATTGGACGGAAGGGGGATTTGTGTTTCATGTACCTAGCCATTCTTAAATTATGTCTGACAAGAATTCGTTGCATATGCATCTCCATGATAATATAATTAATAGACCAGTCAGTGATTTTAAACCATGATACTGAGACGTAGAATGGATATAGGACGTAGTTCATTGACATCGAAATAAAAAAGCGCTTATCACGTAATGCATTCATAACTGTTCCCGGGGGAAGCCGGGGCAGGTTGTTAGTCAAATTATAAAAGACAATTAAATCCATTAACCAATATTTATTTTAACAATACCAAAACTTCTAACGTTTGGTTAAAATAAATATTGACTGACAGAATTAATTTTTATTACTTGTAACAGTTATGTTTCATGGTAACAACAGGGTAACAACATTACTTTTTAAAATAGTAACTGTAACAACGTCACTTTGTCAAGATGGAGCAATCATTTGTCAATAGCACGTCGCCCTTCGCTATATTCAACACAAACAGTAAGCAAACCACGAACTTGTGATGGACATGAAAGGTTCCCTTTATGTATGCCCGCACTGGTGCGAGAGCTGCAATAATTCTGACAGGTCTCTGTGTAGACCTTTTACTTGGAGGCCTGAGAATGGAATAGATAACTTCCCACAACTTTATATCAAACTGTGTCCATAATAAATGTCACCATATTTCTGTAAATCTCTATATAAAAAAATCAATGTTACGTGATAGTGTGTGTGTACAAGGGCTATTTTTTAAGTAAGGGCCGCTTTTTTTAAATTAACCAAACATTTTATTTTGAAACCACATTTATATTTAGGTTTTACATACCTTCCTCTATTTTTCTACTTAGTTGCCTTGTTTATTTAGGCACTTGTCATACCTTAAAACTAAGTTCTGAAATCCCTCTGCATAAAACTTTGCCGCCTGCTCTGTCAACCAAGAATTCACACTTGAGGAAAATCCATTGATAGAGTGGTTAACATGAATCTTCGGTCCTCGTGAATTTTCGTATCAATTGCAGTCGCCAAGTCATCTGTGATCACAGACCTGAGCCTTCATCGTCTTGACCATTTTCACGGCCACTTTTGAACTCGCGTACCCATTGTCGCACTTAACCTTCCGTCATTTCATTATCACTATACACCTCACAAAGCTGACGATGAATGTCTGCAGCCAACATGTTTCTTAAAACCAAAAAACGTATCACAGATCGTACCTCACACGCGGCGGGCGAATCAATAATCTTGAACATTGTAAAGATGCACAGTTCAGCGTACAGGTTAGCTACACAGCTGCAACTGACGCCTGCTTGTTCGCAAAGGATGCCGGGACGTAGCGCACATGCTTGTTGCGGCATGCTCACTAACTACGGGCTTTAAAAAAATAAACGGCCCTTACTTAAAAATGAGCCCTCGTATGTCCCCTATGCGTTCATATACCATTCATCCGATTGCGATGAAATTTTGGTGAGTTGTTGCGTGCACTCCAGGGAAGGTTTCTGGCTACAAATTATTTATATAACACAAAAAGGTGAGGGACTTAACAGGAATCCTTAAATCCCACAGTAATCCAATTGCACAATCTGAATATAGTACTTATGACACCGCAATGCAAGGTGTGAGAAAGGCATGCTGATTCATCGCGAGGTGGCATGTCCTGACATGGATGTCTCAGCACAGCCTAATGCATAAGGACCGGGGCACCAGACAGAAAAACAAAGAATGTTGTTTATCCAAAGGCACTTCCGTTTCGATCTTTCTTGGGCTGGCTGCGTGGCTCAACTGTAACGTTCTTGCCTGCTGTGACCAAGATTGCATGATTGAATGCTGGCGCAGCCAATTGGCATTTGAGGGTGCGCAGATTTACTGGCACGTTAAAGATCCCCTTCGGGCCAAAATACCGTCACCCTGGCGTCTTTAAAAGCTGCAGTTGTTAAAGGGATGTAAAACCAATAACATTATTACCTTCCTTTAATTCTATCTGTCTTTGATTGGCATCGCAACGCATGCCGGCTATATCTAGTCTCAAATAAAGAAGATCAGCTTGAAATCGTTACCTCGTACACATACCTGGGAATCACTCTGCAAACAACAGGAACAGCCTTTACTACACACATTAAAGAAAAGACAGCAGCAGCCATCAAAGTAATGTATGAAATTCTTAAAGCCTACAATCTATCACTAGCTACAACAATGGCACTATTTAAAATTAAAGTGACCCCAGTAGCAACATATGGTATTCATCTCATATGGAATAATCATTCGGTAACAAACTTAAAACGACTTGAAAATAAAAAAGCCAGGTACTTAAAACGCATTCTACAGATATCCAAGTTTTTGGAAAATCGAAACATATCTTCTTGGAAATGAAACATTCTTTCTGGAAGATTTCAAATCCCTCTTCAAGCCACCCAACACGGCTGCCTTGGACGCGGTCTTGGAACAAAGGAAAAGTAAAGCACGTCAAATTCCTAGGGAATTTTTCGATACTGAAGCAATTTGTCTGTTGGCACAGGCTAGAGTAAAAGGTGGCTTTTCACCGATGTCTCAGTCTCACTCATGGCTGTGGTTATATGGAAGCTACTGAGGTATGGGTGGTGCTTAGTAATGACATTCAGGGCAGAGTGAGTGCCTGTGGATGCTGTGAAAGGTTCTACTCGTAGGTTTAGTACTGCTGTACTGACTCAGTGAGGAAAGCAATGACAAACTACCTCACTCCTCTTCTTGCCTAGTACGCCTCAATATAGCGCTGCCTTGGGTTTTTGTGGGTATCTACCCACAGAATCTAACGGCGGTACTTTTTGAGGATCCAACCAGCCTTCGGGCTGACTACCTAACAGACAGACAGACAGAAGCAATAATAATAATATCGTATGGCCTCGGGTGGCGGGTGCAAGCTTTGTAATTTGCACCCAGAGGGTAGCTTGCATTCGAATTTTGTTGTTCCTTGAATCACTATGAAAGTCAAGGAGGTTAGATATCTAAGCTCCTTGACCACTGTAGCGCTTTCTAGTAGAGAAATGAGGAACTTTGGGTTGGCGGAAACTCCCGAGATTAATTTTGCCATTATGAACACAGCCTATTGAATTCAAATGAGTTCTTTGACATGCCAACATTGTATGACATGCGTGTTGTATTTTTGCCGCCTTTCAAAAATCACTTACCACGGCCAGGAGCGAACCTGCAATCTTGGGGTTGGTAGACAGACACGCTATCCACTCACCCACCGTGGCAAGCAATGAAAAATCACGGAAAGGACCAAATGTCAAGTTACGCCACGTCTTCACGCGCTACGCTGCACATGGTTTCCATAGTAAAATATGTACAAATTCAAAATTACACAAACCGACAGAAAAGTGCATATGTCGCCTATGCTCTCTGTATCATCTTGGAGACTGTGCTGAAAGATCACAACCGATCAGCACATTGCTAAAGACTGATACAAATCAGTATTATCTTATTCATATATTCTTTCTCTGTACACATTGTGTTTAATTTATAATAATTAAATAAATAAATGTCAGCAGGACAAATTAGGCCAATACTATTTCCAGGAATAGTTTCTGAAAATGGGTTCTAATAGTCATGTGCTGACCTTAGCACCTCATGTTTTATAATTCAGAGTCTTTTTGTAGTCCCGTGACCTTTCCTTACTAGTAGGCCTAATGTACAACCAGTACCTATAGATGCTGTGAAAGGTTCTACTCGTAGGGTCTGTGCTGCTGCACTGACTTGGTGAGGTAAGCAACGGCAAACTACCTCACCTTGCTTAGTATGCCTCAATATAGTGCTGCCTTGTATTCTTGTGGGTTTCCGACCAGCCTCCAGGTTGACCACCTAACAGACAAATAAATTATTACTGTATTATTATTTGATTTATTTATCCTAAGGCTTTTAGTGCCGGGAGTGTCCGAGGACATATTCGGCTCGCCAGAGGCTGTAGCTGCTTCAAGCGGACACCACTAGGGTGAGCTACAAGTTCCGTTCAATTACAAGTAGTTCCAACTTTCGCTACCAAATATCAATGATACCTAGTGGTGAACGTTGGAACTTTGAAAGAGCGTTACAACGAAATCTAACCCAGAAATTTAGCTCCACACAAGTTTAGTCTGTGGAAGGATCTTTTACATGCCATACATCTATGACATGGGACCGCCACCAATACTTCCCATCCAAAGGAAGGTATACTGAAGGATTTTAACGCTCTTAAAAAATCCGACGACTTCGGCCGGATTTGAACCCGCTATCTTGGGCACTGCAGTTCAGCATGCTACCAACTACGTCACCGAAGCCACTGTAATTACTGGTAATTAGAACATATAGAGCAGGCCTTCTCATTGGCAGTCCACAGACCTCCTCCCCCCCTAATGTTTGAAGAAATTGGCATCACTGATCAAAATATAACTGTCCTCATTCTGATATACCAGAAATATTGATCGGAATAAAATCAACTGGCCTCGAGCATATTTTCTGAAATTCGAATTATTTTTCTATTCTTGTTATTTTGAATCTTTGTTTCAGAATCGTAAAGTGAGAAGATATTAATTTCACAAATTGTTTCTAGAATTATTTCAAAGTGTTACCAGTACTGTTTTTAAACAAATCATATATATTATTTCAGTAGTATGCATCCCTCCTGCGGCGCTCACAAGCGACCGATCGTGACAAATGAGCGTTCAAATGAAAGAGAATAGACATTATCAGTGACTTATTGCACTATAATTTCACAAATATCTATAATTTCTTTAAAAAATGACTTTAAAAAATGTACGAAGTGTGCGGTTTGCAAACACCGTTGATGTAGGAAAATACGCTCTATAATTGCTGTCCACGGGCTGCTGTGACGCCTGTTTCATGTCATATTAACATTCTGAGGTCTTTCCTTTATCCTGAAATTTAAATAGTGTTCTATAATCATTTGGTTGGAATAAAAACATAACCTTTCTCCTTAAGTGTCTCATTATAAACCTATTGGGGAAAGTGTGGTTTATGAACATGCAAGATTTCTCGCACGGGTCCGCTAGTATTAATTGTATTGTGTGTATTTTGTCTTCCGGAAGCCTCTAGCTGAGGAAAACTAAAATGTATGCAAGTGTGATTACCGTAGCCTACTGTTTCCATCACACTGTTGTATAGAATGATCTGTAATTCTAAAATGTTAACTGAATAAGTATTAGAAATGGTTAAATTAATTATTGAAACATATTAAACCACATGAAATAGGAGGCGTTTCACATAAGCAATGAAATATAGTAGTAATATTAACTAGACTTGTTACTATGGTTTGTAAGCTTGTAAGTGATGGTGTTTAGAGTAAAACATAGGCTAGCGTATAGCTTTTACCAGAATCTGGTTGGTTCCTCAGTTTAGGGGCTGCGACAACGCGGTCATGTAGCCGGGTGTACTTTGGGTGTGTGTAGAATCTGTCTGATAACCGATATTCATTGTGGCAGCTGTATTAGTGTGAATTATCTGTTTTCAATTCACCGACAGTAGTGGCTACGCTGGCTAAAGCGCAGCATTAGGTCATGGGACCAAGCTCTCTGCTGACTCGGTAGACGCGTGGGTTCGAGCCCCACCGTCGGCCGTCCTTGAAATGGTTTTCCGTGGTTTCCCATTTTCAACACCAGGCAAATGCTGGGACGGTACCTTCTGACAGGCCACGGCCGCTTCCTTCCACATCCTTGCCCAGTTTCATTCACCATCATTCATTTCATCTCTCATTAACTCCTCTCATGAGGTTGGCGTCAGGAAGGGCATCCGGCCGTAAAAACCATCGCCACAAAGACTTTCATCGCATCTCATCCCCGACCCCGTTGGAAAAACGGGAATAATAAGGGGTAGACATACATACATCTGTTTTCAATTCAAGTAAGGATTGCAAACATTCAATTTTCAAGTAGTTCCTACTTTTGCTACCAAACACCACCATCAATGATAACTAGTTCTGAACTTGGTTACTAGATGCCACCACAGTCGGCTCCTGGCGACGAACGTTGGAACCTAAGAGTGTTAGTAAAACCTAACCTATAATTTAGCTTCACACAAGTGTAATTAGTGGAGGGTTCTTTTACATGCCATTAATCTATGACATGGGACCACCGGCTTTACTTCCCCTCAGAGGGAAGGCATACTGAGGGATTTTTAACGTTCTTAAAAATCGACGACTTCGGCCGGGTTTGAACCCACGACCTTGGGCATAGAAGTTCAACATGCTACCAACTACGCCACCGAAGCCGCCTTACCAGAATCTTTTTATGTTAATTATGCAATATTTTAACCTAATATGTACAATGGAAAAAGTGACTGCCTAATTTCTTATTTTATTTTACTGTAAATACTGGGAAATCAAGAGCATGTGTTTGATCATTACAGGCCTGCCTGTGAACGTCAAGGATGTAATGGCCAAGTACACAACAGATGTAGTGTCTTCAGTTGGTTTTGGCATCAATTCCAACTCCCTACATAATCCTGATGATGATTTCCGTCGCTTTCTAAAGAATGCTTTCCTGTATTCTCCTTGGGGAGCAATCAAGGTATGGTAACCTGGTTTTTTAGCCTACTTTTCACATTTTGCAAAACTGAGGAAAAGTAGACTTATGAGATCGATCCGAGAAAATGTGTGTCTGTCTGTCCTTCTGTCTGTCTGGCTGTGTTTCCCCCTATCAACTCCTAAACGTCTGCTGCAATCGAAACCAAATTTAGTATGAGTAAAGATGTATACCGGAATATCTCAAGCCCATATTTGAAAATGATGCCAGTGCTACCAACTGCTTAAAAAAACACTAGAAATTTGAGCTCCATGTTGGATATCTTGGACGGTATGCATGGGAGCTATTTCAAAATTGGCACACTTGTAGATAATACTATTTCAGTTTAATTTCCAGGAGGCCATACATGACAGTGTTGCCAAAAGAATTTTAAGCCTTCTGATAGGTCAAATTTTTAAATGCATATAACTTCTACACTATCAATTGGATTTCAACCAAATTTTGCATGATATGTGTACATAAACAGATATGACTGAGCGTATTCTTAAGAGCACCAGGGCTGCCAACTGTTAATAATTGCTTTCTCTATTTTTTTAAATCAAAACACCAATATATCAGAAAGTATGCAAGCCGACAGCTTTAAACTATGCACACGTATAGTACCTGACATTTTAGATTAATTTGGAGTAACTTATATATGTCAGTTCTACCAACATGATTCTAAGCCTGCTGATAGGATCAATTTTTAAATAGGCTTCTAGGCTTAATGTAACTTCTTTACTATCAGTTGGATTTCAACCAAATTTCGTATGTGCTATGTGTAACATAACAGATATGACTATAAGTATTCTTAAGAGCAATCAGGGCTGCCAACTGTTAATAAATGCTGTCTATATTTTTTTACCCTAATATCAATATATCAGAAAGTATGCAACCGAACTGCTCTATACTTTGCACACGTATAGCACCTGACATTCTAGATTAATTTGGAGTAGTTAATATACGCCAGTGCTTTCAACATGATTCTATGCCTGCTGAAAGATCCAATTTTAAAATACATGTAACTTCTATACTAACAAATGGATTTCATCCAAAATTGGCACAACAAGATATCATAATATTCCAGAATATTTCTGACCAGCACACGCATGACATTGTTGCCAACATGCTTTTACGCGTGCTGATAGATCCAATGTCTAACTGCATGTAACATCCTTTGGACTTCAACTAAATTTTGTATTCTGTACCTTAAGAGATGGAACTAAGAATATATGCAGTCGCTAGGGCTGCCAACTGTAGTGCTCTCTTAGGCTACATTGTATCAGGTATATTTCGAACTAATTAGACATTTTGATATTACCAACTTAATTTCGTCATTATTCTAGATAGGTTCATATACTGTAGATTAATAATTGGCATGGATCTTAATTTTAAGAAAAGTAGGCTCTTTAGTTCTTTACGGAACTTCTTGTTTCAATATCAATTCAAATTTCAAAGAAACTGAAATTGTCCAGACATCTCGATCCATCCATCCGAGTCCCTCCCTGGTACAGCATTGAGACCATGAACCAGCATGGAACACCTCACCAATGCACTGGCCAGTAGATGCTAGGAGGGTATATTGGCTTTCACGGCCAGTGAATTAAAACTCAGCAATTCTTCTAGGTTTGAGCCATGTCTTGTGTGGGGTTTCGCGTAAGACACCAAGCTGGCTCATCAGCGGGCTCTTGGTGTCCCCACCCGGACCCCCACAGGAGTAGCGAACTGCGCGCTGTCTCCCTTCTTATGAAGCGCACGTGCGCCTCTAACTACGAGAGCTAAATCTCAACAGCCATAACCTCCCTATGAAGGCTTCCAAAACGGGCTGTCACGGCCCGTGAATTCAAACTCAACAATTGACAGCCAATATACTATCTTTTTGAGAACTTGTTCGTTTGTCAGCTTTGACACCCTGCCAGTATTTTTTGAGCCCATCAATCAGCGCTTTCTCTCTCTCTTCGGATAAAGGTCCTCTCTGTTTCCTGGGTTCTGAATCCACTATAGAACATTGATGATTTTTCACAGTCATTCTGTATCTGTCCCTGTCATTAATTTATCATTTACAATGCCAATCTCTCAGATCTTTCTTACACTCTTGGAACCACTTTATTCCTGATATGTTGGATTTTAGAAAATTCCAGATTTTGTATGTGAGCCAGTCATTGTCCATACGGAAGATTGTTGTTGTTATTGGTTCTACCTTACTGTATACTTCTCAGTCGAACCTGCCCGTCAACCAATCTGTTGCCCAAGATCTTCCGTAGTAGCCTTTAACATTATGGTGTTTGAAGTCAGTTTCAGTGTTGCCATGGTAAACGAAAGTTTGATGCTCTTCAGTTGGTCAACACGAGATTTTCCCAAAAGAGCTGGGTTATTCGCTAATCCTGAAAAAAAAATACATGAGATTAATAAATACACTTGGATGACCAGTTTCGATTGTCAGGCGGTCATCATCAGATCATTACACTTAGGCTCTAAAATGTATGTCAGAAAGTATGGGTGAAGATATTTACAATATGTACATTTATTTAGTTCCAGTATTAGTTGAGATAATGCAACTCGTCAATATTTGTTAGTTGTTGTCTCTGTGATGTTTTGTTGAAATACTGGAATTGGTGATTGACCTCCAAACTTGCCCGTTTGGATTAAAATTTGTGATTGTAGTTAAATGGTCAACAGGTACAGGCCGGACGTTTGTTTTAGACGAGTGAAAAATCATAATGGAAGCCTGGAGGCGAGTTACTACAGTACCTGCGTTGTTGTCAGCTGTCCCATGCGATCATATGATGGACAAAGCTATCTCACACTACTGCTGAAGTACAGTCATTGGCAAATAAAATGGCGTTCTGTTCGTAACTATGTAATGTGTACTTCCGCGTCACACAATACTTAGACGTCGACTGTACTGTTCTGCACGGTGTGTGCTCAAGTCTGGAATTCCATTACATCAGACCGGTGGTGACAACTGTGAAGCGAGAGGGCTAGAGAGTGACTGTGTACAGGCTCACCCGCAAGCTTCAAGGTCAAGGACAAATCATCTAAAACAAACGTCCGGCTTTTATGCATGATATATTTATTAACAGTCTGTGCCCCTAACAGAATGCCAGAACTTGGCTTCACACAGCAAACCTGGCATTGTTAATGTACACTATATGTACTAAAACATGTCAAAATATGTACATATACCAGGTGGCTCATTTGCCACATACTTTTAGGTGTCCTGCATGTACCAATGACGAGCGGGAGGTCTAATAACTGAATTCCAAAGGGGTATCATCAGTGGCGGCCGGTGGTATGCAAAGCTGGGTGTTGCACCAAAATTTCTGATGTCGCAATTATATATGGGAAGTTTACACATGTAACAAAAATGAATTAACGTTAGATAAACTACAGTTCTATAAAAACTGAAATACATGGGTTTTCCAAAATAACTGTACGTTTGACAAATAGACAAATTTTAATGGCTCTTTTGGGCTTCTTCCTATAGGAATTCATAAAAAAATCAGATTTATGTATTTAAGCCCTATGCCTGAGTTCATGGGAAGAATTTTAAACACAGCAGGTTGTCTAAGGTTGGGTCTCAATCTCCGGGATAATGAACATTCTCAACATAAAAACATGGCAACCAAAAAGTTTGTACGTTAACGAAAAATGTTATTACTAACAAAGACGGGCACATATTCTGCATAAGGATTGGATTTTTATCATTTTAAATGATCTTGTCGACTTTGTAGTTACGCTGGGGTCTGGCGTTACGTTACGGTGACGGGACGAAATGTACCGAGCATGCACTGAGGTGTGTGACGTCATAATACTGCTTGAGCTTCCTCCTTTCCCCGCGCGCTCCGGTGAGCCTGACGTCATCTAGCCAGCTACCTCATTTGACCTTGGTTTGCACTTGCTAACGGACTTTGAGTTTACGCAGCATTTGTAGCATTTGTAGCATTTAAAATGATATAAAATCTAGTCTTTCAGACTGACCATCAGTGTTTTTTTTTACTATAGCTTGAACCCCATCAGAGGAACCAGCCATGAAGTGCGCTCTGTCATACGTCGGCGCAATTCATTTTTGCGGAATTTCGTTCAATTTCTGCTTCTTTAATTCATCCAGTAAACACACTCCTAATGTGTGTGCATCATGTTTTGTTTGCCTCTTACTACGTATCGGTACACAACAGCCATCTGAAATATGTTTGAAATATCACTAGTTTCATCTGCTATAATAGCAAAAATTTCCGATTCCTTTATTTGCTTTGATTCTTCTACTTGGCAAACCTCCAACATAATCAGTAAAAATTAATTTTGAATGGTTTTGGACGTTCCTTTGAAAACAGTTGCCCTTACCAAATGACATTTAACACAGCATCCAACTCAGCAGTAAAATTAATTAGTTCTCTCAAACCACCTGGATTTGTTGATGTTACACTTTCATCATGATCACGCAAGGCCAGTCCGAAAGAGCCACAGAAACGAATAGAGTTTATTACAATATTTAACACATACCTATTGTGCCTAACATCTTCGTTATATTCCGCAATTTACCTTCTATAGGCACTGTCCAATTGTGCAGCTTCGTTAACAGTTCCAAAAAGTGTCAATTTCAAACAGCTGAAGATTGGTTGGTTGGTTCCTCAGTTTAGGAGTTGCGACAACGCAGTCATGTAGCCCCCAGTACTTTGGGTGTGTGGAGAAACTGTCTGATAACCGGTGTTAATTGTGATGGCTGTATTAGTGAGTGTTATCTGTTTTTAATTCAAGTGAGGACTGCAGACATTGAATGTCAAGCAGTTCCTACTTTTGCCGCCAAAGGCCACCGTAAACGACTACTAGTTCAGAACTTGGTTACTACACGCCACTGCAGTCGGCTCCTGGCGACGAACGTTGGAACCTAAGAGCGTTGTTTAAATTTTTTACCTATAATTTAGCTTCACACAGGTGTAATAAGTGGAAGGTTCTTTAACATGCCATAAATCTATGACATGGGACCGCCGGCTTTACTTCCCCTCCGAAGGAATGCATACTGAGGGATTTTTAACGCTCTTAAAAAATCCGATGACTTCGGCCGGGTTTGAACCCGCGATCTTGGGCATAGAGGCTCACCATGCTACCAACTACGGCACCGAAGCCGCTCAGCTGAAGATTCATGTTTCTTTATTTTAGGGATTATTTTCCGTAACTCCTATTTTGGTACACGCGAATTCTCCACCAACAAACATGTAAAACAGAATAAAGCGTTTTTAATATCGCATTCACATAACCAATTATTATAGCCTTAAATATCTCCTTTAAACGCCCTCGTATACTTATATTTTGAACAATACTTATCCGGTAATGGTCTTCCGAGTGTTTTTACTGTAAGTTTATCGTCATCAGGGAGCTGGAAAAACTGTCTGACTAGTAAATTACTTACTCCATTCATTTTCACTCACACTCCACAATACAATTAATGTTTCAAACGAAACATTCCGTTAAAATAAAATACTACGGTAACTTACAAGATGCACAGATGATAAATCTGGGTGCTACATCGGAAAGTGGTGCGAAAGGCAAACTGACAAAACACTGAATTTTGCTAGCCAAGAAATTTCGTAGTGAATGCATAGGTCTACTCACAATCAACCAAACAATTATAATAATAATAATAATAATAATAATAATAATAATAATAATAATAATAATCTTAATAATAATAATAATAATAATAATAATGCACAGTTAAGTATCTGCCTGGAACCAAAATACTCAAATCAACTAAATACAGAACTAATAGCAACTCAAAACCCGCAAGGACAAGAGTGGTAAAATCAAACATAAACCGCTACAGTACACCAACAATACGTCGCAAAATAGTTCAGCCAATTATCTACTGTACTTATAGCATGGTGGCGTTCTTAGGCTCGCTTCACAGAACAATTGACAAAAATATTAAATGAAGTTATGATGAGAAAACATCTAAAAATAATTGGGTGTGAACCAACTAATGTCTCCCTATGAAATTCCGATATTTGTACCGTTGTGGGTGGTGTAGCATTCCCTAGTGGTGTGGGAAAGAAACTACCCTTCAGGGGAAGATGACCTCGTAGTTCCGCCCCTTAAAACAACAATAACTAACTAACTAAATAACTAACTAACTAAACTACCCTTCGCGGGGTAAGAGAAATCGAGGGGTGTTGTAATTTCCATTTGGAACTGAGTGTTGCCAGGAGGCTGGCAGCTCGTCTGCAACTCCCTGCTACCCATGCTGGTCGGCATGCTATGCACAAGCTTGGCCTCGTCCAGCCTCGTCCTGTACGCCGCGCTGTCTGCTTGGGAGTCACCACAAGAGAGCTAACCCCCTGGAGTTTGATTTGAAGGCGGCAGCTTTTATAGGTACAGTGTAAAGCATTAGAATAAGTAATATCAAAATATAGATGATTTTAACACATTTTTGAGTGCATTAGATTTATAAAACTAAAACATTAAAGGAAAAGAAACTACGAATTAGGTGTAAAATTATTGGGAGTTGTGCAACGCTGCAACAATGTCACCAGCCGCCACTGGGTATCATTTAACGCAAGTAGGTTATGTCAGAATGCCAAGAGATAACCACCGCTACATGTTCCTCAGTGCCAAATTTCATATTCTTTTGTTTGAATTCCACCCGTGTAGCTAATGACAAATATTTTCATTTACAGTAATATTTGTATATTTTATTTTTTGTCCCAATAAGGCTAACATTTTTTCATTCCCCATACTTTAAATTTTTTATTTTTCAATACTATTTTTTCTTTCTTCAAAATTTTTTTTTTGTTTCCTCCTCAGGATCTCTCTAAGGCTCATTTGCCACTTAAAAGATGGTACTTTTTTGGACTAATCAATATATGTCACCAAGTTTTTAAGGATTTCCCCTCGCTTCTATCCTCAAGAGGCTCTGTCAAACTTGGCCTGTTCGATCCTCATCATAGGCGAAGTATTGGTCTCTTAACAAACGGCAATTTCTCCTTCTAACAGGAGTCACAAAGAGTCAGGTCCAAAAGGACTGAGTTTTTAACAATATTTTTAACGATTTATTATGGAATTAACTTTTTATTTAAACACGATACCCTGCTGGTATTATTGTTCATAAGGACTCAAAAAAGACTTGTTTGACAACCACTTAAAATGCCCCCCTTTTAAAATGTTATTTTAATGTGTTTTTTCATCTGTCGCCTGTAACATTTTTAAGTGTCTCTCAAATTTGTCACATTCAAGTGTTTTATCACTAGGGCTCGGATTTTTAGGTAAATAAATATATTTTTATGTAAATACATATTTTAAGTATTTTTTTCTATGAATACATAAATTCCTGCTTTTCACTTATTAGCACATAAAAAGACAAAATATTTACATTTTTTAAAATCAGTATGCTAGATCTCTCAGTTTATTGCATTTTTGTTCTGTGTCACTTCAACGGGGAAGAACCTGTGAGCTATCTAATCTTCATGCAGAGCGTATGTCAGCTTGCAACTGTGGTATTCATAACTTGTTGCCCCGTACCACTCACTCTGGAAGCCATGGATTTACTTGTCCATAGCCATATTGCACCAAGTGCTAGACCTCCCCCTACCCCAGCTACCTGGAACCAGTGTCACTCACATGCAGTTCATTTCTGGCACTGTGAAGTGTAAAGCAGTTATACGACGCCTTAAGTAAAAGCAACCACAAGTTATCGTCTGTTGCAGAATTTAAAGATAATTTGACGTCTGATGGGGGCGTTCTGTTTTGTCAACCATGTGGGAAAGCAATCAAGGCTGAACAGTGATCTCAAGTTAAACGACACCTCAAGGGCCAGAAACATATTGCCGCAGTTTCGCGCCTTCAGAAGAAGTGTTTCACGATAATCGTCGGTCATTTGTGATGGACAACCAGAAGATGTATCTTGTTGTGTATTGTAATGCTTCAGCAGTCAGTGAGAAATTCGTTCACATTAATAAACTAAATTATAATTAAATATTTTTACTTTTTTGTTACATATTTCAGGTATTTTTAATACACAAAAAATAAATATTTTCCCGATTTTTAGCACCTAAAAATCCGAGCCCTATTTATCACCACATCATCTTTCATGATTATTATGTTTCATTTTTATCAATTTTTTTTCTTTCTTGTTAGATCTACCTTTGTGATGTATCCTGTGATTATACTGATGATCTGTATGTTTTTGGCTGATGAAGGGGCCATCATAATAGGCCCCGAAACATGTACCAGATGGGTTTAATATAGCCCTATATATGTAAATATTGTGTATTGATCAGGCGGATTTCCCAAATTTTATTATACTTGAATATTTGTATATGCAAAATGTGAGATGTGCAGCAAAGATTCACATGAAAATGCTAGCTGACCAAGGCTCGGAAGTTCATGCACTGTTAAATGAATAAATATGCAAGCAAAAATGCACTGATTATTATTGGTCAAATATGCATCATGTTTCAAAAAATATGCTCTAGGAAGTAACTACGGCAATTACGATCACTCCGTACTCTTTATCGTTTCTATTTGGATATAAAGAAAATATGAACAGACAAACATAATTATAACTACACCTTTTTTTAAATATCTCAACTGAGAAACCGCCTACATGAATTCTATATATCAGTGATCTGGGGTGTGCACATTTCAAAGGTATAGACATACACGATGATTTACGACAAAGAGATGCGGGCGTCATTGTTCATACGTGTACAGTCAGGCACCAAGTGTTGTGTCGTACACGGTGTTTTACGGCAATAAAATGCCAGACACACCATAGGGTACCCATATTTCTTAATTTGTTTCAATTTTAAATTAATTTACTATATAGATTTGATGTATGCATGATGTGAACGTTGTCTGTGACATAGCAGTTGATAAACCCTTTCAAAGAAATATTGTTTCTTTGTACTGTTATTGTTTCTTATCCTCACTACTACTATACTAATCTTCCAGAGGTCTGCGTTATTAATCATCATCATCATCATCATCCAAGTCCCACTCCAGTCACCCGGGTGTGGTTTACAAGCCTCCTCCACTCCTTTCTGTCCTTCCATTTTTCCTGTTCCATCACTTCTGCCACATCCAATCCAGCTTCTCCAATGTCCTTCAAAATTTGGTCCAACCACCTTCTTCTCGGTCTTCCAACTAGTCTCTTTCCCTTGATTTCTCTTTCTAATTCCCTTCTTGCTAATCTTTCTTTACCCATTCTTTTTACATGTCCGAACCAATGTAAACTTGCTTTCTGTATCTTCTGATTTAACGGTTCCATATTTAACTCTTCTCTGATTTTAATATTTTGAATTCTATCCCTTCTTGTCTTTTTAACTGAAGTTCTTAAAAATTTAATTTCTACTGCTTGTATCTTACTATTTTGCCTTTTATTCGTTACCAGTATTTCCAGTCCATATGTTACAATTGGTATGAAATACTGTTTATATAATGTTAATTTCGTTCTCTTGGGTACTTTGTCATCCCATAAAAGTTCTCTGACTTGGTGATAAAATGTGGTATCTTTACTAAGTCGGTTATTAATTTCAATTTCATGTCATTACTTCCATTTATAGTGCTACCTAGATATGTAAACTGTTCTACATTCTCTAACAATGTATGTTAACTTTAGTCTCTATGTACAGTTTAGTTTCTACAGCAAAGGGGCGCCACAATGAGATCTCGCACTGTCTGAAAATCTTGCTAGGGCTGCCTCTATATGGACGGCATGTCACTGAAGAAACTTGTCCTGTCCATTTAATGTTACTTCAATTATGTTTTGCAAACAGGTGCTGGCCATGTTTGCTGGCGTACCCATCATCCGCCTGATTGGAGCCACCGTGTTAGGACCTGAAGTGACCGGCTTCGTAAGAGACATGGTCTGGAAAACTGTACAGTACCGTAAAGAGACCGGCAGCAAACGAGGCGACTTCTTAGACTTGCTCATTGAGCTGAAAGATAAAGGCAGTGTTCAGGAGGAGGAAATTGAAGCTGATCAATCTATCGAAAAGTTGCATCACCCAGATAACTTCTGTGAGTATACCAGTACCTCACAAAGCTTTCAAAATCTTCACCATAAACAGGAGGAAGCTTTTAGTTTTACGTGACCATTAATCATGCGATCATGAGCCACGGGAACTCCTTTTTATGTGGAATCCGAACCTCAGATCATGGCATTTCACTTTGAAAATATCACATATATTGACCAGGAATCGAACCCAGTCCACCTTGGTGAGAGGCCAACAGCTTGACCTCTGCGCCACCATACCCCCCCTCATCACCATAAAAGGAAAGAATCTTCATTGCAACAGTGCAACTAAACACAGCCAAGTCAATACTATTACAAATTCTAGTAGGCTATTCCTACACCCTAATATACCCTTTTCTACAGGGCCAATGATCAGGTGAGATTAGTTTCTATGATCTTTATGGCTGGATGCCCTTCCTGATGCCAACCTTATCAGTGGAGTTACTGAAAATTAAATGAATGGAGATAAATGAAACTAATGAAGGAGTTGGAAGAAAGCAGACATGGCCTATTATTAATGCCTGAAAAACAATGTAAAACTATATCAAGGATAGGGGGCAAGATGGTGCAGTGGTCAAGCTGATTGCCTCTCACCAAGACACAGATTCAGTTTCTGGTCAATGCATGTGAGATTTTCAAAGTGAAATATCATATCCTGTGGTTTGGAGTCTTGTGGCTCGTGATCACGAGATTAATGATCACTTAAAACTGCCAGCTTTATTGGGGTTTGAGCCCGTTTGTCTACTAAGTCTGGAGATAGCCTGGCCTCATGCAGGGGCGTATATACAATTTTTTTCGGGGGGGGGCTGACTATCTTGGAAAATTGTGAGCATTCTCAGGGGATTGTCACCGCATTATACCCAGAAATATCAACCAATATCGTGGAGCATATAACATTGTGTAATTATTTTAGATAAGAGTTAATTGTAAAATTCTAAGTTTATATAGCATACAATTAGTGGCAATACAAAATTAGTTGTGAAATACAACACAACACACAAATAAAATGTTATACTTAATGAATGTTCTATTATGGCCTGTGGAGTATGAATGGCAAATATCTAAATATTTGTCAATTTATTAAGCAGAAAGGTAAAGTAAGTTTTTACTTTTTTTTTTTTTTACAAATTAATAATTTATTTCTCAAAAGTACCGTACTGTAGAATTCTCAGTTTTGCCTCACAAGGCTGAGTGTACTCCGTTCCAGCCTTCAGACCAGAATTAAAATTTCTTGGCAGAGCTGGAAATCGAATTCGGACCTCTGGGGCGGCAGCCAAGAATACTAGCCACTACAGCACGAGGTAGTCTAATTTCAATCTTAATATTGTTTATAACTTAGCCAATAAGTTAGGATTATGGTACAACCAAATTTACAATTATTTTATGCTCTTACCAAAGCAACACTCTCTTAATTTTTATTGGCACCCCCCTTATATACTCCCCTGGCCTCACAACCTTACTCCCTAGCATGCGTAACTACTTTGGTCAATCCAATTACTAGTTCCTGCGATTTCCTTCCTACCAGGCCTTTTTCTTTAATTTTTAGTTTAAGGCTTTACAGCTTGAAATAGCACTGTAATGTGGGCCTAACGCTCCATTAAAAAAAAGGATGATTTTTATTCATTATTTCTAATTAAAATACAAAATACAATCAGAATATGAATATAAAACATAAAACATTTGTCAGCGTCTAGCAAAAGACCCGAACACTGACTGCCGTCTGTCTATCTTTGTTCACAACGGCTTTAGTGGCATAGTTGGTAGCATGCTGAGCTTCTGTGCCCAAGATCGTGAGTTTAAACCCAGCCGAAGTCGTCGGATTTTTTAGGAGCGTTAAAAATCCTTCAGTATGCCTTCCGCCGAAGGGGAAGTAAAGCCGGCGGTCCCATGTCATAGATTTATGGCATTAAAAAGAACCTTCCACTAACTACACTTGTTGAAGTTAAATTTGCAGGTTAGTTCATAACGCTATATTAGTTCCAACGTTCGCCACCAGGTGCTGACTGCGATGGCATTTAGTAGACATGTCCACAGCTAGGTGTCGTGGATGGTAACATTTGGTGGCAAAAGTAGGAACTACTTGAAAAAATTAATCATCTGCAGTCCTTCTACCTGAATCACAGATAACACACACTAATACAGCCATCACAATTAACACTGGTTATCAGACAAATTCTACACACACCCAAAGTACACGGGGCTACATAACCGCGTTGTCCCAGCCCCTAAACTAAGGAACCAACCAATTGATCTTTGTTTACAAACTGTTGAGAAAGACGTGTGTCATCTAGCTTGTCAACCATTTTCAAGTAGGTGGCCAGTAGACAGCAACGATTCTGTCTAATTTGTTCCATTGTAGATCAGAGGTAGTCTTTAACCCTTAAGCTGGAAGCTTAATCAACAACACGGAATCAGACGGCATCGTTTTCCTACACCCCTCCGCGGTGCGCAGTGCACTCTGCGTGACTGGACGACTCCTTTGAGAGCAGTCAAATGCGGACCGTGCTAAGCACTAGACGAGTATTTGGGCAGTTTTCTCTTGTGTACTGTAGATTTCTTTCTTTGCCACAAAATTCAAAAAGAACTAATTGAGTGTGTACAGTAGTTCTAAGTTAAGTTCAGTAACTTTGACCAAAGAAACTACATTTTTTATCCATTTTATATATTTTTAAATGTTGCTATCGATTTTTATTAAATAAAGAAATATTTTCTAGAATGATTCGCTATATTAACTATTTTTCATAGAAAGATACATTATTTTAATTGAATTAGACAAATTTAGTTAATTGATTAGACGTAGGCCTAATACATTAGCTTGTTAAAATGTTCCAGTAAATAAATTCCACAAACTTACCTCAATGTAAACGCCAGCTTCTCCGCCGCTGATATCGGTCTTCTAATCCTGTTGCAGGACTCGCTTGCAAGATTATTTTCTACCAAACTAAGCAAGTATTCAAACTGACACCTAGTAACTCTGAAGTATGATTTGAACTTCACTTCATCGTAGACCAAATGTCTGTGGATTAAAAGTTTAAACACTCCTTCTTGCTCTCTAGATGTGTACATGGAACTGACAGATTTTCGCACTTTATAAAGACGACCAACAATGAAGTAAATTTCATCTTCGATCTCTTTTTCCTCTTCTAATAACATCAATAACGCTATTTTTTCTTGCTCAGAGGACGAGAGCTCATATTCACTCACTTCTCAAACAAATAAAAACTTGGAATAGACGCAGCGCATTGCTGAGCTAGGAAAACAGAACCGCGTAGCGCATTGGGATGTGTAGAGAGAGGTCCGCAGTGCGCAGTGCGCTCCGCACAAAATGCAGAGCTAGGAAAACCCAGCTTTATCAACGAGAAACTTCTCTCAGCAGAACAGCTTGAAGCAGGTACGAAATGCAGTTTCACGGTCATCACAGTGACAAAGTACAAACTTCACAAATCCGCAAAGTTTACACAGAAACTGATGTAATGCTGGAGCTCCACCGATTTGGGTAAACATGACACAAGCATAGCACCAAATGTCAAACTTCTAACGTCATGTGAATCACTGCTTTTCGAACTCTGTCAGAGTTGCGCAGGGTGTGTTTAAAATGTAAAATGCACGAGGGAAGAGTCGTGTTATTTTTCCTTGTTAATTTCGAAAAAAGGTGCATGCACTGTTGTTTCCCGGCAGGAGTAATGATTTAGTGTGATGTGTGTCACAGTATCTTATCTCAGTTTTAAACTTAGGCTCAGAAATAATAGTTCAAACCTTCTCGGATCGTCGTGGTAAGAGGACAATGCTCAAAGTGCCATGGGAGATACGTGGGAGGGGGAGAAAACAGAGTGTTTGTTCCGTAGAATTAAGAAATTATGACTTAGCAAGGTAAGATGTTTTTCCAATTTCCGTCTAACGTAGTATTAACCTCTGTAACAGCTTTGCTAGCCCACACTGTTGGGAGATAAATGTAATTGTTTACCTTTGCCTAAGCTATGTTGTTTTAATGGGCGCCAAGACCTCAATGCAATGCAGAAATCTAAATTTGTATTTAACAACGTCTAGCTCTGGTAGAACACCGTCAAGAATCTATTCACTCAGATCGTGGTATAGTGTAACAGCTTTGCTAGCCCACACTGTTGGGAGATAAATGTAATTGTTTACCTTTGCCTAAGCTATGTTGTTTTAATGGGCGCCAAGACCTCAATGCAATGCTGAAATCTAAATTTGTATTTAACAACGTCTAGCTCTGGTAGAACACCGTCAAGAATCTATTCACTCAGATCGTGGTATAGTGTAACAGCTTTGCTAGCCCACACTGTTGGGAGATAAATGTAATTGTTTACCTTTGCCTAAGCTATGTTGTTTTAATGGGCGCCAAGACCTCAATGCAATGCTGAAATCTAAATTTGTATTTAACAACGTCTAGCTCTGGTAGAACACCGTCAAGAATCTATTCACTCAGATCGTGGTATGATTTGATCATTAACCCAACAAACAATTGTATCAGGAGAAGGAATTGGTCTATATCTAATGCTACCTACTGAAAGCAAAGATTGCATTGTAAAAGAAATGAATTTATTATATAAAACAAGTATAGCAAAATTAATAATAATAAGTATAAAATTTAAATTGGAGCGTTGCGATTTTAATATTACCGATAGAAAATTACGTGAAAACGGAGTTTGATAAATTGATTTTACTCTTATTTCCAAGCTATGAAGTTACTGAAATATGGGATGTAAAACAAAGAGAAATGAGAGATTGCGTATTACTGCGTCATTTGCGCTTACCACTGGAAATTGCCAAAGCATTTCCCTCGTACTTGATGATGCTGTGTGCTTCCCACAGTCTCCTGGACGTCGTCATCTCCGTCGAACTTTGATGATATTCTGGTAGATTAGATAATTCTATGGTCCGTACATCGGACCCAAACACACGTATAACCACACTGGTTAAGTTTTACAAAAGTTAGTCGTCCACTCCACGGAACATTGGAGCGACTCCCGCGTCCAACCGTCCTGCATTCGTCTTACACAGAATGTCTCCTAGAATGTCCGCCTTCCACGCCGGGCCGAACGATATATCTCCACGTTGGCTCCCCACTCCAGTCTCAACTTCCAGCTTACGTGGTCTCCACTGATTGGCTGCACCCCATGTGCTACTTCCCCTTCTCTGGCTCATTACACTCCGCGGGAGGGAGAAGTCGATTTCCGTTCCGTATATTCGCCTTTTCTTGACGATGCGAGCCCGCTTGCGTAATACTTCCCGACAGGATTAAGCTTGTATTTGAATTCCCAGTGAGTCACGTCTCTCAAATACCCTAACTGACAAAACTCCGTAAAATTCCCTAATCAGATAATTTTCTATGATATTGTCGTTCGTAATAATTTGCTTGATAGCGTTTTCTAAGACATAGAAAACCTATCTGTATGCTTATAATTTTTATAAAATGCTCCGAAAATATCTTAATAATAATTCTAATAAATTAATAATAATAATAAATTAACTTGGCTGAACAATTTGCCGCGTAAATAAATATAGAATGGCTTCCTACTGACTTATGCCAGTTGCATAAAAAACCCTCGAAAAACAAGTTACATATTCGTCTCGGATCATCGGATGATTTACCGTGACAACGGTCCATTATCCGATTATCCCAGACACGTTAATAAACCCCATCGAAAATACATATTACATAAATGAGATCACCCTAAATTACAGATATATACACTCATAATTTTTCTTCAAGCACTTTGCGTCAAAGTTTGTTGTCACTATGGATTGCACTTTGCAACCAGTCCAATGTTTTACATATAGAATAGTGTTCCACGGATATTTCCGCCTCTCAAATTTCTCTATGTTGGAGAAATAGACATAATTACTGTGTGAGCACTATGTATTTACGATGTCATATCACACGCATTGAAGGTGTTCTGATATATTTATATCTCCCTAGAACTTTCTAATTTCACTTGAGGTTCCTTCCTTATTGTGAAATTAATCCCATTTATCACTGAGCACACGATCACACTATTGTGGCAGCGCCTCGTGACCATAATACTTAATCTCTCTTTAAAGCAGATTAAATTAATATTGACTTCTGAAAAAAAAAAAAACAGTAAATGCGCATTACATATAACACCAAATATTTCTGTGCCGTAATCGCCCTGTCTTGTTAAGTTCCCGTAGACCATATTCTACTTAATACTAGTTCTCAACACAGACCATTTCTCCTGACACAAATAATACCTTTGTACAAATTACCTTAAATTACACACTTACAAATCTTACATGGCGAGGCCGTAAACAGAAATCACGTGTGCTGATATGAATGAGTTTCATGAAGGACTGTCTCGCCTTCTGATGGCCCATCTTTTGCCTCGTGGACGCCTTAAGCAAAAATACCCTGATCAAGCGCTCACCCATCTCTTGGAGGCAAATGGGAATTCACCAGCGCTACCAAATTCTGGCCTTGGTGTATCGAGACATTTTAGTGCTCAAGAGCATCCGACAATCCCGTCATATTTCCCTGTACCTTAAAAACTCTCATATACTTACATACTACCCCCCTGTGTGACTTCTGATACGCCTGCCTTGAAGGCCAGATCTTCCACGCACCAGACACCACACTTACTCATTTGAGAGGCTGGCTCACCAGCTAAACACACTCACTTTATGACACATATTTTTGTAGACTATGTATATTATACGTTCCGTATAATCTGTTTCCCTCGCTATTCTCCAGCACATATGCTGTTTTCCCAATACGTTTGGAAACTATAAATGGGCCCACATCACCTGCTTCCAACCTTGCCAGTGGCTCCCTTAAATGAACGTCATCACGTTGCTCTACCTAGCATATTTCTCAGTGTCTGTAACGATGCCCTGTTGCTACTGTCCACACATGCTAACCCTACTTTCTTCTGGTGTTACACCTCTACTCGACACTCTATGACCTAAAAATGTCACTTCTGACTGACAGAATGACGACTTAGACAGCTTCAAAGTGAACCCTGCCTGATCTAACTTCTGAAAAACTGTATCTAAATGACGTAGATGCTCCTCAAAACTGCGTGAACTAATTACCATATCATCTATGTAAATGGTTACAAACTCTCCTGTGTCATCCCCTAATGCGATGTTTAAAGCCCTAATTAAAGCTGCTGAACTACTCTTTAACCCATAAGGTGTTCTACAAAATTGATAAAGGTTATATTTATGACTAAAAGCTGTAAATGGTCTATCTTCGTACATAAGTGGCACTTGCCAAAAACTGGAACTCAAATCTACACAAGTGAAATACTTCTTCCCCTCAAATGTTTGCATTAATTCCTCTATTGACATAGATTTCAGCTGATCTGAACTAATTCTACTGTTAACCAAACGAGCGTCTAAACAAATACGAACTGTGCCGTCGGTCTTGGGTACCGTGATCAAAGAATTAACATATGGACTGTTAGAGTGCTCAATAATCCCATCTTCAAGCATCTGGTTAATTTGTGCCTCAACTGCACTCTGATAAGCGAAAGGTACGGGATATCTATGTCCTGTGAATACTGACCTATCAATAACGTTCAATGAATGTGTATAGCAATTGGCCATACCAATGCGATCTTCAAAAACTCTCCTATTACACAATAACACATTATAGAGCCGAACACACTGTTCATCCTCTATATTTCCCTGAAATGCAGCCTCACGTAACGAGTCCTCTAGACTTCCGTTCGTAATCACACTGCCCACAAAACATGGAGAACCCCGCTCTACGGCTGGCGATATCTCATTTAAAGTACAAATCACACCTACAATACTACTCCTCTGAATATGGTCATTGAACGCTA
This sequence comes from Meconema thalassinum, assembly GCA_946902985.2. Classification (NCBI taxonomy): domain Eukaryota; kingdom Metazoa; phylum Arthropoda; class Insecta; order Orthoptera; family Tettigoniidae; genus Meconema; species Meconema thalassinum. The sequence goes on along the minus strand of OX336388.2, from coordinate 775,493,316 downwards.
CTTCTACTTCAGAATCTCCCCATTTAAATTTCAAACTCCCTACATCATAACATAAGTTACCAGACACTCTACTTAGCCACTCTGAACCCAAGATAACACTGAATACTAAATTTGGAATTACAAGGCAAATCTGCTTCTCTACATGATTATTAATTTTAATGTCTACTAAAACTTGCTTAGAAATTACTTTAGACCTCTTCCCAACAGCTGTGATAACAAAAGTGCTTTTAATTGGCATCTCCTCAAAATTTACTCCAGTTCCTTTCATTTTATCATAAAATGTACTACTTATGCAACTCTTCATACAACCACTATCAATTAAAACATCTGTGTACGCCTCGGACACGTTAAATTTAACTATGGGGCTCTTACTAACCACTTCCTGAATAATACCTTCATCATTTAGTTCATGTAATAATTCATTTCTTACATTTAGGTCATAGTGTTCCTGTATAATTGTATGGACAGGGCATGCTACAGACTGAGATTCAGACCTTACTTCGCAGCCTGGTTCGCGTTTAAAGAACCGCTACAGCTGGCCGTAGTACTAGTTACTACTGCACTGGTCTGGTTGTTCTGGACTGTGTTGTCATTGTTTGGCTGTATATTACTACCACTAGGCTGTCCTCTTCCTTGACCCCTATTCTGGTTGTAATTATTGTCATTATAATTTCTTCCTTGATTTCCCCTGAAATCATTGTTCCTCCCTTGATTTCCCCTGTAATCATTGTTCCTCCCTTGATTTCCCCTGAAATCATTGTTCCTCCCTTGATACTGATTACCATAGCCATTTCCTCTGTTCTGATTTAGCTGATTATGATTATTTCTATTTTGAGCGTTGGCCCCTTCGCCACCGTTCCCTTGAACTTCTTGATGCCTGGCTTCATTAGGTCTATTATTATTATTACCCTGGTTCCGATTGAAATTGTCCTCATAACCCCCTCTCCCTAGTGCATCAAATGTGCTTAACAAATTTTCTACTTGTGATATTGTCTTTACATTCTGGATACAAGCAGCCTCCTTGATCCTATAGGGAAAGTGCCTAAGTAGCAACCTTACCACATCACTTTCCTCCTTCAACCCATCCAGATATTTACACACTAATACCTGCCCTAAAAAGTATTCGGTCATGGTGGAGCTTCCTTTAGGGTTATATTTACCACACACTACTCCCTCACGATGCTGCGACTGAATAACCTCATTCCAGAACTTTTCACAGAATTTCATTTTAAAATCATTCATATCAGTAAACTTGTCTCTGTAGACAGCAAACCAATTCCTCGTTTCCCCCACAAACACTTGTTCTAAAATTTCAACTACCTGGCACCACTCAATACTACCATTTTCCAACCTCTCCCCGAATTTATTTTCTATAGTGTTCATGAACTCCATTGGGCACCCCTGTCGATTGCTGAACTTACCCAGTTCTACCTCCCTGTGTGTGCTATTCACAAAAACTGGCCTATTCTGACTATTTTCTTGCCTGATCCTAGCTTTTAATTTGAACTCTAATTCTGCGATTTTCTCCTCAGCCTTCCTCTCAATACTGTTTACTGTTAATTTAATGTTTCCTTCTGATTCTTCTACTTTATCATATAGCTTTGCTTGTTTCTCCTCAATCTTGCTAATGCTCTCTCTATTACTCTCTCTTAAATCATTTACTTCTGCAACTATTTGTGAGTGGACTTTCTCAATTCTACCCCCCAGCTGTTCCTTAACCTCTTTAGTAGCTACCTAAATTTTGTCAATTTCTCCCCCCAATTGCTTTTGGACCTGCTGTGTTTCCAGTTGCACTAGTTCTTTTAAATTTTCAGCCTGTGTACTGATTCTAATTTCCAACTCCTCCTGTACTTTTCCTAATTTTCTGTCTACATCTACAATAATCTCTTTAGCCTTTTCTTCCATCACCCCCCTGATCTCACCTCTAATCAGTTCGAATTTGTCACTCATTTCCCTACTGTTTTGTTCTAATTTAGCATTTAAAGTTTCAGTACTCTCTCTATTTTCCTTACTGTTTTGTTCTAATCTGGCGTTTAAAGTTTCATTACTCTCTCTATTTTCCCTACTGTTTTGTTCTAATTTAGCGTTGTTTTGTTCCAGTTTAGCATTTAAAGCGTCTGTACTTTCTTTATTTTCCCTACTGTTTTGTTCTAATCTTGCATTATTCTGTTCTAACTTTGCGTTTAAGGCATCACTACTAACTTTGTTCTGATACATAAACTCGAGAAGTAAAGTTTTTAATTCTGGTTGGCCGCCTACACTCCCTGTTTCAGTATCGGGATTTACCTCCGCTACCCTGGTACTACCATCACTCGACATACTGCTCGTATCATCACTCTCCCGTTGATGACCACTACGTAACCTCATCTGTCTTTCTTTCTCATCCCCCATAATGATATACACTGATACAGACAAATAACCCCCAAAATACAGGCACAGAAATATATACCCTTCTCCTTCCACAAATGTTATTAGGTTTTCAGCCCCAAGTTGTCGGCGACAAGTGTAACAGCTTTGCTAGCCCACACTGTTGGGAGATAAATGTAATTGTTTACCTTTGCCTAAGCTATGTTGTTTTAATGGGCGCCAAGACCTCAATGCAATGCTGAAATCTAAATTTGTATTTAACAACGTCTAGCTCTGGTAGAACACCGACAAGAATCTATTCACTCAGATCGTGGTATGATTTGATCATTAACCCAAAAAACAATTGTATCAGGAGAAGGAATTGGTCTATATCTAATGCTACCTACTGAAAGCAAAGATTGCATTGTAAAAGAAATGAATTTATTATATAAAACAAGTATAGCAAAATTAATAATAATAAGTATAAAATTTAAATTGGAGCGTTGCGATTTTAAGATTACCGATAGAAAATTACGTGAAAACGGAGTTTGATAAATTAATTTTACTCTTATTTCCAAGCTATGAAGTTACTGAAATATGGGATGTAAAACAAAGAGAAATGAGAGATTGCGTATTACTGCGTCATTTGCGCTTACCACTGGAAATTGCCAAAGCATTTCCCTCGTACTTGATGATGCTGTGTGCTTCCCACAGTCTCCTGGACGTCGTCATCTCCGTCGAAATTTGATGATATTCTGGTAGATTAGATAATTCTATGGTCCGTACATCGGACCCAAACACACGTATAACCACACTGGTTAAGTTTTACAAAAGTTAGTCGTCCACTCCACGGAACATCGGAGCGACTCCAGCGTCCAACCGTCCTGCATTCGTCTTACACAGAATGTCTCCTAGAATGTCCGCCTTCCACGCCGGGCCGAACGATATATCTCCACGTTGGCTCCCCACTCCAGTCTCAACTTCCAGCTTACGTGGTCTCCACTGATTGGCTGCACCCCATGTGCTACTTCCCCTTCTCTGGCTCATTACACTCCGCGGGAGGGAGAAGTCGATTTCCGTTCCGTATATTCGCCTTTTCTTGACGATGCGAGCCCGCTTGCGTAATACTTCCCGACAGGATTAAGCTTGTATTTGAATTCCCAGTGAGTCACGTCTCTCAAATACCCTAACTGACAAAACTCCGTAAAATTCCCTAATCAGATAATTTTCTATGATATTGTCGTTCGTAATAATTTGCTTGATAGCGTTTTCTAAGACATAGAAAACCTATCTGTATGCTTATAATTTTTATAAAATGCTCCGAAAATATCTTAATAATAATTCTAATAAATTAATAATAATAATAAATTAACCTGAAAAATTCTCTTGGCTGAACAATTTGCCGCGTAAATAAATATAGAATGGCTTCCTACTGACTTATGCCAGTTGCATAAAAACCCCTCGAAAAACACGTTACACCTCTTGAGACCCAAGGAAACATTTGTAGCTGAGATATTCCGTTTCTGTATTTCATACAGTGGCGGCTGGTGAAATTTAAAGTTGGGTGTTGCACCAAAATTTCTGATGTCGCAATTTTATATGGGAAGTTTACACATGTAACAAAAATGAATTAACGTTAGATAAACTACAGTTCTATATAAACTGAAATACACGGGTTTTCCAAAATAACTGTACGTTCGACAAATAGACAAATTGGCTCTTTTGGGCTTCTTCCTATAGGAATCCATAAAAAAATCAGATGCATGTATTTAAGCCCTATGCCTGAGTTAATGGGATGAATTTTAAACACAGCAGGTTGTCTAAGGTTGGGTCTCAATCTCCGGGATAATAAACATTCTCAACATAAAAACATGGCAACCGAAAAGTTTGTACGTTAACGAAAATGGTATTACTAACAAAGACGGGCACATATTCTGCATAAGGATAGGATTTTTATCATTTTAAATGATCTTGTCGACTTCGTAATTACCCTGGGGTCTGGCGTTACGGTGACGGGACGAAATGTACCGAGAATTCACTGAGGTATGTGACGTCACAGTACTGCTTGAGCTTCTTCCCTTCCCCGCGCGCTCCGGTGAGCGTGACGTCATCTAGCCAGCTACCTCCTTTGACCTTGGTTTGCACTTGCTAACGGAATTTGAGTTTACGCAGCATTCGTAGCATTTAAAATGATATAAAGTCTAGTCTTTCAGACTGACTATCAGTCTTTTTTTTTACTATAGCTTGAACCCCATCAGAGGAACCAGCCATGAAGAGCGCTCTGTCATACGTCTGCGCAATTCATTTTTGCGGAGTTCCATTCAATTTCTGCTTCTTTAATTCATCCAGTAAACACGCTGCTTTTTTTTTGTCGTGTAGACTCCGGAGAGGCCGAGTGCAGGTCTTTCTAGTCGACGCCCGTGGACAACCTGCTCGTCGGGATGAGAGATGGAATGGATGAATATGAATGAAATTGGGCAAGGATGTGGAAGGAAGCAGCCGTGGCCTGTCAGAAGGTACTGTCCCAGCATTTGCCTGGTGTTGAAAATGAGAAACCACGGAAAACCATTTCAAGGACAGCCGACGGTGGGGCTCGAACCCACGCGTCTACCGAGAGCTTGGCCCCTTGACCTAACGCAGCGCTTTAGCCCGCGTAGCCACTACTATCGGTAACACGCTGCTAATGTGTGTGCATCATGTTTTGTTTGCCTCTTACTACGTATCGGTACACAACAGCCAACTGAAATATGTTTGAAATATCACTAGTTTCATCTGCTATAATGGCTAAAATTTCCGATTCCTTTATTTGCTTTGATACTTCTTCTTGGCAAACCTCCAACATAATCTGTAAAAGTTAATTTTGAATTGATTTGGACGTTCCTTTGAAAACAGTTGCCCTTACCAAATGACCTTTAACACAGCATCCAACTCAGCGCTAAAATTAATTAGTTCTCTCAAAACACCTGGATTTGTTGATGTTACACTTTCATCATGATCACGCAAGGTCAGTTCGAAAGAGCCACAGAAACGAATACAGTTTATTACAATATTTAACACATACCTATTGTGCCTAACTTCTTCGTTATATTCCGCAATTTACCTTCTATAGGCACTGTCCAATTGTGCAGCTTCGTTAATAGTTCCAAAAAGTGTCAATTTCAAACAGCTGAAGATTGGTTGGTTGGTTGGTTCCTCAGTTTAGGAGCTGCGACAACGCAGTCATGTAGCCCCCTGTACTTTGGGTGTGTGGAGAAACTGTCTGATAACCGGTGTTAATTGTGATGGCTGTATTAGTGAGTGTTATCTGTTTTTAATTCAAGTGAGGACTGCAGGCATTGAATTTCAAGCAGTTCCTACTTTTGCCGCCTAAGGCTACCGTAAACGACTACTAGTTTAGAACATGGTTACTAGACGCCACCCGTTGGAACCTAAGAGCGTTGTTCAAATTTTTAACCTATAATTTAGCTTCACACAGGTGTAACAAGTGGAAGGTTCTTTAACGTGCCATAAATCTATGACATGGGACCGCCAGCTTTACTTCCCCTCCGAAAGAATGCATACTGAGGGATTTATAACGCTCTTAAAAAATCCGACGACTTTGGCCGGGTTTGAACCCGCGATCTTGGGCATAGAAGCTCAGCATGCTACCAACTACGCCACCGAAGCCGCTCAGCTGAAGATTCATGTTTCTTTATTTTAGGGATTAGTTTCCGTAACTCCTATTTTGGTCCACGTGGACTCTCCACCAACAAACATGGAAAACAGAATAAAGCGTTTTTAAATATCGCATTCACATAACCAATTATTATTGCCTTAAATATCTCCTTTAAACGCCCTCGTATACTTATAGTTTGGACAATACTTATCCGGTAATGGTCTTCCGAGTGTTTTTAGTGTAAGTTGATCGTCATCAGAGAGCTGGGAAAACTGTCTAACTAGTAAATTACTTACTCTATTAATTTTCACTCACACTCCACAATACAAATAATGTTTCAAACTAAACATTCCGTTAAAATAAAATACTAACTTACAAGATGCACAGATGATAAATCTGGGTGCTATATCGAAAAGTGGCGCGAAAGGCAAACTAACAAAACACTGAATTTGGTAGCCTAGAAATTTTGTAGTGAATGCATAGGTCTACTCACAATCAATCAAACAATTATAATAATACTAATAATAATGCAGTTATGTATCTGCCTGGAACCAAAATACTCAAATCAACTAAATACAGAACTAATCGTAAGCGTAACCCAAATCCCGCAAGAACAAGATTGGTAAAAGCAAACATAAACCGCTACAGTACACCAACAATACCTCGCAAAATAGTTCAGCCAATTATCTACTGTAATTATAGCAATGGTGGCGTTCTTAGGCTCGCTTCGCAGAACAATTGACAAAAATATTAAATGAAGTTATGATGAGAAAACATCTAAAAATAATTGTGTGTGAACCAACTAATGTCTCCCTATGAAATTCCGATATTTGTACTGTTGTGGGTGGTGTAGCATTCCCTAGTGGTGTGGGAAAGAAACTACCCTTCAGGGGCAGATGACCTCGTAGTTCCGCCCCTTAACACAACAATAACTAACTAACTAACTAAACTACCCTTCGCGGGGTAAGAGAAATCGAGGGTGTTGTCATTTCCTAAGAATGGTTTAGTCTAACGGTGCCATTTGGAACTGAGTGTTGCCAGGGGGCTGGCAGCTCGTCTGCAACTCCCTACTTCCCATGCTGGCCGGCAAGCTATGTACAAGCTTGGCCTCGTCTCTGTCGGCCGCGCTGTCTACTTGGGAGTTGCCACAAGAGAGCTAACCCCCTGGAGTTTGATTTGAAGGCGGGAGCTTTTATAGGTACAGTGTGAAGCATTAGGATAAATAATATCAGAATATCGATGATTTTAACACATTTTTGAGTGCATTAGATCTATAAAACTAAAACATTAAAGGAAAAGAAACGACGAATTAGGTGTAAAATTATTGGGAGTTGTGCAACGCTGCAACAATGTCACCAGCCGCCACTGATTTCATATGAAATACAGGCAGATATAACACATTTTTAAGTTCCAAAATACATATTCTTCTTGAAAAACTGTATAACAATGTTAGGTTACAATTACCGACGAGGATTGTTAAAGCCCTAGGTCAAAAATGCAAAAGTTTGGTCTATCTTTGGATTGTGAAGACGAGTGTATTTGAGCCCAACTGTCAGCTGTCCTTGTAATTGATTTTCGTGGTTTCCTATTTTCAACTCCAGATGAACTAGGGGCGGTACAATTTAATAGGCCATGGCTGCCTCTTTCAAGCTTCTTGCCCATTTTAATTCATCTCTAATTAACATCCCACCTGTGATGATTGAGGTGTTGGAAAGTGCATCTGGTCTTAAAAACCATCCGTCTCATAGATAATTTATCTTACTTAACCCCCGGCCCTCTGCAAATGAGGGATTATAAATGCAGGTCAAAATTGACATAATACCAACTTCTACTGACAAAAATATTAAAAAAGAGAAGGTGCTCATTTGTGTACCCTGGGTCTGAAGAGGTTAAACCATTTATAGAATAGTTTTAGATTATTTTACTCTTTTTTTTTAAGGGTACTTAAGAATATTGTTTGCACCTACAACTTGAGGGAGACAATGCCCCTGAAATGAAACATAGATTAATGTCTACAAACACAATACGTTTTTGACATTATACACAAGAACTGTAGGGGTAGACCAAGGTTAGAATATGTTAAACAGATTGCCTCGGATGTAGGGTGTGGTAGCTATGTAGAGATCAAATGATTAGCTCAGGACAGGGAAGCATGGTGGGCTGCATCAAGCCAGTCAAAAGACTAAAGACTCGAACACACACACTACATCAAGGACAGGCAACCTAGAAGCAATACTTATTTATTTATTTATTTATTGTATGGCTTTTAGTGCCGGGAGTGTCCGAGGACATGTTCGGCTCGCCAGTGTCTGTAGCTGCTTCCAGCGGACACCCAGAGGGTGAGCTACACGTTCCGTTCAATTTCAAGTAGTTCCAACTTTCGCTACCAGATGTCAATGATACCTAGTGATGAACGTTGGAACTTTGATAGAGCGTTCCAACGAAATCTAACCTAGAAATTTAGCTCCATACAAGTAGAGTCTGCGGAAGGTTCTTTTACATGCCATAAATCTATTATATGGGACCGCCGGCTTTACTTCCTCTCCGAAGGAAGGCATACTGAAGGATTTTTAACGCTCTTAAAATATCCGACGACTCGGCCGGGTTTGAACCCGCTATCTTGGGCACAGCAGTTCAGCATGCTACCAACTACACCACTGAAGCCGCTTACTGATAGGTTCTCACATTTTTAAATGATCTACTGTTTTATCCTTATAACTGCCAGGCGATATTTGCTTTTAGAAAACTTAACATTACTGTCAGAAACAATTATGGTACCGGTGATAGAATTATTATTTTTCTAGAGGTAATATATTAGTAATCGGCCTAATGGACATCAATCAATAATTAAAATACGATCACTGTTTTACTTACACAGTGTGAAATTTAGCAGGAACAATTGCTTTGATATCGGGTGAATAACAAATTCAAAATGTGAGATACAATTTTCAGTTGTCAGAATTTGGTGTGTTCAAACAGAATTAATGAACAACGCTTATCATTACTGTTTCAGTAAATAACTTTCATGACCTACTAGTAGATTGCGATCAACATGTTGCTGGCCCATGCACTACATTACAACAGTATACAGATGATAGTTCGATGAGGGAGACTAGATATTCTGTTCAGGCACCTGTCCCAATGCCCTATACCTTGAAGTGTAATGGAAATTTTCTGACATTTTATTGGAGAATATTTTCTGTGCTCATTTCCCCCACTTTGATGAATAACTACAATACTCTGTGTTCACCAAATGGGATATCTACAACCATTAACAGCAGGGCCATGCACAGGTCAAAATCGATATCTAGGAGGACAACATTATTTATTTTCATAATGAAAAAATCAAAATGTATTACTTCTACAGCATTCTCATATAATTGCCACTCACTATTCTCGGATATAAACACATCTTAGTGTAAATCTGTCACCACTGTTCGAGCAGTCTGAATTGGAGGGTGAATGTAGATGGCTGTGGTTTGGTTGTCCTTGTGGTTAGTGTGATGCTTTAAGATGGAACATGCAGCTGAAGGTATTATCTTTGTAACGTGTTTCAGTTATTGTTGGGCGTAATTGTTACGTAATTTTAGCTATATTTGCATTATATAATATTTAACTATTATTTTTAAAATTATATTTTCACTTAGATTTTTAGTATGTCGCGACACTCTGCGTCACTTTCTACTTAATGTTAAAATGTAGATAAAGTCTTGTAGTTTACGCCTTTTATAAGATTTTTTGCAACTTACTTAGTTATTTTACGTTTTAGGAGATGCCGCACAACCAGTTCTCACACGTTTACAACTGTTTGAAGCACTGGGTTGGACGATTATGTCAAAAGTGGAACTTTGTGACATTGTTAAAAGTAAATTAGGGGTAGAAAATTGTTCTGAAGAGATAACTGAATGCTCTATCCAACTCCTAATAATAGACAATTTCTTGCATGTGTAGACGTAGCTTTAAAAAGGTCTTAACTGATGTTTATTATGAAGTAAACAAATTATATACGTTGTTTTCACTCTAAATTCATGATTAAAACTTAAAAATAATTTTGTCCCCCTAGATTTTGATTTTGATCTACTGTGCCATGGAATCAGGCTATATCGGACTTGGGAGACACGTGGGTTCCAACCACTGATCTCTATACATGGATCGCTGATGGCAGCTCTCCACTGCACGAGAAAGTACGCTAGGTTGAGCGCGCGGTCCGCCATGTAGGTGTGCCCATTCTCGAGCCATCCTTATGGGGAAGCAATGATAATCTAGTCAATTTTAAATCGTAATTAATGGTGCTTTGCAACAAATAAAAATATAGAGATATGTTCACTCATAGCATAAGGGCATTGGGATGACTGACACGTCATTCCGAGGTCAGTAAATCTCCGGAATAGCAATAAAAATGAATGTATAATAACGGCTGACAAATATCAACCTGATGCTGAGTACACGCAATTAGCGATCAGTAACAGAGTAACGAGTGAAAAACAATTTCTGGAAACTTTCTTGTAAATTGTATAAATATATATGCCACGAAATCATGCATTCTTCAAATGATGTACCTATAAACGTAGCTCACTATACACTCGACATATTGCAATCGGTTCTTGGTAATGAATTTCTGTTTCCATGAAATAACGCGCAGTTTAATTTATAAAATGAAAATATCATTTAAGCAAATTGTACGTATTTATGAAACCAGCAAATATTCAGACCTTGTCAATATATCACATAACCAGCAGTAAAAATTACACAAAAATAAATATACCGGTAGCCTATATAATTATCAGGGTGCGAAATCGGAAAGACATGGTGGAGGGGGGAGAAGGTTTACAGGGCTTAATTAGTAATCCCAGCACTCTACATCAAATACTACAGCTTTTAATCACGCTAGCAGCACAATAAACTTAATAATAAAGGGAAGTAGATCTAGGCCAAACTGCACTTTAAGCCAATTTCACTCCTCAGCTCCACATAAAAGTTAACCGAGAACAGCTGTTTTCGAAGGCTCCCAATTCTCCCGCCTGATACTCCTAATCCATGATCTTAGAAGTTCGGGTCTCGAGAAAGGAAACCTACAAAAATGAATTGCCATTTTCCTCCCAGAATATGCGAAATATAAATAAATATAATAAAACTCAAAACACTACCCTCGAAATATTAATTTTTATTATAGTATAAAACTCACCGACGAAACGATTTCTCTTTCTGCTGTTCGGTTCTGTTTGTACATCCATATGCAGAACACTGCGGCATGTTGAAACCTCATTCAGATTTCACATGAACACATAGTACACATTGAAATTGAATCTTGTAATTTACAAGTATACTACTAGACATCGAACCTAAATTCGCAAAATACACTACTACTTCTTTTGCATTAACACCACACAGAACACTCGTGAAACTACAATCAAGAGGCCTGTCCACTGGGCATGGCGTCACCGAATAAGACAAGAGCCCTCTACGGACCACGTGGTCTACGAGCAATATTGCACTATGAGCTCGCTGCCATCTTGCTATACCTCCTGTCATCGTCTATTCGGCTTACTGCTGCCTTAGCTACCAGCCATCCATGTATAGAGATCAGTGGTTCCAACCCCACCATCAACCACTTCCATGGTTTCCCATTTTTAACTCCAGGCAATTACACTTTAATAGGCTTCCTTCCAACTCCTTGCCCTATTTCATTTACATTCATTAATTTATTTCCCATAAACTTCCCTTGTGAGTATGGAATGGGGATGGGCATCCAGCCATAAAAACCATTTATCACATAGAGACACGTCCCTGTTCCTATATGTTGGTTGGTCCCTTAGTTTAGGGGCTGGGACAATGCGGTCATGTAGCCCCATTACTTTGGGTGTATGTAGAATGTGTCTGATAACCAGTGTTAATTGTGATGACTGTATTAGTGTGAGTTATCTGTTATCAATTCAAGTAAGGACTGCAGACAGTAATTTCAAGTAGTTCCTACTTTAACTCCCAATTGCTACCGTCCACAACACCTAGCTGCGAACTTGGCTACTAGATGCCATCACAACCAGCACCTGGCAACGAACATTGGAACTTAACAGCATTGATCAAATCTAACCTACAAATTTTGCTTCACACAATTGAAGTTAGTAGAAGGTTCTTTTACATGCCATAAATCTACAACATGGACCCACCGGATATCTTCCCATCTGCTAAACGCACTTAAAATTACAGACTATTTCGGCCGGGTTTGAACCCGTGATCTTGGGCATAGAAGCTCAGCATGCTACGAACTATGCCACCGAAGCCGCTTCCCACAGCGACAGATGGAAAACTGAGCGTGATCTCGTGCAGTAGCGTTGCCATGGCAACCTGTGATGGTTCTTCCCTCAGCAATTTGGTGGCATTGTCATGGCAACCTCTGATAGCTCTTCCTTCAGCAATTTAGTGGCATTGTCATGGCAACCTGTGATGGCTCTTCCCTCAGCAATTTGGTGGCATTGTCATGGCAACCTCTGATAGCTCTTCCCTCAGCAATTTGGTGGCATTGTCATGGCAACCTCTGATAGCTCTTCCCTCAGCAATTTAGTGGCATTGTCATGTCAACCAGTGATGGCTCTTCCCTCAGCAATTTAGTGGCATTGTCATGACAACCAGTGATGGCTCTTCCCTCAGAAATTTAGTGGCATTGTCATGACAACCTCTGATAGCTCTCACCTCAGCAATTTAGTGGCATTGTCATAGCAACCTCTGATGGCTCTTCCCTCAGCAATTTAGTGGCATTGTCATGACAACCTCTGATGGCTCTTCCCTCAGCAATTTAGTGGCATTGTCATGACAACCTCTGATAGTTCTTCCCTCAGCAATTTAGTGGCATTGTCATGACAACCTCTGATAGCTCTTCCCTCAGCAATTTAGTGGCATTGTCATGGCAACCTCTGATGGCTCTTCCCTCAGCAATTTAGTGGCATTGTCATGGCAACCTCTGATAGCTCTTGCCTCAGCAATTTAGTGGCATTGTCATGACAACCTCTGATAGCTCTCGCCTCAGCAATTTAGTGGCATTGTCATGGCAACCTCTGATGGCTCGTCCCTCAGCAATTTAGTGGCATTGTCATGACAACCTCTGATAGCTCTTCCCTCAGCAATTTAGTGGCATTGTCATGGCAACCTCTGATAGCTCTTCCCTCAGCAATTTAGTGGCATTGTCATGGCAACCTCTGATAGCTCTTCCCTCAGCAATTTAGTGGCATTGTCATGGCAACCTCTGATAGCTCTTCCCTCAGCAATTTAGTGGCATTGTCATGGCAACCTCTGATGGCTCTTCCCTCAGCAATTTAGTGGCAGTGTCATGGCAACCTCTGATGGCTCTTCCCTCAGCAATTTAGTGGCATTGTCATGGCAACCTCTGATGGCTCTTGCCTCAGCAATTTAGTGGCATTGTCATGGCAACCAATGATGGCTCTTGCCTCAGCAATTTGGTGGCATTATCATGGCAACCAGTGATGGCACTTCCCTCAGCAATTTAGTGGCATTGTAATGGCAACCTCTGATGGCTCTTCCCTCAGCAATTTAGTGGCAATATCATGGCAACCTCTGATGACTCTTCCCTCCGCAACTTAGTGGCATTGTCATGGCAACCTCTGATGGCTCTTGTCTCAGCAATTTAGTGGCATTGTCATGACAACCTCTGATAGCTCTTCCCTCAGCAATTTAGTGGCATTGTCATGGCAACCTCTGATAGCACTTCCCTCAGCAATTTAGTGGCATTGTCATGGCAACCTCCGATGGCTCTCACCTCAGCAATTTAGTGGCATTGTCATGGCAACCTCTGATGGCTCTTGCCTCAGCAATTTAGTGACATTGTCATGACAACCTCTGATGGCTCTCGCCTCAGCAATTTAGTGGCATTGTCATGGCAACCTGTGATGTCTCTTGTCTCAACAATTTAGTGGCGTTGTCATGGCAACCTCTGATGGCTCTTGCCTCAGCAATTTAGTGGCATTGTCATGGCAACCTCTGATGGCTCCTCCCTCAACAATTTAGTGGCGTTGTCATGGCAACCTCTGATGGCTCTCGCCTCAGAAATTTAGAGGCATTGTCATGGCAACTTCTGATGGCTCTTCCCTCAGCAATTTAGTGGCATTGTCATGGCAACCTCTGACGGCTCTTGTCTCAGCAATTTAGTGGCATTGTTATGGCAACCTCTGATGGCTCTTCCCACAGCAATTTAGTGGCATTGTCATGACAACCTCTGATGGCTCTTCCCTCAGCAATTTAGTGGCATTGTCATGGCAACCTCTGATGGCTCTTCCCACAGCAATTTAGTGGCATTGTCATGACAACCTCTGATGGCTCTTCCCTCAGCAATTTAGTGGCAGTGTCATGGCAACCTCTGATGGCTCTTCCCACAGCAATTTAGTGGCATTGTCATGACAACCTCTGATGGCTCTTCCCTCAGCAATTTAGTGGCATTGTCATGGCAACCTCTGATAGCTCTTGCCCCAGCAATTTAGTGGCATTGTCATGACAACCTCTGATAGCTCTCACCTCAACAATTTAGTGGCATTGTCATGGCAACCTCTGATGGCTCGTCCCTCAGCAATTTAGTGGCATTGTCATGACAACCTCTGATGGCTCTTTCCTCAGCAATTTACTGGCATTGTCATGACAACCTCTGATAGCTCTTCCCTCAGCAATTTGATGGCATTGTCATGACAACCTCTGATAGCTCTTCCCTCAGCAATTTAGTGGCATTGTCATGGCAACCTCTGACGGCTCTTGTCTCAGCAATTTAGTGGCATTGTCATGACAACCTCTGATAGCTCTTCCCTCAGCAATTTAGTGGCATTGTCGTGGCAACCTCTGACGGTTCTTGTCTCAGCAATTTAGTGGCATTGTCATGGCAACCTCTGATGGCTCTCACCTCAGCAATTTAGTGGCATTGTCATGGCAGCCTCTGATGGCTCTTGCCTCAGCAATTTAGTGACATTGTCCTGACAACCTCTGATGGCTCTCGCCTCAGCAATTTAGTGGCATTGTCATGGCAACCTGTGATGTCTCTTGTCTCAACAATTTAGTGGCATTGTCATGGCAACCTCTGATGGCTCTTGCCTCAGCAATTTAGTGGCATTGTCATGACAACCTCTGATAGCTCTTCCCTCAGCAATTTAGTGGCATTGTCATGGCAACCTCTGATAGCACTTCCCTCAGCAATTTAGTGGCATTGTCATGGCAACCTCCGATGGCTCTCACCTCAGCAATTTAGTGGCATTGTCATGGCAACCTCTGATGGCTCTTGCCTCAGCAATTTAGTGACATTGTCATGACAACCTCTGATGGCTCTCGCCTCAGCAATTTAGTGGCATTGTCATGGCAACCTGTGATGTCTCTTGTCTCAACAATTTAGTGGCGTTGTCATGGCAACCTCTGATGGCTCTTGCCTCAGCAATTTAGTGGCATTGTCATGGCAACCTCTGATGGCTCCTCCCTCAACAATTTAGTGGCGTTGTCATGGCAACCTCTGATGGCTCTCGCCTCAGAAATTTAGAGGCATTGTCATGGCAACTTCTGATGGCTCTTCCCTCAGCAATTTAGTGGCATTGTCATGGCAACCTCTGACGGCTCTTGTCTCAGCAATTTAGTGGCATTGTTATGGCAACCTCTGATGGCTCTTCCCACAGCAATTTAGTGGCATTGTCATGACAACCTCTGATGGCTCTTCCCTCAGCAATTTAGTGGCATTGTCATGGCAACCTCTGATGGCTCTTCCCACAGCAATTTAGTGGCATTGTCATGACAACCTCTGATGGCTCTTCCCTCAGCAATTTAGTGGCAGTGTCATGGCAACCTCTGATGGCTCTTCCCACAGCAATTTAGTGGCATTGTCATGACAACCTCTGATGGCTCTTCCCTCAGCAATTTAGTGGCATTGTCATGGCAACCTCTGATAGCTCTTGCCCCAGCAATTTAGTGGCATTGTCATGACAACCTCTGATAGCTCTCACCTCAACAATTTAGTGGCATTGTCATGGCAACCTCTGATGGCTCGTCCCTCAGCAATTTAGTGGCATTGTCATGACAACCTCTGATGGCTCTTTCCTCAGCAATTTACTGGCATTGTCATGACAACCTCTGATAGCTCTTCCCTCAGCAATTTGATGGCATTGTCATGACAACCTCTGATAGCTCTTCCCTCAGCAATTTAGTGGCATTGTCATGGCAACCTCTGACGGCTCTTGTCTCAGCAATTTAGTGGCATTGTCATGACAACCTCTGATAGCTCTTCCCTCAGCAATTTAGTGGCATTGTCGTGGCAACCTCTGACGGTTCTTGTCTCAGCAATTTAGTGGCATTGTCATGGCAACCTCTGATGGCTCTCACCTCAGCAATTTAGTGGCATTGTCATGGCAGCCTCTGATGGCTCTTGCCTCAGCAATTTAGTGACATTGTCCTGACAACCTCTGATGGCTCTCGCCTCAGCAATTTAGTGGCATTGTCATGGCAACCTGTGATGTCTCTTGTCTCAACAATTTAGTGGCATTGTCATGGCAACCTCTGATGGCTCTTGCCTCAGCAATTTAGTGGCATTGTCATGGCAACCTCTGATGGCTCTTCCCTCAGCAATTTAGTGGCATTGTCATGGCAACCTCTGATGGCTCTCGCCTCAGAAATTTAGTGGCATTGTCATGGCAACCTCTGATGGCCCTTCCCTCGGCAATTTGGTGGCATTGTCATGGCAACCTCTGATAGCTCTTCCCTCAGCAATTTGGTGGCATTGTCATGGCAACCTCTGATAGCTCTTCCCTCAGCAATTTAGTGGCATTGTCATGGCAACCTGTGATGGCTCTTCCCTCAGCAATTTGGTGGCATTGTCATGGCAACCTCTGATGGCTCTTCCCTCAGCAATTTAGTGGCATTGTCATGTCAACCAGTGATGGCTCTTCCCTCAGCAATTTAGTGGCATTGTCATGACAACCAGTGATGGCTCTTCCCTCAGAAATTTAGTGGCATTGTCATGACAACCTCTGATAGCTCTCACCTCAGCAATTTAGTGGCATTGTCATAGCAACCTCTGATGGCTCTTGCCTCAGCAATTTAGTGGCATTGTCATGACAACCTCTGATAGCTCTCACGTCAACAATTTAGTGGCATTGTCATGTCAACCAGTTATGGCTCTTCCCTCAGCAATTTAGTGGCATTGTCATGACAACCTCTGATGGCTCTTCCCTCACCAATTTACTGGCATTGTCATGACAACCTCTGATAGCTCTTCCCTCAGCAATTTGGCAGCATTGTCATGACAACCTCTGATAGCTCTTCCCACAGCAATTTAGTGGCATTGTCACGGTAACCTCTGATGGCTCTTCCCTCAGCAATTTAGTGGCATTGTCATGGCAACCTCTGATGGTTCGTCCCTCAGCAATTTAGTGGCATTGTCATGACAACCTCTGATAGCTCTTCCCTCAGCAATTTAGTGGCATTGTCATGGCAACCTCTGATAGCTCTTCCCTCAGCAATTTAGTGGCATTGTCATGACAACCTCTGATGGCTCTTCCCTCAGCAATTTACTGGCATTGTCATGACAACCTCTGATAGCTCTTCCCTCAGCAATTTGGCGGCATTGTCATGACAACCTCTGATAGCTCTTCCCTCAGCAATTTAGTGGCATTGTCATGACAACCTCTGATGGCTCTTCCCTCAGCAATTTAGTGGCATTGTCATGGCAACCTCTGATAGCTCTTGCCCCAGCAATTTAGTGGCATTGTCATGACAACCTCTGATAGCTCTCACCTCAACAATTTAGTGGCATTGTCATGGCAACCTCTGATGGCTCTCGCCTCAGCAATTTAGTGGCATTGTCATGACAACCTCTGATGGCTCTTCCCTCAGCAATTTACTGGCATTGTCATGACAACCTCTGATAGCTCTTCCCTCAGCAATTTGATGGCATTGTCATGACAACCTCTGATAGCTCTTCCCTCAGCAATTTAGTGGCATTGTCATGGCAACCTCTGACGGCTCTTGTCTCAGCAATTTAGTGGCATTGTCATGACAACCTCTGATAGCTCTTCCCTCAGCAATTTAGTGACATTGTCGTGGCAACCTCTGACGGTTCTTGTCTCGGCAATTTAGTGGCATTGTCATGGCAACCTCTGATGGCTCTCACCTCAGCAATTTAGTGGCACTGTCATGGCAGCCTCTGATGGCTCTTGCCTCAGCAATTTAGTGACATTGTCATGACAACCTCTGATGGCTCTCGCCTCAGCAATTTAGTGGCATTGTCATGGCAACCTGTGATGTCTCTTGTCTCAACAATTTAGTGGCATTGTCATGGCAACCTCTGATGGCTCTTGCCTCAGCAATTTAGTGGCATTGTCATGGCAACCTCTGATGGCTCTTCCCTCAGCAATTTAGTGGCATTGTCATGGCAACCTCTGATGGCTCTCGCCTCAGAAATTTAGTGGCATTGTCATGGCAACCTCTGATGGCCCTTCCCTCGGCAATTTAGTGGCATTGTCATGGCAACCTCTGACGACTCTTGTCTCAGCAATTTAGTGGCATTGTCATGGCAACCTCTGATGGCTCTTGCCTCAGCAATTTAGTGGCATTGTCATGGCAACCTGTGATGGCTCTTGTCTCAGCAATTTAGTGGCATTGCCATGGGAACCTCTGATGGCTCTTGCCTCAGCAATTTAGTGACATTGTCATGGCAACCTCTGACGGCTCTTGTCTCAGCAATTTAGTGGCAGTGTCATGGCAACCTCTGATGGCTCTTCCCTCCGCAATTTAGTGGCATTGTCATGACAACCTCTGATGGCTCTTCCCTCAGCAATTTAGTGGCATTGTCATGGCAACCTCTGATAGCTCTTGCCTCAGCAATTTAGTGGCATTGTCATGACAACGTCTGATAGCTCTCACCTCAACAATTTAGTGGCATTGTCATGTCAACCAGTGATGGCTCTTCCCTCAGCAATTTAGTGGCATTGTCATGACAACCTCTGATGGCTCTTCCCTCAGCAATTTACTGGCATTGTCATGACAACCTCTGATAGCTCTTCCCTCAGCAATTTGGCGGCATTGTCATGACAACCTCTGATAGCTCTTCCCTCAGCAATTTAGTGGCATTGTCACGGCAACCTCTGATGGCTCTTCCCTCAGCAATTTAGTGGCATTTTCATGGCAACCTCTGATGGTTCGTCCCTCAGCAATTTAGTGGCATTGTCATGACAACCTCTGATAGCTCTTCCCTCAGCAATTTAGTGGCATTGTCATGGCAACCTCTGATAGCTCTTCCCTCAGCAATTTAGTTGCATTGTCATGGCAACCTCTGATGGCTCTTCCCTCAGCAATTTAGTGGCAGTGTCATGGCAACCTCTGATGGCTCTTCCCTCAGCAATTTAGTGGCATTGTCATGACAACCTCTGATGGCTCTTCCCTCAGCAATTTAGTGGTATTGTGATGGCAAACTCTGATGGCTCTTGCCTCAGCAATTTAGTGGCATTGTCATGGCAACCAATGATGGCTCTTGCCTCAGCAATTTGGTGGCATTGTCATGGCAACCAGTGATGGCTCTTCCCTCAGCAATTTAGTGGCATTGTCATGGCAACCTCTGATGGCTCTTCCCTCAGCAATTTAGTGGCATTGTCATGGCAACCTCTGATAGCTCTT
The DNA here is from genome assembly GCA_946902985.2 of Meconema thalassinum. Taxonomy (NCBI): domain Eukaryota; kingdom Metazoa; phylum Arthropoda; class Insecta; order Orthoptera; family Tettigoniidae; genus Meconema; species Meconema thalassinum. The sequence goes on along the minus strand of OX336388.2, from coordinate 775,473,671 downwards.
CCCTCAGCAATTTAGTGGCAATGTCATGGCAACCTCTGATAGCTCTTCCCTCAGCAATTTAGTGGCATTGTCATGGCAACCTCTGATAGCTCTTCCCTCAGCAATTTAGTGGCATTGTCATGACAACCTCGGATAGCGTTTCCCTCAGCAATTTAGTGGCATTTTCATGGCAACCTCTGATGGCTCTTGCCTCAGCAATTTAGTGGCATTGTCATGGCAACCTCTGATGGCTCTTCCCTCCGCAATTTAGTGGCATTGTCATGGCAACCTCTGATGGCTCTTGTCTCAGCAATTTAGTGGCATTGTCATGGCAACCTCTGATGGCTCTCGCCTCAGCAATTTAGTGGCATTGTCATGGCAACCTCTGATGGCTCTTGCCTCAGCAATTTAGTGGCATTGCCATGGCAACCTCTGATGGCTCTTGCCTCAGCAATTTAGTGGCATTGTCATGGCAACCTCTGATAGCTCTCACCTCAGCAATTTAGTGGCATTGTCATGGCAACCTCTGATGGCTCATCCCTCAGCAATTTAGTGGCATTGTCATGACAACCTCTGATGGCTCTTGCCTCAGCAATTTAGTGGCATTGTCATGGCAACCTCTGATAGCTCTTCCCTCAGCAATTTAGTGGCATTGTCATGACAACCTCTGATGGCTCGCCTCAGCAATTTAGTGGCATTGTCATGGCAACCTGTGATGGCTCTCGCCTCAGAAATTTAGAGGCATTGTCATGGCAACCTCTGATGGCTCTTGCCTCAGCAATTTAGTGGCATGGCAACCTCTGATGGCTCTTCCCTCGGCAATTTAGTGGCATTGTCATGGCAACCTCTGACGGCTCTTGTCTCTGCAATTTAGTGGCATTGTCATGGCAACCTCTGATGGCTCTTCCCTCAGCAATTTAGTGGCATTGTCATGGCAACCTGTGATGGCTCTTCCCTCTGCAATTTCGTGGCATTGTCATGGCAACCTCTGAAGGCTCTTCCCTCAGCAATTTAGTGGCATTGTCATGGCAACCTCTGATGGCTCTTCCCTCAGCAATTTCGTGGCATTGTCATGGCAACCTCTGAAGGCTCTTCCCTCAGAAATTTAGTGGCATTATCATGGCAACCTCTGATGGCTCTTCCCTCGGCAATTTAGTGGCATTGTCATGGCAACCTCTGACGGCTCTTGTCTCTGCAATTTAGTGGCATTGTCATGGCAACCTCTGATGGCTCTTCCCTCAGCAATTTAGTGGCATTGTCATGGCAACCTGTGATGGCTCTTCCCTCAGCAATTTACTGGCATTGTCATGGCAACCTCTGAAGGCTCTTCCCTCAGCAATTTAGTGGCATTGTCATGGCAACCTCTGATGGCTCTTCCCTCAGCAATTTAGTGGCATTGTCATGGCAACCAGTGATGGCTCTTGCCTCAGCAATTTAGTGGCATTGTCATGACAACCTCTTATGGCTCTTCCCTCAGCAATTTAGTGGCATTGTCATGGCAACCTCTGATGTCTCTTGTCTCAGCAATTTAGTGGCATTGTCATGGCAACCTCTGATGGCTCTTCCCTCAGCAATTTAGTGGCATTGTCATGGCAACCTCTGACGGCTCTTGTCTCAGCAATTTAGTGGCATTGTCATGGCAACCTCTGATGGCTCTTGTCTCAGCAATTTAGTGGCATTGTCATGGCAACATCTGATGGCTCTCGCCTCAGCAATTTAGTGGCATTGTCATGGCAACCTCTGATGGCTCTTGCCTCAGCAATTTAGTGGCATTGTCATGACAATCTCTGATGGCTCTCGCCTCAGCAATTTAGAGGCATTGTCATGGCAACCTGTGATGGATCTTGTCTCAGCAATTTAGTGGCATTGTCATGGCAACCTCTGATGGCTCTTGCCTCAGCAATTTAGTGACATTGTCATGGCATCCTCTGATGGATCTCGCCTCAGCAATTTAGTGGCATTGTCATGGCAACCTGTGATGGCTCTTGTCTCAGCAATTTAGTGGCATTGCCATGGGAACCTCTGATGGCTCTTGCCTCAGCATTTTAGTGGCATTGTCATGGCAACCTCTGATGGCTCTTCCCTCAGCAATTTCGTGGCATTGTCACGGCAACCTCTGAAGGCTCTTCCCTCAGTAATTTAGCGGCATTGTCATGGCAACCTCTGATGGCTCTTCCCTCAGCAATTTAGTGGCATTGTCATGGCAACCAGTGATGGCTTTTGCCTCAGCAATTTAGTGACATTGTCATGACAACTTCTGATGGCTCTTCCCTCAGCAATTTAGTGACATTGTCATGGCAACCTCTTATGGCTCTTGTCTCAGCAATTTAGTGGCACTGTCATGGCAACCTCTGATGGTTCTTCCCTCAGCAATTTAGTGGCATTGTCATGGCAACCTCTGACGGCTCTTGTCTCTGCAATTTAGTGTCATTGTCATGGCAACCTCTGAAGGCTCTTGTCTCAGCAATATAGTGGCATTGTCATGGCAACATCTGATGGCTCTCGCCTCAGCAATTTAGTGGCATTGTCATGGCAAACTCTGATGGCTCTTGCCTCGGCAATTTAGTGGCATTGTCATGACAATCTCTGATGGCTCTCGCCTCAGCAATTTAGAGTCATTGTCATGGCAACCTGTGATGGATCTTGTCTCAGCAATTTAGTGGCATTGTCATGGCAACCTCTGATGGCTCTTGCCTCAGCAATTTAGTGGCATTGTCATGGCATCCTCTGATGGATCTCGCCTCAGCAATTTAGTGGCATTGTCATGGCAACCTGTGATGGCTCTTGTCTCAGCAATTTAGTGGCATTGCCATGGGAACCTCTGATGGCTCTTGCCTCAGCATTTTAGTGGCATTGTCATGGCAACCTCTGATGGCTCTCGCCTCAGCAATTTAGTGGCATTATCAGGGCAACCTCTGATGGCTCTTCCCTCAGCAATTTAGTGGCATTGTCATGGCAACCTCTGACGGCTCTTGTCTCAGCAATTTAGTGGCATTTTCATGGCAACTCTGATGGCTCTTCCCTCAGCAATTTAGTGGCATTGTCATGACAACCTCTGATGGCTCTTCCCTCAGCAATTTAGTGGCATTGTCATGCAACCTCTGATGGCTCTTGCCTCAGCAATTTAGTGGCATTGTCATGGCAACCTCTGACGGCTCTCGCCTCAGCAATTTAGTGGCATTGTCATGGCAACCTCTGATGGCTCTCGCCTCAGCAATTTAGTGGCATTGTCATGGCAACCTCTCATGGCTCTTCCCTCAGCAATTTAGTGGCATTGTCATGACAACCTCTGATGGCTCTTCCCTCAGCAATTTAGTGGCATTGTCATGCAACCTGTGATGGCTCTTGCCTCAGCAATTTAGTGGCATTGTCATGGCAACCTCTGACGGCTCTCGCCTCAGCAATTTAGTGGCATTGTCATGGCAACCTCTGATGGCTCTCGCCTCAGCAATTTAGTGGCATTGTCATGGCAACCTCTGATGGCTCTTCCCTCAGCAATTTAGTGGCATTGTCATGGCAACCTCTGACAGCTCTTGTCTCAGCAATTTAGTGGCATTGTCATGGCAACCTCTGATGGCTCTTCCCTCAGCAATTTAGTGGCATTGTCATGACAACCTCTGTTGGCTCTTCCCTCAGCAATTTAGTGGCATTGTCATGACAACGTCTGATAGCTCTCACCTCAGCAATTTAGTGCGATTGTCATGGCAACCTCTGATGGCTCTCGCCTCAGCAATTTAGTGGCATTGTCATGGCAACCTCTGATGGCTCTTGCCTTAGCAATTTAGTGGCATTGTCATGGCAACCTCTGATGGCTCTTCCCTCAGCAATTTAGTGGCATTGTCATGGCAACCTCTGATGTCTCTTGCCTCAGCAATTTAGTGGCATTGTCATGGCAACCTCTGATGGCTCTTGTCTCAGCAATTTAGTGGCATTGTCATGGCAACCTCTGATGGCTCTTGCCTCAGCAATTTAGTGGCATCGTCATGGCAACCTCTGATGGCTTTTCCCTGATCAATTTGTCATTTTCTTATAATTCAAAAATCATTTTGCTCATCCCTTGGCATAACGGTGGTTCATATAAAAAATTCTTTCAGACAAACGTTTTACTTACTTACTTACTTAATTCCTGCCGCTCCTTCCGGAGCATAGGGCCTTGGCGAAATTTCTCCACGCAGTACGGTTCCTGGCCATTCTCTTCACTTGACTCCAGTTCTTGTCCATCTCTGCAATTTCATTTTCGATCGTCCTCTTCCAGGTCTTAGGTCGACCTCGCTTCCTGGTGCCTTGAGGATTTCAGTCTAGCACCGCCCTCTCAATAGCTCCGTCCGGCTTCCTTAGTGTGTGACCAATCTAGCGCCATTTCCTCTCCTTGATCTGGATGCTAATCGGTTGTTGATTGGTGATTGTCCAAAGGTCTTCATTTGAGATTATGTCCGGCCACCTCACATTCATGATGCGACGCAGACATCTGCTAATGAACACCTGTAGCTGGTTGTTGATCGGTTTTGTGACTTTCCATGTTTCACAACCGTAGAGAAGAATCGACTTTACGTTGCTATTGAAAAGGCGGAGCTTGGTCTTCCTGGAAATGTTTCTATTTCTCCAGATGGGGTAGAGCTGGACAAAGGCACCATTTGCCTTCCTGGTATGGCTTCGAACATCTTCCTCTGCTCCCCCCATCATTTGTGACTATACTTCCAAGGTAGAGGAAGGACTCAACTCACTCAATGTCCTTTCCGTTGACTGTCAAACTAGTCGTGATGTCAGAATTTATCCTCATCTCTTTGGTCTTGTTGGTGTTGATCATCAGTCCTGCACGTTCTGCTTCTCTCTGCAACCTCCCCAACTTATCTTCTATGTCTCGGTACCGTTGTGCCATAAGACAAATGTCGTCTGCGAAATCCAGATCTTCAAGCCTGTCATTTATACCCCATTGAATACCCCTCTTCCGTCCTCCCATTACCTTCTTCATCACACTATCCAGGACCAACAGGAACAGAGTGGGAGAACGGACACACCCCTGTCTCACTCCGGAACTGACCTTTATCTTTTCTGTTAATTTGCCTTCGTGAAGAACCTGGCACTCATGCCCTTCGTACATCTCTTCCATGATTCTGATGATCTTTGTTGGAATTTTATATTCCTCGAGGGTCTTCCACATGATTCTTTGATTTACGGAGTCGAAGGCTTTCTCGAAGTCAACAAATGTGAGGTAAAGGGTATTCCGCCACTCCACACTCTGCTCCAGGATGATTCGGAGGGTGTTGATGTGATCCACACAGCTGCGATGTTGTCGAAATCCAGCCTGTTCCTTCCGAAGCCTTTTTTCTACGCAGTCTTTTATACGATTCAGGATGACTCTCGCCAGCACTTTGCTTGGAATGGACAGCAAGGTGATACCCCTCCAGTTGTTACAGTTTGTGGTGTCCCCTTTCTTCGGCAATTTGACTATCAACCCCTTCTTCCAGTCGATTGGTATTTTCTCCTCCTTCCAGATCTTCTCCAACAGCGGGTGCAGCAGATCGATCGTAATATCCAGGTCTGCTTTCAGTACTTCCGCTGGGATATTATCCAGACCTGGTGCCTTCCCGCATTTCATCTGCTTCAACGCTGTCCTTATTTCGCCCCGAGTTGGGGAGTCGAGGCTGATGCTTGGGTCACTTTCTGCTTCCTCTTCATCTTCTCCTCGCTGCTTACTTTCTGGTCCTCTATCTCTATTAAGAACCTCCGCAAAGTGTTCTCTCCATCTTGTCAGCTGCTGTTCACATGTCGTGAGGATCTCGCCCGTCTTGCTCTTCACAGGCCTAGTTTTATTAAAACCTTTCTTCGAAAGCATCTTTGTGATGCCATAGAGCTCCTTAACGTCCCCCCTTCTTGCCGCTTCTTCTGCTTTCTCCGCCTGCTCATCAATCCACCTCCTATGATCCTTCCGTACACTCCTCTTTACCTCCCTGTTTGCTGTTGAATACTTTGCTTGTGTGAGAGCCTTCTGCTGCCTAGTCTTGCAGGCCTTAATCTCCTTCCTATAATTTATCTTGTCCCAGGTCTGATCGGATATCCATTCCTTCCGCAGGTAGTTCTTGTACCCGAGCTGCATCTCACTGGTTTCCACGAAGATATTCTTTACCTCGCTCCACACAGTCTCCACGTCCTTCTCTGTCTCGGAGTCCAACACCTGGAATTTATTTCTGAGCTCCAGTTTAAATGGGTCCAATCTCTGCTGGTTCTTTAGCTTGCCCACATCAAACTTGTTGTTCCGAGTGTTAAACTTTCGGCGGACTGCGACGATCTTCATGCGGAAGTTTGCTGGTAGTGAAAATAAATCAATAACCACGCCTCTGATACAAATGTACTGGCTCTCATCCCCCCCTTTACCCTTTTAATTACCAAAAGATGATAATAAAATTAGCATATCAAAAATGCTTTATCAACATGATATTACCATACCAAAAATTAATAAATTATAACACACAGGAAAGGCCTAATTTAATTACTCGCTAGGTCAGCTGAATTCACAGCAAAAAAAAACTAGGAGTGAATGTTCCAATTTTTCGTGGTATTCAAGAACACCCTGATTTGATTTAGGACAAGAGATCAGGCGGGACGAAGCTAATGTCAAGACCAGCTTGTTGAATGGAAGGCTGGGCGTACCCAGAAAGGCCGACAATTTTAATCTTGCCACACATGGTGAAGGGAACAGAAACAATCTTCCTACTGACTGGTATCATTAAATAAAAAAAAACATCCAAATGTCAAAGTATAATAAAAATCTAGGAATGATACAATTAAATTACAATTAAATTACAACTAAAACCCTTAACCGCTTAGGCTAATATAGTGAATAAAAATAAAATCAGTCATTGCCCAGTTGGCAAAATTTCATTTCCCCATCATACGATTAATTGAATTACTGAATTGAGGGTAGTATCATCCGCAAGGATAAAGGAAATTTAACAACATGAAATTCAGCCCCGGTGCCGTTTCACAAACAAATTGCATAACGCAACAAACGCGTTCCTTAGCGAACGAAAGCGTCCGAGAAGCTTCAGAGTCCAGCACTGACTGTCTTTTGAAGCCTATCTGACCAAAGTTAAATCCACGAGGTTCCCATCCAGCTAACGGGAAATAGGGCAATAATAACCCACCCTGCAGTAACTACATATAAAGGTATTAACAAATTATACAAGACCCTCCAAAAGATTACATACTAAAGTGCTAAAATAAAATGTCAGTCTTTATCTAGTTAAGCTTATGGTCCACCGACACATGGCCTTAAAATAACATTACAAAAATGTTTTGCAATCAAAGTTTGTATTGCCCCTTAGTATTAAGTCATGATAATACCACCTGGTGTCTTTTGGCCCTCCGGGGAAACTGCACTATTTGTTTCCCCGGAGGCAACTGCTTAAGAGTCTTTATGCCAGCAAGGTCCTCACCACAATGTCGCTCCAGTCACAGATCGCACCCTTGTATTCCAGTGTACCCCCACCACACTCCCTCAGTAGTACCAAGTGCGACTAGTGGCACAACCGCCCAAAACAAGGCCAGAGTCCAAGGCCAGAGTCCAAGGTTTGAGTTGGTACTATTGAATATCACCCCACACAGGTTACTGCGTAGAAACCTTCCAGGAGCTGAGGCGTTACACAATGTTCTTGTAAGATTGTTCTCAGAACAAGAGCTTGGCGAATGAAGCTGACAGGAAATGTTCACCTTTCAAATGTTCACGGATACAAGGCTTGATTTATCTCCCTTCCATCAGCGATAAGCCTTTAAGTGACAGCACACACAAGGGCACAAATCCTGGCAGAAAAGGGGCTTGGCGAACCCATTTCACCATCAGACAGGCGCCAGGGAGACGAAATTAATTCCCAGAATGGCTTGGTGTATGCTCTCATGATAATCCGGACAGACCTGGAGTTCTTACTGCGTCTCGAAGATAAGATGAACATGTACTGATTTGCAAAATCGGTACATCCTCCTCCTCCAAAGGAAGACGATGGGGAGATGATGAACAGGGTGATGGTGTCCAGCTGGTCTCTTGGCAGCTGAAGAGGCTACTCCAATCTCCGCCAGCAGACCTTGAAGTAGATCTCCTCGGGTAGAATGATGCCATGGGACCTAGATGGTACCTCCAAACTGGGCCCAGATTGGTAGTACACGTCCCACATAGTGACCACTGAAACACACATCAGAACAGCAGCGTATGGTCCAAATACAGTTCCCTTAAAGGGAACAAGCGTTCCAGGCCAGTCAAACAGCCCTAAACAACTTAAGTTATCCCAGGAAGGATAAAAAAAAATCACACGAAGCATTAGTGTGCCATCGAAGTTCACTTAAGAGTCTTTCAAGTCATACACGGGGTGCTTGAGGCCACGAACAAGGTTCTGTGCCAAGACAGGGGTTCCAGGGCATAATGAAAGGTCCGCTTGAAGTATTAAAATCACACGAAAGGGGCAACCAACTATACGATATGACTGACGTTAACAAGCTTAATTGAAAGTTCACTACAATACTTAGCAAGAATAACCAAATCAACTTATATCAATCAATTTTTGACTAAAACATCCAGAAACCATAATATTTACAAAATTTCAGATATTTTCCCACCGAAATTCCCTGAAATTTTATGGGCAACACCATCAAAATAGAAATAATGCAAGGGGGAACTCACTGGTACCCTTTCCAAAACAGTTAAACATACTCAAAAATGAATTTACATTTACCTTGATGGCCTCACGCAGTACCGTAGGAAAACAGAACACATTTAGGAAACACCAAAACATTTTAAAACAAACACAACATACCATAATCAAACCATATGGATCGTCTCAGGTATGTGACACATATAAAAACATAATGAATACCAAAAGTCACTGTCTCATTTCACCAGTCGCTGCCCCTAACCGTCCACGGTGGCCATCCGACGAACGACAGAAAACAGTAACTACCTTCCACGAGAACAATAACCAAATGGGGAGACCACGTTAAACAATAGACACCACGATCCAACCAATTCACATACCAGCACCTAACCAAATTTCACCAAATAACTTCATCGCTACTCGCCAACGCATCCTAACAGTCTACAAACTCCCAAGAGTTCCTGTAGGATGACCAACCGAACTCAGGACACTAAGGTGATCACACCTATCCTGAGAACCAACTTACCAAAGTTACACCAAATGTTCAAAATTAAAACATCTTCTCAAAATTAAAATGCCATCTTCTTGGCACGGAACCCAACCAATATCAAACCAACAACAACTACGAGCCCGGCGCGGAGGCTACACTAATTCTACTCCCAAAGCACATAGCTCAGCAAAATTAGACACAAATTCAAGTTGGTACCAACCAATTTTCAAGACATACCTAAACGAACGTGGCTCCACCATTTAAAAAAAACACAAATTACTTATAACGTTTACTCCCACACAGACAACAAACCACTTCCATGGTCCCATACACAGATCTACTTTACTACAACGAACACCCTCATAGGTGTCATGTGACACATTTCTACAAGCACAAGGTGATTAATATCCTCAAAACTTCAGATTCTCTAACTCAGCGGTCCTCGACATGCCACAGCATGCTCAAAATACAGAATTACAGGATCACAGATGTGATGGTAGGATAAATTTTCAAAATGCACGGGGCGGTTACTGTCCCCAAATTCACATGTTCTCCACCTTCAACATCTCCCACACACTGCATCATGTTCCACACACAGAATTACAAGGTCACTGAGGTGACAAAATGATAAATTTTCAAAATGCACGGGGTGGTTTTAGTCCCCAAAGAAAATGCACCTTACACAGAACGAGAGTTAACTCACCAACTAATAGATACCTCAAATTTCTCCAGAACAGGCACGACATCTCCAGTGCAACACTATCTCGTTGCATAGAACAACTGACTAACGCTATAGCCTGGCTACCAGCTCGAAGCTGATGCTAATCGAACTTAATTTTCTTTTTCACACCCAAGTATACGGGGATACATGAACTATGATTCCAACTACAATCACATGAACGTTGTGACAATACCAGCAAGTCAGCAGTCTAACAGTATATACCGCAGATTACAAGTAACCCACTGACTAACCTAACCAGATACATTTTCAACCGACAAGAGATTGCAATTCGCAGATTTTCCAGATCACTGATACAATTTCTAAAGCCCTCACGTCAGCAGCTGAACAACACAGCGAAATGAGCATCACTCTGAAGCATTACACCTTATTTTCACATAAAATCGAAATTTCACTACCAACCTAACAAAATTATAACTAAATTATACCAAAAATTTACTCAAAAATATCAACCACGAATACGATGAACAAAACTCAGCTAACAGAAGCAGATCACAGCCTTTCTTGGGGATTACAAAAGATGACATAAGAGATTTGACTTCAGCGGAACAACTAGACCATCTCCCATCGCTCTGAACTTCATATCGCATTCACAGGAAATAGACATCATAATTTCACCTTTTACACCCCTCGAGTTTCTCGTTCACTAGCAGGTTTATAATATGATATATGGGTCCTAAAAACACGTTTCCTAGACAGATCCTCTAATAACACTGTTACTTCAGAAGGAAAGGACAGAATCTTATAGGGGCCCTCATATTTTGGCTGCAGTTTACCTGATACCTGACGACCTGGGGCTTTAGCCCAGAAGTTTTTTGCATACACAAAATCTCCGACAGAATATCCACCCTGTTTTCGGCCCAAATTATATCTCTCAGCCCGCTTATCATGCGAGATCTTTATAGCAGATTTGGCCTCCTTCCAGATTTCTCTGACACGATCAGGAGAGGGTTGGTCATGAAGCAGATCATGAAGTGACCACAGATTCGTTAGAGGGGAATTTGGGACGAAAGCATACATAAGTGAGAACGGCGTTTTCCCATGGGATTCATGCTCAGCTGTATTGAAAGCGTAGGGTAACCAATATAATGACGAATCCCACTTGGCATGATTGCCACGATGATATGCGATAAGTGCAGCTCTCAAATTTCGGTTAACTCTTTCTGCCAAACTAGGGTTGGGGTAATAAGGTGTCGTGGTGACATGGGAAATAGCATAATCAAAACAAAATTTTCTAAACTGATGAGAAACAAAAGCCTTGACATTATCTGACACCAAGTATTGACTAGGACCAAAGGAAGAGAAAACAGACTTTAAACATCTTATGACAGTAGCAGAGTCACAATTTCTAGTGGGAAAAATCCATGAAAAGCGAGAGAAACCATCAACACAAACAAAAGCAAAACGGTTACCCAGTTTAGACCTCGGCAGGGGCCCAACGAAATCCACATACAAGCGTTCCATGGGCCTAGACGCAGATTCGGAAGCTAACTTACCAACCTTACCACTAACGGTAGGCTTACTCACTTTACAATCATGACACCCCAGCACGAACTTTCTTACATCCTTATCGAGACCCTTCCAAACAAAAGACTGCCTTATTTTCTGTCGAGTTTTGAATATTCCTAGGTGGCCTCCAGCGGGTGACTCGTGAAAATACATTAGCATGCCATTTATCAGCTGAGTAGGCAAAACAACCTTAGGCTTTCTATCACGCCTAGTTACACAACACAGTACACCAGACTTTAAAATATAAGGTTTTATCTCTTCTCCAGAAACTAATCGAGCAATTAAATCACACAAGACGGGATCTTCCTTCTGATGGTCAGCAATGTCTCCAAACAATAACGGTGAATTTACTAACATGTGTTGAGCTGAATTAGCCCCAACAACAACAGGTTCCTCTAAAGAGGGAGTTTCACACCTGTCAGGAATTTCTCCATAGAGACGCTTAAGTGACACAGCACAAATATTTTCATGATTTTCCTCGGGAACGAGATTCTTACATTTATTAGGAACTTCTTCATACATGCGGCTAAGGGAGTCAGCTATGACGTTTTCACAACCCTTTATATGACGAACGGTGAACTGAAATGATGAAATACGGGTTGCCCACCTGGCGATTCGCCCAGTGGTTCGAGGTCTAGCCAGGACCCAGCTCAGGGCCTGGTTATCGGTTTCAAGTTCGAAAGGAACATGTTCGACATACATTCGGAATTTCTCCAGTCCAAACATCACTGCGAGCCCCTCAAAATCGTATACGGAATAATTTACTTCAGCAGGGGACAGAGTTCGAGAAGCAAAACCAATAGGTCGTCTACCTAACTCACTTTCTTGTAACAACACAGCAGCTACAGCACCGAGCGACGCATCAGTCTGGATTATAAACTTCTTACTGAAATCAGGGACAGCGAGGACAGGAGCGCTACACAGTGCCTCCTTCAAATCGTCAAAGGCTGCTTGCTGCGACGGACCCCACTCAAATTTCACGTCAGACCTTCGCAGATGATTAAGTGGCAACGCCCGCTGTGCAAAATTGGGTATAAATTTACGCAGAAAGCCAACCATTCCCACGAATCGGGCTACTCCTTTCACATTTTTAGGGGGTGCGAAATCTCTAATTCCTTGGGTTCGGGAGTCATCGACCGAAACACCTTCAGCAGAAACAACATGTCCAAGAAAGGCAATTTTAGGTTTAGCAAGGGACACTTTAGACAACTTTACGGTTAGACCAGCAGATTTTAACCTCTCAAATACTTCACGAAGATGGCGCATGTGGTCTTCGAACGTCTCGCTATAAACAACAACATCATCCAGGTAGTGATACAAATAATCAAATTTGATGCCAGAAAACACGTGATCAAGAAGCCTACTAAGCACTGCGCCCCCTGTAGAGAGACCAAAAGGCAATCGGCAATATTCAAAGAGATTCCAATCGGTGGCGAATGCAGTCAGATGCTTAGATTCTTCAGCTAATGGAATTTGGAACTATGCCTGCGTCAGGTCAATGAGGCTATAATAGGAGGCGTTTTTGAACCAGGAAAAACAGCTATGTAAATCAGGAAGAGGGATGGATTCTAAAACAATCTTTTTGTTTAACCTACGATAATCTACGACTGGCCGAAAACCACCATTAGGCTTAGGTACTAAGAACATAGGCGAGGAATATGCTGATGTGGAGGGTCGAATCACTCCATCCAGTAACATCTGATCGATTAATTTCTTTAATTCCAACATTTTGGGAGGACTCAAACGGTAGGGAGGATGTCTGACGGGTATAGTATCCGTCAACTCAATTTTATACTCCAGGATCTTAGTCATTCCTAATTCGTCAGTGAACACCTCGGGAAAATACCCACACAAATCTCGAATCTCTTTAGCTTGAGCGTCAGATAAATTACTTAAATCCAAGGATTCAACCCCGGCGGACAAGACGGGTTCAGCATCACGGTTGACAACATGAGCACTCGCGCTAGGGACAGCAGTAGAAAAGAATTTAAATTTTACCTCAGAACAAAACCTGAACCAGAATGATTCGTGTTGCATATCTAGCAGCAAGCCAGTATAAGCAAAAAAATTAGCGCCCAGAATAATAGGACATGACAAATTCTTAATGACCCAAAAGGAAAATTTCCAACAAAATTTATGAATCCGAACTTTAAACTTCACAGAACCAAGAACGTCCAATTGAGCACCATTGGCAGAAACCAACTTAACATCTACATTTGACAGGTTACTGAATTTACAAATGAGTTTCATAGACAAATACCAATTCTCGCTAACCAATGAAGCGGCACTTCCTGAGTCTAACAAAGCCATTACACATGCGTCATTAATTGCAATTTCAACCATAGGAGAGGGTAGAACTACATCAGAAACTTTAGAACAGACACCATTTGCTCCGATAACTTTGGCGTCATCCCTCGTCATCTCATTTTCCAATGCACATCGCTGATCCTTGGCAAGGTGGATTTCAGGATGCTTGTCTCGGAATAGTCAATTCCTTTTTACCGGACAGTTCCACGCGATGTGGCCCTTCTGCCCACAGTTGAAGCACGTCACAAGACGATTACTACTACTCCTAGGCGAATTATGGGAAGGACGGCCGGCCCCAGGTGGTGGTCGAACCGAGGGAGGTCGAACAAACGGAACAGGGTTAATGAAGGGAGGGGGCATGCTAGTTGCATACCTTATGATATCAACCGAACGCACGGATTCGGCCTGAATAGCGGCTTCACGCAGTTCCCTAATCGTACTCGGATTAGTTCCAACACATAGGCAATTCCGAAATTCCGGCTTAGCACCGGCCAAAATAAGCCTTACCACTTCTGCCTCTGGCATATCTACTCTAAAGACTTTTACAAACCTGGATATGTCCACAATGTATGAATTTAACGGCTCGTTAATACCCTGAGCTTGGTACAGGTAACGTCCCTTCACAGTATCGAGCGACCTGATGGGCACAAATACTCGCAACACCTCGGATTCTCCACACTCCAACCTTCACACATGGCACTAGTCACATAGTTTCCCAACGTATCCGACACATGGGAGGATATTAATTGAAAGACCACTTGGTCGCTGACACCGAATTGGATAGCACACTCATGAATATCGACCAATATTCTCAAAAAATCAACGACGCCTTCAACCGTGTCCATACTTCTACCCGATAACTTTGAAACAAAACCCAAAATGGGGTGACTGACAGAACCAAAGCTGGCCTTAGAAAAAACAGAATAATTAGAATGCTCATCATTGGACACGTTACGACCTGGCATTTCGGCACATGGATTTCCTTGCACATAATTTCGGTTTCCGGAACAAGATGAAGAAACGAGGTTACGCCCTGAATTTGAAACACTCCCCTGAGAGTCTCGATAAACAGAATTTAAATCCCTAACCGGTTCGGAAGGAGAATTTTGTGTCACTGTAGGCCCCTGATGACCTGAGTTAGCCGGCACTTTAAATGATGAAACAGACCCGGAATTATCTCTAGAATTTACTTCTCGAGTACCGACACTAACAGGATTACAACTAGATGAGGGGAAATTTAAGACAGACTGGGGTTCGATTACCAACATCCTTACACGAGGCGAGACGACAACAGCAGAGACGGAGTTACAAGTTACACAATTACAACTGCAAGTACAATTTTCACGTCCGGGGAGGTTGAAGGTTACGTTGCTGGTATTATTTGGCACAGAAGCCATCACAGCATTAGGATTAACGGTATTCGAAACTGGTATCACCATATCAGGACCTAACGCAGCCTGGTCAAGCACAGAATTTGTTGTCACAGTTTCATGATTAAAGGTATGGTTACCGACAATAGGAAAAATCTCTCGACTCTCACACCTGTCGGGCAGGCGAGCTATTCCGTAGCCACGGAGTGCGGCGGGCTCAGCGACACGATTACCAACTTGGCCAGTCGCATTTTCAGCCAGACTGGCGCCTAGACTTGTCGAGACATTACGGCTACATGCAGGAGTTGAATTCAATAAATCCCCACTTCCACTAACACGATTAACAGTGTCCAAGGTCTGAGCACATTCCACTAAATTAACTTCGGCCTCTAATAAACCTTTCAAATCGGCGATGGGACGTTCTTCATCAGATTGCAACAAATCCACACATCGGAGATATAGGTAATCAATTTTAGCTTTCAATTTGGTGAGATCAACAGGGCTACATTCTACTTCACTGAAACAATACTTAATTACGTTACAAATTTCTTTAACTGCGTCACATAACTTTGACTCACCGAGTTTGAATTCAGCAGTTGACAGCTTTGGAAGGGTTGCTGCAAAATTCACGGCATACTCCAGACTCTGGCGCGCTAGTTCTGCGTCCCTGGGCACTTCAATGTTACGTAACAGCAATTCGTAGGTTACCTCTTCATCTGATAGGTATTTCACGATGATTTTGCGGGAAGCCATCGTACATAAATGTCATGTAACAGAACACAAATTAATCATTACACAGAGTTTGAAACAATCCTACCTATGTGGAGAAAAGATTGTCAAGGAGGAGGGCCCAATCTACGTTAATTAAGTTACTGAATTTAATTTTAATTAATTACTGCAATCAGTCAATAGGAAAGATTATTTGCTAATGGCAAGATCACAGAACAAACCACGCTCTGCTGCCAATGTAATGCTGGTAGTGAAAATAAATCAATAACCACGCCTCTGATACAAATGTACTGGCTCTCACCCCCCCCCCCCCCTTTACCCTTTTAATTACCAAAAGATGATAATAAAATTAGCATATCAAAAATGCTTTATCAACATGATATTACCATACCAAAAATTAATAAATTATAACACACAGGAAAGGCCTAATTTAATTACTCGCTAGGTCAGCTGAGTTCACAGCAAAAAAAAACTAGGAGTGAATGTTCCAATTTTTCGTGGTATTCAAGAACACCCTGATTTGATTTAGGAAAAGAGATCAGGCGTGACGAAGCTAATGTCAAGACCAGCTTGTTGAATGGAAGGCTGGGCGTACTCAGAAAGGCCGACAATTTTAATCTTGCCACACATGGTGAAGGGAACAGAAACAATCTTCCTACTGACTGGTATCATTAAATAAAAAAACAACATCCAAATGTCAAAGTATAATAAAAATCTAGGAATGATACAATTAAATTACAATTAAATTACAACTAAAACCCTTAACCGCTTAGGCTAATATAGTGAATAAAAATAAAATCAGTCATTGCCCAGTTGGCAAAATTTCATTTCCCCATCATACGATTAATTGAATTACTGAATTGAGGGTAGTATCATCCGCAAGGATAAAGGAAATTTAACAACATGAAATTTAGCCCCGGTGCCGTTTCACAAACAAATTGCATAAAGCAACAAACGCGTTCCTTAGCGAACGAAAGCGTCCGAGAAGCTTCAGAGTCCAGCACTGACTGTCTTTTGAAGCCTATCTGACCCAAGTTAAATCCACGAGGTTCCCATCCAGCTAACGGGAAATAGGGCAATAATAACCCACCCTGCAGTAACTACATATAAAGGTATTACCAAATTATACAAGACCCTCCAAAAGATTACATACTAAAGTGCTAAAATAAAATGTCAGTCTTTATCTAGTTAAGCTTATGGTCCACCGACACATGGCCTTAAAATAACATTACAAAAATGTTTTGCAATCAAAGTTTGTATTGCCCCTTAGTATTAAGTCATGATAATACCACCTGGTGTCTTTTGGCCCTCCGGGGAAACTGCACTATTTGTTTCCCCGGAGGCAACTGCTTAAGAGTCTTTATGCCAGCAAGGTCCTCACCACAATGTCGCTCCAGTCACAGATCGCACCCTTGTATTCCAGTGTACCCCCACCACACTCCCTCAGTAGTACCAAATGCGACTAGTGGCACAACCGCCCAAAACAAGGCCAGAGTCCAAGGCCAGAGTCCAAGGTTTGAGTTGGTACTATTGAATATCACCCCACACAGGTTACTGCGTAGAAACCTTCCAGGAGCTGAGGCGTTACACAATGTTCTTGTAAGATTGTTCTCAGAACAAGAGCTTGGCGAATGAAGCTGACAGGAAATGTTCACCTTTCAAATGTTCACGGATACAAGGCTTGATTTATCTCCCTTCCATCAGCGATAAGCCTTTAAGTGACAGCACACACAAGGGCACAAATCCTGGCAGAAAAAGGGCTTGGCGAACCCATTTCACCATCAGACAGGCGCCAGGGAGACGAAATTAATTCCCAGAAGGGCTTGGTGTATGCTCTCATGATATTCCGGACAGACCTGGAGTTCTTACTGCGTCTCGAAGATAAGATGAACATGTACTGATTTGCAAAATCGGTACAGTTTGCAACCACAAGATGATGGTCACTACCAACGTCCGCTCCTCTCTTGTTCCTAACATCTTCCAAGCTTCTTCTGAACCTCCTGCTCACCGCGATGTGATCAATTTGATTTTCTGTGACTTGATCAGGAGATACCCAGGTGACCTTGTGGCACCGCCTATGAGGAAATACCGTGCCACCCATCACCAAATCCTGACTGGCGCAATATTCCGTAAATTTCTCCCCATTGTCATTCATCTCACCAAGGCCATGTTTACCCATGATCTGCTCCAACCCCTCATTGTTTGAGCCCACCTTCGCGTTGAAGTCTCCCATAACAATGAGAATGTCCTTCTTACTTGTTTGTCTTGTGACATCTCGCAGCATTTGGTAGAATTCTTCCTTCATCTCTGGCTCCGATTGTTCTGTAGGCGCACAGCATTGGATGATGATCACATTCCTGATCTTTGTCTTGAACCTAGCAAAAATGAGCCTACTAGAAATTGGCTTCCACTCCATAAGGCTTCTCTTTGCATTTCTGTTGAGCAGCAACCCCACTCCATCCCTGTGTTCTTCATCATCGCCCCCAGAATAAAGAAATGTAATTCCATCTGTTGTCTGTATTTCACCTAATCCTGGCCACCTCACTTTACTCAATCCTAGGATATCCAGCCCATAGTTCTTCATCTCTCGTGTCACTTGTTTCAGTCTGGTTTTCTCCATCAAGGTCCTCACATTCCAGAAACCGATTTTCGTAGTCCTCTTCATGCCAAAAGTCGTCATCTGGTTATCCGTCCGGTTTTGTAATTTCGCTTCAGTTTCCGTAATCAGTTTATTTAAGAGGAGCGAGTGATTAACCCACTGCCTCCGAGTGCCTTGGAGGGGCTGCCACCTTAAGCCTGAGGCACCAGGCTGATTTTCTGTCAGGGTTTTTTCCCTTAGCCTTTGAAGAACCAACTCCAAACTACAAGGCAGCAGTTGTTTCACCAGAGCCCCGTTAGCCCTTCAGGGTTCCTGTAGGGCCTTCACAGCTACCGTAGCGGTCTTGAGGCACACAAAGTCCCCACTGTACTTCACCCCTACAGGCAATCCCCTACTTAATTACGTTGTCCATCTCCCACGACGAGGACGAGGGGTTGGATTTGTGGGAGACAGACAAACGTTTTAGGGTACCGTAATAATTAGAGGAGTATTGACCATTTTAAACGGTTTTGATATTGTGCCTATTAAGAGAGATATGAATGTTGTTTCTCTAAAAACCCACTTTTCCCCACCCCTTTGGTCAAAGGTTGATGCTATCAAAAAACTTTACTAACATAAATTTTTGGCCCTTATCCGAAGAATAGTATGAACTTTAAATGGATTTGATATTTTGCATATTCAGAGAGTTATAGCGATATTTCACTTTTTCGAAAAAGTCCCCCCTTTTGCACCCTCTTGCTCTGATTTTGTCCATTAACGAACTTGACCGAGATTACGTAAAATTCAAAGTTATTGGTGCAAAATTGCGGTAGTTAACATGTCCACAAGAAAGTGATATACAAATATACATATATATACATAAATAAATTATAAACTTTTGAATTGACAGTGGTTTTGGGATCTGGGGAATTTGAAATGTGAAGATATGTCAAAATTTTCCGGAAGTCGAAACATGGTACACACTTCAATAGGAAGCTTTTTAGTGAAATCTACCTCATATAACTGTGTGTTCACAGCATTGGAAGGAGATTCGTTCGTAAGCCAGGCCTTCGTATTTCTGGCAGCAGGTTTTGAAACATCTTCTGCCACCATGAGTTTCTGTCTCTATCACCTGGCAATGGACCCAGACATTCAGCAGCGGACTCGCAGAGACATATCCGAGGCGGTGCAGAGGAATGGTGGCCAGATCAACTACCAAGCAGTTCACGATATGCCCTATTTGGACATGGTATTAGCAGGTAAGCCATCTGTCTGACTGTCTGTCTGTCTGTACATTTCAAATTTTCAGCTAATACAGTGCTTTGTTTTCATCATGGACAAAGTGTACAGGATTTACCTAAAGTCTGGTAACATTTTTGGATAACAGTCTCATATGTATGACATTCTGAAGAGAAACTTGTTATATTCCAGTAATCTGATGTGTGAATCACGAGTGTTTTAGCAGATCCAGCTACTGCCACATCTTTTCCAACATATCATCATCATCATTAATTAAACAATTAATTCCAACGAGCCAGAGGCTCTTACATAGGAATTGTACAATACAAATTTAATGGTGTCTTACTACAATTTTATACGCATATACCTTACATACACATTTGTTGCGTGATTAAGTTAATTGTCAACAATGATACTAGACCTAACACTGGAATTACCTTACTAAAAGGAAATTTACAATAAAAGTAAAATAAAATAAAAAGTAAAATAATAATTAAATAATAATTTTATCAATGCAGAGTGAAATGAGACATGCTGATTCACTAAATTTGGCTACCTACCGATTTTAAAGCAGTCTCTTTAATTTAAATTTGAAAGTTGACAGATTGGAAATTGATTTTAAATCGCTTGGAAGATGGTTGTAAGCTTGAATGGCTGAAACTTAAAGCTACTGTTACAAAATTTATACGAGTGGATTTGAAAGAGAGCTAAGTCATCTGCTTGTTGCGTGTTATAAGTATGAATGTCTGAATTTGTGGTGCAGTCACCGTTATGCAGGACATTGTTTTGTTTAATTCTGTGTATTAGTAAGGCAAGTGAAATGAAGTTCCTGCGAACTAGGATCGGAGTAACAAGAGGAGGCAGGGTGAGGAATGAAAAGGTCAGGGAAATAGTGAAAGAGGAGCCCTTGCAGGTTAGGATTGAGACATCAAGACTGAGGTGGTATGGACACTTAAAGAGAATGGAAGAGAAGAAGATTCCCAAGAGGATACATGGGATGCAGATGCAGAGGAAACGACCAAGGGGAAGACCAAGAGATAGATGGCTGAAAGGAGTGGAGGAATGTGTCAAGAAGAGAGGCGAGGACTGGACCAGAGTGACAGCGGAAAGGTGGTGGGAAGAAAGGACTAAGTGGCGAGGCTTATGTTCCAAACAAACCCAGCCTGGGGCTGGAAACTGTACAAGATGATGATGATGAGTAAGCTCATTGCTGACCTTAATTCTGCACTTATTGACATTGGCATTATTTTACTCTTGGCGTATAAATCTCGACTGAGTGCGTTAAAGGGCAGGTTATATCGCTCTATTTTGTGGCCACTTCCCGAATTGTGTACTTAAGTTCCCACACAGCATGGGGAAATGGTGGCCCTGTGTGTTACTCCACTATACTGAGGAATATCGACTCACGGATATGTTTTCCAGACCTAGATGATGAATACCTATTAATCTCTCTACTACTACTCCTCGGCGCTACAGTCCACGTAGGACCTTGGCCTCTCCAACAATCGTTGCCCAATCCTGACGATCTTCTGTACGTTTCCTCCATCTTCTTACTCCCATCTTGCGTAAGTTGTCCTCTACGTCATCCAACCATCGTTTCCTAGGTGTTCCTTTGCATCTTCTTCCACCTGGATTTCCTCTATAGGTCTTTTTAACCACTCCATCACCTGCCATTCTCTCCACATGCCCCAGCCATCTTAGCCTATTACTCTTTACTTCCGAAACTATATCAGGATGACCATATAGTTCCTCCAATTCTTTGTTTTCCCGTATTCTCCATCTTCCTGCCTCATTCACTGCTCCATAAATCTTCCTCAGTATTTTCTTTTCCCATCTTCTCAAAAGCTCCTCTTCTGTCATGTTCATAGTCCATGTTTCCGAGCCGTACATTACCACTGGTCTTGTAACTGTTCGGTACACTGTCACCTTTGATCTTCTACTGAGGATGAGCGCTTTGGGGATTTTTATCAGTGACCAATAAGCTCTATTATCGGCTGCAATTCTTGCTTTTATTTCTTCTCTTGTGTTATTATCTTCAATAACCAGTACTCCCAAATACTTGAAACTTTCACACCTCTCAAAATTCACCCCATTTAGGTTTATAAATAAATTTATAAATTTATCTTTCTCCACAGTATTTCTCCTAGATAATAATAAATATTGAGTTTTGTTGTAGTTCACTCGTAATCCTACTTCTGATTCTTTTTCTAACCGTCCCATCTATTGAAACTACTTGTGCTATGCATGGGTTTCTATTGTATCAGTTAAACACGGGATGAACAGACTAAAATACACAAACACATGTTGACTTAAATTGTATTAAACAAGACAGAGGATTCGGAATACAGACAATAGGAAAAGAACATAAAAGTCAAAGAATATACATTTTACAAAAGACAAATGATATTTACATGCGAGCGAGACTAGAAAGTACGAGAAATATTCATTCTCTTCAACACTCTCCCTTAATCGAGTAATGCTGCATTATGCTGCACTTAGGACAACGCAATGCCAGTAACGCATTTCACATGACCATGAATTGGCAGACCATTTGTCAATACATCAGCAATCATTTCAGCAGTAGGCACATAGGATAACTTTACTTTGCATTTCTTTAAGATATCCCTAATGAAATATTGAGTTTTGTTGTAGTTCACTCGTAATCCTACTTCTGATTCTATGTGTTTTGTTCTCTGATGAAAACCTTCATTCTCAGCCAACCTCTGAGCACTTTGACTGTCATTACACAACTGAATTGGACCTCCTCTCTTACACAATTCAAAGAAGAAACCTCTAAGGAACAGAGCTTCTTTACATGCTAAAGTTAGACCTATGTATTCTGCTTCAGTGCTAGACAATGCCACAACTGGCTGCTTCTTACTTTCCCAACTTATTGGACCTTCTGCATATTTAAATACATAACCACTCACAGATTTTCTGCCAGTTAAATTATTTCCAAAAGAAGCATCAACAAAACCCTTGACATCATATTCTGATTTTTTATACGTGATACCAACATCCACCGTACCCTTCAAGTATCTGAACACATGTCCAATGTTCCTTACCATAGCAATTATTGAACTGACTCAAATAATTAGTTACATATGCAATATCTACCCTGGTACAAATGGAAAGGTATAACAAATCACCAATAGCCTGTTGATAGGGATAGGATTTGTCACAGGATGTGGATTTCTCTAACAACAAACCTGTTTTCATTGGAGTTTTCACATGAGTACAATCTGACATGTTAAACCTATCCAACACATCTAACAGATAACACTTCTGATCCAATCTAATACAATCTTTGCGTCTTTGAACTCTCATCCCCAGACATTCAGAGACTTGTCCCAAATCTTTGATCTTAAAATGAGAATGCAACACAGACTTCAGTTTCTCCATTTGGACATGATTATTAAAAAATACAAAAAAATCATCAACATAGAGGGCAATAACAACAAACGATGATGAATATGTCCAGTAATATACACATGGTTCATACAGAAACTTCTTATAACCAATTTCAATAAGAATTTCATGAACCCTCTCACACCAAGTGCGAGATGCTTGCTTCAAGCCATAAACAGCTTTTCGAAGCTTACAAACTTTAGAACTGTCACACTCATAGCCTTCTGGGGGGTACCTATAAATATCATTTTTAAGAACGCCATTCAAAAAAGCTGTTGAAACATCAAGGTGATGAACTTCCAGATCCATATTTACGGCAAGAGCAATAAATAATCTCAACGTACTATACTGCACTACAGATGCAAAAGTTTCCAGATAATCAACTGCGTACCGTTGAGAGCAACCTTTAGCCACTAAGCGTGCTTTAAATTTAGACACATTACCTTCAGTATTACGTTTCACTTTAAACACCCATTTGCATCTTACAATATTTGTTCCATCAGGTTTCTCAACTAATGTCCATACATCATTATCATGAAATGACTTGAGTTCTTCCTCCATCGCCTTTTTCCATTGCATGCCATCCTTACCGTTAAGTGCTTCAGACACAGTGGTTGGTTCCACATAACCACCACTTTCAGCAAAATAGACCTCATAATCAGGAAATTGTTTTGGGTGTCTCTCCCTTAAAGGGTACCTCCTACCTGCATTTTCTGGAACACCAAACTGGTCAATCTCATCATTTTCATCATCATGAATTACAACAATGTCTTCACTAACCTGAGCAATTCCTGGAACATCAATGTTATCACTAACCTGACCAGCAACTGAAACTTCAATGATTGGCAGGTTATTATACTGTCCAATTCTGTTTTCATCATTATTTACAATGTCATGCAACGGACAATACATTACATCGCTCATTCCAACATTTTTCTCAGCACACCTGGTGAATTTATGTTCTACAAATTTAACACTGTGCTCTACAAATACCTATATCTGTAGGTTTACTGGGATCAAACAGACGGTAATCTTTCTTTTCCCCATCATACCCAACAAACACAAAACATTTGCTTCTGGGTTCCAATTTGCCAGTATGCACCTGTTTTGGAACATGGGCATAAGCATCACAACCGAATATTTTCATATTCTCATGACTTACAGCTTTACCAGTCCACAATTCCTCTGGTATGGCATTATCAACTTTACTATGAGGACTCCTTTTCAAAATATACACTGCCGTATTGGCTGCTTCCGCCCACAGTTTTTCAGAACATCCTGCTGTAAACAACATGCATCTAACCATTTCCATAATGGTACGATTGTGACGTTCGGCTACGCCATTTTGTTCAGCTGTATACCTTACAGTTTTCTGTTGCACAATCCCTTTTTCCTTGAAATATTTGTTCAGGTCAGAATTGAAAAATTCCTTACCATTGTCAGATCTAAAAATCTTTGGTGTCTTACCTTTCTGAGTTTCACAATATGCAACAAAATCCTTGACTTCAGATTTTTGTTTCAAAAAATAAACAAAAATCTTCCTGGAAAAATCCTCAATTATTGTCATGTATTTAACACCATACCAGGTCTCAGGGAGCGACCCACACAGATCAGAGTACACCAAGTCCAAAAAACTTTCACTCCTCGAGTGACTTACTTGTGGAAATGACTGCCTTTGCTGCTTCCCGAGAACACATGGTTCACACAATCCCTTTGGTATTTCCTTAAATTTAACAACATCAGACATTTGGCTTAAGACCTGTAACTTCTGTTGTCCAATGTGGCCCAACCGCTAATGCCACAAATTGTTATCAGAAACATCAGCAACAAGGGCAGACATATCTTGGTTAACATTCAGATAATACAGACCATTCAGAACTGAACCAGTAGCTAGCAAGCTACCATTCACTGCGCAATCTCTGAACCCTAGATTTCACATCCATTTCTGTTAAACACAACAACAGCACCCCTTGTAATCATCTGACTTACCGACAGCAAGTTAACACTCGTCCTGGAACATGCATCACGTCTGACAGATTATTAATACTGTCGCTTACATTCAGTGCAATGTCACCAACTCCTTGTATAGTCAACTTATCATTCTTACCAATTACAATGTTTATATCAGGATCATCATTGCATTTATAATTCGACATAAGTTTAACATTAGGAGACACGTGAGCACTACAACCAGAATCAATGACGAAACAATTCTTTGGTGCGCGAGCAGTTAAAGCACAAAACAGACTTTTATTGGATTTTGGACACTTCGGTGCAGTTTGAACTTTTTTCTTCTGTGGACAAGTATCTCTGCCGGGACCCTTTTCACCACAAATCCAACACTTCCAATGACTCTTGTCAACTGCTTTCTCACTAGAGCTCTTTGGTTTCCTGACATACTTGACTTCCTTCTTGGTGTTGCTGTACAGGGCTGCCCCATCAGCTGACTTCTCACCATGACTTCGGCGAAAGCTTTCGTCCAACAAGATAGGCTTGATGCGGTCCAACTGTAGTTCCTCCGATGTTGAGGTTACGGTCATAACTAAGTTATCGTATTCATCAGGAAGACCTCGAAGTATCATAGCAGCAACAAACTTATCAGCGACAGGCTCATCAACAGCTGCTATCTTCTGTGTAACTGACATAAACTCACCAATATACTTGACCGTGGAATCGAAATCTGATAACTTGAGTGAGCACAGATTTCGCATCAGCGTGATATACCTCCACTTCCCTTTATCTTCAAAAGCATTTTCAAGGGCATGCCAGGCATCTTTAGCTTTTGCAGTATCTCGAACATGGGGATAATTGTGAACAGCCACCATGAGACATATATCCGCCAGCGCTCTCTCGTCATGCCGATCATGTCCCTCCGACACATCTGTGCCTCGGACACTGGCCCACAATCCATGCTTTTTGAGACAATTTGACATCCCAAAAGACCAGTTCGAATAATCCTCCCGACCACTCAATTTCGGAAACCCATAGGCACAAGGACTCGAAGCATGTTCACTCATTTTGCCTTCTCACTTTAAAGTTCACTGATGAAAATGATCACAGAACACCGTTATGTCTGGGCTCATAACCTATTGAAACTACTTGAGCTATGCATGAGTTTCTATTGTATCAGTTAAACACGGGATGAATGGAATAAAATACACGAACACATGTTGACTTAGACTGTATTAAACAAGACACAGGATGCAGAATACAGACAAAAGGAAAAGAACATAAAAGTCAAAGAATATACATTTGACAAAAGACAAACGATATTTGCATGCGAGCGAGATTAGAAAGTACGAAAAATATTAATTCTCTTCAACACCATCCCTTCTTCAAGATCCTTCAGTCTTCGTGACAGCATACCTACATCATCAGCATATGCTAGATTTTGGCTCATACGGTTTAACAGCGTGCCTCCTGGCTTGCTAATATCCACCTTCCTCATCACTCTCTCTAGTACTATATTGAACAGCAGCGTGGACAGTACGTATCCCTGTCATAAGCCTTGGTTTACCTCAAAAACGTTTGAGAGTCTTCCTTCAACTTTGACTCGACATTTTGTGCCAGTAAGAGTCATTTACACCAATCTGATTAGTTTGGGTGGGAATCCCATGCCCATCAAGGTCTGATACAGAGTTTTCCTTCTTACACTATCATAAGCCTGTTTGAAATCCCCATATAGTGCACATCCACATTATATTCGTAACACTTTTCCATTATTTGCCTTATTGTGAAGATCTACCCTGTCGGAATCCAGACTGGTATTCTCCAAGTCTCTCTTCAACAAGAGGTATAAATCTCATAGCCATTACCTTGGCTAGAATTTTATACACCACACTAAGCAGTGCTATGCCACGATAATTTTCACACTTTGCTTTATCTTTCTTCTTATGGATAGGGCAAATAATGGCCATGTTCCACTGTTCTGGCATCATCTCCTTCTCCCATATCTCCACAATCAACTGGTGTACCAGCTTTGCCAAATATTCCCCACCACACTTAATCATCTCTGCTGAAATATTATCACCTCCTGGGGCTTTGTTATTCCTCAAGCTTTTAATTGCCAAACTAACCTCCTCCAGCGTCGGCATGGGTACTGGCATTGCATCAGTGTTATCCTTGCACCATGGTTGGACATTCTCTTGATCCTCCTGTTCTAGCAATACTGTCTCTGCAGTAGCATTGAGCAGCTCGCTGAAATATTCAGCCCATTGATCTAAAATCTGTTCTCCTCCTATGAAATTTCCTTTATCTCTGCAGAAAACTGCATGGGGTTGAAAGCCCTTCTTCACTTCCAGTATTCTTTTATAGTACTTTCTTACTTCTTGATTATTGTATTCTTCTTCTAGCTCTTCAATCCATTTCTTCTCTGATTCCCGTTTCTTTCTTCAACAAATTCTATTCGCCTCTTTCCTTTTTATGTTCTTCTGTATTGTTTCTCGTTGGTCTACTTATCATTTTCTCCCTTGCAGCATTCCGCTCCATTATACTATTTTACATTCTCCATCGAACCAGATTTGTCTTTTAATCCTTTCTTCTGACCCCAGTACTTCTTCTGCAGCTTCTTGTAGTGAGTCCCTCATTATTCTCCATTTTCCTTCTACTCCCTCTAAATCCCAATTTTGTTTAGTCTTCAACTTCTTCCGTACACGTGTTTCATATTGTTCGGCAGTTTCCTTTTCTTTTAGTTTTAAGACATTATACCTTCTAGGGTCTTTCCTCATCTTTCCAGATATGTACACTGCTATATGCTGTCTATTACTCTTACCATGAAATGGTCAGAGTAACAATCCGCTCCTCTACAACTATCAACTTCAAGTATATGAGATGCATGTCTTCTATCAATTACAACATAGTCAATTTGGTTGAATGTGGTTCCATCTGGTGAGCACTACGTTACTTTCCTTTTATTCTTTCTCTGAAGCCATGTACTTTTCACCATCATTTCATTTCCTATGGCAAAGTCGATGAGTCTCTGTCCATTAATATTTGATACCTCTTGCAGACTTTCCTTTCCTACCGTCTAACTAAATGCTTCTTCTTTTCCCACCTTCGCATTGAAATCACCAAACACGATTTACTGTATTTCAACCATTGTAACTAATGCTGGTTGTACATAAACTACGGAACTACAGTATACACTGTGCATTTCAAACAAGAAGAGTTTCTCCACAATTAATAAAGTTGAAGATTTGTCTATATATTGTTTAGGATCAAGAAATATTAAGATTTCTATGCATACTATGCCAAAGGATAGAGGGTTGCATTGTTTCAATTAATGCTTATATGTGTGAACAAGCATTCCCTACATTTCGCTAACAATGCTAACAATTTCGTAAAGATTTGTATTTTTGTATATTAGGGCTCCAATATAGGCTAGAAATATTTTTTGTAGTACAATGGCAAAGGGGGGTTGAGGGGGGACTCGTTTTGGTTATTTGACATTATCTCCATAGTGATTTGTTTTATGAAGAAATTGCATATGGCAATAATATTAATGTTGGAAATACAATTTTAAACAATTTGTATCGTATTCGGGCATGCTGTTGGGTAAGGATGTGGACTGGGGGTTTGTGCATACCTGCAAAGAGGAACCTGAACTACTGGACGTGACATATCGCCTCAAAAATGCCACGTGCATTAACCGAGATTCAAACCCAGTCCACCTTGGTGTGATACATTCAGTTTGACCACTATGCCATCACACCTTTCATCATCATCATCATCATCATCATCATCATCATTTCCCCGGGTCGGGGTTTTTATGGCACTTCTCCACTTTCCTCTTTCCTTCCACAATTCTTCTTCCACGATCTTGTCCCAGTCCAAATTTCTTTTTCTTATGCTGTTCTTCACTGAATCAATCCACCTTGTTCTAGGTCTTCCTCTTGCTCTCTTACCCCTGCACTTTGCCTCCGGCATCTGTCTTGGTATTCTATTTTCCTCCATCCTCTTTACATGTCCAAACCACCTTAGTTTATTCTTCTCAATTCTCTCATTTAGTTTTCCCATCCCAACTTCGTTCCTAACATCTTCATTTCTCACTCTGTCTTTCCTTGTCCTTCCTATCATACTTCTTAGGAATTTCATTTCACTGGCTTGGATTCTACTCTCTTGCCTGCTTGTCAGGGTCCAAGTCTCAGCTGCATAAGTTAATATGGGTACATAGTACATCATAGACATCACACCTATATCTAGTTCAAAGTGCAGGGGCAAGTCATACCACTCACCACTACACAATGTTTGTGTCTGCCAACACACAAATTATACATTCCCCTACACTGCATCATGGAATCTTGTCACCATATCCTTTATGCTATTATAGTTGAATGTTCCTGAATTACTTGTTCAGAGCTCATAGCAGCTGTGGTGGTATCCAAAAGCAGATAATCTCATGACAATATTTATTGTTTCAGAGACATTGCGACTGTACCCCATTATGCCCTTTCTGGACCGAACATGTACTAAGACATACCATGTCCCTGGCACAAATCTTGTATTGGACAAGGGTGTCATGGTGTACATCAGCCTGTTGGGAATTCAAAGAGACCCAGAGATTTATCCAGATCCAGAGAAATTTAATCCAGAGAACTTCTCAGAGCAGAATAAGCAAAACCGCCACAAGTTTGCACATATACCTTTCGGGGAAGGTCCACGGATTTGTATAGGTAAGACATTTGTGAAGTGAACTAACAGTGTGTCTGGGATGTCTGTATACCCTTGCACCTTGCTCTCTCCTTTGTTGGTGGTTGGTTTGTTCGTTTGTTTTTTGTTAGGATGTAGAAACATGTACACATACTGTACATTAGCCTGCACATATACAGTGATTGTATGGTATAATAAGTGAATATGCAGTACTTTAGTGTAGTATTGGGAACTTTACTTTAACAGTGGAAAATGGATACATTAATTCGGAACTTGGTCTTGTCAAGTAAAAGGCAGCCCAAAGATAAGTTTGTGGTGTCAAAGGGGACGTGTTCCATATCTGTTACTTGACAATTAAATGATTGACATTATTCCTGCGAGAATGAAGTGTAGAGTGTTGTAACACAAGGTTGACATACAGCTGACTTATTTTGAATTTAATTGTTTATTTTTTGTAATGACCCCTTCATTCTTGTCCATTTGTAACTCAACTGATTTATTTCTAAGACATACCAACTTAACATATAATATAACATATTACCAACATTTACAATTTACACATATCATAGATACACACATAATACCTATTACATCACACTCTTTCCTCCCTACGGGCAGATGACCTCGTAGTTCCGCCCCTTAAAACAACAATAACTAACTAACTCTTTCCTCCCTTCAATGACAATATCTACTCGTTAGAAATCTTTAAATTCAGTCTAACTGGAGGTCGACTGATGCGCCCAGATCTGCGCACTTGATTTCCAGCAGAGGGAACAATAATTTGGTGATTTCATGTCCTGACAGAATGATTCTGATACAGGTGCTACCTCAGGGTTAGTTTCAGCTTCTAGGTTTATTGCTAATGTAGTTGCCTGTTTCGCTAACATGGTTGTCTGATTATGGGGCGTAACTAGTTTGTCTGTGTTTGAAACATCTTGATTAGACCTTTGTTCCCCAACTTGGGTATTTGGCTTAGAATAATACATATTCATTTGATTTATATGCCATAAGGATTGTTTCCCGTTTAAATCTACCAAGTATGTACCTCGCCCAAGGGCTTTTAACACTGTACCCACTTCAGGGATATCTTCCTTTCTCCTACATACACGAACTTGCTCCCCTATCTGAAATGTAATTACATTTGGCACGTAAGACTGTTTAGCAGCTGGTTTCAGCTTGCTGAGAGGTGTTCGTACCGGAAAGGTAAAGATCATTTCTGCTGGAGTGATATTAGTTACCGTGCTTGGCGTATTTCTGTACTGGAAGAGGAAATGATAAACTTGATGCTCAATTGACAATTTTGACTCAGGCATTAGCATTTTCTTAAGACCAGTCTTTGCTGTTCGCACTCCCCTTTCTGCAAGGCCATTCGCCTGAGGATGATAAGGTGGGCTTTTAGAAGCTATTACTCATTATCTGTATAAAATGACAAGAAATTAAAGGAATCAAAGGGGGGACCTTTGTAGGTCACTATTTGAGCAGGAAGTCCGGACATGGCAAAGCATGCTTTCAATCTGTCAATTACAGCTGTGGAGGTATTACCCCCAACATCCCATATTTCCAGCCATTTACTATGGCTGTTAAGCAATATCAGATACACTTCAGTGTTAAAATAAAAGAAATCTAAGTGCAGGCAAGTCCAATTACTGTTCGTTGAAGGCCAAACATGTTGTACTGGTGAAATCGCCTGAAAATTTACTCTAGCACATGGTTCACACAGTTTAATATACTCATCAATATCTTTGACAAAATTTGGCCAGTAAACCACATTCCTTGCTCTCAGTTTCAGCGGGCGTGGTGGCTCAGCGGTCTAGCTGTACGCCTCTCACCAAGGCGGTCCGGGTTCGATTCCCGGTCAATGCATGTGAGATTTTCGAAGTGAAATGCCATGTCCTGTTGTTCGGATTCCACGTAAAAAGGAGGTCCCGTGGCTCATGATCTCGCGATTAACGGTCACGTTAAACTACAAGCTTCCTTTTTTTCTCAGTTTCATCCTTACACTACCTGGATGTCCACCATGAAGGGTATCCAGTACTTTACGTCTTAATTCAAAGGTGATTACCACACGATCTCCAAAAAGAAGACCCCCTTCTACCATTGACAAGCTATAGCGTATTTCAAAATACGTTTTGAGTGCTGGCATTGTCACTTGTTGTGGCCAACCTGAATGTGTTAACTCAATAGCCTTCATCAATACAGGATCCTTAAGAGTAACATCTGCTACAATTTCAGCATTTATGGGTAACCCGAACAGTTCAGTTATTATGCTTTTTACACTTTCTACAATTTCATCTTGACTGGGAAGTCTAGACAACATGTCTACGGGTCCCATATTTTTACTTTCCCTATACTCTGCTTTGTATTTGAATGCAGCTAAAGTAGTAGCACAACGTTGTAATTTGGCAGCTGCTACTACTGGCATGGGTCTTCCAGGTGACAATATGAATTTTAAGGGCAAGTTATCTGTAACTAATATACGGTAAACTCTCTCCCTGCTAAATACTTATAGAATTTAGTTAACCCATACATTATAGCCAATGCTTCTTTTTCAATTTGTGAATATTTTTTTGTGTTTCGGAGAGTGTTGACGAAGCAAAATAAATAGGATGCTCAACTCCATCTACTCTATGAGCTAGGACACATCCTAGTCCATATTGTGACGCATCACAACAGAGTACCAATTGTTTACAAGGATCAAAATGCATGAGTGCATTACTCCCTATCAGCAGCTGTTTACTATTTTCAAAACTTGTATTACACTCATCAGACCAAGACCACTTGACTGTCTTTTTTAGTAATTTAAGGGCTTCAGCAAGGTGCTAAGATTTGGCAAAAATTTTCTATAAAAATGTATTATGCCCAACCATGACCTCAGCTCTTGTACATTTGTGGGAATTCTAGTTTCTACGATTGGCTTTACTCTCTTGGGAGTAGTTTCAATTCCTTGACTCATAATAACATGTCCTAAGTATTCTACTCTTTCTTTCATGAACAAACATTTCTTTAAGTTTACCCTAACATTGTGTTCTTGGAAACGTCTTAACACTTCCTCCAGTTTACAGAGTAAAGACTTAAAATCTACTGCCCCAATGAGAACATCATCAATATAGCATGTCACTCCCTCCATGTCACACAATATCACATCCATGAATTCCTGAAAGGCGGCAGGTGTGGGAGTCACACCATACATGATCCGCGTTGGTCTCAAGAATCCTAAATGTGTGCTTACGGTAAGACATTCCTGTGACTCGACGGCTAATTCTAGCTGCAAATGTGCTTCTCTAAGATCTAACACACAATAAATATTATTTCCGGCTAAACTTGCAAATACATTATCTGTGTTTGGCAATGGATAATGATCAATTTTGATATTTACATTGACAGATCTCTTATAGTCTACACATAGTCGGTAACTACCATCCGGCTTCAACACAGGAAATAATGGTGATGCCCATTCTGAAAATTTGACAGGCACCATTCTACCATCATCAATCATCTGTCTCAACTGATTTGTTACTTTTTGTCTTGCATAATAAGGTATATCATAGGCTTTACAATGTACTGGGTCAGCATCGTCTTTGAGCATCAATTATGCTTTAAACCCTTTAATTACCTTAATACGATCACTTGCAAATACTTCTGGATACTTTGCAATTAATGCTTTAATTTCAGGACAATACTCTGATTCCTTGATCACCTTAACTCTCCCATATATTTTCTTTTTGACTTCTCCCAGTCTTTCTCCTACATCCTACCAATTTACTACTATTTCTTCCAACCAATCCCTACCAATCAAAGGCAAAAACAACTGAGGTGTGTCACATACTACCAACTTCAGCTCATGTTGGTTGGTTGGTTCCTTAGTTTAGGGGCTGCGACAATGCGGTCATGTAGCCCCTTGAGCTCATGATCATCTCCTACATTGTCATTAACCTTAACTGCTACTGTTCCTTCCACTTTAATAGGGCTACCATCTACTGTTTTAAGTTTAGCATCACATCTACTAATACTTAAATGTGGAAACAATTCTTGCAACTGCTTTACGTGAATTAAACTGTATCCTGAGCCCGTATCAATTTCCATTAATACCTTTACACCATCAATATTGGCTTTCACTAACAATGGTTCATTATTATGTGTAACAAGGTTTACCTCCACTCCATTCACATAGTTCCCAGTATCTCTAATTACCTCATTATTTCTGTTTTTATTAGTATCCTCAGTGTCGTTTTGTTTAAATCCTATTTCTACTTCTTCTACTACTACACACATGTCCTCATCTACCAGCCTATACATTTCCCTTGCTTCTTTTTCCTCATTAAATGATAGTTCCCACTCACATGACTCTTCTATTACATCCCCATTATTTACTCTGTTTATGACTAATTGATCATAATCACTACTCACGTCATAGTCCAGAATACTTTCCTCACATTGCTCCTGTTTAAGCCTATCACACGTGTGTTCCGATCAATGTCCGTCGCCGCTAATAATAGCTTCAGCTGATTCCCTACAATACGGAGCATACCGCCATTGTTCACTACACTCCACTTGTCGTCCTTCGTCACTGACAACTGCTTCAAATTGCTCTCCATGATAACGAGCCGTATGATCCATTTTTCCACACGCAAAACAATTTATACTTTTGCACCAGCAATTATCTGGGTGACACTTTGACGATCCACATCTCCAGCATCCTCGTGACACATTGTTAGGTTGTCTCCGCTCTAAGTGTTGACCTCTAGGCACTGCGTGTGCTCGTCCAGAAGTCCCGTGCATTTCCTTTCCTCTGTTTGGCGCCGGAGATTGAAACTGTTGACCAAAAGCTCCGCGTCCTGGGATAGTGCCTCGTCCTCAAGCCCGTCCTCACATCCCGCTATTATTGGTGACACGACTACCTCCGCGAAATTGACTGTATATAGGCCCATGCTGAATTTTATTGGAAGGCAGATGAGGGTAAGTGATATAACACCCCAACGGCGGAAAAGGCGGAAGTATCACCAGTCGACAGCTGCTGCCTTGTAGTTAGTAGGGGGACCTACAAAGCAGGGGCGGCCGCTCCTTATGTGCTGAAGTGCTGCAGCACATTGCTTTATTTGAAAATAAATTATTTTAATAGTAGGCCTATTATCTACAAATACAACGCTTTAAAAAAGACGTCAAGCAAGCAAAGAATAGGAAATATTTCTACTCCCCTCACTACGAGGTTCAGAACATGTATGGTTCGAGGTATCTAGGCGTGCGCTCCACTCCGTGCACGGCGTTAGCTGTGCAGATCACAGCCCAGCGAGAATTTCCAAGTTTATTGGCAGGAAGCGTGAATTTTGTCTTCTGCGCATGCGCGCCCAACTTTTCCCTTGTGTTCTGGATGTGCTGTTGGGAAAACAGCTAAGACCAGTCATCACAGCGATTCTTCATTCGACCACAGAGAGGTAGCACTGGTCACACGGAATGTGAACGTGGCCAGTGGCACTATCTGGACTCAGCAATAGGATTTAAGAGGGAATCGCTCAAAGAAAATGGGGCGAAAAAAGCAGAGGAAGCTATCAGCTGTTCCCGCCAGAAGGTCTTTTTCAATACTCCCAACCTACTTATTTTATAGCCACATTTTGTTAATCGATGTACTATCAAAATTATAATTTTTATGCCGTCAAAATAAGGACATGATTATTGTGATGCCTAGTTCATAAATTTCACTATAGCAAAATAACATGTGATTTTGCATTACGGCATTGCTGGTTTCATTTTAATGCTTTTGGTAATACTGAGTAGTACTGTTTTCGCGTGGTCAGACCAAGTGTTTCTGAGTTCGTGAATATTTTGTAATTGCAGGTGTTATTGTGTGCAGTACTTAATTAATTTTGTATGAGGAATGAGTATATGTGTTGAGTTTGTTTGCGTGTTTGTGCAATATGGAAAACTCAGTGGAGAGCCTCTTGAAAACCCCATTTTCAACCAGAACTCTTGAAGAAAAAACTAAGGTAAAGAAGTTAGGTAGACCTACCCCGGACTTAGATATTGCTCAGAAAGCCACTTCTAACAAATCTGCATACACTAGAAAATTTAATAGAAAAGTGTATGAAAACGATTGGGTGTGCGGGTGTGAAATTAGAAATGCCTTTTTCTGTTTCCCTTGTTTGTGTTTTGGCAATAGTGATTCTTGGGGAACAGTGGGTGTTAGAGATCTTGGACATATAAACGCTTTAATGAGGAAGCATAATGACAGCGAGAAACACATCAATAATTCTTTAAATTTAAGTGCTTTAGGAACAGTTAATATTGCAACACTATTAAGCCGTGCTTATCATGAAGAAAAAGAAAAGCACAATCAACAAGTGGAGAAGAACAGGTATGTGCTATCCAGAATTATAGACTGCATTAAGTTTTGTGGTGCGTTTGAATTAGCTTTAAGAGGGCACGACGAAAGTGATAATTCAGACAATCCTGGCGTTTTCTTGGGCCTAGTAGATTTAATTTCCAGTATAGACAGTGCAGTAAAGGAGCACATTGAATCTAATAGAGTTTTCAAAGGGACCTCAAAAACCATCCAGAACGAGCTGTTGGACTGCATGCTAGAAACCTGCAGAGAAGTGATAGCAGAAGAAATGCAGCAAGCATATTTTGTTAGTGTGATGGCGGATGAAACTACAGATGTTTCAGAGCAGACACAGTTAGTGTTGGTATTTCGGTATGAGAAAGATGGTATTCCATACGAACGATTTTGGGGCTTCTTTAAACCAGAAGGTCAGAATGCGGATTCCCTTGCGTCATGTATTTTAAGTGTAATGGACAACATGTTTAACGCTACACCACACAAAGTTATTGCGCAGACCTACGACGGGGCATCAGTAATGAGTGGTGGTAAAGGTGGAGTGCAAGCAAAGATAAAAGCCTGCTATCCCAACGCACATTACATCCACTGCTATGC
This sequence comes from Meconema thalassinum, assembly GCA_946902985.2. Lineage (NCBI taxonomy): Eukaryota > Metazoa > Arthropoda > Insecta > Orthoptera > Tettigoniidae > Meconema > Meconema thalassinum. The sequence goes on along the minus strand of OX336388.2, from coordinate 775,437,105 downwards.
ACACCAACTGAATTTAACAATGGAACATGCAGCTTCGCAGAATCAGTCGGCTGGGATGTTCTTCGCTCACCTGTCAGCGTTCCCTGCTTTCTTCTCAAGGTCGCCGCAACGGACGTCTGCTTTAGAAGCAGTGGCAGCTCGAAGAATTCCAACTGGACCAGCGACTAGATGGAATTTCAGGTCGCGCACCATGAATGTGGTGTACGAGCAAAGGGTATCCATAAGGGAGTGTTTATTAATGCTGGAGAAAACCCCATCCTATAAAACTTGCCTGCAGGCAAACGGGCTTCGTCGCAGCTTAGAAGACAAGGAATTCATATTTTGGCTACATTTCTTTCATAAATTGATGCCACATGTGGACATTATGTACAATCAGTTGCAGTCAAGAACAGCTGATGCCGTGAAGATGAAATCCGCTGTGTCACACTTCATGCAAGTGATCAACAACATCAGGGAATCGGTAGAAGACATTGCTAGTACCGGTACTTCTGAAGAAACGTGTGCTTCAGAAAACAAGCGCAGAAAGTTATCATGTCGGCGTACTGATGGCAAGGAAGTATGTGATAGAATAACACGAGAAGCCCGCGATCGCTTCCAAACCTTGGATCACCTGGAAGCAGCAAAACTGTTAGATTCCACCAACTTTGAACGATTTTCCAAAACGTTTCCAGATAAAGAACTAGGTGTAACTGTTCAGGCCTATAGCATGCTGGAAAAGAAAAGGCTCAGAACAGAACTGTCAGTTCTGTACTGTAGGCCAGATTTTAGGAATATTGGTGGGACAGTCCCTCTTCTGCATTTCATAATATCCAGTAATCTGCAAGGTACGTTCTGCCAAACAAGCAAGCTTCTGAGGATATTAGTAACAACACCCATGACTACTTCAGAGCCTGAGAGGTGTTTTTCATCGCTGAAGAGGATCAAGACCTTTCTGCGGAACACCATGGCACAAGAAAGACTAAGTGCCCTCGCTATGCTCTCCATTGAGAAGAAGATGGTCTCCAGTATGGAGGGGTTCAATGCCAGGGTGATTGACAAGTTCTGCAGCAAGAAGGAGCGACGTATGGACTTCATTTTTTGTCACTGAGTGAGTGTTTCTATATGTTTATATACAAAAAAGAAATTGGAAGGAGGGTTAGACCTACAGCACACAACTAATTTTCTACACCAGCCGCCACTGCTACAAAGGCTAAGGGGGGAAAAAAAAGACAGAAAATTAGCTGGCTTATGGCTTAGGTGGCACTCCTACCACTAAGATCGGGTGCTGTGGGCTAATAACCCGCACATCCTAAATTAATATTATTAAAGAAACATTCACGGAGAATAGCCGGACTGACCAAACGTTGACGACCTTTAGCCTGAAACACAAAACACGATTGGGATGTTGGAATGTAAGAACATTGAGAGAAAGTGGTAGACTACATCAAGCAGTATACACAATGCAGAGTTATGGCCTTGATATCCTGGGAATGAGTGAAGTTAGATGGAATGATTCTGGGGAAATACAAACTAAGGACAACTTGACCTTCCTGTATTCAGGCTGAGCAGAGGTGAGCAGGGCTGCAAAGAAAAGCATGCTGGAGTGGAAACCTGTCTCGGAAAGGATTATGATTGTACGGTTTAAAGCAAAGATAAGAAACATCAAGATTTATCTATTTATCGTATGGTATGGCACACACTTACATCATAATACATAATAATACATCATAATCTTAATGAAAAAGAAAAAAAAAGAGAGAACAGATAGTATCATAATTTAATATCTAAATTCAAAATATTGTCCACTAATGCAGGAGTCACTGAGAGAAAATCCAATATGTTGTCACCATAGGCTCTTAGAGGACAGTCCTGAATGATGTGCCTCACCATTTGTCTATCGGCTCCACAGTCACACTTTGGAGACGCTAACCGTTCCACTTGAACAAAGAGTCCGCACAAACATCAGAATTGGTCCTGATCCGGTTTAATTTCGACCATATCCGACAAGGAAGATCAAAACCAGGTACTTTAGATGTGACAGATGACATGTCTTGGCACTCCTGTGGAGCAAAAATCTTCCATTCAAGAGACCACTGCTGGACTATGTCGAAGTTCTCATTGACAAGTCTCATAGCTGTCTTCACAGGGGGCTGCCTTGAGCGAAGTCTGGGTAGACAAGCAGCAGGTATATCAGCATGAATAGGGAGATCCTGATTTTGAAGTATCTTGTGGTATGTTTTGACCAGGATATTACACCTGCGGAGATGGGGTGGAACATCAAGATTATACAGTGTTATGCCCCAACAGATGTGGCAGAATATGCATAAAAGGTGAAATTCTATTCCCAACTATGGCAAGCTGTTTTACAGAATAAACAGGACATCTGTATTGTGATGGGTGATTTAAATGCTAAAATTGGCTCAGAAAATGAAGGGTTGGAGCATATTATGGGCAAGCATGTTCTAGGAGAAAGAAATGAAAATGGCCAAATGTTTGCGGACTTCTGTGCAGAAAATGATCTAATGATAGGTGGAACAGTGTTTCCACATAAAGACATCCATAAGGTGACATGGATATCGCCAGATCATAAAACCGAAAACCAAATAGACCATATATGCATTGCCCGTTGATGGAGAAGATCACTTCTAGATGTTAGGAACAAACGAGGAACTGACATTAGGAGCGACCATCATTTGGTGACTGCAGTTTGTAAACTCCGAATAATGGCAGTTAAAAAGAAGTTTGCTAATTGGGGGAAGAAGTTTGATCTGAAAAAGTTAGAAAGTCAGGAAATAAAATATGCATTTGTTTTAGAACTAAGAAATAGATTTGAAGTATTACAAATAAGTGAGATGGACCATGATGACAGTGGAAAAAATGTAGAGACGATAGAGAAGGAATGGGAGATTAAATGCATTGATTAAAACCAGTGAAAATGTCCTTGGCTATAGAGAGAAAAATCAAAAGGACTGGATGTCTTTGGACACTTGGGAAAAAATTAAAGCAAGGGGGACCAAAAAAGAAGAACTTAACCAGGCAAAAACAAGGAATCGCAAACAGCTAGTGCAACAGGAGTACAAAGTCCTCAACAAAAAGTGAAACGGAGTGCCAGAGGTGACAAACGCAAATGGATAGAGCAGCAAGCAAGAATAGCAGAAGTGGCAGCAACAAAAGGGAATTTGAAACAACTGTACGAAATTTCAAGGTTATTATCGAAACGACAAATGAAGAAAAATGTGCCAGTGAAGGATAAGAGTGGCAGATTAATAACTAGTAATGAGGAACAAATTGTGTGGTGGAAGCAACATTTTCAAGAGATATTAGGCAGGAAAGGCAACGAACATGAAGAAGGGAATGAAGCAGATCCAGAGCAAATCATCAATATGGCAGATTTTGAAGTTTTTGGAATATCAGACCAACACTCTTCAATCGAGGGAATAAAAAAGGCAATCAAACAGCAGAAGAGTTGATAAAATCTCACCGGAAATCCTGAAAGCAGATATTAACTTGATAGCAGAAATGATGTGGAAATTATTTAAGGAAGTATGGGAAAAAGATAGGATACCCGAGGATTGTAAGAAAGGACTGATAATTAAAATTTCAAAGAAAGGAGATGTTACCAAGTGCAAGAATTGGAGGGGGATTACACTGATATTGGTGCCAAGCAAGATACTTAGGAGAATTTTAGTAAGCCGAATAAAATATCAAGTGGAAGCTAAGATTAGGAGAGAACAAGCAGGGTTTCACTCGAACAGTTCATGCATAGACCAGACCTGCACATTGAGAATCATCATAGAACAATGCATTGAGTGGAATAATGCTTTTTATGCCACATTTGTTGATTTCGAGAGAGCCTTCGATTCAGTTACTAGGGAAAGCATATGGATGGTGCTGCAGCAATATGGAATACCTAAGAAAATAATAAATATCATTAGAGAAACCTATCGACACTGTACAAGGCAAGTTTGTCATGAAGGAGAGGTAACGGAGCCTTTTGAAATAGAAGCAGGAGTTAGACAGGGTTGTAGTATGTCACCATTGATCTTTTACTGGTAATAGATGTGATAATAAAGAGAACCATAGAAGGGAAAAGAAGGGGAATACAGTGGAGTTTTATGGAGAGATTAGAGGATTTGTTTTTTGCAGATGATGTGTGCTTGCTGTCTGAATCATATTATAGAGATGCCCAAACGAAGTTGGAAGATATGGTCAGAGAAGCAAAGAAGTTTGGACTAACAGTTAATAAGTCAATGTGGCTAAATGTGAAGAAAAGAGACCCTATCAGGTTGGAAAACGAAGCCTTGGAAAATGTAGGAAGTTTTACTTACCTTGGAAGCGAAGTGACCAAGACCGGAGGAGTTGATGATGATGTGGGGGGGCAATGAATTAGAAAAGCAAATGGTGCCTTTGTACAACTGTATCCGATTTGGAAAAGTAAAAATATAACTACAAAGACAACGTTGGATATATTTAGAAGTAATGTCAAGGCAGTATTATTGTATAGGTGTGAGTCTTGGAAAGTTAGCAACCAAATTACCAGTCAATTACAGATGTTTGTTAATAGTTGTCTAAGAAGTATTTTGAATATATATTGGCCTGAGATAATATCAAATGAGGAGCTGTTAGTTCGAACTTCAAAGAAACAGATTAAAATCCAAATAAAAAGAAGGAAATGGAAGTGGATTGGCCACACACTTAGAAAATCTGATAATGCCATTGAGAAGCAAGTCCTGGATTGGAATACCCAGGGTAGCAGGAGAAGAGGAAGGCCAAGCATTCGTGGAGGCGGATGGTAGATGCAGAGGGCGACAACAGGGAAAGACATGGGAAGAGGTGAAGAGGATGTCAGCCAACAGAGTGAGATGGCGCAGCTATGTTCCAATGGGAACGACAGGAAATAAGTCAAGTAAGTCTTCTATGTGGTATTTCCATTTCCAGCAACACAGTCCAGAGTGGAATGGAATAAAATAGAATGCTTTGGTGTAGACAACGAAGCATACCAGTATTATTTATTGTTTGAAAATACAAATAACTAGCTTTCCCCATTTAAGGATTGCCATGAGACAAAGCATGCTTAAAAAGAAGATTTATATACGGTATATTATTATGAACTAGAGGTAGAGGAGCATAGAACTGAGTGGTCCATGAAGATGGTTCTTCAGAATCATAATTGAACCTTGTAATGCCTGGAATAAAGCTATTATACAAATGAATACCGTACGGTATCTTAAAAGAACTTGGTGAATAAGTTCGGGATTGTACCCCTTGCACCGACCATTAATGCTGTCCAAGTTGTATTTGGATGAGTATGGGATGGTTGGTTCGTAAATGGAACATTTCGCAATGTGAACATCAGAAGACTCCTCAATGTATGGTCTGACAGTAGGATCAATGATGTTCCTGTCTTTGATTTGGGAGGGCTGGCTATCATATCGATATGCTTAGTACTTCCGGTATCTGTTATACCATGTACCTCTTCGTGAACCACATACCTTTATCTCTCAGAGCATTGGCGATGGTTTATCTTATTTTATGGTGCCTGTCAGTGGCATGTGGTGACCCTCCAGACTAGTGAAGCACTGTATTAAAGTGAAGAGTGACTAATTGGATACCAACTATAACAATAATAATAATGATGATAATAATAATGACATCATCATTACAACATAAATATTTTGAAGTTGTCCTCATACAGCAGGCTATAATAATAATTAATACTAGCGGACCCGTGCGAGAAATCTCGCATGTTCATAAACCACACTTTTCCCAATAGGTTTGTAATGAGAGACTTAGGGAGAAAGGTTGTTTTGGTTCAACCAAATGTCATTTGTGTGCTGAGTCCCTTGATTGACAGCGAACCTGTAAGTGAATTAACGTTTAATAGTTTGGACATGAAACAGGCGACCCTACGGCCAAAATGCGAACTGAACAGCAATGATGTCGCATATTTTCCTACAGTAACAGTATTTGGAAATCGCACACTTCTTACAAAAATTGATATTTATGAAATTAGAATGCAATTCGTCACTGATAATGTAATTTGTGTTCCGAGTCCATTGATTGACAGCTGAGCTGTAACACTCACAGGTTATTCGATATTTATGAAATTATATGATTTGAGTACTCATTCCTTTGATTTACTGTTTCTAAAATCCATGCAAAATGATAAAGGAAAGACCTCAGAATGTTAAAATGACATGTAACAGGCATCACAGTGGTTAAAATGTGAAGTGGACAGCAATTATGGAGCGTATTTTACTACAGCAACAGTATCTGCAAATTGCACACTTCGTACATTTTTTTAATGTAATTTTTTAAAGAAATTATAGATATTTATGAAATTAGAGTGCAATTCATCACTGCTAATGTCTATTCTCTTTCATTTGAATGCTCATTTTGTCACGATCGGTCGCTTGTGAGTGCCTCAGGAGGGATCTATACTACTGAAATAATTTATATGTTAATAATAATCATTATTAATATAATAGTCTTTATTAACATAATTGTAAGTAATTTTGATATAACAAAATTATATTTTTGAAGACATGTCCATGCAGTGCCTTGCCACAATTTTAGGATATATCTGTTTAAAAATAAGTTAATACATAAGCTGCCTACTGTAAAAATACAGTGGGGTGATAAAGCTATTTTCATGTCAGTTTATATTTAACAGCTTTTGCATAAAAATATTCCAATGGAGATGAAAGTATGGCCCATTTTTTGTGGGCGTAGAATATGCTATCTCCTGTTGATATCCAATATATAGATGACATTTTATCATAATATGTTCACCTCTATGCTGAAAGAGCTACCTATCGTGGGGTTTGAAATGAAAGTTGCCTCACCCTCAGGCTATGCCTGCTGCTATCTGTTAGAGACGAAAGGAACTGGGACGTCTTGGAAACGAGGTGATGCATGCTTCAGTTCACCTGCTGGAATACAAGGCAGTGCTTTGTGGATGTAGGAGTTGTAGGAGTACACGCTATGCCTTCTTTGTGTAACCTCTAGTACAAGGTGAAGCAGAGTTTATACTCGTCGACGAGAGGAAAACTGAGCGGTCAAAGAGGAAATATGGCAATAACTAATATAAATTAGATCGATTGAAGAGGAATTTTGGGCACTGAAGCAGTCCTTCCCCTGCTTCATCACAATGCATGCCACTGGTGCCTGTATACAAAATACATGGAAGATAGCGGCTTCGGTGGCGAAGTTGGTAGCATGCTGAACTGCTGTGCTCAAGATAGTGGGTTCAAACCCGGCCAAAGTCGTCGGATTTTTTAAGAGCGTTAAAATCCTTCAGTATGCCTACCTTCGGAGGGGAAGTAAAGCTGGCGGTCCCATGTCATAGATTATTGGCATGTAAAAGATCCTTCCACAGACTAAACTTGTGTGAAGCTAAATTTCTAGGTTAGATTTCGTTGGAACGCTCTATCCAAGTTCCAACGTTCACCACTAGGTATCATTGACATCTGGTAGCGAAAGTTGGAACTACTTGAAATTGAACGGAACTTGTAGCTCACCCCATGGGTGTCCGCTTGAAGCAGCAGCTACGGCCTCTGGCGAGCCGAACATGTCCTCAAACACTCCCGGCATAAAAGCCATACGATAAATAAATAAATAAATAAACATGGAAGATTATACATTAAAAGATCATTTTTATTTTGTCCCATATTTCATACATGGCTTGTCATATTGACATCTTTAACAACTTTATTATTTACATATGTGTCCACTCTATCAATACATAAAAGCTTTCTACTTTGTTTGACTTTTTTCATGTGAACACCTGGTGATCCTACACCTGACATGTATGAACCACTGTGCTGTGCCCAATCTTAGTGTTATGCTCTTCAGCAGTAGCGCTATACTGAATTGTTACAGGTATGCGATTTGCTCTGGTGCAAGCCAAGGTGGGGCTCGCTCATATTCTTCTCAACTACGAAGTGACGCCCTGCTCCAAGACACCTGTACCTCTCAAGTTTGAACCACACACGTTCCTCCTGACATCTGAGGGGAATATGCCACTGTGCTTCAACAGAGTCCAACAATAAGTGCTTCAATTACAGTGAATAAACACAAAGTATTTCAGAGAAAGCCGTTTTGCGAGGAGATTTTACACTTCCACATTCAAGAAAAAGTGTGTCATGTTCTTTGATCCATTTTATCATCAATAACAATGAAATTTGAAACATGCTGTACAAGAGATGAAAAGCAATGTCTAGGCTATTTTATTAACTTGACACACTATTGCAGTAATGATCAGTTAACACTCCATGAGACAAAAAATGTTTTTTACTCCATTATAATTTTACATAATAATCTGTAACTTATGTGAATAAAATTATCAATATTGTTTCATTATTTTTTATTTAAAAATGTACTAGATAAGTAATTCTACAATTAAATATAGTGCCAATATCTGACACAAGCTGTCATAATATTCTGGTGACTTGGATTATTTAGGTCTCCTATATCTCTGTAAATAAAGTGAGCTTTGTCCGAATATTTTTAATACAACTTTGTATATCCTGAATGAGGTGTAAACTGACCAAATATACCTCCAGGTTAATCTTTGTCTGTTAGTTTGTTTGTTATGGGTTGGCTACAAAACTGCTGGAGTAAATAACATGAAAATCCCTAAAATGAAACTAGGCTACAGATTATACTCCAGTATTCCTTTTTGCCATGTCTATACTCCATCAATCCACGTGATGGCAAACACTAATACGATTGCTGGAGTATAATTCAGGGGCGCATATAAGGGGGGTGCCCGAGGGGCCCAGGCCCCCTCCGAAATTTTTGTCATATATAATAATTGTTTGTTACTAAGCGACGTATGGCAATGTTGCAAAGTAAGGCGACGGTAGAGCTGTGTAAACAGTGCCTTCGCACTTAAGAACCTACCAAGAACAGCAACAAGTGCCCTTGAAGCATGTGACAAAAGTTTTTTACCGTAACTTCTATACCCTTATCAAACTTTTGGCAAATTTGCCTGTCTCTATAGCTACTGGTACTGCCGAACGGAGTTTGAGTTTGAGTTGGTTGAAGACATACTTAAAATATTCTACTTCTGAAAACAGACTCAATGGTCTAGTATTGTTATCTGTTCACAGAGACATACAAACCACTGGCGAAGTTATAAACCGATGTGGTAATGCTTCAAGAAACCTCGACTTTATATTATAGTGTACGTTGTAAATCAAAACAGTAAGCTAATGTTAATTTTTCCCATGTAAACACTATCAAGTCTTAGTTGTGTTTGACATTAACCAAACATAAAACATCACAACAAATTGATTGAAAAAGTGATGCCTTAAATCTCATCATTTTGCACCAAATTATACAAAAGTTTCCCGGGGAAGTACCCCGGGCCCCCTATTATTTGGGGCCTATTCCATGCCCCCTAACCCCCGGTTGAGCACCCCCAAAAATAAAACTCTACATACGCCCCTGCTATAATTAATGGTCGTGAAAGTCAATATGTCATATTTTTAGGCTACATATTATTTATGAATTTATGAACCCATGACTCTGTGAATTCATTCTCCTATTACTACACACATTATGCTACAAGCAGTTCAAGTTTCATGAACATCAAGTGTATGGTTCCAGAGATATTCATATTTTTATCAAATATGCACTATGCTGGTTAATGCCCCCTTAAGTATAGTTCATAAGCATAAATCAGTATTTTTTAGGTAGATTTCATTAGAAAGCTAACTATTGCAATGGGTACCATGTTTCGACTTCCGGAAAATGTCGACGTATCTTCGCATTTCACATCCCCTACACCCCAAAACCACCGTCAGTTCAAACGTTTATATATAATTTATGTATATATGTATATATGTATATCAATTTTTTGTGGACACGATAACTACCGCAATTTTGCACCAATCACTTTGAATTTTTTACATAATATGTATCCCTATAAAATCTCGGTCGAGTTCGTTAAAGGGCACAATCGGTAGAAAGGGGTGAAGGTGGAGGGCTTTTTTAGAAAAAGTGAAATATCGCTATAAATCTCTTAATATTTGAAATATCGAATCCATTCAAAGTTCATACTATGTGTCGGATAAGGACCAAAAATTTATGTTTGAAAAGTTTTTTGATAGCACCAACCATTGACCAAAGGGGTGGGAAAAAGTGTTTTTTTTTTGGGAAACATTAATCATATCTCTCTTAATAGGCACAATATCAAACCCGTACAAAAGGGACAATATTCCCCTAATAATACCGGTAACCTAAAACTTTTGTCTGAAAGAATTTTTGATATGACCCACCATTACGCCAAGGGATGAGAAAAATGATTTCGGAATTATAAGAAAATGCCAAGACCTATCAGAGGTTGCCATGACAACACTACTAAATTGATGAGGGATGAGCGGGATGAGCCTTCAGACGTTGCCATGACAACGCACTTGCACGATATCACATTCAGTTTTCTATCTGACTAAGTCTGAAGCGGCATCGGTGACGTAACTGGTAGCATGCTGAACTTCTATGCCCAAGGTCGCGGGTTCAAAGTCGGCCGAAGTCGTTGGATTTTCTAAGAGCGCTAAAAATCCCTCAGCATGCTTGCCTTTGGAGGGGAAGTTCTAACGTTCGTTGTGAGTTCCTGGTTGCGGTGGCATCTAGTAACCAAGTTCACAGCTAGGTGTCGCTGACGGTAGTATTTGGTAGCAATATAAGGCCCTTCCCCTACACCCCAAAACCACCGTCAGTTCAAAAGTTTATATATAATTTATGTATAACTCCCTTACCTATATACCTATATATATAAATATATATATACCGGTATATCACTTTCTTGTGGACACGATAACTACCGCAATTTTGCACCAATCACTTTGAAATTTTTACATAATATGTATCCCCATAAAATATCGGTCGAGTTCGTTAAAGGGCACAATCGGTCGACGGGGTAGATGGGGGGCTTTTTTTTTTTTTGAAAAAGTGAAATATCGCTGAAACTCTCTTCATATTTGAAATATCGAATCCATTCAAAGTTCATACTATGTGTCGGATAAGGCCCAAAAATTTATGTTTGAAAAGTTTTTTGATAGCACCAACCATTGACCAAAGGGGTGGGAAAAAGTGGTTTTTTTGGGAAACATTAATCATATCTCTCTTAATAGGCACAATATCAAAACCCTACAAAATGGACATATTCCCCTAATAATTACCTATGCCTAAAACTTTTGTCTGAAAGAATTTTTGATATGACCCACTATTATGCCAAGGTATGAGAAAAATGATTTCGTAATTATAAGAAAATGCCAAATGCCATCAGAGGTTGCCATGACAACGCTACTAAATTGATGAGGGATAAGCCATCAGACTTGGCCGTGACAACGCACTTGCACGAGATCACATTCAGTTTTCCATCTGACTTAAGTGTGAAGCGGCTTCCGTGACGTAACTGGTAGCATGCTGAACTTCTATGCCCAAGGTCGCGGGTTCAAAGCCGGCCGAAGTCGTCGGATTTTCTAAGAGCGCTAAAAATCCCTCAGTATGCTTTCCTTTGGAGGGTAAGTTCCAACGTTCGTTGCGAGTTCCTGGTGGCAGTGGCATCTAGTAACCAAGTTCACAGCTAGGTGTCGTTGACGGTAGTATTTGGTAGCAACATTAGGAACTACTGCTTGAAATTGACCGTCTGCAGTCCTTACCTGAATTACAGACTAATACAGCCATCACAATTCACACCGTTTATCAGACAGATTCTACACACACACAAAGTACACGGGGTTACATGACCGCGTTATCGCAGCACCTAAACTGAGGAACCAACCAAAATCTCTGCGGGAGATAAAATTTTGCGCGAAGAAGTAACAGACCGTTAGATAGTTACACATCAGTGTCGAAACCTTGCATAAGGACAGTGTGACCACAAGTATAACAAGTAGTTCCGTGAAGAACTATTCAGCCTATTTTCATATATGCTATTCATGTTAATTGCCTCTATCGACATACAAATTTTCAGTTTGAACGTTGTGATAGATTCGAAGATATTGAGAACCATCCAAATATTTCAGATTGTCGCCAGGTTGGATTTTTATTTTTGTACTATTACATTAAGATTATTGTGTACGTGTGGTATTCAAACTTCAATCGCATGATTAGAACACAAGAAGTAAAACGACATTTTAAAATTTCGCACAGCTGCCAATTTGTGATTATGCAAACAATTGAAATAAATTAGATGCCATGGATTAACATTTGTATAAGCATTTAACATGCAACGTTTCACTGCACTCGGATAGTTAATTCGCGAGAAACTTCCATTTAAATATTTATACTTCGCGTCGCCGCCATGTTGGATTTGTGCTCACCAGGTTACTGAAAGTCCTATAGGTGAACATGTGTTCATAGCCTCTATGACAAAAAATTTCAGTTTGATTGCTGTAAAAGATTCATAGATATTGAGAACCGTCTAAATATTTCGGATGGTCGCCATTTTGCATTGTTATATGTATAGGCCATAGAGTTATGTACCATTCAAGGACAATTATTGCCTAGGGTCATTATTCAAACTTTCACTTCGATTGCATGATTACGACACAAGAAATAAAAACCTTAATTTTAAAATTTCGCACAGCCGCCATCTTGAGGTTATGTAAACAAATGAACTAAATTAGATGCCAGTGCATTACAATATGTAAAATCATTTACTGTACCACATTTCACTGCGCTCAGCGAGTTATCACGAGAAAAGTCTATTAAAATGTTTCAAATTCGCTTGGCCGCCATGTTCGTTTTGTACTTTACAGGCTTATGAAAGTTACATAGATAAACTTGTATCAGTACCCTTTATCAACGTACAAGATCTCAGGGCGATATCTGTAATAGTTTCGGAGATATAGAATGTCAGTGAAATATTTCGCACAGCCGCCATTTTGAGGTTATATAAATAATTGAACTAAATTAGACTCCGGTGCATTACAATGTGTACAAACATTTTCTTTACCAAGTTTCATTACGTTTGGATAGTCAAATCGCGAGAAAAGTCTAATTAAAAGTCTCAAATTCGCTTGGCCGCCATGTTGGTTTTGTAGTTACCAGGTTTTTGAAAGTCACATAGGTGAAATTCTAGTAGTGCCCTTTATCACCGTACACAATTTCAGGGCGATATCGGTAATAGTTTCGGAGATAATGAATGCTGGTGAAATATTTCGCACAGCCGCCATGTTGGATTGGTGAGACATAATAAAATTTGAAGGCCACGGTCGGGGTCGGCCAGAATAGTGCTATGATCTTACCGGGTTTCATTGTAATCGATCCAGCCGTTTAGAAGTTATTAGGGACACACACACGGACAAAAGGTGATCTCATAAGCCTTTATTTTTTCATAAAATGAAAATAGGCTAAAAATGGACCCCAAATAACAAGAAGGTTACCGTCCCCATAAGACAATAAAATGTTTAAAATATGGATAAAATTACGAATAACGAAGTTTTTTTCTTTTCTTGGTATACTTTGGATTTTATTTCGATCCTTCCAAGCTTTCCAATTTGCAGGAAAAGCAATTGAAAGACCCATTGTCTAACACTCTCTAATTTTCTAAAAGACGGGGAGTTTGACGATTTGGATGCAGAAGATCCTTTTCTGGAGCTACAATTATTTTGGTACGCTGTTCCGTGATCTATAAAAAGTGCATTAGAGTACTTAGCCCCGATAAGGGAGTTCTATCCTAATTTAACGACGGCATATCGAATTATGCTTACAATTCCTATAACGGTTGCGTCGAGGGAAAGGAGCTTTCCATTTTGAAACTAATCAAACCAAGTCGTTCCGTGAAGAACTAAATCCTATTTTCATATATCCTACTTATGTTAATTGCCACTATCAACATACAAAATAGCTTGCCACGGTGGGTGAGTGGTCAACGTGTCGGTCTACTAACCCCAAGCTTGCATATTCACTCCTGGCCGTGGTAAGTGATTTTTGAAAGGCGGCAAAAATTACGACACGTATATCATACGATGTTGGCATGTCAAAGGACCCATTTGAATTCAGTAGGTCGGGTTCATAATGCCAAAATTAATCTCGGGAGTTTCCGCCAACACAAAGTTCCCCATTTCTCTACTAGAAAGCGCTATAGTGTTCAAGGAGCTTAGATATCTAACCTCCTTGACTTTCATAATGCTTCAAGGAACAACGAAATTTGACATGCAAGCTACCCTCTGGGTGCCAAATAAGAAAGATTGCACCCGGCACCCGATGCCATACGATATTATTATTATTATTATTATTATTATTATTATTATTAACATACAAAAGAATCCATTCAAAGTTCATACTATGTGTCGGATAAGGCCCAAAAATTTATATTTGAAAAGTTTTTTGATAGCACCAACCATTGACCAAAGGGGTGGGAAAAGGTGGGTTTTTCGGGAAACATTAATCATATCTCTCTTAATAGGCACAATATCAAAACCGTACAAAATGGACAATATTCCCCTAATAACTACTTAAAACTTTTGTCTGAAAGAATTTTTGATATGACCCACCAATACGCCAAGGGATGAGAAAAATTATTTCGGAATTATAAGAAAATGCCAAGACCCATCAGACGTTGCCATGACAACACTACTAAATTGATGAGGGATGAGCCATCAGACGTTGCCATGACAACGCACTTGCACGAGATCACTTCCAGTTTTCTGACTAAATCTGAAGCGGCTTCGGTGACGTAACTGGTAGTATGCTGAACTTCTATGCCCAAGGTCGCGGGTTCAAAGTCGACCGAAGTCGTCGGATTTTCTAAGAGCGTTAAAAATCCCTCAGTATGCTTTCCTTTGGAGGGGAAGTTCTAACGTTCGTTGCGAATTCCTGGTTGCGGTGGCATCTAGTAACCAAGCTCACAGCTAGGTGTCGTTGACGGTAGTATTTGGTAGCAACAATAGGAACTACTGCTTGAAATTGACCGTCTGCAGTCCTTACCTGAATTACAGACTAATACAGCCATCACAATTCACACCGTTTATCAGACAGATTCTACACACACACAAAGTACACGGGGTTACATGACCGCGTTATCGCAGCACCTAAACTGAGGAACCAACCAAAATCTCTGCGGGAGATAAAATTTTGCGTGAAGAAGTAACAGACCGTTAGGAAAAAAATTACAATATTGGCTGAAACACAGTTTTGCTACAATTAATGAATACTCATTCGTTCTCTAAATATTACGTAATGTTGCACGATCAGGCGGAATCTGCCTGGCAGATCACTTTTGCAACAACAGCAAATATGTAGGGGAGTTATTGACAAACTGGTCGATATGGACTTGAATGATGTCATGTGGAAAGAGGTAACTACTGAAAGGTGGAAGTACCTTCGCCCCCGCAAATGACGAATAGTCTATGAGATAAGAATCAACTCGAGTGTCTGTCAGATCAGTTGCACCCACCAGAAGGTTAGTGTTAAGTATGAACGGTCGCCTAAGTGCTTATAGTATTATTTATTTCGCGTGCATCGTCTTTGAATGGATTTATATTTCATTTAAATGTAAGTAATGTAATCTTATCTTGCCTATATATATACAAATGAAAGTTTGTCTGTTTTTTCTGAATTTCTACGGAAATTTGCGTTATTTACGTGTTTCAGACTGTTTTATGACGGATGCGCGCGAAAATAAATGTTTTGTCTGTCTGTGGACAACTTCGTTCACTTATAACTGGCTGCGTGGCTCAGCGGCAACGTTCTCGTTTGCTGGGCCCAAGGTTGCAATTTCGTATCCTGGCGCAGTCAGCTGGCATTTGAGGGTGCGCAGATGTGAGGGAGCCGGGTCAGTAGATTTACTGGCACGTTAAAGATCCCTTTCGGAGCAAAATTCTGGCACCCCGGCGTCTCTAAAAGAGTCAGTCAGCACATTTTCTTTAATTTATTTTTCAGAATATCACCACTCTCATGAACCCCTTAAATTGGATTTATGAAAAAAAAAACGGTCGAACACCTATTTACTTATTTTTCAGCTGTTCTCCCCCTGAGTTTGATACGTGAGTGAGTTAGTCAGTCAGTTAGGACACTTTCTCTCCTTTTTCCCCCAGAATTTCACCCCTCTCTAAGGGCCCCTTAAATTGGATTTATGAAAAAACGTTCGAACATCTATTTACTTATATTTTAAGCTGGTTTATTTTTCGCTGAATGTCAAACGTCTCGCCTATGTCGTTTAAGAGATACACGCTCCGTTAAGAATCCCTCAACCCCCAATTTTCACCCCATTCACCTCATAATATACACCACATCGATAAACCCTTAGACATATGTCTGATTATTTTTAATGGTTAGTTTATATACCGAATATCACATCCCCAAAGGAACAATTCATGAGATATCGTTATTCAATGAAATGAACGTTTACCCCCTTAACAGATTTTTAAACCCCTAATAAACAAAAATCCTTCCTTAGTTGACGTTTACGACATACAGCAAACATATTCCCAATATTCCATGTTTCCAACTTTAATAGTTTTCGCTGGGCGTGATGAGTGAGTGAATCAGTCAGGACATTTTCTTTCATTTATTTTTCAGAATGTTACCCCTCTCATGAACCAGTTAAATTGGATTTATGAAATAAAAAAAACGGTCGAACACCTATTTACTATTTTTCAGCTGTTCTTCCCCCCTGAGTTTGATGAGTGAGTGAGTTAGTCAGTCAGTTAGGACACTTTCTCTCCTTTTCTTTCCCAGAATTTCACCCCACCCCATTGGCCCCTTAAATTGAATTTACGAAAAAACGGTCGAACACCGATTTACTTATATTTTAAGCTTATTTTTTTCCGCTGAGTTTCAAACTCCTCGCCTATGTCGTTAAAGAGATACACGCTCCGTTAGGAATCCTTCAACCCCCACCTTTCACCCCTTTCACCTCATAATATACACCACATCGAAAACCCCTCAGACACGTACTTCTTATTTTTTAATGATGAGTTTATATGCCGTGTATCATATCCCCCAATGAAACCAATCGGGGATATTGCTATTCAATGAAATGCAGATTTAACCCCCTTAAGATCCCTTTAAACCTGAATATCCGAAAATCCTCCCTTAGTAGACGGTTTTGACATACAATGAACATATCCCAAACTGTCATGTTTCTAACTTCAATAACTTTTTGGCTGGGCGATGATGAGTGAGTGATGGTTGGTTCTTATGTTTAGGGGCTGCGTCAACGTGGTCATGTAGCCCCGTGTACTTTGGGTGTGTGTAGAATCTGTCTGATAACCGGTGTTAATTGTAATGACTGTATTAGTGTGTGTTATCTGTTTTTTAATTTAAGTACTGCAATTTAGAATTTTTCAAATAGTTCCTAATTTTGCCGCCAAGTGCCACCGTCAACGACTACTAGGCTAAGTTCAGAACTCAGCTACTAGACGCCACCGCAGTCGGCTCTTGGCAACGAACATAGAAACCTAAGAGCGTTGGTTACATTCTTAACCTATCCAATTTATCTTCACACAGGTGCAATTAGTGGAAGGTTCTTTAACGTGCCATAAATCTATGACATGGGAGCGCCGGCTTTACTTCCCCTCCGAAGGAAGGCATACTGAGGGATTTTTTAACGCTCTTAAAAAATCCGACGGCTTCGGCCGGGTTTGAATCCGCGATCTTGGGCATAGAAGCTCAGCATGCTACCAACTACGCCACCGAAGCCGCCTGAGTGAGTCTGGACATTTTCTTTCAATTTTCTTTTAACAGAATTTCACCCCTCCCCATGAACCCCTTAAATTTGATTGATGAAAAAAACTGTCGAACAGCTATTTACTTATTTTTAAGCAGTTTTTCCCCCCTGAGTTTGATGAGTGAGTGACTTAGTCAGTCAGTTAGGACACTTTCTTTCCTGTCCCCCCCCCCCCCTGAATGTCACCACTCCCCATGGGCCCCTTAAATTGGATTTATGAAAAACGGTCGAACACCAATTTACTTACATTTTAAGCTTATTTTTTTCCCGCTGAGTTTCAAACTCCTCGCCTATGTCGTTTAAGAGATACACGCTCCGTTAGGAATCCTTCAACCCCCACTTTTCACCCCTTTCACCTCATAATACACACCACATCGGAAAACCCTCAGACACGTGCCTTCTTATTTTTAATGATGAGTTTATATGCCGAGTATCACATCCCTCAATGAAACCAATCGGGAGATATTGCTATTCAATAAAATGCAGGTCTACCCCCTTAACACCCCTTTAGAACCTGAATATCAAAAAATCCTCCCTTAGTGGGAGTTTTCGGCCCTTGAGGAAGCTGCATACCAAATTTCATTCCATTTTGGCTGGGTGACGATGAGCGAGTGAGTGAGCCAGGACATTTTCTTTCAATTTTCTTTTTTCAGAATGTCACCCCTTCCCATGAACCCCTTAAATTTGATTTATAAAAAAAACTGTCGAACAGCTTTTTACTTATTTTTAAGCAGTTTTGTCCCCCTGAGTTTGATGAGTGAGTCATTCAATCAGTTAGGGCACTTTCGTTCCTGTTTTTTCCCCCCAGAATTTCACCCCCTCCCCATGGGCCCCTTAAATTGGATTTATGAAAAAACGGTCAAACACCTATTTACTTATTTTTATGCTGATTTTTCCCCGCTGAGTTTCAAACTCCTCGCCTATGACGTTTAAGAGATACACGCTCCGTTAAGAATCCTTCAACCCCCACTTTTCACCCCTTTCACCTCATAATATACACCACATCGAAAAACCCTCAGACACGTGTCTTCTTATTTTTAATGATGAGTTTATATGCCGAGTATCACATCCCCCAATGAAACCAATCGGGAGATATTGCTATTCAATGAAATGCAGGTCTATCCCCTTAACACCCCTTTAGAACCTGAATATCCAAAAATCCGTACTTAGAGGGCGTTTGCGGCCCTTGAGGAAGCTGCATACCAAATTTCATTCCAATCCGTTCGGTGGTTTCTGAGATTTCGTGATGAATGAATGAGTCAGTGAGTGAGTGGTATTTGAGCGTTATATAATAGATAGATGTAAGCCTCCGTGCGGCAGCACGCCGGCCTCTCACCGCTGGGTCCGTGGTTCAAATCCCGGTCACTCCATGTGAGATCTGTGCTGGACAAAACGGAGGCAGACAGGTTTTTCTCCGGGTACTCCGGTTTTCCCTGTCAAAATTTCATTCCAGCAACACTCTCCACTATCACTTCATTTCATCTGTCATTCATTTAATCATTGCCCCAGAGGAGTGCGTCAGGCCTCGGCAGCCGACACAGTTCATATCCTCGCCGCTAGATGGGGGCTTCATTCATTCCATTCCTGACCCGGTCGGAGACTGGAGACAGATAAGATTATTTTCATAAAGAGTAGTGGTGGTCATTTCTGCTGTTTTAGGAAAACGCCAACTGTTCGTTTGTTACAAACAACTGTTTTCACAAACAGCTTGAAAACAAGAGGTTATAAAATTCGTTCACAAGTCAGTACGGCAGAAGCGGATTTACCAGCGAAGTAAATGTGTTCGCAAACAGTTTGAAGACAGCAGGTCATTCGTTCACACTTCATAACGGGACTCGGTGATAGACGAGTGAGTCACACGTACAAGGGAGCTGTGAGATAGGAAAGATATTTCCACTTTTCACTGTAACTTGATTCGTTGCGCAATATCTAGACAGTAAACACTGAGGCTGGCTGCGTGGCTCAGCGGTAACGTTCTCGCTTGCTAAGCCCAAGGTTGCAGGATCGAATCCTGGCGCAGCCAGTTGGCGCTTGAGGGTGCACAAATGCGAGAGAGCCTTGTCAGTAGATTTACTGGCACGTTAAGATCCCCTTTGGGGAAAAATTCCGGCACCCCGGCGTCTCTAAAAGCCAGAGTAGTTAAAAGGGACGTAAAAATAACATTATTATTATTATTATTATTAGACACTGACAGGCAACACAAGCTGATGGCTGACAAAATACTTGTATGAAGGCTACACGGGTAGAACAGGAAGATGAGTGAGACTCCACTCTTAGGCGAAGTCAATGCAATCAAATTAGTTACCGTATTGTTGTTTTAAGGGGCGGAACGACGAGGTCATCTGCCTCTCTCAACACAGATTAAAGTATACAAATTTGGAATGGAATTTAAAATTTAGAGGTGGTCATCTAAATTTGAAAAGACTGAAAATTATTATTTTTTAATTAAATAAAACTAATAATTACAAAAATAAACAAAAATTACGGAAAAACAAAAAATGCAGAATTCAAAAAGAACAAGTCTTTGAGTCAATGTATAGTGGAAAAATTTAGATTGAAATCAAATTAACATGCAGTATGAACAAGAAACCAGTCAGCTGGAACACATATAATTTTCTTCTCCTTCTTCTTCTTCTTCTTCTTCATCTTCTTATACTTTCCGTGAAGTAAGTTTGAGTCTTGGCTCAAGGCTAGTGGTTTCATGGAGAACCAAAACAAAGTATTTGTATCTTCCATCCGTAATTGGATGACCTTCGGGGTAGCACGGTGGCAGCGCATTTGCTTCTGGAGGGGGACGAGTGGAGTCAAATCTGGACTAATTGCGTTTAAAATTTCGTCTTTGTTGTTTTCTACCTCTTTTTCTTATAAATATAATATAGATATATCACTTTCTTGTGGACACGATAACTACCGCAATTTTGCACCAATCACTTTGAAATTTTTACATAATATGTATCGCTATAAAATCTCGGTCGAGTTCGTTAATTGGCACAATCGGTCGACAGGGGTGAAAACGGGGGGCTTTTTTTTTCTTTTTCGAAAAAGTGAAATATCGCTATAACTCTCTTAATATTTGAAATATCGAATCCATTCAAAGTTCATACTATTTGTTGGATAAGGCCCAAAAATGTATGTTTGAAAAAAAAAAAATCATAGCACCAACCATTGACCAAAGGGGTGGGAAAAAGTGGGGTTTTCGGGAAACATTAATCATATCTCTCTTAATAGACGCAATATCAAAACCGTACAACATGGACAATATTCCCCAACTAATTACCTAAAACTTTTGTCTGAAAGAATTTTTGATATAATTTCGGAATTATAAGAAAAAGACAAGAGCCATCAGAGGTTGCCATGACAACGCTACTAAATTGATGAGGGATGAGCCATCAGACGTTGCCATGACAACGCACTTGCAAGAGATCACATTCAGTTTTCCATCTGACTAAGTGTAAAGCGGCTTCGGTGACGTAACTGGTAGTATGCTGAACTTCTATGCCCAAGGTCGCGGGATCAAAGAAGGCCGAAGTCGTCGGATTTTCTAAGAGCGCTAAAAATCACTCAGTATGCTTTCCTTTGGAGGGGAAGTTCCAACGTTCGTTGCGAGTTGCTGGTTGTGGTGGCATCTAGTAGGCAAGTTCACAGCTAGGTGTTGTTGACGGTAGTATTTGGTAGCAACATTAGGAACTACTGCTTGAAATTGACCGTCTGCAGTCCTTACCTGAATTACAGACTAATACAGCCATCACAATTCACACCGTTTATCAGACAGACTCTACACTCACCCAACGTACACGGGATTACATGACCGCGTTGTCGGAGTCCCTAAACTGAGGAACCAACCAAAATCTCTGCGGGAGATAAAATTTTGCGTGAAGAAGTAACAGACCGTTAGATAGTTAGACATCAGTGTCGAAACCTTGCATAAGGACAGTGTGACCACAAGTATAAAAATGGACCCCAAATGACGAGAAGGTTACCGTCCCCATAAGACAATAATATGTTTGAAATATGCATAAAATGACGAAAAACAAAGTTAATTAAGCTCCAATTATAACATACTTTCTCGCAATAAATGAGGTCTGATCCTTCTACAAAAACCTGCATATTCTGGCTATATTCGCCTATCCCCAAGTTTGCCCGGTGAAATCTACCTCCACCTTCCGGCGTGCCGAGAGGACTTTTTTTTAAAGATTAGTTAGAACAGTTGCTTTTAAGTTAATTAATGTTTATTATATCATTTGTAATTGGGTGCCAGTCCTGTATATGGTAAATAAATCTATCTACATAATCCTAAGGGTAAGGGGGCTAAGAAGGAGCCCTTAATCATTTTAAGCAAAAAAAAAAAAAAAAAAAAAGCAGGTGGTTTAGTTTACAAACCGTATACAACAATAATTACTTGGAATTGAATTAGTGATATTTTCAGCTAATACCGTAAAGTTTATGATGGAATGAATCCTGAGATAAATGCAAAAATATATCCACGGAAGTAAGATAAATGTGCAATCGGCAATCACTTCTTTCGTAACAGATGAACTGGCTTTGAAGGCAGGGCCTCATGACTAATGCCATCCATGCCCCAATCAACTTGTAACAGAATTTATTTGGTTACAGAGTCTCACCCTCGGGTTTTGCATTCGGGCAGTTTAGTCTATCATACACGGTATGTATTTTATTATATTGGCCATATATATTGTTACAGCCCCCAGCCCTTATAAGGCTGTAACGCCCTACACATCCCTAAAACCCGTAACAAATCCCATACCAAAGGAATACGAGGGACAGATTACAGACAGCACAATTATTAGAAGATAACACACAGGCGAAGCAACTATTGCCTCACAGTAATAACACCGAAACTGCAAGTTTGCAACACTACCGCAAACAAACAAACAAATTTGGCACAGCAGAACATGGATTTTTGCCAGTACTAAGTGTAGCCCAGGCATTTTAGTCTAAAAATCTTCGAAACCTAGAAAAAAATCATGTAGCCTAAAGCTAATTTTCTCAGAATTTGATAATTTGACCCTGGGGAACAACATACTAAAATTCTCCAAGTTTCCGATGCCGCCTTCCTTGTTTTCCAGGCCTGGAAACCTGGATTTTCAGGATATGCCTGGAGCGCCCACAAAAACCGAATCGTTTATCCAAAATTGACAAAGTATGGTATCAAATGAAAGAAAATGCAAGAAAAACAACATTCGGTCACTTCCGGTCGAATAAAAACAAAACAAAAACGCGCAAAATTCATTTTTTTTTCAATCAACGCGCTTTTATGTGACCAAAACATGGGGTTAAAGGAAAATAAGCTAAATAGAACAAAATAGCATCTTTTTAGATTTCCAGAAGTGTCTTCTGTTTGTTTATACGTCTAATACGAGCTACAGCCAGAATAAATTGAACACCAAATTAAGTTGGTAGCGCCGTCGCGTCGTGTACATTGTTGGGTCGAATGCTCGTTGCTGCTCCTGGGCTGCGGCTTACGCTGTGCAAGGGAAGGCTTGTTGTTGCTATTGTGTTGAGTTTAACGTTTATTGGTGGTACGTTGCGATATATGCCTACTATAAAGGTACAGTGAAGAAGGTTGTGTGAA
Organism: Meconema thalassinum; assembly: GCA_946902985.2. NCBI lineage: Eukaryota > Metazoa > Arthropoda > Insecta > Orthoptera > Tettigoniidae > Meconema > Meconema thalassinum. The sequence continues at coordinate 775,413,847 of OX336388.2, read as the reverse complement.
AATGTGGAATTGCGTTTTATGTAAAGAACCTTTAAATCCACTTCCGAGAACGGCTGAGGTGGGAATCGAACCCCCTCTACTCATTTGGACCACCCGAGGCTGAGTAGACCCCGTTCCAGTCCTCATACCACTTTTCAAATTTCGTGGCAGAGCCGGGAATCGAACCCAGGATCTCCGGGGTGGCAGCTAATCATGCTGACCGCTACGCTACGGAGGCGACTGTTATTATTATTATTATTATTATTATATCATTTTTGCCCAAATGGACAGTGATAAAGTCTTAAATGTTGAAATTTAACGGATTTCGAGCCAACTGAAATTGCACAATTCACATTTCCTTTGTCGCGTAAGGGAAGGTATGCCAGCAAGCTATGTGCACAGCCGTCGGCCTAGCGGCTTAAAGTGCTAAGGAGAGAAAAAAAATGCTGGGTTCGAGTGAGATTTGAACCGAAGACGTACTCAAGCTTTGTAAGCAAAGGGGGAGCGCCTTAACACCCGCGGCCTCCAGGCCGACGCTTGTAAGCGATGCTTGCTGGGATAACTTCGCTTATGCGACAAAGCAAACGTGAATTTCATGTTTTTAATCGGCTCTAAATCCGTTAAATTTGAGCGTTTGGAATTTTATCATATATCACCGTGTTTGCCTTAACGAGACCTATGCAAGCTGTTAGGTTCACTTCTCAATAAATCACATAGACTCCTCTAGAATGCATATTTTATTATTTGTTGTTGAAAGGTTCACAATTCACACGATACACACCATATTGTTTTTGACACTGAACCTTCTTCCATGACTGAACTTCACTGATATCAAAGACTATCTCAAAGATACTGCACTACACTCTTGTGCTTGCTGCCAACACAACATTCTCCCACCTTGAGTTGTGGAAACAACTCAACAAAACAATAAAATAACATAACACATATATTTTCACAAAATAAATGAACACAGAAATAAATAAGTCACTCAAAATATCTCTTTGGTTTAACCACCACTCTCCCAGTACTGGTTTTGATGAGATCAGAAGTATTAGTAGATGGTTTAACAGTCTTTGGATTTTTCTCCTTCTTCTCATTTTCATTCCGCTCAACATGCAGTCTTAAAGCATGATCTTCTCCAGATGTCTCTTCAAGTGGATACACCCTCTGTACTGGCCTCAGTAGCTCTCCTTTTGTAGTCGCCAAGCGAACAACTCTCACGACACCACCTTTGCCAGGGATGACCTCCGTCACTCTTGCCAGCGGCCAGTCTGGTCTCTTCGTGTTGTCACTGGCTACCAGTACTACTTCACCTACACAGGGTTTGTGATGACTTTTCCTAATGTGGTTCTTCTGTATTAGCTGCCCAAGATATTCACTCCTGAATCTTACCCTTAATGTTTCCTTTACTTTCTGTCTGTACCTGAATCTTCTGTCAAGTTTTATGTCCTCGATCATGTCGATATCGGGCATTCCAATCTCCTTGACTTCCTGTAGGAACATTGCAGGGGTGATAGCCATCAAGTCTTCTCCATCATTGGACAGGTAAGTAAGTGGTCGTGAATTCATGACAGCTTCAATGTCACACAGAACAGTCATCATTTCTTGGTACGACAGACATGACCTTCCCAGAACTTTCCTGAGCATTTGTTTGAGGACACCAATCAGCCTCTCCCACCATCCTCCCCACCATGCTGCAGTGGGAGGATTGAATTTCCATTTTATTTGGTGTACAGAACTATATTCAGCAATTTTATCCCACTGAATTGTCTCCAACAAATTGCAGGTGCCTTGAAAGTTTGTCCCATTGTCACTATAGACAATCATTGGCCTTCCACGTCTGGACACGAAGCGCCGAAAAGCTTCGAGGAATGTTGCAGTAGCCAAAGATGTTACTAACTCCAGGTGTACTGCACGAAAAACCGTACACGTGAACAGACAGACCCAGGCTTTCTCTCCACCTTTCAAAATCAGAGGCCCGGCAAAGTCGACCCCTGTTATTTCAAAAATTGAGGCTTCTCTTACTCTGTCTATGAGGAGAGGAGTTTGTTCTGCTTCAAGATGTTTTCCATGGTACCTTCTGCAGACAACACATGTTTTAATTGCACTCTTCACCGTTCTCCTTCCTCCAAGGATCCAATATTTCTGTCTGAGCCCACTGAGCAGAATCTGGGTTCCAGCATGACATAAGTCATTGTGCTTCTCCCTAATGAGAGCGTGAACTGCTGTATGCTTCGCAGGAAGGATAGCAGGACAACGGAAAGCATAATCATCTTTGCGCGATATAATTTTTGTTTTCACTCTCTTCACTCCCTCATCATCCATGAAAACACATAGTGAGTTGAATCTTTCATCCTTTTCACCAACAAAACACTCCTTTTGTATGAACTTCATCACGACTTTTTCTGCTTCTGTGGTTTCTTCAATGGATAGTTCGGTAGTTCTTCTATATTTTTTTTGTCGACAATTATACAGAAACCTCAAGATCCATCCTATCATACGAACTGTTCTACGGAAACTTGAGAAATAGTCAAGGTGCCATTCTTGGGTATTGGACTTGTCTTCTAACACCGTCATAGTGTTGACTTTCTTTTTTCTTTCTTGGAAGACTTCATCATTGTTTGTTGAAATTTCGGGGCTAGGCCATTGTGTAGTGGATTGTTTTAGCCATTTTGGCCCTTCCCACCATCTCTGTTGAAGTAACTGTTTTGTGCTACATCCCCTTGATGCCAGGTCAGCCGGATTCATGGTTCCTGGAACATGCCGCCACTGTTCTATTCTGGACAGTCTTCGAATTTCTTGCACTCTGTTCCACACGAAGGTCCCCCAAGGTTCGTCTAACTTGATCCAGGACAACACAGTCGACGAGTCACTCCAATAATAAGTTACGATTTATTTTGCAGTTAATGTTGGCAGTACTGACGTCACTAGTCGAACCCCTATTGTAGCTGCCAATAATTCCAGGCGTGGTATGGTGATACTCTTCTTGGGTGCCACTCTTGTCTTGGCTTGTACAAATCGTAGCTCTATATTGTCAACCCTCTGTATTCGCAAGAATATAACTGCAGCATACGCAGTTTGACTGGCGTCGCAGAACACGTGAAGAGATATATCTTCAACCGACTGGACACTACCGATCAAACATCTAGGAATCTTAATCTCAGACAGCTGAGGTAGTTCTGCCAACCACTTCATGAATCTTCTCTTTGTTGTTTCGTCTACTATGGTGTCCCAACCCAAGTCAGTGGCCCATAGTTCTTGCAAGATTAATTTTGGACAGAGAAATACCGGACATGCGAAGCCAATAGGGTCAAACACCTTATGTGCAGCACCTAGTATAGCTCTTTTAGTGATTACATCATATTTGAAATCGTTAACATGAGTTAGATGCAGTTCAATGGTATCTTCTCCTTTATTCCAAATGAGCCCTAGCACATGAGTAAGATTTTCAGCTGTACCATCCTGAGAATACTCCCACCCTCGGAGATTGAAAGATGCCTTATCCATTATTATGCTTGCCTCTCGCATGAATGAATGAAGGTCATTTCTGTTGTTAACACTAATAGCACAGTTATCCACATAAAAACATTCTTCCAATCTTTCTATTGTTGAAGTTGAGTAGGAACTATTATCGACTGTTTGTCTCTTCAACTCGTTCAAGTGGAGTTTGATGGTTGCCGACAATAGGAACGGAGAACATGCAAGTCCAAAGACAACTCTATTGTGACGGAACACTTCTACCTTCCCTGTACATTCCTCCTCCCACCAAAGGAATCTCAGAAAATCACGGTCTCTAGGATTGACACTTATTTGAAGAAATGCTTTTTCTACATCAGCCGTCACACCGATCTCATTTTCTCTGAACTTCAGTAGCGAACTAGGGATCAACTCTATAAAGTTAGGCCCTTTTTCAATACATTCGTTCAGAGATGGAGCGTTTCTCTGCTTCGCCGAGGCATCAAAAACAGGCCTGATCTTGGTGGTGCTGTTTTCTTTGAAGACAGGTCGGTGAGGTAGATAGTGTCCACTATTCTTCAGTTCTTCTTCAGGTACCCTCTCGATGATTCCTTGCTCCAACCAACTTCGTAAGACATTATCGTACTCCTGATAATGTTGTTCAGCTTGTAGTTTCTTTGTAGTGATTTCTAATCTGTGCTGAGCAATTTCTTTGTTGTCAGGGAGAGGTGGATGTTGTTCACTCCAAGGCAGACACACTTCATATCTGTTATCTTCATTCAGTCGTGCAGTCTCAAGGAAGTTATTTCTAACACGCTCATTCCTCTCGACGATAGATTCTTTCACAACAGGGTCAGTAATTCCAAGAATTTCTAAGTCCCAGAGATCAGAAATTCTTGTATGTTGGGAAAACAATGATGACACTAATAATGATGCCGAATCCCTTTGGGCCTTGTTACCTATGACTTTTCCCATTAGTGTCCACCCTAGGGAAGTCTCCACCAAAACTAGGCCACCTTTTAGTTGATGTTTCCTCCCAGTGAGCAGTTCACCCGCCTTATCGGCCCCAATCAGAATCTGCACAGGCCCTCTCTCTCGTACATCAGTTAAACATATTTTCAGATCCCTTATCTCCTCACTCCAAGAACCATTCTTAATATATGGGACATCTTCACAAATTATCTCTTGGCCTAAAACTTCCAGCTCCTTGGAATAGTTTCCCTCCAATCGCTTTAAACTTATTCTGTAACAGTCGTGTTTTGCTTCTCGAGAACGTACTCCACCAAACAAGGAATGTATTAACGTTTCCTTCCTGATTGACTGATACCCCATTTCTTCGGCTAGGTCACGTGCAATGTAGGATTTAGTAGACCCAGTATCAATGACAGCTCGTACAGTTTTTTGTTTACCCTTTCCTTTAACGACAACTGCCAGGGTTTGCAAGTACACCTCAGGAGAACAAGACACATTAGCCAAAGCCTTATCCACATTATTGACATCCTGGAGAACCAAATTCCTGTCTCCCTCGTAATTCTGTTTGGACACACTTTCATTTTCTTTGTCACGGAGCTTATAACACATTAATACCACATGTTTACCACCACAAACAATGCACCTGACAATCGATTTACAAGCTCTACTTGCATGGCCCTTCTTTAAACAATTGAAGCAACAGTGTTTATCAGTTAAGATTTTCCTTTTCTCCCCTATAGTCATTTTTTGAGCTTTAATGCACTCTGGGCTCGAATGATGTTTAATACAAAAAACACACTCCTGTCTCTTAGAAACATCAGCAAACAAAGCAGAAGCAGTAGGTATATTTGGTTCAATGACATCCCTTGGTTTCTTGTCTCCCTTAATCTTAGATCCTTGGGATGTGCTAATACTAAACCCTTTCATAGGCAATGAAATTCTTTCTTCACTTACTACTTCATTTTGAAGAAAAGCCATTTATTTATTTAATCGTATGGTGAATTATATACAAAATTTACATTATACAACATTATCCACATTCTGCAACCAAGTTATGACATTCGGAGTGACGTGAAAGAGTTCAGCAGGGTTCCCAGGGAACGAGAACAGAGGGCAGCGTCGGAGCAGATGATCCATTGTCTGCTCCTCTTGATCACAGTCGCACATTGCTGAATTGATCCAGCCCCATCTGTGTTGAAAGAATTTACAGCAGCCATGGCCGGTACTGAATCTGTTAAGACGGCACCACAGTTTCCTTGGGAGGTCAGAACCTTTCAGTTCCTTTGTAGGATCAAGAGAATGGGCACTTGTCCCCGCTGTTTTTGTTGACCACTCGTTTCTCCAACTTTGGTTTAAATTAAACCCATCCACATACAGTATTTCTGCAGTAACACATGTTGGCCTCCTAGACCGTAGTCGCTGTTGTGAGGGATGGCAAAATTCATGGTGTAGTGGTAAGGTAGGTGAAGCCCTGATCTTCTTAGCCTCTCTCAACAATGCTTGTTTCCTTCTTAGATGTGGTGGAGGAATGTGGCTCAGCACAGGCAGCCAATGGCAAGGCGTTGACTTAATAGTACCAGTGATGCATCGCATTGTGCATTTAATCTTGAGTCTACTTTATGCACTTGTGCACTTTCCAACCACACGGGTGCACAGTATTCTGCTGTTGAATAGACAAGGCTAATGCCAGTTAGGCGTAAGCAGTCGGCAGAGGCTCCCCAGGAAGTACCACTAAGTTTATGTAGGATGTTGTTTCTTGCAGCAATTTTATGGGAGAGCTTGGTGAGATGCTCTTTGTAGGTCAGGGTTCTATCCAAAGTCACTCCAAGATACGTAGGAAAGGGATTGTATCTAAGTTGTTGTCCGTCAAGCAAAATATTTGGTTTGTAATTAGAAAACCGATGTGCAAGGTGGAAGCAAGATACTTCTGTTTTATTCAGGCTCGGAATCAATCTCCAGGACTGAAGGAAAGCTGACATTCTCTTAAGGTCTTCAGTAAGGGTGTTTTCTGCATCTTCAAAATTTCTGCTCTGCGTTACAAGCGCAATATCGTCAGCATAAATGAACTTTCTTGCCGTAGTATTTGGCAAGTCATGAATATACAGGTTGAAAAGGATAGGGGCCAAAACAGATCCTTGTGGGAGTCCATTATTCAGCTTCCTCTTGTGACTTTTAGAGTCACCCAAGAACACCTCAAACTGTCTTTCACTGAGAATGTTTGATAACAAATTCACAATTTCAAAAGATGGAATAACTTGAAACAGTTTGAAAAGTAACCCTTGTCTCCAGACAGTATCATAGGCTGCCGTGAGATCAATGAAGACAGCTGTGGATTTTAGATGGTTTTGGAAACCTGCTTCAATATGTGTTGTAAGGGCAAGAACTTGATCTGTGCAACTACGACCGTTTCGGAAGCCAGCTTGTTCAGGTGGTATGACATCTTCAATGTACGGTGCTATCCTGTTCAGAAGGACACGTTCCAGAAGTTTAAACATGGCGCTAAGCAGGGCAATGGGACGATAGCTTTCAGGATTGTGTTCAGATTTACCTGGTTTCAGAATAGCTATAACTTTGGATAGTTTAAACTGTTTGGGTAGGTGATTCTTTTCAAGGATATATGTGAAAAGAGAAGTAATCCAGTTTATACTGAGTGGACCCATGTGTAAGATGAATTCATTATAGATGTTATCAGGACCAGCTGCCTTGTTGGTCTTCAACTGCTTGATAGCTGCTACAACTTCTTCAACAGAAAACGCCCTGGATAGTTGATTATTTCTCTGGGCGTTCTTTTTGAGGAGAGTGAGGTTACGTTTCACCATTTTGGTGTGACACTTGTCTCGCTTTGCCCTTGTAAGATCTACCATTCTATTAGCAATGGTGTCAGGACTTAAAGTACCGTATGTCTTTCTGGAGTTTTTCTTACCAGTCAGTCCGTGAAGTATTCTCCAAGCTTTTCTGCTCGACTTTACAAAATTCATTTCTGTAACAGTTGCTTCCCACTTCTCTCTCCTGCTTTTATTGAGGGACAGTAGTAGCTGAGTGCCTAATGATTGATCTCCAGTACTTTGATATTCTTTAAACAAGTCCTCACTGTCCTTATTCCATCCAGGCACATATTCCTTCCTATAACCCCTAGGAATGTTTGCTTTTGCAGCCTTAATAACGAGTTCAACAAATTCGCCATAGTTGGTTGCTGTTGATTGTAAGTTCTTCTCAGTTAAGTTTTTATCAAGTTCCTTAGAGAATGCGTCCCAATTAGCGCGTTGGAAATTCCATCTGGGTAAGGGCATCGAATTCATAAGAGGGATTTTTAGCCCTACCTCTACAATTACAGGACGGTGTTGGCTGTTTAGAAAGTTAGACATAACATTTCGTGAGGTATATAAGGGTTGCGATAGTTGATCCATAGATACAAATACTAGATCTGGGTTGTAGTCCCTATTCCAGCGTGCGGAATGGAAAGTACCTTTGTCCTTTACATCAAACACCAGATGCAAATTGGATATTTCTGCCCATAAAAGTAATGTCTCTCCATTATCATCTACTGTATCATAAACCCCATGATGTGTGGTGGCTGTTAAAGTCACCAGTATAGATACATGGATGGTCAAAAGTAGGCAGTACAGCTGGAGTCCAGTTTATGCATGGAGGCTTGTACACATTGACAATTTTTAGGCCGTTAATCTCAATGACTAATAGGAAGGTATTGTCTATGACTGTGGACTCAAGAACTTGGACTGCAGTCAAGCTGGACTTGGCATAAGTGGCTATACCATACTGTGGGTGGTGGATGGCATTTACTAGGGTATAACTTGGAAGATGTCCTCTTCTATGGAAGTCCTGCTCATCTTTGGTATGCGTCTCTTGGATATTAACGATGTCAATATCAAGATCCTGTAGCTGTTTATGTAGATAAACACATTTGGCTGAACTTAGGCCTTCAATATTGAGTTGCATAATGCGTATTGAGTGTCCAATATCTCTAGCCATGAGCTGCTGCAAACGATCTTTGGATACGGAATCACACCTGAAGGAAGTATTCCTCTGCCATGCTCTTAATAGGTCTTCTGGCAAAGATGATTCAATTAGGGGATACAGCATTGCAGTACATTTTTCTGTAGTAACGCCTAAACTTTCCAGCGATCTGAGATGTGACTCTAATTTATCATACAAGCTACTCAGTGTTGGCCTTTCTTTGGAATTGACTGCATTCGTCAATACTAGTTTGAGCAATTCACGAACATAAACTTCCACCTGCAAGTCCTCTCTACCAAATCGAGCTTGAAGACTCTTTATAGCTTTGTCATAATTCTCGGCAGTGGGTGGAAAACTAGTAACTAATTCATATGCTCTGGAACCTTCTGTCATAGCCTGAATTAAATATTGGAATTTATCTTCCTTCCCAATGTCCTCATCCTCGTGAATTTTACGGAACTGGCTCCAAAAATATAACCAATCAATTATTTCACCAGAAAATTTCTTAAATTCTATTCTTGGAAGTCTATATTTCTTTTTATCACAAACATTGTCATTCACTACACTTTGTGGAGGGGTAATGGAAACAACGGGATTCATAAAACGTGTTGCTTTTGTTCTACAGCTAAGGAATTTGTGTTTGTAATCATCAGCTGATTCACATTCCGTTTCTATTTAGTCATCCTCACACTCGTCGTCTATGATCTGTTGAAAAATTAATCCATCTAAATTAGAGATATCATCATACTTTTCTTGAAGGATTTCAAGTTGCACTTGCACTTTTTCCGTTTCAGTTTGATCATCTTCTAACAACGCCATTAGTTGATTGTGTGAGCGCGTAAATAACCGCCGCTTTACGGTTCTTTCTTTAGCGAGTCTTTCCATCTTCTTTATTCACGGGAGCCTTTTACTATGAATGAGTCCTGTCACGGTCGCCATAAAATGTTAGGTTCACTTCTCAATAAATCACATAGACTCCTCTAGAATGCATATTTTATTATTTGTTGTGGAAAGGTTCACAATTCACACGATACACACCATATTGTTTTTGACACTGAACTTCACTGATATCAAAGACTATGTCAAAGATACTGCACTACACTCTTGTGCTTGCTGCCAACACAACACAAGCAATGGTAAGGGTTTTTTGAAAATGTAAATCCGTTAGCTTCTTTTTTTTTACGTTAGAAATTGGGATACCGTCCAAACCTTTTTTACAGCTTACTTCTTACAGTTTTTACAGCTTTTTGTGCATGTTAGTAACGTTTTTAATCGACTTCGACTAAAATGAAGTTTAATTTAGGAAAACTGACCAGGAGTTTGTTTTTATCTTAAAAACTCTGCTTCAAAGTTGGTTATTTAGATCTAACTGAGGGCCCAATTTCTGGTAGTAGAACCAGGTAAATATTTAACTAATTTTTTTTTTTTTTAGGATCGCTTACACGCGGCCTGGTTTGATAAAGGCATCTCTAGATAAAAGGCCCGAAGGAGAATTATCCAATGAGGAAACGCTCTTAAAACCTACTCTTCGTTCTTCTGTTGACCCTTTCAACATAAAAGAAGATTGTCTGTTCTGTAGCAAAGAGACCTCGTCTCGGAAGGAGACGAAAAAGGAAGTTAAGTACAGACGTATTATCCAGGAGATCTGAACGATTCCGGTTATTACAGGCATCCGACTACGAGCAATCGAACGTGACGATGAATGGGGACGTACTGTATTTGCTCGTGTGGACAGCATAAGAGACCTTGTTGCTGCCGAGGCCAAATATCATCGAGAATGTCATCTCCGATTTGTATCTGGAGGCGTTTTGGAGGGTGATGGTAGCAGCGTCAAGACTGGCCGTGGCCGTCCTGCGGACCCCGAAAAACACGACGCCTTTGAAAAGCTCTGTACGCTCTTGGAGACCAATGAAGATTGCCAGTTCACGCTTGGTGATCTTCATGACTACCTTGAGAAAGTATGTAAAGAAATGGAATTTGGCCCATATGTGAAAAAAAAATCTCAAAGAAAAACTACTTAGCCACTATGGACAGCGAATCTTCATCACCGAGCTGCCAGGTCGAAACTGCATTGTAAATATGAAAGAAGCGGCAGAAAACATCTTGCACGACAAATGGTACAAGGGACGTGGGACGTCCGAGGCCGATGAACGTTGGCGAATCGTAGAAAAGGCCGCTCAAATTATAAAAGAAGATATTCGGACGCGTGCATATAATCTGGAGGAATATCCGTCCGCAGAAGAGCAGTCGTTAGATGCCGACGTTCTACCGAATACTCTAGCTCTGTTTCTTGATCGGATCATCACGACCAAGTTAGAGGGCCCTACCGGCAAATCCGCCAGGAAAAAAGCCATTGGGCAGGCAATTATTTCAGCTTGTCGTCCGAAGTCTTTTTTTTTATCTCCTATCTTGTTGGCAGTTGGCGTGTATGTCCACGGGTCACAGCAGCTTGTAGATCTTGTTCATAACATGGGTTTCTCCGTGTCCTAAAACGAGCTTCTTTGTTACGAGGATAACGTAATAGCTTTCACGACCAGTGAAAATGACACAGGCGAAGAACAGCTTGGCGAAGCAGAGCCGAACAAAGACTTTGTTCAATATTCCTTTGATAACATTGACGTTAATGTGCGCACGCAGACCGGACACGGGACGTTTCACAACATGGGTGGTGTTATGATGCCTACACCAGCCCCCACTTTACCTCGGAAAGCGGTACCACGGCAATGAAATATATCAGCTGCTGCTGTAACATTTAGTTTATAGATTTCATGTTTCAACATGTTTTATGTGTCTATAAGCATAGGACTTATTTATACTTTTTTATACATATTTCTGTCATTGTAATCATTCGAATGATTTCACGAAAAATAACTATTAATTTTCTTTTTCTTTCCAGGAGGAGGCCGTGCCAGCCATAGACACCGACGTAGGTCATTAGTCGACCCTACATATACAATATTGCACCAAATATTTTTTTAATTTCACAAATGTTTTATTTTATTTTATAATTGTCGCTGTTAAAACCACAAACCAAGTGTTCATTAAAACGCATGTTATCAACTGCACATGTGAGTGTGTTTTTTTTGTCGGTCTTTGTTATTCATTTAGCAAATCTTGCGTCGTTTTATGATTTTTACATGGGCGTCGCGTAACCAACTCAACGTGGCGTTCAACTTATTCTGGCTGTAGCTCGTGCAATATTAGACGTACGAACAAACAAAAGACACTTCTGGAAAGCCAAAGACATGCTCTTTCGTTCTGTTTAGCTTATTTTCCTTTAACCCCATGTTTTGGTCACTTAAAACCGCGTTGATTGGAAACAAAATTTAAAAAATTGAATTTCGCGCTTTTTTTGTTTCTTTATCAACCGGAAGTGACCGAATGTTGCTTTTCTTACGTTTTTAGAACCTGTATGTTCTCATCTTTCATTTGACACCATACTTTGTCAATTTTGGATAAACTATTCGGTTTTTACGGGTGCTCCAGGCATATCCTGGAATTCCAGGTTTCTATGCCTGGAAAACAAGGAAGCCGGCATCGGAAGCTTGGTGAATTTTAATATGTTGTTCCCCAGGGTCAAATTGTCAAATTCTCAGAAAATTAGCTTTACATGATTTTTTTTTCAACCGTAAATCCTAAAATGCCTGGGCTAGTGCCTGTCTTGTCTGCCTTCACTTCATTGGTTATAAAAAAATGTGAATTTATCATTTAACTCATGTATGTATGTGGCTTACGTTTGTTATTGGATTTCATTAAGTACATAAATGTGAGTATTTTTGCATTTTATTCAATTTTATATGTATGTTTTGTTTCAAACAAAATATCACTGTCTATGATTCTATGTCACTCCATGAAATTATTCTTATTATAGGACGTTGTTCAATAAATAAAAGCTATTCAAATATAATTTATTTTATCAATTAAATCATAGGTATATTATTTCAGTAGTATAGATCCCTCCTGTGGCGCTCAAAAGCGACCGATCGTGAAAAATGAGCATTCAAATGAAAGAGAATATACATTACCAGTGACGCATTGCACTCTAATTTCATAAATATCTAGAATTTATTTAAAAAATTACTTTTAAAAACTGTACTGAGCCCTGATTTTGAATTATTCATGAGTAAAATGAGAGTATTTTTACAAGCCCATGATGTAATTTCCCAGTCACGTGATCTGTGAAGCAAAGTTGGCGCATGTCAAGATCGACCGACCCATAGCAACGCTAATTTACCGCGGATTTGCAGTATTCATTGTTATAAATTATGCCATTGAATAGGAGCCGACAGCCAATGAGGAGAGGCCTGATAGAGATCATTATTACTGAAAGCCTCGTCCACATGATGAAATAATTACTTTTAGGCCATTGAAAGGAGAATTAATGCATTAGAATGATGAAGAAAATAAGAAGAGGAATATAACAATATGGTACGGTACTTTAAAAGTCACTGAAGGTCCACAATAGACATATATAAGCTTTTCAAGAAGTGTAAGCAAAGTTTTAGCGCGAATGCAATATGGCGCGCACGAGAGTCGATCAAGGAAGTGTGGGAGCGAGGAAGCTTGGTCTTTCGTCTTGAGAATTCGTCGAGTGCAGACGTTGTTCTACCGTCAATTTTGAGGCTAAGTGAGCCCGACGTTCAGCGGAGTGTCTTGACCGCGAACTAGGCTGCCGTTGCGAGGTAAAGCTAGGCATTGCCCGGTTAAGATTTAGTGCAAGTTGAGCAGAGTAAAGCAGAGTCGATATTAAGGCTTATGAAGTTGAATATCTGCTTTATTTTATTATACTCTGCAAGTATATATTGAGGCGAGTATCCACTACTAGTTTAGTGAGGAAATTCAACGCAGTTTAGCAAATATAGCGTGTTTTAGACAAACATATTTCGGCAGAAGAAAAGTGCGTATTTCAGCACAGAAGGGAACGTTTTTACGAAGAGCAAGTTATCAGCGAGTGCTATTAACACTACAGCTTCGAGAGAGCGTAAGTCTTTCAACAATATTGAGTGTTGTATGAACATTGAAGTGAACTATTACTACATATTATACATTATGACTTCGAATATGAACATTATTATGAAATCTACATTTGAACATAGAACAATGACTTCAGTTATGGAGTGGATTAATATGCGCCAGGGATATATCATGACAGAGATATGAGTTGACGATATGGAGCAACACTTAACTTCAAAACATGTACGACATCATGTTAAACTGAGATGTCGAATACATTATGTACTTATCATCCTTGTACATTGATGTATTCTCATGTACTTCAACTACAAGAATAAAAGTAATATACTGAAATCATAGAACATCCATATAAACATTTCATCGAGAATAACTATTCGATCTTTAGTTTTCGAACTATATTTTCACCAATGAAGATCAATCGTCAGTATAGCTTGAATATGGCATGGTTTATCGGAACGAGAGAACGTCGAAGGGATCATATTTTCAAGAATGAAGACACTAGGGCGATCCCAGTGAAAAGCATGAAACTTGGAATCCAGAACATGAGGAAGATCCGCAGTTCGAATCCCAGTGGAATTATTCCGGGAAGGAACCTTTCCCTACCCGAGGTCGCAGATTCAACATCTTTAATGGCAGACCAGCAGCCGTTTCTTTCTTCATTGAAGTATCCAACTTCAGGGTATTCCTTAAATACCATATTTGACCTTCGAGATGTAACTTCACAAGGTAGAGACAAGCCAATTTCTTTGTAGTTTAGTATTTTGGTGACATTTCAGAGCAACATTTCTCCATGTATTTTCAGTCGACGATGTATTGAATTTAAACTTCAGTATAATGTGAGATGATAGTCCTTATTCAACTGCACATGCAAATTTCAACGATGCAGCCTTTGAATTAATTTGATTAATATTTGGAAATTTATTTAATTATGCTTTATAATTTAAGACGTTCTTAAATTATTCTACGAAGTCAGTATTTCAGAGTTTAGAGATTTACAGACGGTTTTTGAGTCTTAGATGCCCATTAAATTCATTTTTAGCCCAGGCATTTTATTCTAAAAATCGTCAAAACCTAATAATAATAATAATAATAATAAATATGATAATTTGACCCTGGGGAACAACATACTAAACTTCTCCAAGTTTCCGATGCCGGCTTTCTTGTTTTCTAGGCCTGGAAACCTGGAATTCCAGGATATTCCTGGAGGCCCACAAAAACTGAATCGTTTATCCAAAATTGACAAAGTATGGTATCAAATGAAAGAGGAAAACATGCAGGTTCTAAAAAACGCAAGAAAAACAACATTCGGTCACTTCCGCTCGAATAAAAAATAAACAAACGCGCAAAATTCAAACTTTTTAATATTTTTTTCAATCAATGCTCTTTTAAGTGACAAAAAATGGGGTTAAAGGAAAATAAGCTAAATAGAACGAAAGAGCATGTTTTAGCTTTCCAGAAGTGTATTTTGTTTGTTTGTACGTCTAATAGTGTACGAGCTACAGCCAGAATAAATTGAACACCAAATTAAGTTGGTAGCGCCGTCACGTCGTGTACATTGATTGGTCGAATGCTCGTTGCTGCTCCTGGGCTGAGGCTTACGCTGTGCAAGGAAAGGCTTGTTGTTGCTATTGTGTTGTTGTTGAGTTTAACGTTTATTGTTGGTACATTGCGATATATGCCTACTATAAAAGTACAGTGAAGAAGGTTGTGTTAAAATGTGGAATTGCGTTTTATGTAAAGACTTTTAGTGTCGGTGTTGTAAGTTTAGTGAAAAAGAAAGGCCTCGAAAGTTTAAAAATCGCAAGCGAGAAGCGAAATGATGGCTTGGTGGATACTTTTGCTTCACCGGAATCTCAGAAAGTTCACCTTCATTGCAGGTAAGGATGTGTTTTGTATTCTATATACTATAAAATACAACGGACGTACCTTAAAAACACAAATGCTTGAAACTATGTAATGCTGTTGAGGAATTCTGCGGGATGGCTTTTAACACATCCGAACAGGTGAGTCTTACCGTAAAAGGGAGGCAATCAACTGATATTTTGTTTAACTTGTAAGTAGAAAAGGCACATTACAAATAAAACTGGTTTCCCTGTTTGTTTACAGCACGTCGACATACGAGAATCTCGTCGTTGAAACGACTGTCAGGATGTCAAGGTATTCCAAGAATGGCTAGAAAAGCATTCCCCGTTTCTCCACTCTCTTGCAACTGGAGTCGTGGCAGACGGAAGAGTTAACTGCGATCAGGCCCTTGAAATTGTTAGAAGAGGAGTTAGTGGAATGGTCGGCAAGTCCTTCGCGGACGTAAAAATGTTGAGGAAGAACAAGGTAATGCCACTGTCAGCCACGAGCGGGACGGTATACATTAGAGAAGAAGTTACACCGGTAAACTCAAGCCAGTTATTTATGAGGATAGTGTGCGTTTTGAAACACGAGACGGAAAAGGTCGAATTCTTTCAGTATGAGCTAGCTACAACCCCGACTGCTTTATTCGATGGCTGTCTAATGCGCAAGTCGAACAAGTCAGCGTTCACGACACTCTTCTAGCACACAGAGGTCTGCCAAGTCACCTGGTGACTTTTAAAAACAAAGCAGGTAAAGCATTTTGTTTGATTTTAGGTTCAAGAATGGCTAGGCAGAAAACTCGATCCTACGGAGTGGGGCTGGCAGGCTACTAATAATACATTACGCCCAGTTCTTACAACCTCACCGCCAGCTCCTGACTCCCTATTGCTCCTTATCGCGTGCGATTGTAAAGCTGGTTGTGGAGCACGCTGCGGATGCAAGCGGTCAGGGCAGTTGTGCTCAGAAATGTACTCCCAATGCCATGGAGAAAACTGCTGCAATGCAATGAGCTACTATGAGACAGATCAGGATCCAGATTCACCCGATGTAATTTCCTCTTGAATTTGTCATATTCCTGTTTTCCTTCTTTTATACATATTTCTGTCATTGTAAGCATTCGAACGATTACACGAAAAATAACTATTGATTTTCTTTTTACTTTCCAGGAGGAGGCCGTGCCTTCCATAGACACTGACGCAGGACATTAGTCGACCCTACATGTACAATATTGCACCAAATATTTTTAAAATTTCACAAATGTTTTTTTTTATATTTTTCGCTGTTAAAACAACAAACCAAATGTTCATTAAAACACATGTTATCAACTGTACAAGTGTGTGTGTTTTTTGTTGGTCTTTGTTATTCATTTAGCATATCTTGCGTCGTTTTATGATTTTTACATGGGCGTCGGGTAACCGACTCAACGTGGCGTTCAAATTATTCTGGCTGTAGCTTGTACACTATTAGACGTACGAACAAACAAAACACACTTCTGGAAAGCTAAAAACATGCTCTTTCGTTCTGTTTAGCTTATTTTCCTTCAACCCCATGTTTCGGTCACTTAAAACCACTTTGACTGCAAACAAAATTAAAATTTGAATGTCGCGCATTTTTTGTTTTTTATCGACCGCAAGTGACCGAATGTTGTTTTTCTTACGTTTTTTAGACCCGGCATGTTCTCCTCTTTCGTTTGATACCATACTTTGTCAATTTTGGATAAACGAGTCAGTTTTTACGGGAGCTCCAGGAATATCCTGGAATGCCAGGTTTCCAGGCCTGGAAAACAAGGAAGCATGGAGAATTTTAATATATTGTTCCCCAGGGTCAAATTGTTAAATTCTGAGAAAATGAGCTTTACATGATTTTTTTACCTTAAATCCTAAAATGACAGGGCTATTTAAATTAAATGACTTGGGTTTCTTATTTGTAAGAAGCAACTTTAGTAGGAAGAAGAAGAATGATACGCGTGTGATATTATAGTAAGACATTAGTTTCGACGATCTGGCAAGTACTATTCACCATATATATGCAACGAACATTGATATGCAATGATATTCCTACAAGGAATTATTTCACGATTATGACTAACCATTTAATTTGGAAGAAAGCTTTGATCTTTCCTAAATGTAACTTATTAGAGAGGAAGTCTTCTTAGAAGACATTATTTCAATCGACTTAGGATATTATAGGGTAATCCTTATTCCAGTCGAGATTGATCTTAATTCGATACTTCCATAACATTTAATGTTATAGCAGTTTGTAACGTTATGTAATTTGTGAACGTGACTTTTGCAACACTGTATTGAAGAATATCAGCTTGGAGAGACGTTATATAGTATTTGTATTACATGTTTAGAACCAGAGGTTACTATAACAGACTATCATTTACCAAGTAAACCATCGCATGTCTTTCCAGTTGAAACTTCATATGTCGAGAGTATAAGTACTGCAGAATACCAGTAGAAATGTATCAACAATGTATGGCAGTTGTATATACAACAATTATTTGAAACAGTAAGTTTGTATTAATTCAATGTTAGAGTGAGGTTGAAATAGACCATTGTTTGACTTTTATAAAGGACTAGCTGTTACCCGCGGCTTCGCCCGCAATAACATTTGGAATCCCGTTATAACATTAGTTATATAGATTTTTCCTGTAGTGGAAGATAATGACGGCAACATGGAGCGTTGAAATTGAAAATCGGGTGCAATATACAACGGGGAGCTTTGATTTAAGGCTGATCCGCTAGCCCTCTGCCATGTCTATCGAGAGTGTTTTTAACGCCTAAGCACTTCTCGGTAAACTACATTTCTGGTCTTTCTCTCAGACTGCAGAATGACTAAGCCACCAGAAGAACTGACTCTGGAGCATGCCACGTACAATTGACCATGTGCGAAACAGTCACTCAGATCCACACCAGCTACTTTTAAACTCTGCCCCTGAGCCTTGTTAATTGTCATGGCGTAGCAGACTTTCAAAGGAAACTGCAGACGTTTGAATTGAAAATGGTAGTCTGATGGGATTAGAGGAATGCGGGGTATGAAGACAGTTTCGCCTTGGCCAACACCTGTAAATATGGTGGCTTCAATCACAAATTTATGCAGAGCTTTAACTTGCAGCCTGGTTCCATTGCAGAGTTTAGGAGGGTTTAGATTGCGCAATAACATGACAGGAGCACCAACCTTGAGGATGAGGACATGAGGCGGTATTCCGGGCGGGTTAAGAGTGTTTAAAAACTCCACAGGATAATGAACTGCATCTTCAACCTCTACAACTGAGTCTACTGATTCGTATACCATTTTTGTTGTTGATAACTTCTTAAGGATGGCGATATTTATACTATCAGCAGAGTCATTTGTTGGGGTAAGAATAGCTCTTTCTTCCATCCATAAATTATCAAGGTTGGAATTTACAAACACTTGGGGATAGATCTTTTCGATCAAATTCTCTAAACTGTCAACAACCTCGCACAGTTGAGCTGGAATAGTTATTTTTCCGTCATTTCCTCCAACTTTCCATTGCCAATGCTTAGAAGGAGACGGGAAAACTCCTCAGCCATAAAATCTCCATGGAGGTGTACGCGCATGTTGACAGTCAAGGGAATTGATCTGACTTTGGACCATATGTAAGACGATTTTAGACAGGCATTTACTTCGTCAGCCCGTGTTCCACGGGGTATAATAGGGAGGGTCTGTCTAAAGTCACCGGCAAGAAGTACTGTGACTCCACCCATAAGTTGGTTGTTACCCCTAATGTCCCTAAGTGTTCTGTCCAATGCCTCGACTCCTCCTTTGTGCGCCATCGTGCATTCATCCCAAACAATGAGTTTTGTCTCTCTCAGCACGCGAGCTGTACCACTTTGCTTAGAGATGTTACAAAGGGCAGATGCAGCGTGACTGAGGTTAAGAGGGAGCTTGAAAGCAGAATGAGCTGTTCTTCCACCATCCAGTTGGGTTGCTGCAATACCCGAGGAGGCAACTGCGATGGCAATGTTCTGTCGACTTCTAAATGTACTGAGCAGGAGATTAATGAGGAAGGTTTTGCCAGTTCCGCCTGGTGCATCTAGAAAAAAGAGCTGACCACATTCTGAAACAACACTTTGGACTATTTCGTCATAGGCCAATCTTTGCTCGTTGTTCAATTTTGGAACATTATCAGCAACCACTTTGGACAACTTAATTGTGTCGTAAGATAGTTCACTGACATATTCCCGGTGAACAACGACGGAGTCTTGTTCTCAAGAAGGCGACGGAAGTCCAAAGCGTTCCAGTTGTTGACCAGACATTTTTAGTACTAAATCCTCAAGAAGCACCAGACACCTGTTGTAGATAACACCCATGACCAGGTTGACATCAGCACACTGCCTCTGAACCTCTCTCACCACATCTTCCGCGAGGCTGTCTTTGTGTTTTTTCCAGAGCATGATGGGATCACTCGCTTGACAAAACACCAGTAAGATGGCAAACAGCTCACGAATCTTGTGGGGAGAGTCGGTGGAGGACGCTTCCTCTAGTGTGCGGTCCCAGTGCGCATCATCCTGTAGCAAGCCAAGTGCTTTACATGCCGCTTGAAATGTTGGTTGAACCACCCCTGCCACGGTTTTGAGGTCAGTAAAAGACTGAGGGCCAGGGATTTTATGTAAAAGGAGGCGTAGGTAATAGCACTCGGCATTACCAGGGTGAACGGTGTAAACTCTGCCAAGGGTCTGATCTTTTTTCACACCAGGATGGCCTGGGACTGGCTTTCCTTGCTTCCTTCTACAAAACTTATTACCTTTCCAAACGAAATAGGATGGAACTTCACAATATAAAAGTGTTGAAGCAAATTTATCGGATCGGCATAGTTCGAAGAAAGCAAGAAGAGCTGTGTTTGGAGGGCTGTTAAACTGATCACGAACGTCGTCTTCATTAAAGTAAACCCGCTGGCCGTTCTCGAGGTGGACGGCAAGTTGCATGACCGAAGGATAGCGTTCATGTATGAGGAAGCAGAATATGCGCCAAGCCGCCTCTGAGCTGCTGATGTAGCGTCCTGATTCATATCTCGCAACTTCGTCAAACTCTCCGATGCTAAAAGTAGCTTGGTCGGAACCTTTGTTAACATACTTGCAAATGTATTTTATTGACTTTACAGAGTTGCAGTACTCAACATTGATATGAGCTGAGGAGGTGCGAGATAGGACGGGGTTATAGGGTACCACCCAGCTATTGTCAATTTCCACTCCCTTTTTAATAATAGAAAATCCACCCTCCGAAGTGGGCAGCCTGCGATATTTGGGATACCCATCTTCCCCGGTTTGGGTTTCCTTGATGAGTGGTCTGGGGTACTTCTTGGTGCATACTCCTTACACCATGCACGACGAACTCCTGTTGAGAACTCCACATGGACCGTGGATCATGGTTGCCTTGACAATTTCATGGAGAGCAGGGTCAAGATTTGGGTCAGGAATCTCAGCACTGATCACCTTGTCGATGTCTTCAGACCTTAGCTTTTCTTCCAGCCACAGAAGTATGTGAACGTGAGGTAATCCTCGCTTTTGCCATTCAATGGAATACATGTGACACCTTGAAGGACCAAAGATACAACCCTTAGTAAGAAGTCTTATCATGTGGTTAACTTTCAAATGGAATACCCGCGCTACCAAATCATGCCTATCTTGAGGTTGTTGACCTTGTTTCAGGTGCTCGACTACTTCGGACCATTTTGGATTGCAGGTGAATGTTATAAAAAGATCAGGACGTCCAAAATGGCGCACGTAAGTCATGGCATCCTGAGTGCGTTCATGCATATAGCGCGGGCCTCCAGTGAATGTCGATGGCAACACGACCATTTTACCGATATCTGACAAACGGCTGTCAGCTTTACTCATTGCATCCTTCAGGTGCACATATTCCTCACTTCTCAACTTTTTCTGATTGATGCGAATCCAACGTAGTCTCTCTGTCTCAATCTTTGCATTCATATCAACCAGAAACTGATTGAGAAGATTGCGAAATAACAAAAGATAAGAATTATCACCCCCACGCTCAAATATTCTGAAGCTGTAAGAGTTAGCGGCAGACACGGTCTTCTTCAAAGGTGCTTGAGTGCTGTTGTGACGTTGAGGGATATTAATGCAGTAGCCATCTTCTCCACGGCAGAACATAAGCGGATATTGCAGAGCATCATACGCGCGATGTGTTTCACTAATACGAAGCAACCTGCTATCTCTGCCGTGGAGTACAATATCCCTTTTCTCAAACTCCTGACTAACAATTAAAACCGCCACTTCCTTAGTGCTAGGGGCGTTATAGCGGCCTTTGTGCTCGTCAAGAGGTCTTTTGTCAGCTTTGATAACCACCCGGAAGTCTTGATTGCCATCAGGAACTGATTCCATTGCTGTTATAAAATCCTGAATGTATCTATTATGGTTGTGTAACAGATCCTGCAATTGGAGAACTATCTGAGGCTTAACGACAGGGAAGATGCCACATCGGATGTTTTTTTCTATGTCTTCTTCTCCAACAAAGCAAATTTGTAGAAATTGAGGCTGTTGTTCAGATGATGGTAATAAGCTCCCGATTCGATGGTATACCTGCCCTTGCACTTTAAACGTTGGCATGAAATTGCCTTCTTTTACTTCCTTTGCACCAAAAGATGTCATTTGAAAACAACTATTATATTTACGTGTATTAGACAGGAAGTGTTCTGATTCTGGGTGCTGATGGTTAAGGAGGCTGTGCAAGGATTCAGGATATTGTTGGATCGGGGGCAGGGCCGTGGAGAGCGACGACGGGCCCTGGGGCTGGAATCTTCCGGCCCCCCCTCTAAAATCAAATTCTGTAAAATCCTCGCAAATTTGCACAAACAGATTTTGCACATTTTTTATTTGCACTAAATGGTCATTACGAAATCAATTACAAGAACATAAAGAGCCAGCAAGCAAGCAATAGTAATAATAATAATAATAATAATTGTAGCATGCTGAATTGCAATGCCCAAGATCGCGGGTATAAACTCGGCCGAAGTCGTCGGATTTTTAAGAGCGTTAAAATCCTTCAGTATGCCTGTATTCGGAGGGGAGGTAAAGACGGCGGGCCCATGTCATTGATTTATGGCATGTAAAAGAACCTACCACTACAATTGGTAGTGTGTAGCCAAAATTTGTAGGTTATTTGGTTAGAAACGCTCTATCAAGTTCCAACGTTCCCCGCTGGGTGTCAGTGACAGTGGCGTTTGGTAGCCAAAGTTGGAATTACTTGAAATTTTAACTTGTTGGGGAGCCTATGGGCGTTTAATTGAAATGACAGTTGGTTGCAATTCATATATAATAATGATATTTCAATGATATATTCCACTAAATCCAGGCTATATTTATTATCATAAGCAGAGCATGAATTACTATCAATATACATAAGTTAATGCTGGTATGTAAAATTTACAACATTGAAAGTGGAGGAATGCATCCAAAATTATTTACAAATTCAATGTTTATACCTGATAAGCGCGTTAATGCATTATTTTCAATTAACAAAAAATAATATCAGAATAAAGCCATCAAAAACTAGGTACCGTAACAAATTTCATTAATTCACTATACTGTTTTGGCCTTTGACAAATCTAAATTTGTCTCGATGAGGTAACACTGTAAGCATGCAGAGTATTCAGATTTAAAGTTCTGCAGGTCCTCTTTGATATCAATAATTTTAGAAATTCAGTGATACTCATAAAATCAATATGCTCGTTTGTCATACACAAATTTGAAAAAAGTTGCATTTACCGGACCAGTAATTGCATCGCTTATACAGTATTTAACTTTGGGAAAATACTCACATTGAAAAAAGCTGTTGTCCACGAACTCGGAAACAGGTGGGTTGGAATTCCACCGTCGCGTCGGTGATTCTATGCTTATTTTCCATGATGCATCGTTTTAACCCGTACATTCATTTCCTCCTCAATTCTATCCCTACGTCATAAGACCCAAACATTAATCAACATGAAGTTCATCTCACTGAACTGCATGTTAAAAGAGATGGAAAGGGTATACTGTACACTGAGCAGTACTACGGCCTCTGTGACGTAATCTCTTTTCATAATGAAAACATAATTTTTACACAAAGTCAAGACTTATTTTAAAATAGTTTTACATATAGTGTTTATATGTTGACATTCTTAAAATTTGCTGCCCTTGAAGAGTCACGCCCTTGGGTCTAAGCCTAAACACTGATAAGTGTTTTGGATGAACGGCAATCACACATCTTTGTACATTAAACAAAGCAAAATATATTTTCATAATTAACCACAGGTATACAGTACTCATACTTAACTCAAGTTATTATGTGCTATCAGTAGATTGCAGCTGATCAGTGATTGTTTTCACAAAAGAAGAAAATGTGAATTTGAACTATATTTTGTAATTGGCAGTCAGTGGATTTCTTATAATTTAATATTGCTTTGCAGTAAGCAAAACTAGAGGCAGATTTTCCTAAACATCCTCAATCCTATCTATGACTGGTGACCATTATGGGCGGATTTAAGCCAATGTCATGGTAGAGTGGACACATCGGGGATCTTGGGGTATGGAATATCACCAAGCTCAGAGTGGGGTCCGTTGGCCCTCCTCCGGAAAAGTTTCCAAAAATTAGGTCCAAATTATTGAGTTATAGGATAGGCCATTTGGGTGATTATTTTTGGGATATTTTGGAGTAAAAATTTGGTGACCATTGACATTTAGTGGCTATAGAAAAGACTCTCCGATATTGAAGTAAAAGCGCTCACTTCTTCAAGTAAGACCCCGCGGTGTACCTCACCAATGACCGTGACGGGGCCTACAGCAAGTCTACAGATCAGAGGTTCGAATCCGGGCGCTGACAGCGGCTATCCTGAGTGTGGTTTTTCACACTCCCTCCAGACCAATGCCGGGGCACTACCTTATTTCAAGTCCAGGGACACCTACCCTACTCTAAACCCTAATAATTACAGTAATAGTCGCGACGGCCAACGCATTCCCAGTCGACAACAAAGAATACGGCATGCGATTTATCATGTCACAGAGGCCTTAGCACAGCACAGTGTATACCCCGCTTTTCGTCCAGCAGTTGGTGGTTTTAAGAGGGTCTAAGTTTTTACTCTCCAAGACAAATAGTTACAACAATGTTGCCAATGCACCTCACCTATTATGCAACAACTACTAGCCTCCCCTTCAGTCTACACAATTCGCACGTTTTTTTTTGGTTTTCTATTTTGTTCGCTTCATTAATATTTGTGAAATATACTGATTTACAGTCAACTTCATTCAATAACGCGGAGGCTTTCAGAAACAAACCGTAAAACTAACCCGCCAGCAAATACTGAATTATATCTACAGTACTATTTGATGTAAACCATCCCCAACCGAGCGCCAATGGTTCATTGTCCACCAGTGATACTAGACCTACTAGCTACCAAGTACACGGGTTGAATGTTGCAAGCCCCTAAATGAATTAACATCTGTAGCGACAAACAGGCCTTTTTTTTTTACTATTGAGTAAGACTACGAATAACACCGCAGTCGGGAAGCCAAATCCTGCATTCCTGCCGCGGCTTCGTCAGGAACCGGAGTCATTTCTAAGTCGTAGATAAAGAAGGGCAATTAATTTTATGTTTAACGGTACTGAGACATTAAAGCGTATCATGAAAGGGCTTGATTCGCAAGGGAAAATATCTCTACGCGTCCTGAAAAATAAGTGCTTTGCACATCCTCCTAGGACGCCGGGCCCCCCTGGAAGGGTCAGGCCCCGGGGCACCAGCCCTGCCTGCCCCCCCCCCCCCCTCTCGTCGGGCCTGATCGGGGGAAGCTGTATTTTTCCATTACTGCAACACATTCCAGGAGATTCATCCTTCCATTTCTTGGCTTTGCAAAATTTACAAACTACCTGGGAGCCAATATTCAATGTTTTGTTCGCAGAATAATCAGTTTGTGGATTATATTGAAAGCCGGACATTTTTAGTTCTGTCCATGGAAGAATCTTGACTTGAGCTCTTTTAAAATTATGTGTAACAACAGCCTTTCTATTTACTTCTGGGTGGCTCTTTGTATATTTGTCCACTGCATCCCTATTTACTTCTGGGTGGCTCTTTGTATATTTGTCCACTGCATCCCTATTTACTTCTGGGTGGCTCTTTGTATATTTGGCCACTGCATCCCTATTTACTTCTGGGTGGCTCTTTGTATATTTGGCCACTGCATCCCTATTTACTTCTGG
The DNA here is from genome assembly GCA_946902985.2 of Meconema thalassinum. Classification (NCBI taxonomy): domain Eukaryota; kingdom Metazoa; phylum Arthropoda; class Insecta; order Orthoptera; family Tettigoniidae; genus Meconema; species Meconema thalassinum. Next base: position 775,388,425 of record OX336388.2, on the reverse strand, counting down.
GTGGCTCTTTGTATATTTGGCCACTGCATCCCTATGTACTTCTGGGTGGCTCTTTGTATATTTGGCCACTGCATCCCTATGGACTTTATTATTGCTTTCAACATACTTCTTAACTGCCCTAAGGTTTACTTCAGGATGTTCTTTCGCGTATTTGTTAACAGCTGTATTTAATTGTTTTTTTTTACGGATGTTGTTAGTAAATCGTTTTCTACGTTATGAACCTCTATTTGATTTAGTTTGAGGCACTGACTCGAGGAGGATTTTCGCGGTAGAAGGAGAAGATGTTATGAAGAATGCTGAACGAGAAGCGGGTGTTCACATTGTAAAATTGTAGGCGTGAATGGCTCGTAAACATTAAAATGTCCCTGCGTGAACTCACCCGTAAACCTTAACCTTTTAACAGAAGCTGCAGAACCATACGTATTTCCAGTTCGGAGTACACGATTACAGAAGACCTGGAATTGGAAAGGATAAATCTCTGCCGCTACTTGCAATTCGAATGATGTACCGTATGTATAAGGCATAGACATAACAGATACATATTCAGCCTTGTTTATGTAAGGCTGGCAATCTCGTGTCATAAAATACACCTATAGTCTTTCCCAGTTGTTAGAGGCGTGTCTGACGATATCAGCACGGACTGTACGTGCCTGTGATATGTTGCCATACATTGCGTAAGATAGAGCAGAGAAGAGACATGCACCATCTCCGGGAATTTCATAGACTTGGTGGGGAACTTGGGGGCCATCCTCCTCTAACATTTCTACTGAAGCCAACGTGGAAACAATCAATGAACAGCAAGTAAAAAAAAAGAAGAAGAACCTCCCTTGAGTAATAAAAAATGGAATACACCTAACGTAAAAACAAATCTCTACTAAAAAAATGATAAATGGAATAGACCTAGCCTAACTTAAAACGTAAAAACCAATCTCTACTTAAAAAAACTGATAAATGGAATAGACCTAGCCTAACTTAAAACGTAAAAACCAATCTCTACTTAAAAATACTGATAAATGTAATAGAACTAGCCTAACTTAAAACGTAAAAACAAATCTCTACTTAAAAACTGATAAATGGAATAGACCTAGCCTAACTTAAAACGTAAAAACAAATCTCTACTTAAAAACTGATAAATGGAATAGACCTAGCCTAACAAAATTAACGTTGGTAGAGCTAATTTACTTTTAACAAAATCTACTTTTCATTATAACTAACTATGTACTACCAAGAAATGATGAAAAACGCCGAATCTGATCCAACAAACAAAGGAACTCTACAGTTACTTCAACTAAGGGCTAAAAAATGATGGTGAAAGTATAAATTACAGAGAAATAGTGTTTGAACAGAGAGATTGGGTAAAGCTCGGGAGCGAAGACAACAATGACCTGCACGTTATGACAGTGAAGAACACACTGAGCATTGCCACACAGCTCAAGGCCTGCAAAGCGCCTGATTTCTGGTAGGGGCGACGTGATGCAGCCCGCAATACCTGGCAACAATCGACTTTAATGGCGGTTTTCGCGGTTTGACCATGACCCCACTGCCAGTGGCAGTGATGATCCCGAGTGAATTTGTTGAAACCCGTTCTTAGCGAGCACCTATGTCCCTTGAGGAAGCTGCATACCAAATTTCATTCCAATCCGTTCGGTGATGAATGAATGAATGAATAAGTGAGTGAGTGAGTGGTATTTGACAAATATATAGTAGATTTTTAAGCTGATTGATTTCCTCCGAGTTTTCAAACTCCTCCCCTATGTCGTTTAAGAGATACACGCTCCGTTAGGAATCTTTCACCCCCCACATTTCATCCCTTTCACCTCATAATATACATCACTTCGAAAAACCATTAGACATGTGTCAGCTTATTTTTAATGATTAGTATATATGCCAAGTATCACATCCCCAAATGAAACCACTCGTGAGATATTGTTATTCAATGTTGTAGTTTGAGTCTTCAGTCTTTTGACTGGTTTGATGCAGCTCTCCATGCCTCCCTGTCCTGAGCTAATCGTTTCATCTCTACATAGCTACCACACCCTACATCCGAGGCAATCTGTTTAACATATTCTAACCTTGGTCTACCCCTACAGTTCTTGTCCTCGACCCTTCCTTCCATAACTAAGCTTGCTATTCCTGGGTGTCTTAGTATGTGTCCTACCCACCTATCTCTTCTCTTCATTAGCAGTCGCCAGAAATATCTCTCCTCTCCCACTCGTCTTAATACCTCTTCGTTTGTAACCCTATCTACCCATCTGATCTTCATCATTCTCCTGTAACACCACATTTCAAATGCCTCAATTCTCCTCTTTTCTGCTGCACCAATAGTCCAAGTTTCACTTCCATAGAGCGCCACGCTCCAGACAAAGGCTTTCAAAAATGACTTCCTAATACCTAAATCTATATTCGATGTCAACAGATTCCTTTTTTGTAGAAAGGCTTTCCTTGCCTGAGCCAACCTACTTTTTATATCCTCTTTGCTTCGTCCATCACTGGTTATTCTGCTTCCTAAGTAACAGAAGTCTCCTACTTCCTTCAGCTTTTCACCTGCCAATTTGATCTCCATAGAGGTTTCTGATTTATTTCGGCTGCATTCCAGTATTTTTGTTTTACATTTATTAATTTTCATCATGAAGTCCTTCCGTAAGACGGAATCCATACCATTCAAAAACTCATTCAAATCCTCAGGCTTGTCGGCCAAGATGACGATGTCATCAGCAAATCTCAGAGTTGAAATTATTTCTCCTTGAATCTTCACTCCAACTTTAAATTTTTCTCCAATTTCCTTCATTGCTTGTTCAATGTAAAGATTGAAAAGTATGGGTGATAAGTTGCAGCCTTGCCTTACACCTTTCATAATACCAGCTTCTCTCTCATATCCTTCAGCTCGAATGACTGCTGTCTGGTTTCTGTATAGATTGTATATCACCCTCCTATCCCTGTACTTTATCCCAATAGATTTCAAAATGTCAAACAATTTAGTCCAATTAACGTTATCAAAAGCCTTTTCTAAGTCTACAAATGCCATGAACGTTCTCTTATCTTTCCTTATTCTACCTTCCAAAATCAGCCTAAGACTTAGTACAGCTTCCCTTGTTCCTACAATTCTCCTGAAACCAAACTGGTCTTCACCCAACTCCGTTTCTATCTGGTTTTCAATCCTCTTGTAAATTATTCTAGACAGGATCTTTGAAGCATGAGTAATCAAGCTGATTGTACGGTAATCTTCACATCTGTCAGCTCCCACTTTCTTTGGTATAGGGATGATAACTTTCTTCTTGAAATCAGGGGGTACCTCACCTGTCTCATAAATCCTACACACCAGGTGAAATAACCTGATCAGACCTTCACCTCCTATGCAGCGTAGCAACTCAATCGGTATATCATCTATGCCTGGTGCTTTGTTCCTGCCTAAGTCCTCTAATGCTCTGTCAAATTCTGATCTCAATATTAAATCTCCTTTTGCATCCTCATCAATTTCCTTCTCCCTTTCCATTACATGATTCTCAATCTCCTTTCCCTTATACAAGCACTCTATGTAAGCTTTCCATCTCTCAACCTTTTCTTCCCTATCTGTTAGACGCTTTCCATTTGTGTCCCTAATATTACAGCACTTAGTCTTCTTTTCCCCAAAAGTATTCTTAATCCTTCGATAAGCTGTGTCTACTTTTCCTAATTTCAGACACTTTTATATACCTGTACATTCAATGAAATGCACGTTAACCCCCTTAACACCCCCCTTTAGAACCTGAATATCCAAAAAACCTTCCATAGTGGACGTTTTCGACATACAACGAACATTACCCCAAAATTTCATGTTTCTAACTTCAATAATTTTGGCTGGGCGATGATGAGTGAGTAAGTCAGGACATTTTCTTTCATTTATTTTTGAGAATTTCACCCCTCTCTCCCCCAGGGGCTCACATCTAGTGGGACGTGGGTTGGCGACCACGGGACCCCAGCTGAGTTCGGCATTGCTTCCACTTACTTGTGCCGGGCTCCTCTCTGTCTTCTTTCCTGTCAAACTCCCTTGGTCAGCTCTTGTTCCTTTCTGACCCCGACGGTATTAGGGTATCCGAGGCCTAGGGAGTCTCTTCCTTTCCCGCCTTAATTGGCCCTTGTGTCATCTTTTCTGATACCCTCCTTCTGCGAGGGGTCAGCCTTCTTTTTCTTTTCCTTTTACCTCCTGCCTTTTTCTCAAGGCCCTTAAGGAGGCCGGGTGTATGTAGCCCCACCACTTCTGGTGCACCCTAGATAATGCTACACCCTCAGGGGCTCACGGCTGGTGAGTTCGGGAGTTGGCGACCCCGAGGGATTCCTGAGCTGGGTACGTTTTACCCTTTTGTCCCTTACGTTTGGGGCGGACCCTCTCCTCTCTCCCCTCTCCTCTCCTCTTTTCATTATATTTCCTATTCTCTTTAAGATTCCCGCACCTTTTTGTAGGTATTCTTAATCTACGTTGCATTTTGTAAGTTATTTCGATCTAAATTGCATGTTGTGAGTGCTTTTCAACCTCACTTGCATTTTGTAAGGATTGCCAATCAAAATTGCTTTTTTAGTAAGTCTTTCAATATAGGGGGGTCTTTTTGTGAGTATTTTGAATTTTAATTGCATTTTGTATTTTCAACCTACCCCGCTTTGTTCAAGTAGTTAAGTCTCAATTGCAATTTTGTGGGTATTTTGAATCTAAATTACATTTTGTGCGTATTTTCAATCTCATTTGCATTTTGTAAGTATTTTGATTTCACTTGCATTTTGTCAGTATTTCGACTGTACGTTGCATTTTGTACGTATTTTGGACTTAACCTACATTTTGTGCGTATTTTTCAATCTATTCCTTTTGTGAGTATTTTCGTTCGAAATTCCCATATGTACGTATTACCGCTCTCCATTCGGTGAGTAGTTTCAATCTGAGTTCCTTTTTGTAAGTATTTATCCTGCTACATAAGGCATAATTGTTGGGGTCTTACTGTCTATTTTATCTAAACCATTTTCGTTTCATCCATAGCAGTGAGCTGTTTCTTATCTTCATCCTTTCATTTCACGCCATTTCATTTCATCAGGGGCCGATAACCTCGATGTTAGGCCCCTTAAAACAACAATTATCATCATCATCACATCACCCCTCTCATGAACCCCTTAAATTGGATTTATGAAGAAAAAACGGTCGAACACCTATTTACTTATTTTAAGCTGTTTTCCCCCCCGAGTTTGATGAGTGAGTAAGTGAGTCAATCAGTTAGGACACTTTCTTTCCTGTCCCCCCCCCCCCCAGAATTTCACCCCTCCCCATGGGCTCCTTAAATTGGATTTATGAGAAAACGGTCATACACCTATTTCACCTCATAATATACACCACATCGAAAAACCCTAAGACACGTGTCTTCTTATTTTTAATGATGAGTTTATATGCCGAGTGTCGCACCCCCAATGAAACCAATCGGGAGATATTGCTATTCAATGAAATGCAGGTCTACCCCTTAACACCCCTTTAGAACCTGAATATCCAAAAATCCTTTCTTTGTGGGCGTTTGCGGCCCTTGAGGAAGCTGGATACCAAATTTCATTCCAATCCGTTCGGTGGTTTCTGAGATTTCGTGATGAATGAATGAGTCAGTGAGTGCTTTTTGAGCTTTATATAGTAGATAAGCATGGGTCCTAGTGGAAAATAATTCTATCACCTGAAACCAAAAATGCATGGGACGAAAAAAACACATCAAAATATCATGTTGGTTTCGGACCCTAAAAGACGTGAAAAATATAATAAAAGTATAAAAAAAAACTATTTTTTGAAATTTCATTCGAATCAATTTTTATGATCATGTTGGTTTCGGACCCTAAAAGACGTGAAAAATATAATAAAAGTATTAAAAAACCTATTTTTTGAAATTTCATTCGAATCAATTTTTATGTCATTCCTGGGACTCAGAAAATTCCGGCCAAAAAGTACAAAATCATTAATAACTCCCTAAGTATTCTTCGTATGATAAAATAGCAAGAGACACAAAAGATGTAATGTGTTATTGTCTACAACATGGGCCATGTATAATTTTACACTCAGACATATTACGCCCCCCCCCCATAATTTCACCCCTCCCCATGGGCCCCTTAAATTGGATTTATGAAAAAATGGTCAAACACCTATTTACTTATTTTTATGCTGATTTTTTCCCGCTGAGTTCCAAACTCCTGGCCTATGTCGTTTAAGGGATACACGCTCCGTTAGGAATCCTTCAACCCCCACTTTTCACCCCTTTCACCTCATAATATACACCACATCGAAAAACCCTCAGACACGTGTCTCCTTTATTTAATGATGAGTTTATATGCCGAGTATCACATCCCCCAATGAAACCAATCGGGAGATATTGCTATTCAATGAAATGCAGGTCTACCCCCTTAACACCCCTTTAGAACCTGAATATCCAAAAATTCTTTCTTAGTGGGCGTTTGCGGCCCTTGAGGAAGCTGCATACCAAATTTCATTCCAATCCGTTCGGTGGTTTCTGAGATTTCGTGATGAATGAATCAGTGAGTGAGTGAGTGAGTGAGTGAGTGGTATTTGAGCTTTATAAAGGATATACGATGAGGTTTATGCCGTATGTAACGTTTGGAGAACGTATTTGAGTAGAGGATTCTCTGTGAGTAGTGTGTTTTGGATGGTTCAGATGCCTCCTCCTCCTCACCCCCCTCACAAGATGGCGGCGGTGTGATATCTCTCGAACGCATGGTTGGATTTTGACGAATGAGGTGTCATTGAACTCGGGCTGACACCCCCTTTTCAATGGACAACATATTTCAACCCCAAATATAATATCTACCCTACTAGGGGGTGAAATTGTAATTTTTTAGAGAATCTCTCTTTCCAATTGCAACATGTGAGAGTTTGAATGCCAATACGGAATGAAACGTTGTTCTACATAAAGTGCATGTCTACGATGGATAGCCACTATGAATTAACATGCTTGTTTTTGTTTTTTACACATGCCCACTCATGGCTTTTGAAGAGGGTGGGGGAGTGGTTCCCTGTGGACGAGTCCTTGTTGACAGGTCATTGTTGACGGGTCCCTGTGGACTGGTCATTGTCGACGAGTCCTTGTGGACGAGACCTTGTCCCTTTGGACTGATCCCTTTGGACCGGTCCCTTTGGCCTGGTTCCTACGGACGAGCTCATGAATTTATTTAAATTATGTCACAGGGCCTAACTACATTTGTGTGTGTGTAGAACTGACGTTGTTCACCACTACTATAATGGGATAACGATATGAAAGGAAAGTGACGAAATACATGTGAACACGTGTGAGATGACCTTATTACCGTCCTCCTTGTGAAACAAGTCACATCCTGTTTTTGGTTCATACGTGAGAAAATGCGAGTTCATGTGTAATATGATCTAACACACAGGTGTTCACCTGTACACGTGCACGATAAGAGCTAACAAGTCACAACCTGTTTTGACAGTGGTGGGAGGTGAAGGGGGGAGAGTCAGTGTAAGAGAGAACACAGGTGAAGAGAGAAAGAAAATATCTATTGCTCATAATACATGTGGAGCTGAGGACTGAACATAGGACTGTAGGTTAAGTACAACATGAGTGAATAAATAAATACAAGACACACAGGTTCACACAACATGTAATTTATTAATCCAAGAATTAAAGGCTGAGCTAAATCCCAACCATTTTACATATAGTTTATTTCCTTTTTGTTTCAACACTTTTTCCACAAGGTAATGTTTAGGAAACGCCGTCTTTTGGAGTTCTTGGAGATAAAACCTGCCTTTTATGGGTTGATGGTTGAGGTCCTCGAGTAAATAGGTGACTGGACTGTTCAGGTTGACTTGACGAATTTGAAATAGTTCAGTCCCCCAATTTGGTGTGTAGCCCTTGTCGAAGACGGACTTGAATTTACTCACACGAACATGGTCCCCAATGTTAAGGCGATGACGTTTAGGGTCTGCTGTTTTTATGGGGTTAAACAGTTTATCCAGTTGTGGAATATTTTTGGTCACAAGTCGTGGCTTGGTCCCAATGGTTCTGTGTTTGGTGTCATTGTAACGTGACACTAGCTCAGGTAACAAGTCCAACCAGCGATAAGTGCCCTGAGCGGTAAACGCTTTCCACATATGGGTTTTCAATGTTCGGTTGAACCACTCGACCACGCTGGCTTTGAGATTGCTGTACGTGGTGTAATGGTGAATATCCTTAGATTTGAGAAAACTGGAGAAATCTTTGTTGAAAAATTCTTTTCCCTGATCGGTTTGTAGCAGCTGAGGTTGACGTTTGGATTGTTGAATAATATGTTGAAAGGCCTTAGTGACTAGTGGACCAGACTTGCGTAGCACAGGTTCAACAAATGCCATTTTGGAATAAACATCATTGACCGTCAACATATAGCGTACACCATCGTTAACGTAAGCATAGGGAATCATTTCAACCAAGTCTGCTTGCCAAAGTTCATCCACACCCTGTGAAATCACCTTGAGTCGCTGATAGTGACGTCTAGCTGGACGATGCAACTCGTGAGCAATACCCATTTTAATGGGTGAGGGCTTAAACAATAATTTTGGCATTTCGAAGTTCTTCCTCAATTTCTTGAATTTCCCAATCGTGACCAGTATGACCGGCTTGACGTGAAGCATGCAACAGCTGTAGTCGCTGGACGAGTTTATTGGGATTGTGCCAGTAGGTAACATCCACAAGGGGTTTTAATGGTTTAAATGTTACTCCTGAAGCGGACACTTTACGACGACCACTTTGACTAGTGGGGAACATTTTTGCAATGATGGTTTTATATTTTTGAGATATATTGGCATTCACTTGTTGAGTGGGATCATACTGTCTTCTGTGGGCATGGGTGTCCAATAAAATGGATTTATATTTACCAAGATCCTCTGGCGTATAATCTTGGGATGAGGGGGTCCGAGAGAATAGTAGCTTTAACAGTCCTGGTGTTAATTTATAGTTGATCTTTTTAATGACAGCTTTAGTACGACTAAATTTAATCGATGAATCACCAATTTTAAAACTATCATCCTCATAGCGAACGCCATATGTGGTATCTGTGTTTCCAACAAATAGATTGGTGAAATAGGGTTCCAGTGTTGATCCATAATATTTTATTAAAATGTTTTTCAGTTGAGCTTTATGTTGAGGGGTGGCCAAGAGTTGTGAAAATGGAGACGATCTGGAAGGGCAAGGGGTTTCGACCATGGCCAAGGATTTCCTTTTTCTTAAAAACTCTGCAAGGGGTGATGCCTTTTTTTGAGGCGTAAACACTTGTTCCTCATTATCCTCAATTTCGCTAACACTATTTAAATCTTCCTCTTCCTCTTCCTCAGGGTCCGCGTGGTGCGTCTGAGTGGCTTGTGAAACGGTAGGTAGCGTTTCAGATGGCTTGAAAGAGGGTTTCAACATGGCTTTTAGCGGAGGTGCTAAATGTTGTTGAATAAACAAAGCATGATCCGCACGCGATCGTTTCAATTGACGAAACTTTTGGCGAATAGTATTTTTTTGCTCTAATAATATGCTTTTTCAATTGACTCTCTTCTAACGTCATGGTGTCGTGACAAATGACTTGAGAGGGAATGATACAGTGCCTTAAATAGCATTAAAATGATCAAACCCTAAGCGATACCGCCCTTGGTTGAGTTCACTTTGTTTATCAATCACTAAACAGGCATGACGTTGTGTGTTCCAGCACTTGCCACACAATTCTGTAAACATTTGAAAGGTCATATCCGGATTCACATGTTCATTATAAATGTGACGACTGTTCCTCTCGTCCTGGCGAAATAAAACAATGACATTGGCATTGTCACGAATCAACTGTTTGGACATTTTAGAATACGTTTGTCCAAGATAGAAGCAATCGATATGTTTGTGTCGACCCATGCTGAAATAGCTTTGAATGATGCCTTGTCGTTCAGTGGATACATCATCGAAAATCATGAGTGAATCAGGCTTTACCTCATTCGGTGAAATAACATTTTCTTGCGTGGAAAATGTAAAATACCCCATATTCTCATTTTTAATCCAGACATGACTTGATCCAGAAACACGTAGAGGGGTTGGTAGAGAGATTTTGCGAAAATATAAATATTTTGAAAACACAGACCATTAGGCGCTGTAATAAGTGTCAGCAAAAGATTGGTCTTTCCACAGCCGGAAGGTCCCACAATGATGCAGCGAATGGAAGATGGAAACAGTGAACCATGGCGTTGTTCACGTGATGTGGGGCAGAGATGGGAAACCATGTCCCTCACGGGGAATGACTCTTGCTGCTTAATTAGCTTCATTTCAACTAAGGCTTAGAGAGGCTAGCAGGCTGTCTATATACATCGCACCGAGCCTTGTCATAGAAACAGTAGACTCGTACTACAGGTTGACGATGGATGTCTTTGGACGTGCGTTGATGGTCAAAGCTAGGTCTGTTCCCATACATGATCATAAACAAGAAACAGATCCTGCTAATAAACACTATGTGGATAGGTCAGTAGTGCCACGCACAAAACAAGGAGATTATGACTTTAAAGGAAAGCGGTTAACTCATGTAAAACATCCTCAAGTGTCTACAGACGTTACTACAAAAAAGTATGTGGATAACAAGGTGTATGAGTTTTATGATAAAGTGCCTCAGCTTACGGTGGATGGCTATAGCGCTAATCATCACCGCATTATTCACGTGGAAGACCCACAAGAAGATGATGATGTCTGTACCAAGCGATACGTGACCTATGAAATGAAAAGGCTTTATAAATGTATCCCATCTGTATTTTTAGTGCATCTGACAAATGTAAAACCTGTGAATGAGAGAAACCATATACCGCTAGTTCATGACCAGCACTTGACCTATGTGCTTGCTTCGGGTTTAAGCCACTATCGACTACACTATGATGGAACCATTCACATCAAATATGCCATACCTGATGAGAACCATTTACAAATAGAGATAAATGGTCATAGGATGTTGGTCCATAACCATGAAATGGTCAATGCAGGAGACGAATTATCCTTTCATCTCCTGTTAACATGGAATGAAAAGCAAGCTGGAAAAACCATAAATGATTTCCCACTTTATGTAGAATTGGAATATACAACCATGAAATAACAATCTGACGTTAGTTGTGACTTAAACTTTCTTGTGAACGGTTGTTGGTCATCATCATCATGGTGAAACAAAGATATGTGGTGAGAAAGACTAAACATATGAGCCTGTCCTTGGCAAAGCCTGGGCTTATGACATTCGTGGACAAGCCCTTGCGAAAGAAAAAAAGAAAAAATAATGTGTTGACCATAAGGAAAGCTCTTCGAGCAGCACAGAGACATGTTATTCCAAAACGTCAGCGACAGGGTTCAAAACAAGGGCGAGTGATCCCCGTCCCCAAACGAGCGGGATTTTTACCTGCATTATTCGCTGGTCTGGCTGCTCTAGGTTCACTTTTAGGCGGCGCCAGTGCAGTGGCAAAAACCATTCAAGCCGTGCAACAGGGCAAGCAACAACTCAATGAAAGTCAGCGACACAATGAAACAATGGAGGCCATTGCTATGGGGGCTAGAAATGTCAATTTGAAGCCAGCCTTTTATCAACAAGGATTTGGAATTTCACCTTTTCGAAATAAAAAAATCTATAACCTCAGCCATAGCAAGACATGCCCTGATGCATCAGCAAGTGGAAAGCTATGCTAAACAACTGAAGCTTTCTCATTTTCGAGGTGTGTTTATGCGAAACCAATTACCCTCACAACCCTGGAAATATGAATGTGCTGTTGTCAATTTAGATGATCACCGAGGACCTGGAACACATTATGTAGCTTATGTCAAAGAGGGATCCACTGTATGGTACTTTGACAGTTTTGGGAATTTGCCCCCGCCCATGGAATTAGTGGCCTATTTTGGAAACAGGATCAAGATATATTATAATGTGAAACGTGAGCAAACGTTTAACAGCCAACAGTGTGGACGTTTGTGTTTAATTTTTTTTATATAAGACGCAACATAAGCAAAAACGTCAACAGTATGTCGGTGGAAAGTAAGACGTTTACACTGCATGGACGTGGACCTGAAGTGAGCCTAGACTTTTACCCACCTATCGAATTGAGTGAAAAACCCTACGGTTTAGGACTTGTTTCTCTTGAAACGTACAATAGAATATACAACATACGTGAAAATGTGAACAACAAGTTTTACTATGATGATTCTGTGCTCACCCTGAACTCTGGTGGATACACGATAGATGACATTTATGAACACATTTATGTGGTGTTGATCAATGAATATGGTTTAAAGTCATTTCTCGATGGAACGCGCAAGTTTGAACTTGTAGGAAATACCAACACTCATCGCTGCAGTATTTTTTCTACATTCAAAATTGACTTTAAAACTCACCCCGATTCTATTGGTCCATTACTAGGATTTAAACCACGTGTGTTAGAGCCCAACAAAAAACATGAATCAGACCATGAAGTGAAATTCATTGAGGACCATCATGTGTCGGTGACGTGTAATATTATTAGTCAAGTGTACACTAATCAAGAACCGTCGCATTCGCTGTATGACTTTATTGTAACATCGCCCAATGGTTATATTATTCGTGAAAACCCTCCAGTGGTGCTTTTTCATTCTGTGGCTGTCGATGGTATTAGTAATATAACATTAAGACTGATCAATAGAGAGCAACAACTCATTGATCTAGATTCTACCACACCAGTGACTTACAAGTTGGTGCTAAAACCACTATGAAGTTTGTATATAAAGCAACAGCACCGTCTAGGAATGGTGTTAGTTGTTTACCGCATGAATACACGTTAACATCTCAGAACAAGCAGATTTTACAGCATTTGGGTTACCACATCAACCCCCGCGATGAATTCTATCCTAGAGGTAGCGAACCACATCGATGAGCAACCAGGAGTGGTAAGAATTGATCTGCATTCTTATCAAGCTCCAACACCTGGACTCAATAACAATGATGAAATTCAATTTGTTATCAACAACCAAGATATTTACACTCTACCGCATGAAAGTGTTACTCAGATTGAAGGTCGGCTCACCAAAGCCGATGGCTCTACACCCACTACATCCAAGTTAGCCAACCATGCTTTCGCCTTCCTGTTTTCTGAAGTACGTTATGTCATTAACGATATCGTGGTGGATAGCACTCGAAATGTGGGTATTTCCAGTGTCATGAAACTATATCCCTCTTATAGTGAGGAGGAAGCTAAAACACTTTGCATGGCGGGTTGGTGCCCTGACTCGACCAATGACTGGATGGTACACACCGATGGCACCTTTACTGGATATTTACCTCTTAAACTGATTTTAGGCTTTGCTGAACATCACCAGCGCATTGTGGTCAACGCAAGGCAAGTGCTTTATCTGGTGAGAGACAGGAGTGATAATAATGCACTCAAGGGAGCCGACAATGCCCCCATTGATTCAAAAATTCAACTACAATGCTTGCTATGGAAAGTGCCTCATGTGACCCTTAACGATAGCAAAACACTGGACATACTCAAAATGGTAAAGAGAGATATACCTCTACCCATGGAATTTAGAAGCTGGGCACTCCATGAGTACCCGTTATTGCCCACCACCAACACACACAGTTGGTCTATAAAACAGCCAGCTATACAGAGAGACCTCTCTACATGATTGTGGGTTTTCAAACGAATCGCAAGTATCAACAAACCAAAGATGTCACGCAATTTGATCACCTGCAATTGAGAAATGCACGTCTTTTCCTCAAAAGTGCTGTGTTTCCCTATGAAGGGTTGGATTTAGATTTTTCAAAAAATAAGTTTGGCCCCCTGTACGACTTGTTTTCTAAATTTAGATGGTCGTATTATCAAAAAGAGAATTGTCCAATGTTGTCACCCCAAGCTTTTAAGACAAGGGCGCCACTGATTGTCTTTGACTGTTCCTACTTGGAAGAGTCTGTCAAACCTTCCAATATTGACATTCGACTAGATTTTGAAACGCATGACAATGTTCCAGCCAATACCACGGCCTACTGTTTGATTATTCATCACAAACAAGTCCACTGTCCAACCAAGTGACAAGTGTATAAATAGCAGGTCAACACACATCAAACCGCTCAGTCATGTCTTGCTTTCAAGCCTCAAGAGAAGTTACATCCATGAATTTAAAATCTGAGGAACAGCGTTTCAAGACCTTTGCAACATGGCCGGTGCCTTTTATAAACCCTCAAGCCTTAGCGGCCTCTGGATTCTACTATTTAAAAACAAGAGATGAAGTGAAATGTGTGTTTTGTCCCATCATCTTAGACCAATGGCAAGAGAGCGATGAACCCATGCAGGAACATCAGCGCTGGTCACCTGCCTGCCCCTACCTGTGCAGAATGGAGGTGGGTAATATACCCTGTCATTCAAGTTACCCCTCACTCATGCCTCTGAGTGATGAAAAAAGTTATGATACGTGTGGACTTTATGGTGTCAACAGTGCTTCAGTGAGCAGCTCATAGTCAAAAACACCCAGTTTAGAGACATTAGAATATCATCGGTGTTATGGACACTATAAACACAAAAGACTTTTTTGTTTTATGAGATGGTACCGCCTCTATCCTAGAATGAAAAAAAGAATGTAAAACTTGCTATGCTAATAAAATAATGTAATTAAAATTGGTTGTTGTTATATTATTATTTCTTATGCCCCCCCCCCCCCCCTGTCATATCCTAACCTCTATAGTGACTACTCGATGTTTTTATTTTCTTTTACTAGAATGGAATGTAAGTAAATGACATGGGTACACTTTACTGAACAATTGTCAGTATGTGGTCAGTTGGACTTGATCCAGACAAGAGTGAACATGTTGCGTACACTGATTGTCGACTGTCAAGGGTTTAAAATTGGAGATAACAAATTTATATTTAAAGAAGTGGCCATCATCGATTGTTCCACTTTTTGGATATCACAAGCTACTCATTTGGTGTTTAAGCCACCTTATGCGTTTGATTTGTTGTGCGATAAAGACCGTAAACAAACCCAGTGGATTGAAACTCATATGCAACTAGACTGGAAGCAAGGAACCATTTCATATAAGCACCTGGACATGGTCATGAAAGCCCACTTGTCTTCTGCCCATGTAGTATTTTTGAAAGGTAGTGAAAAACGTCAATGGCTACAACAATTTTTAGCGTCTTACTGTCAATGTATCGATTTAATGGACATGGGCTGTCCCTCGCTGCAAACACTCATGGACCGCTGCCCCTGTGACAATATTACCCATAAAGCTCTGGCACAGGTGTGGCAATTGTTTCATTGGCTAACCACCAATGCCTGCTGGGAGTTGTTAAATAAAATTAAAACTGAAGGTTTACCTGTGAATGCCACCAGTGAGATTTCTACAAGTGACGTGTAAACATCAACGTGATACCATGGAGAAAGGGGATGCTACCGATAAAGCGATTGGAAAGTTCTTCGTGTGCAAAAAGAAACTAGACAGTTTTACCAAAGAAGAATTATTGGCTCTTCCAAAATCATTCATTTATTACGTCGCAGCAAATGCAGTGAAAGAAATCTGGCAACATGTACCAAAATCATGGACTCAAGACCCTGTGTTAAGTGAATTGCAACCATGTACGGATTATGATCACCATAAGCAAGTGGCTATGGCAAAAATACCCTCTATGTGACAGTGTGCTACTTGCCAGCTGGTCAAACTGTATCATGGTCATAAAAGTCCATGTAAAGACTTTGTTTCTTCATTCCACGGGTGTGATGGAGAAAGAAAGCAGCAACAACAAACATCGTCTACAGAGGAGGAGGAAGATCAAACCTTTTCTCCACCTATGGAAAAGGATATGCCAGACCTGTACTGGCAATGGCGTCATTAACAATGTAATTCAATACTTGACTTTCGAAATCTAGCTACCTGGTTATTATTTGTATGGTCCTGGAACTTACCTTGAAGAACCTTTTGCAGCGTGGTGATATACCTATTAATCCTTTGGATTGAGTATGCACCTTTCTTATCATCACAGTCATCCTGCATTAAGACGTGTAGCGGATAAAGTATAGTTGAAAAGCTAAACAACTTTTGACATCCTGTGATGTCTCAGTGGGAGAAAGGTTGGCAGCCCTCATTGTGATTAGTGCTATATAAGGAAAGTTAATGAAGAGTGGACATGAACATTGAAAAGGATTGAGGAATCGGTATTTCTTTGTATTCTATTTTTGTAAAGCTCTATTTGTTGTGAAATGAAAACAAGGTTTACAAGATCACAATGTCTTTTAATGTTTAAAAATGGTGATAGCCATTTCTTCATTTTCATTTTTTCTTACATGAATATTTACATTTTCCACTTTCCCTTTTTTACATTCCCCTTGTTTAGTTCACACATTCTGTACATTTTTTTGTTGTGAAATAAAAATAAGGTTCACTAGATCACTATATTTTTTAATTCTAAAAAAAAATGGTGATAGCCATTTCTTCATTTTCATTTTTTCACACATGAATATTTACAATTTCCACTTTACATTTTTACATTCCCCTTGTTTACTTCACACATTCTGTACATTTTTTGTGTGAAATATAAATAAGGTTCACCCAATCACTATATCTTTTAATTTTTAAAAATGGTGATAGCCATTTCATTTTTTCACACATATATATTTACAATTTCCACTTTTCATTTTTTACATTCCCTTGTTTAGTTTACACTTTCTGTACATTTTTGTTGTTGTGAAATAAAAAACAAGGTTTACCAGATCACAATGTCTTTTTAATTTTAAAATGGTGATAGCCATTTCACTTTTTCACACATGGATATTTACAATTTCCACTTTACATTTTTTACATTCCCCTTGTTTAGTTCACACATTCTGTAAATTTTTTAAAATATTTTTCATAATATACAAAAGCAAACATTTTGCACTAAAATGTATTACTTATCTTATTTTACTAAACTACTGTAGCCTAACATTATACATTCTACTTACAGTTTTTTTTACAAAAAATATTACAATATAAAACACACTACAAATATTACAATATAGTGATCATTAGACTTAAGTAAAGTAATAGTCGTCAATGCGACTGTTTCCCCAAGCAAGAGTATTAAATGTGTTGGGTATAATGAATCGTTTGTTGTCTTCATTACTTAAAGCAACTTTGTTCAACAAATTGGTATGTAGCTGATGATTTTTACTTCTAAATACACACATTTTCTTATATAATACAGGTGGGTTACTAACTATACAGTTTTTATAATCACTTATATCTAACTCTTTACTAACAACATTCTTTTTCACTCCTTTTAATTTTTTTACTACTACATCATCAATTGTCATATAGCTGTATGATTTAAATTTTGTGCCTACAAAGGTGTCTATAATAACACCAGCACATTCATCCTTAAATTTCCCAAGAACCTTTTTGTTTACTAGAGGTAAATGGTAAATATTATCCTCTGGATAGTCACTTGTATCAAACCTATTTAGCTCAGTTTTGATATCCTCATAAAAATCATCAGTTTTAAACTCATAAATAAAAGAATCTGTGTCTGTGTAGAGTAATTTAGCATTATCAAGATAGTTTTTCTTTACATAATCATAGTGAAATTCATACATAAGTGTTTTTGACAATTCCAGAATGGTGTAACCCACATATATGGGTTTGTTGTAAGTTACTTTAAGACGATTCATTTGTATTACAACTAAATCCTCATGAATAATTGAACAGCTATGAAATTTAGGCTTGCTTATTAAGTTGCTCGCACCATACCTTTTACCATCATTCTCCCACTTTGTTATCAGCTTTACATCAACTCGTTTATCAACATTCTCCATAGTCTTTCCAAAAACACTATTATTCATGAGTTTATAAAAATCCTTTTCAAACGCGTTTGTTGACTGTGTTCTTAAATTATTGTTTAGATCAATATACGGTTTGAGCCATGCTGACTGATGAAATTGCAATACGCGATGAATTTTAGTTAATTTTAATCCATGCTGTAGACACTGTTTCAAGTTTTGATAATGTATTACATATTTACATTTATCATTTACATTAGCAATTAAAATTTTTGTTCGTGATGAGATGTATGGAGATTTCATATTCTCAGGACAAAATGGTAAATCATTATGATCAACATGTAACTCTTTAGGGTACTCAAGATTTACCTCTAAAATATATCCTTTATCATCGTTATCATTAAGAGTGTCAACATGTAAGACATCAATTTCAGGTTCTGTCAGCCAGCAAAAATCTTTCAGTCTTAGATATTGACTCATAGCCCAACCATATTGGTTATTTGCATCGAGGTAGACAATATACTTTGACTCTTCACAAGGCATGTATTTATTATTCGCTTTAGAGTACCGTCCACTACATTGGCTTAATCCACCTCGAATTGATGATTTTATAAAATTGATCATGTCTATATCAGTCATTAATTCTAAATTTACTTTCGTTTTTTTTTTTCAACATTGAACTGAAACTTAACCCAGGAGCAGTGAAATACTGACAAGGATCAAGGTCATAAGTTTTCATACAAACATTTCGAAAATTTTCAAAAACATCTGCTAATAATAACACATATGTCTTCAAATATATGTCTGAAAATTCTCCTAAAGTTTGAATGTGGAACTGTGTCCATACACGTTGTGCATGTAAATATTCCTGATCACTGATATGACTTGTGTTTAAGGAACTGTAAAATGCATCTTTCGGTGGTAAACAACACTCCTCAAGACGTTCCACACAGTTAATATATTCATAAGGGAATATACCCTTTTGACGAATCAAATTAAAATCATCTTCTTTAGGAAAGACACGATGAATTTCATGAAACTGATCTGATTTTAAATTACTAGCCAGCTTATCAAGACTACTCGGCATAAAGCGGAATGAATCTAAAAATCGCAGTTTAATGGTTTTTTATTGCTAGTTTTGATGTATTTTGTGAACGATATGTATTGTTCCTTATTATTTGCAATCACATCAATTTTCACATATGAAGCTCCAAATTCTTTAACAATAAAGTGGTTATCGTATTTGCTACCGTTATGTAGAATGACCGGAATTAATTTACTTACTCTATAATTTAAATTACATTCTTGGTGAGCAGCACCACGATATTTTCCTGTTAAATGGTCATGATCGCGAACCCTGTCTGAATATAAACATTCACCACATATAAAACAATTAGTTTCAGTTTCAAAATTCATTTGCTCTGAGGAAGTTAGTGGCTCCATTGGAATGATCGTATTTAAAATAGAGGATATACGAATGGCATCTTTCTCAAGCCTTTCCATAAAAATTTTAGGTGCATCAGGTCCTCTATAGAGCTCAAATTTATTTAAAGAGTCATCATAACTAACAGACAGACAGACAGACATAACTACATTTAATATAATATGCAAAGCTAAAAGGTTCATGAATGTGAGTTGTGTTGGTGAAAGGTTGGGCTGGATTTGATGAACATGTATTAAATGGTTTTAGCAAAGCCTGAAGTCAGCATATATAACAAATGGTACTCGAAGCTGTTTCTCATAATCCTTAAATTTTAGAATGTTATTTTTAGGAGTTGGTAATACCGTACACACATGATTACATCCCCATTTTTGGTGTTGAGTTAGTTGGTCCTCTTTTCTGAAATGCAGCAAACAGCCATCACACAACCACTTCCTATTATTACGTTTTGACAGCTGACTACCAACAAGTCTACTTAAATGTTTTATCCAACGATAGTGAGCATTTTCACCTTCGGTTATGTATAGTAAATTTACATGAGCATCCTTTTTTTCCTGAGTATAATATAGAGGACCAACTATACTCTTATTTTCAATTTCATAAACATTAATGCTTACATTGTTCAGCTCTTCAAAACGTTGAATGTCTTTTATCGCCATAGGAAATTCTATTTCTTTTAAATCTAACACTGAAGAATAGTGAGGATAAGATGATGTTCTCATCGTGTCCCTCACTGCTGGATGGAGAGCTGAGGTTGGCTAAATATTGGCCCGCCCATTTAAGAAAAATGGCGGCCCAACTTAAGTGGCTACGAAAGAAGGTTCGTAAAAGGATCGTACAGCCACTGTAGGTCGATTTTGAGTTAAATAATATAGGTATTTTGAGTTAATTAGTAATGTTGCACTCAAATATAAATCAGATGTAATATACACCTGAGAAAGGAACATTGTGGGTTAGAAATACATGAAGATAACCTACGATCTGAATTTATTTCATTTCAGACTGGCTTATAGCCTATGTTAGCCGTATTTAAGGTAAAGTTAACTTGTTTTTCGACGTTAGTAAATGTAAGTTTTGTTAGGAAACATAGTTGATTTAAGTCGCGTAATAACGAAAAGGGTTATTAATGGAAACCTAATATAACTAATTTTAAAATATTAGCTAGACAATAAGATACCCAATTTCATGGTAGAATTTGTTGCTCTAAATGTCGTCACCATACTTTGTTTGTGATATATCCCTATAGCAGTTTGTGTATTGTATTATAGCAATGGCTATTTCAGTGGAGGATGTCCGGAGGATGCTGGATCAGATGGCGGAGATAATGCAGAGTAATATGCAGGAGAACTTGAAAGATAGTCTCAAGTGTATTAAATGTGATTTACAGGAGAGCATAAAAGTTGTTGAGCAGGGTTTTCAATAGGCGAAGCGGGACCTGGAACAAGTGAAGAAAGATAAGGAAGAGGACATTGACACAGTAGTTGTCAATGTTGTCGAGAATGTTGTCGAAAACATTACCGACAGGGTTACAGAGAGGGGCAGATGACCTCGTAGTTCCGTCCCTTAAAACAATAACTAACTAACAGAGAGTGTGAAAGACCGTCTCAAGGAGGAAATTCAGGGAGTGCAATCTTCCTTGGATGGACTGCAAACAAGTGCTATAAATGTGAAAGATAACATGTCGCGTTTACAGGCCAGCTCTACGGAAGTAAACAATAAGGTGGAGGGAGAATATTCGAGTGGACGTTGGTAAGGTCCAAGGCGATGTCACTAATGTCCAAAATAAAGTAGACAATGTTCGGACTAAAGTAGACACTGTACAGGGAGATGTAACTAATATACAGAGTGATGTCACTAATATGAGAATAGATGTTAATAATGTCCAGACCGATGTAAGCGGAATACAGACCGATATTAACAAGATGCAGACAGAAGTTAATAATATGTTTATTGATGTTTCTGCTGTATAATCAGATATTAGTAAAGTAAGAACTGATGTGAAAAATGTTCACACAGATGTCACAGGAATTCAGGTAGACATTAATAAAATGCAATCTGAAGCTAATAATCTGAAGGATAGGGTAATTAAATTACAAAATAGTTCTGTGGATTTACAAAGTAAGTTAAACAGCATTGAAACTTATTATGTTTTGATTAAAGCACATTATAGCTATTATGTGTTGAATAAAGCATTTTATATCAATTTAATATGTACACACATCTCAATCTACATCTTAACACATTCAGCAATTACAACTAATAACGTCACAGAGTAAAAGCGTATATACACTCCGCCCAAGTTCCATAGAGGACATAAGCTAGATACATAATAGTCTCCCCCAATTATATAAAAACAAATAAAGGAACTATTCATATTCATTTGGGCACATAGTCTTGCAGATACTGAGGAGGTCGCCTGTCTCTGGCTGATCTTCTTAAATAATTATCAGCAGGTGGTGGAAGGCTGTTTCGATCAGGGCGTTCATCTGGTTGCAGGATGGTCTGCCTTGTATCATCTGAAGTGCGGGTTGCAGCAGGTATATCATCATTCTCTAGTCTTGGCTGGGTTGGTGTTGGTATATTTGGAACACCAAGCACTGGAGGATTTGTTGCAGAAAAAGTGATATACTTATATTTCTTTGGTACGAGAGTTGATAATAAATGGTCAACATGCCGCTTTCAAATTCGTCCCGAATCCAATTTCACATCATAGTGGCGCTGGCCGAGTTTAGTTTGTATAACACCAAACTGCCAAATATCACGGTTTTTCTGGTGAATCCGGACTTGCAGTCTCTCCCCCACTTTGAAAGAGCGAACAGCGGGTGAGAAACTGGATGTAGTCAAGCTCTTTTGGTTTGGAAGTAGAGCATCCAACCGGATACGTAGCCGACGTTTCAAATATAGTTCAGCTGGAGACTGTCCACATGCCAATGGCGTTGCTCTGTATTGAAACAAGATGTTCTGTGACTTAGTCGATAATGGTGACGTGTCATTTACAGCAGCACGAAGTCGTCTCTTCAAATTTTGGATGTTTCTCTCGGCTAGCCCATTGGTTGCTGGGTGCCCTGGTGCAATATATTTCTGAAAAATCCCTCTCTCATTACAATATGATCTGAATACATCACTCGTGAAGATAGTGGCATTATCTGACACAAGGACATTCGTGTACCCACGTACGGTAAATATATTGTCAAGCAGACTGATAGTAGTTGCAGTGGATGAAGCGTCTTTCACTATTCGGACTTCGACCCACTTGGATTTCGCGTCAACACACATCAAGAAATGGTGGTTATCAAATGGTCCCGCATAGTCAATATGTATGCGTTCCCAAGTTTCTTCTGGTTCATCCCAGGGGTGTATTGGAGCTTTTGGTGGATTTGAACGAGTCTGCGCGCACTCTTCACAAGATTTGATAAGCTTCTCAATGTCTTTGTCTAATTGCGGCCAGTAGACATATCGTCTTGCTAACTGTTTCGTTTTCACAATGCCGAGGTGTGTTAAATGTAACTCTTCCCAAATATTTATCTGTAGTTTCTTTGGGATAACAATTCGGTCTTGACAGAATAGAATACCATTTTCAACTGTATATGGCTCATCCAAGGATTGAGTTTGAAGACGTTGCAGGGTGGCTCTAAGTTCTGGGTCTAACATAGTCTCATCATAGATAGTTTCGTACGTAATGGCTTCACTTGACACTTGAAGAATCGTTTCAGCATAGAGTTGTGAAACTTCTGCATTTATTGATGTTTCAATCTTTGGCGAGGTAGCTGCAACAGGGGCTCGGGATAGACAATCAACATTTTCGTTATCTTTTCCTTTTTTCACTCTTACCATGTAGTCAAACCCGGAGAGAAACGATGCATATCTTAGGAGCCTTGCGGATGTAATTTGTGGCAGGCCCTTGTTCTGATGAAAAATACGAGACAGAGGTTCATTGGCCGTCACAAGAATGACATTTCTTGCAAAAATATAGTTGTAGAAGTGTGTTGTGGCAAAAATTATTGCCAGGGCTTCCCGGTCAAGCTGACTGTAATTACATTCTGCTGGTGTTAGGGCACGGGATGCATAGGCGATGGGTCTTTCTTGGTTATCCATCTCATGACTAATACTGCTCCAACACCAGTAGGACTGGCATCGGTTGACAAGATGATAGGCAGTGATGGATTGAATGGGGGTAAGGACACGTTCACTACATAACTCGGACTTGAGATTCAAGAAAGCTGCTTCACAGGCTACAGACCAGAAAAACCGTTATCCTTTCCGCAATAACTGCCGTAATGGGTGGGACTTCGTTGAAAAATTAGGAATAAACTTTGCGCAATAAGTCACCATACCAAGGAAGCGTCTCACTTCTTCAATGTTTTTAGGACGTGGCATTTGTGACACAGCTTTAACTTTTTCTGGTGACTTGCGGATCTCATTATATGATACAATATGTCCTAGGTAGTCTATGTTTTCCTTAAAAAAATGAGCATTTGCTTTTGTTCAAATGCAGATTATTTTTGAAAGCCGTTCTAGACAGGCTATTGAGTTCTCGGTTCACTCCTCCTTCGTAGTACCATGTATTATGATGTCGTCAAAATAAGCTTCAGCTTTTGGAACACCATGAAGGATCTGTGATAATATCCTATTAAATTCTGAGGGGGCAGTTTTGATGCCAAAACTCAGTCGGTGCATCCTGAAGGTTCTTTTGTGAGTGGATATAGTTTGAATCATACTACCTTCTTCATCAACCTTCAGATGTAGATATGCCTTGTATAAGTCTAACTTGCAGAAAAATTTTGAGTTTCCAAGACTATGTAGAACATCATTAACTGGTCTTATGGGATGGTTTGCAGAAATCAACCTTGAATTCACTCCACATTTGTAGTCGACACATAACCTAACTCCCCCATCCGGTTTTGGGATAACAACAAGAGTCGGATGTGACTTTAAGTGACAACAATCACTTAAAGCTTTGGGAGAAATAACTCCTTCTGATTCCAATGAAACGAGTTCCTTTTCGACGCGTTCCCGAAGAGCAAAAGGGACATCACGTTCACGATTGAAGACAGGTTTCACCCACTCTCTGAGTTGCAGTTTTACTTCAATATTGGGAACGCATCCAATTTTTCTTCAAAGATTGTACTATATTGATGTAAAATATCTTGAATTGACTGCACTGAGTTGACAGATTCAGTGCGAAGAGATTGATTTGTGTCTTTATCAATTTCCTTCAGATCAAGGCCGAGGCCCCTGATCCAAATACGACCAAGCAATGCGGCATGGCCTTGCGGAACTACAAACAGATCTGCAACAATTTCTGTTCCTTTGTATGATACTGTGACAATTTTTCCTCTGGGTTTGGTAACATGATCAGAATATGATCGAAAACAGTCATTTGTTGGCTGCAATGGCAAACCAAGACCCAATGTTGAACATTCGTTCTCTGGGATGAGTGAATATTTTGCTCCCGTGTCGACTTGAAATCTTTGTGATATATTGTTGAGTTTAACAGTGATAAAATATTTATCCGATTCTTGTCCTACGTCAAAGAGATCTTCGATTCATTCCAGTTGTCCTATCCCGAAATTGGTTTCCGGGTGGTAATGCAAGTTGTCATCTATGTTCTTAGTTGCAATGTTGTGTGTATTTGACGGTTGAAGAAGTGTAGTGATACAAACTTTTGCAACATGTCCCACTTTCCTACATGACCTAAATTTAAGAGAGTTTCTATTTGTGCGACAATCTCTTGATCTGTGGTTTGAATTTCCACAATTTAGGCATAATCCATCAATACCTAGTGCTCTATAATTGATAGAACTACGGCGGCCCCTGGACTGTGAACGTGAGTGAGAACCTGGGCTAGGCTGTTGAACAAAACGTGACTGAGTATCACTGCTATATTGATTCATACTTCGGTCATTATATGAACTTTTGGCTTTTGCTACTTTGTTTGTGTCCTCTACAGTGTCTGACGGTGCAGTGAGCTGTTTTTACAGCTGATTACTCTCATACCGTGATGCTTCCAAGGCTATAGCCTTCTTTAGTAGATCATCAAATTTCGTGTCATTAGACTGAAGAAGTTTCTCTCTGATCCAATTATCTCGCAAGCCACGTATACATTGTGCACGAATAAAAACATCCGCGATTGAAATTCTGGCGTCACATGTACACTGAATATAACAGTCACAGTCTAGTAAGTGGCTTCTAAGAGTGGCAACAAATCCTGCAATATTTTGACTTTCTTTTTGATTGACGTTCAAAAAATAGTGTTGGGAAACCACGGTTGAGACTTGAGGTGACAGTATTTGCTTGAAATGTTTTACTAGGTCATTATAACCGAGAGACTTGATTGGTTTATCAGGGCCTAAAAATGCATAGAGATTGTTATAATGAATTGCCCCTATTGATGCACACAAGAGTTGAGCTTTCTTTGTTGGATTGGTGGCATTGGTGAAGTTTGCGTAATTCTCAAATCGTTCTAAATACGACACAAATGTTTCCTTTTCAGCATCAACATGTTCAAAAGGTGTGATGTTAGTGGCTTGTGGGGTTGTGACGGACTGGTGAGCTTGATATCTTTCAAATAACTTCTCTTGAGAATCGGTAAAAATGTTCAGTAATTGTTGAAACTGATTTGCGTCCATCTTGACGGAACGTGGAAATAATTTTAAAAATCACAGTTCAAATATAATAAAATGTTTCAAGATAACCGATTTAAAACACACTGGGTAGTGATCGATGACCGAATATTGTCCTGGGCTTGAGAAAAAACAACTTTGCATAACCTCAAAGTTCGAACTGCGATAAATATTAATTTGAATATGTGGCATGCAAGCACACGCAAATGAATATACGATGAGTTGCTTAGGATAGCTTACAAGTACTCTGTGTAAATTTCATGTCGATTTGCCTGATTCTTGATTTTACTCACGATGCCGTTGAAACAAACCTGACGTAAATACCGTTCTTCATTGATATAGGCTATATCTGTGCCGGTGAATCAAGTCCCAATTCCTCGTCGCCAACTATTATGTTTTGATTAAAGCTCATTATAGCTATTATGTGTTGAATAAAGCACTTTATATCACTTTAATATGTACACGCATCTCAATCTACATCTTAACACATTGAGCAATTACAACTAACGTCACAGAGTAAAAGCGTATATACACTCCGCCCAAGTTCCATAGAGGACATAAACTAGATACATAATAAAACTAGTAATGTATCATTCCAAAGCGAAGTTACGACTGAGTTGGAGAGTTCTAAAACCCAAGTAGCTAATGATAACGAGAAAACGAGTAATGCCTTAGAATATTTGAAGGTTAATGTAGATTCATTACGCACCCAAGTTACAGACCACAATAAAATCCTTAAGGAGGATATCGAAATAGATATAACCGAAATGCTCAAAGTGAGTGTTATTGTGTGAAAAGATGAGTGGAATAAATCCAGTGGCGAGTTTGTAAAGGAAATTCAGGACAGCATGGAGAGAAAATTAGCCAGTACTCAACTCAAATTAACAGGGAGGTTATAGGTGTTAGAACCGATTTAAGTAAGAGAATGGATAGTCTTCAAAAGACGCAAGTAGAGGATTCTAATCGATTTCGACAGGAATTAGAAAAGGAGTCCAAAACTATTAACGATAAGTTATTGACATTGTAGTCAATTAAGTTAACACTATAGGCGAAGTCAAAGCTACTGATAATGAAGAAATTAGAACCAGATTACAGAGTCTGAATATTAGCGATATTACTAGTATCGAATGCTACAAAGAAGAAATGAAGAGAGAAATAGGAAGACATTTGAAGGAAATTATTGAGGAGAAATAGAAAGAATTAGAAGATTGGGAAAGTCATACGGGGAATAATAGCACAGAAATAGAAGAAAGGGAAGATAGACCGGAAGTAAGGCAGTATAGGCCCATGGAAAGACAAGAAGTGAGGACTCAAGAGCCCGATAGCGAGAATAGAGATTACAGGACGAGTACTCCAGCAACTCAGGCCAGGAACTTCACCGTCATTTGGAAATTTGAAGATAAGCCTCGTCAGTTTACTAATAAGGATGGCTTCACCCCGATCGAGTTCATACGAAATCTGCGTGTCTACTTTGTGGAAACTCATATAAGTAAAGAATGAGAAATGAAGGTCGTAGAGCGATATTTATCAGGGGGACCACTTGGATGGTTCCGGGCTTTCCGATACACCTTCGTATATTTCGAAGAGTTTGCGGAATCACTAATAAAAAGGTTCTGGAGTATTGAAGCGTAGAATAGCTTACGTGCTGAGGTAAACCCACGTAAATATTCGAGTACACTTCCGACACGCTACGCAGACTTCTTTACGGGACAACTGGCCCAACTTAGATTTTTGCAGCCACCATTGTCGACGGGAGAGCTCATAGAAGCAATATCCAGACAGCTCCCAGTTGAGGTCCAAAGGTTCATTATTTCAGCTTGAATGAACTTTTGCGTAAGCTAGACTACACTAGTCCTATGCCAAATGTTATATCTAGACAGAATAGATAGGAACAGAGAGAAATCAACACAGTCTATATCGACCAAATACAGCAGACAGACACCCAGAAAGAACAGGAAAGGGGAGGTGTAGGTCCGGAAAGAAACAATTATTTCAGGGACCGGAGATACGAGCCAAAACTCCGCAGGTTTTGCGAGGGACGGCAGTATCAGCAGCAGAATGGTCCAAATGATAATAACGAGAACACACGAAGAAATGGGTAGTACTATAATAATTATAATTACCGCTCTAATAACAACAATAACAGTAATTATAGCAGGAATAATCGAAATACCCAAGGATAGAGTCGTTACAAAAATTATAGAGACAACAACAGGAATGAACGTGCAGAAATGTATACTAAGAAGCAGTATGACGAACGTCATAAGGAAGGGAAGGAGTATTTAAAGAATCTTAGGCAAAAAAGGAGGCCCAAGACACTACTCAAATAAATCCCCAGCCTAGCACTAGTAAACAGGGTCAACATGAGAACGACACTCATGTACAAAGAAAACGCCAATTACCAAACGGAAGTAGAGTGTTTGGAAGATACTATGCCTTTACACAAAGTTATGATAAATGACATTTATGAAGTTACCGATGAACACTTATTATGTGAAAAGGAATTTGGTAAGAAAGAAAGAAAGAAAGAGAGAAAGAAAGAAAGAAAGAAAGAAAGAAAGAAAGAAAGAGAAAGAAAGAAAGACCTTGTGAATTGCCAATAATTAATTAATGTAAATGTGGAAGGACAGACGTAAATCTCTGATGGACACAGGCGCGGCTATTTCCATACTCTCAGAGGAGTGCTATCATAAGCTATTAAAGGGGGGAAAGTATGATGATTTTACCCGCATCTTCAGTTGAAGTGCGTGGTATTTTTCAGGATAAATCATTAAATTTATCATTTACATTTTCTAGTTTATAAATTTCTGACCATGTTTCCTTATTTAATAAGTCATTGAAATATGTAACATTTGTTTCAGTGAATGACCTGCACTTTGATTTTATTCCTTTATCATTATTATTGGTTGTTTCGGGTGCTTCAAAACTCAGTATTTTTCCATGGTGATCACTAAAACCCGGACAATAGACTTCTATTGAATGGTGATATTTATCTGTATTTATAAAAATTTGATCAGGAGTGGTTTTACTAAATTTTGTTTTTCTTGTTGGGGTATTTACTGTAGGTTTCAGTCCATAGGAAATTAGTAACTGTGTTATTAATTCACAATTTCTATCACATTTTAAGAAATCCACATATACATCCCCACTAATTATTATATCGAAATTTACTTTGCTCACGTTATTGAGTAACAATTCTAATTTATCTATAAATAAACGAAACTTTACTGATGGAGAACGGTATATGCATATAATTACTAACTAAAACTGCTGTATTTTACGGCAGAGAATTCAAAATCCTGTTCCATCATTAGATAATCATAAGCTGTTAACTGTTCATGATCTAAATCATTTCTTAAGAAGATACAAGTACTACCGTGGCTAATATTAGATCTAGAGTATTTACTAGCTAGTATAAACCCTGGGAATTGAATTGATTCGAGTTGTTCCTCTTTCAGCCAATGTTCTGAAATACCTAGTGCTGAGATGTCTTTAAGTTCATTTTTAAACATTAGATTTATGTAATCAATTTTATTATAGAGAGACTGAACTTTCTGGTGGTAAATTTTAAATTTGTTACTTTTGCAAGCTTGTGTTGGTGATTTATTTACATTATTATCACAATTGTTATTATTATTGTTGCTAGACAAATCCGAAATACCATTGCTGCACTCAGTTAAATTTGACATCAAAAGATACTCATCTGAATGCCAAACCTCACGGTTGGTAATGTGTTGTATCATTACGTTCAATCACATCTTCCAAATGTCCCCTCCCTCTTATTTATTAAAAGAAATGCTGCGTTAACTGGAATTGTGTTGCTTTACAGGCTCAAAATTCATGTTCGCCAAAAATGATCCTGTTTGAGTTTACAGCTTCTTCAGCCCGAGGATTGATCGGAGCTAGGCAAGAGGTTTTCCTGAGTTGGAGTGTACTTGGCTGTGGGTGATCAGTTGTTTTTCACCGTCCTGCAGCTTAGCCGATCATCTGAGTGCAGCCCGGCATGGTCTTCTTCAATCCTGTCTCCAGTCGACTAAGCCATTGACGTCCACACATCAGAAGTTATGACTCGCATGTGAAAGAATGTACAATGTGTACCATGACTGAACATACATTAATAAATCAATTGAAATTGCCTGTAAAATCAGCTTCCTCATTTCCTTGACATTCCTCTACCCTGCCTATAGTTTTTCTGTAGATACAGTTGAAAATCATTTAACCATTGAGGGCAAGTAATTTGCAATGAAATGACATTTCTTGGGCGTATACAATTTATTTAGAGAAGGAGGTAAATCAGACAAGAAATCAGTCATAGTGGCGTACTGGGTCGGAATAGGGGTACGGTCATTTTGTGGTTATGACACCATAATATTGCAAACTTGCATGAAACTTCATAATTTATTTATTGGAACTTCAAAAAGACCAATCGCTTGTACTTACACGTAATAAAAGGTCTAAACAACTAAAAAGTAGGAAATACATAATTGAGAGTCCAATTTTTTCTGAAAGCCGGCCCCATGGTGTTGGGGTAGCGCGCCTGCCTCTCACCCGGTGGCCCCGGGTTCGATCGCCGGCTCCATCAGGGATTTTAAAACTGACGTGAGCGTTGGAACGGGGTGCACTCAGCCTCGTGAGGACAATTGAGTAGCCGTCTGAGAATGAGACAGCGCCCCGATCACGAATACCAAGATTAACGGCCGAGGGGACCCGACGCGCTGATCCCACGTCACTCCAATATCTGCAGGCCAAATGGTTGGGCAGCGGTCCGCTTGGTCGGCCTTAGTCCGTCATGGGCTGAATAGTGCCAGGGGTTGTTGATTTTTTTTTCTAAAAACCATACCAACGCTATAGAACAGTACGTACAAAATTTAATTTTGGGGTGTCCGCTGCCACTTAATATCCATTCTAAGTACATGGTGGCCTCTCAAATCGGTCTCATTTTTCCAGATTTAAAAATAAGCGCGAGTGCGCGGGGGGGGGGGGGGCTTTATCAGTTGCCTACTTCAAGACCAAAATAAAGCAGTTGTGTTTGGTTTACTTATACAGATGTGGACAAAAATCAGTGGCGATTGCGTTATTGATACGCAAGACTACACACAAAAGATTTAATTGTTGTTTTAAAAAAGCATTTGTGACTTAAATGTCCGCTTAAAAAGAGAGAAAAGAATGTCGCCTGCAATTTTATTGCGGTGAAGTTGTCTGGAACTCAATATGTTTTACAAAAATACTATCGCGTGTTCTCACACACAGAAACAGGTAGCCTGAGAAAATTTCTTTCGTTAACGATAGAGTGCTCACCCAAAACCGCAGCGGGAGTATGATTTAAGATGGAAATATTTGTATAATTAATTAACAGTGGCTATTTTCCAGGAGTTTTCAAATATTTCGTCATTTTCCTGGACTTTTACAGACCTAATAAAAATCCAGGAGTTTTCCAGGATTTCCAGGAGTAGTGGCCACCATGTAAGTAATATATTGCCGTGCAAAAAGAAAATGTAGTTGCTTTAAAGCAACAATAACGATGTGTATCCAGATTAATCAAACTCGATTAGATTTCCTCTCATTTCGTAAGTTGGCTAATACCCCGTTTAGACGTCTCGGTCGCGATCCCGATTATCTCTGATCTGGATAATGTCCAATCGTGATCAACGGCATGTGTCATTGGTACGTGATTAGACGTCCCATCATGAAACCACAGATTACCTACTACTAGGGCATGAAACAACGGGATAATCGAGTAAAACAGCATGGCATCGCTAAGGTCTGCCAACTTTTGAATTCCAAGTGTTATAGCAGACATTTACAGTAGTTTGTTTCCTGCAGTTTTGAAGTATTTCAGTTATTCTGTATAC